>CM046659.1:164535279-165735279 GCA_025594165.1 Tamias sibiricus
TCGGCCCAATAAAGGCACAGGACATTGAGAGATTACTAGAAACTGGTGGGGAAATGAATGGAGGTGGAGGCGGCAAGACAGCATGGGAGTCTTGTGGGGGTGAATGGTGTGTCCCTCTATCCCCAACAATAGGGGACGATAAGGTGGTGGGCCCCCAAAACTCCCTCAAGACCGAGAAAGTGGCTCCTGTGTCTAGTAGGAAATTTATGGGGGTGGCCATCAACAAGAAGGGTGACCCTAGGCTCCTGTAAGTCGATGTCAACTGTTGGAGAGCTTTTGTTAGTCGATCTAGAAATTCAGAGGGGGTGTCTTCCCTTTTTTGTATGATTTCCTGCAGCTTGTCAAAATTAACTACTTTTTGTGCTGCACGCTTAAGACCAGTTAGTATACAAGTGGAAAACTGATCTCGCAAGGCCACGTCCCCTGGGGAATTATAGTCCCAGTTAGGGTCCCTTTCGGGGACAGCCTGAGGTCCAATGAGATGGTTAGGGTTGGTTCTATGGTTCTCATCGGCATAGGCCCGTGCCTGCTCCCAGACTCGCCTACGCTCCTCAGGGAGGAGGGTATTTGCCAAAATCATATAGATGTCATGGAAGGTAAGGCTATAAGCTTGGAGGACCCATTGAAATTCCCTGAGGTATGTAGTGGGGTCAGTGCTATAAGAGCCCAATCGTTTCTCGATTTGCACTACCTCGGTCATTGGGAAGGGAACATGGACACGGACAATTCCTTCTGGACCCGCAACTTCCCGGAGTGGGGTCAGGACTTGGGCGGGAGTAAGTGACAGAGGGTGAGCAGACATTGTGCGAGATCGCGTAAGGGGTGGGCTGGAGGAGAAGGTGGCAGGAGTGTGTAGAAGTGGGGCTGGAGGGGCCGAGGGAGGCGGAGAGGTTTCAGATTGGTATGGGGGCGGCTCATCCGCGGGATCGAAATCAAGAAAGGAGGGGGATGGTAGGGGAGCAGCCGGTTGGCAGGCTAGGAGGCTATTGTTGGAGCTGCTGTGGGTACAGAGTGAGGGATTCGAACGGAGGAGGGAGAAAGCCTGAACATACGGAATCTCTACCCATTTTTTTGATCGCTCGCAGAAGTTGAAAAGATCTCTCAGTATAGAGGGATCCAGGGACCCAGAAGCAGGCCATTTGTTTTGGTTATCTAAGGGGTATGTGGGCCAATCTTGGGTGCAAAATTTGGTAAGTCTTGTTGGTTGTATATCGGGAGTTAGGCCGAGAGTGGCTAGGTTGTTTAAGAGGCACTGTAGAGGACAGTTGGCTGGGAGGGGTCGGAGTGGGTACAAGAGTGACAAATAGTGAGTGATAGCAAAACCAAAGAAGAGAGTGAGGACAAGAGCAAAGAAGAGAGTGATCGGAGGGTAGTCAGCCAGGAGGGATAGGAGTGAGTCAGCCAGGAGGGGTGAAGAAGCAGCAGCAGAAGAAGAAGAAGAAGCCCCCATTTTCCCGTTCCGAACGGGACAGATATATTGTCCTGAGGAGCGTCCTCCTCAAGATATATATATCAGAGAGATCCAAGTCTGTGAGACCCAGTCGTCACTGGAGTCAAACAGAGATGGGGTCCAAAGGGACCGAAGAACAATGGGTCACCTTGCGCAAGGATTTTCCGTGTCCCGTCCTGGACGGGAAGGAGAGACCCAAGTCCGGAGGCCAGAGGCCGAAAAAGGGCTTTTTTCAACTACTCCCAGGAAAGGGAGAGGGAGAGAGGGAGGTAGAGAGAGAAAGAGAGAGAGAGAGAGGGAGGGAGCGAATGGTCAGTTCCCACTGTACAAGGCCTGACGGGTTTAGGCACACTGGGGGATGAGGAGACCTACCCAGGAAAAGGAGAGAGAGAGACAAAAAGAGAAAGAGCTCCACGAGGTCCACTGTGACCATGAAGGTCTAGGTGGGGTGCGATCCTCCCTGTACAGGCCACCAGCGGGGCTGCCGGACGATCAACGGTCAGTTCCCACTGTACAAGGCCTGACAGGTTTAGGAGCCCTGGGGATGAGGAGACCTACCCAGGAAAGGGAGAGAGAGAGAGAGAGAGAGAGCTCCATGAGGTCCACTGTGACCATGAAGGTCTAGGTGGGGTGTGATCCTCCCCGTACAGGCCACCAGCAGGGCTGCCGGACGATCAACGGTCAGTTCCCACTGTACAAGGCCTGACGGGTTTAGGAGCTCTGGGGTGGGGGGGCTTACCAATCCGATGACAGGTGGTGGATGCGTCGGAGCGGCGATCAAAAACCGGGCGAAGGCTGAGGCAGTTCCGGGTGATTATGCCCTCCGGCTCAGATAGGATCCGAGTCACGGCACCAATGAAGGGCAAAGCATCACACCGGGGACAGCCGTGCAGCCAAAAGATTTATTCAACAGCCTTCGTGGCTGGTAGCGAAAACCGGAGAACAGGTGCTCTGGTCGAAGGTCGACGAGGTGGGAGAGGGGAGTCAGGGAGAAGGGAGTGTGCAAGCTCTGGTGGGAGAAGGGAGTCAGGAAGAGGGGAGTGTGCAAGCTCTGGACAGAAGGTGGGTGCCTGGTCGCACCGGCTCTCTGGTGCTGTCGGCTGAAGCAGCTGCTGTCTGGCTGGAGGCTGGAGCTGTCAGCTGGGAGCGGCCGTCGGGCTGAGGGTAGTCGGTCTGGAGCTGTCAGCTGGAGCAGCTGCCGTCGGCTGGAGGCGATGGGTCTGGAGCTGTCAGCTGGAGCAGCTGCCTTCGGCTGGAGGCGATGGGTCTGGAGCTGCTGGCTGGGGCAGCTGCCGTCGAGCTGGAGGTGATGGGTCTGGAGCTGTTGCAGTGGCTTCCTCCTCTCTGCAGCGACGAGCCGATGTCTTCCTCCTCTCAGCAGCGACGATCTGATGTTGTGTCCGTGTGTCTCTCTCTGTCTGGCTGAGTCTCTCAGACAGGGCCTTATATAGGGATTTCTGGTGGGGGGTGCACTAGAGCAACCCCAAACACCATTGGCTAGAACAGGGTGTCCTTTAAGCCTATTGGCTCTTGCCTGGGGAAAAGAAACATCCTGCCTGGGGAAGAAACATCCTGCCTGGGGGAAAAAACATCCTGTCCGGGGAAGAAACATCCTGCTGAGAATGAAACAAGGTTGCTTCTCTCAGGATGTGGAGAACTCTGAGGGTGGGGGAGGGTAAGCTACCTATCACACAGGACACTCTCAGGGTAGGCATATAGAACAGACCTCAACTAATCTGCATAAACTAATCTCCAGGTGCAATGATTAGGCCAAAGATGGGCACATGACTTGATTTAAGCCAATGCAAGCAATGAGATATTCTGGGGCATCTGGGAAAGAAATTCTCCCTCCCTGAACACGACAGAACAATCATATAACTTTGGAGCTGTGGCAGCCATCTTGGGATCATGAGGTTGGAAGCCACAGTTCGTTTCTAGCTGCTTAGTAGCAGAGTACCCCTGGGTTCAGTTCCCAGTAGTACACACACACAAAAAAGAAAACACCAGTATCCTTACCAATACTTAATTAATAGGCAGTTGTTGTGTCGATTTCAATCTCTTGCCTTTTCTACACAGACTGCGAAGAGTAATAACCTACTGTCACTGAAAGTGGAGGAAGAGGGCTAGGGATGTAGCTCAGTTGGTAGAGTGCTTGCCTCGTATGCACGAGGCCCTGGCTTCAATCCCCAGCACAAAAAAAATTGTGGCGGAAGAGCCTCTGCAAAAGGGACAGGGTGCATAGAGGCCTACCACTGCCACCTGTCCCATCTGCATGCCAGTAGCCATTTCCCTTCCTCCGTTCCAAGTACCTAAGATTCATTTGGGGAACTTCCTGTCTGGCAGTGCTTGTGTTCCAGGCTGGGGAGGAGGGTGGAGGCCCAGGAATGAGGACTGACTGATCCCAAGTCCAACCCTACTGGTCACAGTGGCTGGCTCACACTGGACCCCTTCTTGGACCACTAGGCTGCAAGCTTAGAGGCTCCCCCACACACCTCTGGCTCCTGCAGTGGTCTTCTTGGGACCCCTCGGCTGCACAAGCCAGCACTCTCCTAGGCTTAGGACAGCTCACACTGAGTTTCTGTCACGTGTAACTAAAGAGTTACTACAGAGTTCTGACTCAGCCAGGACAGAGTGAGAAAGGGCTTGGTGCTACTTTGAGGAAGTGAAAGAAGTCACAGAGCCGAGAGGCCCCAGAAGGCTGGCGGAAGACTGGCAGGCCACCCCTCTAGTGACCGCAGGACCTCGGAAATGGACAGTTTGTTGAGCTCTTACAGATGCCAGCCAGAAAAACAAAGGGCCAGGTCCTGGGACAAGTGCCCACAACCACCAGAAGCAGGGCTGGATAGCAGTGGGAAATGTATCCCCTGGACCTAGAACTCGCAGCATTTTGACAATGAAAACTTGGGGAAGAAAAGTATAAGTTGGTTACACGGAAACTACACTGGGGGCAAATAAATGGGGCGGGATAATGTATAGCGAGAGAGCTTTGGAGTAGGAGGGCCGTCCCTAGGGGGAAGTCCTTGCTGTTGCTGGATTGGTTGGGATTGTCATCATGATACCAGGGCCGTGAGGGGATGGGATTTGAGTTAAGGGTTTTTTTGTTTTTTGTTGTTTTTTTTTTTGTTGTTGTTTTTTTTTTTTTTTTTTTTTTTTTTTTGCTACCAGGGATTAAACCCAGGGGCCCTTAACCAGAGACACGTCCGAGCCCTTTTTATTTTTTATTTTGAGACAGGGTTTCATTAAGTTACTTAGAGCCTCACTAAGTTACTGAGGATGGCCTTGAACTTGGGATCTTCCTTGACTTGGGAACTTCCCAAATCACTGGGATTACAGACAGGCGCCACCATGCCCAGCTTTGAGTTAAGGTTTAACTTACATTCAGGAATATGAAATGAGCTTTTGTTGTTCTCTGGCCAATAGTTGTTAGCTGATTAGATTCACCTCCCCATCTCTTCTCCCTGGCATCCTCTGGCCCTTGTCACTGAATTAAGGATCTCTCTCTCTCTCTCTCTCTCAGGGCCAGGTGATAGAGGCTCTGCAGACCACAAGAGCATTTGGTCTTTAACTCAATGAACCAGGAAGCCACTGGATGCTCGGAAGCACAGGAGTCATATGGAAATGGCTTCTTCAGGGACACAGAGCGGTCATTAGCTTCTCAGAGCCAACACGTATTCTGGGTTTCAGTATGTCCAGCTGAAGTGCTGCTGTTAAAGGTACCAGCTGCCAAGATTTTTGTGTCCAAACACCGGCTCTGACCTTGCTTTGGGTGTGAACATCAGAAAGAGGGCAGACTGATACAAAAGTATTTCAGGGATAAATGGGTTCCATTCTCGGTTTTTGTTTTATTGTTTTAAAGAAAACAGGGCTAGAAGCGTAGTTCAGTGGTAGAGTGCATGCTTAGCATGTGCAAGGCCCTGGATTTAATATGCAGCACCAAAAAAGTATATAAATTGGGGCTGGGGATGTAGCTCAGTGGTTGAGCACTTGCTTCACATGTGTGAGGCACTGAGTTCGGCCCTCAGCACCACAGAGAAAAATAAATGAATAAAATAAAAGATATTAAAAAAAAATAAGTAGATGCGCACAGCATTGCATGGCTGTAATCCCTGTGCATCAGAAGGCTGAAGCAGAAGGACCACAAGTTTGAGGCTAGACTCAGCAACTTAAGGAGGCCCTGTCTCAAAATACAAAAACTTTAAAAAAGGACTGGGGGTGTAACTCAGCGGTAGAGTACCTCTAAATTCAATCCCCAGCATAGCAAACAAAAATAAGTAAATAAATTGATAAGCTGGGCATGGTGGCACATGCCTGTAATCCCATTGGCTCCCAGAGGCTGAGGCAGGAGGATCACAAGTTCAAGGCCAGTCTCAGTAATTTAGTGAGGCCCTAAGAAATTTTCCAAGCCGGGCGCGGTGGTGCACACCTGTAATCCCAGCACTTGGGAGGCTGAGGCAGGAGAATCGCGAGTTCAAAGCCAGCCTCAGCCATGGCGAGGCGCTTAGCAACTCAGTGAGACCCTACCTCTAATAAAATACAAAAAAGGGCTGGGGGGGCTGGGATTGTGGCTCAGCGGTAGAGCACTCGTCTAGCACGTGCGCAACCCGGGTTCGATCCTCAGCACCACATACAAATATATGTACAACTAAAAGCAAATAAATAAATATATTTAAAAAAAAAAAAAGGGCTGGGGATGTGGCCCAATGGCCGAGTGCTCCTGAGTTCAATCCCTAGTACCAAAAAAAGAAAGAAAGAAAGAAATTTTTTGAAACCCTGTCTCATTTATTTTTTAGTTGTGTTGGACACAATACCTTTATTTTATTTATTTATTTTTATGTGGTGCTAAAGATCGGACCCAGGGCCTCCCACGTGCTAGACAAGTGCTCTACCGCTGAGCCACAATCCCAGCATCCCAGCCCAGGCTTTGTTCTTTATACACTTATGTATTTCCTTTTTTTTTTTTTTTTTTTTTTTTGTGGTACCGGGGATTGAACTCAGGGGCACTTGACCACTGGGTCACATCCCCAGACCTTTTTTGCATTTTATTTAGAGACACAGGGTCTCACTGAGTTGCTAAGTGCCTCGCCATTGCTGAGGCTGGCTTTGAACTCACGATCCTCCTGCCTCAGCCTCCCAAAGTGCTGGGATTACAGGCGTGCGCCGCCGCGCCCGGCTCCTTTTATTTTTGACACAAGCATGTGTAATTTTTTTTTTTTGGTGGTGCTAGGGGTTGAACCCAGGGCCTTGTGCACGCGAGGCACGCACTCTACCACCTGAGCTATATCCTCAGCCCAAGCATTTGTAACTTTAATCTTATTTTATTTTTTGATGGTAGGGATTAAGCCCAGGGCCTCAGGTGTATGTTAAGCCTGCACTCTACCACCAAGCTATACCCCTAACGTCTCTAACTTTTAGAATTAATTAAAAATAAATAAATGTACTAACTGGTGGGAAAAGATTAGGTGAATACCTGTTACGATTTTTAGAACACATACTCTTTTAACCAGTATTTCCATAATGGGGGTTCTAGCCCATCAAACAGAGGTTAGCAAACTTTCTTTTCAAAGGGCCAGGAGGTAAGCCGGGCGCGGTGGCACACGCCTGTAATCCCAGCACTTTGGGAGGCTGAGTCAGGAGGATCGCGAGTTCAAAGCCAGCCTCAGCAATGGCGAGGCACTTAGCAACTCAGTGAGACCCTGTCTCTAATAAAATACAAAAAAAGGGCTGGGGATGTGGCCCAGTGGTCTAGTGCCACTGAGTTCAATCCCCGGTACCAAAAAAAAAAAAAAAAAAAAAAAAAAAAAGGGCCAGGAGGTAAATACTTTAGGTTTTGTGGGCCGCAGGTTCTCTGTCTCAGTCTCAGCAATGCTGGGTAGGGTGAAAGCTGATTTAGACATTATGCAAATGAACAAATTGAGCTGTGTTCCAATAAATCCTTATTTACAAAAAGAGGAACCAGGCTGGTCTGGTCTATGGGGGCTGGTTTGGTAACCATTAAAATAGAAAAAAGAATATATAAGGCCGGGCGTGGTGGTGCACGCCTGTAATCCTAGCACTTGGGAGGCTGAGGCAGGAGGATCCCTAGTTCAAAGCCAGCCTCAGCAATGGCGAGGCACTTAGCAACTCAGTGAGATCCTGTCTCTAATAAAAACACAAAAAAGGGCTGGGAATGTGGCCCAGTGGTCAAGTGCCCCTGAGTTCAATCCCTGGTATCAAAAGAAAAAAAAAAAAAAAAAAAAAAAAAAAGAATATATAAGGATATGAATCAGGATGTTTGTTAAAGGTTTGAAGGAAAATAAAGTCGAAAGACCTAATATAACATAAACATCGACCATCGGTTTATTAGTAGAAGGGACTGCTGGATAAAGTGCTATGTTTATGCCATTAAATTTTATGCAAATAGTCAAAAGAACCAATTACACCTATACCTACTGGCTTGGGTGAGTATCTAGAACATGTTAACAGAGAGGTTTGTAGAATAGCACAAACAACATGTAGTTTTTCACTAACCCGCGAATACCAAGTAACTTTCCAGGGCCTCCCTGTGTGGGTGAAATGAACTTTTCAGTCCATTCAGGTTGAACTTGACCATGATCTGCTGTGGCCAGTGGCATATTAGCATTGTCCTGTGAGCAGGAACCTTCTGTGTGATTACATGGGTTTTTGTTGTTGTTGTTGTTGTTGTTGTTGTTTGCTTGCTTGGGTTTATTTTGGTGCTGGGGACAGAACCTGTAGCCTGTGCGAGCTAAGCACACGTTCTAGCCCTGAGCGACACAGTTTGACCTATACAACTTGACTTGCTTTCTGGCTTCCTCGGCATTTTTTTTTTTTTTTTTTTTTTTTTTTTTTGGTACCGGGGATTGAACTCAGGGGCACTCAACCACTGGGCCACATCCCCAGCCCTTTTTTGTACTTTATTTAGAGACAGGGTCTCACTGAGTTGCCAAGTGCCTCGCCATTGCTGAGGCTGGCTTTGAACTCGCGATCCTCCTGCCTCAGCCTCCCAAGTGCTGGGATTACAGGTGTGCGCCCCCGCGCCCGACATTCCTCGGCATCTTGAACAGAACATGCTCCCAGTAGCCACTGGTCCAACGAGGATGAGGACCGCAGGGAACAGATGTAGCCCAGTGCACCTATAGCCCAAACCAGAACTGCCCAGCCTACCCCTGTGGACCTGGCAACAGGAAGACAAAGGCTTGTCATTCTGAGATGTGGAGGTCATTCTTTGTTTTGATGCATTTTGGGCTGCTATAACAGAATATCAGAGACTGGGTAAAATTTTTTTTTTTTTTCAGTATGGGGGATTAAACCCCGGGGCACTCTGCCACTGAGCTACATCCCCAGTCCTTTTTAATTTTTTTTTTATAAATATTTATTTATTTGCTTTAGTTGTACACAATGCAATGCATTTATGTTTACGTGGTGCTGAGGATCGAACCCGGGCCGCGCACGTGCGAGGCGAGCGCTCTGCCACGGAGCCACAACCCCAGCCCCCTTTTTAAAAATTTTAAGACAGTATCTAGCCAAGATGTGAAGGCTGGCCTCTGTAAGAGCCCTAATTGAGGAGATAGCTAAGATGGCAGCTAGCTGAGAGCCATAAAGGTGTTCAAGTGTTTTCACCTGATATTCATGCATTTATCTAAGAATCTTTTTATGCCCATGAACACTGCGTGATGCACCTGTAAGCTCGAGCTGTTAGCACGTGTCCTTGTTAAGGCAAAAAGTATTTAACCAGGTGAGGGTTACTTAGAGGTGGTGGTTGGAGTTGGAGTTGGAGTTGGAGTTGGAGTTGGAGTTGGAGTTGGAGTTGGAGTTGGAGTTGGAGTTGGAGTGGTTGTTGGAGCGGGAGAGAGAAGTTAGAAGAGAGAAGAATAAAAGAACTTTTTCATTTCCATCCTGCCTCCGAATTTTCTCCCGTGGCGTCATTGCTGCAAGCGGCAATCGCTACAGGCGGCAACAGGCCTCGAACTTGGTTCCTCTTGCCTCAGCCTTCCCAGTCTCTGGTATTACAGGGGGGTGCCACTGCACTGGCAGAGACTGGGTAATTTTTTTTTTTTTTTTTTTTTTTTTTTTTGGTACTGGGGATTGAACTCAGGGGCACTCGACCACTGGATCACATCCCCAGCCCTTTTTTTTGTATTTTATTAGAGACAGGGTCTCACTGAGTTACTAAGTGCCTCGCCATTGCTGACGCTGGCTTTGAACTCGCGATCCTCCTGCCTCAGCCTCCCAAAGTGCTGGGATTACAGGCGTGCGCCACCGCGCCCGGCTATGAGACTGGGTAATTATAAAAAAGAAATTTGCTGGGTGAGGTGATGCACGCCTGTAATCCCAGTGACTCAGGAGGCTGAGGCAAGAGTATGGCAAGTTTGAGGCCAGCCTCAGCAATTTAGCAAGGCCCTCAGCAACTTAGTGAGATCCTATCTCAAAATAATAATAATAAAAAGAAGAAGAAGGAGGCTAGGGATGTGGCTCAGTGGTAAAGCACTCCTGGGTTCAATCCCCAGTACCAAAAAGAAAAGAAAGGTGATAAGAATCTAGTCCTATTGACATTATTTGAGGTCCCTGATCCAGCACTACCTGAAATTACCATTTCCCCTACATCCCAATTATACAAACCAATATGTGTATTTTCTTTTTAACATATGTTCTTGGTGCCCTCTAGCAAATCCTCTTGGCCCGCCTGAGGTCACAACTGACAGGTAGTGCTGGTGGCTCTTAGCCACATGACACAGGTACCTGTGCCTCTTAGCCTGAGGGCTGTCTCCAGCACGGGCTGTCCTCAGCACAGCCTAGGAAAAGTGCCAGGGACTTAATGCATCAGGGTCATTTTCAACCAATGAGATACAGGAAGTAGTGGATAAAGACCCCAGCTTCTCAAGGACTGGGGATAGAGTTCAGATGGTAGAGTGCTTGCCTCACATGCACAAGGCCCTGGCTTGAATCCCCAGCACCACACACACACAGACCCCAGTTTCTCAATCCTTTGGTCAGATTCTGAAGCAAGATGGTTTTCTCTTTTGCTTGCTCTGTGTGTGTGTGTGTGTGTGTGTGTGTGTGTGTGTGTGTGTGTTTACCTTCATTTGAAAAAAGAGAATGCAGGAAACACACCCATCACACCTTACCTTCTGCAGCTAGGGGATTTCTAGACTAAGGCTTTCTAGCCCACAGGCTGACCACGTTTTTGAGGCTCAGAGCTTAGTAAAACTAAACTTTTATGTCTTCCAAAATCCTGGTGCACCACACAAGAAATGTCCCACCTGGAGAGGATACTCTGTCCATGGGTTGATTTGCCCAGGAACAAATTCAGGCCCAAAATAGCAAACTAAAGTTAGCTGAGATGTTCCATGCAACTCCGTGGCCTCCTTCAGGAACATCCTGTCCAAAGGAAAGGATATTTAAGGAGAAAGGAAGCAACCCAAGTTCAACTCAGCCAAGCAGCAGAGGAAGAACATCCCGAACATGACACGTGGTTCTGGTCTGTGTTCCAAAGAGGGGACACGACAAACAGCCGCGGAGTGCCCACTGCGTTCACAGGTTCTCACATCATTCTCTTCTTTAAAAAAAATAAAAATAAAAAATAGGGCTGGGGTTGTGGCTCAGTGGTACAGCGTTCACCTAGCACATGCGCAGCCCAGGTTCAATCCTCAGCACCATGTAAAAACAAAGGTATTGTGTACAACGAAAGCAAATTAAAAAAAAAAAAAAAAAAAAAAAGCTGGGCGCGGTGGCGCACGCCTATAATCCCAACACTTTGGGAGGCTGAGTCAGGAGGATCGCGAGTTCAAAGCCAGCCTCAGCAATGGTGAGGCACTTAGCAACTCAGTGAGACCCTGTCTCTAATAAAATACAAAAAAGGGCTGGGGATGTGGCCCAGTGGTCTAGTGCCGCTGAGTTCAATCCCCGGTACCAAAAAAAAAAAAAAAAAAAAAAAACTAAGATCTAAAAATAAAAAACAAAACTAAGATCTAATATATATATTGTAAGCTGCCTGGTACCGAAACCCGGGAGGAAAACTCGGAGGCAGAGTAAAGCTATTACTACTTTTACTTCTACTTTCTTAGAGAGAGCTTAGAGAGAGAAAGAAAGATTTTTCTTCTTCTTAGAAAGAGCTTAGAAAGCCGGGCGCGGTGGCGCACGCCTGTAATCCCAGCACTTTGGGAGGCTGAGTCAGGAGGATCGCGAGTTCAAAGCCAGCCTCAGCAATGGCGAGGCACTTAGCAGCTCAGTGAGACCCTGTCTCTAATAAAATACAAAAAAGGGCTGGGGATGTGGCCCAGTGGTCTAGTGCCACTGAGTTCAATCCCCAGTACCAAAAAAAAAAAAAAAAAAAAAAAAAAAAAGAGCTTAGAGAGAAAGATTAGAGATAGCTTTTTCTTCTTCTTCTTAGAGCTTAGAGAGAAAGATAGAGCTTTTTTTCTTCTTCATCTTCTTAGAGCTTAGAGAGAGAGCTTGAAAGAGAGATATTTCTTCTTTAGAGAGAGAGAGAGAGAGCTTAGCTTTTAGAGCTTCTTTCTTCTTTGTACTTTCTTCCTCGGGAGCCTCAGCTTGACTCTGACCACGAATTACTTCTTCTATCTGGTTTCTCTTCTGTAACCGCTCTGCCTATGTTCTGGCCGCTCTGATTCTTTTCTTCTTCTCCGACCCGAACACTTCTTCCGACCAAGCGACTGCATGACTGACCGAATGAATTCATTCTTCTCCTGACTCCGACCGCTTTCACCCGGTTATATACCTTTAGCTTTGCGGGTGCCTCACGTGCATTTACAGGTGCGTCACATACATACTTATTATCAGGTGGAACTTATGGCTTCCAGCTGACCGCAATAGCCATTTCCCTAATTGGGGCACCTTCAATATATATATATATATATATATATATATATATATATATGTGTGTGTGTGTGTGTGTATATATATATATGTGTATATATATATATATATATTTTTTTTTTTTTTTAGGGGCTGAGGTTGTGGCTCAGTGGTAGAGCACTTGCCTAGCATGTGTGAGGCACTGGGTTCAATTCTCAGCAGCACATATAAATAAATAAAATACAGGTTCATTGACAACTAAAAAGTAGTTTAAAAAAATAGTTTTAGAGCCGGGCGTGGTGGCGCACGCCTGTAATCCCAGCACTTGGGAGGCTGAGGCAGGAGGATCCCTAGTTCAAAGCCAGCCTCAGCTGTGGCGAGGCACTTAGCAACTCAGTGAGACCCTGTCTCTAATAAAATACAAAAAAAAAAAAAAAAAAAAAGTTTTAGGGCTGGGGTTGTGGCTCAAGTGGTAGAGAGCTCACCTAGCACATGCGCGGCCCAGGTTCCATCCTCAGCACCATGTAAAAATTAAGGCAATGTAGGCATTGTGTACAACCAGAACAAACAAACAAACAAATAAATAAAGGCATTGTATACAACTAAAATAAATAAATTTTTAAAAATAGTTTAAAAAATATTTTCAGGGCTGAGGTTGTGGCTCAGTGGTAAAGCACTCACTTAGCACATGCACGGCCAGGGTTCAATCCTCAGCACCACGTAAAAATAAAGGCATTGTGTACAACTAAAACAAATAAATAAATATTTTTTAAAAATAAAATAAAATAAAAATAAAAATATTTTCAGTTATCACTGGGCGCAGTGGCGCACGCCTGCAATCCCAGCACTTGGGAGGCTGAGGCAGGAGGATCGCGAGTTCAACGCCAGCCTCAGCAATGGAGGCACATAGCAACTCAGTGAGACCCTGTCTCTAATAAAATACAAAAAAGGGCTGGGGATGTGGCCCTGTGGTCAAGTGCCTCTGAGTTCAATCCCTGGTACCAAAAAATTAAAAAAAATAAAAATCAGTTATAGGTGGACACAATAACTTTATTTTATTAATTAATTTATTTTTATGTAGTGCTGAGGATCATACCCAGTGCCTCACACAGGCTGGGCAAGCGCTCTGCCACTAAGCAACAGCCCCAGCCCCTCATGGTCTTCTTTAGTTCATCTTCCTCAGCATCCACTCTTCCTTGGAAGTAGCTTTTATCATCCCCTGTACTGTATAAAATCACTTTTCTTTTCAGGACTGGGGATCCAACCCAGGGCCTCCTGCATGGTGGACAAGTATTCTACCACCGAGCCCCATCTCCAGTCCCCTTCCTCTATACTGAAACTAAGACTCAAAGGGTTAAGTCACTGACGGGGGACTAAGTAGTGATAGTCAGGATTTGAACCTGAGCCCCTTCCCTCCAGGTTGTTAGGGTCATAATAAATATTGGTGTAGGGGCTGGAGTTGTGGCTCAGTGGTAGAGCACTTGCCTAGCATGTGTGAGGCCCTGGGTTCGAGTCTCATATAAATAAAACAAAATTCCATTTACAACTAAAATAAATATATATTTAAAAATAAGTAGCCGGGCGCGGTGGCGCACGCCTGTAATCCCAGCACTTTGGGAGGCTGAGACAGGAGGATCGCGAGTTCAAAGCCAGCCTCAGCAATGGCGAGGCACTTAGCAACTCAGTGAGACCCTGTCTCTAAATAAAATACAAAAAAGGGCTGGGGATGTGGCCCAGTGGTCGAGTGCCCCTGAGTTCAATCCCCGGTACCACAAAAAAATAATAATAAAATAAATAAATATTGTTGTATAGGCTGGGGGTGCTGCTCAGTTGGTAGAGAATTTACCCAGCATGTGTGAAATCCTGGGTTAGATACCCAGCACCATTAAATTAATTAATATTGGTGTATGAACAAATGAAGAAAGCCCCAATTTACATATGTAAATATGAATATGAGTTACTAGGGTTGTAACTCTGACGTAGAGCACTTGAAGGCTTAGGTGGTATGTCAGTGATAGAGTGTTTGCCTTCCATGTGCAAGGCTCTGGGTTCAAATCCCTAGTACTGAGCGGGGCAGGGAAGGAGATTGGGGGATGTCAGGCATAGCTGAATCCAGGTGCAATCAGTGGATTTCTGTGTCATCTCTCCTGTAGCTTTCTCCACATCCTGCTTCCAGAATGACCTCCCACCAGCACAGCAACCCAGGGGAGCACAACCCCCATGGAAAGAGAAACTGCGTTCCTTCCTTTACTACTGCAAAGCTCTTGGGTTAGTGTCTGGCGAATGTTTCCTATATTTCTTTAAGCAAATATAAATATTTACTTCCTTTTTACAAAAAGTGGCCTCCAGTATAAATTTTTTCTGCACCTTTTGTTTCTTTTCTTTTTTTTTTTTTTTTAATTTAACAACATACCCTGGAGTTTATCCCGTATTGGCGACAGAGCTTCCTCTTGTTGCTTGGTCATCACGTAACGTGCCGCTGATGGAAGTTTAGGTTGTTTCCACTCTTGAAAATCACAACAATACTGCAGTGTAGAACGTGGCTGGTACTTCCTGCTCTAGGGGCCCTAGGTGCTCTAGGTGCCCAGGTGCTTTTGTAACATAAATATTGGAAAGTGGAATTGCTGGGTCAAAGGCAAAAGGCCAAGTACTTTGAATATACAGTAATCCCCAGCGGGTGTATCTGTCTGCACCGGCTATTGCAGATGCTGTTTATTCAAATTTGAGACTCAACAATCACCACAGTGTAATCTTAGAGAGCACCACACTTGTGCCAGGCGGGCCACCATCTCAGATTCTGGGGATACAGAAGTGAACAAAATGCTAGGGTATTCATACCTGAAATTGTTTATTCACACACCAACTGATGGACCTTAGGATTGTTTCCAGTTTCGGGTTGTAATGAAAAAATTGCTGGGGCTGGGGTTGTGGCTCAGCAGTAGAGCGCTTGCCTAGCATGTGTGCGGCCCGGGTTCGATCCTCAGCACCATGTAAATATAAATGCATTGCATTGTGTACAAATAAAAAGCAAATAAATAAATATTAAAGAAAGAAAGAAAGAAAGAAAAAATTGCTATGAGTGTCCTAGTACAGCTTGTGTGGACACAGGCCTTCATTTATCTTGGGTACACACTTAGGAGTGGAACTTCTCTGTCATTTGATAAATGTATGTTTACCTTAGTGAGAGAGCTCCAAAGGGGATTTTTAAAAATTTTTTTTAGTTGTTGACCTTTATTTATTTTATTTATTTATATGTGATGCTGAAAATCAAACCCAGTGCCTCAAACATGCCAGGCAAGTGCACCATCACTGAGCCCCAGCCCCAGCCCATTTTTTTTTTGAGTACCAGGGATTGAATTCAGGGCCACTTGACCACTGAGCCACATCCCCCGCCCTATTTTTTGTATTTTATTTAGAGACAGGGTCTCACTGAGTTGCTTAGCACCTCGCTTTTGCTGAGGCTGGCTTTGAACTTGCAGTCCTCCTGCCTCAGCTTCCCAAGTGCTGGGATTACAGGTGTGCACCACTGTGCCGGGCACCAAAGAGTTTTCTGAAGTGGTTGTACCATTTTACACCCCACCAGCAATGTACAAGTTTTCTTTTCTTTTCTCTCTCTCTCTCTCTCTCTCTCTCTCTCTCTCTCTCTTTCTTTTTGGATTAAGGATTGAACTCAGGGTGCTTTACCACTGAGCTATATCCCCAGCCCTTTTTTTTAATTTTTTAATTTTTTAGATAGGGTCTCCGTAAATTTCTTAGGGTCTTGCTAGGTTGCTGAGGCTGGCCTTGAACTTGAGCTCTTTCTGCCTCAGCCTCCTGAGCCACTAGAATTACAGGTGTGCACTACCATGCCCAGCAATATATGAGGTTTCTTGTTGCTCTATATCCTCTCCAGAATTTGTTATTGTCAGCTTTGTATTTTAAGTCATCAGGTATATTGAGGCTTAATTTACATAGATTAAAATTCACTTGTTTTAGTTTAATGGGTTTTTACAAATGTATATTATAAAATATATGATACAGAATATCTGGAAGTAGGAGTGCTGTGTCATATGAGAACTATATGCTTAAATTTATTAGAAAATACCAGCTGGGGAGCTGGGACTGTGGCTCAGCGGTAGAGCGCTCGCCTAGCATATGCGCGGCCTGGGTTCAATCCTCAGCACCACGTAAACATAAACGCATTGTGTACAACTAAAGCAAATAAATAAATATTTTAAAAAAGAAAAAGAAATAAAAGAAAATACCAGCTGGGTGTGGTGATGCACACCTGTAATCCCAGCCACTTGGGAGGCTGAGGCAGAAGCATCTCAGGTTTGAGGCCAGCGTGGGTAACTTTGCAAGACCCTGTCTCAAAATTAGAAAAATAAAATAAAAACAGCTGGAGGATGTAGATCACTGGCAAAATGCCTCTGGGTTCAATCCTTAGTACAAAACAAAAAGAAAGAAAGAAAAGAAAAGAAATTGGCCATATTAGTCTGTTTGTCAGCTTTCTCTTACTGTAACAAATAACTGAGATAATCAACTGATAAAGAGAAAAGGTTTATTTGGGCTCATAGTTTTCAGAGATTTTAGGCTATGGGTGACTGGCCTGCTGCTCTGGGGACTGCTCATGGTGGGCAGCACACAGCAGAGCAAAGCTGAGTATCTCATAGCTCAGATGCAGGAGAGGGAGAGAAAGAGAGCACATCCCACAGTCTTTTTCAAGGTCAAATGAAGGGACCGGAACGTCAGTGAAAGAACCAAGGAAAGGGCAAAAAGGAAAACATATCCTTGCTAGGTTTCTGAGGCTGGCCTTGAACTTGAGCTCTTTCTGCCTCAGCCTCCTGAGCCACTAGAATTACAGGTGTGCACTACCATGCCCAGCAATATATTTTTTTAGTGTGACCTGGAAGGAGCACACATCCTTTCTGCTTATATCTTCTAGCCTAGAAGTTAGTTGCTGAAGGCCAGCTTGACCTTGGTCAGCCCGACCGATGCTGGAGGGGAACGTCAACGAAAAGGAAATAATCCACACACGGGACAGGTTGTAGAAATCCTTCTACTCTTGGGGCTGGGATTGTGGCTCAGCGGTAGAGTGCTCGCCTAGCGCGTGGGTGACCCGGGTTCGATCCTCAGCACCACGTATAAATAAAATGCATTGAATAAAACGCACTGTGTACAACTAAAGCAAATAAATAAAAATATTTAAAAAAAAAAAAAAGAAATCCTTCTACTCTTCTTCTCTTTTACTTTTTTCAGCATGGATTTTATACATCCCAGCAAACACAGCAATTTACATTTCAACTATAGATTTCAATAAAGAATTCCAGTAAAGGAGGTTACATTAAAGATTTCCAGTAAGGGAGATTACAATAAAGAATTCCAGTAATTAACTATAGAAGGTTACTTTAAAGAATTTCAGGAGGGGCTGGGATTGTGGCTCAGCGGTAGAGCGCTCGCCTAGCACGTGCGTGGCCCAGGTTCAATCCTCAGCACCACGTACAAATAAACACATTGTGTACAACTAAAGCAAATAAATAAATATTAAAAAAAAAAAAAAAAAAAAAAAAGAATTTCAGGACACTCCAGGGTCAATCAGGGAAAAACAAAATAGTTATCCTAAGTACCTACTATTGATCAATCAATCTATCCTAGATTTGCTGAAGGATAAGGGAGAGTCTTTTACAGACACGAAAAGACCATTAGCTTATCAATGGGTAATGCTACGCCCTGTAGGGAGGGGCTATTTGCAAAAGCTAATCTTAGCTGAAAAAAAAAAACTATCTTGGTAGTTTAGCCAGCTTCTGGCTAGATTCCACAGGGCCATAGAACTGGTTTTACTTTTGATAATTAAATGTATTAGAACCTGGTAGTCATACAGTAGAAATACATCAAGAGCAGTAGAAATACATCAAGAGCATATACAGACAAAGTTAATTCCTAATATAGTCACATAAAAGTGGCATCTCATCAGCAAAGAGGAGCCAAGTTCAAACTTCCAGGCATTTAACCGGAAGGAGCTTGTGTTCAAACTCATTTGCGTGACCAAGGGAGAACTCAGATTATCGGGCTCAATCCCTGGTTAGGGAGAACTCGGATTCACAGCCCTGATTGAACAGGTTGAAGATCCAGCTCAATCCCAGGTTGGAGAGAACTCAGATTCACAGCCCCGAGCTAACAGGTTGGAGATTGAGCTCAATCCCCGGATGAGAAATACCACAGTTAGTCACATGAACATTTAGATCCAAAGGAGGCTCAGATAGGGAGCCATCCACTAGAACAACATGTGCCCATCTAAAA
This sequence comes from Tamias sibiricus, assembly GCA_025594165.1. Lineage (NCBI taxonomy): Eukaryota > Metazoa > Chordata > Mammalia > Rodentia > Sciuridae > Tamias > Tamias sibiricus. The sequence goes on from CM046659.1 coordinate 164,553,818, forward strand.
CGCATGCAATGCTACCACTAAAGAAGAAAGAGACGACATGGCAGCTGTTTAACCAGCTCTATCTGCCATGGACTTGTGTGATTCATCCTTGTATCCTGAGAGCTTCAGACAAAGCTTGGTACATAGTAATAATGAAAAAAAAATGTTAATGAAAAAAAAGAACAAATGAGAAAGAATAGATCCCAAGAATTCTGAACGTACCATTAATGTGGAGAGACAAAGAAAACCCAGATGAAGCAATAATAGCCCACAAACAATGCCAAACAATACTTGGTGACATGCTAAATCAATTCTCATCATCTCTGGAGTGTGGATCATTTTTGTTTGACTGTGACTCATTCTATGGAGGCAAAGTCTCCCTGGGAATACTGTGTCCACTTTCTTTTTTTTTTTTTTTTAAAGTCTATGGTTCAGCCTCACATTTCTTTTTTCTTTCTTTCTTTCTTTTTTTTTTTTTTTTTTTTAGTATTTATTTGCTTTTAGTTGTACACAATGTGTTTTTATGTGGTGCTGAGGATCGAACCCGGGCCGCGCACTTGCTAGGCGAGCGCTCTACCACTGAGCCACAACCCCAGCCCCCTGTGTCCACTTTCTAATGGAAAAAAATTTAGTGACAACAATGGAAAGAGTAGCTGGACATTGAACTTCTTCCCGCGGCTTCGTTGCTCCAAGCGGCAGTCGCTTTGGACAACAACAGCTGGACATTTGTTATCCTTCTGAACTTGGAAATCCATGTGGGTTAAGCCTTGGAGAGATGTCATGTTCAAGAGACTCAGTGTAACAGCTAAAAGTAATTAAGAAGAATTGTGTTGCCCCCTCACAAATCTCTAGGACATTAAAAGAAATTCACAAAGCCGGGTGTGGTGGAGCACGCCTGTAATCCCAGCACTTGGGGGGCTGAGGCAGAAGGATCATAAGTTCAAAGCCAGCCTCAGCAATGGTGAGGCACTTAGCAACTCAGTGAGACCCTGTCTCTAATAAATTTTTTAAAAAGGGCTGGAGGGCTGGGATTGTGGCTCAGCGGTAGAGCGCTCGTGTAGTATGCACGTGGCCCGGGTTCGATCCTCAGCACCACGTAAAAATAAACCACATTGTGTACAACTAAAGCAAATAAATAAATAAATATTTTTTTAAAAAAAGGGGGGGCTGGGGATGTGGCCCAGTGGTCAAATGCCCCTGAGTTCAATCCCCGGTACCAAAAAAGAAAAGAAAAGAAAGAAAGAAATTTACAGCAATGCTAATTAAAAATCCCGGTACCCTGTAGTAATCATTTCATTACAAATATGTATATCAACATGATATTAGCTGGATGTGGTGGCCACACCTATAATCTCAGCTACTCAGGAGGCTGAGGCAGGAGGATCACAGGCTCGAGGCCAGCCTCAGCAAAAGCAAGGCGGTAAGCAACTCAGTAACACCCTGTCTCTAAATAAAATACAAAATAAGGCTGGGGATGTAGCTCAGTGGTGAAGTGCCCTCAGGTTCAATCCCCAGTTGTGAAAAATAAAACAAAAACATGATGTTGTGCAGGCACAGCAGTACTCACCTGTAATCCCAGCTATTATGGGAGGCAGGAGGACACAAGTTTAAGAGCAGTCTCATCAACTTCTTAAGACATGATCAAAATAAAATATTTTTTTTAAAAGGTGCTGAGATTGCAAATGTGGCTCAGTGGTAGTGCACTTGCCTAGCAGGCAGAAGGCCCTGGATTCCATCCCCAGCACAAATAAATTAATAAGTGTTAAAACAATAAAAGCTGAGTGTGATTGTGCAGGCCTGTAATCCTACCGACTTGGGAGGCAGGAGGATCGCAAGTTCAATGCCAGCCTCAGCAACATACTGGGTCCCTAAGCAATTTAGCAAGACCCTGTCTTAAAACAATGGTAAAGCCCCCAGGGTTCAATTCCCTGATAAAATAACAACAACAACAACAACAATAATAATAATAATAAAAAGACTGGGGATGTAGCTCAGTGATAGAGCACCCTGGTTTCAATCCCAGTACTGGGGAGGAAAAAAAAAAAAAAAAGACGTATAGTTTAAATATACCTAGATCTCCAGAGTAGATGAACTCAGGTGTTCAAAGACGCCATCAAAATATTTCACTCCTGGGTCTGGGGTTGTGGCTCAGCGGTAGAGCACTCACCTGGCACGTGCGGGGCCCTGGGTTCCATCCTCAGCACCACATAAAAATAGATTAATCAGCCGGGCGCGGTGGCGCACCCCTGTAATCCCAGCACTTTGGGAGGCTGAGGCAGGAGGATTACGAGTTCAAAGCCAGCCTCAGCAATGGCGAGGCACTTAGCAACTCAGTGAGACCCTGTCTCCAAATAAAATACAAAAAAGGGCTGGGGATGTGGCCCAGTGGCCGAGTGCCCCTGAGTTCAATCCCCGGTACCACACAAAAAAAAAAAAAAATAGATTAATCAAATAAAGGTATTGTGCCCAACTACAACTAAAAAAAAAATAAATAAATATATTTTATATATATATATATATATATATATATATATATATATATATTTCACACACCTTCATGCTCTGGTCTTTGTGTTTCACTCTCAACGTGATAGCAAAATTAGCTGCCAGTAGTACCAAAAGAGGAGTGTCTCTGACAGTTTCTATCAAGTGAATCCTCTGATTGGCCCAGTTTGGGTCATGTGCCTAGCTCTGAACCAATCACAGTGGAGAGCGACGAATGGGGTCTTCTTATTGGCTAGACCTGGAGCACACCCTCGTACCCAGTGTTGATGGATTCCAACCAGAGAAACCCGAGGGCGGGCAGAGGAATGCTCAACCGGTGCAGCTACTGCCCAGTCCTTAGCGTCCTCTCTGTCCCTCTCCTATTTATTTCGTTCTGCACATCAAAAAAGTCAGGGGAGCTGTAGGACAAAGGCAGTGCCCTCAGGGAGCCGAGCAGGCAAAGCCCACCTGCCCATTGCTTTGAGTGGAAAGTTTGTAGGCACTTATATTGATTATTTAACCATGGAAATTAACTTGGGGGATCCTGGTTTTATTTTCAGGGGATTCTAAAGAATTCATATTTGAACTATAATGTATTCATATTCTAATGCAGATAATTGGAAAATCATATGCCTGGAATATGGTTAATGCGAATATACATCTTTACACTCTGCCCAAAGGTGGCTCCACAGCAGAACTGATCGTGATGAAGCCCAAGGAACGGTAATTTTAATTCTGTATTAAATTTTGCTTGATTGAAATGTATTACATGTCACTTTGTGATTTTAAGTTTTTATACATGTACATGCATATGTATATGATTTTACATAAAATCATAAAGGTGATCATACCATACATATTGAGGAGGAGGTTTCTTTCTCTAGAGAAAATTTTTTGTCTTCTCTTCATTTTTCTGTTGGTTTCTCCCTCCTACTTCCCTCTCTTTCTCTCTAATTTTGGTACTGGGGATTGAACTCAGGAGTGCTCAACCACAGAGCCACATCCCCAGACCTTCCTTGTATTTTATTTAGAGACAGGGTCTCACTCACTGAGTTACTTACGGCCTTCCTAAGTTGCTGAGTCTGGTTTTGAACTTGCGATCCTCCTACCTCAACCTCCCAAGCCGCTGGGGTTACAGTCATGCGCCAACATGCCCAACTCCTATTTTCTCTTTTTCCTCTCTCTTCCTCACCCTCTGGCTTATATTACTCCAATTTTTATTTTCTTCATGCTTATATAATTTTATATAAATACGTATACACACATGTACTTGGATGCATATACATGTAGATATGCAAGTATATGATACACATATACACTGAATATATAGGAAGTTATATAAATAGAATCATGTTATCTTCATTTTTCTGGACACTGCTTCTGAGTATCACATTGAAATCCTTCTAAGTCATCTGGCAAAGAGCATTTTTTGTTTGTTTGTTTGTTTGGTACTGGGGATTGAACTCAGGGGCACTCGACCTCTAAGCCACATTCCCAGCCCTTTTTTGTGTGTGTTTTATTAGAGACAGGGTCTCACTGAGTTGCTAAGTGCCTCGCCATGGCTGAGGCTGGCTTTGAACTCACGATCCTCCTGCCTCAGCCTCCCAAGTGCAGGGATTACAGGCATGCACCACCGTGCCCAGTTGGCAAAGAGCATTTTAATGGCTTTGCAATATTCTGTAGTATCTCAGGGGGGGTGGGGGTGTAGTTCAGTGGTAAAGGATGTGCTTAACATGTGTAAGGCACTGGATTTGATGCCCATTTATACACACACACACACACACACACACACACACACACACCTTGCTCAAATGCTGTAACAATTTACTAATGTATAAGGATTTTCCACATATGGTCACAAGTAATAACTGTCAGGGGTTTTTTTGCCTTCTTTCCTCTTTCTCCTCTACCTTCTATTTTGTCCCTCTCTCTTATCATATTTTCCTTCTCCTTTTAAATTGAGGTGAAAATGGGCATGGTGGCCCACGCATGCCTATAATCCCAGCTACTCAGGAAGCAGAGGCAGGAAGATCGCAAGTTCGAGGTCATCCCTGGCAATTTAGCGAGACCCTGTCTCAAAATAAAATAAAAAAGGACTGGGAGTGGGTAACTGAGAGAGAGAACACTGCTGGGTTTGATCTCCAGTACTGCAAGGAAAATCAAATAAATAAGCCAGGCATGGTGGCGCACACCTGTAATCCCAGCACTTGGCAGGCTGAGGCAGGAAGATTGTGAGTTCAAAGCCAGCCTCAGCAATGGCGAGGCACTTAGCAACTCAGTGAGACCCTGTCTCTAAATAAAAACACAAAAAAGGGCTGGGGATGTGACCCAGTGGTTGAGTACCCCTGAGTTCAATCCCCAGTATCACTCTCACACACACACACACACACACACACACACACACAAAGTGAAATCTAAGCCGGGCGCAGTGGTGCACACCTGTAATCCCAACACTTTGAGAGGCTGAGGCAGGAGGATCGCGAGTTCAAAGCCAGCCTCAGCCATGGCGAGGCACTTAGCAACTCAGTGAGACCCTGTCTCTAAATAAAATACAAAAAAGGGCTGGGGATGAGACCCAGGGGTCGAGTGCCCCTGAGTTCAATTCCCTGGTGCCAAAAAAAAAAAAAAAAAAAAAAAAAGTGAAATCCACATCACATGAAATTAACCATATGTGGTATTTAGTTCATTTGCAAAGTTGTATATCCACCACCTCTATCCAGTTGAAACACATTTCCACCCCCAAAAAGAAACCCCATACTAATTTCTGCTATTTGTGCAGCAAAGACAAGGCCATCGAGCACTGAGGGGCAACCACATGGACTTGGCAGAACACAGGTGTGGATAGTGGATTAATTTTAGTTCATGAATCCTGCATTTTAATAACCCTTCATAACTCACATGGTGAATTCCTATTAAGTTGCCCATAGATGTAAGTAGACAGGAACACTTATGGCATTGTCCATCATTCAGATGCGAGAACTGAAAGGACAAGGGATTTCAAAATTCTCTGATCTTTCAGATACAGTTTATTGGCTGAGCCAAGTACTGTTCCCGACTTCTGACTTCCTCCTCCTATTTTAGAAATGGTAAAGCTTCACGCTTGTTTTCCCAGGTTCCTTTGCAGTTGTGCTTGCCAACTATTCTCTTGGATTTCCAGGAAATGTTTGCTTTCCTGATAAAAAAGACAGTTACAACTGTCTCCAACCCTTTCCCTGCCACTTCATGTCTTGAATATTGACTATTGATGTGACACCTGGAGCTGCAGCAGCCATTTTGCTGCACCAAGAGGGAAAGGCCAAGATGATCAGAGGAGCTTCCTCTGATATTGTTCCACTGTGACAGCAGCTACCTACCTCCAGAATTCTTGTTTGGGAAGAAAATGTAAAACACTTTTTTTTTTTTTTTTTTTGGTGGTGATGGGGAAAAAAAAAAGCACTCTATGCAAGCACTGTACTGCTGAGTTACATTCCTAGCCTGTAAGCCACTCTGAATCATGTTTTCGGCTGTTTACAGCCCCAAACATGCCTAACTGACTCATTTCTCTTGCTACTTAGATGCAACAGCAACATGCCATAATTATCTTTCTAATTTCCTTTAACTTGGTCATTCAAAAGCCCATTCCCCAAAGGAAATCTTAATGGGCTACTTGAGAGTTGGTGCCGCAGGATTTCTGTTTTAATGAATTGGAAATGCAAGGCTGAGGAGTAGAGATTAAAAAACAAATCAGATCCCTCTTCACAGAGGCTTCTATTCCAAGGGATCACCAAGTGCCATGGGGGGCCAATTATACCCTATTACCCAGGGGCTTTCTGCTCCTCTTATCTAGAGCAATAAAAGGATCCTGGAATCCCTGGGGATTTGGACAGAAGCTGCCAACTTCTTCCAATGTTGCAGTGTGCAAAAGTCTTACACACAGGGGCTGAGGTTGTGGCTCAGCGGTAGAGCACTCACCTAGCACGTGGGTGGCCCGGGTTCGATCCTCAGCACCACGTAAAAATAAAGGCACTGTGTACAACTAAAAAGTCTTACACTATTGGTTCACAATCTTTTTTTTTTTTTTTTTTTTTTTTTTTGTAATGCTCTTGACACCTTTGGGCATAAATTCTGCCAGACTGTTGTCAGAAGTGTAGACTGAAATAATCTCTTAGGAGGAAATTAAGCAAGATTTCTCAAAACTACAAATAAAAGAGACCCCTCTCCACCACCTTGGGGTGCAGGCACATGTCCTGGGGCAGGGATACCTTCCGGTTCTTGTGTGTCCCGTGGCAGCAGCCACACTCACTGCACACAGAATTTTTCAGTTAGCCCTTGCCAGTTCCTCCCATTCCCACCCTCCCTCCGGACTCCCATCAGCTTCAGCAACCATCCAACCAGCCCCTTGTCAGCTTGCTCAGCCACATAGTCTCTGTAGCTTGCAGGCAAGAGCCAAGGCTGAGAAAGCTTGTCCATACAGAGACACTTAGAGAGCAGCAAGAGAGACCCGGAACTGCTGGGCGTGGTGGCACATGCCTGTAATCCCAATGGCTCTGGAGGCTGAGGCAGGAGGATCTGGAGTTCAAAGTCAGCCTCAGCAATAGCAAGGTGCTAAGCAACTCAGTGAGACCCTGTCTCTAAATAAAATACAAAATAGGGCTGGGGATATGGCCCAGTGGTTGAGTGCCCCTGAGTTCAATCCTCAGCACCAAAAAAAAAAAAGAGAGAGAGAGAGAGAGAGACAGAGAGACAGAGAGACAGAGAGACAGAGACCCAGAACAATGGCAACTCCAGGGAAGGCAACAGGGGCTGTTGCAGCAGTTCATGCCTGTAATCCCAGTCACTCAGGAGGCTGAGGCAGAGGAAGAACACAAGTTCAAGGCCAGGCTCGAGAACTGAGCCAGATCCTCGTCATCCTGTCTCAAAACTAAAAATAAAAAGAGCTGGGGATGGAGCTCAGTGGCAGAGTGTCCCTGGGTTCCATCCTAGTAACACACACACGTAAGTAGAGGTCAGCTGGGGCGTGGGTCAGAGGTGCCAAAGACACCGGCCTCTGTCACATGTGCTCTTCTGTTAAGCTTTAACATTTTTTTTTTTTTTTTTTTTTTTTTTTTGTGGTTCCGGGGATTGAACTCAGGGGCACTCGACCACTGGGCCACATCCCCAGCCCTTTTTGTATTTTATTTAGAGACAGGGTCTCACTGAGTTGCTAAGTGCCTCGCCATTGCTGAGGCTGGCTTTGAACTCGTGATCCTCCTGCCTCAGCCTCCCAAAGTGCTGGGATTACAGGCGTGCGCCACCGCGCCCGGCTATAATGTTTTGTATCCCCAGTCCTTTTATTTAGAGTCAGGATCTCACTAGTTGCTCAGGTCGACCTTGAACTTGAGCTCCTCTTGCCTCAGCCTCCTGAGTAGCCGGGATTACAGGTGTGCAGTACCATGCCTAGTGAATGTGGGTAATTTTAAAATTAAGTGGGCTTGGGTTGTAGTTCAGTGGTAGAGTGCTCACCTGGCACATGTGAGGCACTGGGTTTGATCTTCAGCACCGCATAAAAATAAATAAAAAATAAACCGGGCGTGGTGGCGCACACCTGTAATCCCAGCACTTCAGAGGCTGAGACAGGAGGATCACAAGTTCAAAGCCAGCCTCAGCAATGGCGAGGCACTAAGCAACTCAGTGAGACCCTGCCTCTAAATCAAATATAAAAAAAGGGCTGGGGATGTAGCTCAGTGGTTAAGCACCCTGGGTTCAATCCCCAGTACCAAGAAAAAAAAAAAAAAAAGAACTCTCAGTATCTACATCAATGCACTTTTCATGAAAATAAGCACAAAATAAAACGTCCTTGGAAAGCTGTAGAAAAGAAAGGCTGGTGGTGCCTGTCTGCTCTCCACCCCCCTTGGGGAATGTGGCTGGATTACAAATTACCCTGCTAGTTGAGTGAGGATGTTCTGATCTCTGATAGAGAGCAAAACCGAACTGGAAGGAATGAGCTTTCATGTGCCATGTTTAGCCTTAGAGTTTAACTTAACAAAAGAAATTTTTTACCCACAGCGCGCACATGCGCGCGCGCGCGCGCGCGCACACACACACACACAAAGAATTTTCTAGAAAGTTCATTTTACTGCCAGTGGTGCACACTTATAATCCCAGTGACTCAGTAGACTGAGGCAGGAGGATCACAACTTGAAGGCCAGCCTCTGCAATTTAGCAAGGCCCTAAGCAATTTAGTGAGACCCTGTTTCACAATTAAAAAAAAAAAAATTAGGGCTAGGGATATAGCTCAATTGATAGAGTGCTTGCCTTGCATGCACGAGGCTCTGAGTTCAATCCCCAGCACCACAAAATAAATAGATAGATAAATAAATAAATAAGCAAATAAATAAATAAATAATAGAAAATAAAAAGGGCTGGGGCCAGGCATGGTGGCACATGCCTGTAATCCCAACAACTCAGGAGGCTGAGGCAGAAGGAACATGAGTTCAAGGCTTTGAACTCGTGATCCTCCTGCCTCAGCCTCCCAAAGTGCTGGGATTACAGGCGTGCGCCACCGCGCCCGGCTATAATGTTTTTGTATCCCCAGTCCTTTTATTTAGAGTCAGGATCTCACTAGTTGCTCAGGTCGACCTTGAACTTGAGCTCCTCTTGCCTCAGCCTCCTGAGTAGCCGGGATTACAGGTGTGCAGTACCATGCCTAGTGAATGTGGGTAATTTTAAAAATTAAGTGGGCTTGGGTTGTAGTTCAGTGGTAGAGTGCTCACCTGGCACATGTGAGGCACTGGGTTTGATCTTCAGCACCGCATAAAAATAAATAAAATAAAACCCGGCGTGGTGGCGCACACCTGTAATCCCAGCACTTCAGAGGCTGAGACAGGAGGATCACAAGTTCAAAGCCAGCCTCAGCAATGGCGAGGCACTAAGCAACTCAGTGAGACCCTGCCTTCTAAATCAAATATAAAAAAGGGCTGGGGATGTAGCTCAGTGGTTAAGCACCCTGGGTTCAATCCCCAGTACCAAGAAAAAAAAAAAAAAAAGAACTCTCAGTATCTACATCAATGCACTTTTTTCATGAAAATAAGCACAAAATAAAACGTCCTTGGAAAGCTGTAGAAAAGAAAGGCTGGTGGTGCCTGTCTGCTCTCCACCCCCCTTGGGGAATGTGGCTGGATTACAAATTACCCTGCTAGTTGAGTGAGGATGTTCTGATCTCTGATAGAGAGCAAACCGAACTGGAAGGAATGAGCTTTCATGTGCCATGTTTAGCCTTAGAGTTTAACTTAACAAAAGAAATTTTTTACCCACAGCGCGCACGATGCGCGCTTGAAGCGCGCGCGCGCGCAAACACACACACACACACAAAGAATTTTCTAGAAAGTTCATTTTACTGCCAAGTGGTGCACACATTATAATCCCAGTGACTCAGTAGACTGAGGCAGGAGGATCACAACTTGAAGGCCAGCCTCTGCAATTTAGCAAGGCCCTAAGCAATTTAGTGAGACCCTGTTTCACAATTAAAAAAAAAAAATTAGGGCTAGGGATATAGCTCAATTGATAGAGTGCTTGCCTTGCATGCACGAGGCTCTGAGTTCAATCCCCAGCACCACAAAATAAATAGATAGATAAATAAATAAATAAGCAAATAAATAAATAAATAATAGAAAAAATAAAAAGGGCTGGGGCCAGGCATGGTGGCACATGCCTGTAATCCCAAACAACTCAGGAGGCTGAGGCAGAAGGAACATGAGTTCAAAGCAGCCTCAGCAACTTGGCCAGGCACTAAGCAACTCACCGAGACACTGTCTCTACATAAAATATTAAAAGGGGCTGGGGATGTGGCTCAGTGGTAGAGCGTTCGCCTACCACGTGTGCGGCCCAGGTTCAAACCTCAGCACCACATAAAAATGCATTGTGTACAACTAAAAGCAAATAAATAAATATTTTAAAATAAAATAAAATATTAAAAAAGGGGGCTGGGGTTGTGGCTCAGTGGTAGAGCACTTGCCTAGCATGTGTGAGGCACTGGGTTCAATTCTCAGCACCACATACAAATAAATGAATAAAATAAAGGTCCACTAATATCATATACATATATAAAGGACTGGAGCTGGGGGTCAGTTGAGTGCCTCTGGGTTCAATCACCAGTACCAATAACAAGGAAAAGAAAGAAAGCCCATTTTCTTACTATATAATTTTAAAAACTTTCTATTTAATTGGCAAATAAATATTATGTGTTTCCTCTATTCTTATTTTGGGAATGCCCAGAAGTCCTCTTCATATGGAATTCTGGGAGAGTCACTGTGGGTGTGTACAGGCCCCTGGCTGGCTGTTTCCCATGCCTCATTTATTCCCATACATGGACATTCATTTAAGAAAACGCTCCTCCTGTGACTTACTGTATGTCTGGCACCAAGAAGGGGAGGGCCAGCGCAGGCCATTAGTTTGACTTCTTTTGCCTGAGGGTGACCAACACCCAACTCCACTTGGCATAAAAAGGAACTTACTGAGCTGGGGGTGTAGCTCAGTGGTAGAGTTCCTTCTTATATACAGGAGGCCAACTCCCAGTACAGTTGAGAAAACAAAACAAAAGACCTTAAAAGCTGGGCATGGGTGGCACACGCCTGTAATCCCAGCACTTGGGAGGCTGAGGCAGGAGGATCATGAGTTCAAAACCAGCCTCAGCAATGACGAGGCACTTAGCAACTCAGTGAGACCCTGTCTCTAAATAAAGTACAAAAAAGGGCTGGGGATGTGGCCCAGTGGTTGAGTGCCCCTGAGTCCAATCCCTGGTACCCCCCCCCCAAAAAAAAAAGACCTTAAAAAAAAAGGAGAAGGCCCCCTCTCTCCCTCCCTCTTTTTTTTTTTTTGGTGTCAGGGGTTGAACTCAGGGGCACTCGACCACTGGGCCACATCCCCAGCCCTTTTTGTATTTTATTAGAGACAGGGTCTCACTGAGTCTTTAAATGTCTCACCATTGCTGAGGCTGGCTTTGAACTCACGATCCTCCTGCCTCAGCTCCCAAGTGCTGGAATTACAGGCGTGCGCCACTGTGACCAGCTCTTTCCTTCTTTTTATTTTTAGTTCTGTAGTGTTGGAGACGGAACCTAGGGTCTTGTTCATGCTAGGGGCAAACATTCTACCACTGAGCCATTTCCCAACCCTCTTCTGATTTCTCTCTCTCTCCCTCTCTCTCTCTCTCTTTTTTTTTTAATATTTTATTTATTTACTTTAGTTGTACACAATGCAATGCATTTATGTTTACGTGGTGCTGAGGATCGAACCCGGGCCGCGCACTTGTGAGGCGAGCGCTCTGCCACTGAGCCACAACCCCAGCCCCTTTTTTTGTTTGTTTTGTTTTGTTTCGCGCTGGGGGTTGAACCCAGGGGCACTTCACCACTGATCTACATTCCCAGCCTTTTTTATTTTGAGTCAGGGTCTGGCTAAATTATGGAGGCTGGCCTCCCGAGCCGCAGCGCCACCATACCCAGGCCTTTCCTGATTTCTTGAAAGGTCAAATAACCACTTAGCTCTAGTTTGGTGATACAGAGATTTAGCACTGGTGACCCCACGTGAGTCTGGTCTGTTGGAGCCAGGGCGGGAGCTTAGTCCAAAGCAGCGGGCTCCGTAATGTTTATTTAATAATATGTAAAGGAGGCAGATCACCTATATGGAGCTGGTACTTTCCATAATTCAGGCCTCCGTGGCCCTCCCCAATCTCTTGCTGCCCGGGTGATGTCCCTGAATTTCCATCCTGCCCATCTTTCCATCTTGCTTATCTTTGAGGACAGGAGGCCTTGAGGCCAGAGTTCCTCTTCAGCGGGCTGACCGAAACCCAGTGGATCGAAGGTCACTGTCAGGGGACCCCAGACCACTCTGCCTTCATCAGTGCCATCTGCCTGCTAAATGTCACATCCTCCAGTGCGATAGCAGTTGACAATTGCCATGAAAACAACCAGAAGGAACCATAAAAGGAGCAAAGAGAGGTGGGCCCTGAATTCCCTGGAAAATCTCCACCTAGTCCCAAAAAAGACATGAAGAGTCCTCCCCTTTGTTGGCCCGGGCTCCCCTGGTTTCTCTCACCCTGTATCTGTAACCTCCGGCCCCAGCAGGCAGCGAAGCCGGTCTGTGAGCCTCTCTCTCCCTGATTCTCCTACTTTGGGCCAAGAATAACCCTTCCTTTCTCTGCTCTACCCGCAGCTATCGGCTCCACAGTTCCTGGGGAAAAGAACTCAGTGTGGCTGGGCACAGGGGCGCAGCCTATTATCCCCATGACTCAGGAGGCTGAGGCAGGAGGATCACAAGTTCAAGGCCAACCTGAGAAACTTAGTGAGGTCCTGTCTCAAAATAAAAACAGCTGGGATGCAGCCCAGTGGTAGAGTGCCCTGGGTTCAATCCCTAATACTGCAAAGAAGAATGAAAAAAAAAAAAAAAAAGACCCAGTTTTGCTTAAAAAGTTGATAACTTGGGCTGGGGTTGTGGCTCAGCGGTAGAGCGCTCACCTAGAACGTGCGCGGCCCGGGTTTGATCCTCAGCACTACATACAAATAAACGAATTGTGTATAACTAAAGCAAATAAATAAATATTAAAAAAAAAAAAAAGTTGATAACTTGCCCGTAATCCCAAAGGCTCAAGAGGATCAGGAGTTCAAAGCTAGCCTCAGCAACTCAGTGAGGTCCTAAGCAACTCAGTGAGACCCTGTCTCTAAATAAAATACAAAACAAGGGGGAGGGGCTGGGGATGTGACTCAGTGGTTAAGGCCCCTGAGTTCAATCCTAGGTACCAAAAAAAAAAAAAAAAAAATGGAAACACATACACTGCGGGCCTTGGAACCTATCCCACCTGGCTAAGGGGGGACTATTGTACCTGTTTATATAGTATACATTGCTAATACCATCATTATTCTCTCTTCAGTTATCATTATGATTGTTGACCTAAAGCCTCACAGTAGCTTCCAGCACCCCACAGTGTCCTAACAAGGAAAGCTGCAGTCCTTGGGGTTCTTTAGTTACAACTGATAGAAAACACCTCTGGCTAATTAAAGCAAAAATGAAATTTATTGGTAGGATATGGGGTTGCTTGTTGACTCAGAGGAAATGCTAGGAAGGAGGCTTCTGGGAGGCCAGAATCCCAGGCAAATCCTGGCATCCAGGTGGTGGCACTACTCAGCCACCAGAGCAGCCGCGCGATGAATTGTGGTTTTGTGGGGTGAGTGAGCAGGGAGGCCAAGGCCGGTGTTTGCACAAAGCATCCAGCTGTGACATTTAAACTGAGAACCGAGGCCGAGAAGGAACCCGCCCAGTGAAGATACTGGAAGCAGCAGCCCAAGCCACGTTCCCTTGGGAGGGGAATTTTAGTTTGAGAAATAAAAGGAGGTCCGGTTGGGATATGAAGGAGGCAGAGAAGGCGGGAGATGAAATCAGAGGCCAGTAATCTGGAGGCTGTGGCAAAGACTTCGGTTTCATTCTGGCTACTACAGAAAAGCAGGGAGAATTTTTTTTTTTTTTTTTTTTTTTTTTTTTTTGCTTTTAGTTGTACACAATGCGTTTACTTCTATGTGGTGCTGAGGGTCGAACCCAGAGCGCTCTACCGCTAAGCCACAACCCCAGCCCCAAGAAGGGCGAATTTTAAACAACAGTCGACAGAAACTGCTCACAGTGGGGCAAGAGTGGGGCCAGGGAGAAGAGGGGCAGGAAAGGCAGGAGGGGGCTGGGAGCTGGAGCCCCACAGCTGCTCCCAGTGTGGAGTGAGAGGGAGAGGAGATAAGGATCACCCCTAACTCTGCTGTTTATCAAAATCACGTGGAAAGGCAGAGGGTGGGCAAGAGGCTCTCAAGAATTCTGTTTTGGACAGTCAGTGATGGTTGAAGATACCAGCCTGCAAATTTACATGTGCATGGGGGGACAGAAAACCCAAGTAGGGGGGCTGGGGTTATGGCTCAAGTGGTAGAGCACTCACCTAGCATGCGTGAGGCACTGGGTTGGACCCTCAGCACCACATAAAAATAAAATAAAGGTATTTGTATCCACCTAAAACTAAAAATAATTTAATTTTTTTTTTTAAAGAAAACCCAAGTAGGGAAATCATCAGAGATTTTCTTTTTTCTTTCTTTCTTTCTTTCTTTTTTTTTCTTTTTCTTTTTTTTTTTTTTTTTTGACAGGAACTGGGGTGGGGGTAGCTCCAATAGCAGAGCATTTGCCCAGCACGATCAAGTTCCTGGGTTTCATCTCCAGCCCCTGGACTGGGAATATATACTGAACCATCTAGACAGAGGGCCCCTAGGACGCAAATCCTAGTGCCATCCGAGCTCAACATGAGCAAAAGTCATGCTGTTTACTTATTTTTGCAACACTGGAGGTTGAACCCAGGAGCGCTAAACCACTGAGTCACATCCGCAGCTCTTTCTATTTTTTGAGACAGGGTCGCACTAAATTGCTGAGAACTTGGCGATATAAATTGCACGGGGGACAGAAAACCCAAGTAGGGGGGCTGGGGTTATAGCTCGCACTAAATTGCTCTAGAATTTGGCGATCCTCTTGCCTGGGCCTCCCCAGTCGCTGGGGCACCACCGTGCCCAGCTCTGTTCTGTTTACTCCTCTGTCGCCGGCAGCTAGAATAACCCGGGCACCTGGTAGGCACCCTAATAGGTGCAACATGAAAAATAAACGAACAAACGGAGCAGCTCATGAGGCAGGCACGGCCGGGCGCGTTCGCACTTCCAGCAGCGCTGTGAGCTAGGTCCTGCATTCCTGGGCGGGCGTCTTGGGGAAGGTCAAGTGCGAGAGCCATTGTTCTCAGCGGTGCTCTTGCCATCCCAGCCCCGGAGCTCCCTGGGGACCGGTCCGCCGCCCGTCCTTCGCATTCCTCAGCTCTGCAGTCCCCGCCTTCTTTCAACACCCTGCGTTCTTTCTGAGGATGGAATGAGCGGGATAATATTTTCCATGTTAGTAACGAGGCCCAAGAATGCCTATGACTCATGAGACCCGAGCGCCCAGCCCGGGGAGCAGAACGCTGCTCCAGAGCAGCCGCCAGGGGGCGACGTGTCCTCCATGGAGGCTCGCGGAGGCCGGGAAGGGGAATGCTTTCCGAGGTGGAGGCGAGGAGGTTGTGGACGCGGTAGCCTGGGGCGTGCCCTCCACCTCCGGAGGTGCTGCACTTTCTAAGAAAGTTTCCTCAAAATGTCCAAGAAACTGGTTGCGCAGGTGCTCTCCTGCTTTTAGAAAGATAAGGGTTCAGACCCAGACCCTGGCTACTCTGTAGCTGCCTGACCCTGGGCAGCTCGGTCACACGTTAGAGCCTCGGATTGCTCAGCACTAAAACAACGCTCGTGCAACCCCGCCGGCTCCTTGTCAGGGTGCAAGGAGATGAAGACTTGCATGAACCCAGGATGGATCCCAAATGGGAGCTGGTGACCAGATCTGAGGTGTCCATCAACTCAGAGAAGCGGGTCCCAAGTGCCCCCCTGCCCCCTGGCCCAGAAGTAGCACCTGCCAAGTCCTAGCAGAAACTTGCTAGAAGTGCAACCTAGCAGCCCACCTCAGACTTTTTGACTAAGAAACTCTGGCGGTGGGTACATCAGTATTTAATAAACTCTACTTGATCCTTGTTGGCACACCCTGCTCCAAACACAGTACCCCAAACATAGCATTTTCACATAGCCTGTATTTTACCCAAAGAAATCAAGTAAAACTACTGCAGCTGGAAAGTCACACTCTGACCCAGTTCTGCCTTCCTCCTTTGAAGCAGGCCATAAAAGGGTTCTTGTGACCTCAATCATAAGACCCTCATTCCAAGGCCTCCTGCCCCACCCAGAGGCAAAGAGGAAGGAACTGGCCTGGCTGGGGGGCCTGAAACCACACCCTCAGCAGCCCCCCCTCCCACTTCTGCTCCACTGTCTATCAGTCAGAGCAGTTTTCCCTTGGCCTTGGTTTTTCTTTTCTCCCTTCCTTCTTTTTTTTTTTTTTTTTTTTTGTTTGTTTGTTTGTTTGTTTGTTTTGGTACCAGGGATTGAACTCAGGGTCACTCAACCACTGGGCCACAGCCCCTGCCCTTTTTTTGTATTTTATTAGAGACAGGGTCTCACTGAGTTGCTAAGTGCCTCGCCACTGCTGAGGCTGGCTTTGAACTCGTGATCCTCCTGCCTCAGCCTCCCAAGTGCTGGGATTACAGGTGTGTGCCACCGCGCCCGGCTCTCCCTTCCTTTCTTTCTTTCTCCCTTCCTTTCCTTCAGATTGAGCTCTGGGGTGCTCCCCTCACCGAGCCACATTCCCAGCCCTTTTTATTTTTATTATTATTTTCTGTTTTACTCAGATGTTTCTTTCAAATGAATTGACCCTGACATTGCTAAAGTTCTGAAATGGCCAACAGCTGTTCCCTTAGGCTCCTCCTTGAGACTGACAGCTTCAACAAACTGTGGGCCTTGATTCAGGGCCACCTTTTATTTTTTATTTTGAGATGAGTTGCTGGGGCCTGGCCTTCAATTTGAGATCCTCCTGCCTCAGCCTGACAGGAAGCTGAGATTACAGGAGTACACCTCACTGTATCTGGCAAATTTCTTCCTTTCTTTCTTTCTTTCTTTCTTAATTCCCTTTCTTTCTTTGCTTTAGTTGTACACAATGCGTTTATTTTTACATGGTGCTGAGGATTGAACCCGGGCCGTGCACGTGCTAGGCTAGCGCTCTACCACTGAGCCACAACCCCAGCCCTCTTCATTTCTTTTTGTTGTTGTTATCAGGTATTGAACTCAGAGGCACTTGACCACTGAGCCACATCCCCAGCCCTATTCTGTATTTGATTGAAAGACAGGGTCTCACTGAGTTGCTTAAGGCCTCGCTTTTGTTGAGGCACTAACTCCTGATCCTCTTGCCTCAGCCTCCAGAGCTGCTGGGATTACAGGCGTGCGCCACCGTGCCCAACAATTTCTTCATTTCTTTTCTTTCTTTTTTTTTTTTTAATATTTATTTATTTGCTTTAGTTATACATAATGCAATGCATTTATGTTTATGTGATGCTGAGAATGGAACCCCAGCCGTGCACGTGATAGGCGAATGCTCTACTGCTGAGCCACAACCCCAGCACCCAATTTCTTCATTTCTAAAGGCCCCTGTGCCACTCAAAATTTGGGTCAAATCAATTTGTTATGCTTTTCTCTTGCTAATCTGTGTTCTTTATGTGTTAGTTGTTAGTTGTAAACCTGCAATGACTGAGGAAAAGATATTACTTTCCCCCTACTCTTATTTATTTATTTATTTTGGTATTGGGGTTTGAACCCAGGGACGCTTAACCACTGAGCCATATCTCCAGCCCTTTTTTATATTTTATATACAGACAGAATTGCACTGAGTTGCTTAGGGCCTCCCTAAATTGCTGAGGCTGGCTTTGAATTTATAATCCTCTTGCCTTAGCCTCCCACGCCCCTGGAATCACAGGCGTGCACCACTGCACCCAGTTTTTAAAAATTTCTTTATTTTGAGACAGGGTCTTGCTAAATTGTCCAGGCTGGCCTTAAACTTGGAAACCCTGCCTCAGCCTTCTGAGTAGCTGGGATTACAGACAGGCGTCAAAATGCCCAAATCAAGGGCTGGGGATTGTGGATCAGCGGGCAGAGCACTGGCCTCTCAGGTGCGCGGCCGGGTTCGATCCTCAGCACCATGTAAAACATAAATGTATTGCATTGTGTAGCATTGTGTACAACTAAAGTAAATAAATAAATATTTTTTTAAAAATGCCCAAATCAAAGAACACATCTTTAGGTGCTAGAACCATTCTTACTCCAGGAAATTGTTTAGCATGACCACCTCCTGGTTTGCCTGGGATTGTCCCAGTGGTAAAACTGAAAGTCCTGCAGGGGGACCCCACCCCTGTAATCCCAGCAGCTCAAGAAGCTGAAGCAAAAAGTTTCAAAAGTTTGAGGCCAGCCTCAGCAACTAATGGAGGCCCTAGGCAACTTTGTGAGATCACTTTTCAAAATAAAAATATAAAGGGTTGGGGCTGTACCTCAGTGGTAAAGTGGCTCTGGATTCAATCCTCAGCACCAAAAACAAACAAAAACAACCCTGTATACTTCCTATACAATTTGCTGCTAAACACCTATTTTATCTAGACCTATTTGTTCTAGCAGTACGGGAAAACAGGTCAGGCTAGACCAACTGAGAGTAGTCTTGGCAACTGTGGGGTAAGGAATGGGGTTTGAGCCAGCACGGTGGCGCATGCCTGTAATCCCAGCATTTGGGAGGCTGAGGGAGGAGGATCATGAGTTCAAAGCCAGCCTCAGCAATGGTGAGGCACTTGGCAACTCAGTGAGACCCTGTCTCTAATAAAATACAAAAAAGGGGGGGGGGCACTGGGGATGTGGCCCAGTGGTCAAGTGCCCCTGAGTTCAATCCCCAGTACCACAACAAAAAAAAAAAAAAAAAAAAAATGGAATGGGGTTTGAGGGTATATGATTTATGACTGATGTATTTATATCAGAATCTTCTGCTTACATATGTTTCTTTCTTTGTATATCAGGCAATAGATTTCATTAGAATAAAAGCTAAATCGTGCTGGGTACAGTAGACAAACCTGTAATCCCAACGACTCAGGAGGCTGAGGCAGGTGAATTGCAAGTTTGAAGTCACTCTGGGCAATTTAGTGAGACCCCCCCCTCAAAAGAAAAGAAAAAGAGCCTGGCGCGTTGGCACACGCCTGTAATCCCAGCACTTGGGAGGCTGAGGCAGGAGAATCGCGAGTTCAAAGCCAGCCTCAGCAATTTAGCAGGGCACTCACTTAGCAACTCAGGGAGACCCTGTCTCCAGATAAAATATTTTTAAAAAATATTTATTTACGCCGGGCGCGGTGGCGCACACCTGTAATCCCAGCACTTTGGGAGGCTGACGCAGGAGGATCTCGAGTTCAAAGCCAGCCTCAGCAATGGTGAGGCACTTAGTAACTCAGTGAGACCCTGTCTCTAATAAAATACAAAAAAGGGCTGGGGATGTGACCCAGTGGTCGAGTGCCCCTGAGTTCAATCCCTAGTACCCAAAAAAAAAAAAAAAAAAAAAAAAGGCCTGAGGATGTGGCTTAGTGGTTAAGCACCCCTGGGTTCAATCCTTTAGTACCATAAATAAATAAATAGCCAAAATTTCTGTAAAAGAGACTCTACCATTAGCTTTTTTTTTTTTTTTTTTTTTTTTTTTTTAAGCCTTATTTGTATTTTATTTAGAGTACCTCGCTTTTGGTGAGGCTGCATTTGAACTCTTGATCCTCCTGCCTCAGCCTCCCGAGCAGCCTCCTGAGCAGCTGGGAATTACAGACGTGTGACACTGCACCTGGCTTGCAACATTAACCTTTTTTTTTGGTGGTGCTGGGGATTGAACCCAGGGCCTTGTGCATGCAAGGCAAGCACTCTACCAACTGAGCTATATCCCCAGCCCACAACATTAACTTTTGACTGCACCAAAATAATCACCAGAAGAGCCTGTTGATCAATCAGTAGGCCTGTTGCCAGGATCACTGGTGTGTCAGGAGAGGGAAGGCAGGGCGGTGATTGCTGGGTTCTATGACCGGAGGTGAGTAGTTTTCAGGCAGGTCTAGCAAGGCAGGGAACTGGTTAGACTTGGCAGACAGAAGAGTTTTGTAACATAATAATTTGGACTGTTGGACTGGTAGACACACCAAAGCAAGAGTTTTGAAGAAAGTCTTTAAAACAAAACAAAAAAAGCATTTTATTTATTTATTTTTGGTACTGGGGATTCAATCCAGGGGTACTTTACCAATGAGCTACTTCCCCAGCCCTTTTAATTTTTTTATTTTGAGACAGGGTCAGTTGCTGAGGCTGGCCTCAAACCTGCAATCCTCCTGCCTCAGCCTCCCAAGTACCTGGGACTGCAGGTACAGGCCACCATGCCCAATGTGACCCAGGTTTCTTGGTGTCTGTAAGGATGCTGGGCCACCTAGCGGGCTACAGACTATAAGATGGGCCAAGAGGTTTTGAGTTTGTGCCCTCCCCAGAGAATGCCCAAGCACTATTTAGTGACTTCAACAGAAGGGTTCACTGTTCAACCAAAGCAGAGCTGGCAGGGCTGGATTGTGGCTCAGCAGTAGAGCATTCACCTAGCATGTGCGCAGCCTGGGTTCAATCCTCAGCACCACATAAAAAAACAAAGGCATTGGCCGGGCGCGGTGGCGCACACCTGTAATCCCAGCACTTTGGGAGGCTGAGGCAGGAGGATCGCGAGTTCAAAGCCAGCCTCAGCAATGCCGAGGCACTTAGCAACTCAGTGAGACCCTGTCTCTAATAAAATACAAAAAAGGGCTGGGGAGGTGGCCCAGTGGTCGAGTGCCCCTGAGTTCAATCCCCGGTACCACAAAAAAAAAAAAAAAAAAAAACAAAGGCATTGTACACAACTAAAACAAATAAATAAATATTAAAAAAAAAAAAAAAAAAAAAGCAGAGCCAGCAGATTTCAAAGTAGCGGTTCCTGAGCTGAATTCAGGCCACGGATCTGTTCCAGGAGGTCCCTGTTGCGATGTCATCTTGCTTTGTTTTGAATTGTTGTTATCGAGGCCAAATAGCACAATCCTATATTCATATTCAGTGTCCTGGTTACTGGGCCTTAACTAGTTGATCTACTAGTCCACTAAATATCTATTCTTTTTTTTTTCTTTTTTGGTACCGGGGATTGAACTCAGGGGCACTCGACCACTGGGCCACCTCCCCAGCCCTTTTTTGTGTTTTATTAGAGACAGGGTCTCACTGAGTTGCTAAGTGCCTCGCCATGGCTGAGGCTGGCTTTGAACTCGTGATCCTCCTGCCTCAGCCTCCCAAGTGCTGGGATTACAGGCGTGCACCACCACACCTGGCTCCTAAATATCTATTCTAACCACAGCTCATCACAGGGGCGTCCTTGAAGCCTTGCTCATTCAGGGTTTCTTTGTAGGGGGTGGGGAGATGGGGACGATGGATACAGGCCCGGTGCCCGCCAGGCCACTGCTGCACCTTGGACTCTCTGCACAGCCTGCCCGTGGTCCATGAACTCCAGAAGTGAAAGTCTGGGGCAGGAAGACTGACTTCGCACTCTGGATCCTCCCAACAGATCTACAGTCACTAGTCAGCCCTAAGAAGGGACAGGAAAGGGATTAAAGAGGTTAGAACTGGGGGCGGGGGAGGTGCTCATTTGGTTGAGGGTGGTTCCTGAAGCCGCAGTTTTAGGAACTCAAACCTAAACTAGCCTGACTACACGGACTGACTGGAGGCCAGCAGCATGTAGAGAGCGCCGAGAACAGCGCTGCGGAGGCTGGAGATGGAATCTAAAGCAACTGTTCCAATTTTTGCCTACTCCACATTTTAAAAAAATGAGACAAGCCAGGTATGGGGGTACACACCTGTAATCCCAGTGACTCAGGAGGATGAGGAAAGGAGGATCATAAGTTTGAGGCCAGCCTTAGCAACTAACTTAGTGAGGCTCTAAGCAACTTGGCAAGACCCTGTCTCAAAATAAAAAGTAAAAAAGGCTGGGAGCCTAGCGCAGTGGGGCACGCCTGTAATCCCAACACTTTGGGAGGCTGAGGCAGGAGAATCTTGAGCTCAAAGCCAGCCTCAACAACGGTGAGGCACTGAGCAACTCAGTGAGACCCTGTCTCTAATAAAAACACAAAAAAAGGGCTGGGGATGTGGCCCAGTGGTCAAGCGCCCCCTGAGTTTAATCCCCAGTACCACAAAAAAAAAAAAAAAAAAAAAGGCTGGGGATGGGCCTCAGTGGTAGAGGGTCCCTGAGTTCCATCCCCCATACCAGAAAAGGAAAAATTTGGGGAATGATCCAGGCACAATGAGGTGAGGTAACTTGCCGTCTTCATCAGGTTGCTCTAACCATGGACGAGGTGCTGTGGTCAGGGTGGATGTGAGTAGACCAGGAAAGAAGGAGAACTTGAGGGCTTTGGGGGGTTCTGTTCAACGTGAGTTTTGGATGCACACATTCAGCCCATGAGAGTGTTTTAAGAAAAGCAAAAAGCATTGGGAGGCTAAGGCAGGAGGATCGCGAGTTCAAAGCCAGCCTCAGCAATGGTGAGGCACTTAGCAACTCGGAGAGACCCTGTCTCTAATGAAATACAAAAAAGGGCTGGGGATGTGGCCCAGTGGTCGAGTGCCCCTGAGTTCAATCCCCAGTACCAAAAAAAAAAAAAAAAAAAAAGAAAAGGAAGAAAAAAGAAAAGCAGGATCAGGGAATGGACTGACTTGGGGTGGGTGGTGGAACTATTTATGAGAGAGAGATCAGGGATGTGACCCTTGTGTGGAGACTTCCCTGAAGTGAGGAGAAGCACTCCAGGAAGTACATGGGGGAAGCTCCTTCCAGGGAGGGCAAAGGTGAGTGCCAAGGCCCTGAGGCCCCCAGGTCCCCAGGAGGATGTGGAAGTGAGGAAAGAAGAAAAGGAGATGCAGCTTGGGAGGAGTGGGGCAAACCAGAGGAGGGTGGAGGGAAATGAGGTCAGGGAGGTAATGGGAGGACGGTCCCTACAGAGCCAGGGGTCGGGAAGGGTTTTCTCGTGTTTTGTGGTTCTGGGAACTGAACCCAGGGGTGCTTTATACCCACTCACTGAGCCACATCCCCAGCCCCTTTTTTTTTTTTTTTTTTTTTTTTGTGGTGTTGAGGATTGAACCCAGGGCCTTGTGCATGTAAGGCAAGCACTCTACCAACCGATCTATGTCCCCAGTCCCCCAGCCCTTTTTATTTTTAAATTTTGAGACAGGATCTCTTTACATTGCTGAGGCTGGCCTGGAACCTGTAATCCTCCTGCCTCAGCCTCCTGAATTGCTGGTGTCATAGGCAGGCCCCATCACGCCTGGTGGAAATTCTTTTATAAATTGTGGTCAAACAGAAGCAACATGAAAATCCTGGTGTAACTGGTTTTGAGTGTTCAGTTCAGTGGCCTTAAGTACCTTCACATTGTCATAACTTCACGTCTGTCTCCAGAGTTTTTCTCATCTTCCCCAACTAAATTTCTGTACTCATTAAACCCTTTTCTCCCTCTTCCTCCTCCAGTTCTGGGCCAGGACCAGTCCATTTTCCACTGTGCATGTGGTGCTGGGGAGGGAACCCGGGGCCTTGTGCATGCGAGGCGGGCATTCTACCAACTGAGCTATGTCCCAGCCCTCTCTGTTTCTGTTCTTGCCGCTCAGTCCTGGGTCAGAAACACACAGTGCTGGCATCCGCTCACATCCTGGTGCTGCCATTTACTGCATGGGTGACACTGGGAAAAATTGCTTTTTAAATAAGCAACGGGGCTGGGTTGTGGCTCAGCGGTAGGGCGCTCGCCTAGCATGTGCGCGACCCGGGTTCGATCCTCAGCACCACGTAAAAATACATGCATTGTGTGTACAACTAAAGCAAATTAATAAATATTTAAAAAAAAAAAGCAAGAAGGAAACCCTCTGAGCGCCTGTTTCCCTGACAAGCTGAGGCCCATCAGAGGCCCATTCCTTGACCTTCAGGGGCTGTTCTGACATTTAAGAGAGGACACTACCTGGACTCGAGCAAGGGTGGAACAAAGGTCACCTTTACAATCAGCTCAGATAGTGAAGTTTCTCCAATGTCCTGTCCAAAAAACAGTGTGTTTTATATCTGCTACCTGTTAGGACTTAGCATATGGCTTTAGAATTTTAATCTTTATGGAAAATTGGCTTCATTTCCAGATTGAAGTTTTAAAATATTTTTTAGTTGTTGATGGACCTTTATTTTATTTATTTGCATATGGTGCTGAGAATCAAACCCAGGGCCTCACATGCTAGGCAAGGGCTCTTCCAGCTCTTCCACTGAGCTACAACCCCAGCCCTCCAGATTGAGTTTTCTTCTTCTACTGGACTCTACTTTTGTTTTTTTGGTTTTTGTTTTTGTTTTTGGTGCTAGGGATCAAACCTAGGGTTTTGAGCATGCTAAGTATATATTCCCTAGCACTGAGCTAACACTGGGCCAGCCTCCAGGTTTCTTTCTTTCTTTCTTTCTTTTTTTTTTTTTTTTGGTGCCAGGGATTGAACTCAGGGGAACTCGACCACTGAGCCACATCCCTAGCCCCCCCCCCCCCCACTTTTTTTTAAGTATATTTATTTATTTTAGTTGTACACAATGTCTTTATTTATGTTTATATGGTGCTGAGGATAGAACCCAGGTCACGCATGTGCTAGGCCAGCCCTCTACTGCTGAGCCACAATCCCAGCCCTCCCTAGCTATTTTTGTATTTTATTTAGAGACAGGGTCTCACTGAGTTGCTTAGCATCTTGCTGTTGCTGAGGCTGGCTTTGAACTCGCAATCCTCCTGCCTCAGCCTTCTGAGCTGCTGGGATTACAGGTGTGTGCCACTGAGCCTGGCTCTCAGGTTTCTTGGAGTCTCTGATGTCCTCAAAGCTGAACTCCGACCTAATACAGTATTTTTTTGTGTGTGTGTGTGTGGTATTGGGGATTGAACTCAGGGGCACTTGACCACTGGGTCACATCCCCAGCCCTTTATGTATTTTTTATTTAGAGATAGAGTCTTACTGAGTTGCTAAGTGCCTCGCCATTGTTGAGGCTGCCTTTGAACTCACAATCCTCCTGCCTCAGCCTCCCAAAGTGCTGGGATTACAGGAGTGTGCCACTGCGCCCGGCTTACAGTACGGTTTTGACAATGTATTTCACTAACCAATGACTAGATCTTGCTCCTCCTCCTGTCTTCCCAGTCCCAGCTCTATAAGAAAGACAGCACCTATTCCTTAGAATGCCCAGGCCCAGTCCCAGGCCATAGACTTCCTGAAGTCTCCCAGGATCTCAGGTTTCAGGGATTGTCAACTAAAATCTGTCCCCCTGCAACTTCCACAAACTGAAGCTTCTAAAAATTACCTTCATCCAGGCGCGGTGGCACATGCCTGTAATCCCAGCACTTGGGAGGCTGAGGCAGGAGGATCCCTAGTTCAAAGCCAGCCTCAGCAATGGCGAGGCACTTAGCAACTCAGTGAGACCCTGTCTCTAATAAAATACAAAAAAGGGCTGGGGAGGTGGCCCAGTGGTCGAGTGCCCTTGAGTCCAATCCCCGGTACCAAAAAAAAAAAAAAAAAAATCACCTTCGCATACCTCCTCCAATACACAGTCTAGAAGCATGTTCGCAGTGAGGCCATAGCCAACTTGAAGGACACACCCCCTTGTACGTATTTACACCAAAGCTTAAGTACACAGAGACCCATTGGCCCAGCTATTCCTCTTCTAGGAATTTTTTCTGTAGATAATCCTTGCCCAAGACAGATGAACAAGGATATTTATTTTTCCATTGTTCATAATAGCGGAAGGCTGGAGGCCACCCAGATGTCCGTCAGTAAGAGAGCGCTCAGTAAATCACGACCCAGCTGCAGTGGCTGCGGTTCCACAGCGATTAAGAGGAATAAAAGAGGCCTGTGTGTACTGATAGCGAGCAGCTCTTGAAGACCCCCAAGTGCAAAAAAGCGGGACTGGAGTGTGAGTGTGGGGAGCCAGGCCTCCAGTCAACAGAAGGAGGGAGGGGCAGTCACTGCGCTCGAGGTGGCACAGCTCTTTCTGCTAACTGGAGTAGTAAATGCCTCTACAGAGGGCATCAGAGAGTCAGAGAAGGGATGGAGATGTCATTTTCTTTTCCTTTATACTGTTGGGAGTTGGGGTGCTTAACCACGGAGCCACATCCCCAGCCCTATTTTGTATTTTATTTAGAGACAGGGTCTCAATAAGTTGCTTAGTGCCTCGCTGTTGCTGAGGCTGGCTTTGAACTTGTGATCCTCCTGGCTCCTTCTGAGCCTCTAGAAAATACAGGTGTGTGCCACTGCGCCCAGAAAGAAGTCATTTTTTCCCTGGATAAATTTCTATACTATTTTAGGGGTGTGTGTGTGTGTGTGTGTGTGTGTGTGTGTGTGTGTGTGTTTTCTGTCAGGGATCAAACCCAGAGCATGGAATGTGCTAAGCTAGAGCTTTACCACTGAGCTACACCCTGCCTTTATTTTAATTCCTAACCATGTGCATGCATTTCTTACTTAAAAGAACAATTTTTCAGCCGGGCGTGGTGGTGCATGCCTGTAATCCCAGCACTTGGGAGGCTGAGGCAGGAGGATTGTGAGTTCAAAGCCAGCTGCAGCCATGGCAAGGCACTTAGCAACTCAGTGAGACCCTGTCTCTAATAAAATACAAAAAAGGGCTGGGGATGTGGCCCAGTGGTCGAGTGCCCCTGAGTTCAATCACCGGTACCAAAAAAAAAAAAAAAAAAAAAAAAAAAAAAAAGAATATTTTTCAGGGCTGGGGCTGTAGCTCAGTGGTAGAGTGCTTGCCTAGCATGTGTGAGGCACTGAGTTCAATCCTGAGCACCACATAAAAATAAAATAAAGGTATTGTGTCCACCTACAACTAAAAAATACATATATTTAAAAAATATTTTTTTCAGATTAATATGACATATGAGCCGGGCATGGTGGCGCATGCCTGTAATCCCAGCACCTGGGAGGCTGAGGCAGGAGAATCGCAAGTTCAAAGCCAGCCTCAGCAATGGCGAGGCACTTAGCAACTCAGTGAAACCCTGTCTCTAATAAAATACAAAAAAGGGCTGGGGATGTGGCCCAGGGGTCCAGTGCCCCTGAGTTCAATCCCCGGTACCAAAAAAAAAAAAAAAAAAAAAAAAAAAAAAATGACATATGTTTGTCAGGGGGTGGTTGGGTCCTGGCCTCATGCTAGCGGGGTGCCTGACTCTGGAAAGGTTGGGTATTCTCCACTGTTCTCTGCTGAATTATGTTGGCAGAAGCTATGTGACCTTGAAAGTGCATTGCAGTGGTGGTGTTTTTACATGCAGGCTCAGTGGGCAACTGTCACCCTTAGTCCTTAAAAGATTCCTCGCAGTTTGCCCGGTTGAGAGCCCTTCACTTCCCAGGAGCTCATCTGTCCTGACACAGTTCTGTGGTGTCACTGGAGCAGCCAGAAAGTCCTCCAAGGTCAATTGAGTAGGAAATGCCCCATCAGTGTTGAGCCCACATTCTTCTTCTTCTTCTTTTTTTTTTTTTTTTTTGGTACCGGGGATGGAACTCAAGGGCACTCGACCACTGGGCCACCTTCCCAGCCCTTTTTTTGTATTTTATTAGAGACAGGGTCTCACTGAGTTGCTAAGTGCCTAGCCATTGCTGAGGCTGGCTTTGAACTCAGGATTCTCCTGCCTCAGCCTCCCAAGTACTGGGATTACAGGCGTGCGCCACCGCGCCCAGAGAGCCCAAATTCTTTCTCTGGCCCTTCCTCATGACTTCAAGTGGCAATCCTTTTTTTTTTTTTTAAATATTTATTTGTTTGGTTTAGTTGTACACAATGCGTTTATTTGTATGTGGTGCTGAGGATCGAATGCAGCTGTCCACGTGCTAGGCGAGCACTCTAACCGCTGAGCCACAATCCCAGCCCAAGTGGCAATCCTTTAGGTCACCCTGGGGTGCTGGGGCATTCCCATCTCCTGTGACCACCATGAGGCTCTATCCAGGGACCACCTCTGGGGCCTTGGCCAACTTGACCTTTCAGGAGCACTTGACCTGCTGGGCCTCTCCTCCCTCCCTCACTTTCTTCCCTAGATTCCCCGATGCCCCTCTGGCCTGGTTCTCTGCCCATCTCACCTTTGTTGTTCACTGTCAAAGCCACTGTCACAGCCAAAACTTCCCACTGTGGAAGCCCCAGGGGACAGGCCCTTAAGTCCTGAGGTCCTTTCTCTTCTAGTCCTAGGTGATCTCATTTCTCATCACAGCTCAAATAGTCCAGATGCTGAGGCGGCCTCCAGCAGGACCTCCAGCCAGCCTCCCCTGCTGCCTCCCTGAGGTCACCACCATGGGGATGGGTGACTGGTAGATTCTCCCTCTCCCTCCCTCTCCTCCCTCTGCTGCCTGCTCTCCGCTGGCAGCTCAGGCTGGAAGCCCTGGGAGTCATCCAGGCCTCCTCCATCCACCCACCCAACACCCTGTGGGTAGACTTCTCTAAGGCAACCAGAGTCCCACCCCTTCTGTCCACCTCCACAGTCTCCACCCGGGGCTGAGCCCCCCTCATCTCAGGGCCTGGGATATCCCAGCAGCCTCTGCGGGTCTCCATGCCTCTGCCCTGGCCCTCCTCAGTCTCTGTTCAACTGTGTGCGCCACAGTTAACCTCTCAGCCAGTGCGCCTGGGTGCAGAAGCCTCCAGTGGTCTCCTGCCACTTTTCCTATAGAAATTCAACTCTAAAATGGCCTGGGGGTGGGGGTGTGGCTCAGTGGTAGAGCCTCGCCCAGAGGCCTTGAGGCACCTTCCTGGCGGGAGATAGGCCTGCGGTGGCGATGCCTGTAATCCCAGCACAACCCCCCTGCACCTTGGCGAGGCACTTATAAAAGAAATAAAATACAAAAAAAAATGGCCGAGATCCCCGGGACACAAAAAAAAAAAAAAAATATTAAAATGGCCGGAGACATCTTCCTATTCAAACCCCTTCCTCAGTACCTCCTGGCTTCATCCTCCAGTTTCCTTCCAGGGTACAAAACATCCCCTGACTTCCCACCGTCCACGCAGGACACTGGGGAGGGGCAGGGGCTCTGCTTCCCTCTAGTCTCAGCCCCAGTCTTTCCGGGTGGGGTCATTCTTTGTGGTGATCTGGCCTCTGCCACTGGAGAAGGGTAGGACTCCCTCCATCCCCATATCTTCAGACACTACCAGATGGTCCCTTGGAGGGCAAAACTGTCCCTGCTGAAGACCACTGCCCGCCATGTAATGCTGTCCCAAATATCCATGCCTCTTCTCTCCAGGTCTCCAATCAATTGTCACTTTTTTTTTGGGGGGGGGTAGGGAATGCTGGGGATTGAATCTGGTGACACTCTACCATTGAGTTACACCCCCAGACACCCCCTTTTCTCTGGTACTGGGATTGTACCAGGGGCACTCTACCACTAAGCTACATTTCCAGCCCTTTTTTTTGGGGGGGGGGAGGGGGGGGAGACCAGGGATTGAACTCAAAGGCACTCGACCTCTGAGCCATATCCACAGCCCAATTTTTGTACTTTATTAGAGACAGGGTCTCACTGAGTTGCTTAGCACCTCGCCTTTGCGGAGGCTGGTTTTGAACTCAGGATCCTCCTGTCTCAGCCTCCCAGCTGCTGGGATTAACAGGCGTGTGCCACCACGCCCAGCCCATTTCCAGCCCTTTTGATTTTCTGAGACAGTCTTTCTAAGTTGGGTTGGCCTGTAGCCTCCTGCCTCAGCCTCCCAAGTTGCTGGGGTAACAGGCGTGCCCCACTGCGCCCGCTCAGCTCTCACCTTGTTAGAGGCCTCTGTCCACCCTGCTTGTCACTGCTGCCTCCCAAACTCCCCGTGTCCCCTTCCTGCCCCACATTCCTCCCCGGCACTCCTGGCCATCTAACAGGCTGCCCGTGTGATTGCTGAGCTTAGGACCTGGCTCCACTCACTAGGAGGCGGGGGTTCTCCTCTGGCTTCTGCCGCTCAGTCTCCAGCACTTGACAGCAGGGCCTGGCTTAGTGGGCGCTCAGCAAGGAGTTCTCAAGGGAACTCATAAATGCCAGCCCTAGGGCTGGGGTTGTGGCTCAGCGGTAGAGCGCTTGCCTAGCATGAGAGCAGCTCGAGTTCTATCCCCAGCACCATGTAAAAATAAAGGCATCGTGTACAACTAAAACAAATAAATAAATGCCAGCCCTAGCCAGGCGCGGTGGCGCATGCTTGTAATCCCAGCACTTGGGAGGCTGAGGCAGGAGGATCGCGAGTTCAAAGTCTCACAGTTCTGGAAGCCAGGAGTTTAACACCAAGGCGTGGGCAGGGCTGCTCCAGAGTCAGCAGGGACAGTCCTTCCTGGCCTCTCCTGGCTTCCGTGCTCGCTGGCTGTCTCTGCTGTCCCTTGGCTAGCTGCATCTCTCAGTCCTCCCTCCAAACATCCTCTCTCCTTGCGCGTCTCCAATGCTGTCCAAATTTCCCCTTCCTGTAAGGATGGCGGTTGTGGAATTAGGGTGCATCCTAATAACTTCCATTTTGGCATTTTTTACTTACCCTTTCCATCGTCCTTTACAATGGGTATGTGACGGGGACGTCTCTGTTTAACAGAGAGCTGTTTATGTCCTGCCAGACTCCGCGAGTCCATCTGCGTGGCCAAGGTTACGAGGCCCTGCATCTGACAGGGTACTGTTCTTTAACATCTGATACAGACTCAAAAAGAGATTTAGCAGGACTGTCCTGGAGACCAGGTGGGGACTTTGTTTCCTAACCCTCTCACTGAGTAGGGGGTCCTCAGTTTTCTTCCTCTGTTAAATGGGTTCAGAAGGATTTGTGAGAGGTCCAAGGAGAAAAATTGCAACAGAAGGATAGCCTAGTTTTCTCTCTCTCTCTCTCTCTCTCTCTCTCTTTTTCTCCAAGATCAAGTCCAGAGCCACATGTACGCTAGGCAAGCACTCTACCACTGAGCCACATCCCCAATCCCAATAGTTGTTCTTTTTTTTTTTTTTTTTTTTTTTTTTTTTGTGGTACCGGGGATTGAACTCAGGGGCACTCGACCACTGGGCCACATCTGCAGCCCTTTTTTGTGTTTTTATTAGAGACAGGGTCTCACTGAGTTGCCAAGTGCCTCGCCATTGCTGAGGCTGGCTTTGAACTTGCGATCCTCCTGCCTCAGCTTCCCAAAGTGCTGGGATTACAGGCAGTGTGCGCGCCACCCGCGCCCAGAACCAATAGTTGTTCTTTATGTAATCTGTATTGTGTGCCAAGAACCGGGGAGGTCATTTCCTCTGAGTCCTTAATTCTGCCCTAAGTGGCTGGTGGTGTTCTCGGGTCTACCCAGAGGTTAGAGGGGGTAAGAACTTCCAGGGAGGTTCAGGCAGAGAGGTAGCTGTGCAGAGCCACTGCCTGAGAGGGTTTGATGGGATCAGAGAGTCAAGAGTGCCAGGTTAAATACAGGATGTACTTTGCAGTATCAGTCCTTGTTTATCTGAAATTCAAATTTAACTGGGCATCCGGTTTTTTGTGTTTATTCAACCTGGCCACCCCACAGAGGTTCTGATGTCAGGCTGTAGCTAGGCCAGGAGGCATGGAGGTGAGCCACCAATCCTGAGACTGATGAGCAGGGCACTGGGGGAAGGGAAAAGAGTAAAGAGGAGAAAGACCCACAATCAGGGCTGGGTCTGGTGCTGGATGTGCCAGCCAGGGTGATTCCCACCTTTTCAGCTTTGGGCCTTTGGTTCCCCTGGGCCTTGGCGCCTCCTTTGTTTGAACTGCTGTCCACAGTTGGCTGTTACAGGAACCCGACCCCACACAGCGGCTCCCAGCTGTACTCCCCCCAATTTGCAGCTTGCTTTTGTAAGGGGATTCCCCCCAGCAGGCCCCAGCCTTCCTGCCTCCTCATTACAATTCACTTTGCTACTTACTTCTTTGACTTGAAAATTAGGGGCTTGCACATCCTGAAGTTAATTCATTCAGTCACTCCCTCATTTAACATTCACCAAAATTATTCTTGAGGACCTATTATGTGCCAGGGAGATAGAGAATTGAGGCAGTCACTAAATAAGAAATGGATCATAAGAATTTATAATTTTTTTTTTTTTGTGGTGAAGATCCAACCCAGGGTCTCCTGCACGCTCAGCAGGTGCTCGCTCTATCGCTCTATCGTGTGGAACAGAATTTGCACTCAGTTATCCAGCATTAAGTATTAAATTACGATGGCCAAATCACCGCGAGGACCACATATAACAGTATACATATAACAGTACGACCTGATTTATTGCAAAGCAGGTCTGGGAAGTCTACCCTGAAGAAATGAATTTGGGTTTTGAAGGATGAGTAGGAGTTAACTGCTTTTTTTTTTTTTTTTTTTTTTTTTTTTTTGGTGCTGGGGACCAAACCCAGGGCTTTGTGCATGCAAGGCAAGCACTCTACTATCTGAGCTACATCCCCAGCGATGGCTAAGGGGGGTTCCAGACTGTGTGCTGAGTAAGCACTTTTACTACGTGAACTAATCTGACCCCTACAATACTCAGGGAGGGACTCTCCTCTCCAGGTCACAGGTCCAGAAAGGTTAAGTTACTTACACAAGGTAAGTGAACCCTAGAGTCGGGATTCGGATCCAGGCCGAAGCCCAGCTTCTGAGCCTCAGGCTGGTCGGAGCTCAGACCCCAGGAAGCTGAAGAGGGGAACGGGCAGGCCCCCTGTGGCTCGGTTAAGAATTTGAGACTTTGGCTAAGAACAATGGGAAAGCTTTTAAGGGGGGGTTGGGGATGGGGAAGTGACCCTGGTCCAAATCGAAATTTCAAAAGATCCCTGTGCGGCCCCGGGGTGGGGGAGGGGGGCAGAGCCAGGGCCTGGGGGCGGGTGGGAGGCTGTTCTCTTCCAGCCCAGATAGCAGGCGAGGGTGGCTCTGGGGCAGGGGACGCCTCTGCAGGATGGAGCTGCGCCGCCGCAGTGGGCCGTGGAAGAAGTTCAGAAGGTGAGTCCCACGGCGCCCGGGGATGGAGACCAGGGAGAGAGGTCCAAGGTGACACCCCGTTTCGGGGGCTTGCAGAACGTGTGGGTGGGAGACACTGGGGGGCTCGGGATCTTGAGCTTTGGCCAAATCCCTCTGCGTCTGGATTTCTGCTTTGTCGTTGGTGTGTTTTTGTTGTTGATGCTAGGCTGGTTCCTGCTCGGGGTCAGGTGTCCGAGCCCCCATTGGATTCCTTTCTCCGTGGCATTGGCTTCTTGGAATTTCAGAGGTGGAGAGAATTTGCATTTCATTTTTCCTATGATTGTCTTCCTTTTTCAGATGGGTCAATTTCTCCACCCGTCCATGCTTCCATTTTCTCACCTGTACAATGAGAGTAGTGATAATATCCACCTCTCGGGTGTGTTGGGAGGATTAAATTAATGAATATGTAAAATGAGGTTCAGAATGGCATCGGGCCTGGTGGGGCTCAGGGACCACAAGCTGCTCTTACAAGGTAAAGATGATGGTGGTGTCCTCAGGAGGAGGGAGATGCACCCTGGGGTCGCTGCAGGAGGAGGAGGAGACGAAAGCCGTGGAGGTAGCTCCAGTTTCTTAGCCATTCCATGTGGAGCTACTGTACCCAGCAATGGGGGAATTGTTTTTAAAAAGTTTATACAGGAGCTCAAGGATTTAATGCACTCAGATCCACAAGCCTTGTGACTTTCTTGCTTTGAAACTACTCCAGAGTTGCCACAGTGTTTATGAATGAGAAACTTCCTGCCCTGAGAAATAAAGACAGCACATTAATTCTAGAAGTTTCTAAGTGCTGGGAAGAAATTGAAACTGCTGTGTGACTTGATGTGATCCCAGAAGGTCCCTTGGAGGTGGAGGCATTGGGTCCTGGATCTGAAGCAGAAGAAGGCCCATCAGGTTTGGCAGGCGATAGTTGGCATATTTGGGGGTGCTTGGAGTGCAGAAAACTGGTAACGGGAAGGTGTTCACGTTTTAAAAATCATGTACAAATGGAACTTTGTATGGTTCAACCTAGTAGACTGTGCAAGAAGGTGCCCTTGGTTGAAGATGTGGTATAAGAAGATGTCATTCACTGGACAGATGTATTTATTTGTTTCCCTGCACTGGGGATTGAACCCAGGGGTCTCTACCACTAAGCTACATCCCCAGCCCTTTTTTATTTTGAGATAGGTCTTGCTAAGGTGCCCAGACTAGTCTTGAACTTGTGATTCTCCTGCCTCAGCCTCCAAGGTAGCTGGGATTTACAGAGGTGCACCACAGGGCCTGGCTGCATAAACTTTTTTGAGCAACTACTATACCCCAGGCACCGTGCTGCCCTGGGAAGCATTGGGGTACACAAAAATCTTTGCCTTTGTACATAGACATGAAGTAAGTAAACAAATGAGTGTGCTCACAGAGTTAGTGCTAAGTCCTAAGAGGAAAATATGGCGTGCCTCCAAAACTGTGGGAGTTGGTGCCCAGCAGGTGGTCAGGCCAGGCCTCTGGAAGAGATGGTATTTGTGGTGGGACCTAAGCTGTGAGGATGGAGGTGAATGGAGGTGTTGTAGGTGCTGGGGGCTGTGTGCGCACAGGACTGAGGTGGGACCCAGCCTGCAGAGGCAGGTGAGAGCTGAGGAGCCAGCCTTGGGGAACGGTGGAGGGAGGAGCTGCCGAGCTGCCGTGATGAGAGCTGCCCGGGAGGGCTCCCCCCACATTCACAGCCCTATTCAGAGCAGCAGGATTTTCTCCAAACCTGAGGGTTGTAAATATTTTTGTAAATGGACCCATAGTTAAATATTTCAGATGTTCTGGGCCAGCTGTGGCCTCTGGGTAGGTACTTGACCCTCCCATGGGAACACAAAGACAGCCCTCAACACGGCAGCCCGCGGGCTGTGTTCTGGTAAAACTTTATTTTTGGACACTGAACTGAACTTTGAATTTTGTGTAATTCGTGCATTCCACAAATGATTTTTATTTTTGACCATTTTAAAATGCAAGAAAACTCTTTTTTTAAAAAAAAAATTTATTTATTTACTTTAGTTGTACACAATGCAATGCATTTATGTTTACGTGGTGCTGAGGATCGAACCCGGGCCGCGCACGTGCGCACGTGGAGGCGAGCGCTCTGCCGCTGAGCCACAACCCCAGCCCGCAAGAAAACTCTTTTAGCTCAGTGACCCGACAAAAACAGGCGGTGGGTGGTGAGGACAGAGCTCAGTGGAGGAGAGCTTGCTTGGTGTGCGGGAGGCCCTGGGTTCGAGGTTCAGTACAGGGAGGGGGACCACAAACAAACATCTGGGGGAGTGGCTGAGGGGCCCCACAGCCCGGTTCTGAGAGGATGTCATTAGTGATGGGAAAGGTGGAAGGGGAAGAGTGGGGAAACCGTGGGTGCCAGACGCAGCCTCAACCATGCACAACTGGCACAACATGCACAACTGGCCATCAGTCACTCAAAGGCTGAATTCCCGTAGACCTGTGGAGCGGCTGGAGGGCCCCAGGCCGTGGGTCCACACAGTTCCACACAAGGAGTCTGGAGACTGAAATACAAACATCTACAAATTTCAGGGGTCAAAAGAAAGATACAAATGTCGGCCTGTAATCACAGCAACCCAGGAGACTAAAGCAGAGGATTGCAAGCCCAAGGCCAGCCTGGGCAACTTGGAGACCCTGCATGCAGCCCAGTGGTAGAGAGCCTCGGGTTCAAACCTCAGTACTAGAGAGGGGAGAAAGAAATAAACGAAGGAAAAGGAACCTTTATTGTGCAAAATCCACATAATGAAACAACTTCCCAAGTAGCCGGGACTACAGGGGTGTACCCCCACCCTCAGATAAAGTTTACTTTCTTTTTCTTTTTTGTGGTAATGGGGGTGGAACTCAGGGCCTTGCACACGTCAGGCAAGGGCTCTGTCCCTGTGCTACACCCCAACCTTTTTAAGGCTCTGTCCCCTAGCCTTTTTAAAATTTTATTTATTTATTATTATTTTTTTTGGTACCGGGGATTGAACTCAGCAGCACTAGACCACTGGGCCACATCCCCAGCCCTTTTTTGTATTTTATTAGAGACAGGGTCTCACTGAGTTGCTAAGTGCCTCGCCATTGCTGAGGCTGGCTTTGAACTCGCTATCCTCCTGCGTCAGCCTCCCAAAGTGTTGGGATTACAGGCGTGCGCCACCGCGCCCGGCTCAAAATTTTTATTTTGAAATGAGGTGTCACTAAGTTGCTGAGGCTGGCCTGAACTCGTGATCCTCCTTCCTCAGCCTCTCCAGCCGCTGGGACAACAGGCCTGCACCACCATGCGCGGTGCAACCTTTGGTTTTTCAGGTAGCATATTGTTTACGAGGCGGATGAATCAGTACCTCGCTGTTCTTCACGGCCCAGAGATGCGCCATCCTGTGGACTGCCCCCCATTTTGTCAATCACTCATCCACTGATGGACATTTGGCCTATTTGCACCTTTGGGCTCTTGTGGATAGTGCTGCTCACAGGAGGCTTTGAGCAGGCAGGTGACATCGGCTTGTTACCAGGATGCCTTTGGCCATGGTGTGGGGCAGGAGGCCAGTGAGAACAGAGTTCTCAGCCTTGACTCCAGAAGGTCCATGGGTCCTGGGGACTGGAGCAGAATCCCCCAGTTGCCCGGAGTGGAGTGGGTGGCGGAGGCAGATCAGTCCCCAAGGGCGCAGAACACTGGCACCTGCTGCAGCCATGGGGTGGTGGGGGATGATGAAGGGCAAGTTCATCCCACTTGGCAGAGACCCCGGACTTGCTGATGGTGTGCCCCAGGGCTGGGAGCAGAAGGTGGACGGAGGAGGCTTGAAGCAGCTGTTGGAGGGGATCCTGTTGACCCCCCAGAGGAGCGGTCATTGTACCTTCCCAGTAGCTACTCACGCGGAGTCTCACTGGCAGGGCTGTGTGCCCGGGTGTAGGGACTCAGGAAACACGCAGCCTTCTAGGTGGGAAATCAGGAGAGGCTGTCTGGACCTGGGATTGATTTTTTTTTTTTTTTTTTTGGTATTGGGGATTGAACTCAGGGG
Source organism: Tamias sibiricus (assembly GCA_025594165.1). NCBI lineage: Eukaryota > Metazoa > Chordata > Mammalia > Rodentia > Sciuridae > Tamias > Tamias sibiricus. Next base: position 164,590,694 of record CM046659.1, read on the forward strand.
CACTCGACCACTGGGCCCCATCCCCAGCCCTTTTTTGTATTTTATTAGAGACAGGGTCTCACTGAGTTGGTAAGTGCCTCGCCATTGCTGAGGCTGGCTTTGAACCTGTGATCCTCCTGCCTCAGCCTCCCAAGTGCTGGAATTACAGGCGTGAGCCACCGCGCCCGGCTTGGACCTGGGATTTGGGAGATGAGTGTCATTTCATCAGGTAGAGTCCCCAGGGAACCCAGCCCTGTGTGTCATCCCTGGGAAGGGGTGAAAACAGAGCGGGGTGAGGCAGGAACCTCAGGTAAAGGAGGCTTCACTGGGAGAGTTGTGGTGTCATTTAATTTGTGGAGAATTGCTGGAGGTTCTCCCCTCCCCCACAGCAATGAAAGTGATCATAGCCACATTAGTTCAAGCTTTCAGTGCTTTTTGTTTACAGCAGGTATTTTCATACCCACGAAGGGCTGGGGATATAGCTCAGTTGGTAGAGTGCTTGCCTCACATGCACAAGGCCCGGGGTTCAATCCCTGGCGCACCCCCCAAAAAAGAAAGAAAGAAACACACAGTTCCATTCCCATGAGTCACTGCGTCTTCAGCCCAGTCCTGTGAGCTAAGGAGGAAGCGTTCTTCCTATTTTGCAGGTGGAGACCAGGCACCAGGTAGTTATGGGAGTTATCTGGAGTTCTGCAGCTGGAGAGCTGAAGAGCCACAGTCAACCCTTGACTGCAGCTCAGGTCCTGTGTAGACATGTCTTAATTATCTTTTTATGGGGATTTCACCTGGGTGGACTGGATGTGGAGGACAGTGAGGATGGGTGGGAAGGAGGAGAACATTCTGGAATATTTTGAGTCTGAGGAATGGAGGGATGGTGGAAGAAATGGTGACCATGTCTTCAGGCTTAAGCCCTCTGCACCTCTCCCTGTAGCCACACTTGGCCTCTTTTGTTCCTCTGAACATCAAGCTCAGGCCTCAGGGCCTTTGGACATGCTGTCTTCTCTACCTGGAAGCTCTGTGCCTTCAGCTGCAGTGTCAAAAAGCCTCACCAGAACTTTCCCCACCTGCCCGGGGCTGATCCATCCTTCCTGCTCCCCTGTCACTTCCCTGTCTTATCTCCCTGCCTTTTTTGCAGCAAATGATCTTAATTTGACTTTTTTTAAAAAAAATATTTTATTTATTTACTTTAGTTGTACACAATGCAATGCATTTATGTTTACGTGGTGTTGAGGATCGAACCCGGGCCGAGCACGTGCAAGGCGAGCATTCTGCTGCTGAGCCACAGCCCCAGCCCCTTGATTTTTTTTTTTTTTTAATTTGATTGAACCCGGGATACTTTTAATAGTGAGGCATGTCCCCAGTCTTCTTAATGTTCTATTTTGAGACAGGGTCTTTTTTTTAAGTTGCTGACGCTGGCTTTGAACTCATGATCCTCCTGCCTTGGCATCCTTAGTTGCTGAGATCACAGGCGTGTGCCACCACGCCCGGCTCAATTTGACATTTATGTTATTCATGTACTGGTTGCTTCCTCTGTTCAGCTGTCAGCTTCTTCAAAGCAGAAGCAACAGACACGAAGTCAGAACTAGCAGGGCACAGTGGCACTCGTGGCCTGGGAGACTGAGGCAGGAGGATTGCGAGTTCAAAGCCAGCCTCAGCAACGGGTGCTAAGCAACTCAGTGAGACCCTGTCTCAATAAAATTCAAAATAGGGTTGGGGATGTGGCTCAGAGGTTGAGTGTCCCTGAGTCCTAAGTTCAATCCCCAGTACCCTTCCCCCCCAATAAAAAAAAAAAGAAGGGCTGGGATAGCCCAGTGGTAAAGTGTCCCTGGGTTTGATCCCTAGTACCACCCAAAAAAAAAAAAAAAAAGCACTGTTTATGTGTTATGAATGAGGGAACTAGTAAGATGTTATATCTGATCTAAAGATGGATTTAAAGTACTGCACATATAAGGATGTGAATAAATTTACAAGGAGATGCAAAAATTGGCTACAATTAGTTGCATTCCAAGGAACTAAATTTGCATTTCTAGGGACAGGAATCATTTCTACAACTTACAGTTATAGCTCAAAAACAATGAAGGGGGCTGTAACTTGGTGGTCCAGCACCTGTGAGGCCCTAGGTTGCACCACCACCCCCAGCACCAAACAAAAAGAAAAAAAAAAAAAAAGAAAAAAAAAAAAAGAAAGAAAAGTGCAGGTAAAGCTGGACAGAACACGGGCTAATCTTTGTTTTTGGTCAATTTTACAATTTTATCCAATGTTAAATTTATTAATTTATAGTGAACAAAGTAATACATTTATACAGTTGAAATGCAACAGGTAAAAAAGATGTGTTGAGAAAAGTGTCCCATCCCTGACCTGTCACCTGATACTCCTGGATGCAACCATTTTTGGCAGTTTTTTTCTTTGTTTGTTTGTTTTTGGCACCAGAGATTGAACCCAGGGGTGCTTAACTACTGAGCTACATCCCCAGCCCCGGCCCCCCCCTTTAAAAAAATATTTTATTTAGAGACAGGATCTCCCTGAGTTGCTTAGGGCCTCACTAAGTTGCTGAGGCTGCTGGCTTTGTGTTAGTGGTTTTAAGTGTGCTTCTAAGGGAGTCTATACATCATAAGCAAACACATTAAAACACACACACACACACACACACACACAGTTGCATATTTACAAAAAAAAAAAAAACAAAAACTGGGAGTGGTGACTCACACCTACAATCCCAGTTACTCAGGAAGCTGAGACAGGAGGGTCTCAAGTGCCAAGCTAGCCTGGGCAATTCAGCAAGACTGGAAGGGCTGGGGGAATAGTTCAGTGATAGAGCATTAGCCTAGCGGATGGGAGGCTGGCCTCATCTCCAGCAGCCAGGATTACAGGCATGTGCCACTGTGCCCGCATAACAGATTCTTGTTCCACAACTGCATGGCCTTCTGTTGTGTGGCAGGACATCATCTGTTTAACCAGCCTCTTAGTCGTGGTAGTGAGTTAATAGCTCCTACCTCAGTTTCCCCATCCAGGAAATGGGGTTGATGATCATAATGGTGCCCAGCTCATAGAGATGGGAGGCGAGATGGGTTGGTTTATGTGCAAATTGAAAACAGTACCTGGAGCAGTGCTTGCAACATGCTAGCAATTGCTCCTTATCATTTTTTCTCCTTCGGGAAGGTCATGGTGAAAGGAGGAAGGATAGCGCGTTAGAAGCATCCAGAAAATACATTCTTATGGGTGAGCAGAGAAGGACAGTGATGGTAACTCAATGAGCAAGTGTGTCTGTGCTGTCGCCACAGTGCCACACAGTTCAGTGCCCCCAGGTGGGTGTCACTACTGCTCCCACCGTGCAGGTGAGGAAATCAAGGCAGAGGACTGCACACCTCCAGCAAAGCCTCGCAGCTGGCGGGGGTAGGGGGGCAGCTGGAATCCAGACCCAGACCCGCCTGGCCCGCAACCGCACACCGCACACCCTGCCGCAGAGCTCTGCCTCTTGATGTGGGGAGGAGAGGAAAAAGATTCAGGGTGCAGTAGAGATGGGGCTAGCTGCTGGGCCCGGAAAGCCTCTGCAGGGATGGGGGAGGTGATGCGCAGCCGGCCCTCTGAAGCTGGAAGGAAGAGCTAGGGCTTAGGAGAGGAGGCCTGAGGACGGGGCCTGGAGGAGGGAGACCTAGTGCAAAAGCCCCCGGGGAGGGGGGAGGGACAAGTCAGCAGGTGGAAGAACAGATGGACCTTCCCGGTGGCTGGAGGAGAGTGAGGGGGCCGGGGGAGGTGGGAATCAGCTGGAAGGGGCACTCACACTGTCACTGTGAGGGTGATTCTGAGCTAAGGAGGACAGGTTCTGACTCGGGTGCAAGGATTGCCCGTGTGGTGTGACAGCACCGACAAGGGCAGAGGCCTGGACTCAGGCAGGAGGGCTGCCTGCAGCCCCGCAGGGCAGGTGGCATGCACAGAGCGCTGATCCACAGCGGCCACCAGTGTTCAGACCAGGCTCTGCCTTGACGCCCTCTGGCCAGTGCAGTTTCCCAGCCTCAGTGGCGCCCATGCTGGGAACTGGCAGCCGCTCTGGGAGGGGGCAGTCTCGCCCACTGTAGGATTCCCTCTCTTGTACTGGGGCTTGAACCCAGGGCCTTCTGCTACTCCAGCCACCTCCTAGGATGTTTGGCAGGAAACTCGGACTCCGCCCCAGGTGCACCTGTGCTCCCTCCCCTCCATGTGACAGCCCAAAGTGTCTCCAGATATTGCCAAGTGTCCCTTGAGAGCCAAAAATCTCTCTCCCCCATGGGAACCACTCTCTGGAGGGAGAAAGACAAACAGCCGTGACTGTTAGAAGAGAAGAGCGGTCCCCGGCCTCGCCTCGCACCTCACACCTCACACCTCACACCTCACACCTTGCCTTCCCTCTGGTGCTGTGCCATCTGCCCGATGGGCACAGCCAGTCCCTCCACCGCCTGCCCTTTGTACCAGGCCCTCCCTGCCGCCTAATCCTGCCAATGCCTCCTAGAAAGAAGTAAAGGCAAACAAACAAACAAAACCCCCCCCCCCACACACACAGGGTAGACATCTTCTCCCAGGGAGGGACAGGGCTGGGGCTCCACGCCCTGGAGGTGAGCCTTTCTGTCTTCATGGCCAAAGTTGGCCCCAGTTCTCTTTGGCCAAAAAGGAACAAAACAAAACAAGATATTTCAAATACTCCCCGCCTCAGCCCTGCCCAATTCTCCTAACGGACAAGCCTGCCGCGAGCTGGGGGCAGATAACTCCGAGTGGCTTCTTTTCAGAGCCAGCCACACTGGCTATCTCCAGGGATGCAGCCTGCCTGCTGGCCTGGCCGTCTGGCGGGGGGGGGGGGGGGGGGGGGCGCGAGCCTTCAGCAAGGCTAGGCCTTGGCCAGTGAGGTGCCTGGGGAAGGGCTGGGGCCAGCCTTACTGCTGTGACACTGTCTTCCCCCGCCCCCCTTCTCTCTGTCCCCTGGGAATATTAAGAGAGACACGTTTTAATCTATTTTTATTAGCTCATTGCTTATTAATATCATCCAGGAACCTACGTGTTTAGGCCTGTGCTGGCTTTTCTATCCAGAGGCATAATGGTTGGATATTTTTTTTTCTTCCCTTTCATTTAAGCCAGGGATTCCCAGCCCCAGCACAATGGGCCTTTTGGATCAGATAATTCCTAGTTGTGTGGGGGCTCTCCTGGGTATGGTTGGTCCTCCGCAGCATCCTTGGTCTCCCATTATATGCTGGCAGTACCCCCGTTCCAGTGGTGACAGTCCAACACTCCAGACACTGCCAAAGCCTGCCCCTGAAACTCCCAGGTGGTGGGCAAAATCGCCCCTGGCTGAGAACCATGGATTTCAAGATATACAAAAGGCACATTGTAGAGATGGCCAAGCTTTCACCTTGCTGGACGTTCTTAGGGGGAGGGGAGCTTTCTCTGGGCCTGGATGAGTCTAATGTAAAGGCCCACCTGGTTTCTTTGGGTAAAGTGGTTCCTTTGGGTAAAGCGCAAAGGGCATCTCAAGGGGTGGACCTCCTGAAAGAAAGCTCAGGTGTTGCAGTTGATGTTGGGAGAATTTAACCTGTTTGTTTCCGCTGAGCTTGGTTCAGCTCTGCTTTTGTGTCTTTCTCCAGAGGCAGGGGAAGGTATAGGCTTTACGGATATGGAGTCTGATGGACAGCACTTGCTAGCTGTGTGACTTTGGACAGCTTTTTTTTTTTTTTTTTTTTTGGTACCAGGGATTAAACTCAGGGGCACTTAACACTGGGCCACATCCCCAGCCCTTTTTTGAATTTTTTTAGAGACAGCATCTCACTGAGTTGCTAAGTGCCTCACCATTACTGAGGCTGGCTTTGAGCCTCCTGCCTCAGCCTCCCAAGTGCTGGGATTACAGGCATGCGCCACCACGCCTGGCTGACTTTGGACAGCTTACTTCACCTCTCTGGGCCCACTTCCAGGTCCCTAACAATGCTCCTTCCTTCATGAAATTAGTCCAGACAGCACTCATTTAATAGACACTGCACTCAGGCTTCAAGAAGGGATAGAAATGGATCTCTAGGTTGAGGCCTGCAACATTTGGTTTTCTTTATTTCCTGTGTCTTAGCCACATTTCATCAAGTCCAGCAATGACCCTTAGTGGGCTCGGCCTGGCTTCCTCTTCCATCTGCATCCCTCCCAGGATTCCATCTGCCACCATACCTTTGCCTCTGTCCCCAGCCGAGTTGTCGTTTTCCCAGATAACCTCAGACCTACCGAATGCCAGCAGCATTCCTCAAGCCTAGCTGAGCTGCCAGAATAAGCCAGCAGCTTCCTGCTCTTTGCCCCAGAAAACATTTCAAGTGATCAAGTGATCAGAGAGCGGGTGGAGGCGGGGGAGGATGCAGCAGCTGCTTATGCAACAAGCTTTAATCCAGGGTTAAAATCCTCCACGCGCACCCGGGGCCGCTTTCATTTCCTGACCTGGTCGTGTAGTTAGCTGCGCATCAGATCCGCCACCAGCCCCACCGTCCTGTTGTTTCCCCTAAAAGCAGCACCCAGGATGGTGGTGGAGGGCTGCGGCACGCAGAGCGCAGCTCCACTGCTCGGGCCTGGGCCATTTGGTCCCTGCAAGTTCCCCTCCTCAGGAAGAGCCGCCCCCTCCCTTCTGGTGAGGCCTGGGCCTGCTGCTCTGGGTGTTGGACCTTTGTCAGCCCAGGTGGCTATGGAGATGTCCCCTCCCCGTGTCTCAGCCTCAGCAACGGAAAACAACAAAATACTGTCCCTTTTTCTTCAAAAGCCCCAGTCCTGCAGTTTGTTTGGATCCCAGGCCTGATCCCCAGCCTGAGATTCCCAGCCGGGAAGAATTTACACACATGCTCTGGGCATCACATGCTCCGGGCATCGCTGGGGTGGGGGCAGGGAGAGCAGGCAATCTGCTCTTGGTTTTCTTTGTGGGATGGTGTGGGATGGTGTGGGACTAGAAAGTCCGCAAGTCCTCTTCTCAGGAGGAGAGAGGAGACCTTAGGGTAGCACCTAAAAAAAGGCACTTATTTAACTTCTGTTGTTCCTGGCTTGCAATTTTAAAAAACAAGTCTTTTTTTTTTTTTTTTTTTTAATCATCTGGTTGTTTACAAACAAAATAAATGCAGAAAGAGAAAGCAACCTTGAACGTTTTAAAGATCCATTTGGATTCGCCTTTTCTTTGCCTTCTCCACAAAGGCAGCTTCAGGAAGAAACAGGCACTGACCTCCTACTACTATGGAGATGGGTGGAATTATAAGCAGCTCTGCAAAACTGGTTAATATTTTACTGGGGAGCAATGCCAGAGACGGGGGGCGGGAGGGGCTGCCAAGTGTAGGTCTATGTGTGAAATAGCTGTTCCATCTGCCTTAGGGGGGGGCCAAAGGAAGCCGTTCTCTGTGGACATAAATTGAAGCAAGAATCCTTATGAAGCTCTTGGGATTTGTGTGCCCACTGAGCACGGCCCAGGTCCTAGAACAAACACCCTTACAGGGATGACTGGCGGGAAGGGCTAACCTGTGGGTGTGCAGGCCTCACTATAATAAGGGTGCTTGTTTCCTGGCTGGGTTTGACATCTTTCTTTCTCCCTCTGGATTTAAATGGCTTCTCAGAACCGAGAGGCAGGCTGCCTGTGCCCTGGATTCAGAAGGTACACGCCTCCTGGGGAAGCAGAGGCGAGAGACAGCGGCTCTCTCTCCCTCTCTCTCTCTCTTTCTGCATCTGCCCGGTGAGCTGCAGCTGGTACTTTTCCACAGGCCTTTTCTGCGATCTCAGGGCCTAGTTTCTCCCAGCCAGGCCCAGAGTCCGAGAGAGGGTTAACAGGCAGGAAGCTGCAGCCATAGCAGACTAATACGGAAGTCAGATTTTTGTTTAACTGACAGGTTTAGCAGGCCTCAGGGGTGGGGGAGGGGGCCTGGAGGGGAAGGGAAGTTAGTAGGTGGAGGCATGTGGCCTGCTAGGAACGCATTTGGCTTTTCTTAGGGTAAGCATGGAGAGGGCCCCCCCTTGGCATCTTGGCAGGGAGGCAGGAACCCATTTTGCTTTTCCTTTGAGGACTGACAGAGGGGGGCCAGAGGTTAGACTCAGTCAGTCGGGCAGTGGCTCTCTGGCCTGCTTTTCCAGGAGGCATTTTGACAATGACTGTGCAGACTTGACCACTCTCCCCTCCTCCCGCAGTGGCCGGCTGCTTTCCTCCCAGAAGCCAGGCGGCCTGGGGCTGATTTCTTGGGGCTGGCACCAGTGCTGCTCCGAGGCCTGCCTCCAGCCCTTTCTGTCTCGTCCCTTTGAGTGTTTCCTGGGGCTCCTCAGGCCTCTGCTCAACCTTCCCCTTGGAGAACCTCTCTGCCGGCTCCTTTTAGAAAAGGGCCAGGCTTCCTCCTTAGGAAAAGGCCATGGCCGTGAGGCCAGCTGAGGGTAAGCCCTTCCAGCCCACCCCAAATGCTGCCTTCCCAGTGGCATCCGGGCCTCGGGCTTTGCAGGGGCAGGTCAGGCTGGCTGCACTGGTTTGCCAGTGCCGGGGAATCTAGCCAGGGTGTGGGAGAAGTGCGTGCGGGGGCCCCTTTCCCAAGTTTTTCTTGCCGCAAAAGGCCTAGCTTAGCCTGTCTTTTTCTATGCACAGGATGGCTCTGGCTCACCCGAGCCTCACAAAGATAATCGCTCAGGAAGTGTTTCAGCCAATCCGGGGCCGCTTTACACTCCGATTTGCCGGGGCAGCCAATCGGGGATGAGCTTTTATTAGGCGGCCAGATCATCAGCCGAAGTGCCAAACCCTTTTTCTGTGAGAACTAGGAGCCTGTCCTCCATGTTTTATAAGTATTGACATTACACAGTGTTAACAATGCATCCACAGAGGTAAGCTCGGCTTTTTAACCATCTTTTTCCCCTCCCTCTGAGACATCCGAGTTGTGGGCGAGCAGTGTGACTTCTCTGTGGCTGGCCGTGCCACACTCACCCCAGAGCACTTAGGTTAACTTGGAACTGTTTAGAGAGATTTTTTTTCCTTTTTTTTTTTTTTTTTTTTTCCTTTTTGCTTTCTTGGGTCACATGGCTAAGTAGCCATTAGCCATAGCTTGGTTTTGCAAACTGGCAAGGGCCTGGCACACCTTTGCTTCCACCAGGGCATGGTGTTTCTGGAATAGTTTGAAGCTAGACCCTGGTATGCCAAGAGAGAAGCTTTCTTTTCCTTTTTTTTTTCCCCTCCTTCCCCCCCTTCCCCTCTCTTTCTCTCTCTGAGCAGTTTCCCCTGCACTATTGTCTTCTCTTGTGTCACATGCCTGCTGGGGGAAGAAAATGGAAGGTGAACACGCAGGCTTCTCTCCAAGGAGCGCTCATGGCAGACAGCAGAGCAGGCAAGTTTGCCTTTCCAGAGAGGTTCTGGGAAGGCTGGACTAAGTTCTGACAAGAGAGGCCGTGCGTTGGAAAGAGAGCCCAGCCCTCAGCAGAGCAGTGCTAGGAGCGAGGGTAGCTCTGGGCCTAGGTGGGTGGTGGGGTGTGTTCCTCCTCTTTCTCTTCCTCTCCAGAGCTTCTCCCTTGAAACTACATTGTTCAGCCTTTTTTCCTGACTTAGCTTGATACAGAGTGTTCTGCAAACCAGCCTACAGCCAGCAAATGTTTCTGAACGTGTTTCCTAGGCTCTGGAGGAAGTTTTTGGAGTAGGGATAGGGATTGGGGGTGGGGCGGGGTGGGGGGTGGGAGAATCTTGGACAACATCCTGAAAAAAAGAAAAAAAAAATCTGGGAGAACTCTGAAGCCCTCAGCTTTTCTACTCTTGCATGATTTTCAATGAACTAATGTATCTTTTATCTTTGTTTTCATTTTTCTTTCCTTTTTTAAAACATTGTATCATCCTCTGTGCTCCTGTGTGAAAGAGTGCAGAGGAAATAAAACCATGTTTGTGGCTCCTGACAGCATTCCATATCTAGTTGTGGGGTTGTATTGTTGTGGTGCTGGGTGTGTGTTTTTAATAATACCATGTAATTGTTAAAAAAAAAAAATTTCCTTTTTGATCAAGTCCCAAATCTGCCAGGCTGTTCTCTCTTCCTAACTGTGGAAAAATGAGACGGTTACTTGAACATTTGTTGGGTAAGTAAAGCAATCCATTTCCTCTGTGACCATGTAGCAAGAGTTTTTGTGAACATTTGGGGTCTGTTTGGAAGAGGGAGTCTGGGCTACAGCAGCTGGGGGCTTCATTAGCAGGAACCAAATGAGAGCTTTTAAAGAGTGTCTGGAGTTTAGGTGACTGTTTGAATCCACTGTTTTTTTCCTCATAACCTGCAGCTAGGAGGGAAGATTTCACTTCCTGTTTACCCTCAGCCAGGGGAGAAATGTGCAGGGCATTATCACTTGCTTTAACTGGATTTGTTTGGATCTTAGAACTCTGGGTAGGTGGTCTGCTTGTTGTAGTGTAATGCAGATGCTTGTTCATAAAGAGTCACAGAGCCCTACAAACATGGGGGGTGGGGAGCTAACTGGTGGTGTGCATGTGGGGGTGGGGGGTGTCAGTACTTAGTTTTAGGGTTACTTACATGCAGTGCAAAATCCCATCCACCACCAAACTTGGTTTCATTCAGGACTCAACTGACCAACAGAGTTGGCCTTTTTCCATGCCTGACCCACACATCTGCATGTGTGCTGGCCTGACTTGGCTTTATTTCTAATTTTCTACCTTTCCCCTGATCTGTGGATGCTGTAGCTAGAATTTAAAAGTGAAAAAAAAGTCAACTTCTGCTTAGCGTTACCTTTAGGATTCCCCTGGAAATTCACTGCATACATTTCCAGAGCTGGGAGACCAATCCAGCATGATTGTAAATGCTAGAAATATATTCAGTATCTGTGTTATGCCAACTCGATGGAGTCAGTTAATCTTTTTTTTTCTTTTTTAAAGTAGCGTCCAGCCACCCAACTTTTGTCACCAGTTGGACAAAGGTGCATTGAATAAGGAGAAATGCACCAGATTCTAAGTTGAGAAGTCCAAGGTGGGTCAGCATCTTAGAGTCAAAGCGCAGAGGGTTGGTGATATTTTATATGGAACAGCCCCTCCCCCAACTCCACAAGTTAAGTTCAGACACTTAGCTATTTTCTTTGTTCTTATCTCCTTGCTCTAAATGGAAATTACATATTGAGGTTCTCCTGGCCTCCCTAGAAGCAGTATCTAATCACAAGACGCCTGGTTTGGTGCCTTCAGTGTTTGCATAATACTGTGTTTGTTGGGCTGCAAGGAGACTTAAGGGCAAAGCATTTGTCCTCTAAAAGCTCGCATTAAAATGGCTCCCACAGGTTTGGAAAGCTAAGACCTGTTTTCAAGTGTGCTGCCCCAGCACGTTCCCAACCCTGGATCAAACTGGCCACTTTTCCTCTGGTACTGTGGCCATCACCAAGCACGGGTCAGTAAAAAGTTAATTGCTTTTCAGAGTAGCCTTATTTTCCAGTTCCTAAAGGGAAGGAATGTCTGCATTGCAGCAGGACTAGGTAGGGACAGCAGTGCTGTCCCACAGAGCAGCCCAATGGGCTTCCTCTCTCTCTGGCTCTTGAACCAATAGACTGTGAGGAAAGGTTAAAGATTGACAATTACAGTGGCCGGACTGAGAAGGGGTGTTCTGGAAATTTCTACTACCATCTTTGTTCCTTTCAGGAAAAGCAGGTCCCCAGGCTGGAGAGTCCTACATTCCATTCCTCGGTATCCCCCTTCCCCCCCCCCCCCCCCCCCCCCCCCCGCCTTCTCTCATCAAGGTAGAATGTTCTTCTGCCACATTGGTAAATTGCAGAGGGAGGAACAGAATGATGGGCTGTTTTCCTTTTTCCTTCTGCCTCCTTGGTCCCCAAAGAGGATGACAGCTGCAAGGAACAAACACAGACACACTGGAGCTTTTGATTCCTTTTTTTTTTTTTTTCTTCCTTCAAGACCCTCCAGGATGGATGCACTTTCTGCTTTGGGAAATTAAGTGGTATTCACATGGGGGAGGGGGAGGGGAGGGAGAGCAACTGCTTTTATTAGCTCCAGAAAATGGTCAGTGTTCAGTCTGTAACTAGGAATTAATTATATATAATCACTCAGTAAACTTTCTTCAGAGTTTTTCTAATTGCTGAGCATGAACATAGTTAGCCCGTTGGAGCCAAGTCCAGCTACTTTTATAATTAACAGCTCAAAGATCTGAGTCAGAAAGAAAGAAACAATGAGGCCTCTTGGTTATAAATTAGGGATGAAAACAATAGCTATTTTCCTTTCTTTCTTGTAACCCCCCCTTTGAAAAAAAAACCAAAAACATCCCCCTTTTTCTTTCCCTGGGAGAGCCAGTAGGGAATCGGCAGCAGATCTTAAAAAGAGAAGTGGAAAACTGAGTCACTCTTTAGAAAGCTGGGTGATAGTCACCTAGTAAAACCTGCAGGCAGAGGTAGGTTTGGGAAGGACCAGCCACTCGCAATGGGTGATCTCTTTGTTTCTTTGGCCTTCTCTTCCCTTCTCTCCTCTGGCAGAGGCAGCAAACATTTGTCAGCCCTGGATCTTGTTTTGCCTCTGGTTGACCCTAGAAAGAAAGATACATCCCGGGGGGCCTTCCCCACCCCAAAGCAGAGACCCGAAAGCCTGCATGTTTGGAGGCCCCAGGGTTGTTCTTAAAATGCACAAACAAGTAAGGATTCACCCTTGGCCTCAGGTTGCTGCACTGGGCTGCCCTTCCCCCGCCTGCTCTCCTTACAGACAAACAAGCAGGCGGTGGCCATGCCAGCTCTGCAGCCTGAGCCTGCCAGGCTGGCCCTCCCCATCACGGTCACCTACCTACCGGCCGGCGCTGAGCCAGTGCCCGTCTTCGCCCTGGCTTGGCCCTGGGCTCTGTGCCCTTTTTCTCCCCTGGAGCAAAAAAGCAGTCACCTTGAAACTCCTCACTCCCAGCTCTGGAGGAATTCTGAGGCCAATTCTCAGACCTTAACAGTAAATGACATTATCCACCATGAGGCTATTAGTTTGGCCTCTGAAAACGGGTTTTGCAAATCCCATTGTTCATTCTCAGGGCCCTGTTGGGGGTGGACAAAAATCTAATTTGTGAGTATCCTGTGCCTTGGAGAGGGAACGTGGGACTTGGGGTTTCTCCTCTGCAGTCTGGGGTTGCCTTTCCTTGATGTTCACGTCTTAGGGGTGGTTCTGCAGAGGGCTGGGTGGATGGTGGCCGTTTTCAGGCTTATAAACAGCCTTTTAATTTTATCTTGGCCTCAGCCTGGGGTGCAGCCCTCCAGCTTAGCTTTTCAGATGCCTGCTTTCATTTTACCAAACGTGCGGGATGGATGCAGAGCTGGCTGCCCTGCACTGAGAAGGGGGGGATTGGGCTTCGTCCCACCCCCACCCCCACCCCCAGCCTGCTCCCTGGGGAACACTTGGCGTTTGCAAAGACACCTGTCTGTCTGTCTGTCTGCGCTGTGTGATTCCTAACCTTCCACCCCCCCACCCCCTCCCCAGTTCCAGGGCAAGGAGGCCCCATCCCAGAGCCTCCTGTTGAAGACTCAGAATCTAAAAGGGAAGGCTTTTTCCTTAGGAACCTGAGACTTCACAAACTCTTCTCTCCCTGTCATTGCAGGTTCTTTTTTTTTTTTTTTTTTTTTTTTTAAGCTTCTAAACGTTGGGTTGTTGGTGTCCTTTGGTCGAGCTTTTCCTGGTTCTGATATTTAGGAAGGTGGCTTTGAAACTAGCAGAGCTGCTTCAACACAGGCTCAGCTATTGAACAAACTGCTACCATTTTAGCTTCAATACAGGAATGAGGCAGTGTTGCCAGACGCCATTTTAAGAATCCTGCATAAATAGCTTAGCCACCGATGACGGCCTGTTTTAGGTGAGTGCTTATACAAAGCTGCTCTGCTAACCATTCCCTCCCCCTGCCAATTTAAAAGAAAAAAATTAATTGCAGATTTTAGGGAAGCATTTTTTTTTTTTTTTTTTTTTTTTTAAATTTGGATGTTCACTGTTTTGTGATCTAGAAGAGGAAGATGTTCTGCCTTGGGGATTAAACATTTCTTACAGCCTGAACCATTTTGGGATTTTGAATGAAAGTTTAAAAAAACAAAACAAAACAGGGAAAGTCCTGTGGAAGGATGCATGATTCTTGAATTGCTGTGTGCTGAGCCTCATCTGAGAACCACAGTCTTGTGCATGCTGGTTATATATTCTAGATGGGTTAGAGATTGTTGGTTAAAAGTCATAGAAAGGGCTCTTAGGGAAAAGAAATATCTGGGCATTGTGTATCTAGGCATTTTTTTCCTGTCAAACTTGGATGCTTTTTCTTGTCTTTCTTTCTCTCTTTTGGAAGTGTGGAAGGGATGAGATTCCTGGGAATTACGGACCAGCCCTGAGTCCTTCTGAGTCCTCAGAATTAATAACCAGAAGGCTTAAAGCATCCTGGAGGTGTAGCAGTTCATCTGTAACTTTTAATTGTTCTTCTTCTTTTTTTTTTTTTTTTTTTTCCAGTGCATGCAGGTTCAGAAGTAAGCGCAGACTTTTCTTGCTTTGGCATTGGGAGAGAAAGCTTTTATTCTTTGGGGGAGCAGGGTGGGGGGATGGTCTTGGTTCTGTTTGTAGGTGCTGCTCTTCTTCCTTCTTTGAATTGCCTGGACTGTATCAGTTTGTGAAATCCACAGGCAAGTGACTTGGGTAAATGTGAGTGCAAAAGGTGGTGGTGGTGGTGGTGGTGGTGTGGTGGTGGTTGTGGCTATAGTAATGTATACAACTAGTTGATGGTGAATTTTCCTTTGGGGCTGTTGGAAGGTTTTCAGCTAATCTCACCCTTTTCTTTTAGCGGCCCCCAGTCTCCCCAACAGACCTTAAAAAAAAAAAAAAAAAAAAAAAAAGAAAGAAAAGTAATGTCAGTTTGAAACCAGGACTTGTCCTTCCTTTGTTTTTGATTTAAATGATCAGGTTGCAGGAAGCTAGCAGATATGGAAGGAGAGAAGCTATGTGTTTTCTAAGACTTAATGTGTTAATGGCAGAAGTTCAAAGCATCTCTCCAGATGCAGCTGCCTTTTCTTTTTAAAAAATATTTGACTGTTTTCCCCCAAAATGACCTAACAGTTCTTAAACCTAAATTGACTAAGATCTGTTGGGCATCCAGATAGGTACAAATCTTTTCTCATCACCCCTTTTGATGTAATATTCATAGCCCCCCAACATACCAGCACTTAACACTAAACAAAAAAAAAAAAAAAAAAAAAAAAACAAACCCTGAGATCAGTGGTGTAGAAAAAAAAGGAAGTCCCTTTAGATGTGGCTATTGGAAATGACTAATTGTGCATTCTGGTCTTTGCTTTCGTAAATGAAGTTTTTTTTGTCCCCCCCCCCCCCCCCCCCGTTCTCTTAATGCATAGACACTGTAATTTCCTTTAGTCAAATATAAGTGTGTGTGTGGTGTGTGTGTGTTGGAGAGTGATACATGCATGGGTTCCTTTTGAAAGGATGGCTTGCTGATCTGTGAAAAAGATGGTTTTCTTAAACCATTGTGCTTGAAATCCTGGGCTAAGGCTGGTGGTGCTCTTGCTGAAGTTAGGTGATCTTGGTACGCACTTGTAATACTTGGAAGGATAAAACAGCTCAACTTTCCCCCCCCCCTCTCTTTTTTGCTCCAGAATTGATTATCTTAAACTCAGCAGCAAACAGCTACCCCATAACTAGTTTGCATTTCTTAGCCTCTCAGCAGCATTCCTGCCTCAAGTATTCAGCTCCTCCAGGCTGTTACAAGCCAAATAATTGTTCTCTTGAATGCCTTCCTCCTCCATGATCAATACACCTTTGAATGTTTTCATCCCAGCAGAAATCCTTCAAGTGGGTTTTTGGGCTCTGTTATGCCTAATTGTTTCTTTCACCACTGTACATTTTAGTTGGAGCCTAGATTAGCGTTTTCTGCATCACTCAAAATATGGGATCAGTTTCAAGAAGTTTAGGATTTCACAGACTTCATGTGAGAGAGGGAAACCAAATTCTAGTTGCTAGAAAGATCAAGGTTGCTCTTTAACCTTTTGAAGTTAACCATCCACCCATCTCTGAGAGCTGTGTGGGGCTTTTTGTTAAAATTTACTTCCAGTCACTCTAAGCAAGAACCAACCCAGCAGCAGCATCTGGTTGGACAACCTGTGTGTGTGTGCCAGAGGTGTGTTGTGGGCTGAGATGTGTTCCTCTGAAGTTGGAGCAAAGAAGTATTAGTGCTAAAATCACCTTCCATAAATCACCATTGTGTTATTGTATGTTAGTGAGGTGTTTAAATTTAGCAGGCTGCTCTCTTCTGATGAAAACCATTTGTGACAACATGTCAGTTGTTTCTTTGGTGATTTGTGTCACTGGTTTCTCTACAGATGCTGTGTAAATTAAATTGTTAATGGGGTCCAATATCAGAATGCTAAATGTGTTAATATTCTGGTTTAAACCCAAACCAGCCTCCTCCTCCTCCTCCTCTCTGCTGGGACTAGTTAAGTCGGAGGCCTCCGCAACTCCTGTAATTTAATTCTGAGCTATAATCTTTTCCTTTCTGTCTAGCGCCTATCCTGAACTCTCTCCTCCCAACAAACCTGGGACTCTTCTAAACATGGTTCCATCTTACACTGGGGTTCCAGGCCCCAGGCCTCTTTTGCCTCGTCACTGTCTTAGACAAGCTGAACACACACAGGACATTCTTCTCTAGCCTTCTTCCTGTCCTGGCTCGAGTCTTCCAAATGGAAAATTCCAGCCAATCCGTTGGAGATGCACCCCTTCTTGTTGAACTGCGGTCTGATGGAATCACATTCTGAGTGGTGGTTTGAGATTTCCACTGTGGCAATGTCGGCCTGTGTGTTTGGAAAGTTCTAGCGCCTCAAGCCCTTCACACGACTTCACTTCTTCCCTGGGCTTGGCTTGGGAGGTGGCTTGGTGGGGGGAAGATCTGGAATGGCCCAAGTTCCAGCAGAGAGGGAGAGAGAAGGTTCTGGAAGACTTTCCAGCTAAGGGAGCTTGCTTTCCCTCCTTCCCTCCCCAACCCTCGACTCTCAGCCTGTGCTTTTACGTGGTCTTTCCTCATTCCACTTTTGTGGTGGAGGATAATTAGTCACAGCTCAAAAGGAAGCCAAGCCTGCTGTACAAGGAAGCACCATGGAGGGGGTGGGGGTGCACAGACCCCAAGCCTAATTCCTGGGATCCATGCTGATTGTTTGAATTGTTTTGTGACCAGCTCATTTTGCTTCTAATTAGTATGGGCATATTTTACTACTTTGTAATTTAACCTGTATCTCCCCCCCCACCCCCTCCTTCTTCTTGGTGTTCCTGCCTCATCAGAGAATTGTAAGATTTTAGTAGGGGGAAGGTCTGGGAGATACTCACTGCAGAGTTCAGAGATCAGAACTCTGGGTACTCTGGGAAACACCTCCACACTGCCTGCCTTTGAACCCAGTGCTGGCAGTGAGAAGCTTGTTTATTTGAAGGCTGGGTTCTCATGGGCCCAAAGGGGTAGGTTGTAATTGTGTATCCAAAAAAATTTGCCTTTTTTTTTTTTTTTTTCCATTGCATACCCAATAGCATGACAGTTGGAATAGTAATTTGACTTAAAGAACCATTAATGTTTTAAAGGAGTCCTTTAGGAATCTTAACACTTGAAATCAGGTGTGTTCTTTCCCCTGCTGTGGAGAAGGACAGGGCTTGTCTTGTAGGTGGGCTGTGTGGTTGGGCTTCTCCACGGCTGTCCCCAAGAGGCAGGTTCCCAGCCCACCTAAACGTGAATGTAATTTGCTCTGTTTCAGCTTGGCTGAAGAGGAAATAAAAACAGAACAGGAGGTGGTAGAGGGCATGGATATTTCTACTCGCTCCAAAGGTGAGTAAAATTCTTGCATTATCTATTCCTGTGCCAAGGAAGAAATGGGGGGTTCTTTTTGTTGTTGGTTAGCCGTGAAGGGTGGCCCTCTGAGCTGGCCTTGCCACACTCTGTGAATTGGGAGATGTGGACCTTTTGATGGCTGAACCTAATTTCTGGAGAAATATTTTGACCTTCTTTCCCTTGCCTGTGTGTGCCTACTTGTCAGGAATGGTCCCCACATTGTGTCTTGGGCATGGGTTGGGCCTGAGGATGGCTGGCTACCTCTCTCCCAGGGTGATTCCTTTAGGAATCAGAATGTCAAGAAAGCGTGTTCTGGGAGCTGCCGGAGTCTGCAGCTGCTGCTGGCTTCCTGATTTTAACAACAGACCTCTTTGGGATTTCAGAATTGGGATGAAGTTGGCCTGGTGCTTTGGGAAGCGGTGGTCTTGGGTCAGAGATGAGGAGGAAGAGCCGGGCTTTCTGGAACGCTGGGGGCTGCGTTTGCATTTAAGGCAAAACGTGGCACATTAGGGCAAATCCAGTTTTGTGACTGAGGGATTGGTGCTCTTTGGCTGGTCTGAGACCCACAGAGGGAGCAGGTACTCACTCCTTCCTCAGGGAGCTGTTAGAAGTGAGCTGCTGAGTCCTCTTCATGTCTGGTTGATGGAAATGCTTGTCTCCAAACTTAATGGCTGTACCAGCGTTTTTATTCCTTTAGCACCTCCCTGAGTGCCTGCTCTGAGCGCAGGGCTCCTCTGGTCAGGGAGGTGGGAGGAGCTGCAGAGAGGGCTCACAGATTTTTCCAGAAGGACATTCTCATCTGGCCAGAGGATCACAAAAAGTGACTCCCAAAGGCTCTTGAAACAAAAAAAAAAAAAAAAAAATGTTTTGAGGATTTTTTAAAAAAATATTTATTTATTTGCTTTAGTTGTACACAATGCGGTTTATTTTTACGTGGTGCTGAGGATCGAACCCGGGCCGCGCGCATGCTAGAGTGCTCTACCGCTGAGCCACAATCCCAGCCCTTTTGAGGATTTTTATAAAGCAGCATGTCTGTCTGTCTGTCACACACACACACACACATTTATTTATTCATTTCTGGCAGTACTGGGGTGTGAACCCAGGGCCTTGTGCATGATAGACAAGCACTGTACCACTCACTGAGCTGCACCCCCAGCTCTTTGTTTTTGGTACTGGGGATTGAACTCAGGGGCACTCGACCACTGGGCCACATCCCCAGCCCTTTTTTGTATTTTATTAGAGACAGGGTCTCACTGAGTTGCTAAGTGCCTCGCCATTGCTGAGGCTGGCTTTGAACTCGCGATCCTCCTGCCTCAGCCTCCCAAGTACTGGGATTATAGGCGTGCATCACCGCGCCTGGCTCCCCAGCTCTTTTATTTTTTTTTTATTTTTATTTTTTATTTTTTTTTGTGGTACCAGGGATTGAACTCAGGGGCACTCGACCACTGGGTCACATCCCCAGCCCTTTTTTTGTATTTTTATTTAGAGACAGGGTCTCACTGAGTTGCTAAGTGCCTCGCCATTGCTGAGGCTGGCTTTGAACTCATGATCCTCCTGCCTCAGCCTCCCAAAGTGCTGGGATTACAGGCGTGCGCCACCGCGCCCGGCCCCAGCTCTTTTTATTTTGGGGCAGGGTATTGCTAAGTTGCCCATGCTGGCCTTGAACTTGGCAATCCTCCTGCCTCAGCTTCCCTAATAACTGTGATGACCGGTCAGCATGGCATTGGGCCCAGCTGAGGCTCTCACATCACCCACAAGGCTGGGCTGGCTGGGAGTGGCCTGTGCTGGGGAGCAGGGAGAGGAGGCTGCTCCTTCCCAGGCTGGGCCATCCGGTTTCATTGTTGGGGAGCTTCACGGAGCACCTTGAGCAGGAAGTGCCTTCCCAGAGTGCTGTTTTGAGTCAGTTGTGCCCTTTCTTGCCAGTGGTGGTGGAGTGCTGTGTGCCTAGGGCAGCATGGTTGGCTTTGGTCCTTGTCCTGCTGCTTGCTGTCTGTGTCTGACCTGCTGTTTTCTGATCTGTGAACCGGTGCTGCATTTGACTCTGAGGCTCCTTCTACCCCAACTAATTATAAAAATGGGTTTGTGTTTATGAAGTGCTGTGGAGGCTTGTGCCCATACCTGGCACCTTCTCTCATTGAATTCCTCTAGTCTCTTTTCTTTGTGGTGCTGGGGACAGAACCCAGGGCCTCGCACAGGCTCGGCAGGTGCTTTGCCACGCAGGTGCTTTGCCACCAAGCCTTGCCACATCCCCTTTGGTTTTTTTTTTTTTTTTCTGGTACCGGGATTGAACTTGGGCACTCGACCACTGGGCCACATCCCCAACCCTTTTTTGTATTTTATTAGAGACAGGGTCTCACTGAGTTGCTAAGTGCCTCGCCATTGCTGAGGCTGGCTTTGAACACGCGATCCTCCTGCCTCAGCCTCCCAAGTGCTGGGATTACAGGCGTGCGCCACCACGCACAGCAACCCCTTTGGTTTTTAATTAATTAATTATTATTATCTTGCATCAGGGATTAAACTCAGGAGCCCTCAAAACACTGAGCTATATCCCCAGCCCTTTTTTTAATGTTTTATTTAGAGACAGGGTCTCGCTGAGTTGCTTAGGGCCTCTTTCAGTTGCTGAGGCTGGCTTTGAATTCATGATCCTCCCAGGCAGCTGGGGTTACAGGCGTGCGCCTCTGTGCTCGGCCGCTAGTCCACTTCTGAGGTGGAAGCTGTCATTCCCCCTTTCATATGAGAAACTGAGGCTCCAGATGGTGGGGTCTCCTGGGTGGTCCTTGGCACAGCAGGACTGACCTGAGACTGGCTCCAAGGAGGCGCCTCCATCTTGGATGTGCCCACAGTGCCCTGAGGACCCTCACGGAGATGGTCAGGGATCACCATCCAGAGCGGGGCGCTGCCCTGCCAAGGCCCCCTCTGCCTGTGGAGAGCCTCTTCTGTTCGCTAAGTGCCTCGCCATGGCTGAGGCTGGCTTTGAACGCGCGATCCTCCTGCCTCAGCCTCCCAAGTGCTGGGATGACAGGTGCGCGCCACCGTTCCGGCAAAGCATCTCTTTTGGCTGCTCCCTCCACCGACCTTCCAGCACCCTCCGTTCCAGTCTGAAGTCACTGCGCCCTGCCTCCTGGGACAGCCCTGCCCTGTTCCCTCTTGTGACATCCTGTTCTTCTTGGACCATTTCCCCCGACTCCACTCCAGCTCCTCGGCCTCCTTCGGTGCCCTCCCAGGGGCCTGGTGCCTTCTGTCTGGGACACGCTGCCCGGGACCTGGCCGCCTGGTCTGGAGGAGTCAGTCCTTCGTCTTCTGTTGCTTTTGGAAATGAACTTTTTGCATTTTAGAGTCACTTTTCAGACTTCCAGAAAAGTTGAAGAGAGTGCTGAGAGTTCCCACGCCTCCAGGCCTGCCTTCCCCCCCCCCCCCCATTTCTCGCATGGGTGCCATGCATTTGTTAGAGTCCCAGTGGTCGTGGGCATGTTGTCACCAGGCATGTTGTCACCAGCGGAAGCCTCTGCTTTGTTCAGATTTCTTTAGTTTTGCCCCTGAGGCCCCTTTTCTGTTCCAGGCTCCCATCTGCGATACCTAGTTGTCTTATCTCCTCGGGCTGCTGGCTGGAACAGGTTTTCAGACTTTTCTTGTTTTCGATGACCTTGCCAATTTTTTTTTTTTTTTTTTTTTTTTTTTTTGGTGGTACCGGGGATTGAACTCAGGGGCACTCCACCACTGGGTCACATCCCCAGCCCTCATTTGTATTTTATTTAGAGACAGGGTCTCACTGAGTTGCTAAGTGCCTCGCCACTGCTGAGGCTGGCTTTGAACTCGCGATCCTCCTGCCTCAGCCTCCCTCCCAAAGTGCTGGGATTACAGCGTGCGCCACCTATCCCGGCTACCTTGCCAATTTTGAGGCTGTGGGCCAGGTGTTTGGTAGGTTGCCCCTCGCCTGGGTTCGTGTGGTGTTTCCCAGGATCAGAGGTGGGTTGCCAATCTCAGGACTGGCATTATGTGTTTTGGGAGGAAGACCCCCCCCACACACACAGGTAACATGCCATTTTCCATCATGTTAATGGTACCTGTTATCAGTGTGACTGACACCAGTACTGATATTGACCTTGGCCACCTGGCCTTTGTGACAGTTCCTTCCCTTTGCATATGGTGTCCTTTGGAAGGAGGTCGCAATGCCCAAGCCACACTTAGAGTGGGAGTCCCACTTCACCTCCTTGGGCGGAGGATCTAAGGAAATAATTTGGAGTTTTTCTGTACAGGAGATTTGTTTCTTCCTCCCTGTTCGTTTATTGTTTATTTAATTTGCGAGGCTGGCTTTGAACTCCCGATCCTCCTGCCTCAGCCTCCCAAGTGCTGGGATTACAGGTTGAGATCCTCTTGTCTCAGCTGCCTGAGTAGCTGGAATTAAAGGCATGCTCCACCTCACCTAGCTCTGGGTTTTTGTTTTTAATTAGAGAATGGTATTTAGAAACCAAGATCTGGCGGGGCCTGTAATCCCAGCAGCTCCGGAGGCTGAGACTGGAGGATGGTGAGTTCAAAGTCAGCCCCAGCAATTTAGGGAGGCACTAAGCAACTCAGTGAGACCCTGTCTCTAAGAAAAATACAAAATAGGGCTGGGGATGTGGCTCAGTGGTTGAGTTCCCCTGAATTCAATTCCTGGAACAAAAAAGAAAAGAAAAGAAAAACCAAGATCTGCGTGCTCACTCCTCCTGGGGTGTCTTTGCTTCTAGGTTCTCTGAACTGACAGAGCAGGGAAACACTTACCTGTGTGGTCGCCGGGGTGTATGCACCTGTCTGTACACATTCCTGCATGTGCCCGTCCGTGTTAGCCAACATGAGCTCATGCCCTTGACTCCCACGCTTTACCGTTCCTGCAGGGATCAGCTCTAGCCTCAGCCCCTGAGTTGAAATCTCCCCCGTCAGCAGTGAGAAAGGTGGCTCCCGCCAGCTGCTGTTTGTACCATGTCCTGGTCCATCGTTAACCTGATCTGTAACGTGGAGCTTGATGACGGTGACCGAGCTACACTTGGGGCCATGACTCAGGTCGAGATAATCGAGCGTTGCCAGCATCCAGAAGGTTCCTTGATGGCTCTGATATTGCTCTCATACTGCATTTGTTGGTTTCTGTGCCCGAATGCAGATGCCTTCTCTAGAAGGGCCTGGGCCCCCATGCTCACCCCTCCTCTCCCTTTGGGGGCCAGGATGGCGCAGAGGTCTCAAGAGCCAAACTCCTCCGGCCAGGTTCCCTGGTCCTGGGTTGCTTCCTCCCTGGCCCAGTGTTCTCTGGGGCCGGTTTCCCCTAACTGGGGGGTGGTGAGGACGTGGAGGTAGGCTGAGGTGGAGTTCACCCACCTGGAGAGGGCTCAGAGCGGAGCTGGGCCACTGTGAGTGCCGAGGGGCCCGCCGGCCACCCTTGGCAGGCTTGCAGAGATGGCCAGGTCCGGGAGCTGCCAGGCCCGGCCTCCCTGCTTTCTGCTTCTCCCCCATCTTCAGTCTCTGGGAAGGGGGTGTGCAGGGAGGGATGAAAACAGAGTCCAGACTTGCCCCTGCTTAGCAGGGCACAGGGAAGGATCACGCAGGGTGTCCCTGCCGACAGGCTCTGTCTAGATCCCGACCCCGGGTACTGCCCTGCGGCCTGCCCATCCTGTTGCCGCAGCGTTTGGAGAAAGCTGTTCTGCCGCTGTTTGGAATGATTTCTCAGGTGTTCCCGTGCCCTTGTTTGGGTGGGGAGTCCCTGGAGGGAGTCACCTTGTTTTGAGGGCGACCTTCTTCTTTCCCAGGGGCGTTCTGGGAGGCTGTCCTTGGGCGGAGCTGAGTGCTCTTTCCTGGGGAAGGTGTCTGGTGGTGGCTTTTGTCTCCAGGACACCTTTTTGACAGAGACACTGGCTTCAGGTGAGGTGGTGGCATATGTAGTGATCTGGGGTTGACTGGGACAAAGCCTCCCTTTGCCATTATGAGACTTCAAGAGCCCAAGTCTGTGTGGGCGAAGGTGACTTTTTTTTTTTTTTTTTTTCGGTACCAGGGATTGAACCCAGGGACACTGACCCACCGAGCCACATCCCCAGCCCCTTTTTGTATTTTATTTAGAGACAGGGTCTCCCTGAGCTGCTTAGCGCTGCACTATACTAAGTTGCTGAGGCTGGCTTTGAACTTGGGATCCTCCTGCCTCAGCTTCCTGAGCCGCCGGGATTACAGGTGTGCGCCACCGCACCTGGCCAGTGTGACATTTGTAAAAGTGGACAGGACAACTGTGGGCCTGATCTCTCTTCAGCTCCAGTTACCCCAGAGTCCACGGCGCAGTGCTCCTGGCTCAGCAAACACTGGTTTCTCCTCTCGCCTGTTTTCCTTGTTTGGGAAAGTCAGTACTTTGTCCCTAGATGACACTTCCCATCTATGTTCTTTGGTTGTGAGCATTGGAAGCCAGCTGTGGTTCCTGTGGACAGGAAGGAAGGTGGTCAGTGGGCTGCCAGTGAGGCTGGTGGTCCAGGTGGCCCTGGGGAGTGGAATCAGTCTGTGGGGCAGAGTCTGTGGGTCACGTGTCTGTCCTTTGGTTAGGGAAGGGACCCTACAACACTGTCCCCTCCAGGGAAGAGAGGGTTCTCAAAGGAGCGGAAAGGACCACCTTGGCATCTTGGGAAGCTGGCAGCAGTACCCTCTGCTGGAGGTTAGAAAATGGGCCTGGGCTGCGATCTCCTTGGGCTACTGATCATTGGCCCAGAATTCTTTCCTCCTCCAACGTCGTCCTTACAGCCTTTCAGGTTATCTGACAATTTCCACTTGCGCCCCTCTGCCCCAGCGCACTCACTTGGTGACTAATTCCCAAGCCTCCCTTTGCCATTATGCCAGCCTTGGCATTTTCCAGAGTGTTTACTTCTCAGAAGAAAAGCTTTCAGGCTGTCAAGATGACAGGTTGACATTCGTGTCCAAGGTCATCGATGGACAGAAAGATGCCCAAGCATAAATCGGAAGTGTCAACTGGAGGCCAGGTGTGTTTGTGGGCTCAAGTTTTTGTGAATACTTACTAGGCTCACAAGAAATTTGCAAATCACCATATTTGGATCTCATGATAATGCTTTGGTATAGGTATGTTGTTCCCATTTTAAAGTTAAGGAATTTGAGGCTCCTGTGAATTGACAAGAGTAGCACCGTGGGGTCAGGTTATATCTTTGGCTTTAAGCCGTTTACTTAACCAGGGACCGTATCTAAGGGTTTTGAGTTGAATACTTGCAGGGCCCAGCAAGTATGTCAGTGACTGCTGGTGGCATCTGGGATTCTGTTGGCTTCTGTGAACGAGGGTGCTTACATTTCATTGTTGACCTCTAAGGATATGGCTTACCTGGTTTAGAAATGTCGTCTGTGCAAGCTGGGCGCAGTGGCGCGTACCTCTAAACCCAGTGACTGAGGCAGGCATTGCAAGCAAGTTTAAGGCCAGCCTTGGTAACTTAGTGAGACCCTGTCTCTAAATGGAAAATAAAAAGGCTGGGGATTAGCTCTGTGGTAGAGGACCCTCTGTTCAATCCCCAGCACCCCCCCAAAAAAAGAGAGAGAGAGAGAGAGAGAGAGAGAGAGAGAGACACACACACACACACACACACACACACACACAGAGGAGAGACATGGTCTAGGCACACCAGCTTTTCAAAGATCATGCATGAATCCAACAAAAATATATCTTGAGACAGAAGTGGCCGAGGGCTATCAGTTTGTATTCTCTGTGTTGGATTGGTCCTTGTAGGACTTCATCCACGCTCTGTGTGAGTCTGCAGAGTGATGGGCGTGGGTTGAGTTCCTGTCCCCTGTCTCTGTACAAAGGCTGTCCAATCTGGGCTGCCTGCAGCATGCTCTTGCCGTGCATGCATTTGCAACCACAGCGGTTGTGGTATGCGGATGCCAGGCTGCCAAAGATGAAAACATTTTTAAAAATGTCTGTGTAATGTCACCGGCACAAGGGAACGAGCCACTTGGAAACCAGGCACAGATGTAGCGGAAGCCTGAGATATTAAAATCCTGCACAGTATCATTCTTGCTGAGATCTGCCTGGGTTGGAGATGTTTTCTGAGACAGGATGCAAGAGAATATACAATTATAGCAATTTGCTAACCAGCCCCAGACCTTAATTAGTACAGGATCCTTATTCTCGTTGTTGTATGTAAATTAAGATTCTCACAAAGGGACTGTTTATGAGGATGGCTCAGAGATAGAGACCTTCTGTCATTTTTCAAGGAAACTCTTTAAGAAAATGTAACTGTAAACACTTGAAAACCACGGGCAGCAGCGTAGAAGTGCTGCGAATTTTTTCTTTGAAGAAATGAGCATCCATAATTTCAACTCTATTTTGCCTTTTTAAAGAATTTCTCCAAGTAGCACCATCCGTGGACTCTGCAGTAGAGTGTATTTGTGAGTTAGAGAAGTACCAGATTGTTCCTCTCCTAACAAGGTCTAAAATATCCCAGAACTCGGAAGATGCCTGACTGTGGCTTCGCAGCCGATACGCGGCCTACCCTCCCTGCCAGCACCGCCTCTGTGCGTCTGTGCCCGGAGCCCTGTTGGTGACGCCTGGGGGACTTAATTTAGCTTTGGGGTTCACTTGCAGAAAACTCTGCGCCTGCTCCACTTTATTTATTTATTTATTTGTTTTGGTGGGGCCAGGGATTGGAAGCCAGGGCCTTGTGCGTGGGAGTCAAGCACTCCACCAACTGAGCTATGTCCCCAGCCCTGCTCCACATCTGAAGCCTGACCCTGGACTTGTTTTTGTGACTATTACCGTTCTAAGGGACTATGGTTGGAAGTAGACCCTTTTCAGCCTTAAAACAAAACAAAACAACAACAACAAAAAAACGAGCCCCATCTCTGTCTTCTTCCAAATACCTTGGAACAAGAGGGCTTTTAGAGATCCTGGCACTTTCTTTTCACTTGAAAGTTTTGGGTCACGTTATAGCTCGAGTGTCCTTTATCTGAAATACTTGGGACCAGAAGTGTTTTGCAGTTGAGATTTCTTTTTTCATATTTCGCAGTATTTGCATGTACGTGATGCGGTGTCTTGAACAGGACCCGAGTCTAAACATAGAGTTCGTGGCTGTCTCTTGCGCACCTTCCACAAGTGGCCTGTAGGTCAGCTTCGGCAGTCTATCTTTTTAGTGGGCCTCTCTTGCGACTGACCCGTCCCATGAGACCCCGATGCGGAATTTTCCGCTTGTGATGTCACGTCAGCACAAAAAGTGTCAGATTTCGGAGCATCTTGGGTTTCAGGTTGTTGGACTAGAGAGGCTTAACCTGTGCTTTGTTTGGCTACAGTGGATTTTTTTTATTTTTTTGGACATGGGGTCTCGCTGTGTTGCCCAGGGTGGTCTCGAACTCAGGGCTGAAGCCATTCTCCTGCCTCAGCCTCCTGAGTGGTTGGGACCACAGGTCTGCGGCATGGGAGCGGGCTCATAGAGTGGATTCTTTACCAATGGCATGCGGAGCATGTTCGGGAAGGCCATGTCTCATGGTAGGAGTGAGTGCAGTGCTGTAAGATCCCCTTCAACCTCCTGGGAGCCCCTGCTAACCCCCGCCCTCCTGGGAACCTAGAGATCTCCACCTCTGCCGTCTTGGCCTGTGCCTTGATTCCGTCCTCGCCATGGCTTCTCACATGACTTTGAGGACCATGTAATTCTAGGCCAAGAAAAGCAAATCCCATCCCTTGTTCTATACCACTGACCTACACCCCTGCTCTCCTTGGTTTTAGGGTAAAGACCACAGTCCTAAAGTCCTGATGCACTGCCCCCTGCCCATCTTGCTGGCCTCCTCACTGGCCTCCTTACTCTCTGTATTTCTCTCTTCTTCATCCACACTCGACCTTGAAAGAGTCACTGCTGGCCACAGGGCCTTTGCTCATACCTGGAAGCTCTCTCCTCCCATTGCTCTCCTTGACACCCCTCCCCACCCCATCATCTAAAGCTCTAGGAGAGGAAGAGTTCTGCCTGTTGTTTTTGTTCATCCTCTTAACCAGCACCGTGCCTATTGGTGGTGCTGGTGCACACTGAATCTTTATTTTGAACGAATGACTGAACTTTCTCTATCTGAGGGATAGAACTTGGATCCTTGGGAAAGAAGTAAAATCAGCCTTTTGTTGGAGAGAATGGCTTGGTTTCCAGCACCTGGAAATGCTTCCCTGGCTCAGGTGTCTGTTCTGTGTAACCCACCTCGTGGCTTGTCTTTTCCCTCTAGGGACGTGGTACTCTTTGACGTGGCCCCCTCCCTCCGATTGATTTCTTTCCTTCCTGACATACTGTGTCTGCTGGGCTCTTTCTAAAACACGAGTCCAGTTGCCCGACTCCTGCTTTGTGCCCAAGGGCTCCTGCAGAGTGGTGGGGGCAGAGATGGCCGCCTTTCTGTGTTGGGGATGCCCTGCAGGGCTCTGCAGACTGGCCACCTGTCGGTGCTATGATGTGTCCTTGCTGAGCTGCCCTTGAGCTCCTTCCAGGCCACCTCTCCCTGAGCACACCTTCCCCTGGTCTTGCCACATCCCAGAGACCCAGGTTCTCCCTCCTGAGCCCTTGATTTACACAGAATCACCCTTGAAAGTGCCTTAAATGGCCCATGAAGGGAATCAGATTTGATCAGAAAGCCTTATGCTTACTAAAGGCTTGGGACATTTCAAGCTAGACCAAAGGAGGAACGAATGGCCAGGCCATGTCCACATCTTTAGGCCTTGAATTCACCTTCCAAATCCCTCAAGGCAGATGGGCTGGGCTGGCGCTTTTGCGGGGTCCTGCCTGCCCGGGGTCTGTTCCTGGTCTTCCTATTAAGCTTCAGATCAAGCCCAAGGCGACGGGCACCAGGATGGCAGTGTGTATTTAAATTCACAGTTTGGAAATCAAGACCTCTTTCCTGAGCGGCCCGAGCCTCGCTTCACGTGCACAGCAGCCCCGTGGGGCTGGGGCTGGGGCTGGAGGCCGCCACAGCAGACAGCACCGATGCAGAGGGGACTGGAAGAGTGCCGCCATTCTAGCAGGCGCTGTCAGGCCGTCCTCCTCTGTGGCTCCGTAGATGAATGGGCTCATTGTGAGGCTGCGCTGGGCTCCTAGGTGGGACACACAGCCCCGGCCCTGTGCGGTGTAGATAGTCCACCTTGTGTTGGGGTTTACGTTTTGCTTGATGAGCCCTCTCTTCCTGTCTTCCCAAGTTGGCGTTTCTTGCCCAGGTCCTGATCAGCTGCCTTTTGCCAGACCCAGGCACTGAATGTCAAGCTCCTCAGGGTGGGTGGAGAGCCAGCTGCCCTCTCCTGGCTTCCTTCCCTGCCTTGCCCTGTGGTTCCTGTCCCAGCAACCCCCCCCCCGGGGGGGGGGAGTGGTTAGACCTGCCTCTCTTGACTGTCAGGGGCTGTCACTTCATCGTAGCTGCCTTTTTCAATGAAGGGTGTCGTCTTAGAATCAGAATTAATTTTAAGGGGAAAAATGGTTTGTTGGATTTTTCCTTTCCAATTACACTGAGTTCATTGTATTTCCTTGCAACAAGTCACACCATTCAGGAGAAAGCTGAGACCCCCCCTTGTGGCAGGTGACCATTGCTAACAGTCTGGTATGCTTTTATCTGGACTCCCAACCCGCCCCACCCCCATGCTCATACAATGTAAACAAACCTCTTCTATTCCTAGGAGGCTGAACTTTCTAGAACCAACCCCCCCTCCCCGACTCCTATCTCTCCTCAAATCCCTCTTCTCGCATCCTTCAGTTTTCCTCATTGCCTTCTTTGCCTCCTCTTCCTCCCCTGCTCTGCGAGGGGTTCTCAACTTTAGTTTAATTACCTGGAAGTCCAGAATAGTGGAGACTGTGGCCACCAGGGAGTCTGGAGTTCCACTGGAGGGGCAGCCTTGGAAATGGGGGCCCTGCAGGGCCTGAGTTTGTGGCTTTGCCTGATTTTTTTTTTTTTTTTTTTTTTTTTTTTTTTTTTGTGGTACCGGGGATTGAACTCGGGGCACTCGACCACTGGGCCACATCCCCAGCCCTTTTTTTGTATTTTATTTAGAGACAGGGTCTTACTGAGTTGCTAAGTGCCTCGCCACGGCTGAGGCTGGCTTTGAACTCGCGATCCTCCTGCCTCAGCCTCCCAAAGTGCTGGGATTACAGGCGTGCGCCACCGTGCCCGGCTTGCCTGATTTTTTTAAAAAAGTGTTTTAGATGTTGGTGGACCTTTATTGTATTCATTTATTCATATGTGGTGCTGAGAATCGAACCCAGTGCCTCACACATGCTAGGCGAGTGCGCTTAACACTGAGCCTCAGCCCCAGCCAGCCCTCACCTGATTTTTTTTTTTTTTTAAAGAAAAAATCTGGTTTTTAAAATTCAGTTTCTGTTTTTCTTTTTTTCTTAATTTTTTGTGGTACTGAGGATTGGACCCCAGGGTCTCACACGTGGTAGGCTGGTGGTGTACCACTGAGCTATACCCCTGGCCCTAGTTTCTGCCAGTTTTTAAAAATTAAATTAATTCATGAATTATTTTGGGTGCTGGGGATTTAACCCAGGGGCGCCTTACCACTGAGCTGCATCCCCAGCATTTTTTGTTGCTGAGAGTCTTGCTAAGATGCCGAGGCTGGCCTCGGGTCAGCCTCCTGAGTCTCCGGGCTTCTGGGCCTGTGCCGCTGTGCCCAGCTGCCAATCTCAAAACACTGACAACTCACTCAAATTTTTATAAAAGTAGTGTCCAGCTGTGGGGGCTTGTGTTGCCACCTCTGGCCCGGGCCTCTGCTGGAGGCTCTCCCGGCCTGACGGGCCAGTGGTGGCCCTCCTAGGCGCCTGGTTACCTAGTTAGATGGGACTCTTTCTTCCTTACCAGGCTGACCTGGTGTGTCAACGCCTCCTCCCTAGGGAGCCTCTCCTAATCCCCTTCTTGGCACTTCAGTTTTTGGGGCCCATCTTTCAAACCAGGTGGTTATTTTTGTGGGACCAGAAATAGTAGCTGTGAAGAGCCGAGGGATGGTGTGGTGGGGCAGGGGGGCATCTTTGAAATCTGCACTAAGTCTGGGGGCCGCAGATGCTTTGGCAGGCCCAAGAGGCTGGGTGGAGGCAGGAGAGAGGAGGTTGATCCCTCTGTGGGCCCGATGGGGGTGACCTGCTTGAAAGGCAGCGTTGGACTTGCCCTTGCTGCAGGGATGGGCCTGGCTTCCCAGTGCAGCTGCAGGGGCTACGCATCTGGGGAGGGGTCCCCACTGAGATCTTCAGACTTAAAAGGCCCCTAAAACAAAGGGCAGTGAGGCCATCTCCGCTGGGGGCTCACGTGCCCCCCTTCCTGGCAGGGAGTGTGTTTTCCCTGGGGAAAGTCACTTTTTTTTTTTACTGCCCTGTGATCTGGAACAATAGCTGTCCCCAAGAGGTGGGACGAGTAGGAAGTGGGTGACCCAGGAAGCCTCAGGAAGCCTCAGAGTTCCCCACTTTGGTTTTCTAGTGATTGTGTTTGGAGCACAGCCCTGTCACATTCAGGACATCAGTCCTCACTTAATCCCTGTCTTTTAGGGGGGAAATGGCCAGAATGGCCCTGTACCTGTTGAGAGGGGGATTTCCTGTTCTCGGGTCCCCTTTGGGCCCTGAAATGGCCGGGCTCTCTCCTGTTGTTGGCCCCTGTTGTTGACCGCACACAGCCCTGCTGCTTCTGGACCTGCCAGAAGACAGCCTTGGAGGCTGGGGAAGAGAGCCTGGAGTGCCCAGGTGGCTGGCGCCCCTCTGGTCCTGGCCCTGTGCGGCTGCTCATCGTCCAGGTGTGTTTGGGGGCACCTGGGCCAGGCTGTGTGCCCAGCTCTGGCCTACGGCAATGACAGACACGCCGAGATGGACCTCACAGTCAGGAGGAGGCACAGTCAGCCAGTGATCTGGCAAAGGAGGAGATCACTTATTTTTATTTATTATGATTTTTTTGGTCCCAGAGATTGAACCCATGGTGCTTAACCGCTGAGCCACATCCCCAGCCCTTTGTTGTATTTTATTTAGAGACAGCATCTCACTGAGTTGCTTAAGGCCTCACTAAGTTGCTGAGGCTGGCTTTAAGTTTATAATCCTCCTGCCTCGGCCTCCTGAGCTGCTGGGATTACAGCTGCCTCACTGCGCCTGCCAGAACATAACTTGAGAGTTCTCAGTGAGGGAAAACCCCGCAACTTCAGGGTAATGCGATTAGGAGGCTGGAGGCCAGGGTGGTCAGGGAAGGCCTCTCTGGGGAGCTGATATTTGAGCCCGAAGGTGAAGTTGGCCAGTATGGAAAAGATTGCATAGAACATTCTAGATGGAGGTGCGTCCATGTGTAAATGGGATTGGCCTGTCTGAGCAGCAGGAAGGAGGCCACTGAGGTTGGAGTTGAGTGAAGGAAGAACAGAGGTAGGCCTTTTTTTTTTTTTTTTTTAACATTTATTTATTTGTTTTAGTTGTACACAATGCGTTTATTTGTACGCGGTTCTGAGGATCGAACCCGGGCCGTGCAGGTGGTAGGCCAGTGTTCTACTGCTGAGCCACAACCCCAGCCCCAGCCCCCCCCCCCCGCTGTAGGTCTTGATGAGAGGCTCAGAGGAGGTTGGAAGCAGGGTGTGCCCTACCTTGTTCAGCACCTGGTCTTGTTGAGTCAAGCCGTCCAGCCGGTGGTTGGATAGTCGTGGGATTGGACCAAGGTGGCAGCCGTGAAGGTTGGAATGAACGGGCAGAAGTGATGGTGGGGCAGGAGCACCCTCTGCAGAGCACCTTTTAGGTGTGGGGCACCGTGTAGACCTGTCATCCTAACCCTGCAAAGGTTGGCCTGCCTGCCTTCCTCCTCCCCTCCCTCCCTTTCTTCTTTGTGTCCCTCCCAGTACTGGGGATCAAACCCAGAGTCTTGCATATTCCAGGCAAGCCCTCTACCTCAGCCCTTCTTATTTTGAGACAGGGTCTTGCTCAGTTGCCCAGGCTGGCCTCCAATTTGTAGTCCTCCTGCCTGATCCTCCTGATTTCTTGCCATCAGGCCTGAGCTACCACACTCCCTGTGCCTTGGGGCTGGGGGTGGAGGGATTCCTAAAGCAGCTTCTCAACAGGCAGTAGCTGTGGAATGCACGAGCCCTGTACAAAAAGAACACAGAGAAGTCTTAGCTTGCTGTACCTTCCTCCCAGCACTGCACACATTCCTGATGTTTCTCTTGTTTAGGTTTTTATCCAGAATGTAATCAGTCATTTTGAATTTACTAGCCATGCTACCAAGGGCCTCTTTTCCTCTGGGCCTCAGTTACCTTATCAATAAAATGGGGTTTCTGAGAACCTCCTGTTTTGCAAAATTGTGGTGAGTTGGAAAGAAATCGATGCGTATGTAGAAAACGCCTCCCAGAGGGCGAGTCCTCCACAGAAGGCAGCTGTTTGTTTCTGGCTGTCCTCCCAGGGGGCCGGGCCCTCCCCTGATGGCCCGGATGTCTGGAAGTTGCTCAGTGACTATCTGTGAGTGACTTGCCATTGTTTTCTTCTCTTTGACATGCATGCGAAACGCTGGGTGTCCTCAGCATGCCAGCATGCGCGCAGCAGGGGGTGGCCCGTGTGCTCAGGGCTAGGCCTCCTGCTAGCTTCTTGATCCCAGGGTTTCTCAGCACGGTGGACGTTTTGGACCTGATCACTTTGTCCTCTTGCACCCCGGTCCTGTGGCCAGCCTGTTTTCCTCGGGGCTTTGTGCCCTGAGAGCACACAGATGCGGCTCCTCATCCCACTGCGTGGCTGCCCCACTATGCTCTGCATCTCGCTGCCCTGTGTGGGCACTGCTGTTGCGTCCTGGCTTTGGCTCCTGTGGCCACGCTGCAGTGGCTGCCCTGATGCCCGCTCTGAGTGCGCCTCGCCCGCAGGCAGTAGCAGGGCGTCGCAGCATCGCCCCGCTGGTTCCCAGGGATGTGAAGCCCCCCATCCCCACCCCATGCATCTGAAACCCTCCCTTCCCCAAAGGGATGCCCTGCGTTCCCGTGGAGGGCTTGTCCCTTCCTCCTGGTTCCAGCATCCTCTCGTCTTCATTAAGGTGACTTTTAGAGACGCCTTTCAGAAGAGGACTGTGAGAGGAGCCTGCGGAGCACTGCCCGGTTCCCAGCGGCTCCGCGGCCTTCATCTGCTCCTTTCTGAAGCCCCTTTATCTCCCTTTCTTCTCCCAGGCCCACTCTGGGCTTCAGCTGCAGCCACAGAATCGTCTTTTTGTTTCTGAGCGGCCCTGCGCCGCCGCGGCTCCCATTGCAGTTTGAAAGCTGGGGCACCTGAGCTGTCCGAGCCGGCCACGCGGGTGGGGGTGGGGCGCGTGGAGTCCCTGGGGCCACATGAATCATGCAGATGGGCCTGGGCCAGCAGGACCTGCCCCTCCGCCAGCCAGCGGCCTTGGGAAGACCTGAGGCAACTGGTTCCTCCACATTCCCTGTGTGATCTGGCCG
Organism: Tamias sibiricus; assembly: GCA_025594165.1. NCBI lineage: Eukaryota > Metazoa > Chordata > Mammalia > Rodentia > Sciuridae > Tamias > Tamias sibiricus. Next base: position 164,624,840 of record CM046659.1, read on the forward strand.
AGGTGGCTGGTGGCCGGCAGCCCTGTGATGTGTGCCCTGTTTGGAGTGGCCTTGGGGCCTGGCCTGCTGAGGGTGGGAGGGGGGGTCAGTGCTTTCCTGTGTGTGGGGGGTTGGGCTCTGCCGCTTGGTCAGTTGCACCGAGGTTGGCATTCTCCAGCCACGGGGTCCCTGGTAGGGGCCTCACCCCAGCTCCCAGGGAGAGGTGAGGTTGCAGTGGCTCAGGCTGTTGAGCCAAGCACAGAATCCATTTGTAAATCAGCCCCTCTTCCCTGGGTGGAAGCAGGCTCACCTCTTGCATTCCAGCTGCCCTTTGATCCCATTTTGCCCTGTTGAGTGTGGGGGAGGAGGAGGAGGCTGTGCAGGGGAGGGTCATTCATTCCTCCTGCACCCAGGATGGTTTTCTACTTTCCAGGAAGCACACCAGAACTCAGAAGACAATTTGAAGCAGTTATTAAAAGAATTGAAAGCACATTCAAAACAGAAACCACTACAAACCACTACCGGTGGCCCCCTTCCCCTCCCTCTTGGCCTGCTGAACAACTGGGACTCCTTGTATTCATTCACGTTCACCTAAATAAATGGCTCTTTGGTGCAATGCACTGAGGACTTTCAGCTTAGCTGTGCTGCTGTCGAGGGTGATAAATTAGAGGCGAAAGCTCAGGGACATGAAGGCAAGTCTCTGCCTCAGACTGCCTGGTTGCAGAGAGGTGACGGTGTCCTTGCCCCACCAGGCCACCTAATGCGTCCAGGACCAGGGCTGGCCTGGTACGTGGTGACTCTTAGCCTGTCCTCTCTGCTTCTTCCTCCTCCCCCTGGGAGAGGCTGCGAGGAGCCGGAAGCAGGAATGTCTGCGGAGCAAGCCTCTGTCTCTTTGGAAAAGGACAGGCCAGGCCCTCTGAGCAGCCGGGCTCCCTCCATGGCTGGTGAGTGTGCCTCCCCGCGCTCCCTTTGCTTGCTTGGTGTCGAGGTGCCGGGATGGCGGGGGGACCCTCTCATCCCACCGCCTTGTTTTCCCTGGCACCCCACCTCCTGGTTCTGGGTGGGACACTCCCGTTCATCCAGGGCATCCTGGAGAAGAGCCAGGAGCCGGGAGGAGGCCGCCCGTCCTCTGGTCCTGGCAGGCCCAGGCGGGCAGGCTGCGTCCTCGGTGGGTTTCTGTGGCTCTGAGGCACGTTCAGTGTCGAGGAGAAGCTGGTCGGCTCCGGAGCCGCCTAAACCCACGTGGTCCTCGTGGCTCAGACCTTCTTTGCTGCAAGGACAGTGTCACCCCCTACCTCCATCATTTGCCCTGATTCTTGTTCTCTGCCAGGAGGAAATTCCGGGCTTTTTTTTTTTTTTTTTTTTTAATGACGTAGGGCCCAAGGTGCCTGCAGGGGGAGGCCAGCTTGCGTACCTGCTCCGTGTCTCTGGGGGGCAACTGCTTTGGAAATTTTTGGCCCTGCTCTACCTTCTTCTGCTTCTGGGAGGGCAGCCGCGGGTGGTCCCCCTGGAGGCAGGCTGTGCCCAGGGCTGGTGGTCACTGAGAGCCGCCTGAGCCACTGCTGCAGCCCCTTCTGACCCTTCTCTTGCTGTTCTCCAGGAATCCTGGCATGTTTATAGTCTGATTGAAATGCGGAAGTCACATCCTTGGCTCATTCTGGTTTCCACGCAGACTGGTGGTTTTGATAACTTTGAACTGTTTGTGGGACTGATTGAACACGCGCTTTGGAGAAGGCTGCTCTGCGTTGGGGGCGGGGTGGTGGCAGGGAGGAGGCGGAATAGGAGGAAGAACAGGAGGAGTGATGGAGATAGTTCCTTGATTGGCCTTACTTTTCGCCAAGTCTTCTACTGAAAGTTGGAGCAAAATTAACTTATCTCATCCTTTGATAACTCTGCAGGGTACTTTATCTCCATCTTACAGAACAGCACAGAGAGGTTGAGTAGCTTCCTTAGGGTCACAGTGCTGGGAAGAACAGAACTGTGTTCTGTAGGCTGTTCGTGCCAGAGAGCAGTTTCCTGACCGCCCTGCCTTTGTCACCTGTGACCTGGTGCCTCTGACTGCTCTGTAGGGTGACCAGCGTGTTCCAGTTTGCCCAGGCCCTGCCAGCGCGGGTTGTCACCCCGCTGCTGTGGTGGACATGCCTGTCCCACTTATCTGGCACGCGGGCCCCGGCAGGTGTGCTGCAGGCATTGTTAAGGACATTTAATACCCACAGAAACACGAGGCCTGGGCCTGGGCTTCAGCCCTTTCCCTGGAGGGAGGAGACGAGTCCCTGTAATGTGTGTCATTTCCCAGACCCAGGAGAACATCCAGTCTGTGAGTCAGGCACCGGAAGTGGGTGGGGGACGGGGTGCCGCCTGGCATGGCCTGTCCAGGAGGCCTCGGTGGAGACAGGGAAGGGAAGGGAGGTGACCCTAGAGCCCCTAGCCTCTTTTGTAGCATCGGGCAGGTTCTGATGCCACCGTTTGAAGATTTCCGAGGTGAATGTGCTCCTGGGGGACTGTCTTTGGAGAGAATGCCACCACCAGTGAGCCACCGCGCGGTGTGCCACCTTCTCCCAACCCTGCCCCACAGCTCCGCCCGCAGTTGGGGGGAAAAAAAAAGCAAAATGAGAGCAGCGACCTGTTAAAGGTGAACCCTAACTTAGGAAGTCCTCGCGCTCAGAGCCGAGGACGAGGCCCTGCCGGGGCGAGGTCCGGTGGTGCCAGGCTTGGGAGCGTGGGCGTCGGAGCCAGCACAGCTGCCTGGGTTCAGTTCCCAGCCTGCCACTCGGCAGCTGTGCCGGCGTGGACAAGTGACCTGGAGGGAGCCACAGGGGAGCATTTTAAACGGGGCCTTGTGTTCATTGCATGTGACAAAGGACAGCCTTGGCTGCTGACGTCTGCAGCTCGGGGAAGCTCAGAGGCCAGGCCTGCTTGAGGGCGGCAGTGCCGCGCAGGGCTATTTCTGGTGGCTCCCGTCAGGTCTGGGAAGGATGTCATCCCACGCTTGGCTCCTGATGCCCAGGAGACCTTCCCGTATTCTGAAGATCTCAGGGAAGTGTCACCCGCCTGGAAAGTTGGGCTGCTTCCTGTTCCAGGCCAAGCTGTTTCCCAAAGTCACTGTCCTGCCCCTCCCTGTCCCGTCACCCATAGGATCCCTTGGGAGGCCGGAGGTTACTGGGGAGGCCAACCCCACAGTCACCCGTCTCACTAACCCAGAGAAAGTGGCCCCCCAAAACCCAAACCGAAACAAAAACGCTAAAACCCTTCTGATCAAAGGTGAACACTCCCTGAGCCGCAGCTAAAGTGCCTGTTTGTCATCCTTCAGGTTCACAGATGAAATGTGCTTAGCAATACGGCCTTAGCAGAATTAAATCATTAAAGGGGGGAAAAAAATTGACTCAGCTTTCTGGAAAGGTTCCCTGTGGTGGCTTCGTTACCATGACGACAGCCAGGTTTCTACCACCGTCCTGTCACCACCCGAGGCCTGGTCTCAGCCAAGGGCTTGAGTCAGAGCTGACCCGCAGTCTCCCCTCTGAAGAGTGCCGAGTGCTGCCGGCGGTTCCTGGTGTGCCTGCCTCCCAGCCTCCATGGAAGGCCCTGTTCCTGACAGATGTGCCTCTTGTCTGCAGGCTATTAAATTTCTGTGCCTTGGATACAGCCACTGAACTCTCCTTAACTCCGGGGGGAATTGGGGTGTTTGTAACAGCAGACAAGTGTTTTTTGCTTTTTTTTTTTTTTTTTTAATTTTATTAGTTATTTAAAAACTATTTTTAGTTGTAGATGGAAGCAATACCTTTATTTTGTTTATTTAGTTTTTATGTGGTCCTGGGCATCGAACCCAGGACCTCACACATGCTAGGCAAGTGCTCTACCACTGAGCCACAACCCAAGCTCCCTTTATTAGTTATTGATGGTTTACTTATTTATTTGTGGTGCTGAGAATCGAACCCAGGGCCTCACACATGCCAGGCAAGCGCTCTGCCACTGAGCTACAAACCTAGCCCACAATTGGGGTTTTATGTTCTGCTGAGACTAGAAGGTTTGGAGGACTCATCAGTGTGGTGACCCTGTGGGCCAGACCTGTCCTTTTACCATGCAGGACCTCAGTTCCTTCTTGGTGTCCTGGCGGGCTTGGGCAAACCTGTGTTGGTCGCTCTAAATGGTTGACGAGAATATTGATTTCTAGTGTTGTTTTGAATCTTTGCCAAGGGATTAAAGGATTTTGAAGTTCAAGGGGGCCTTTGAGATCTCCTGGCCCTGTGGTCTTGATCTCTAGGACACCTCTGAGAAGCCTAAGTAGGCTGTGGCCCCTTGGCCCAGGAAGTTGTATTTGTGTGCCAAACAGTACCCTGTGGTTGATTGTCCTGAGGCGTTGATGTGGACTCCAGGCAAGAATTTCTACTTGGGTCCCTTTCTTTTCCTTCTTTCCCATTTTACAGACAGTTCTTCCTGATGTAGCCTCATTTTCCAGCCTGGTGCCTGGCTCGGGGTCTGTTTGTGGAGTCCCAGCCCAGCCCTCACAGGGTGATGGGAAGTGGAGGAGATGGCCCCCCACTGTGAGACTTCACAGTCCACCCCCAGACACACGCCCCACCCTAGAGCATCTCAAACTGGGCTCATCCCAGTCCCTGGAAGGCCCTTTGAAGCGCATGGCTGCCCCCCCCCCCTCGCGTTTTAAATTCTGTACATCCAGAGCAGGGCCCAAGAATTTGCATTTCTAGTATGTTCTCAGGTGCTGCTGAGATAATCGCCCCAGGGGACCTCAGCCACAGGTGGGAGGGTGCCAGGAGGGAGCGGCTCCTGCTCTGGCCCCAGCTGCCTTCTGAGCCCTGGCTGGGCTCATCACCTTACCCGTGTGTCTGGGGACTAGTGGCCCATCGTTGAGGTGGTCCTCACAGTGAGGATGAGCCTCCCTTCCAAAACCCGGTTGAGAGACACTGAGAACACGACTGCTTTTCCTCCCTCTGCCTTCGCTCACTCTCCCATGGGTGAGCCTTTCTGCTCGCAGAATGTGCTTGAAAACCGGCAAACCAAAGCCTTGGCCTGATTGCTCTGTGTGTGTGTTTCCTGTTGCTAGGATTGAACCCCGGGGTGCTTTGCCACTGAGCTACACCCCAGCCCTTTTTATGCTTTTTTTAATTTATTTTTTTGGTACTGGGGATTGAACTCAGGGGCACTCGACCACTGAGCCACATCCCCAGCCCTTTGTTGTTTTATTTAGAGACAGGGTTGCTGAGGCTGGCTTTGAACTCAAGATCCTCCTGTCTCAGTCTCCCGAGCCGCTTGGGATTACAGGCATGCACCACCGTGCCTGGCTCATTTTTACTTTTTGAGACAAGGTCTTGTGAAGTTGTGGAGGCTAGCCTTGAACTCGTGATCCTCCTGCCTCAGCCTCCTGAGTCACTGAGATTACAGGTGTGTGCCACCGCTCCTGGCTCAAAACACCTTTCTTAAACATTTATACTCTTGACACTTGAGCAGAGTTATGGGGGTGTATTAGATTCATGTAGAGCAAACTCCAAGCTCCTTCCAGTGGTTCTCAATTGGGTCCAAACTTTATCCACCTGAGACTTTTTTTTAAATTTTGAATTGGGCCTCCTCCTTTGTTCATCAGGGACTTTGGTTCTCACCTGTTGCTTTTTTTTTTTTTTTTCAATGTGTAACTGAACTTTATAAATACTTTTAATTTTCCTTATTTTGATAAAGTCATCCAGGCACATAGTGAACACAATACACAAAGGTATACAGTGAAAAGTAATCTCTCTCCACTCCCTACAGGTCTCCTTTCAAGGCAGCCACCTGTCCCCATGTAGGGCCCTGCTGTACTTTTGTGTTCATGTGGGAGTATTCTGAGGACACACAAGTGTTGATGTACCCGTTACCTCTTTTATGGGGTCCCTTGATGGTGCTGGGTACATGTTGCTTTTGCAATGTAGCACCGAAGCTTGGAGGTAGCAGTTCTTGGGGAGAGGCCCTGTGATTTCTCTCTGGTTTTGCAGTGCTGGGGAACACGCCAGGGCCTCGCATATCCCCAGCCCTTTTTATTTTTTACTTGGAGACAGCGTCTCACTAAGTTGCGGAGGCTGGTCTTGAACTTGCCACCCTCCTGCCTCTGCCTCCTGAGTCACTGGGGATTACAGGTGTGGGTCCCGGCACGCGGCTGCCTATCTTTGTCAAGGGCTGTATCTGTGGACTGGCTGTTTGTGGACACCTATGTTGTTTCCAGTTCTGGGCACAACACACGGAGCTTCCCTGGGACTCTCTTGGTCCTGCTGTGCTCCAGGAGGGGACTGGAGCCAGGAGGGTGGAGAGAGTGAGTTTTCCCAGCAGAAGGTGGAGCGGACCCTTCTGGGAAAGCCGTTTTCTCGGGGGGACAGTGCCTCTCCCTGGTGGTGTCTTTTTAGTAAGCTTTCTCACTAACTAGCTTCTGTGCCTTGGGGGCACCCCTTTGGGATTTCTGGGCCTGCACTTGGTATCTGTGGGATGCTCCCCCAGACCCTGGGGTCTTCACCCTCAGGACACCTGTGGTTAGCATTGAATTTCCTCTCGTTGCTGGGTCTGCCGATCACTTGTTGAGAAGTTTCTGGAAGCCTGCTGGAGAGGCGGAGAGTCCCGTCATTGCCAGGCCTTGTGCACCAGCTAGAGGCTGCCTGTCCTTCCAAACCAAAGGGAGCCACCCAGAGGCCTTGCATGTGCTGGTGCTGGACCGCTCCACCTTCCTCTAAAGGCTGGAGATGTTGATGCACAGGCCTCGCGCGCCGAGACTTGCCCGAGTGGGAAAGCTGGAGGAGGAACATCTTCGGGGATTGTCATCTTCCTGTATTTCACATCCCATCCCAGCCCCGGTGCTCAGGGTGCGCGCTCTGCTCTCCTGGAGCCTGAGTCGTTCTTCAGGATGTCAGGCGTACCAGGCTGTGCCACTGTTGTCCGTAAGCCGAGGACACCACCTTGGGGCCCGGGACGGACTCCGGTCCTTGCAGGTGAAGATGGAGTGGATGGCGGTAGAAGAGTGTTTAGATGAGAGTTTACTGGGCGGCTGGGATGGAGGCTGGTTTGATAAGAGTGGGGTTGGTTTTCTTCAGGAGGGAATCGATGAGAATGTCATTTGTATTGATTTCCTAGGGGGAAGGTCTCAAATAGAGTGCCCACTGCTGATGGGCCAGGAGAACTTTCCGGTAGGCGGGATTTATCCTTTTCACTCACAGTTCTATTGTGTTAGCTTAAGGGACATAAACAGCAGGGTTCCTCTCTGCAGCTGCCTGGGTGCCTTCATGCCCTTGGTGTGTGGTCTTGGTGACCTGCCTTTCATTGTTTCCTGATTTTGCCATTTTTGTGGGTGTGGAAAAGAAGTTCTTGGGCATGAGGACAATGCGGGTGCCTTTGTGACAACTCTTAGGAGCTCGGCCGCCGCCTTGGGACACAGTCGGGAAGGGTGACGTGTGTGGCAAGGTGGAGGCGCATTCCCACCCAAATGTGGGGTTGTTACTCAGCTTTATCTGGTGCCATCAAGGTCTGTGGGCCCTGAACTTTTTTTTTTGGCAACCAATCAAAGACTTCATAAAAATTTTATGTAGGAGTGTGGTGTGGTGGTGCATGCCTGTAATCCCAGCTCATTGGGAGGCTGAGGCAGGAGGATCACAAGTTCAAGGTCAGGCTGGGCAAGACCCTGTCTCAAGATAAAATTAAAAAAAAAAAAAAAAAAAAAAGAAAGAAAAGAAAAAAAAGTCACGCATGTTGAAGAAAGACTGCTTGAGCCGGGCGTGGTGGCGCAGGCCTGTAATACCAGCACTTGGGAGGCTGAGGGAGGAGGATCACGAGTTCAAAGCCAGCCTCAGCAATGGCGAGGCACTTAGCAACTCATTGAGACCCTGTCTCTAAATAAAATACAAAAAAGGGCTGGGGATGTGGCTCAGTGGTCAAGTGCCCCTGAGTTCAATCCCAGCTCCAAATAAATGAATGAATGAATGAAAGAAAGAAAGAAAGAAACAAAGAAAGAAAGAAAGGCTATTTGACCTTGACCTTGGACAACAAAAAGGGGGGCAAGTATATTCTAGGAGGAGGAAGAGTATACTTGCAAATGACCTTGGGAATCTGGGGACAAAATGCACTACATCACACTCATCTTACTGTGGGACCCCGGCCGCCCTGACTGCTTTAAAATGTGTGGTCCTGTGTGTCTCTTTCAGACCCCGGCTCTGCAGACAGAACAGCCCAGAAAAGAAAGTTCCCCAGCCCCCCCCACTCATCCAATGGCCACTCGCCGCAGGACACCTCCACAAGCCCCATTAAAAAGAAAAAGAAGCCGGGCTTGCTGAGCAGTAACAGCAAAGAGCAGGTAAGGCCGCGGCTGGGCGCGGCGTGGCAGCGGGCCCCGCCAGCGGCAGAGCGCTCCCGGTTCCTCGGCGCTGCCCTTGGCCTCTGTCCAGCAGGCTGCCCTGGCGCTGCCTGCCATTTGCATGTACAGAAAGGGCAGCTCAGAAGGGGCCTGTGTGAGGTTTCCAGCGGGTTTTCAGATCTGTTTGGGGACAGAGCAGTGACCCAGAGGAGATGAGGGTATTGTTCTTTACGGGGTCGGGGCTTTTCCTTGGCTTCATTTTCTCCTACTCTTAGGCCTGTGTTCCCCGTGTGGCCTGAGGATTTCCCCCTGCTGACCGGTGCTGGGCGACACGGCTCCCTGCCAGTCTCATTTTCTCATCTGTAAAATGAAGGGTGTAGGCCCCTGGGAAGAGGCGTGGCCTCAGGGTCACCCTGGAGCACAGAGGCTCGGGAAGATGTCTTCACCACCCTGGGTCTCATCTAGGGAGCCTTCTGGCTTTAAAATTCTCTGGTGCAGGTTAGACATTCCAAACAGAAAAAGCGAGAGCACTTTGGACTCACGGGCAGAACGTCGTCCCCTCTGTGGACCCCAAGGTCACGTGTCCTCGTGTGGCTCTTCAGCAGCTGCTCATCTGTTCTGTGCATTATGAGGGCTGGAGTGGGCCCTGGGGACAGAAGGTTGAATTAAACAAGATTGGTGCTTTCACGGGAAGAGACCTAGCAACGGTTAAGTACCCGGGACTGGGAGAGGCCTGTGTGTCCCAGCACAAATCTGTTTTCACTCTCAAAATTATAGAGCAAACTGCCAGCTCTGCCTTTTGCTCTGTGGCCGTGGGCATCTGAACCTCCTTGGGTCTAGTTTCCTCATTCACTGAAATGGGGACCACCGTGTTGCTGGCTCAGGACACCGGCACCGGCTGTCACGAAGACTCACTAAAGGACACAGGTAGTAATAGCAGAAATGAAGAGCCAAGCCAGGCTCCATCGCAAGAGTCAGGATTGTACGTTCCATCTGGGAGGCAGGCGGTTTCTGTGGAAGTGTTCTAGCCCCTGCTGTCTGGTGTCGTCACAGTCACGTGTGGCTTCTGAGCCCTTGATCTCCACCAGTGTGAGGGAGGAACTTGGTTTTTTCATTTTATTTAAAGTGACGTGGCTGCCTGTGGCTTGTATCTGTCTGCTTGTTGGTGACCCAGGCCTTGTCAAGTCAGGGATTGACCAGAGGAGGAGAACCTGTGTTTAAATGTGTTTTCAGGGACACTTGGAAAAAAAAAAATTGGGGGGTGGGGGAGTGTTGATGATGATGCCAAAGCAGCGTCTGCCTCACGTCACCTGCCGTTGCGAACATTTGTGTCAATCCCAATGTTCATGCCAACCCTGCCAGGAAGGGCTGTGCGCGGCACCATTTTTTTTTTTTGTATGGTACCGGGATTGAACTCAGGGACACTCGACCACTGGGCCACATCCCCAGCCCTTTCTTGTATTTTATTTAGAGACAGGGTCTCACTGAGTTGCTAAGTGCCTCGCCATTGCTGAGGCTGGCTTTGAACTCGTGATCCTCCTGCCTCAGCCTCCCCCAAAGTGCTGGGATTACAGGTGTGCACCACCGCGCCCGGCCGGCACCATTTTTTTTTTTTTTTTTTTTTTTTGTGGTACCGGGGATTGAACTCAGGGGCACTCGACCACTGGGTCACATCCCCAGCCCTTTTTTGTATTTTATTTAGAGACAGGGTCTCACTGAGTTGCTAAGTGCCTCGCCATTGCTGAGGCTGGCTTTGAACTCGCGATCCTCCTGCCTCAGCCTCCCAAAGTGCTGGGATTACAGGCGTGCGCCACCGCGCCCGGCTTGGCACCATTTTTTTTGAAAACATATTTATTTATTTATTTAGTTGTACACAATGTCATTATTCTTTTTTTTTTTTTTTTTTGTACCGGGGATTGAACTCAGGGGCACTTGACCACTGGGCCACATCCCCAGCCCTTTTTTGTATTTTATTAGAGACAGGGTCTCACTGAGTTACTAAGTGCCTTGCCATTGCTGAGGCTGGCTTTGAACTCGTGATCCTCCTGCCTCAGCCTCCCAAAGTGCTGGGATTACAGGCGTGCGCCACCGCGCCCGGCTAATGTCATTATTCTTATGTGGTGCTGAGGATCGAACCCGGGTCGCGCACATGCTAGGTGAGCGCTCTACCGCTGAGCCACAACCCTAGCCCCACGTGGCACCATTTTACAGATGGAAACACAGAGATTTAGTCGCTCCTTATGTCCCAGAAGCTGGTGACGACCTGCTGCCGTCACCCAGGAGCCACCTCATAGCTATCAGGACGAAGACTCAGAAAGAAAATGGTGGCCAGGTGATCCTCAGACCTTGCTTAAACCCCCAGTTGGGCTGCCTGAGCCAACAGTCCCTTTCCAGTTCCCAGGAAGTCCTGAGAGCAGATGTCCTTCCTGGTGGGAAGCGGTCCTTTCCTGTCCCCTCCCTCTGCCCGTGCACCCATGCACACCCACTGTGGGAGTCCCTGTTGTCCTCTAAGCATCGGCTCCTAGTTCTTTTTCCGGACGCTCATCCACTCGGGCGTTTGCTGCTTGGCCTTCTCACCCTGTGTGAAGACCCCTCTGTAGCTCGGAAGCCTGGGACCACGTGACGTGTCTGTAAGTCGGTGTCCCCCCCTTTGGAATAGCAGCCTCCGAGAAGGAGCCAGCGTGCAGGCTGCTGTCGCCCCAGGGCCTGACGCAGGGTGGGAGCTCCTGGGTGCAGAAGGTGCTCAGCCGTGGACGCAGCAGGGTGAGGACACAGGCCTGAGCATGCTTCCTGTCCTCTCCAGGATCTGCAGATGAGGGAGGAGCTTGAGGGCTTGGGCTCAGGATTCCTTTCAGTCCATGGTGTCTGGGGGGCTCACTGGGTGGCCACGTCAGTTGCTTCCTCTTTGAGCTTCAGTTATGTCATAAAATAGGGATTTGGACTAGAACATCATAAGGTCGATTGCACGTTTGCTTTTCTTTTCTTTTTTTTGTTTTTGTTTTTTTGTACCGGAATTGAATGCAGGGGCACTCCATCACTGGGCCACATCCCCAGCCCTTTTTTTTCTTTTTTTTTTTTTTAAAAAATATTTTTATTTATTTGCTTTTAGTTGTACACAATGTGTTTTATTTGTACGTGGTGCTGAGGATCGAACCCGGGTCACCCACGCGCCAGGCGAGCGCTCTACTGCTGAGCCACAATCCCAGCCCCCCAGCCCTTTTTTTGTATTTTTTATTAGAGACAGGGTCTCACTGAGTTGTTGCTAAGTGCCTCACCATTGCTGAGGCTGGCTTTGAACTCTTGTCTTAGCCGCCCAAGTGCTGGGATGACAGGTGTGCACCACCGTGCCTGGTTGCATGTTTGCTTTTCTGATCTAAAACTCCAGGGCACAAAAGCCAGGAGACTTTTTTTAAAATTTATATTTTAGCTGTAGTTGGGCACAATACCTTCTTCCTTCCTTTTATCCTTCCTTCCTTCCTTCCTTCCTTTCTTCCTTCCTTCCTTCCTTCCTTCCTTCCTTCCTTCACGTGGTGCTGAGGATTGAACCCAGGGCCTCGCACATGCTAGGCAAGCACTAGTCTACTGCTGAGCTACAACCGCAGTCCCAGCCAGGAGACTTTTGTTGGCAAAGATGGAATGACCTTAACTGCAAAGGGAAGATGTCCCTGACCTTTGACCCGTAATTCCTAATAGCATTTTTTTATATGCTGGCAGAGTAGGGCCAGTATTCTTTGTGTACAATCTATTTCTATCAGTCACCAACTTTTGAGGATCATACGATTTCAAATAAAAGCTTGCATTTCTGGGTTCCTTTAAACATTAAGTCTTTTTGATTTGCTGTGACAAAGCACCATGAACTGGGTGACCCATTGTCAGAGGGAATTTCTGGAGGCTGGAGGTCCAAGATCAGGCGCCATCACAATTGGGTTGGGTGAGGGCCTCTTCCAGGCTGCAGGCCGCGGGCTTCTGGCGGTGTCCTCCTGTGGTAGAAGGGTGAGGGCCTCTCTGGTGTCCTCCTTGATGAGGCGCTAAGCCCATTCATGACCCGATCAGTGCCCAGAGGCCCCACTTTCTAGTACCAACACGGGAATTTTGAGGGAGACACAGGGATTTAGACGAAGCACTCAGCAGAATCCAGCAACAGCCAGAGCTGAGTAGAACCTGCCCTGTAGACACTGGGCCAGTGCTGGCCTGTGGCCGCACTCTCCACCCCTCCCTATAGCGTCACAGGCAGTCAGCTCTGCTCAGCCCTTCCGCCTCTGGTATGGGGGTGCGCAGGAGTAACAATTTTCTGACTTTTGGCCTATATCCCTTCTTCCACACCCCCCTTAATTTTTTTTCTGTGTTTCACTGTTCTGAAAATAAAGCTATTCTGGCCTTATAAAAAACCAAACCATACATTTCCTTTTTATTTTTGGTGCCGGGCATTGAACTCGGGGGCACTCGACCACTGGGCCACATCCCCAGCCCGTTTTTTATATTTTATTAGAGACAGGGTCTCACTGAGTTGCGCAGTGTCTTGCCATTGCTGAGGCTGGCTTTGAACTCACGATCCTCCTGCCTCAGTCTTCCACGTGCTGGGATGACAGGCGTGTGTGCCGCACATGTGCCCCGGCCTCATGCTCAGCCAGAGCACCTGTTCTCTGGTTGATGTGGATGAGGTGTTGCTCCTGTGGCCAGGAGCCTGTTTTTATAGATAAAGTTTTATTGGCACACAGCTCTGCGTGCACTGGTGCATTGTCTGTATTTCTGCGTGGCCTGGCCACAACTGAACACTTGCAGTAGAGGCCGGATGGCCTGCCAGGCCTCACCTCTCGTGTAGAAAGTGTTTGCCGGCTCTTGGTGTGCGCTAAGATGTTCCAGAAGTGAATGGATGGGTCTTTCCTACTCTTGTGATGCCAGCCCGTGGAAGGGCAGGAGAATAAGAACATTTGCTCTCAGAACCCATAATTATCCCACCATAACACAGGTGGTAACCTGTCTGCCTTGCTCTCAGGCTGCTTCCCTGTGGGGAAGAAAAAAATCATAACTCATTTTGCCTGAAATTTGGCTTTGTCGGGGGAAGGTTTGATGTTTGGTATAGGTGGGTGTATGGGTATTGGTTTGGATACGAGTTAGTTGGGATTTTTTGCGTCTAGTTTGGGGTGGGCCTCAGTCTTCCACGTGCTGGGATGACAGGCGTGTGCTGCACATGTGCCCCGGCCTCATTTTTCTTGCTCAGTTAACTTATTTATTAACCAGAGCACCTGGTTCTCTGGTTGATGTGGATGAGGTGTTTGCTCCTAGTGGCCAGGAGCCTGTTTTTATAGATAAAGTTTTATTGGCACAATGTGGTTGTAGTGATTTGGAATTTAATGGTTGGGAGGAATGATGGGTATGGGGTGATATTTTTATTGTTAAACAGCTCTGCTATATATGGTGGATAGTGCACTGGTGCATTGTCTGTATTTCTGCGTGGCCTGGCCACAACGTGAGTAGTTGTATATTGAGGGTTAGGTGGTAGTTGGATTTTGATTTATGTCAACGGGGTGATGGAAGGGCAGGAGAATAAGAACATTTGCTCTCAGAACCCATAATTATCCCACCATAACACAGGTGGTAACTCTGTCTGCCTTGCTCTCAGGCTGCTTCTGGTTGGTATAATGGATTTGGTTGGTTGCCTAATGTATGGATTTTTTTGTTTGCTTTTCCTTTTAAAAATGTTCCATATTTGTTATCAGATTACTTTTATGGAGCAGGTGACACTTACAAGCAGCAGATAAGGAAAGGATCTGATTGACAAGGAGATTAGCCAGGCAGCTGGTTCTCAGCACCCAGTGCTGCTCCAGGAGAGGAGGAAGTCTGGAGACCGGAGCAGCCAGGCTGCCCTAATCGCTGGGGCCAGCCACCCGGGACAGTGGGTGGGATAGGGACGGGGTGTGACAGAAACTTAATGCTGCAGGATCCATAACCTGGCTTCTGCTCAGTCCCCAGCACCAAGAAAAGAAAAACAAGAACAGAAAGAACAAAAAGACCCGGCTTGTATTTGACAGTGGACGTGGTTGCAAGTTAGGGAGACTCACTGTCATTTTGGATTCTTCCAGTTTCACTTAGAACTTAACGACTCTTCCGATACTATTATCATCGTTATTTTTTTGGTACTGGGGATTGAACCCAGGGGTGCTTAACCCTGAGCCACACCCCTAGCCCTTTTCATGTTTTATTTTATTCATATATTTATTTATTTTTGGTGCTGGAGATTGAACCCAGGGCAATGTGCATGCAAGGCAAATACTCTACCAACTGAGGTATATAAATTTTATTTTAAAAATATTTATTGCGTTTAGTTGCACACAGTGCGTTTATTTTTACATGGTGCTGAGGATCGAACCCGGGCTGCACATGTGCTAGGTGAGCGCTCTACCGCTGAGCTACAACCCCAGCCCCTATAAAGTTTTATTTTGAGACAGGGTCTCACTAGTTGCTGAGGGCCTTGCTAAGTTGCTGACCCGGCTTTGAACTTGTGATGGTCCTGCCTCAGCCTCCCTAGACTCTGGGATTATAGGTGTACACCACCATGCCAGACCCTAACCCTTTTTTTTTTTTTTAATTTTAAATATTTATTTATTTGCCTTAGTTGCACACAATGTGTTTTATTTTTACGTGGTGCTGAGGATCGAACCCAGGTCGCTCACATGCTAGGTGAGTGCTCTACTGCTGAGCCACAACCCCAGCCCTGCCCTAACCCTTTTAAAAAAAAAGCTTTTTGAGACAGGGTCTCACTAAGTTGCAGAGGCTGGACTCAAACTCGGTAGTCCTTCTGCCTCGGCCTCCCTAACTGCTGCAGTACAGGAGGTACTACCTTGCCCAGATGTACTGTAATGAAAAGGTAATTGAAAATGCGACTTATCTTAGAAACCTGTGCTAGCATCCTGGGAGACCCCACTCAGGGTAGAAATAGCTCTATCAGCTTGATACGTACAGTGTGTCTCTCCTCCTCCTCTTCCCACCTCCTCCCCAAGGACACCCACCCCCAGCCAGTGAACCCAAGCACCCATTTTCCCATGGACAGCAGACCCCTGTGTATCAGTGGTTCTCACGGGGGGAGGGGCAGTTTTGCCCTCCAGGGGACATGCGTGTGTCTTCTGGCATCTGCCAGAGACCCTGCCGCCCGTCCTGCAGTGCACAGGAAGCTCCTCTCCAGAGTCTGCTGGCCCCACACGTCTCCAGTGCTGGTGGAGGACCCCACGCCAGGTGCTGTCCCCGTCCCTCCTGTGAGGTCTCCAGTAGTGTCCTTTTCAGGGTTATTTTTTCCCTCCATCATTTTGCAGTAGGTAGAGTGACACCTCCTATTGTCTGTGGAGGTCACGTCGAGCATCGAGTGCTGTCTTGAGTGCAGCCTGGGGACGAGAGCATGTGGGGAGCCCAGTCTTGAGCCCCTGCCGTGCGTCCAGAGGTCAGCTGAGTCTGAAAAGGGAAATGATAAGAAGAATTCCCAGCCACACTCAGAAGGCGCAGCCTTTTACTGGGTTGCCGTGAGAGCAGGGAGCCTCGCAAGGCTGACTGACAGGGATCTGTCTGCCTAATAAGAGTCTGTGAGGCTCTTTGTTAAGGAGTGGCAGAAACACCAGGCAGTGTGAAAACATTAAAGCCTCATCACAAAAGCCAGGGACAAGACGTGGGGTGCCTGCAGCCTCAGCGACTCTGTCACATCCTGGAGGTCGTAGCCCTTAAAGTAAGGAAACTGGGTCTGGGGTGTAGCCTGGTGGTGGAGCACTTGCCTAGTGTGCAGGGGCCCTCGTCTTGATCCCTACCACTGCAAAATATCACCAGCACCGAACCACCCAAGCCCCCAAAAAGTAATGGAAAAGTATTAGGCTTGAATAGTGAGGACCAATATTGCTGAGAAATAACGTGATTGTCAGTCAGAGAACTATTAGAACTGTTTATATATGAGGTCAGTATTAAAAATCTAACTTTAAAAAAAAAATATTTATTTATTTGCTTTAGTTGTACACAATGCAATGCATTTTATGTTTACATGGTGCTGAGGATCGAACCCGGGCCACGCACGTGCCAGGCGAGCGCTCTACCGCTGAGCCACAATCCCAGTCCCCTAACTTTTTTTTTTTTTTTTTTTTTTTTGTGGTACCGGGGATTGAACTCAGGGGCACTCGACCACTGGGTCACATCCCCAGCCCTTTTTTGTATTTTATTTAGAGACAGGGTCTCACTGAGTTGCTAAGTGCCTCGCCGTTGCTGAGGCTGAGGCTGTTTGAACTCGCGATCCTCCTGCCTCAGCCTCCCAAAGTGCTGGGATTACAGGCGTGCGCCACTGCGCCCGGCACTTTTTTTTTTTATGTACCAACAATAACCACTTAAGAAAATGTAATAGAAAATGATTCTCTTTTTTTTGGTCCTGGGGATTGAACTCACAGGCACTCGACTACTGAGCCACATCCTCAGCCCTACTTTGTGTTTTATTGAGAAACAGGGTTTTTCTGAGTTGCTTAGCACCTCACTTTTGCTGAGGCTGGCTTTGAACTCACGATCCACCTGCCTCAGCTTCCTGAGCTGCTGGGATTATAGTCTTGCACCACTGTTCCCATAATATTACCCAGTCAATGTATGAAATCTTTATGGAGGTGAACCATGATTTTAACTGGAGGACATAAAAGAAACCTGTTACACAGCAATATTTGTTCAAAGGAACTATTTATTTACTGGTGTCACTGGGTATTGAACCCAGGGGTGCTTTACCACTGAGCCACATCCCCAGTGCTTTTTAGTTTCTGTTTTGAGACAGGGTCTTGCTAAATTGCCTAGGCTGGCCTCAAACTTGAGATCCTCCTGCCTCAGCCTCCTGAGTTGGGATTATAGTTGTATGCCAAGCTTTCTCAATCATACCACTAGTTACCAGGCTGTTTGCTTCCAGTGGACTTTACCATAGATTTAAACAGGATTCCACATTGGAGTCTGATGGGTGTTTTCCTAATGCGTTTCTTCTGAGTGATTTTACGTGTTTGGAGTATGATGGCTTTGCTGTATTCTAGAAAACCTCATTAAAAGAATGTTTCTCCTAACATTGTGGGATGGGAAGAGGTCCGGTGTCTGTGGACCTGCCACCATCTCATCCTCCTCTGTTGTTTGTAACAAAGACTGTGGCTCCCTGGCAATTGCAGGGACCTAAAGTGTTCAAGAGATGTGACTTTAGCAAGGTTCTTGTTGCTTCAGGGGTACTTTCTGCATTGGCGGTGGCCGTAAAACTGGAAGATCATTTTTTGGTCACTCAAATCCAATTGCTGTCTTCTCCAAATGCCCACAGTATGAAGAATCCCAGGGCAAATTGCCCCACTTCTGTTGGCTTTGTAAATGTGAACTTGTGTACCTTGGGCTCTTGACCACGGTGGCAGCGTTGGTAATGGTGGCATCGTGTTAAATCTATACATTATATGCTCTCATTTAAACACAGCATGACCCCCTGTTGTTAGGCACCCTCACCTTCATTTTACAGATGAGAAAACTGAGACCCAGCAGTGGGGAGACTTGTCCAAGGTCATGTGGCTGGTTAGCGGTAGTTAAAATTTGAACCCAGATATGCTAGGGCCGCCTAGTGACTCTGAGTCTATGACCTTTTAAAATGGGAGGGAGGGAAAAGAAATCATAGTTATCTAATGACCTGCTAATGTGTGTAGTAGAGGAACTCCAGCTAGCCTGACTTTTTAGCAGATGTGTGAAATGCTGTGATTTTTCTTGTCTTGTTATTGATGTACTTGTTCAAATTCCTGTTGAGAATGCACATTTGTTTTGAAACCAAACCTGTCTTTCTTGCCTACATTTCAGTCAGAACTAAGACATGGTCCGTTTTACTATATGAAGCAGCCACTCACCACAGACCCTGTTGATGTTGTACCGCAGGATGGACGGAATGATTTCTACTGCTGGGTTTGTCACCGGGAAGGCCAAGTCCTTTGCTGTGAGCTCTGTCCCCGGGTTTATCACGCTAAGTGTCTGAGACTGACATCGGAACCAGAGGGGGACTGGTTTTGTCCTGAATGTGAGGTTAGTTCCCAACCAATGAATACATTACCTGCTTCCTTTCCTCTCTTTTCCTCTTTCTTCCTTTGACTTATACACTTTCAAATAATTCAGATACAGGGAAAAGAGACATTTCTTGCCTCTTACCTGCTCTATCCTGGCCAACCCCCTTGGGGGTTTTGGACCAGCATCTGCCCCTGGCTGCGGTCCTGCAGCTCTTGGAGACATGATCGCATGGAATATCGTGTGGGGTTCTTCTCGAGTCTTTGAATCGCTTTGAGCTCTGCCGCTGTCTTTGCTTCTTCTGTAATGCACGTCTTACACGTTAACTTTTAAGTCCGTTAACAGTTCCCACGGTTTGAAAAGCTCCCGTGCCAGCTTCCCCTTTCTTGGGTGTTCCCTGCTGCATCCTGGGATCAGCAGCAGCCACTGGACTGGGAAGACCCGTGGTGGTCCTCTGTTCTGTGTGGTGGCCATCCGAGACTTTCTTTCCTGCAACAAGTATTTCTCGAGGGGGGATCGGCTAGTGCACAGAGGAGCAGGCACGGATCACTTTCATTTTAACAGAAAAGGACAGAAGTGAAGATACAGTTAGAAATAATGAGTTTGAAGAAAGGTGCACAATGAAGATGGGGACTAGGAAGTTGAGGGGCCGCAGGGTGTTCCATGTTAAATGTCCAGGCCTGGACGGCCGCCCTGACATTTGAGAAAGACCTGATGGAGGTAGGCCCCGCAGCCATCTGGGGGAACCTTCCAGGCAGGGGGAGCTGCCTGGGCAAGGCCCGGTGAAGGCGGCGTGGGCTTCGTGGGTAGCAAAGAGCTACATACTCTTGATTAGGCCAGTTACTGGGACTCGCCAGGTTCTGAGGTGGTTTCTCTTCTTGGCCACTCCGGACTAGCATGCCTTTTCGCATGCTGAAGAGAGTCCTCTAAGAGTCATTCAGTGTAGCATGTCTCTTGGATCCCAAGGGCCTGGCCTCGGACCTCACTAGAAGACACTTTCTGGTGAGCCATGGAGGGGCTGCCCGGATGTCTTCTGTGGAAAAGAAAAGAAGTTACACGACAGCCAGTGTCCCTACAGCCACTTCTGTGCAGGGGAAGGAGGGAAATAGAAAATAAGTGAAAAGAAATTAGACATCAAGTCTGTGTGGTGACGACACCGTGATGGCGTTCTGCCTCTGAAATGGCTGGAAGGTGGCCGCTGGTTCCCTCGGTTACTCTTCTGTGGAGAGGGAGGTAGGCGCTGCTTTGCCTATTGATGCCCTTCCGTGTTTGGAACGGGATCTTGTTCTGCCATACGTGGAACTTCGGCCAGGGTCCTTTGGTCCTAAGCGACTCTTCCCATTTGTTTCATCACATTGCAAAACAGGTGGTGGCTTCCCTGGGACGCTTCCTCTGCATGGGAGGGCGCCTGTTGAACTGTGCCTGAAACAGTGGGGGTTTATTATCAGCACGTGTGGGAATGGCCCAGGCCCGGGGCCAGCCATGGCTGGTTCCCAGTCAGGCCCTTTTCATCTCCTCCTGAGACCATGTGTCCCCCTCAAGGCCCTAGGTGGGTTCCAGTGGCATGCATGGATAGACAGAGCCCTCTAAGAGGAAGAGACTTCTTGCATCTCTTTGTCAGGGATTTTATCCTCATTCCCCAGCTGATTTGCTCTGGCCTCGGGTGAGCTTCGGATCTCCAGATCCTATACAACAAAGGCTTCAAAAGGGCTTCATGTAGCACTTCCTGTGTTGTAGGAACCAGGCAGTGCCAGCCAGAAGGAAGGAGCAGGGGGTGGGGGAGCGAGGGACAGTTGGGCAGGTAACCTGAGCGTTCCCCTCGGGTGGATCCCAGCAAATTGGAATTCAAACAAGCGGGAGTTCCACGCACGACCCACGGCCTGACTTTCTTCCAGGGTCACTCAGTAAGGCAGACTGCTGGCCAGACGAGCAGTTTCAGGCTCTGGTAGCCAGGGGATTAGACGCGTGCGTCATACAATCTTTCCAACTTCCTAGTGACTCTTGGGTGGTCCTTCTCCTCCACAACCAACCGGACACATCTGAGAGTTCCCAGAGATGCGAAGAGTGGAAACAGTCTAGATCAGTCGAAGAAAACTTGTCCGCTCTTCCTTCTCAGATGGTTGAGGAACATTTCATGACAAAAGAGCATCTGCTCTTTTGCTGTTGCCCGGACGTGGATCTTCTGAATCCCTGAGATGATTCAGTATCACATTCCCATGGCGGAATCCACTTTCTCTCATTTCTGTCTGTCTCCTCTTTGATGGGAATTTCCCTTATGAAATGACATCTCTTGCCTGTGGGGATAGACGGGTAGATTCGGGTAGATTCTGCCCTTTGGAAATTTTGCCCACGAATCCCAAGTGGGTTCACATCAGTGCCGGTGGAGAATGAAGTCCTATTAATTATGAATCCACTCTCACCCCTAGATTCTTCCTGCAGGGAGCCCCGTCTCTTGCCATCAGTGATGTCATTGAGAGAGTGCTGGGCCAGGTTCTTGCACAATAGCTCAGAGCCTCAAGAGGCTCAAAATAAGCAGCTGATGAGAGTTCATCTTGCGAGGAGGTCACCCTGAATGCATTGGTGACCTTCCCATTCACATCCCTTTCTTGAGAACCGAGGTTGTGATAAGGACACTTTTCCAGATTCCTGTCTCCCCCAACCTTCCCCAGATCCTGTCGTCTCCCTGAGCTAGAAACACTTCCTTATAAGGTAGTCAGTGGGCTGGTTGCTTTCTAATGTCTACCCACAGATCGAGTATATTTTGGTCTAGTAGATTGGAGTCCTTGCCAAGGGAAACAGCTATTCTCATTTAGATGGGATACTCTTTTTATGTGTGTGTTTTAAAAAAAGGGAAAAAAAAAAAAAAGTAGAAGGAGAATAAACCCGTGGCTCTGTGATTTTTCTTTTTTCTAACCGGATGTGTGTGTATGATTTTTGACTCGTAGAAGATTACAGTAGCAGAGTGCATCGAGACCCAGAGCAAAGCCATGACAATGCTCACCATTGAACAGCTGTCCTACCTGCTCAAGTTTGCCATTCAGAAAATGAAACAGCCAGGGGTAAGAGGAAAGATCCGCCGGGATTCGTGTCAATGAAGATAAGACTTTCCTTTAGCTCTGTTAGCAGCCTTTCGCGTTCCTCTGTCGGCTCTGCTTTTCAGATACCTGTCCGTGCGCTTTGGACTTGTCGTGTGTGTCCAAATTTTAAAATCTGTAAACTGAACATCAGGTATGGTGCCATTCAGTGAGTTCTCTGTAGTGAGCTCTCTGTGTCCCAAAGGAGCTTAGTCAGGAAATAGCACATAGTAGGACAGTCAGTGGGGCCTGAAGATTCTGATTGGTCGAGACGTAAGGCTTCACAGCCCATTGGCCCAGGAGGAGCCGTGTGCTCCTTCCCATTGCGTTGGTGGGATTCCGTTTCAGGGAGAGCGGAGGGCAGCCCAGTGGATTTCTAGCTCACATCTGGTGATGGAACCTTGAAGTAAAATTCAACCAGGGCGATTTCCATAACGGGTGATAATTTGGTTAGTTCTGTCAGTTGTGAAATGAGTTTTGCTGCCCAGCCTTTGCCACTTTTGGAAACTGTATGAAAGCCAGGCCTCTACGCTTGGCTGGCAGGCTGTGCCCTCACCTGGCACCCCACTGAGAGTGCCTGCTGTGCCCTAGGTGTGTCTATTATTACTATGACAGTTTTGAGGAAAATGGCAGAAGAATATCTTCTGTCAAAAATAATATGATAAGCCGGGCGCGGTGGCGCACGCCTGTAATCCCAGCACTTTGGGAGGCTGAGGCAGGAGGATCGCGAGTACAAAGCCAGCCTCAGCAATGGTGAGGCACTTAGCAACTCAGTGAGACCCTGTCTCCAAATAAAATACCAAAAAAAGGGCTGGGGATATGACCCAGTGGTCGAGTGCCCCTGAGTTCAATCCCCGGTACCACCAAAAAAAAAAAAAAAAAAAAAAAGATAAGCCGGGTGTGGAGGCACACCCCTATAATCCCAGCACTTGGGAGGCTGAGGCAGGAGGACCACGAGTTCAAAGCCGGCCTCAGCAACAGCAAGAGGCTTAAGCAACTCAGTGAGACCCTGCCTCTAAATAAAATACAAAAAAGGGCTGGGGATGTGGCCCGGTGCCCCTGAGTTCAATCCCTGGTACCAAAAAAAAAAAAAAAAAAAAAAAAAAGATAATACAAGGGACATATTATGACTTTTTTCTCCCCACAGATGAATCTAAAGAAACTTAAGGATGGGTTCCTCCTTTCTGATTTGCCCCAAAGCACCCTGTGCCCTTTGTGCCTTCAGTTTGCTTTCCAAGTCAAGTGGATATGCAGAAGCAGAGTATCTTAGTGCTTTTAGTAATCACTGTGGTTTTGTTTCTTTAAAAAAAATTAAAGTTTTGCTTTGAGGTATTCTGAAATTTGTTATGATGAAGAAATTTAAGATATACCAATTAGATATTAAATTAGTTACCTGTTTATCTCTTGAATTAAATCTCAATTGATGGAAGCAAAACTGTGCTAGTAGTCTTAGTTTGTTTAAAAAAAAAAAAAAAATTCTTGGGCCAGGGATGTAGCTTGCCTAGTATGTGTGAGGCCCTGGGTTCAATCATGAAAAGAGAAAAATTCTTTTTTATTTATTTATTTTTTACTGTGGAGTGATTGAATGTGACACTATTTACAAAAAGAACAGAGTATGTAGATTTGTCAACTCTGTCAAATTATAAAACAAAGGACAAATTAAAGAAAGCTTTACTTTCTCATACTTACTGTTTGATGTAAAATCATTCACGACCTACAGTCACCAATTTCGTTGAAAGTCCCACGCTGGGGCTGGGGCTGGGGCTGGAACCCCGGGGCCTGGCACGGGCTAGGCAAGTGCCTTTTCCCTGAGCCACAGCCCTGTCCTGCAGCATTTTTTAACTTACAGTGGTCAAACTGTCATTCTGGATTAAATCGAACGCAGGTGATTGCTTGGGTATAATTTGGTATTTTATTAAATCTTTTAGATTTAAACAAAATTGCTAAGTAAATACCACCCAGCCATACACTGCTTTCCATCTTGAGCTGATTCAGGTTAGGGCTTAAGCAAATGGATGAAGTTAAAAACTTTTTGCACAGTTCTTGTTTTGAAGGCAATTTGACCTCTCAAAAGAGGAATGAAATCTCACTGTCTAGATCCCATCCCACTCCCTGCCTCCCAAAAAAATCTGTTGGCACTCAAGAGACTTTATCTGATGTGTCATCTTTAGGTGTAAACAAAGTTCCCCCTTAAGTCAGTTTTGGCGATGAGTACCTCTAGGGTATGGCCCAGATCTAAAGTGACCCCTGGTGTGTTGTAGCCCTCCCCCTCACTGGAAGAGGACAGAACCCGCTACTTGGGTGTATATTGGAAGCAAAACAAATAACAAAACCCAAACAAATTCACCTGGGCCCAGCATGATCAATATCCAGGTAGCATGAACGGTGGGCCAGTGAGGCGGCCTGCGTCATTCTCCGTGGGTTTCTCCAGAACTGCAGGTGCTGAGAGGTTCTCTTCAGCTTCTAGAGTCCAGTGTTGGGTTGGTGCATGGCCTTCCCAGCCTGTGCACGTGTCCCTTTTCTCTTACAGACAGATGCATTCCAGAAGCCCGTTCCCTTGGAACAGCATCCTGACTACGCAGAATATATTTTCCATCCCATGGACCTTTGTACATTGGAAAAGGTTGGCCTCCATCCCAGAGCCTCGTTGTGGAGATGCCCGAGCATCCTCTCGCTCCCCGAGTTAGAGTATTTCCCTGCTTCAGTTTTATTTGGAGAGAAGAACTCTCCATCTCTCCCTTCCTTTCCTCTGTGACGCTCTTCCGAGGGTTGCGGTGAGGCACGGAGAGATGTGCTCCCGGCACTCCTGGGAGTGATTCCAGCTTTTACCTGAAGGAGCCATACTTCTAGGAATTAGCGATCTGATCGATTCACGCCTTACCTCCTCTTCTCTTTCTTTCGGAGGTGCTAATGAGAGCAGCAGGAAGGAAGCAGAGAACATTTAAGTATCTGGGAAACCTCCAGATTAGCAGTAAGGATGTGGCTTCTTAGAATTGGCTTCTCAGCTGATCAGGCTATTTTGTTAATGCCTGAAGGTGTTTTTCAAAGTTCTTGCCAAAATTCCTTGGTGAAAATTATACTTGTAACACTTTAGATTGTGCACACCACCATGGTGCAGATTTCAAGCCATTAGCAGCTCAATGTGGGTAATGAAAAGTATCTATGAAGCAGATACATTGCTGGGTGTGTTGGTGTACACCGGTCATCGGTCATCGCAGTGACTCAGGAGGCTGAGACGGGAGGATCGCAAAGTCAAGGCCAGCCTCAGCAACTTAGTGAGACCCAGACTCAAAATGATATAAAGCATAAAAAGGACTGGGGATGTAGCTGAGTGGTAGAGTGCCCCTGGGTTCATTCCCTAGTAGTCCCACCAAAGAAAAAGAGGGTACAGCTTTCATACTGTTGGCATTGAGAAGTCCGTGAACAGTAAATCAGTCTGTTGGTGAAACCGCACACACCCTTATGGCCTGGTGTGACTAAGAAGGCACTCATAAAGACAGCCGGCAGCCCAGCTGTGTCTTCACATCACAGTGCCTCAGTTTCCCCTTTTGTAAAGTGGGGATGATGATAAGTGCTTCGTTGTTTTTATGAGGCTTATGTGAGACCTTATGACTTTAATAATAACAAATACTATACAAATAGAGAAATTGTCCTCTTCTTGGAAGGAGCTGCTTAATAAACGACAGCTGCGTTAAGATGAGAAAATTCAAGTTCCTGTGATGAATTCAATGGGTGCATTTTTTTTTTTTTTTTAAATAGGGTTAGAGATCTCACAATAATAAGATCATGGGAAATGAGCAAAAGAGCATTAATTAATTAGGCAAATGGTGCTGAGGAAGCGTATGAGGAGGCAGGTGGTGCCTGCGGTCTGTGTGGAGTCGCTGCTTATTGTGCCCGTGGCTTTTCTTCCCAGAACGCTAAAAAGAAAATGTATGGCTGCACGGAGGCCTTCCTGGCTGACGCCAAGTGGATTTTGCACAACTGCATCATTTATAACGGGGGTGAGTGGCCCAGACGGCTCCTGGGGAGGGGCGCGCTGCGCCTGGTGTCTACTCTGCTGTCCCTGGTGAAGAATCGGGCGCAGAGTCGAGCATCAGGCTTCGGGGGACCGAGAACACGGTGTGCACATTGCCGTCGCGTGTGAGTGGGGCCATGCATGGTAAGGCTGAGCCGAGGCCCGCGGCTCCATGAGAGTGCACGACCACAACCCCGAGCGAGGTCGAGCCCGTTGCATTCCCACTGGTCCCTTTCTGCTGTGACTTGGCTGTCCCTTAGGTGGCCCAGAATTCCAGATACACAGAGCGGGTGCCTGGTGCGTACGCCCTGCTGCTGGGATTTGGTGCATATCCGAGGTTCGTTGCTTAGTTATCGTGGAGTGATTTTTGGGTTGTCAGCAGCCGCAGTCGATCCTTCCCCTGGTTAAGGGTGGAGTTTGGGTTTTTGTGGGCGAAGCTGCCGTGGGCAGCTGTTCCCGTGGCTGTCGGTGGTGCTGGGCCTTCAAGTGGGTCCTCTTAGCTTCGTGAGCACTCTTGTCCCCGTGTGCTTGCACAGGGGTCATGGCAGCGTGTGCTCCCCGGGCAGGCATGGGAGCGTCCCAGCCGTCCCACGTCCTGGCCCCTGCCTGGTTTTTTGACGTGGCCGTTCTTGAGTGACGTGAAATGTTTCATATGTCACCGGGGTTTTTGATTTGCTTTTTCCCCACGACTTAGGTACTGAGTCATCATTTCATGGACTTCGTAGTAACTTATGTGTTCTGGGTTAGAACACCCCAGTCTCTGCTCATCGTGGTATCTGGGCTGTTTGTTTCTGTCGTTTATTGCAGGAATTCTTTAATGTTCTGGATAAAGTGTGACAGTTGTGTTTTCGTGGATTTAGAGGATGGAGCATTCTGGTCAGAATAGAGGAGCATTTCTATTGCATTTTCCTCTGGGCACCTTCCCTAAGGTCGTTTTCTGTCTGCCTTCGGCTGGCTGGCTCTCTCCGTGCTCTGTGTCCTGCCCTCTTGGTGCCCTGGTCTGCAGGTTGGCTGGTGCTCTGGCTGGGTGCTGCCTGCTGCTGACACTCCACCTGCCTCCGCCTCCAGGGCCTTCCCTGTGCTTCAGCCTCCGCCCTCTAAGAATCCTGCCCTGATACCCCAGGCCATCGGAGGTCTTTGTTCTGGGGGGGCTCTACTGGCCCTGGCTGCACCACCTTGCTTCCTGAGCAGTGCTGTTTGTATGGTGCTGTTTGTATGCGTTTGGTCTCCAAGGCTGGATCTGCCTCTTGTTCCCTGCCTGTACGTGGTCAAGTGCAGGCCCGTAGCCAGCTTCAAGGGGCACTCCATGAGCCGTGGGCCTGACTATTGCATTATTAACTCCCCAGCGGCAAGGCAAGGCAAGGCGGCAGGGCGGGGAGAAGGGAGAGGCCCTGGACCTCGAGGACTTCTTGTAAAGATTAAATGCTCACATAGACAAAGGCCCTTTGAGCATGTGAGTGAGTAGGTGGGGTCAGGTGGAAGGAAAAGACCCGCCCCAGCCGGGATGGCCAGTGGGGATGATGGGAGAGGGACTCCTGGTGGTTTGGAGAGGCTGCTGTTGATGGCTCCAGTGGTTTGTTGCTTACAGAGTCATCAGACCTAATGGGTTTTCAAGACAAGCCTGATATCTAGGTAGTGTGTGTGTGTGTGTGTGTGTGTGTGTGTGTGTGTGTTAAATCACCTTGTCAACAAATGTGAAATTTCTGAAAATATTGTAAGGGTCAAAGAAAACATGACTTTTCAACCATCTCATCCTCTGCTTTAGTGCAAAGGTGAGGATTTGGGTTAGACCTGGTCCAGGTACTTCTGGTCCAGGTACTTGCTTTGTGTCCTGGTGGAAGAACCTGACCTTGGCTTAGTCGCTAATGAAGCTTGAACATTCTTACCTGCTTCCTACTGTGGCTCCTGGAGGACTCTTTGGAAGCCCCTGGCCCAGCCACATGGTGACGCTCCCTCCTCCTCCTTGGGTTGCTGTAGTCTGGGATCATGTGTACAATAAGGCTCCTCTCCAGGACTTCTGAGTCTGTGGAAGATCAAAGCCTTTTTCAAATATTAATCCATGATTGAGGGAAAGCTACACCAGTCGCTCACTTTTGGAGGTGACCTTGAGGCATCCAAGACTGGTTGATTTTGATGGGCAGATAATCGGAACTGAGATTAGAAACCAGAAACTTTGGGAAACTGGAGGAAGGCAAGTTAAAGGTTGTCAGTGGACATCTAACTGCAAGGTGGGGTGTCACAGTGTTTCCGGTAGAATTAATCCTATTTTCTTATTCCCTTAGGAAATCACAAATTGACGCAAATAGCAAAAGTAGTCATCAAAATCTGTGAACACGAGGTATGTGTTTCCCGCCGACCTGTAGATGCATCCAGGGCTGGGTGCTGGGATCCGAAGGTGTGCCGTGTGTCCTCATGGTTGGCTGCGGTGATCATGGGTTTGGTTGAGGGGCAGACCGCGCCCCCCCTCTCTTGAAGGACCGGAAGGCCACAGAGAGGGGCCAGCAGTGTGATGAACACCTTACCTCTGGTGACCTGAGGGGGAAGGCGCTCCTCTTTAGTTTTCCCCCTGAGCTTTCCTGGTTGTAGCTAGAGCTCGCTGTGTCTGGCCTGGCTGCACTGTCTGTGGCTTGGAGTCAGTGTCCTTTCTGTCCTCCTGAAGATGAGGTTGGGTTTTTGACGCACGGAGGGTGGCCGAGGTGTCCTGGAGAGGCTGTCATCCTGCAGAGCCCCGCAGGTGTGGCTGTGCTGGACCTGCTGGGTTTGTGAGCCTCGGGTGCAGTGGGACAAGATGGCATCCAGAATGAGAGGGGCGTGGCGTTCTTTATCAGAACACCTTTGTAAGACTGACAAACTGAGACCCGTCCTTGCGCTTCCGTCCTGCCTAAGAGAACCTGCCTGGTGTGGTTGGGGACATCCATTCTGCATGTGTGTATCCACAGGGAGGAAGTGAGACTTTTTTTTTTTTTTTGGTACGGGGATTGAACTCAGGGGCACTTGACCCCTGGGCACATCCCCAGCCCTTTTTTGTATTTTATTAGAGACAGGGTCTCACCGAGTTGCTAAGTGCCTTGCCATTGCTGAGGCTGGCTCTGAACTTGCGATCCTCCTGCCTCAGCCTCCCAAGTGCTGGGATTACAGGCGTGTGCCACCACTGCGCCCGGCTGAGAAAGTGAGACTTTTATAAACCGCTTTTCCACCTAAAAGTCCGAGTACTTTCTATTTTCTGGGTAGTTCAACACAAGGGAAGAACTGAATTTTTCATGGCTACGTAGTATCCACGAACATCTTTTGAATAACTCCCTTTTTGTCATTTGGGTGGAACCTAGTTTTGTCAGCACTTTATCTAAGGTGACGATGCATGCCCCTCCGTCTTGGGGTGCCCCCTCTGCTTCTGGTGGTTCGCTATGTACAACTTTTAGCCACACAGTGACCAGGTCAGAGGATGTGAACAGGGCAGAGGGTTAGGGAGAGATTTCCTGGTTGTCTTCCGGAAAATCTGTTGAACCTCACGGCAACTTGGAGTGGACCGTGGGGTGACGGTCTGTGCTTCCCTCCAGCGTGGTCATTAGAAACAGCGCTCCTCTCTGTGACCTCAGTTTGCTTTGGCTGGGTGACAGGTGTTGGTGTGCTGTGTGCCTTTGGAAGAGCCCAGAAGCTGAGTGGGGTGGGAGGAGATGTCCCCCTCCCTCCATTCACTGGTGTCTTTGTTCACTTGTTAAGTCAGTCAGTGGCCCCTGGCATGGTGACAGGTGATAAGAGGAAAACAGGGCTGCCAACATGGGAGACAGTAGCAGCTCACCCACCCTGCAGCCGGGGAATGTCGGCTTTGGAGCCCGGTTGCCTGGGTTTCCTTCCTGACCTAGCCACTTTGGTGCTGTGACCCTTGGACAGGTTACTTGAATTCTCTGGGCCTTATTTTCTCCTCCTAAAAGATGGTGATAACACAAATCTTTCCTCGCTGGGCATTGTGAGTTGATACTCAGAGAACACTTAGAAGGCCACCAGCATACCAAGTCTTGGACAGCTGTTAACTTGTGTGGATTTACTATGTCATCTGTCTCATGTTGGTTTTTTAAATTAACCCTGGGTATTGGGTACTGATGGCTCCTTTTCCTTCTGAGGGAGAGGGAAGGATCAGAGAATTTGAGCATCTTTTCCCAAAGTTACTGAGCTAGTAAATGGTGGAATGTGAAGTTAGATTAAGGAGCTTCCTGGAGTCAGGAAGTGACTCTCGAGAAGTGTACTGTCTTCAGTGGGGAAAGGACAGTAAAGAAGTTGCTGAATGTTTGGATTGTTGTCACTGGAGATAAAGTGGGGACACTGTGACTAGAGATGGAAGTGGAACATGGTGTGTGGGGGGCCAGAGTGGCTGGAAGGGCTTGGAGAGCAGAGCTGGTACCAGGCGAGCTGAGGCCAGGTTGCACGTGACCTTGAAGGGTGCGTGTGACCTTGAAGGGGTGCATCAGGCATTTGGGTTTCATTGTTAGTTTCTCACGTTGCCACGGCTGGCATTTGGGGCCCGAGAACTCTTGGTCGTAGGTTCCAGCAGCACCCCCAGGTGTACCCAAAAATGTCTCCAGACCTGGCCAAGTGTTCCCAGGGTGGGGGAGGGGTGGGAACCTGCCCAGCAGACCCAGTGCAGGGAAGTCTCTGGAAGCTTTTTAGGCAAGTTCAGATTTCTGTGCCTAGATGGTGGCTCTGGGTGGGATGTGGGGAATGCGCATTGTGGGGCTGGAGACCTGGGGTGTCCACCGGGAGTCAGCCGTGTCCTCGGTCCAGAATGTGATGGTGGGGCCTTGGTGGCTCTGTCTCCAAGCTGTTCCCACTGTGGCCCACATCATGAAAATCATTAAGCAACCTGCGTGTGTGAGCCTCTAGTCCCAGCTCCTCAGAGGTGGGAGCCCAGGGGTTTGGGGACGGGCTGGACAACCCAGGGAGAACCCTGTCTTAAAAACCAAATCCAGCAAACAGCCGAACCATCAAACAAAAAACCCCTGGACATTCAAATAAAAGCACAAACACTTAAAACAAAAAAACCATCAAGCGTTTATGAAAGCCTCCCAGATGCGAGGCTCCCCTGTTGACATATTCTAATGTATTTTTGTTTTACAGATGAATGAAATTGAAGTATGTCCAGAATGTTATCTAGCTGCTTGCCAAAAACGAGATAACTGGTTTTGTGAGCCTTGTGTAAGTTGGATTTTCTTTCCTTATTTCGTTTTCTCAACTCTGCCTTCGATGGCTCAGTCTTCTCCAGGCGGCTTAGGAGACGAAACTTTGGATGAAGTTTTAACCTAGATGGGATAAGCCTCCTAGGCTGTTCCTGGGCTAGAACTAGTTAACCCAGGAAAACTGCAGAACTGGGAATTCGGTAGGAGTGTGGGATGCGGGCCCGGGGGAGGTGTGGCATGCGGGATGTGGGATCTCTGGGGGACAGGACACGCGTGTTGTAGGTCACAGGGAGCATGAATAATGCTGGGAGTTACGTGAGCATTGATGAGTGTGTCATCTACAAATCGTCTTGGGCCTGTTTTGAGAGGGTTAGGAATACTTTCATGGATTAATGTTATAGACTCTCCAGTCCATGGTGGTGTTTTTTTTTTTTTTTTTTTTTAAATCAACAAATAGCAAATTTCAGCTTTTTATTGAACATCTTAAGAGCATTAGTCAAAAAGAGCAAAGCCTGTGCCATCATTGGACTGCTGGGATTCTTGGTTTCCATTTTCTCTCAGCTGGGGCAGAGGGACAGAGGGGCAGGACCTCCTGCTGATGTAGCACCTGCTGCTGCAGCGCCCCCACCAGCCCTGACATTGCAAATGCGGCTCCCCAGCATGGACATTGGCCAGGGCCTTTGCAGACAAACCAGGCCAAAAAGATTCAACGTTTACACCAGCTGCTTTAGCAAGGGTATTGATCTTATCCTCTGTGACAGTCACCTTGTCCTCTTGAGGGATGAGGGCAGAGTAGATGCCAGCTCAGGGACAGAGGCCATGGCAGACTACAAGGTGAAGTGAGGTCTTCACCCCAAGTGGCCTTAGCTTCCTCAGAAGGACTGAGTACCTTGGTGGCATCTGAGGAAAGTACAAATTATGGTTAGTTTTTTTGTTTTGTTTTGTACGGGGATTGAACTCAGGGGCACTTGATCACTGGGCCACATCCCCAGCCCTTTTTTGTATTTTATTAGAGACAGGGTCTCACTGAGTTGCTAAGTGCCTCGCCATGGCTGAGGCTGGCTTTGAACTCGTGATCCTCCTGCCTCAGCCTCCCAAGTGCTGGGATGACAGGCGTGCGCCACTGTGCCCGGCTCAAATCATGGTTCTTGCTGGATCTAAAGACACCTTGGTTTGTCACCATGGATCTGAATTTCCAAAGTGGTATTTATTTTTTTTCTCTGTGATGCTGGGGGTCAAAGCCAGGGCCTCGTGCCTGCTAACTCGTATTTTGCAGAGAGAAGTGTGTATGTGTGTGTGTGTGGGGGGTGGGGATGGAGAGCTGGAGGGCATGACAGGCAAGGGACGGGGAGAATCAAAACGGGCCTTATGTCCCTAATAAACACCTGGATGGCCGAGGCTCTGAGGAGCCGCCTAAAGAATAAACGCGGGCCGGGGTTGGTGGCTCAGTGGTCGAGTGCTTGCCTAGCATGCATGAGGCACTGGGTTTGATCCCCAGCAACACATGAAAAAAACTAAATTAACAAAGGTATTATGTCCGTCTACAGCTAAAAGTACTAAAATAAAAGTAATAAATGCAGCCTCTGCTGCCCTTCCGTGCTGGCACAGGGCGCATCAGCCCACACTTGGAAGGGAGAGTGGACGGCAGGGCTCTGTGTCGCTCAGGAAGGCCAGTGTCCTTGCTCACGGCCGTCCAAGGGACAGTGGAGCCAGGACTCCAGCCTGTTTTGTTGTCCCCCGATTCTTGCCCCTCCCCACTTGCCCCTCCCCTTCCCTGCAGGCACTGTGGCCGCCCCTCTCTAGGGAGTACCACGGGGGCATCTGTGGTCCGTGTCATTCCTGCCCCCCGTCTCACCCTCTCAAGCGGTGAAGCGTGTCTTGCTGCCAAATGTGTGCAAACTCTGGGTTCTGTTTTTTCTTCTAGAGCAATCCACATCCTTTGGTCTGGGCAAAACTGAAGGGATTTCCATTTTGGCCTGCAAAAGCTCTGAGGGATAAGGACGGGCAGGTCGATGCCCGTTTCTTTGGACAACACGACAGGTGGGAGTTAAAAACAGGCTTTGAACATGTAGCTTCACCCGAACCTTTGATACTGTCATTGGATAAGAAAAGAGGTGGAGGGTATGGCTATTATTTTTATTATTATTACCATTTGTTAAAGCAAAATTTTCCTTTTATTGTTTGCCGATATGGCTGTGATTTGTTTACTGTCATGATACCAACCATTGATCTTGTAATCAAATGTTTTCCTGTGCTGTGTTAAGCCTGATAATGTGTGGGCTTGTTTTTTTCCAGGTACAGTTAGAAAATAATCTTAACTTTAGTGGTTCTGTTGATCTAACCGGCATTGGAATGAGTTCCTGGGCTATTTTAAGTGCTGCCATCCTTTTTATTTTATTTATTTATTTTTTTATTTTTCCTGTGGTAAATTAAATCTCTGTGCAAATTGCTTTTCAAAATAATGCTTTCAGGGATCAGATGTATTTTCCCAGATTGCCAGTAAATGAATCTCTTATCATCATGCTGGGTAGCTCCCTCCTGTTCCCTTTTCTCTGTAGCTAACGTGGGAAATTACCAGGGGCTGCTGTTTTGACAGGTGTGAGCCCTCCCCTCCCAGCATCTCTGCCCTCCCCGTTTCCGCCACACGCTGGGAAGTGTATTTCAGCTAATAGCGGTTCCCTTTAGGGCAGAGCCCCTGCACGGTCGAGAACAACAGGTAGACAGGGATGAGCAGCGTTTATATGGCAGTCCTCTCCTGGCAAGTGACATTAGGGTTAAATGAGGCACATGCTGACCCCCCCCCCTCCTCCCCAGCAGTTCGGAGAGTGTGTGGGTGCACAGGGAGTCTGTTTAAATATATGAAGCACAGATTATATCCCACACAGAATACACAGATACTGCAGTTTGTATTTTGCAATTTTGCTTGAGGTCTTGCAGATCAAAGAACAGTGTGAATTGCAAAGTAATCCACTTCCTTATCAGGAACCCCAACAGTGCTTTGTCAGGAGACCAGATGGAAATTCACTGATAGGGTACTGGGTTTGATAGGAGGTATCATATTTGGATTTTAATGGCTCTTGTTGGAAATCTCCTGGAAATTCTTTTTTTATTAAACTCTCATTCAAAGAAATATACATTTGGAGCCCGCTCAGCCTGGGTGCTGGGTGCTGGGTGCTGGGGATGCGGGAGTGAACAGGTAGGCAGACATCTGTCGCTGGGAAGATGGGTCACACCAGGGGTCAGATGGGCTTGCCGTCTCCATCAGGAGGTAGTGGTGGGCCTGGTGCAAAGGTCTGGGCAGCAAGAGCAGAGGCTTAGGCAGGGAAGGGCGCACCTGGTGTGTGGTTAGAGCAGGGTGCAGGGAGGAGGGAGGTGGGAGACCGGGTGCCAGGGGTAGGCAGGAGTTTTTTTTTTATTTCAAGAGCTGGAAGAATCCATGGCAGGCTATTTACCCCACGTCTTTATCAGAGCATGGGAAGGCGAACTGTCTTGGTGATTTAGGATTCCTGTTTTATAGGGTAGCACAGTGTGGGGACGTGTACTGGGACATAAGTGATTGGGGGCAGCAGTGCTTGCCCCACGCACCAAGTACTCCAGGAGCTGAGTCGATAATCGAGCTCCTTCTTCTGGGATTATGCTGCAGAGAGCCCAGGGACGGGGTGTCATAAGGACAGTCCACAGGGCTGCAGTGACCGAACTGTGGAGGTCTCAGATAGGTAGGGCCTGCCGGGGAAGGTGCTCCTCAGAGGAGTCCCTCTTTCCTGGAAGGGGTTCCTGCCTCCCCAGAGGCAGGCACAGGGGGGCAGGCTCATGGACAGCTGCTCTGGTGAGGCCTGGGAGCACGAGTCCTGGAGGTGCACAGAGGCCACTGCACTGTCCCTTGCTCTGTGAGCTCAGAGGTGCACAGAGGTCAACACACCGTCCCTTGCTCAGGGAGCTCATGTTGGGGGGGTGGAGCCGAAACATCAGTCTGAACATGTCCAGGCGCACTGGGTCAGGACGGCAGAGTGAGAACTCAGTGTGCACACGCACCTGTGAACTCAGTAAGTGCTGGAGTGGGCCTGGGGGCCTCTTGCACAACTCCAGGTGTGTTCTCAGGAGCTTCATGCATACCTTTTGTCTTTTAGAAGAATTTTTTTTTTTTTTTTTTAAGTTTTATGATAGAACCACACATGCACAACTAAGTTAAAAATTTTGGAACTGGATTGGGAGTGGTGACCTTTCCCTGTCATACCAGCTACTTGGGGCTAAGGCTGGAGGCTCTCATGAACCCAGGAGCTCAAGGTCTGTTTAAGGTCAGCCTGAGCAACATATCAAGATCTGTCTTAAAAAAAAAAAAAAAAAAAAAAAAAAACTAGATGACAACAACGTCAACAACAACAAAATAGGAACTATTTTATTAAATAGTTGCAATTTAATATGCATGGTGCATGGGCCAGGGACACTTGACCACTGAACCACATCCCCAGTCCTGTTTTGTATTTTATTTAAAGACAGGGTCTCACTGAGTTGCTTAGTACCTCTCTAAATTGCTGAGGCTGGCTTTGAACTCACGATCCTCCTCAGCCTCCTGAGCTGCTGGGATTACAGGTGTGTGCCACTGTGCCTGGCTCAGAATTTCTTTTTAAGCTGACATTAATTGAGTACCACCTGTGCAGTAGGCACTATTTTGAGGGTTTTTTGTTTGGGCGCGCAGGGGGGGGGGGGCAGTTATGTTTTTGTTTTTGGAAGTTGCTTTTATCTGTTCTACTGATTAGAACACCGGCCCAGCGAGCTCAGTGCTCAGGGTGACTCAGCTAGCACGTAGTCAGACTGGCTAGAACTAGGAGAGTGTAACTCTAGCCCTCGGGCTCTGTAGGATGCTGTGTGGGGACCTCTCATGACATGTCCTCTCCCAGAGACTTTATATGGCAAAGCATAAATGTTTCCTAGGCTCGTTTTGAGGGAAAGAAGCACTTTCCCAAGCCCCTTTGAAGGCACCTGAGAACTTGGGAGGAGTACTTGAAGCCAGGCAAAAGTCTAGGGGTGTAGGAGCTCTGTTTGGGGAGATGGCTTGAATTGCGGTTGACTATGAGCCATGGAGATTTGGGCATTGTCGCCTTCCGTAGTCTCACGAGACTTGGCCCGAGATCTCGAGTGACTTGGCCGAGATTGCTGGTCGGGTCAGCGCCATTTTGGTGGTGTGTGCGGCGCGTGTTAGTCGTTGCTAGAGCCAGAGAGAAAAGTTATCAGAATAAAAACCTGTTTGTCTCCAGTTTGCCTCTAAACTTCTTCCCGCGGCTTCGTTGCTCCAAGCGGCCATCGCTTCAGGCAGCAACATAGGGGGAGAAACAGGGTCACAAGATGTGGCTGCAGGCTCAGGCGCCCCTGGTGGTAGCTGGCTCTGGCTTATGTCCACTGTGTCTACTCCACTGGGGAGGCCTTGGGGACCTCACCTCCCATTAGACCCTGTCCAGCCCCTTCCCTGCCCCTGAGTGGAGAGAGGCCGCTCCTCCTCTTAGTCCTCCCTCTCTCCTGAGGGAGGTGAGTCTTCAGGCCTCAGCAGAAAGGTGGCTGTCAGGACATAGGATGCTGGTCATTTCTGGCACTCAGAGAACAGCTGGACATTTTAGGGTTAATCACTTTTGGTTTCTGCCCTGAGGCACTATTGACAAGAGCCAAGGGTGGCAATCAGGCACACTGTGTACTCCGTCCCGCCCTCCACTAATGGGCCCTGCTTCCTCTTAAAGCACAGGATTCAGTGTCGACTGTGGACGAAGGGGAGAGGTAATGCTAGGAGCCCATAGTTTTTGCTTCTCTTCAGAGCATGGGAAGACGGGCGGCTCTAGTTCTCGGTCCTGCCCCCACTGCTCTGCATGGCAGAGAGCAGGTGCCCATTTCTCCCTTGGAGCAGGCGCAGGCATCTGCTCCCTGGCACTCACTTGGCTTCCTGTTGGTTTATACCTGGCTTGACCTCCTATCCCTGAAACCCGGAGGGACTCCTTAGAAGAGCATATTCCCACCACTTAGCAGCTACAAACTCTGTTGATCTGGGTCATCAAAAGTGCTGCAAGCTGTGTTCCGATGTCCCCATGCCGACTGTGCCATCACCCACAGTGTCTATTCTGCTGTGCCAGTCCTCTCCTGTAGCCACACGGCTTGCTGGTTCTAGAAAAGTAGTCAACAGTTGTATTTTTGCTCTCAGGGGTCTGTGCAGAGCGTGCTGGGATGTGGGGCATGGATGCTGGGAAGATGGGACTGGCCTCGAACTGGAGGTGGGAGGTTGCAGACCCAAAGGCTGAGGGCTGAATTTTTCCTTGTAAATTATCTCACATTCACAAACATGCACCTCCACCTAGGAATATGGGTCTCCAAAGTCCTAGTCCCCCTTTTAGAATAGCAATAAGGAAGCTCTTTTGTGTCCATGTGCAGTTGAGGGAGATCTGGGGTATGTATACCTCTTTTTGGAGGTGTATTATCTTTTTTTAAAAATTCTCTACCAGCTGAAAACCAGAGGGGATATGTTGTTTTCTTTTTTAATAGATTAAAATGACTAAGACTATTGAGCCTTTTACTGTCTTTGCTGAGTTTTGCTTTTCCTCTTCTGTTCTTGTGCAGAACATGCCTGTTAAGTGGATCATTAATTAAACATTGAAACCAAGTCATTTATTTAAAAAGAGAATAAGTATTAAAGAGTCTTGGCAAACATGCTAGGCTAATTTGGTTTGTATTCAGGAAAATTAAAAAACAAACAAACAAACAAAAACAAGTCTTGCAAATTACTAAATCTGACTTGAACTTTCTTTCTCTTTTGCCCTCCCAGGGCCTGGGTTCCAATAAATAATTGCTACCTCATGTCTAAAGAAATCCCCTTTTCTGTGAAAAAGACTAAGAGCATCTTCAACAGCGCCATGCAAGAGATGGAGGTTTACGTGGAGAACATCCGCAGGAAGTTCGGGGTCTTTAATTACTCCCCATTCAGGACGCCTTACACGCCCAACAGCCAGTACCAGATGCTGCTGGATCCCGCCAACCCCAGCGCGGGCACCGCCAAGATCGACAAGCAGGAGAAGGTCAAGCTCAACTTTGACATGACGGCGTCGCCCAAGATCCTGATGAGCAAGCCCATGCTGGGCGCGGGCACGGGCCGCCGCATCTCGCTGTCGGACATGCCGCGCTCGCCCATGAGCACCAACTCCTCGGTGCACACGGGCTCCGACGTGGAGCAGGACGCCGAGAAGAAGGCCACCTCCAGCCACTTCAGCGCCAGCGAGGAGTCCATGGACTTCCTGGACAAGAGCACAGGTCAGCCCGGGGCGGAACCGGGCACGGGAGGCGGCGGGGTCTCGACCAGCGCCCACGTGGGCGAGGGCAAGGGTTCCCTGCAGAGGGCTGGGCTGGCCGCGAGATAAAGGCTGCGGACAGGACGCAGAACCCCAGGCCAGAGAGACCCCAAGCCCACCCGATAACCCAGAGCCAGCGCCTGCTGTATCCATAGCGCGCAGCCGCAGATCCCAGGGGATTGGTGGGTGTGCGGTGTCAGGTGGGAGGAACCTTGCGCCGGCGTCTTCCCCCAGAGCTGGGTAGGGGTGGGGGTCGGGGTCATGCCCACCCATGCTGAGCCATGCTGAGCTAGAACTTGAGCTGGACCTGGGTGGGACGCCACGTGGTCTCACCCCAGCCCACCCCCGCTGGGAGTTCCCTACACCAGGCTTTCCTGCCTCTGGTTCCAACAGAGCTTTAGTTCTGGCCAGGTGCTGGCCAGGTGCGTGGGTGGTTCCCCGCTGCGGGGCGTGGCGCGCTTCCCTGCCTGGGCCCCAGCTACCTCGCAGCCATCAGCGGGAACTGCAGCGGGTGGTGCTTCCCTGCCCGAAATTTTCAATGAGTAATTTGGTGGGATCCTTTCTCTGAGGGACCTAAAGATGAGATTCGTGTTTCCAAAAGACTCACTAGAGTTCATTCCTACACCTGGGTGGGGAGGGCCGGAGAGCCTTTAGAGTTCACTTCTAATGTCACTGCCTCTTGGACTACTCACAGCAAGCTCCCCGTAACACTGGTCGTCTCCAAGTCTTTTAATTAAATAGTTTATTTTTTCAGTACATTCACATTCAGCGTGCAAATATTACAGAAACACGTAAGGTCAAAAGTCCTGGCGGGGCTGGGGTTGTGGCTTAGTGGTAGAGCGCTTGCCTAGCACGCGTGAGGTATTGGGTTTGACCCTCAGTACCACATTCAAAAAATAAACAAAGTTGAAGTGCAAATGTCCTGGCGGGTCTCCCTAGAGGTGTTACGTTCCTTCAGGGTCGCCTGTCTCACGGTTGCACGGCAGGTTAGGGCTGTGCTCAGTTGGCTGTGCAGCCTGTGATGCTGCTCTCCAGTTGCCACTCTCCACCGTGTGGCTTTGGGCAAGGTGCTTATGGTCCCAGTGCCTCGGTTTCCCCTCTGTAACGTGAGGATCTTAACGGTGTGTCTGGGAGCTTCTCCCAAGGGTAAGAGGAGCTGGGGTGCACTTAGAACAGTGCCCCAAACAGTCCCGCTGTGCAAGTGCTGGCTGCTGCTTCTCCTGGTGCTTCCTGAGCAGCTGCCCACGTGGGTCAGAGAACTGATGCCAACGGGGATGGACACGGGCGAGAGGGAGGAAAGTCATGGTGACTTGAAAGAATTCTTTCTTCCCAAATAGAATTCGGTCATGTGTTAAATATTTTATGAACGTCATTGCTTTCATGAGAAAGCGGTTTTGCTACTTTTCTTGAATTGTGGTCTTCATGATTTTGGTTGTTCTGTCTTTGAGATATGGGCACAGAGAACCTTCTGTACCGAGCACGATGGTTAACGGGCAGCTGGAAGTTGAGAATGGTGAGGACAGGGACTCCCAGGCATGTGCCCATCTCGGGGACTTCATCCATGGCTGCCATGCAAGAATGTGGCCTTGGGGCTTTCAGATTGAATTCAGGGCACTCGACCACTGGGCCACCTCCCCAGCCCTTTTTTGTATGTTATTAGAGACAGGGTCTCACTGAGTTGCTAAGTGCCTCGCCACAGCTGAGGCTGGCTTTGAACTCTTGATCCTCCTGCCTCAGCCTCCCAAGTGCTTGGATGACAGGCATGCGCCACCACGCCCGGCTCAGATCTTGATAGTCTTCCAGAGAAATGGAAAATGTGGATTTTTATGTAAAATCTCCACTTACTGAATGTCAGGCTGAGATGTCTTAGGATGTTTTCTAGAGTGGGATACATGCGCAGTTGGGGCAGCAGCTTTAGACTTGGGGCTGAGGTGCTCACCTTAGACCACCCCCCCCTTCCCACTTGCCCCAGAGTCTAGAAGGATCAGCCGTCAGCTCTTCAAGAGACTGCTAATTTCCCTAAAGGTAAAATAATGATGGGGACTTGGTGGCTGTGCACTCAGAGGTCCACCGATTCTGCTGAGCCATCCCTGGGTGGCTGCGGGGAAGCTGCGCGGCAGTGCTGGGCGGCTCCAGGGTCTTTGTCATGATAGACTGCAGCTGTGCCTTGTAGCCCTGGGGTCCCTGCGACTCACAGTGCAGCTGTAGGGTGTTGTCCCTGGAGCCACATAGCTTGTGGCTATGTGGCTTGTGGTCTTTCCTTTTGTGCCCTTGTTTCGCACCAGAGGTCCTTAAAATCTTACTTTAATTCCATGCGTGATTCCATGGAAGTGAAGTTCACAGAACATGCATGCTCTTTATCACCCAGACCCCTCGGCTTGTTAGTTTTCATAGAAAGCGTGCTGTGGAGAAGGTGGAATTTCAGTTTTGGCAGCTGCTCTGTAAGTCCCCTGTCACCCGAACTGTCAGTGCCTTTCTGCGTAGCTTTGTTCCATTCTTGGATCTGCAGCTCGGCTTTGGCCTGTGCTGAGTGCAGTGTGTCAGCCCCTCTTTTTAAGTTGCTTTCTTTTCTTTTTTTTTCTTAATGACATGAAGTACACTGATATTAACACCTATGTTGCTAAAGTACAATAAAACATGTTGGTGTGTCAATTGCCACGAGTTCTCCTGGACCACATGTCAAGAAAATACAGTTTGTACTGTTAGAACACATCTGTATGTTTGATTTAGCTTATCTCTTCAGACTTTGTGACAAAATTCCTTATCATTTGGATTTTTTGGGTGAGAAGTCAGTAGATTCCCTGTAGACTTCAGACTTCAAAGCCTCTTTCCTAAAACATAACTAACTCCCTTGCTCAATATATGCTTGGGACTTGCGCTAATCCTGAGCCCAATGGTGTAGGAAAAGGGGATGACACTTAGAATGTTGTTGTTGTTGTTGTTTTGGTGGCACTGGGATCGAATGCAGGGCCTTATCCATGCCAGGCAGGGGTCACACCACAGAGCACACCCCCAGCTCCTCCACCACTCCTTTTGTGGTCTGGGGGATTGAGCCCAGGGGTGTTCTCCCACTGAGCTACACCCCAGCCCTTTTTATTTTATGTTGAGCCTGTTCTTTTTTTTTTTTTTTTTTTTTTTTTTTGGTACTGGGGATTGAACTCAGGGGCACTCAACCACTGGGTCACATCCCCAGCCCTTTTTTTTTGTATTTTATTTAGAGACAGGGTCTCACTGAGTTACTAAGTGCCTCGCCATTGCTGAGGCTGGCTTTGAACTCGGATCAGCCTCCCAAAGTGCTGGGATTACAGGCGTCACCGCGCCCGGCTCGTTCTGTTCTTGATCTTGGGATCCTCCTGCCTCAGGCTGGGATTATGGGCATCCTCCGCCCCACCCAGCCAGAGTCATTTTAATCTTAGAAATTGCCCCTGTTTCCATAAGGGGTCAAATAGTAAATAGTTTAGGTCTTAAAGATGTATTTTGCAGCTGTAGACAGTTGGTGGCTGAGTTCTAACAAAACTTCATTGGTGGACACTGGAATTTGAATTTCGTGTGAGTTGCATGGTTTATATGACCTTTTAATCCCTTCTCCTTTCCCAGCCACTTAAAAATGCTAAATACTCACAGAACAGGTGGCGTGCCAGATCCGCCCGTGGGCCCACCTTTGCCAACCACTAACACAGACTGAGCGAGTTAGAGGGAACTCTGGGCCAGTGTCCCCATTTCATGGTGGCGATCGGAGGCACAGAGCCAGATCCAGGCTGCTTCCTTCCCCTGCAGCCTGCTGCCCTCTGCTGTCACAGTGACAGGAACATTTTTTCCCCCCCTGCAGGGAGCAGGGGAGAGCTCTTAATGGCCCCAATCGAGGCCTGACACAATGGAGCTAAGCTGCGGCTTATCCCAGATCCCACTTTAAAGAAGAGACACGTCATGTCATAGGGCAGGAAAATCATATAAGTAGTTTATGACAGTGAAAAAAACGTTCAAGTCGCAGCGCAAAGCCACAAATTGGAATAAGTTATTCTATAAAATTTCTAAGAGAGAGTTTGGCAATCTCCCTTTTGTTTGGGGGATTAGAGGTGCAGACATGGGCCCTGCTCCTCAGGCTGGATCTGCTCTCTGAGAAGCTCTTTGGTCAGCGGGGAGCCCTTAGCTCTCGGGTTCCTGGAATCCCGCAGGCTTGATGGCCAAAGAGGTTCTCACTCTCAGTGATTTTGCTGGCTTCTCATTTCTCTAGGCCTCCTGGCCAGAATTGATGCCTTCACCAATATTTGCTTTCAGGATCCCCGTGCAAGACATTAAAATGTATTAGGTGGGCACCCTGGGGCCTGGCCCGCGCCCCTCTCCGGGTTAATGGTCCTGTGGTGTTGTAGTTCCACTGTGGGGTACCAGTCAGGGAGCAGGGAACACGTTTCTGTGGTCTCCATTTTATGGTGACATCAATACTTCTTTGTTGTAAGATAATTGTTCATTACAAAAACTAAAGTCACTAATGGTTCCACCTCCCACAGTCAGCCCGCCGATGTTATTTTATGGCCTTTTTGGGGTAGGTTTATACGTCACACTGTTAAACTGAAAACTTGAAATAGTTCTCCAAGGACCGGGCTGGTGTGGAGATCTGTAAGGTCAGACGTGGTAGAGACAGAGGTGAGGTAAGCAGCAAGACACAGCTGTCCCGACCTGTTGCACTAGTGTGCACATTTGGGTAACACTTCCACACGTGCTTATTCTTCTGATAACGGATGCTTGCTTAATGTTTCTGTTTTTTTTTGTGTGTGTGTGTTTTATCATGAAGGAGCTGCTTATAGCTCACTAATGGGCCTCAAAATGCAGAATGAGTGAGCTACTGGGCCTTGTCTTGCAGCCGGTTCTGGCTAAGGGAGCTAAGCAGGCCTTGTATTGCCAGATGGGTGATATTTCATGAGAACCCTCAAATGTTTTTTCTTTCTTTTTAAAAAATATCTATTTATTTGCTTTAGTTGTATACAATGCCTTTATTTTTACGTGGTGCTGAGGATGGAACCCGGGCCGCTCACGTGCTAGGCGAGCGCTCTACCGCTGAGCCACACCCCAGCCCTCAAATGTTTTTTCAATCGCAAACAACCACCCCCAATTTTACCCAGTGTCTCAATTTTTCTTATCTTGAACCAAACGTATTCATGCACTGTTTTAACTTGTCCCTTGTTTGCCATGTCTGGTGTAGACGGTGTAGGATTTTTATTGTTGTTGTTTTAATTTTGAGCCTCACCTTCATTATTGGGATGGTGTCTTGCTGTGTTGCCCAGGCTGGCCTTGAACTTCTGGGTACAAGGGATCTTCCTCCCTCAGCCTCCCAAATAGCTGTGACCACAGGTGCTACCACACCTGGCATCTTAACCCTCTGCGTATGTTTCCATGCTAGTAAGTAACCATTAAAAACAGCATTTGACCAAATACCTCTTAGCCACCCCACACCATCTGGTGTCCATTCACCCCGCAGCTCATGTCCCCGAAGCACCTGGGCTACGCAATGTGCAGCCCTTTGAACACATAGGTTGTTTTCAAGTTTTATAAGTTCTGCACATTAAGCGTGAGTCATGTAGTCCTCCGCCCACACCCGCCCGCCCCAGTGCTGGGGTGGGTGGGAGAGAAGGAAGGGGCCCATTTTCCTAATTTAATTCTGAGACTCACATGTCTCATGTAGTCAGAATAGCACTTCGTTCAGGCCAGGGTTCTGTGAGTGTAGATAATAAATGATGTGTCTTAGCCCACACTCGTGAATTGTACATCAAAGTGTAAAATCAGATTAAATTATTTGTGACTTCAAAGGCAATTAGTCCTTCCTCTGGGCAAGATTTATAGCTTTCTAAAGGGATCGGCGTTTGTTTCGAAGTTTAATTGAAATGAACATTTCCAAATGTCCTTTTGCTTTTGCAAATGACTAGAATGATTTAAAGCAGCGTTTCTCAACCCTGGCACTCTTGACACTTGAGCTGGGCAAGTCTGTGTTGTGGGGTCTCTCCTGTGTACCGCAGATGTCCAGCAGTGTCCCTGGTCTCTTCCCATGAAATGCCAGGAGCACCCACGGCACGAGATTGCAACAGGCAAAAACGCCTGTGCACGTTCATTGCCAGATGTCCCTGGGGGCAGAGTTCCCCCTCCAGTCCCTGTTAAGAACCTTGATTTAATATATTTAATGTATCAATCTTTTGGACTTTAGCACTGGTGATATGATTGTTTGAAGTTCTTCAATATTTTAATTTTAACATTTAATTTTGTGTCTTTTTCCTGAGTATACGATATTCCATATATTTTGGAAGCGACCCAGGTGCTTTCTTCAACTTAGCCCTGCTTATTTGACCTCTTCTTATGTCAGTAGGTCAATATGTATTTTAAATATGCTGTGTGTCTCCCCCCACCCCCCGCTTGGTGCTGGGGATTAAACACATGGCCTTGTGCATGCAAGGCAAGCACTCTACCAACTGAGCAATATCCCAGCCCTGCTGTGTCCTGACTTTTCAATTCCCAATACTTTAGGCAACATGACCAGCCTCATGTTTGACAAGTTCCTGTAGATGGCCTCAAGTAAAGCCAGAATAAATGCTTGCAAGGACATAGCCATACGAACCTTGCTGGATTCTTGTGATTATAGAATTCCTCTCCTTTCATGTATCTTTTTCCTATTAAATATAATTTTAAACCCCCCCCCCCAACAACAAACCATGGTAAAATTTGTATCTTAAAAAGGACAGCCGGGCGCGGTGGCGCACGCCTGTAATCCCAGCACTTTGGGAGGCTGAGTCAGGAGGATCGCGAGTTCAAA
This sequence comes from Tamias sibiricus, assembly GCA_025594165.1. Lineage (NCBI taxonomy): Eukaryota > Metazoa > Chordata > Mammalia > Rodentia > Sciuridae > Tamias > Tamias sibiricus. The sequence goes on from CM046659.1 coordinate 164,669,540, forward strand.
GCCAGCCTCAGCAATGGCGAGGCACTTAGCAACTCAGTGAGACCCTGTCTCTAATAAAATACAAAAAAGGGCTGGGGATGTGGCCCAGTGGTCGAGTGCCCCTGAGTTCAATCCCCGGTACCACACAAAAAAAAAAAAAAAAAAAAAAAAAAAAAAAAAAAAAGGAGTAATACATACACATTTTTATTTTATTTTATTTTTTAAATAAAGCAACATTAGAGCAGTATAGAAAAGAATAAAATAAAAGATAACCTTCCCCACACCACCACCAGGCAGTCCTGGGGATTGGATCTAGGGGTGCTCTGCCACTGAACTATATCCCCAGTCCTTTTTATTTTCTTTTTTAAAATATTTATTTATTTACTTTAGTTGTACACAATGCAATGCATTTTTATGTTTATATGGTGCTGAGGATCGAACCCGGAACCCGGGCCGCGCATGTGCGAGGCGAGCGCTCTGCCGCTGAGCCACAACCCCAGCCCCCTTTTTATTTTCTATTTTGAGACAGGGTCTTGCTTCGTTGACCAGGTTAGCCTTGAACTTAGGATCCTCCTGCCTCAGCCTCCTGAGCTGCTGGGATTTTAGGCGTGTGCCACTGTGCCTGGCTCTGTTCTCTATTTTTGTGGTGGCCCGCCCTGGGCAGACTCTGCAGATCTGCTCCACTCTTGCGAGGAGTGTGTGGCATTTTATCTCATAATTTATTTCACTGCTTACCAGTTAGTTGACATGAGCCGTCTCCCATTCTTTTGTCATTATGTTTACAGCTGTGGTGCATTTAAAAATATATATATTTATTTATTTACTTCAGTTGTACACAATGCAATGCATTTATGTTTACGTGGTGCTGAGGATTGAACCTGGGCCGCGCACGTGCAAGGCGAGTGCTCTGCCACTGAGCCACAACCCCAGCCCAGCTGTGGTGCATTTTACAAGCATATTTTATAAGCATCTCTGTGGGAGGAATTCCCTGTGTGGCTCCTTTTGGGGGGTCTGTGAATTTTATACCCTTTGATTTTGGATCATATCACTGTCACCCAAGTGTTCTGCTACAAGGTGCTATGATTTGTATGTGTTTTCTTTCCTCACCTACTCTCAACAGTAGGTTTTATTTTTAGAAGCAATTTGAGCAGCATGTGAAACGAACATCGATGCATCTATACATTATAACATTGCATTTATTTATTTATTTATTTTTTTGTGGTACCGGGGATTGAACTCAGGGGCACTTAACCACTGGGCCACATCCCCAGCCCTTTTTTGTATTTTATTTAGAGACAGGGTCTCACTGAGTTGCTAAGTGCCTTGCCATTGCTGAGGCTGGCTTTGAACTCGAGATCCTCCTGTCTCAGCCTCCCAAAGTGCTGGGATTACAGGCATGCGCCACCACGCCCGGCTGCATTTATTTTTGTTGAGCTCAGTGATCCCTGTCACATGTTCATTGACCATGTATATTTTTCTGTGAGTTGCTTATTCGTATTGCTGGTGTTTTTTGGTGTTGTTTTCCAGGACTGGGGGATTGAACCCAAGGGCCTTGTGTTTGCCAGGCAAGCGCTCTGCCACGCAGCTGCATCCCTAACCCCTATATTTTTTGGATCATCAATCACACCCAGCACCCCTTATTTTTAGTAGGGCATAATATTAAGGTTGACTCCATTGGTATTTTTGTATGAAAAAAGGTCTTATTTTGGTTGTCATTATCATGTCTTTGTGCTAGCCGTGACCACCTTAAGGAGAGGAGAGGCGGAGTCCTCACTCTTCAGTGAATGTAGTAGGCACTTGTTGGGCTGTGACCTGGGCAGCCCCGAGGAACTGTTCTCTTGAAGCTGACATTCTCAGGGCCACAGGGAGCCATAAACGGATGTCACCTTAGGTGGGCCAGCAAGGGAGAGCCCCTAGGAGGTGATGTTTGGGGAGCAGCAGCCAGTGTGTGGGCAGGTGTGAAGGCTGGAGGTGGGAACTGGCACCACCTCCCAGGTGTAGAGGGGTCCAGTGGTTGGAGAGCCCCCAGGGGGTCCAGGACCTAACATAATTTATGCATTACTTTTAGTGCCACTGTGTTGCTCCCGGTTACCTGAGGTCAGGTGTGGCACTCTCCACTCTTGCTGTCATGTGGGTGCTCACAGGTTTTGAGCTGGGGCTGGCAGGTGTGGCTCAGTGGCAGAGCACAAGGCCCTGGATTCCATCCCTGGCACGGATACCGCCGATGCCCCGTGACGAGTTCTGCTCCCCCAAATGTTGACGTTTGAACATTCGAGAAGCACGCCGAGGCAAGCATATAAAGCAGGGTTCATTTAAAAGGGGTGCTATGTCCCAGACTTCCTTTATTCTCCTGCTCTGCCCCTTATCTCTCTCCTTCCCAGTGACCAGGCTCAGAAATGCTCAGTAGGATGGCCAAAAGGTGAGAAGCAGGTGGGCTGAAGGGGGAAGGGCAGGATGGAGCAGCCCAGGACACTTTAACAACTTTATAGCTCCCTGTAGGGAGGGGCAGTTCCTGTGACTGGTCACCTTGGCAACCGGTTGGGGAAGGGACGGGTTCTTTTTTTAATATTTATTTATTTGCTTCAGCTGGATACTATGCGTTATTTGCACGTGGTGCTGAGGATCAAACCTGGTTCGAGTGCATGCGCTCTACCGCTGAGCCACAATCCCAGCCCCAGGGACAGGTTCTTTTTTTTTTTTTAAATATTCATTTATTTGGTTTTAGTTGTACACAAAAACCAGGTCCCGAGCAAGCGCATGCTAGGCGAAGGCTCTACCGCTGAGCCACCACCCCAGCCCGGGACAGGTTCTTTATAAGGGTGGAGGAAGGGCTCTGAAGGGATTAACATTTCAATCCCTCAGGGGACAAGTCTCCAACTTCCTGGGACTCACTCAAAATTGGCTCTCTTGATCCAGACCTGACTCGATGGACCTGTCTATACTGACTGCCTGTCAGATTCTGGCTTCAGCACCAAAAAAGAAAAAAGTGTCAAGTTTTGGAGCATCTTGGATTTTCGGATTGGGGCTGCTTGTCTTGGATGCGTGGTTTTGTACTGTGCACCTGCGCCTTACACAGAGGGGGAGCGGGACTCCACCCACTCACCCTGCGGTGCATGCGGTGCATGCGTGGAGATAGCAGGAGGTGGAGGTCATGGAGAGGCGGGGGCGGATCTTGCAGTGGAGTTCACAAGGAACTGAGGGGTGATAGACTTGAACCAACGGGGTGGTCATGGCATCACTTGACAGGAGGAGGACCTGTCAGGTACAGGACATTGCACAGACTGGGGAGGTGGGACAGGTGGCATTTGGCGGTGGCATGGGAGGTCTCTTTCTTAAGGAAATAGAGAGTTCTGCCCGAGTGGGATCTGTGGGTTGCTAAAGGACCCTGGGCCGTGGTCCTTCCCTAGTCCTGAAGCTGTGCGGTCCCAGGACCCTGGGAGGTGATGTGACCCCTCCTGTCCAGGCCCGGCTCCACTGGAAACCAGTGTCTTTGGCCACCTCGTTCATAGAGTTAAAAGCTTCCAATTATTATTATTATTATTATTATTATTATTATTATTATTATTTTTTATTACACATGAATGTATATAGCAATTAAAAACCTAGTGACTTCGCCCTCTGTGTTGCTAAAGCCCAGGCAGGAATCCAGGCAGGACTGTTCTGCTAGACCCCTGCTGGCTCCACTCACCTGCCTCCTCACTTGAACTTGACCCCTTCAGTAGGGACACCTGGACTCTCCAAGCTGGGTTCTGTGTGCTCAGTGGCTTTGCTGTGACTCAGGATCAGGCCTCCTTGTCAGTGCTCTGCAGTCCGAAGCAGTTCCTGACTTTGTAGTTTATAATAATTAGAAAAGGGCTGGGGTTGTGGCTCAGTGGCAGAGCGCTTGCCTCGCACGTGCGCGACCCGGGTTCGATTCTCAGCACCACGTAAACATAAAATGCATTGCATTGTGTACAACTAAAAGTAAATAAATAAATATTTTAAAAAAATTAAAAAAAATAATTAGAAAAGCTCTGGTCTTTAATCTGCACGGGGAATTTGTTATTTGGATCTTTTTAGCTACCACAAATCTCTTCTGCAAAGAGGTACGACAAACGAACAAATCATTTAAAAATCCATAGTAAAGATTTTATTGGTCATATTTCTTTTTTTTTTATTTTTTTGATTTTTATTTATTTGCTTTAGTTGTACACAATGTGTTTTATTCAATGCATTTTATTTGTACGTGGTGCTGAGGATTGAACCCAGGTCGCCCACACACTAGGCGAGTGCTCTACCGCTGAGCCACAATCCCAGCCCCTGGCCATATTTATTTAAAATGCCTTTATATTTATTCTTGTTTCTTTGTGTCCCATGGTGATGATAGTGATAATGACAGCAGCGTCCCCCAGTTGAAGGACTGTTACGTGCCAGCGGCTGGGCAAGTCTGCCAATCCTTACAGTAGCATGGATCTAATTTAATATTTTTAAAAGTTAATTCTCAAAGTCATTTCTCACATTAATTGAGCACTTGCTAAGCACGAGTTGGCGTGGATGGGCTGATCTGGCCTCACCCCTGCGCCCATTTCTAGGGAAGACGGAGGATTTCTACGTGGCTTGCTCAGTCTCAGCAGTTGTGGCCTTGGGGCCAGGTGATTCTTGGCTGAGGGGTGTCACAGGACATTTAGGGGTGTCCTGTGTCGCTCTCTACTAGATACCAGCAGCAGCCCTGCTCCCCTCGTCCCAGCAACCAAAATTGCCCCTTCACGTTGCCGACCCCGTCTTGGTCGGGGTGGGGGGTAGGGGGTGCGTTCCCATCTGGCTGAGAATCTCGGGTTCAGTGATGAAACTGAAGCCTTAGAGGTCAGTGGGGAAATGGAAAATAAGCACGTAACAAAGAGCAAGCAAGGATCGAGTACCTGGTAGATGCCAGGTGAGGCCAGGTGACTGACAGATTGCTGGATTCACTCCTCACCTGACCACAGGAGGTGTACCTTTTCTCCTCCCTTCATATCAAGCTATGAGCATCCCTCTTGCCAGGTTGGTGGTCACAAGGATGCCTGCCCAGGGCCACCTGCCCAAGGCCACCCTGCAGGCCAGCAGCTGGGCTGGGTTTTTTTTTTTTTTTTTTTGGTACCAGGGATTGAACTCAGGGACACTTGACCACTGGGCTCTATCCCCAGCCCTTTTTTGTATTTTATTAGGCACTGAGTTGCTAAGTGCCTCGACATTGCTGAGGCTGGCTTTGAACTCGCAATCCTCCTGCCTCAGCCTCCCAAGTGCTGGGATTACAGGCGAGCGCCACCTCCCCTGGCTTGGGCTGGGATTTGAACTGTAGCGGCTGCCTCCTGACCTTTGCTTCATCCAGGGTCCCCTACCGTCTTCCCCACCAAATCACATTAAGATGCAGTCACAGGTGCCGGGGCTGGACTGGGCTGATGTCCACTGTGCACGGAGCTGGTGTGCAGAGTGAGGCGAGGGGCCCTTCCCGCACATCTGTGTTTGGCAAGCAAGGAGGCCGAGGCCCGCCCACCCCAGTGGACAAGGGCTTGTGAAGTCCCCGGGGAGTCTCGTTCTCCTTCTCTTTGCCATCAGTGGCTATCTGTCAGGACCAGGTCACCTCATCTGAGGAGAATCGGCCATTTGTCGTCCGTCATGGCTTTAGACCAGCTGGTCCAGAGGAGCCCAGCATGCCCAATACAGTCAGCGCAGGGGCCAGCGGGCAGGGTCTGGGGAGGCTCTGGTTGGCCCCTTGCTTTATTAAAATAAACACTTTGGTTTCTGTGGGGCCTCCCTCTCCCCAGCGAAGGGGCAGCAGGTTGTAGGTAGTTTTGAGGTCGGAAAGCCTCAGGCTGCGGGACCACCTTCTGTCCTCCTGTTGAAGTTCCAGACGCAGAAGGAGGCGGGAATCACCACGGCCCCTCCCTCCACCTGGTCCTGAGCTCCCAGGAACCCCTGGGCCAGCAGCTGGAGATCTCCCCTGGGACTGGCTTGGTCCCCAGCAGGTGTGGGCTGTGTGATCGGCCCCCTGTCCCCCCGCCTGCGGATGCCGTGCCATTTTCCAGCCTGGCTCCTCATCTCCACATCTGGACCTGGCGGGCCTGCTTCAGTTCATCGATGTTTATTTTGAGATTTACACCCGTGGACGGGCCAAACCAATTTCGTTGGCAGCTTAGCCGATTTGTCTTAGAGCTTTGTGCTTAATAGAATGACTGGGGAGGCCGCCTTCCCTGTGGCTTTAAAGGTTTAGTGTTTAGTGGTGGAAGCTGGAAGTCAAGGCCACCCCGCCCCCGCGTCCTGGCCAGAAGGAAACACGCCCCCTCTTCCCCATCACCCCCCCCCCCCACCTGTGCCTGCAGGTGCTCCTGCTTGGTGCTAGTCCGTCTGCTAACAGTGGCACACTCTTTCAGCTTCACCAGCGTCCACGAAGACGGGACAAGCAGGGAGCCTGTCCGGCAGCCCGAAGCCTTTCTCCCCGCAAGCATCTGCGCCGATCATGACGAAGACGGACAAGACACCCAGCACTGGGAGCATCCTGAACCTTAACCTGGGTCAGTTGGCGCTTCTAGACGAGTCCTTCTGTGGCAGCTGCGACTTGGCAATTGTATTGTCCTTTCTTAATGTGTGGTTCTTGAACCTTAACCTGTTTTCTCTGTGCAGGAAATTTTAAAAAGGTGCCGTGGGTGAAGGCGAGGTGAGTCACGCCTCCGGCTCTTTTTATTTTTTTATTTATTTTTGGCATGGTCTCACTGAGTTACTGAGGCTGGCCTTGAACTCGCAATCCTCGTGCCTCAGCCTCCTGGGTGGCTGGAATAACAGGCATTTGACACCACACCCACTGGCAAAGCTGTGTTTTGCCTTGAAGTGCCTTAGGACAGTGTTGACAAGCCTATTTCTGCTTAAGCCTGTAACCCAGTCACTGATAAGTGAACACACACACATGAGGCGGAAGGAAGTTCCATGAATCAGTATCACCTTCCCTGTGCTCAGTGTACTCTGATACAGTGTTCTCTTATTTTCTTCTAATTTTTTAATATTGATTTTTATCCCTGGATTTATTACTTTTTAGTCCATTGGGTTTCAGTTGGTTATTTAAAAAATACTGTGTTAGGAGAAAAACACTGTTAGGCCGAAGCGTTACACATTTGCCCTAGTAATGCCAAACAACCACGTACGAAGTTATTTGTTGAGCCATTCTGTCATGACTCCTGCTTTTTGTCAAGCACCTGGTACATGCTGGGTAGTATTGTAGGCGTGGGAGATAGACAGGTCAGCAAGTCAGCCAAGGACGCGGCTCTTTCAGAGGTTGGGGTCCAGAAAGGGTAAGCAAGGAGGAAAGGCAAGAGGGTTCACACCGTGGTAGACACCTAGGAGGTGAATTGCTGGCACAGGAGGAGAGGTAGGCAGGTTGGGGGCGGAGGCGGTGGCTCCCCAGCTGGAGCAGGGCCTCGTGAAGGAGGTGATGTGTGAGCTGAAGGGTTGCAGGACAAGAGGAACCAGCCATGCCAATAACAGGGGAAAGAACATTCTAGGGGGGAATAGAAAAGAGATTTTGGAGGTCGTAGGTGAGGGACTCTCTTCCTGTGTTGTGGGAGTGGCAAGGCGGCTGAGGTGGCCGCATCCCAGTGGGCAGGGGCCAAGGTGAGTGGATCGAGGCCCTGCAGACCCTGAGGCGGAGGGACGTGTGCCCACCTCAGGTCTCAGAAGGACCACTCTCAGTCACGCGTCTGGTCAGTTCTGTCTCCACGCCACATGTGGCACTGTCTGGGACATTTGGTTGTCCCCAGTGCTGCTGAATCTCCTGTGATGCCCAGGACAGTCTCCTGGCCTGGAACTCCCGGACCACGCCGGTAACTGGGCTGAGAGCCTGTCTGTCGAAGATGCTCGTCAGCCCCTAGGTGGGGAGGTCAGAGGGCACTTGGAGGCCCAGACTGCGGGAGGTGAGTTCTGGCCATCTCGATGGACAGGCCAGGCTGGGGGGAGAGCGCAGTGCTGCTGTAGTTGGGAGACCCCAGGTCTGGGGAGCACCCTGTGTGCCCAGCAGCAGTGCCCCAGCAGCCTGGCTGGAGCCCAGCTGTGTGTCCTTGGAGTCTGTCTCCTGCGTCCCGTGTCCTGGGCTGCCTGTGGGACAGGGCATCAGGGTGGATCTTGGGGACTGGGAGTCAAAGAGTGACTGGTCGGTTCCTCACTGGGACAAAAGGGAACCCACTGGCTGCCTTGGGAACATTCACTGTTCCTAGCATCGAGGTCTCCTTTCCCACGGCCTCCTCCCTCCTCCACGCCCTGCACAGGCGGGCTGTGCGGAGGCCGCTCGCCTGACATTTCCTCTCTGCCAGTCATGCGCGGCCAGAATAGCTCCTTCCCGAACTGGGGTGGCCGCCGGGCATCCTCGTGACACTGTGGGTCTCGGTGTGGCTTGACGCAGGCACGTGGGAGTGCAGGATCCTTCCTGTGGTGCTTCTGGTGGGGGGCGTGGCCGTGGGCAGCGCTGCAGGCTGGGGCTCCTGCCTGCCTTCCTGGAAGCCCTCCAGTCCCCAGACGCACAGCTCTTTCTCCTCCGTCAGCAGGAACGAGAAAGCATTGTGGACGCGGGTGGGTCCACAATGGTTTCATGGGTTGGGATTTCAGTTCCCGCACGGGCGAGGGTCTGCTGGGTCCTGATGGGAGTCAAGGAAGTGGGGTGCTGAGGAGTCCCAGCCTTGCCTGGGACTGAGCACGTGCTTCGTGGGGCTTAGTCACGTGTGTCCATGTGGCGACCTTCACCAGACTGAAATGACGCAGAGTGCCAGAGACGATGATAACAGTCCGACAAAGCAGAATTTCATTAATAAAAAAAAGAAAGAAAAGAAAACGGACTGGAAAAGGCAAAATCATAGTGATGGGAAGCAGCTCTAATTGCCCAGGGTTGGAGCGGAGGAGGGTTGGACTTCAGATCAGGAGGGAGTGCTTGGGGGACAAGGTCTTGCCCTGGGGGGTCTGTGGCATGTGTGTGCCTCTGTGCATGTGTTAAGACAGGACTGGATTCCCTCCAAAATGAATTTTGCTCTCTGTAGATTAAAACGACTTTTAAAAAAAACAAGCACTACATGCCTTTTAGGTAGGTCATAAACAGCCCCATTTTGTGGAAGGGTGAGTGAGGCACAGAGAAGCAAAGTCACCCATGCACAGTCTCACAGGATGTGGGTGGAGCTTGGCCTGAGGGCTCAGGCCTTCCTGGAAAGCTGGAGCAAGGGACCTCGCCCTGGAGTCTCCTGTGCCTCCTGGGTAGGTCAGCGCAGGGGTCAGGGCTAGGTGAAGATTCACCCTGGGTAGTGATAATGCCAGGGACAAAGGTTGAACCTGTAATGCATGTACCCTCCTAGATTTTAAAACTTGGCTGTTGGAGCTGGGCGCTGTGGTGCGCACCTGTAATCTCAGTGACTGGGGAGGCTGAGGCAGGAGGATCCCAAGTTTGAGACCAGCCTCAGCAATTTAGCAAGGCCCTAAGCATCTTTTTTTTTTTTTTTTTTTTTTTTTTTTTTTTGTGGTACCGGGGATTGAACTCAGGGGCACTCGACCACTGGGCCACATCCCCAGCCCTTTTTTGTATTTTATTAGAGACAGGGTCTCACTGAGTTGCTAAGTGCCTCGCCATTGCTGAGACTGGCTTTGAACTCGCAATCCTCCTGCCTCAGCCTCCCAAAGTGCTGGGATTACAGGCGTGCACCACCGTGCCCGGCTGGCCCTAAGCATCTTAATGAGTTCCTGCCTCAATTTAAAGAAAGGCTGGGGATGTAGCTCAGCAGCGGTAGCGAGTCCCTAGATTCCACCCCACCTCCCAATTAAACAAAATAAAAACTGGCTCATCTGCATTAAAAGCAAAGCATAGCTCTACTTGGAGAGCCAAAGAGATACAATCCAAAATACAAAAACGGGCCTGGGCTGGCAGCTGTTTCTTGGCCCTGCTCAGTGAGTCATGGTTGGTTCCGTGCGGGCGAGACATGGGGAGCCTTCTTACCCCGCCTGCTCGCCGCCCCATTTGCTGTCTCAAGAAGCCGAGTCCCGCTGGTTTGTTTCAGGCCCCCTTCTGTGACCTAATGGCAGTGATAAATCATGAAAGCCGGAATTTGCCGAGAAACATGGTGTGGAGTCTCGTCTCCTTCTAGAGCCCGGTCTCTCTCCCTGTGCAGAGGAGAAGGACCGGCTGCCCAGTGCTCTGGGTCGTGGCCGCAGTGTGTCCGGGATGCCCTGTTGAAGGTGCTGAGGGAGCCGTGGAGAGCGGTCAGGCCTGGAGCCCTGCTGCTTCATCATTTCTGCTCTGTCCCCGACAGGCGGCCACCTTTGTTCCTGTGCAGAGTGGTCCCTTGGAAACCAGCCATTCCTTAAGAGCGCGGATGGGAGCTGGGCCTAAGTTGTCCAGGTCTTCTCCCATTTCCTTACAGTGGATGGGGTGGGAAGCTCTCTGCTGGGCTTTGATGGACAGGTAGTTCTGCCAGGGTCTCCTGTCTAATGAATTGTTTCCTTGAAGGAGCCACCATTTGTAGCTCCTGGAAGTCCATTCATTGTAGTTTGCCAACAGCTTTAAAACAAAGGAGATCTTAAAAAAAATACACACACACACACACACACACACACACACACACACACATATATCTCCAGGCACTTTATTTATTGATTGTTGGATTGTTGTCCATTTTTTTGGTTACTGAAAACAGCTACGGTGAAAACTGCTTTTGGCCATGTGGGTCAGTACCCATAGGATAAATTCCTAGAAGTGGAGTGGAGGGCAGAAGCCCTGTGCTGTTGACATTTTGAGAGAGATTGTCAAATTGACCTCGAAAGGGGTTGTTCTGATTTGTGTTCCCTGCAGAAATGTAAGGTCGTGCTGCATTCTCTAGCATGGATTTTTTTTTTTTTTTTTTTTTTTTAAAATCCCTGGCTTCCATTTATAGGCTGAGCTGTCTTCATATCAACTGAAAAGTTCAAAATCCTGGCAGCACAGTGAATTCTGAAGATGGTCCCAATATAGAAGGGCAGGGGTGGAAGAAGTCCTGATAAGCTTCCCTGAACCAGAGGAACGGGGAGGCGGTTTCTTCTCCCTGTGTAGGAGAGAAAGGCCAAGGTGCTGTCGATTGCAAAATGCTAAATCCCTGAAGGTCCCAGGGCCTGCGCCCAGCCCCCACACACTGGTGGTTTTATGTTTTTTTTTTGAACTGGGAATTGAACCCAGGGGCACTCAACCACTGAGCCCCATCCCTAGCCCTTTTTTTTTTTTTTTTAATATATTTATTTATTTGCTTTAGTTGTATACAATGCGTTTATCTTTAGGTGGTGCTGAGGATCGGACCAGGGCCGCGCACGTGCCAGGCAAGTGCTCTACCACTGAGCCACGACCTCAGCCCCCCTAGCCCTTTTTTATATTTTATTTAGAGACTGGGTCTCACTGAGTTGCTGAGGCTGGCTTTGAACTCTTGAGCCTCCTGCCTCAGCCTCACGAGTCACAAGTGTGGGTCACCATGCCTGGTTGGTGGTTTATTTTTTTTTTTTTTTTTTCTAATTTTTTTAGTTGCAGATGGACCCAATACCTTTATTTTATTTTTTAACGTGGTGCTGAGGCTTGAACCCAGGGCCTTACACGTGCTAGCTAAGTGCTGTGCCACTGAGCTTCAATTGCAGCTGCTGGTGGTTTGCTCTTAAACTGCGAGGGGAGAAGCCTTATTTTGTAAAAGAGGATGCTTTCCTTTGGTTTGTTCTTCTTGTGAATGTGCAAAAGATGAGTCTTCCTAGGGTAAACTTGAAGGGCCCATCTATCACAGGTGTGCACGTGCACGCAGGTCGAGGGTCCAGGTGAGGGCTGTCTCTTGATGAGCCCCACGGAAGGGCGGTGCTGCTACCAGGTGAGAAGGCAGTGTGTGTGATTTCTTTACCCACAGAAGTGGTCTTACACCAGGGTCTCAGCCCAGCTGCTCCTAAGAGTCGCCTGGTGGGGAGGGTTTCCCAGATCTCCCAGGCTGTGTAAGCCAGGGTTTCAGAGAGCCTGATGTATTCCATATGTCAGGATATGTCTATTTTTTATTTTTGAATTTGTTCCTTTGTATTAGTTTTGAATGTAGAGGCAGCGGGATGCTTTTGCACTCCACGGGCAGTTTCGGGTTGCAGCGGGTTGGCTGTGCTGTGAGCGCTGTTTCCTTCTACCTGCTCTCCGTAAGGTGCAGGTCGAGGCAGTTCTAGGTGATTTTCTAGTTCTTCCTCCAGGAAATTTGAATGAACATTCTTCTCGCTCAACAGCCTCTCTGCAGGGCTGGGGTTGTGGCTCAGCGGCAGAGCGCTCGCCTCGTGCGCGGCCCAGGTTCGATCCTCAGCACCACGTAAACATAAACGCATTGCATTGTGTACAACTAAAGTAAATAAATAAATATTAAAAAAAAATAAAAAGAGCCTCTCTGCAAAGCCTTCTGATGAGCCTGTGAACACAAGCGTACACGCGGGAACGCGTGCCCACAGGGATTCACGAAGCCACGCGCACACCCGGGCTTTTGAGGATGCTTTTCTTGAATTATAGCGGTAGCATCTTTGCTAGCTGTAAGCACTCATTCTAGAATCTTGCATCCCGCTTGTTTTGAGGAAGGAGCACTCCTCAGTTAACCTGGGTGGGAAGGTAGTTGGAGCAATGTGTTGCTTCTGTTGGGTGCGGGCTTTGGGGACCTAGCTGCTTCTGGTCTCTAAAGGAACTAGTTTCTGTGCGTGCAGTACTGGAGATGCCCTTACTGGTTGAAGGTGAAGGGCTTTGGCTCAAGCCAAAACAAAAGGGGAGGGCTGGGGTTGTGGCTCAGCGGCAGAGCGCTCGCCTAGCACGTCTGCTGCCGGGGTTCAAGCCTCAGCACCACGTAAAAACAAATAACGCATTGTGTACAATTAAAGCAGATAAATATATATTTAAAAAAAAAACAAAAAGTGAAAAGCAAGTGGCAGTGTTGCAAGCTCTGAGATGATCCCCTGGGGTTTCTTGTTCAACAGATCAGTGAATTGGTTGCCTTGGGCGTGGGGTCAGCAGGGGGAGTGAAGGGATATCCAGGGAATGAGCTCACAGCTGGTAGGAACAGGCTCCAAGGTGGCTTCTCCTCTGTGGTGGGTGATCAGATGTCACCTGCTTTCGGACCTGTGTTCTGGGATTGGCTGGGTTGGGTTGGAGGGGACGCCACAGGTAAGCAGGTCAAGGGAAAGACAGGGTCCCCGCCCCCGTCACATCTCACTGCTCTGTGGACCTTTGTGGCCACCATAGTTGCTTTGGGATGGAAGAGCAAATTCATCACCATAAGCTCATTGGTCCTTTGGAATTTGGTCCATTTGGTCATACAAAGAGCCCTTGGCAGAGTGATGGAGGGCGCTTGGGTGAGGGCATGGCATTGCAGAGGGCTTTGCCTGGGGGTCAGGATGGGGTACTTACCTGGGAAGACCTGTTGGTCACAGGATCGTGTCCAGGAGGAATCTCCTTACCCAGCCTTCGTGGAGTCTGCCGGGTGAAGGGAGGCAGAGCCGAAGGACCGTCTCTCCCGTTTGCCCTTTCTAGTTTGAGCCCCAGATTGGGTGGACCAGGAATGGACAGCGAAGCCTCTGTGGGTAGCAGGCAGCCAGGCTCCCCGTCACCAGGTGTCTCCAGGGGCCCCGAGCCTCTCCGGGGTGGAAGCCCCCTCCCCTGGGCTTGAGCAGTTTGGAGCAGGTGTGGGCCGGCAGGTGTGCTTGCTCTGCTGATTGTGAGACTGAACTGTGGCTTTGGAGGACCCCAGGTGCCTCTTGGAGGACCCCAGGTGCCTCGGACTCTCTGCCTGGCACTCTCCAGCCCACCACGGGAGCTCACTGGTCGTTACCTTCCAGTCTCCCGAGTTGCCAGGCAGGTGATTCTGTGGGGGTGAATGACCAAAAACGGTCGTACGCTTTCTTCTAAAGAGCGCATGTTTTGCTCCAACTCGGCGGTGAGCGCTGCTCGGCCCCGGCGCCTGGGCTCACGGGGTGCGGCGGTGTCTTCCAGATCGCAGCAAAGCGGAGATGGACCTGAAGGAGCTGAGCGAGTCGGTGCAGCAGCAGTCCACCCCGGTGCCCCTCATCTCCCCCAAGCGGCAGATCCGCAGCCGGTTCCAGCTGAATCTCGACAAGACCATAGAGAGTTGCAAAGCACAGTTAGGTATGGCTTCTGGGTGGCGTGCTGCGGGGTTGCTCTTTGTAAGTCTTCGTAATGATGACACCCCCTGGACGGATGAGGGTTGAGTCCGGGTTGCTCTTAGTGGCTGTTCTGACCTTGAACTCTTGGTTGAACGAAAATGTGTCTCCACTCATGGCAAAATGTCGTAGACTTGCTAGTTGATGATTTAGTTGATTCTTTGGCGAAGGCAGCCTTGAAGACTCAAGGTGCTCTGAGTTTGCCTCTGCCCTTGGCTCACCAGTGTCTCACATCCATCCTGTCCCGCAGGATCCTGTCCTTGCAGGTGGGCCTCCTGCTTCTGTGCTGCGTCCCGCTCCTCTTCCTGAGCTGCTGGTCTTCCCTTAGGCAGAGCACAGCCTTCACCTCCTCCAGGAAGTCTCCCCTGACTGCCCTTCTATCTGTGGCCTCCTTGGGCGCTTCACTGCCCAGAAGCACGAGGTGTCCCTCCCATCTAGACTGAAGGTTTTTGAGGCCAGGGAGCTTGTGTTATAAGAGTCCGCTGTCTCCGTGGCACCTGGCTTAGTGCACAGAGATGCTCTGGAGTACCTGAGCCAGGAGGGCGTCGACACAGTGGAGGCCTGAGCCTGCTGTGGTAGGGCTTAGGTGGCTGGTTCTCTGGGTCTCTTGAGCGAGGAGGGGTCATCTGGGCTTATCCAGAGGACATCATTTCTTGCCTGGGTGTCTGTTTGGTTAGGTCATTGAATGGCGTGGGTGAAATTGGGCAGGTCATTTAATTATCCCTCTTGGGTCCTCCCGGGCAGCTTTGTAAAGCCCTCATTTATTATTGCTAATAAGAATGTTAATATTCCTGTTTACTGAGTGCCTCTTGTACGTCCTGTCCTGTGCTTAGCACGGGCATAGATTGTTCTGGGAGCCTGCTACTATTCTCAGTCCCATTTTTCAGATAAAGAAACTGAGGCTCAGAGAGAGGCGGACCACTTGTTCAAGGTCACACAGCCAGAGACAGCGGGAGCAGGATTTAAATTGTCATCGTTGTGGTTCTGGTACCTAAGCAGTTCTTACCCCACGTGTGGTCCAGCGTGGCTTTCTGGGGTAGCACGAACCTAGGATCCAAAAAATCATATCACCTGGGTGTTTTGTGTTTCTCTTGCGATTTTTGAGGGCCCTGGTGGAGGCAGGAGTGTTTTCCTAGTGATTCTGTCAACCGCCCATGCCCTGGGCTCTTCATGGCTCTTGTCCTCTTGCAAGTTCCTCTTTGGCGTGTCCACATCGAGACAGAGACAGTTCAAGAGGATGTTGCTCTCGAGGGAAGACACTCCAAAGAGTCGATTGGGTTTTTTTCTTTTTTTTTTTTTTTTTCTGGGGATTTCAGGGGCACTTGGGCCACATCCCCAGCCCTTTTTTGTATTTTTTTTAGAGACAGGGTCTCACTGAGTTGCTAAGGTGCCATTTAGGCTGGCTTTAACTGTGGCCTCCCAAAGGCTGGGATTACCCTCACCGGCCCGGCTGGGTTTTCTTTCTGATTTTAATTTTTGGGACATGGTGTTATTTACCTGTGGCCTGGCCACCCTCAGGCACCTGCGGGGTGCAGCGGGGTTAAAGGGAACTTTTTAGGAATGTGCTTCTGTCCTTGTTGGTGTGAAGCACCTGCTATTTTGTGCTTTTCCCTTTTGGTGGATGTGGACACGTAAGAGTCCATCTTGGTCCCTGTGAGTGGAAGAAGAGTGCGGTCACATTGGCCGTCCACCCTGCCCTGGGGCCTGCTGGTGATTTGTGTCACCTGAAGACATCCCCTCACTCCCTAGGGGCCCATGGCTGCTTGGCCCCAGCCTTCCGTTGCTTTGCAGGCCTGTGTCCCAAAGCAGCCGAAGCCTCGGCTCTTGGCTGACTCTGCCCGCCATCTTGGTTTCCACGCAGCATCTCCTGATGTGGGAATTGGGCACCAGATCCTAAGCACGACAAAGCAAAACGCAGGCAAAAACAGATGCCGTGTCCGCACAGCATTGTTAAGGTGGCTGCTGGCTGGACGGGCTCCAGGCTTTGCCTTACTTTTGGAGCCTGGACAAAGGGCGTAAAGGGCACTAAGGCTTTGGAAGCCCACGGAGGAGGCTGGTGGCGAGTCCAGGGCCCGCCTTCTGCTTTTGGCTCAGTGCTGGTTTTCTTTGTGTCCTAGGGCAGGTGATTCTCGGAGCCTCTATTTTTTAACCTGCAAATAGGCTGGTTTGAGTGGCTTGTCCCTGCTGTCCCTCCAGCCCTCTCACGCTCTTACGAGCGAGGCGGATTTAGCTTGCTCATAACCACATGGTGGTAGGTCCCAGGCCTCTCCGAAGGCTACCACCCGAGGCCCTCTGCAGACACAGCTCCCGTTGGTCAGTTGTGTTTGGTTGCTGCTTCCACTTACTCCTGGTCCCACCAGGCCCGTGTGATGCGATTTGAAAGGTGCTTTTGCTATTCCAGCCTTTGGCATGGAAACCATTGCATTTTTCCTGGTCCTGCGTTTTATCCGGTGACTACGCCACATGCTGGATTCTCTTTTCTGAATTTAGGCATAAACGAGATCTCGGAGGATGTGTACACGGCCGTGGAGCACAGCGATTCGGAGGATTCCGAGAAGTCCGACAGCAGTGACAGCGAGTACATCAGTGACGACGAGCAGAAGTCCAAGAACGAGCCGGACGACACGGAGGACAAAGAGGGCAGCGGGATGGACAAAGAGCCACCCGCTGCCAAAAAAAAGCCCAAGCCCGCCAACCCCGTGGAGGTCAAAGAGGAGCTGAAAAGCCCCCCATCTCCAGTCAGCGAGAAGGCAGAGCCCGGGGCCGCCAAGGCCAGTCCCGAGCCCGAGAAGGACACTGGCGAGAGAGCAAAGCCGTCCCCACACCCCACCAAGGACAAACTGAAGGGGAAAGATGAGACGGATTCCCCAACGGTGCACTTGGGCCTGGACTCCGATTCCGAGAGTGAACTTGTCATAGATCTGGGAGAAGACCATTCTGGGCGGGAGGGTCGGAAAAAACAAGAAGGAACCCAAAGAGCCCCCTCCCAAGCAGGACGGTAAGTCCTCGTGTCGCTGTGCGTCCCCACTGGGCTGGCAATTCCAGCAGCCCTTGTGTTGCCAGAAGCCGTGGGGCGCCCGCACCCTGGCCTTGAGTTCCCCAGCTGAGGACAGAGCAGGACCAGGGCTCAGAGGGAGGCCCGCAGTCCTGCGCCTGCTCAGTGCCCACTGTGATTGACTGGGAGCCCAGACAGAGAGGCGACTTAGAGAATGGTAGTCGATTTTAGTGCAGTCGTCTTCAGCCGGAGCCACTGCTTCTCCACCAGGCCCACCCATGTCCCTGCAGCCTCTGTTGACGTGTGGACATCTGACCAGGCTCAGGTGCCTGGAGCATTCGGTCAGAGGTCCTCATTAGCCCAGCCTCCTGTCTGTCCCTCATGCTACTCAGGCCTTGCCAGGTACATTTTCTTACGAGAAGGTGAAACCATTTGGTAAGTGGTACCCGAGTGCCCGAGAGCTTCTCGAGGCTCTAGAAACCGAAGGGGCAGTGTCTGGCGACATGCCGCCTGACTCGATGTCCATCCTGTGCATTCAGCTGACCTGAGCCCAGGGCTTCTGGGCCTGGCACTGGTGACACTTGCCCTACAGAGTTCTCTGTCTTGCACAGTGAATGGTGTCTAGGAGCATTCTGGCCTCTACCACTATATGGCGCAGGACCTTCCTGGTTGTGGCTGTCCGATGTCCCCAGAGGACAGGAAACTTCCTGGGTAGAGCACCCCGTCTCTGCAGGGCACCCCTCTTCTGTTCCTAATCCACAGTGATGTCTCTGCCTGCTCCTATGCCTGCTCTATACCTGCTCCTTTTCTAGAAGGAGCTCGGAATGAGTTGAAGAGTGCTCTTGCCCTGACAAAGCCGGCAGCACATTTTCCAGCTGGCTTGGCAAGTGGACGGTGGGTGGAGTCTAACGTGCCCACGGAAGATACTGAAGAATTAATTAAGGGTCCCTGGAGAGATGTTGCCTGAGGACAGAGTAGAGGATGTGGTCATAAAACCCATGTACTTTGTAACTTAGAGGGTAGCCAGGCTTGATTTTTGATTATGCCTTACTTCGGACAGGTCCTAACTTCTCATCCAAACCATTGATTAGGATGCGAGTTTATGCCCTTTGCATTTCCCCAGCCTGGTGGCCTAAAGCAAGGTCTCAGTGTGTGTTGAGAATCTTGCTGCTATGGTATCAACCTGGGCTGCTCAGGAGCCTCAGTTGTTAGTGGGGAGAGGGGAATCTCACAGCTTAGGAAAAGAAAACAGGATGTCTGTGAAGGGTGTGTGAGGGAGAGGGAGAAGATGATGTAGTGTAGAGGTTGCAGGCAGACCGTCCCTCACCATCACTTAGATTTATAGATGCTTCTGAAAAATACAGTGATGTCATGCAGTGATTTCTGAGAGACTGCTCTTTATTATTGCAGAGAAAACAGGACCAGTAGCATTTGTTCCACGGGGATTGTGGAAATGTGATTTGGGTGTAGGTGGTACAGGACTCCTGTGGCACATTTCTGCTATTCTGTTCTTTCTGGAACAGGTCTTTTGATTGATTCGTTTAATGCCCCTTCCTCTTCCAGAAAGGACCATATTGACAAGAATGCATAACCCTGAATCAGAAAGGAAATAAAGAAGTCATTGTAAAAGGGAAATGAAGGTAGAATAACGGGGCCACAGTTTTATGCAAAAATACGTCCTATTCAGCTTTTAGAGTTAACGAAGTTGAGTTTCCACTCGGGCTCTGAGGAAGGACGTGAAAGCAAAAATGGAAGAGAAGCCGGGCGTGGTGGTGCACTCCTGTAATCCCAGCACTTTGGAGGCTGAGGCAGGAGGATCGCGAGTTCAAAGCCAGCCTCAGCAATGGCGAGGCACTTAGCAACTCAGCGAGACCCTGTCTCTAAATAAAATACAACAGAGGGCTGGGGTTGTGGCCCAGTGGTCGAGTGCCCCTGAGTTCAGCCCCTGGTACCAAAAAACAAAACAAAAGACCCCTGCAGAGCAGCTGCCCAACTGCATAGCTGGGTGTTTGCTCTTGTGAATCAGAGAGAAGTGACCTTTGGGGATTGCCCTTGGCAGGGTACACAGGCTCAGTAATGCCCGGCGATGCACATATTTCTTGTCATTGGCAGAGAGGGAGGTGTCGAATGGCTTCTGCAGACCAGAGCCCCTCTGGTGCCAGGCCTCTCGGTAGAGCCCAGGTGAATGCCTCCTGTGCACCTGGGAGGGCAGGGCGGTGTCCAGTACTGCAGGTCACCCAGGAAGGATCGGGACCCCTCGTTGCAGGAAGAGACCATGGCCAGCCCTAGTTGGGCTGATGCCCAGCAGCCGGGCCCTCAAGGGAGCAGGAGGGCTGCCAGAGGTGGCCCGGAGCCAGCCCAGCTGCTGTCCCTTACCTTCGTTCCCCTTGGCCTTCTGAACCCCACCGCGTCCCCAGCATCCTCCCTCATCAAGCTCACATGTTTCATTTGAGGAGTTTGGTGTCCAGGTAGCGCGGGGTCAAAGGTTGGGGGCTGACCTGCACCGTGTTTGCTGGGTGTCCTCTGGGGGGCCACGTCCACCTAATCTGTTTCTGGGACTTCTGCAGCTGTAACCACCCCCGCTGGCTGAACCCCCTGCGCCCCTCAGTGCTTCTGGCTCTCCTGCCCCCGCCACTCCCGCCCTGCTCTCTGCTTACCAAAGTGCCCCCACCCGCCACGGCTTGGCCTGAGCTCCTCCTCTGCCTGGTGAAGCCCCCGGCCCGGCCCACTCCTCCAGGAAGACTCGTTCCGAGGGCAGGGCCTCCACACCCGCGGCCTTCACATGCACGGTTTGTGTAATTCTCAAGCCCTGCTTGTGCTGTCGTTGACGATATTTTTGTTAAAAGAAACTCATTTTAAAAAGGTGAACACGTTTCACACTTAAACTTGACCACCACCCAGTAGGAAAACCTGCGTCGTGTGCCATGGGGACAAGGCAGGGGACAAGGCAGCAGCGGAGGGAGCGCTCAGAACTAAAGCTGGACTTAAATTCCAGAATGATTGTGGGGGGGTTCTGGCGGGGGGCAGAATTCTTTTTAGTGTTAGGTGTCAGGACCGCCAGCACCTCCCGGAGACGCTGTCCTGGAGGGAATTGAGACAAAAAGGAGACTTTTCCTTCTGGGCGTTGGCTTGGTGCTGCTCAGTGCTTGGCAGAGGAGAAGCCATCGGGTTCTTTGGGGTGCGGGCATTAGGGGTTCCCTTGCTGAAGGGGTCTCCTTCACTACTGGGTGGGTCCAGGTAGGCCTTTCCCAGGTGGGCCTTTCTCGGAGGAGCACCTTCAGGGATTGTGTGGCCCACTGCTTCGTTCCCTGGTGGGGGCACCCTGGGGGTCTGGTTCCCCGCCTGTCCCCCAGGGGTCTTGGCTTGTGTCTCGAGGCCAGCTGGGCCCAGTGGGGTGAGGTGGACGCTACTCCTGGGGCGGGTGCCTGGTGCGCCGGACCCCGGGCACTCCTGGCCTTGGTTGGCTTGACCCGGAGCCGCGGGCACCGAGTCCAATCCTGCTCTGTTTGTTTGTCCCCCGCGCTGGCCACAGTCGTCGTCGGTAAAGCGCCACCGTCCACGACGTCGGGCAGCCAGTCTCCCCCCGAAACACCGGTGCTCACCCGCTCTTCCTCCCAAACCCCCGTGGCCGGCGTCCCGGCCACCACCAGCACGACGTCCGCCGTCACGGTCACAGCGCCGGCCACCACCGCCGTCACAGGAAGCCCGGTGAAAAAGCAGAGACCGCTTTTACCGAAGGAGACTGCCCCGGCCGTGCAGCGGGTCGTGTGGAACTCCTCAAGTAAGTTTCAAACGTCCTCCCAAAAGTGGCACATGCAGAAGATGCAGCGCCAGCAGCAGCAGCAGCAGCAGCAGCACAGCCAGCAGCAGCAGCCTCAGTCTTCCCAGGGGACGAGATATCAGACCAGACAGGCTGTGAAAGGTACCAGCTCCCCTCTGCGCTCCGGGCGCCCACTCCCGTTGGCCACATCGCCAGGAGAAAAGCCATTGCTCTTTTATTTTTTCCCTTCCCGTTTGTGTCCTGGCCGTCGGTCCTGAAGGCCTCACACGTTTCATTGGCATTATTATTTTTTTTTTTAAAAAAAGGTGGTTTGCAACTTGCTTTTTTACTTTAAAAGAAATTTTTTTTTTTTTTTTTTAGGCGATTCGTGCCTATATTCTCCTTAGAAAGGGGGCAGGGTATTTATAGGAGAATTTTGTTGAGTGTCGTCCCGTGCACCTTCCATTTTCATTTTCCTTCCTTCCTCCGTAGCCACGGTCAGTCACTGTGAAACCTTTTCCTATGCATGTATACACATATATTTTTATATATATACACACATATATGTGACACCATAAAAGCACCTTTTTTTCTTCTTTCTTTTTTAATACATAAAAATGGTACCATACTTGCTTTTTTCCCCACCCTTCAGCATGTTTCAAGGTCTGTCTATGTCCAAGCATACAGCCCTGTCTTATTCTTTTAGACTGCTGCATAGTATTCCCAAGAGTATTTAAAGCATTTCCTTCCTAGTGGGCTTAGGTTACTTCCGCTTTTTCCCTACCACAAGCAGTGCTGCAAAAAAAAAAAAAAAAAAAAAAAAAACCCTCTATCTTTGTATAAAGTTTCTACATGCCCATGAGCAAAGCCCTTGGCCTTGTTTTGGGAAGAGTACAGTGTAAGAGATTGACAGCAAAGCTTACTCTAAAAACGAGGGATTCGCCCTCCTGTGACATAGGCCAGCGGCAGGAACTGCTTACTGACATTGTAGAATTGAAACCCCCACCAGCCAAGCAGGATGCTCCGTCTGCAGCTGACGTCAGCGCAAACAGAGTGCTGATGTGCTCAGGATCAGTTTGCCCAGGTCTGTGAGCGCTGGTGTAGATCTTGTTCCTTGGGAAACCTCCTAGATCCTGATTGAAAGTCTCCTAGTGAGTGTACCCTGGTGGGCAGGCCTTCTGAGTAGCAGCAGGATGCAAGGTAAAAAGGTAGCCAGACCTCGGAGGGGCCCCCGTGTAGCCCTCCAAATTTTGGGGAATGGGAGAGGAAGGACTGGAAAAGGGGAGAGGTCAAGTTGGAAGTGGGTTGATGTGACCCCAATGCTTCAGAAGTTGTTGGGGCACGGGGCCGGGGTTGTGGCTCAGCGGTAGAGTGCTTGCCTAGCATGTGTGCGGCCCGGGTTCGACCCTCAGCACCACGCAAAAATAAAAAGGCATTGTGTACAACTAAAATAAATAAATATTTAAAAGAAAGTAAGTTGCTGGGGCAGAGCTGGATCTAGGTTGCCGTTGGTGAGGACAACTACATCTTGGCTCTTCTGACCCTGCGAGCAGATAGATGGTCCTTCCCCAGGGGAGGTTTGGTGCTGCCAGAAAGACTCGTGGACATTACAGTCCTCAGCTTTCCAACAGAAAATAAAGTGGTAAGGACCAATTTTAGTCAGTAGTGCCCTTTTCACGTTGGCACCGCTAGTTAAGGTGATAAGACACATCTTAATCAGTTGTGTGCTCCTGCACCAGTCGTTAAGGTGGTAAGGACTGATTCTTCATCAGTAATACACGAGGGCGCTAGATAAGGGAGTCTGGGTGAACTGACCCCTGCTTTGACCTGTGTAGAGGTTTTGGCCCTTTCAAAGGTAGGACGAAGGAGCAGGGAGAGTGACGTGGGGGCTCTAGAAACAGGAAGGCTCAACAGTACAGGAGGCAGGGGCTTGGTCAGCCAGGGTGGTGAGGTGCCTCCCCTCCCGTGAGGCCTGCGGACAGAGCCCCACCTGCAGTTCCCCTGTCGCAGGCTAGAGTTTCCCAGGGGCACTCGGGGCACCAGGGTCGTGCTACCCCGTGACCTTGAGCTCTTGGAGACGGTGCACGTGTGTTCAAGTCCTGTGCTGGGGTGGGGGCCCGGCCAAGAAGAGCGCTCACAGCAGCCTGGCTCCTGTGGTCACTTCAGAGTAGACGAGTGTGTCGAGGGCGGGGCTTCTCTTTGTCACCACAGTGTTGTGCTGGGACAGCCCTTCCCATGTTTCTGGGTGACCAGGGCCCTTTGTTCTCCTAGCTGTCCAGCAGAAGGAGGTCACGCAGAGCCCGTCCACATCCACCATCACCCTGGTGACCAGCACGCAGCCGTCGCCCCTCGTCAGCAGCTCGGGCTGCACCAGCACGCTCGCGTCTTCCGTCAGCGCCGACCTGCCCATCGCCACGGCCTCGGCCGACGTCGCCGCGGACATTGCCAAGTACACGAGCAAGGTGAGTGGTGGGCGCTGGCTGGGCTGTGGCGGGCGCCCGCAGGCAGGGGACCCTGTTGCTCCAAGACCAGCTGTGAAGTCGGCTCTGCAGAGAACGTGGCGGCGTGGGCCAAATCGTGCGCCGGCAAGACTTGGATCCTGACACCAGCCCGTGAGACACAAACACGTCGGAGTCCCCGTTGTAATCCGGCTGCTCATGAAGGACGGGATTTCCTTAAGTGCTGGCGCAAAGGACAGCGGCCCAGGGGTTGGCTTGCACTTCCAGGTCACGTGGAATGAAAGTGGCTGCGGTGGTGGTGCTGGTGGCTGTGGTGTTGCTCCTGGGGATTGGACTCAGGGGCCCTCGACCACTGAGCCACATCCCCAGCCCTATTTTATATTTTGTTAGAGACAGGGTCTCACTGAATTGCTTAGAGTCGCACCAGAGGGTCAGGGTAGCTGGGAGCACCCTGAGTGAGCTGTCCCAGGTGAGCCAGCAGGGACACAGCCAGCGTCTGCAGAGCCTCCTCTGGCCGCACAGGGTTTAAAAGGGTTCTTGTAAGTTCCTTCCTCCGTCCTGGTGGGAGACTGGCAGCAGGCGCGGCTGTCTGTCGTTCCAGCTTTATAGATGAGCGAGCAGAGCAGCCCAGCAGGGTCCGGCTGCTCATGCGCAGTGAGGGTCTGTGCTGGGATTTGCACAGTGGCAGCCAGTCCCTAGACAGTGCCTCTGACCCGCCCCGCTGGTGTGTGGGTGCCCAGCCAGCCTGCTGGCCTTTGCTGCCCACCGCCTTGTCCTGTGGCTTGTCAAAGTAATCGCTCTTGAGACACACTGAGGGCAACAAACTCGCCAGAATGTCCGTCTCAGCAGTGACTGGGCTGAGCCTGTTTGTCCGCCTTGGGAAGAAAATGCGTGAATCGTCAGGGTCTCCAAGGTTCAGCATGGGGAGGATTCCAGGGTCAGTGACATGCTGCCACTTGTGATGGTCTCCTTGCCTGTTCATCCTTGAGCCAGTTTTGACTTTTTCAACCTTTTTTTTTTTTTTTTTTTTTTTGGTACCAGGGATTGAACTCGGGCACTCCACCACTGGGCCACATCCCCAGCCCTCTTTTGTATTTTATTAGGAGACAGGGTCTCACAGAGTTGCTAAGTGCCTCGCTATGGCTGAGGTTGGCTTTGAACTCAGGATCCTCCTGCCTCAGCCTCCCAAGTGCTGGGATTACAAGCATGCGCCACCGCGCCCAGCTTTAACTTTTTTTTTTTTTTTTGATACCGGGGATTGAACTCAGGGGTACTTGACCACTGGACCACATCCCCAGCCATTTTTTGTGTTTTTAATTAGAGACAGGGTCTCACTGAGTTGTTAAGTACCTCAGCCATTGCTGAGGCTGGCTTTGAACTTGCGATCCTCCTGCCTCAGCCTCCCAAAGTGCTGGGATTACAGGCGTGCGCCACTGCGCCCGGCTTAACATTTTTATTTAAACTTAATTCCTTAATTTAAAAACCTAAATAAAATGAAGTTTAGTTTCACTGGATGCTGTTTGTGTCAAGGCTTGACCCTGAAGGGAGATTGATGTGGCCGTGACATTTGGGGGTGGGGGTGGGGTTCCTTGCCGACAAGCTCTGTAGGATTGGAAGAGAGCTGAACGGGGTGGTTTTTTCACTATCAATATAAGGTAGTGTCTGTTATTGTCTGTTATTCAATGTGCATTTGTCCCTGGTGTCCCCTCCATTAATTCGGTCCAAGCTGTTTATTTGCAGACAGGTAAATGGAGGCCCACAGGTAGACCTGGCTCACAATTCCCATAAGCCCATTTCCTCAGCTCCTGCAGCCCCTCACCTTCCTCCACCTTCTGCAGTCCCCTTCCTCTGAGGCAGGACCTGCTGCCGTGGGTGTTTTCTTCGCCATTTAAAAAACGAATGCGGTCATGTTTGTCGTGGGTGGTTCTGATGGACTTTTCTGTCTGAGGTGACCTGACGTTGAAGGCCCAGGTTTGTGTGTGTTGGCAGAAGTGCACTTTATCAATTCCAAGGTCTTTGCTATATTTGGAAGTAAGAGTAGCAGTCGCTGCCCACGTCCATGATAGCTTTCAAATGGGATGTAAGCGTGGCCTTCTTGGTGTATTGAGCTTCACCCACTGTCCAGCGTTTTCTTGTAAGGCCGTTGGGTTACATGTTTCCTGTCATCGTGACTGGCAGCAGAGTCCGGAGTCCGCAAGGAAGGACCCCTGCGAAGCCACGTTCAGCAGAGAGCACGTGCCCTGGCCTCAGCTGGCGAAGCCACTGCGGCCATTGGAGGGTGGGACTCGCAACAGATATTTCATTCACGTGACTCCCATTTTGGGGTGACTATGGGGTTCCTCTCTTGGGGCATGACAACAGTCACACAGCTGCGTGCTCACATGAATTTGTGTTTCTGCAAAACATAACACGAACAGGTGTTTCCTTGTGACCACCTACCGACCCCCCGACCCCCCACCCCGGGCAGGTCCTGGAGCAGCCTCGGCCTGGTTTTCTCATTTTAATCTCCTGCTCACCCCACACGGGGCACTGTTGCCATCCTGTTTTATTCCATGGGGAAACTGAAGCTTAGGGAGGGTAAGAAATTATGGTGGGACCAAGGCGTCGGGTTCGAGGGGGCCTCTGTCCCGCCTTCCCACTGCACTGGAGCTTCAGGAAAGCCCAGGAGAGACCTGGCAGCGGTCAGTCAGGGCGGGCCTGACACAGAGGCCTCTCTCCTGACCCCCGCTGTCCCCTGTGGTAGGGGAAGGAGGAAAGTCGTCCCACAAACACATTTGGTCAGCAAATCTCTGGGTGCCTGCCACACGGCCCTGGGCTGGTTTCACAAGCCCACCGATGCCTTAAGGGGCTAGTTAAAGAGAAAGAAGATGGGAATGGACTAGGCAGGCAGGGCCCCGGGCTGAGGGCATTAAAATGGCAGACAGCCACGTCCACCTGTGGACTGCAAAGGAATGAGATGTTGCGGTGGGTCAGCCTCAGCCACACCAGGGCCTGCGTGTTGTTGTACAAGTTCATTTATAGGAAGTGATCGGACTACGCAAACCCACAGGGGTGGAGAGCAGGCTGAGGGTTGATGGACAGTTGGGCACGCCTGTAATCCCAGCAGTGTGGAGGCCCAGGCAGGAGGAACATAGGTTTGAGCCCAGCTTAGGCCACTTAGCAAGACCCTGCCTCAATATGAAAAATAAAATGGACTGGGGGTGGGCTCAGAGGGAAAGTGCCCCTGACTGGGTTCAGTCTCCAGTACCAGAAAAGGGCCAGGGTTGGCAGAGCCCTGGGAGGTGTAGGATGGGGACATTGGAGAGGTGAAGACTAATAGGGAACACTAATAGGGTGTTCTTTGGGGCATAATGAAAATGTTCTACAATTGATTTATAGTGATGAATGAGTCACTTCAAATATAGTAAAAGCCATTGGTGTTTTTGTGTGTGTGTTTGCGCTTGCACTGTGGATTCAACCCAGGGCTTTGTGCATGTTAAACATGTATTCTGCCACTGAGCTACATCCCTGGCCCCTAAGCCCCTAGAAACCATTGCATCGTACAGTTTAAATGGTATGTTGTGGCCCCTCTCTCTCTTTCTCTTTTTGTACTGGGGATTGAATTGAATCCAGGGGCACTTTATTACTGAGCCTTTTTTTTTTGTGGTACCGGGTATTGAACTCAGGGGCACTCCACCACTGGGCCACATCCCCAGCCCTTTTTTGTATTTTACTTAGAGACAGGGTCTCACTAAGTTGCTAAGTGCCTCGCCATTGCTGAGGCTGGCTTTGAACTCGCGATCCTCCTGCCTCAGCCTCCCAAGTGCTGGGATTACAGGCATGTGCCACTGTGCCCGGCCTACTGAGCCTTTTTATTTATTTATTTTTTTAATTTTGAGACCGGGTTTTGCTCTCTAGCCTTTAACGTGTGATCTTCCTGCCTCAACTTCCTGAGTAAAGTGTGTTTTTAAAAGGAGAATTAAGGGCTGGGGATGTAACTCCACGGTAAAAGCACTTGCCTAGCATGCATGAGGCCCTGGGTTTCATTCCTAGCAGTAAGAAAGAGAAAGAATTCAACAATGGTAACAAGACAGTCTCTCCCTCAAACCTACCAGGTTAGACAGAACACATCCGTGGGACAGATTTGGCCTCTCCAGTTTCCTCCTGTGGGCACGGAAACTAGCATTAGAGTTGTGAACTGTCTTCAGTGCGAGACAGTCTGAGTGAGCCCCCACCTTGCCCTGTGCCGGGGTTTCTCAGCCACGCACGAGGGACACTGGCTGGCAGATACCTCCTGGCCTCCACCCCACCCTAGGCCACGAGCAGCCGCTATTCCCTTTTACTGTCATGACAACCGAAGAAGACCAGTGTCTTGGGAGGGACACATCACTTGGCGTCGGACCGCCGCTTTCTCCATGTCGATGTCAGTCCCTGTTGCCTGGCGAAGCCGCGGAGTGGTGACCTGGGGTTGTTTGTTTTTATCTTTCAGATGATGGATGCCATAAAAGGAACGATGACAGAAATCTACAACGATCTTTCCAAAAACACTACTGGAAGCACAATAGCTGAGGTCAGAGAGGACAAACAAATTCCTTATTTGCTGAAGGTCACATGGTGCATAAGCTGCCTTGGGCCCCTCCCGGCCTGGCTCCCTTCACCACGCTGTCCCCACTGGCTGTGGGTGCAGGTGGGCTACTTTCTCTAGCTGCATAGCCAGCAGCTGTGAGGCTTGGCCTGCTTTGTGTGGTAAATCAAGCCCAGTCCAGTGTCAGAGTTAGTCCATGGGAGAAACTGGGCACGGTTCCTTCTGCTTCATGTAAAATTGACGCCTTTGTCTTTTCCATAAGTTTGGGCTTTTCTATAGAAACTATCTTTTTTTTATTTTTTTATTTTTTCTTTTTAGTTGTAGATGGATACAATATCTTTTATTTTTATTTATTTTTATGTGGTGCTGAGGCAAACATTGTACCACTGAGCTACAACCCCAGCTCTATAGAAGCAATCTGAATCTGAATTTGCATGCAGAAATTCTTAGGTAGCCCAGAGAAGCTTCAGACGTCTGGTGAAAGCATCAAAACTGTCCACTGAGAAAGTGACCTTCTAGCGCAGTTTCCAGAATCCCTCTCTGGCTCATTGACCTGGAGAACGCTGTGTGGCCGGGACAGTGTGGCCCAGGTGCTAGCAGGTCACCAGGTGACATGCAGGTGGCAGGGTTTCTTGAGGTCCCGGGAGGTGAGGGATGGAGGTGGAGAGTCCCATGCACAGCCCCTCGCAGGGTTCTTGGCTTTGCTTAAAGAAGAGAAAATCTTCAGGAGGGGGCCTCGTCGTCTCTCAGGAAGACAATGTGAATATAAAGGATCAAGGGGAATGAATTTAAAAATTCATTTTAAGACTCTGCCTGTGGTTGAAGGTGTGCGGGTTCATGAAGTCTCACCTGAAGCCCTGGGTCCAGGTGTGTGCTGCGCTTGTTTTCTGATTTTGGAGCGTGACATCCAGGCCCCTCCTTCCCCAACTAGACATAAGATTTTGCACTGAAATGAGATGTTCATACTCTGAGGGCTAAATCGGATGTTTTCAACCTCAGCACTCCTGACATTGGTGCTGGGGACTGTCCTTAGCAGCACCCCTGGCCTCTACCCACTAGATGTCAGTAGTAATCCTCAATTGTGACAACCAAAGCGACTTCAGACATTGTCATTGTCACGCGTGACCAAAAATTCCCAGTTGGGGAACCACTTGATAATTAAGACACTCAGGTCAATTTAGTCCATGTTTATTTTTCCCTCTAAACGAACGTGGCTCCAAAGTTATGGAGTTGGGGTCATCCTTCCCCCAAGATAACCCTTTCATTTTCAAAGACATTGGGCTTTGGAACTTGAGGTGAATGATTATGGATTCCACCTGGATGTTTTATTAAGTGAAAAGTTACAGCTACCTCTATTTATTTAATTTTATATTCTTAGAATAAAACCCCAAACCTTTTTTTTTTTTTTTTTTTTTTTTTTGTGGTGCTGGGGATTGAACCCAGTGGTGCTCTAACACTGACCTTCACCCCAGCCCTTTTTATTTTTTTATTTTGAGACAGGGTCTTGCTCAGTTGTCAAGGCTGGCCTTGAACTTGCCATCCTCCTGCCTCAGCCTCCCAAGCCGCTGGGATTACAGGCTTGTGCCATTGGGCCCGGCTCTATCCAGGCTTTTGATGTATTGTTTATAGGGGGACTTGGTTCTTTGCTTTAAATGGCTTTTTGAGGTGCCATGTTTTTTCCAAAATAAGCAGTGCTCCACGCTGGTTTTCTGAGCCAGCATTTCTCATGAATCCGTATTAACCGGGAGCTCTTGTTTCTGGCTTGGCGCTGTGGGAAGGTCAGCGTCCAGCCTGGCTGCCTGAGTCAGCCCCGTGACGCGGGAGCCTTTGGGGCCTGCTGGGGAATGACCCGAACCTGCTTTTCCCGTTCCAGATCCGCAGGCTGAGGATCGAGATCGAGAAGCTGCAGTGGCTGCACCAGCAGGAGCTCTCGGAGATGAAGCACAACCTGGGTGAGGCCTGGCTGCGCAGCGGGCACCCAGGGGTGTGGGGTGAACCTCCCTTCTCTGAAGTCGGGCGCAGAAGTGCACAGAGCCGGCACCCGGCTAGTGGGATGCGCCATTCGTAGGGGAGAGGGCACCCCCAGAGAGGTCGTTGGTGGGAACCTGCTTTCCTTTGAAGCTGCCGGCCATGGTCCCTGGCTTACAGTGGCTCGCCTTACGCTTCCTCAGCTTCTTAGCACAGCACCGATGCACATTTAGTAGAAACCGGATTCTGAATTTGCATCTCTTCCTGGGCTCGCGAATGGCAGTCTGATGCTGGATTGGCAAAGAGCCGGCGTTCCCGCCACCCTGAGGGCGAAGGGGCGGGGCGCAGGTCAGGCATGCCCCTGCATTTTGAAGATCCTTGTGATTCACGGGGGTGGGGGGGTCTTTGGATGTCACCTCCCTGGATGCTGAGCGACTTTGTTCTGCATTGGCAGTGACACAACAGGACTGGCGGCTCCTGCTCTTGAACCCTCCCTCTGTGCCAGGGGCTGTTTTATTTATTTCTCCACACACTTACTAATTTAATTCTTACAGAGACCCTGTGTGGACGGGGTCTGTTGTATCCAGATTTGAAGTGAGATGACTGAGGCACCCGCAAGTTAAGTCCGCTGGTCCGTGTCACAGCCATGATTCATGCCTGGCACGGTCCCTTTTTCTGTTGATCGTCGAGTGTTGGTGTTTGAACACTTGACGGCTTCCCACACACCCTGTGAACGGAGAAAGACTCTGGATTAGGAAGACACTGGCCGAGGTTGACAGGTCTGGCCTGTCGTTCCGTACAGATAGGCAGAGCTTCCCCATCAAAGGTAGAAGCGGTGGCTTTGGAGCCTCCTGTGGCCCAGGGAGGCTGCCTACAGACTCGCGCTCATCTGTGGGTCGTGCTAAAGCTGCATCGTGCAGCTCAGTTCTAAGGGACCCGCCTAGAGGGGAGCCCCCATTCCGTAGCCGGCTGCCACACTACGCACACTTGGGTGTCAGCGCCATCTCTGTTTTCCGGTCCAGTCAGGGAGCCCGTGGTGCCCAGGTTGAAACAGGCTGCACGTTTGAAGATAACAGGTGGCCAGAACCCGCCCCTGTTGGCAGTCAGTCGGAGGTGGTCGCGTCCCGGGAGAGGAGATGTCTCCTGAGGAGGGTCTGCGTGGTTCCCCGAGGAGATGGGGTACTCCGCTCAGGACCTGTGTGGTTCTTGGCACCCGTGGCTGGAGAGACTTTGAGCCCGAGTCAGATAAAGGCAGACGGAGGGAGACCGCGGGCCCTCTGAGAGTGGGTCGCAGCCCGGACCTGGGCTGGGGCCTGGTATTCGTGGAAGGGCTGCATCCGGGGCTGGACTGGAGCTGCACGATTTTCCCCCAGTTTTTCCTGGGTTTGCACATTTCCCTCATTTTACAAGGTGTGGGCCAAGGTTTGCAACTATGCTTTCTGAATCTCAATGGCTTGTGGGTGTCTCCTTTAAGATTCAGCATTTCTTTCTATCCTAAATCCCTGTGTTGGTGGGGTGACTGGGAGGCTCAGATCTGCCACACTGTGATTGTTTTCTTTGCCCCTTGCCACCCCTTATTGGAGTACTAGAGAGTAAACTCAACCACTGAGCCACAGCCCTGTCCTTTCTTTTCTTTTTCTTTTTTTTTTTTTTGATACAGGGTCTTTCTAAATTGCTGAGGGTCTTGCTGAATTCTTGAGGCTAGCCTCAAACTTGGCTCCTCCCATCTCAGCCTCCCAAATCTCTGGGATTATGGGCATGTGCCCCAGCTCTCAGCTGTGTTTGTCTTTCTTATAAGGGATTAATTTTCCTGAACGGATCTTTTTAAATTTCAGGAAGAGTATTTAAGGAATTGAACGATTTATTTTTCTCTTATTTCTACCCAGGTCACTTGCGAATCATTTGCAAACGGACTTATTTTCTGGTCTTAACTGCCTGAAGTAAAAATAGGGAACTCTCATTAGACTGAGGGGCCTGATCGTTGTGCCCTTCGCACAGTGATCCACCACAGAGCCCCTCTGAGGCCTTGGAACTAGGGCCACAGGACGTGCCTACAAGAAAGCACTCCTGAGTCCCTGGCCTTGGTCTGCTCCGTTTCATCGTCTGGGAGCGGAATGAATGGTTGTCCTTTCCCCTCAGAATTATGAGAAGGGTTATAATGAAGTGCCTAGAGCCACACCTGTGGCTAGTAGGAGCTGTGTGAGTATTTGGTAGGGAAACTAAGTGTATGCTAATGATTATTTGAAGGATTTGTTCGAGGGATTCCTATAAAATCGTGTGGGGTCGAGCACCACCATCGGTCTCCTCTCTTGTCTCATACTGGGGACCTCACGAACACTGTCATGAGTGGCTCTCTCGGGTCTGAATGGCCGAGTCCCTGTTTACAGATGAAGACCTGGGCTCAGAGAGGCTTTGTTATGGGCCCAGAGTCACACAGCTGGTGGGGGCATTTCCAAGTCGAGGTTTACACCCACGCCTGTCTGGGTCTGGGGGTGCAGTCACCTGCGTTGCTGGGCCGGGGTCAGCGGGGTCAGGTGATGCAGCCCGCCCCCCTTTCCAGAGCTGACCATGGCTGAGATGCGGCAGAGCCTGGAGCAGGAGCGGGACCGGCTCATCGCCGAGGTGAAGAAGCAGCTGGAGTTGGAGAAGCAGCAGGCGGTGGACGAGACCAAGAAGAAGCAGTGGTGCGCCCACTGCAAGAAGGAGGCCATCTTCTACTGCTGCTGGAACACCAGCTACTGCGACTACCCCTGCCAGCAGGCCCACTGGCCCGAGCACATGAAGTCCTGCACCCAGTCAGGTAGCGCGCCGGAAGGCAGGGCGTGGCCTGGGCTCCCTGGGGACCATGGGGACCACGTGCTGGGGGAGGGGCTGGCTAAAGAGTAGGGATTCTAAGCATGCGAGCGTGCGCACAGACACGTAGCTGGGTGCTTGCGGCTGCTGACTCCTTTGCAGGATGCAGGAGGGTCTCAGCATGTGTGGTGCACAGGGCAACCCCAAAACAGAATGGTCTGGCCCCCGCGTCTGTGGTACTCTCATCGAGAACCTGTTTTTGGGGCGAGAATAGATCCACAGCTCCAAATAACATGGATTTTTTTTTTTTTTAATCTTTATTTTTTACTTATAGTTGGACACAATACCTTTATTTATTTTTACGTGGTGCTGAGGCTTGAACCCAGGGCCACGCACATGCTAGGTGAGCGCTCTACTGCTGAGCCCCAGCCCCAGCCCCAAAACATGGATTCTTAGGTCGAGGCCACGGCATTATCCGTGATCTCCTTCCCCACCTGGGAGCAAGCAGCTTCCTGCCAACAGCCTACACCTGAGAGTATACTGCCTCCTTCGGGTTTATCAAGACTACTCCAGCCGGGCGCGGTGGCGCACGCCTGCAATCCCAGCACTTGGGAGGCTGAGGCAGGAGGATCGCGAATTCAAAGCCAGCCTCAGCAATGGCGAGGCACTTAGCAACTCAGTGAGACCCTGTCTCTTTAAATAAAATATAAAAGAGGGCTGAGGATGTGACCCAGTGGTCAAGTGCCCCTGAGTTCAATCTCCCCGTACCACAAAAAAAAAAAAAAAAAAAAAAAAAAAATTAAATTTTTTTTTAATATCTATTTATTTGCTTTAGTTGTACACAATGCAATGCATTTATGTTTACGTGGTGCTGAGGATTGAACCCGGGCCGCGCACATGCAAGGCGAGCGCTCCGCAGCTGAGCCACAACCCCAGCCCCCAATAGTTAATCTTTATAGTTTGTGTTCATGGCAAACAATTCTAGCTTTATGGGGTTGGAATTAAAAGTCCTGGGCTTGGTGGTAGAGCACCCTGGGTTCCATCCAAAGTGCTTCCCCCACCCCCAAAAGTCTCCACTTAAAAGAATTCACTGGAAGTGTTAATGTATGCTACAAGGTTGTATGTCCGTAGCAAAATTTGCAGAGCTGGCCAATGAATGATTCAAATTTGAGGAACTCCGGTCCGGGGCCGGCAGACCCTGGGAGGGCCCCAGTGAACATGTTAGGCTTTGTAGCCAGAATCTGGCTGTGTGCCAGCAAAACGTCATTCATCAAAACAGGTCACTGGGTGGCCGACTCCTGGTCTGGACGGCGTCCCAGAGCCCACATCCCTTTCTGTCACCCTCCACGGGAGATGTCCTCTTGCAGAGGCTTTAAGCCCCTGGGCCGGTGGAGTTGTGGTCCGCTGGCGTCTGCCCTGAATCCTGGAGTGGGTGACGTGCCCCTTGCTGCCCCTGCAGGCTGGCCACGTGCCCTGCAGCTTTAAGCTCCTTGCCGGGCGTGGTGAAGGCTGGTCTCTAAAGTCGCTCTCAAACGCCCGCTGCTCTGTTTGTGCAAATTCCCAGCGGTCCGGGAGCTCTGGGCCCCACCTGACCGGTTTTTCCCACCTGCCTCAGACGGAAATGAGCGTCCAGGGCCGCCATAGACCAGAGCCTCTCAGTCCCAGCCGGGTTTGGGGGATGGGTGTCACTTGCTCCAAGAACAAGCTTTCCTTCCCAGAATGACCTCGCTGAACTGCTGTTGAAGCGTCCAGTGTCACACAGGTCCTGGGCTCCCAGACTCGGGAGACCTCCGGTGCCTGGCCCCCTGGGTCGGCGCCTGGGCACCTGGCTGGGTACAAAGCCGCTGGTGCCATGGGCTCCTCGTGGGGCCTGAAGCCATCATGCTTGCCTTCCATGGCTTCTCTCTTTCCCCTTTGTCCCCAGCCACCGCCCCTCAGCAGGAAGCGGACACCGAGGTGAACGCAGAGACTGGGAACAAGCCCTCGCAAGGGGGCTCCTCCAGCTCCCAGCCGTCCGCCTCCGACACCGCCAGCGCCTCCAAAGAGAAGGAGACGTCAGCCGAGAAGAGCAAGGACACTGGCTCGGTGAGGACCCCCCTGTGCCTTGGCCAGTGACACCCCCCTGTGTGTCAAAGGACCCTTCCCCGCGTGTGTTCCACCCACCAGAGTCCCATGTTGTCTGGGGTTTGTCTGGAGCAGTCAGAGGACAGGGAGACGAGGGAGTCTCACCCAGGGCTGTCCTCACCTGCGGGTCCCGTGGACGTGCCAGAGGCGGAGGCTGAGTTGGCGAGTGCAGGACCTGGCAGCCGCTCTCAGGGACCCTCACTCACAGTTAGAGCAGTGCGTCCAGTAGGACTTTCTGCGCTGGGGAAGATTCCGCCCACCACTGCTGCCGGTAGCCTGGAGCTGTGGAGTGCTCAGGAGTGGCGAGGGAGGCCTTCGATTATCTAGATGCGAGTAGCCCCATGTGGCTGCCGCCGCCGGGGGGGGGGGCCACGAAGTTTCCACCCGCTCATCTCCCGTTGGGGGCTGTGCGTGTGACATCGATCGTATGCCAAGGATCTTAGGGGGCACACGGATCGTCCTTTATGTTTGTAGTCATTGTGGACTTTGGTGGACGTCAGGAGAAAACGACTTCATCAGATTACCAGTCCATTCCCTGGTCTCACTGATGGTACTGCCTGATAGAGGCTTCCATGAAATAAAAGCGAATCGATCCATTTCTCCTTCGGTGGTGCAGCAGAGACGTGAGGGTGTTGGGCAGGTCAGCGAGCGAGTGTAGGGAACAGGGAAGGTTCTTGAGCTCAGACTGGAGTGTTAAGGGAGGGGCCGTCCCAGCGCTGAGTTCCGGCCGGATGAGGCCGGATGAGTCTGGGAGCCAGAGCACAGGTGTGTGCACACCTGTCCTAGTTGGCCCCCCGCGGACCACACCAGGTGGAGGGCACCCAGATGCCCTGGGGGAGCGGTGAGCACTCCCAGGACTCCCTGGGTTTCGCTGGGGGGCTCCGTTGGCCCCAGTGCCCTGAGTCCATCTTTCTTTGTATTTCTAGACCCTCGACCTTTCTGGCTCCAGAGAGACGCCCTCCTCCATTCTCTTAGGCTCCAACCAAGGCTCTGGTATGTCGCCCCCTGCTGGGCGAATGGCGCTTTCCATTCCACGCGGGCAGGTTGGGAGCCATTTTGTCAGGGAGACCCAGGGTTTAGGGCAGTGGTTTTCAAGCTGCTATGGATCTTTGGGGTGCCTCAGCTGGCGGGCTTGTGGGGGTGAGGGTGTGGCCGGGCAAGGCAGTTTCCCAACACTTCTCTGCACTGGTCAGGATTTACCCACATGACACTATTTGGATACAGGGTCCTGCCCTGGGACGTGCCAGGGAAAGCAGAAGCCCTGTAAAATTTAGTTCCTGAGGGTCCTTGGCCTTCAGAGAGGTGAACACTGTGTGCAGGTGCACGCTCTTTCTGGACAGTCCTCTCCTCTGGCAGGCTATTCAGGGACTTTTCTGAGACTAGCAGATTTCTTTCTGGGGGTTGGGCCTTCCTCCTTTCCCAGCCCAGGTGGTCTTTTTCCTACACCTTCCTAAACCAGTTCTGGTCATTGCAGGCGGGTTCAGACCCAGGCCTTGCTTGTTGAGGATGACTTTGCTGGATTCGGCGTTCTCGCCTATAGCCTTTCCTCCAGAGTCTTTTTGCCTGCTGATTCTCTTCAGCTGGAAACCAAAAATTTTTATGTCACTGTGCACATTGAGCTCTTAGAGGAAGAGGTGTCTGTTGTTAGGTGGGGAAGGTTTCCCCAGAGGCCAGGCCTGGGAGGGCAAGTGGGAATTGGATGGTGGAGATGACGGAGTGGCAGGAGTGACTCTGGGGAGGATATGAACTTGGCGTTGAATTTGACTTAAGCGCCTATCAAAAAAAGCACTGTCTTTCTCGCTTCCCGTGTAGTCCCCAGATGGAACCTCCAGTAAGGCACAGCGTGGCACTAAGATGCCACTGGCATCTCGGGTTGTTTTAAAGCAGAGCCTTCAGGTCCAGTAGCATGGTAGCCCCAGAACATTGCACTCCGACTTGGCTTTCATCATGGTCACCTGAACGAGTTGCAATGATAAAAGCGTCTGAATTGAAGTTGAAAAAAAAAAAGAGCTTTAAACTGAGCAGCCCGTGAGAGGACTGTGGGTGTGTCCGAGCCAAGGAGGTGGCACGAGAGGGGCCAAGCTGGAAAGTGCTGTTGCCTAGACTCGGTGCTGTTTAGAGGTTTTGCAGCTGCAAGGTGGCTTGATCGAGGCGGCCCTGGGGAAGACGCTGTGCGTGTGGAATCTGCTGGAATAAGGAGGATGGCATATAGCACCCTGGTCAGGAGATGAGTGGTCAGGGCTGGTGGACTTTTCTGTAGGTGGCCGGAGAGTTAAAGGCACATTGCAGGCTCCGTGGTCTCTGCCCATTAGCTCTGCTCTGCCGTGGTAGCAGAAAAGCAGGCCTAAGACTACAGGGAACCAAATGTGTGGGTGTGTGCTCGTGAATTTGGAAGTGCAGGCGCAGGCATTGGGCTGTGCAGGGCTTTGAAGCATCTTGGTATCTGAGGGAGTGAAAGGAAGGTCAATGAGAGCAAGATGGCCCGTGGGTGCTGGTGCCCAAATCAGGCAGGTAAAGACCCTTCTCTGTGGTGCTTCGAGGTGGCAGAGGAGTGCTCACGGGTGCTTCCCGAAGGGCAGGAGGCACTTACACTCCTGGTCATGTGTATGCCCAATACCTGGGGAGAAGTGTTACTGCTTCCGCCAGGCCCAGAGAAGCCGACTCGGATTCCCGAGTAACTCAGTGAGCGGTTGCCGGAGCCAGGACTTCGGGGACCCCAGACCCAGACAAAAGCACTGCTGTTAGAAGTCAGAGTGGTGTGTAGTGGCACGTGTGGGGCGTAGCCACAGGGCACAGATCTCGGAAGTCAGTGCCGCAGACGTGGCCTTGGTGTCGTTGTGCGCCTCCGCCGGCCCCTCCGCTCCTTCCCTCCTCTGCGCGGCTTGGTGTCCAGCCCCCAGCCACAGTCTTGCTCCCAGGACCCCGTGCCCAGGCCTTCCTGTTTTCTCAGCCAGCAGCGTGACTCTACTCACCTGCACCTGAGCCTCAGCGCAGCTGGAGAAAGTCCCCAGGACCACAGATTTGCCCCGTCACTCGCTCAAATCTTGGTCGCTGACCTCAGAAGCACTGCTCCTCACCCGCCCCATCCTCCACCAGAGCCCCTTCATCAGCCTGTGATTCCGCCCTGCACAGTGGTGGCGGCGGCGTTCCCTGCTGCCTTTCAGACTCCCATCTGTCCTTCCTGCTGCCCTCTGTGTGGCACCGGTGGACGCCGTCTGCCTGTCCCTCCTGGCCACCTTCCTGCATCTGACCCGCTTCTTGCTTCCTGTCCTTTGTCATAGCCAGATTTCTCGTGCTCAGCTGCCTCCTTCCCGTGCATTTAAGTACTTCTCTCTCTCAAGTTCCCGCCTCCACCCCCTGCATTGCCAATGAAATGTTCTACCGTGAGGGTTGGGACCTTATGTCTGCACTGTGCACACTGGTGGCCACCAACCACCTGTGGCTGTGGAATCCTCAGGCTATGACTAGGAGTGGAGTTTAACTTTTTTTTTTTTTTTTTGTGGTACTGGGGATTGAACTTAGGGGCACTCGACCACTGGGCCATATCCCCAGCCCTTTTTTGTATTTTATTTAGAGACAGGGTCTCACTGAGTTACTAAGTGCCTCGCCATTGCTGAGGCTGGCTTTGAACTCGCGATCCTCCTGCCTCAGCCTCCCAAAGTGCTGGGATTACAGGCGTGCGCCACCGCGCCCGGCTTGAGTTTAACATTTTATTTTAGTTAATTTAACAGTACCTCTGCTGGGCATGGTGGTGCACACCTGTAATCCCAGCAGCTCAGGAGGCTGAAGCAGGAGGATCACAAGTTCAAGGCCATCCTCAAAACTTAGCAAGGCCCTAAGCAACTTAGCAAAACCCTGTCTGAAAACAAAAAAGGGCTGGGGATGTGGCGTACAGGACTTCCATGTCTGAAGGGTCTTCCCCTAGGCGTTTTGTGAAGATTGGGACTACACTTAAGGAGACATGGTCCCCTGTTTTAGGGCTTGGAAAAAGGTTGGGCAAGGGCACAAGAGCCGGGCTGGGTGTGGCTCCAGGGTGGAGCACTTGCCATGCATGCACGAGGTCCTGGGTTCCATCCCCAGCCCTACCAATGTCCCCCACAAAATTTAAAAAAAAAAAAAAAAAAAAAAAAAAAGGTACTTTGGCAGAGCAGGAGCACCAGTGAGAGGGTTCATTGACAAAATGGAAGGACAGGAGAACTTGAGCCAGTGTGCTCATGACATCCCCGTGTATGGGCAGCAGGCCGAGGTGGGCCCGCCCGGGACTTCAGACCCGAGCACTCTCATTTCTTCCCTGCTTTCTTGCCAAAGTCACGTGTGCTCAGGAGTCGTAGCAGAGCAGTAAGACTCTCACCTCCAGCCCCCCTCACCCGTCTGGCGACCTGGGCAGTGCATGGGAGATGTGGAAGAGGGGGACCGTCGTAGCCAGGGGCGTCTGAGCTGTCTCCGGCACCTGTGCCAGGGTGGGAACTGAGGAGTCTATCTGGAAGGAGAGGTTTAATAGGGTTGTGAGCTCCCTTGGTATGTGGCCTGGGCCTCTCCTGTTCATCTTTTTTTTTTTTTTTTTTTTTAATATTTTTATTTACTTTAGCTGTACACAATGCAATGCATTTATGTTTACGTGGTGCTGAGGATTGAACCCAGGCCGCGCACGTGGGAGGCGAGCGCTCTGCCGCTGAGCCACAACCCCAGCCCATCCTGTTCATCTTTTAAAAAAAAAAAAATTATATATATATGTTGTTGTAGGTGGACACAATACTTTTATTTTTATGTGGTGCTGAGGATTGAATCCAACGCGTCACACATGCTGGGCGAGCACTCTACCAGTGAACCACAGCCACAGCCCCTCTCGTTCATCTTTTAAGATTTTACCCAAGCTTGGTGCTGTGGTGTATGCCTGTAATCCAGTGACTTGGAAGTCAGGAGGATCACAAGTTCAAGGCCAGCCTCAGCAACTTAGGGAGACCATGTCTCAAAATACAAAAAGGGTTAAGGATGTAGCTCAGTGGTAAAGCACCCCTGGTTCAGTTCCTAGAACCCCCCCCCCCCCATAAGAAAGATTTTACCTAAAATGGCTGTTCAGGCCCATAGAGGAGAATAGGAGACAGAACAGGGAAGCTCTGCTCAGGCTGTCTCCTCTCCACTGCTGTTTTCATTCTTTCTTATTTGCCAATAATGTCCTCCCCCTCTACCTCTATTTCTTGATTTTGTTTTTAGACAAAAGGTGAGCGTGGAGCTCCTCTTCTGACTTCTCCTCCTCCAGTATCACTTAGGCTGCTATTTTGGGGTTACCTTGCAGGCTAAGTCCTCACACCTCCCACCCCCCACCCTCCCCCTCAGTTCTTGTGCTGTGGCTGGAGGCACCATCCATTGACTCCACTTGGCCCCGGTCTCCTTCCCTGTCCTTCCCATCATACCCTTTTGGGGACAAAAGTATCTCCTCTGTAACTGTGGTCAACTCTTCTTTTGTCCGTCTCTGAGTCTGCAAAGGTGGAGTGACAGTGGCCATTTGCAGGACTGCGATGGCGCAGGCATTGTGGAGTCTCTGGTGCGCCTGGTTCCCTTCCCTTCTCAGGCTTCCTCCCCCCACCTCGTTTTCAGTTTTTTCCCACCAAACTCCTGGCCACACCAGTTATTTTCTGGGGACTCCTTTCTTCTATCTTTCAGCTCTTTCAGCTTCAGGTTTGATTTGTGGGCCAGGAGTCGCCCTCTCGCCGCCTCTCCAGCCCTGTCCCCTCCTCTCACCACAGCCTCTCCAGCGCCCTCTGTCCTCCCGCTGCGCAGGGAGGAGTCACCACTGGTCACCCGGTGACCCGGGTTCTGCTTTCCTCAGGTGGCGGTGGCTTCTTGTTGAATCGGGCCGTTAGCAGAGCAAGCGTTCTTGAGAACTTTGCTTTCAAGATCCTGACACCTTGGGGCTTGTGTAGTGGCTTTCCCGTTCCTGTGCGCCTTGTCCGTGTCCCCCCCCCCCCCCCCCCCGTGGCGTGTGCTGCGTGCAGTGGCCTGTTGGGGTTTGATGCACGCGTGTAAAGAGCCGCAGTGTCCAGGGGTGCCCCGGGTGGGGGCGTGGGTCGCGAGCGCAGGAGCCAGCCCGTTCTAGTGACAGTGGCCCGCTGAGCCCAGCTAGCGCGCCCTCGGGGTTGTGCGGACCCGAGCTCCGTGACCGACTCTGAGGCTGCCTTGGTATCTCTTCAGTTAGCAAAAGGTGCGACAAGCAACCTGCCTCTACCCCAACCTCCACAGACCACCAGCCGCACCCCAACTACCCCGCCCAGAAGTGTAAGTATGACTTGTCTCCGCAGCAGCTAGCCCAAGCCTGTCCTGTGTGTGTCTGTGTTTCTTTGTGGGCGTGTCCTCCTGTCCTGTCGCCTGGCGGGCCCCCTTGCTCTGTAGCAGTGGCCCCTCCAGGCCGCTGCCCGCTGCATTAGGGCAAGAGCCAGCGTGGGGCGTGGCTTCTGGCGGGGTCCGCCTCCATCTGATCTGATTGACAGCCGCTCCCCGTGGCCGGCGGGGTGAATCCACCCGCGCCCTCAGATCCCTCCGCCAGGCTGTGTGGCGATGCTGCCCCAGGGCTTCCAGGACCCCAGCTGGTCCCAGCTGTCACCAGAGCCGCAAGGGCTTGGTGTGGTTTTGCAGCTGCCTCGTGGGATTTTTTCTCATGCGTAGTGATGACCAGCAGCGTCTCACCCCCACCCCCCACCCCTAGGGACACTCCAGAGGAGCTCACAGTGCAGGGATTCCTAATGGGGAAGGACCCAGAAGATCAGGGCTCCACCCGCAGTCCCCTTTCTACCTGCCACACTGCCCCCTTCTGGCGGGCCACACAAGTCACCAGTAAGTGTTCTCTGGGTGACACCTGGCTGCGGATCCCACTCTCCTGCACACCATGTCTTCCAGAAGCAGCTCCCAACTTACCACCCGTGCCTTTTGCTAGGGAGTAAGAATTGCAGCCGCGTTAGGTAATAGTAGGGTCCTTCAGCCACTGAGCTTGACTTGTGACCTCTTCCAGCCCAAGTGCCTTCAACTCACCCCAAGAACTCTTTAAAAAAAAAAAATCTGTCTGAACTTGGTAAGTGACCTGAGGTGCCGTGGATTCCGGCCGCTGTCTGTAGCGCCTGCAGACCTGGGCTGTGTGAGGGGGCGGTCACCGGCTCCTCGTCCCACTCTTCTTCAGCTCACTGCTCGCCCGGCTGCCCTCCTATTTCTGTGTATTGCGTGTCCTTGAATCCATTCTAGCTAGGTCTTGCTCTGGCTCTGCATCCTTTTTTGACCCCTACGTGTGTCCTTCCTAGGAGCCATGGGGTCTGTGTGTCCAGGTGGGCTTAGCCATCTCGTCCGTGGTCCTTTTTTTTTTTTTTTTTTTTTTAAATGATCGTTCCCCTTGGGCGGACACTTGTGATTTGGTCATGAGTCTTATTTTCCAAGTTGCCTCTAAATTGATAGAGGAACGCGGTGGGTGGCAGCTCACTGGGTGCCAGACTCCAGGGCTGGTCTCAGTGGCTGAGCTTGGACGCAGCAGTGCCTGGGGCTTCGCGGTTCAGCCCTCATGCGATGAGGGTGCAGGTCTGGCACAGGAAATCCTTCCTGGGCAACCGAGCCCCTGTCCGCTAATCTTTAATCTCTGACACCCTGCTGATTTTGCAGCCAGCTGTGTTAAGTCCTAAAAGTCCTAAGGTGGAAATCCTAAGCTGCTCTCCCGCTGTATTCTAGAGAGCCACAGATTGAGGGAGATGCACGGTGGCAGTGTTCTAACCCTCCGTGTCATACGGGGAGGAGGAGGTGGCTTTCCGGCTAGGAGAGGACGGCATGGCCAGCGGAGTGGGCAGGTGTGCTCACCTGTTGGCTTTCCTCCCCAGACCATTCCCGGAGCAGCAAGTCCAGCTGCTGGAGCAGTGGCGAAGAGAAGCGAGGGCCGGCCCGCTCCGAGCACAGCGCCGGCACCGGCGCCAAGGGCCTCATCCCGAAAGAGTCTCGGCTCGACACCTTCTGGGACTAGGGGCAAGCTGTGACCCCAGCCGCCCGTCCCCGAGGGAAGCAACTCGGACACCAGGAAAATAGGAAGCAGCAGAGACAGGAGCAGATCCACCTTCAGACTTGAGAAGGACAGACGCAGGCGCCGAGGGCCACCTACACTACACGATGTCCAGCCCTGGCCTTGGCCCAGCGCGGCTCTGCCCCAGGAGCCTGATGCTTTAGGTGTAAATAATGTACAATTTGTGGATGTCATTGAACCTAGAGTACCTTCCCTTTTTATATTTGTATCGACTTTAACTTATAAAAAAAGAAAAACAAGTTAAAAAAAAAACAACAACACCCAACAACAAGAGGAATGTTTGTCTGCGGAGGCGATGGCCAGCCCCCACCTCCCCTTCCCCCGGGCTCTGCGTCCCGGGGCTGGGCCTGGGGGTCACTGTTGCACAGATCCTCACCCTTGGCACCCAGGGACGCAGCACGTCTGTCCGCAGCACGTTGGCCGGGATCAGGAGCCCCAACACAGGCTCTGCCCGCCGTGGGCACAGCATGCCACGCCGTTGCCCCCTCGCAGATAACTACGTCACTGTGTTCTGCAATGCAGGCTCCCCGGACCAGGAGGACACGTGGGGGGAGGGGGCGTGTTTATTTTGTGTGGTTTCAGTGGTGGCTCCTCAAAAAGGGAAAACCGACACCCTTGTTTACAGAAGATGCTGCAAGGCCAGTGAGCCCTGCCCGGCTCATCACAGAGCCCAAGAACGGAGAAGGTGCCAGGCTCAGAAACTTGGCAACAAAGAGAAACCTTTTCTTTGTTTGTGGTTCCTTTAAACACTCACACACCCATGGTAAGAGATGCTGTGCTTCTCGGAAGCAGGAACTCAAAACAGGCAAGACGCACACCGAGGCCCCGTGCGTTGGACGAAGCATGTATGTATTATTTTATATGATGGAGTTCTGAGTTTTTATGTAAGCATGAAACAGCGGCAGTATGAGAGAGAGCAAGACCCGTCATGCTGTCTGTTACACTACGTAAGCTGTAGTATCATTTTGTATGTTGTGTAAAACAAACAAAAAAGCATTGATCAAAGCAAAAAGTGATGTATGTATATGAGAATATTAATTGTACGAT
Organism: Tamias sibiricus; assembly: GCA_025594165.1. Classification (NCBI taxonomy): domain Eukaryota; kingdom Metazoa; phylum Chordata; class Mammalia; order Rodentia; family Sciuridae; genus Tamias; species Tamias sibiricus. The sequence continues at coordinate 164,713,454 of CM046659.1, forward strand.
ATCATTCCAGTACATTCTGTTGTACATTTTAGTCTCGTTTACTTTCTCTTCATTGTTGATAAGAGGATGCAAGCTGTACAGTTTCCAGCTAGTTACCCATTATTAGAAGAAAGAAGAAGAGATATTAGAAGGAAACAGGAGAGAAAGAACATTTGTGAATCGCAGTTGTCAAAAAAAAAAAAAAAATAGCCTAGCTGGCCTTATTTGTGAAGCATAATTGCTTTTAGCATATGGAAGTATTTTTTCACATTTTCTTTGTATAAAATTTGTATTAAACTTAAATATCTTTTTTGACGATGGTGTTTCTTTGTGACTGAGCCCGTGGAGTCGCACGGTGTGGTCTTTTGGGTTCTCACCCTTCCCAGGTTTTTCAGATTCTTCTTTTTTTTTTTTTTAATTAAACTGTTTTGGCAAAACGGCTTGGTGGTCCTCGAATTTGCAGTTTTCCAGGTGGTGGGATAGCTGTCCAGGTTTGCCGCCAAGCACAGGAGGAGGGCCCTTCGAGGCCAGCACCCCCAGGGCAGCACCTGACACTGTGGCTCCTGTGAGCCCTCGGGGGTGTCACAGGAAGGCGTGGAGCGGTTGGGAGCGGGCCCACTCCTGTGGCCATGGAGACCTGAGTTGCCCGGACGTCTGTGGGCTGTGCTGGTCTTGACGGGAGAGGGCAGCCGTCCGGAGAGCCTGCGGCCGCTCGGTTTCCTGGGCAGCAGTGTCCCTTAGTTACTCTGGCCACTGGTTCCCAGCGATACACCCCCCAAGCCTCCGGCCAAGGCCCGACCCCTACAAGGGAGTTTGAAGGTGCACGCAGGTCTCAGTTAGTGAGTGGTCTGCAAATGTGTTGGCACTGCCGTGGCACTGGGACGTGAGGGATGTCCCCACCCTTGTCATGCTTGCATTCCCTTGGGGTGAGAGCCGGTCATCCAGTCACGGGGGGCAGGAATTCCCAGGGGACCTGCTAGGAGCTGGGATGGCTTGCAGGAAGGCACCCCAAGTCCACCAAGGGTCAGAGTGTCAGGCTTTGTGGCCAAGGCAGCCAAAGGGGACAGAGTAAGTGGCCTTAGGAAAGACCATAAGATACAAGATGTCTGCAATTTGAGTTGCAGTTTATTGCAAAATATTTTTTCCCCGACCGCCTAAAAATGGAAACATTTTCAACTTACAGGCCTTAAAAAAAGCACAGAATGGGCTGGATTTGAGCACCTGGCTATTTGTTGACCGGTATTGTCAAGGAACAAAATGGGGATGGTTTAGAGGAGGACCAAGAGGCAAAGGTGACCGCTCAGGTGGGACCATCCAGAATCCTTTCTGCGGAGGGGATGTTTGACTAAGGCCCGAATGAAGAGCTGGCTGTGGGAAATAAAGTAGGTGAGGAAATGTTCCAGACAGAAGGACCAGGAAGTGCAAAAGTCCTGGGGCACCTGTGAGCGTCACCGGCTTAATGGACAGCAAGAAGGCCTGTGTTGGAGTGAGTGGGTTGGAGACACCATCGCTCTAGTCAGTGGTCTGTAACATGCACAGTGGGCTGCTGTTTTCCCCTTGATGCTTGGGTGTGATCCCCCCCCCCCCCCAGGAGGGTCTAGTCCATGCCCCCTCCTGCTAGCTGCTGTGGAAACAGGCCCAAAGAAGTGACTAGCCCAAGGCCACAGGGCTAGTGAAACTCTAATTGTACCCCTTTATTGAAGTACTCTTTCTAGCACATGAGGCATTGCAAAAACAAAACTCAAAAAACATTATTTCCCTTTCATTGGGTGTCCATACACCCTTCTCTATCACCTCATTTTATCTTTAAGGCCAAGAAGCGGGTGGGCTGGAGCCACGTAGCAGGGAAGGGGCTGAGGCTGCAAGAGGTGGGGTGCAGTCCCCCACTGTCTTTCAGCCCCAGGGAGCCAGGCCTTTTCTCGCCTCCGGGCTTCGTACTCTTCCCCAGGCCTGGCACACCCGTCCACGGCGGGTACGGTGAGTTTTATTTTTATGATTTGCTGGACTAGCTAACGCTGTCACGTGACGAAAATTTCAAGAAACAAGGGCCCACGGTGTGAAGCTTCCATCCCAGCCACTCTGGCTCCCTCCAGTGTCCTTCCTGCGTGTCCCTCCCTGTTGGCCATTTCCAACAAATGCAGCGACGTCTTTCCCCTCTCTTACAGATGGTAGCGTTTCTGTCCTGTCTGTCCCCTTATTTAAAACCTTGACTGTGGTTCCTCCTTGGTAGGGTTCCAGAGCATCTGCGTTTCTTTGATGATGGCCTGTCGCAGTGGGGGTGCCCTGGAGTCACGCCCGGGGCAGCTGCACCAGCGGGTCAGTGCATGGCGGAGAGGAGGGGCGGGGCCTGCAGGTCCAGCCAGGCCTGCAGGGTTACCACTGTGATTTTCTTTCTTTCTTTCTTTCTTTTTTTTTTTTTTTTTTGTGGTACTGGGGATTGAACTCAGGGGCACTCGACCACTGGGCCACATCCCCAGCCCTTTTTTGTATTTTATTAGAGACAGGGTCTCACTGAGTTGCTAAGTGCCTCTCATTGCTGAGGCTGGCTTTGAACTCGCGATCCTCCTGCCTCAGCCTCCCAAAGTGCTGGGATTACAGGCGTGCGCCACCGCGCCCGGCCCTTACCACTGTGATTTTCATCTGGGCCCACCTAGCGTCTCACTCTGTAAAAGAGAAGAGGGAGGACATGATGGTGAACTTGGATGAAGCTGCCTGGCTTCTTCCTCTTAGTGACCAGCTGGGATTACAGCCAGGACAGTCTAGAGGTGACTTTTTAATGTACTCTGACGCTCGCCACCTGGTGGCCACTTATAGAACTGCAGTCCACAGAGCCTGGGGACTGGGTCCCCTGGACAGGGAAATGTCCATCCTGGCCACAGCCGCTCATTGAGGCAAGCATGGGGGACCCGGTAGAGAACAAAACAGGTGCAGCCTTGTCCTCCTTGAACCAGCATTCGCACTGGGAAGAAATCACCCAAGGACATCGGCTCTTTTGACGGGGCCCCTTCTGAGGTCAGCTCGGATGACCCTGAGGGGCAGCGAGTGTTGAGAGCCACTGACCTGGCAGAAGAGCATCCAGGTGGAAGGAAAAACAAACCTACAAGCCCTGAGGTGGGGACTCCAGCATTTTTCAGAAAGCAAAGGCCAGCCAGTGAGGTGGGGAGGGAGGAGGAATTGGGGTGGGGGTGCGGATGAGGTTGGAGTGGGAGGGTGCAGGCTTCGGTGGGAATGTCTTGGGCCCTTGTGCCCCAAAGGAGGCAGGAAGCTGGCACAGGTGGTTGGTTTGTTTTTTATTGAGATATAATTCATGTATCATCCAATTCACCCATTTAAATTATAAAATGATGTGGAGGCATTTTTGGGGGGGGGTACCAGGGATTGAACTCAGGGCACTCGACCACTGGGCCACACCCCCAGCCCTATTTTGTTTAGAGACATGGTCTCACTGAGTTGCTTAGCACCTCGCTGTTGCTGAGGCTGGCTTCGAACTCCATCCTCCTGCCTCAGCCTCCCGAGTGCTGGGATGACAGGTGTGCGCCACACGCCCGGCTGATGTGGAGTGGAGGCATTGTACATTATTAGTTGAATCGTGGTGAAGCCCGGTGAAACAGCTGGCCGTTTTGGTCATTTTGCTGCACGCTGCGTGGTGGTTGTCAGAGCTGGGCTTTCTGCGTTCCGACCGCGAGGAAGTCTGGGAAGGGGAGATTCTGCGGCTGCAGCCTCCTCAGGTGGAAAGTTGTGCAAACCAAAGGACCCGTGTCGACGGAGCGATGACAGCTCCCACTGCAGGGCCCACGGAGGTCTGTGGCCGGTTGCAGGGAGCAGGAGCCGCCAGCCAGCGGCAGCAGAGGCAGTGAAGTCAGCGTGGGAACCCCGGGGTCTCCCTCCTGCAGTGCCTCGCTGTCACTGTACTGTCGGGTGACCAACGTGGAGCTGCGTGAAGGCTTTGAAGGCGAAGGGAAGCAGCGGCCTCTGGTCGCTGTGATTAGATCTGGTGACAGACCCCAGCTGCGGAGCTGGCATCCAGGTCTCGGTCCTGGCTGCTCCCGGCGCTGCAGAACCCCAAGCCCCGGGGGCTGGAGGTGCGGCTGGGCGCTCTTCAGGCTGCCTTTGCTCCCCTGAGCAGAACACCTCCCCTCGCTCTTCCCACACCTGGGCAGGTCTAGTTCCCATTATAACCGACACCCAAGCTCGCTGGTCCCCCCAGGCAGGTCGGGGGAGGGAGGGCTGGAGTTGAAGCAGCCAGGTCTCCATGGACGGTGTGGCCCGGAAGTGAACCCTGGGCTTTGCAGGCTAGCCCAGGGCTCTTCCATGACTGCTCCAAACTCCCACCCCCTGGCCCAGCAGACAGCCCAATCCTGGGCCAGCCGAGCATTACTAGGTTTGGACAGACCTGGATTCCCCTTGATGAACCCAAGGGAAGCGGGTGGCATTGACATGCACAACATCTCCTGCGCACCAGGCAGATGACTTCAAGGCATCCTTATTACCTGCCCAGAGAGACTGAGCAAGCTGAGGCCACACAGCCAAGCTGGACTTAGCTGAACACACACACACACACACACACACACACACACACTAAATGCCTGCTCCTAGCCATTACAGTATCTTTGTCATCATTGGAGAAGGTTCTGTATAAAAACTACAAATTTGGTTGTGATTTATTAGGCACTTTCTTCACTGAGCAGTTTCTGGCGCTGGGTGCGCTATGGACATAACCGAGATGGGGTGGGGAGTTGAGAGAGGGCTGTGAAGGCCGTCCTCCCAGGACCAGGCAGGGATGCAAACTAGTCAAGTCGGCCAGGGGCAAAACTCGACCTGGACACACTTCCAGTTTTACATTTAAAAAGTCAGAATAGGCCGGGCACGGTGGTGCTCGCCTGTAATCCCAGCACTTGGGAGGCTGAGGCAGGAGGATCGTGAGTTCAAAGCCAGCCTCAGCCATGGCGAGGCACTTAGCAACTCAGTGAGACCCTGTCTCTAATAAAACACAAAAAAGGGCTGGGGATGTGGCCCAGTGGTCTAGTGCCCCTGAGTTCAATCCCCAGTACCTAAATAAATAAATAAATAAAAACAAAAAATAAAAAGTCAGAATAGATGGGTGCATCTGTTTCTTTCTGGAAACACGTGGCCCCCTTACAGGTTCAGTTTTGTGTTTTCACCTTTGAGAGAAAACTGTTTCTCCGTGTGATTAAAAGAGCCAGTGTGCGATGACAGTGGCATGCGGTGCTTGCCCTGTGCACTAGGGAGCCCGGCAAGTGCCTCCTCCGTGAGGTGGAGGCGGGGCTCCCGCTGAGCATGCGCAGAGGCAGCCCGGGCCTGCCTAACGAGCCCCTTCTATTTTAGAAAAGTTGAAAATTTAGATTTAAAAAAATTTTTTTTTGGTACCAGGGATTGAACTCAGGGGCACCCGACCACCGAGTCACATCCCCAGCCTTTTTTTGTATTTTATTAGAGACAGGGTCTCACTGAGTTGCTTAGTGCTTCTCCTTTGCTGAGTCTGGCTTTGAACTCGAGATCCTCCTGCCTCAGCCTCCGGAGTCACTGGGATGACAGGTGTGTGCCACTGCACCCAGCTGAAAGTTTAGATTTTGAGTTAAATCTCCCAAGTTTCATATATTTGGGTTAAAACTTGAAAAAATAGTGTGTATAGCAATAGAATTTCTCTGTGGGCTGGATCTGGCCTGTGCAGCCCGAGTCCCTGGGTGCTGCGCACGGTCTGAACACTGCCCCTTTCCAGCTGTGAGGCTGTGGGCTAGCCGCAACTCCTCTGAGCCTCAGTTTCCCCCTTTGTAAAATGGGACTTATAAAAACAACGAGTGCGCTGGGCGTGGTGGCGCACGCCTGTAATCCCAGCACTTTGGGAGGCTGAGGCAGGAGGATTGTGAGTTCAAAGCCAGCCTCAGCCATGGCGAGGCACTTAGCAACTCAGTGAGACCCTGTCTCTAAATAAAATACAAAAAAGGGCTGGGGATGTGGCCCAGTGGTGGAGTGCCCCTGAGTTCAATCCCCGGTACCACAAAAAAAAAAAAAAAAAAAAAAGAACGAGTGCTTGGATGAGCTCATTTGCCAAGCCTGTTTGAAACTGGTGTTTTCCAAATCCTGGTCTGTGAAAGTGACTGAAAAAGCTGTGACCTGCATCATGAAGGGCGGAGCGTCGGGATGTGTATAGCAGTAAGTGGGCGTGGCTCTGTGAGATTCTAAGCATTCATGTGGAGAGGGAAGCTCCTGTGGTTGGAAAGGGGGGGCGGGTTCCACTTGAGCCCCAAATCTCGGCCCTCACGCTTCCTTCCCCTCCAGGCAGGGCTCAGGCGGGCAAGGGCTTTGCCCAGGGCCTGATATATGGCAGGTGCTTATTGAGGGTTAGAAGCAGGCTTGAGTTGTGCCCTCACGTGGCCACACCGGGCGGCCAGGAGGCTCCCTGAGCTGGGGCTCTGTGGGCCCAGACACCAGCAGGTGGAGCAGAGGGGCAAAGAGGCGCCCTCCCCCTGTAGCCAGCTGGCCACCTAGTTTACGATGAATTTGAACTCAGTGTCTGCCCAGTGTCAGATTAGTGCCGTCCTCAAGAAACTTCTGCATATGAAAATAAGTCCCAACATTTTCCCATTTAAACTATTATTACAGTTATATTATTAAAAGTTGCTGGGTGTGGTGGCACATGCCTAATAATCCCAGTGCCTTGGGAGTTTGGGGTGGGAGGATTGAAATTTAATGAGACCCTGTTCAAGATTAAAAACAACAACAACAACAACATAAGCCGGGTGTGGTGGTGCACGCCTGTAATCCCGGCACTTGGGAGGCTGAGGCAGGAGGATCACGAGTTCAAAGCCAGCCTCAGCAATGGCGAGGCACTTAGCAACTCAGTGAGACCCTGTCTCTAATAAAATACAAAAAAGGGCTGGGGACGTGGCCCAGTGGTCGAGTGCCCCTGAGTTCAATCCCCAGTACAAAAAAAAAAAAAAAAAGAAAGGTACAAAACACCAAGGACCGGGCTGCAGTTCTGCAGCTCTGTGGTAGAGCGCCCTGGGCACCCCCCCCCCCACGCACACACACACTGAAGGAGTCCACGTTCGGAGCTGGGCAGAAGACAGGACCAGCCGTTCCCATCCCTGAGGGTTGCCTGATGGCTCTTGAGGCCATCAGTGTCCCCTTGCCTCCCTCACATTGTGTCTGCTGAGGCCTGGTCCGTGCAGAGGGACCTCACCGGGAACTGTTGGGGCTGAACACATCGTCGATGGCGCTGCCATTGCATCAGAGGGATCCGGGCAGCGCAAGCACAGCCTGAAGGAGATGGTTTTGGAATCTGTCCAAGAGAAGACCTGCATTATTGCTCGTTTCTTGGTCCCACCTGGTGGCATCTGAGGGCAGCTCCAGCCGGCTGTGGGGTTGCACTGCCCCCTGGTGGTCAATGGTAAGCACAGCTTCAGCAGCGATTGCCTCAACCCAGGCTCAAAGCGCGGGGAATAGCGTCCAGCACCTGAAACTCCAATTCCCCTTTACCCAGAATGAACTATGCAACAACATGGATGCCCCTCGGAGACAGCTGAGAGTGAGAGTGCCTGGTGTGGGTGGCGAATGCCTGTAATTCCAGTGATTCTGGAGGCAGAGGCCGGAGGATTGCAAGTTCAAGGCCAGCCTAAGCAAGTTAGCAAGATCCTGTCTCAAAACCAACCAAATCAACGAACAGAAAACCAGCCCAAACCGAAACCAACCAAACAACAACAGGACTGTAGATGTAGCTCAGTGGCAGAGCAACCCTGGGTCCAATCCCTGGTGTACACACACACACACACACACACACACACACACGCCATTGTGGATGGAGAAAGCCGACGTCAAAGGGTACATTCTGTGTGACCATGAGTAGGAAGTTCTAGGTCAGGCCAGGTGATCTTGGTGACAGAATCATCCCTTTAGTTGAATCACAGGTAAGAACACATCATGATGCTACTTGAGATTTGTGGGACAGACTCTATGTCAACAGCTGTTTCCATACTGCCCCCCAAACCACTCTCCCCAGGGCAGCCTGGTGGTGGCTCCGAAAGTGTGAGTCACTCCCTGCCAGGCTCACGTCCTCTCATGCCATTTTGCTGGATTTAGAATAAAACCCCAAATCCAAGTCCAGCCAGATCTGGCTTGGCTCCGCCTGTGGCCTCACATGCCTCCTGCCCACTCTACCTGCCCTTGACCTTGGTCCAGCCTCCAGCCACACCCCTTCTTTCCTTTACCTGGGAGCTTTGAACTTCCTGCACCTCTCCCTGAAATGCTTTCCCGGCCTTTCCCAGCATCCTGGTCCCCTCAGTGGTGACCAGCGGGTCCACATGTGCCCCCAGGTAGTCTAGACCCCACCACCCCAGGCTTCCTCCTGGCCTCTAGCACTGTCCAAAGCTACTCTGCACCGGCGAGGACAGCTGCCTCCCTCTGAGGAGACGGGTTCTCCCGTGTGTCCTAAAAGCTAAAATCTCAACTGACAAGAAGGTGCCCGGGTTCTGCCCCTTGGACAAGCTCCAGGATGCCTTCATGGCCCCTGATGGTTTGCCGGGGCAGAGACCCTGGTCTTTTTCAGGAGAATGTTCTCAGGGCCTTTCAACTGGTCTTTTTAAAATGGGCTAACCCGCAGGGCGCCTGTAACCCCAGCACTTGGGAGGCTGAGGCAGGAGGATCATGAGTTCAAAGCCAGCCTCAGCAATGGCGAGGCACTTAGCAACTCAGTGAGATCCTGTCTCTAATAAAATACAAAAAAGGTCGGAGGATGTGACCCAGTGAGTATCCCTGAGTTCGATCCCCAGTATCACACACACACACACACACACACACACACACACACACACACTAAAAATAAAATAAAAAGGGCTGGGGATGTGGCCCAGTGGTCAGGTGCCCCTGAGTTTAATCCCCGGTACCAAAACAAAAAAGGCTAACCCGGGGCTCCAAGATCTGCTCTCTACCCTGATCAGGGGCTAATGAGCAAGCACCCTGCCCCAGCTGTTTGTAACATGCATGACTGATTTTCTGAGTAGAGATTAGAGCCTATGAAATATGACAAAACTACTAATACCACTATTAAGTGCTGTGTACGTGGGGATGCTTTGGGCTGCAATTCAGGAAGAAACAACTCCAAGTATTTAAACCAGGAGGATATTTACTAACTAACATAATAAATAAAACTCAGTGGGCTGGAGATGTGACTCCATGATAGAGGGCTTGCTTGGCACGCATAAGGCCTTGGGTTCAATCCCCAGCATGACAGAAAGTTAAAAAAAAAAAAAATACATACATATATATATATATATATATATATATATATATATAAAACCTGATGATCTTTCCCGGACAGTTACCCTGTTATGAACTAGACAGTGCTTTACCACTGAAAATCTTGGTTGGGTTACAACCTTACAGCTTCCTCTCTAAGCGTGTCCATGTGGCCCACAGATGAAACCAAATGAGAGGAAACAGAATTTAGGACAGAGGGCGAGACGGCGGATTTGAGGGACATGTCTTGAATCCTGCACGGGGCAGGTGATCCGAGGTCACCCATTCCTGAACCTTTCAGTCGTAGGAGCCAAGGAAGTCTGTTTTGTTTGAAGCCACTTTGTTTTTGTCATTTGTAATGGGGGGTGGGAACCCCAAAGGTGGCTCTCTGAATTCTAAATCCCTTGGCCAGGCAAATCCCTGCTTCATTTCCAGAGGCCAATTTGGGGACAGCTGTGGGGTCTCCAACCTGCTGGACTTCTCTGGAAGATCTGGAATCATTCAGAACTTCTGAGAGGCAAGTCCAGAAGAGAAGACCTCCTCTACTTCTAGAATGTTCTGGAGAGCCACAAGGGAAACAGGAAGGACAGGCAGGTTGGGCCCATGGACTCGGTGATCTGTCTGTTGGCCCATTCAGCCAACCATCGATCTCTTTCTCACCAGGGATGCGTCCATCCACACGCTACCCCCGTCCGTCCACCCACCATGCACGGAGTTCTGCTTTCTGGTGGGCCCTGAGGATACTGAGAAGAGGAAGACACCGTCCTTCTCTTCCAGTGGCTCTGAATCACCCAGAATCCAAGCTCAGACACTTCCCGGCTGGACTGCCATCTCGTCAACCCTTGGTCATGACAACAGCAGAGCAGTCGACACCCAGGGTGTTTAAGTGTAAGCTACCTGGTACCGAAAACCAGGAGGAAAAACTCTCGGAGGCAGAGTTAAGCTTTTACTACTTTTACTTCTACTTTCTTAGAGAGAGCTTAGAGAGGGAAAGAAAGATTTTTAGAGAGAAAGATTAAAGCGAGCTTTTCTTCTTGTCTTCTTAGCTTAGAGTCTTAGTCTTAGAGAGAAAGAAAGATAGAGCTTAGCTTAGAGTAAGATTAGAGCTTCTTTCTTCTCTCTCTTCTTTCTTCCTTCTTCTTTCTTCTGTCTTCTGTCTTCCTTGGGAGCCTCGGCCTAACTCTGACCAGTCATTACTTCTTAACCGCTCTGCCTACGTTCTGGCCGCTCTGATTCTTCTGACCGACCGAGTGACTGCCCGACTGACCGAATGAATTTGTTCTCCTAACTCGGACCGCTTTCACCCGGTTATATACTTTCAGCTTTGCGGGTGCCTACAGGTGCGTCACATACATATCAGGTGGAACTTATGGCTTCCAGCTAGCTACAACAGCCCTTCCTAATTAGGGCTCCTTCATTTAAGTTCAACGTCAAGGGGAAGGTCCGTCTGTTTTGCCCAAAATCTTCCTGTGTCTGTGACTAAAATTCCATTAGTGTTTCTAATGGTCACCTGTTAAATGAAAAAGGCTTTTAAATAAGTCATTGGTTTTCATTTTCCCAGACAGTAAGTTTTGGTGTTGGCTGAAGGGGGTGCGGTGGAGAGATTGTCGTCACACACGGTGTGTGTGGAAGGGGGCAGTGGGGAGACGGGGCACCCAGGACTTTCCACTGCTGAACCCCGGGCGGCTCTGCTCCCTCTCCTTCTCCACTCCAGCCAGAGACCAGCCCCTCCAGCAAAGCTCCTCCATTCATCCTGGAAGAGCCTGAACTTGCAGACTGTAGAGCCGAGCAGGCGTTCCAGGCAGCATTAGAGCGCGTCACCTCCCCGCCTCTCCATTCATAGCCGTCAAACCCTCCTCCCCCCACACCCAGCCATCATGACCACCAGCCACCCAGGAGCCAGCACGCACTCCAGCCACCCACCCCGCCACCCCCCGCCTCGTGTCCACTCACTCACCTTGGTGACCATCTGTCCCTCCTTGCAGCCACCTGCTCTTCCAACCATCCCTCATGCACCACGCAACTCTCTGATCATCCACCCGATCACCCACACACCCGCGACCCACCCAAGCACCCCGGCTAGACGCCGTCGGCAATCCATCATCCACCCACCTCTTCTCACCCAGGTGTCCCCCCCCCCCCCCGTCTCCCAGTGGCCAGCCGTCCAATCACCTCGCCCCTCACCCACCTCCCACCCATCCCTTCCCCCATCCGTCCAAAGGGCCATCCACCCATTCCATTGCCCATCTGACCACGTCCACTTCTACGGTCACGTGTCACTTAAGGACAGACGTGCCTTTTGAGAAGTGTGCTGTTAGGTGACTTCACCATCACGTGGCCACAGTGTAACCAGGTGACACTTTCTTACGGGACCACTGCTGTGTGTGTGGACCTTCCTTCACTAAAATGCCAGGGTGTGTGTGACCAATCTCCTCTTCTTCCCGTCCTGCCTACCACGGGTTCTGAGCTGTGTCAGGCTCTGTGTTGAGTTTGTGGAGGAGACAGAGCCGGAGCCAAGAGCACCCACCCCCAGGGAGCTCAGCAGCCACCAGGGAGCCTCTCTCTCCCGCCTGCTGAGGCTTTCCAATGGGGACAGATTCTTTTTTTTTTTTTTTTTTTTTTTTTTGGTACCGGGGGTTGAACTCAGGGGCACTCGACCACTGGGCCACATCCCCAGCCCTTGTTTGTATTTTATTAGAGACAGGGTCTCACTGAGTTGCTAAGTGCCTTGCCATTGCTGAGGCTGGCTTTGAACTCGCGATCCTCCTGCCTCAGCCTCCCAAGTGCTGGGATTACAGGCGTGCGCCACCGCGCCCTGCTCCAATGGGGACAGACTCTAGTTCTGAGGCTCTGGTCGCTGAGCCTCCTGTGTCCGCTGGTACAGATCTTGGCCCGTTGGTAATATCTGGGTTTCACCAACATGGCCTTGTATTTCTGTTGGCATCCAGTCATTGGGAGCTGGGTCCTGCTTGGTCCCCTACAGTATGACAGTGTTTGTGACATCCTTAGAACGTCTCCAGATATCACCCCCTGCTCCTGTCGCTGGGTCCTTGAATCATTTCCTGTCTACTGGAAAGTCAAGCCCTGTTGCAGGAATGGAGGCTGGCTGGGTTCCCCTCCTCAGCACGCTCTCTTCCCAGCTCTTTTAGTAAGACGTCACTCTGACTGACGCTGTCCTCTGGGGGACTGACTGGCCTTCTCCACCTTTCTGATCTCAGAGAACCCAACCCTAAATCCACGACTCAGGTTTAGCCAATGAGGTGCCACCCCAGGCTCCTGTCATCTCCACTGGGGAGAAGGTGCTCTCTTTCTGGTTGGGTGGTTTTGAAGAAAGGCTCTTGGAGCCATTTTTTCACAACAGGGAAGAGCCTAGCCTACCTGAGAATTAAAGCATCTGGGACAAAGTCATTTGATCACTTGGATCCAGCCATACCTGAACACAGACATCAACTAAAGTTCCTGGAGGCTTTTTTCCTCTCTCTCCTCTCTCTCAGCTTCAGCCAATTTAAGTTGGATTTTTATTCTTTTGCAACTGAAAGAGACCAACCTCTTTGGAAGCCTGAAGAAAGGGAATAGAGAAACTGCAATCTACCCCACTGCAAAATGTAAACGTGGTTTTATTTAATGCCTTTTATCCATCACAAAGAACCGCGTCCTTCCCAGCGTCCTCTCCCTAGAAAACACGATGGCAGCATAAGGCACGTGTGCTGTCCACAAGACGTCTTTAAAAACAAAGGTAAGCAACAGTCTCCCAACAGCCCCAGCCGCCTCCCTCACGAATGCTAAAGAATGATTGTCCCCCCAGAGCCTGAAGCCAGAGCTGCCAACTGCGCCCCCAGCCAGGTTCAACCACCAGACCAGCCACCAAGGAAACCGGCACCGGCACCAGAGCCGCCGGAGCTTGCGGCCAGTCCATAAATTAACAACAGAAGGAACAGGAAGCCCGCCCTGTGCTGTCCCCGGCCGGCAGTCCCCGGCTCCTGTCCTGTGCGTCTGTAGAAGCTGGGGCCCCAGGCAGCCCAGGCCGCGTCCAGCACCGGGTCGGAGGCCGCGCTGGGCCCTCTGCTTGTGGGAGCCCCACGTGGGCCGCAGGACAGCTTCCGAGATGGCCACTGGACAGTCCTCCCAGTGCCGCACTCTGCCTGGGGTCCAGCGTCTGGGTCTTTGGGGCTCTTGGAGGGGAGGCGGGGATGGTGAGTGTGGCGATGGCAGGTGGCGATGCCGGGATGCCGCTATAGGTACTCCAGCTCCAGCGCGTGCCTGAGCGCCTCCAGGTCGGCGTGGCAGGATATCCGCCAGAAGGGCATGTTGTGCTGTGGGCAGAGCAGGCGCAGGTCAGCCCAGGCCCAGGCTAGCCCAGGCTAGCCCACGCCCAGGTTAGCCCACGCCCAGGTTAGCCCACGCCCAGGCTGGCCCACGCCCAGGTTAGCCCACGCCCAGGTTAGCCCACGCCCAGGCTAGCCCACGCCCAGGTTAGCCCAAGCCCAGGCTAGCCCACGCCCAGGTTAGCCCACGCCCAGGTTAGCCCATGCCCAGGCTGGCCCACACCCAGGTTAGCCCACGACCAGGCTAGCCCACGCCCAGGTTAGCCCACGCCCAGGTTAGCCCACGCCCAGGCTGGCCCACGCCCAGGCTAGCCCACGCCCAGGTTAGCCCACGCCCAGGCTAGCCCACGCCCAGGTTAGCCCAAGCCCAGGCTAGCCCACGCCCAGATCAGCCCACGCCCAGGCTAGCCCACGCCCAGATCAGCCCACGCCCAGGCTAGCCCACGCCCAGGTCAGCACACACACAGGCTAGCCCACGCCCAGGTTAGCCCATGCCCAGGCTGGCCCACACCCAGGTTAGCCCACGCCCAGGCTAGCCCACACCCAGGTTAGCCCACGCCCAGGCTAGCCCACGCCCAGGTTAGCACACACACAGGCTAGCCCACACCCAGGTTAGCCCACACCCAGTTAGCCCACACCCAGGTTAGCCCACGCCCAGGCTAGCCCACGCCCAGGTTAGCACACACACAGGCTAGCCCACACCCAGGTTAGCCCACACCCAGTTAGCCCATGACACAGGTTAGCCCACAACCAGGTTAGCCCTGCCACAGGTTAACCCATGCTGCAGGTTAGCCTGGTTACAGGTTAGTCCACGCCCAGGTTAGCCCAGCCACAGGATAGCCCAGCTGCAGGTTAGACTGGCCACAGGTTAGCCCACGACACAGGTCAGCCTGCACCCAGGGTGGGTGCCGTGAGTTTGGCCTGTGGGCATTTCCCAAACCCTGGGACCCAGGGCCTCGCTGGCACACCCAGAGCTGGCCAGTGTGCCCATGCCCTCAGCATGGACAGGCCATGCCCGTTCCCGTAGAGCCTGCTCTGAGGGGTGCCTGTGCTGTCTGGCTGGTCACCCACTGACCCTCCCGGCCTGCCTCAGCGGTGCAGGGACACAGGGCCACATCACACAGCGAGGAAGCTGCTGCTGTTCAAAACCCTGCTCTCAGTACGGCCTGAAGGTCCCTCCAAGGCTCTCCACGATGAGGCCTTTGGGAGGTGACCAGGTCGCCACACCAATGGGCTGATTAGTCCTTTCACAGGTGGACGGCTGGTCCCCGAGAGGGCCTGTCAGGAAGCCAGCCTGCTGTCTGGTCTGGTGTGGGCTCCTGAGGCCAGTGAGCAGGCCCCACCTCCAGGGCCACCGGGCGAATCAACCTGTGCTCCAGGACTCCCCACTGTGGTGTCCGGCTCTAATGATAGACGACGGATGGAGACCACCCCAGCCCTGCTCCTCCAGGAAGGGGGCCTCGTGGGGCTGGGGCGGGCTCCATTTGAAGGAGCACAGCTGCTCGGAGTCTCGGTGGGCCCTCCTGTCAGCGGCCCAGAGGACACTTCTTCTTTCCTTCCTTCCTTCCTTCCTCCCTCCCTCTCTCTCCTGCCCTCCCCACCACCGCCCCGGCACTGGGGATTGAAGCCAGGGGCCCCCTACTACTGAGCTGCACCCCCAGCCCTTCTTGTTTCGAGACAGGGTCTTGCCAAGCTGCTGAGGCTGGCCTCGAACTCGCGATCCTCCTGCCCCAGCCTCTGGAGCTGCTGGGATCACAGGTGTGCACCACTGCACCTGGCTCTTCCCTTTTCTTTAAAGCTTTTGTTTCTATCTCCTCCTTCTCTTTATAGCAGGTGATGCTGGCTTTGTTTTGTCTTGATAGCAAGTTTTTGGTTTTTAAATGATCATGAGCTAAAAGAGCACATTAAATAATACAGGTGGTCACGTGGCATGACGCGGACCAGGAGGGGTGTAGTGGGCATATTGATCATGGCAAGACATCCATGAAGGAGGGTCACCAAGCTCCACAGGGTGACTGATGGCCAGGGGCAGGGCTGCCCATCCTGGTGACCTTAGGCTGTTTACATTGCTGCCTTTTTAAAAAAACATTTATTTATTTGCTTTAGTTGTACACAATGTGTTTATTTGTAGGTGGTGCTGAGGATTGAACCCGGGCCGCGCATGTGCTAGGTGAGCGCTCTACCGCTGAGCCACATCCCCAGCCCCTGCTGCCTGTCTTTAAAATGGGTATACAGTCTTTAAACTGTCTTTAAACTGCTGTATACAGTTGCTGCAGCAGTTCACAGTATATGGCACATACTAAGTGCTCACTAAATACTAGCTGCCACTGTGACTGTGTCTGCGCACATGAGGACAGATTTGGAGAAACAGGACGAGGTCAGGAAGGTGCAGGGCGAATCGTGGACACAGGTGTGTGCATGTGGGGATGGAGCTCATGATTTTTCAACCATCTACCTAACTGGAGGGGCCTCCGCCTCAGACAGTGGCAGAGGGAATTTTAGGGGAACTTGGGTGTGTGTGTGTGTGTGTGGGGGGGGGGGTCGTGTCTAGCCTCTCCTGGTGGGCTCCTTCTTGCCAGCTAGCTCAGGGGTGCAGATCCTCAGTGCCTGAAACTCCCAAGTCCATCTCCTCCCCGCCAGGCATTGGGAGCACGACACAGGTAGGTGTGCATGTACTAGCTGTGTGGCCTTAGGCAAATTAATCAACCTCCCTGAGCCTCAAATCCATCCTCTTTAAAATGGGATGTAATGATACCTACTTTGCAGAGGTTTTGAGGATTAAATAAAATGATGACGTCAGTAGTAAGGAGTAATGGTTAAGGTCATGAGGTTATGTTGGCCTCCCTGGGTCCCGGTCATAGTCCTGCCTCATACTCCCGTCATCCCTCCTCTTCTTTCCAGGAGCCCTCTTTTGCAGCTGGGCACCTCCTGGCTGACAAAATTTACATCTCCCAGCTCCCTCGTAGCAAGGTGTGGTCAGGTGATCAGAATCTGGCCAGTGGGGCGGACGGAGCCTCCGAGGTATCTGCTGATCTGAGGTTGCTCTCTTCCCCTCGTCCCTTCTCCTTCCTGGTGGTGGAAGTGAGGGGTGGGGTCTCATGGAGCTGCGGTGGACTGGGGAAGAGCCGCACCCACCAGGACTGGGGTGGAGCCAGGAGGGGCCTGGGCGTGGCCAGGAAGAGCCTGGTTGCGCCGTTGGCTGGCCTCCCTGGCCGCTTTCTGGTGGGTTCTGGGAGAACCCTGTCTGGCACCTGTGGCTTCTCAAAGCCCGTGCTGCTGCGGAACCTGGGTGGGACGGCCCTGTGGACACCCCTGGCCTGGCCTCTGCTGGAGGTCGCCCGGCCCATACCCTCAGCACTGGCTCGCCAGAGCGGGACCCGGGACTTCCCAAGGCCTCTACCCAGCCCCACAGCAGTCAGAGCAGAGCCACTGCAGCCTCTACCTGCGTGTGCTAAGAGGCCCGGCGAGGTGGGACCTTCCATTAGCAACAGACCCACAGACCAGGAAAGGCAGCTCAGAGAGGGGGCGCCATCTACCCAAGGCCACACAGCCAAAAATGCAGGAGGGGAGACTTAGGGCCAAATGTGCTCCCTGGTCTGATGTGAGGATGGGGGAGGCCTCTCCAGTCCCCGTGCAGGGGGTTGGCCCCAGCCCAACAACGCGCCTGTCCCCTCGGGGCCACTAGGAAGGTGCTAGGGCGTGGGTTTTGACTGGGTGATCTGGGGCCGAGTTCTGCTCACCCTGCTGGCCTTCTGCCTGATGGATGGACTGTCCTTTGGCCACCCAAGAAAACCTGACCCTCTGCCTGGACTTGGCTGTCCTATCTGCTAGGAGCACGACACCCTTCGCATGCTTTTAATACAATCTGACATTTATTTTTTTGTTTCTCCAGGGCTGGGGACTGAGGCTGGGGCCTCCCAGGCAAGCGCTGCACCGCCGAGCTACACCCCAGCCCCGAGGTGAAGTTTTCAGGGGTGCAACTGCTGGGTAAGTGAAGGAGGCCTGGGCTCTGTCACCCAAACCATGCCCTGGGCTGCTCAGTGGCTGGCTGGAGACACTGTCGCGGGCACAGCAGAGCGCCTGGCGTGTGAACGGGCGTCTGGGCGGGAGCGCTGGGTTCTGTGCCCGGACGCTGACACCTGGAGTCGCGGCCACTCAGCTCCGCGGCTCTCCCTGGGCCTCTCCCTGCCGGTGCCAGTGCAGCCTGACCGGGACCACGGGACCGAAGGAGGCTGTGTCCTCTGTGAACACTCCTCTTCAGGTGGCCAAGGGCAGCTGAGAACATTGTCACTGCTCCCCTGAGCCTCTCTGGCCATGGCCGCTGTCCCCCATCCCTCTGTCATTCTCCAGGTGAGAAACAGAGGCCGGGACAGGAGCCCTGGGCCACAGGCTGGGCTGGTTCCCCCCCTGACTTTTGACGGAGGTGAAGAATCTTTGATTCCACCCCCAGCTGAGCGCTTCAGATCTGCACTTGGAGGAGGACAGCTGGCCCTCGAGGGCCTCCCCCATGTGGGCAGATAGGCCACGTCTCGGCGGCCTGCTGTTTCCAGATCATCTGGGATGCATGCGGTAGGTCACTGGATGCACTACCAGGGGTTTGGCCATGTCCTTGTGTGTCACCTGATCACCATTATTTCCTTAAGGTCCTTCTCCTCTAGATCAGTTTGTTTTTAAAAGAAATATGCCTTTAAAAAGAAGTACACAAGGCGGACGTGGTGGTGCACACCTGTAATTCCAGCAGCTCTGGAGGCTGAGGCAGGAGGATCGTGGGTTCAAGGCCAGCCTCAGCAACTTACTGAGGTGCTAGGAAACTCAGCGAGACCCTGTCTCTAAATAAAAAATAAAAAGGGCTGGGGGTGGGGCTCAGTGGTTAAGTGCCCCTGGGTTCAATCCCTGGTGAAATGAAGAGTACTCAGGGTAAAAGCGGAAGTGCTTTCAGTGACCCTGGCACCTCCCTGATCCCAACCTCCGCCACGCCCCTCTCTCCGGACCCTCTGCTGTGGCCGTGCTGGCTCAGACCTTTGAGCTGGGCTCCTCTAGGGATGCTTTCCCTCCAGAAGCCACTCTGCTCACTCCCTCTCCTGCCGTCCTGCTCAGATACCACCTCTCAGGGAGCCTGCCTAGATTGCGACCTATGCTGTGGCCTGTCCCTCACCCCTGTCTGCTGCCTGCCTCATTCTCCCAAGCTCTCCTCCCCCCGGGTGTGGAATCCCACTTCTCTGTCCCAGCTGTGAGCTGCACCAGGGGTGGCAGGGCCCGGTCGGTTCTGCTCACTGCAGGATCGCCAGCGCCCACAGCCGTGGCTGGCACACAGTAGGTGCTCAGCTAGTAGCTGGAGGGCCTGGGATTAAGCAACCAGTCGTGCAAGTCACTGTCTCATGACAAGAGGGGACAATGCCCTGCAAGAAGAATATGTGCAGCTGGAGGAGGGTGCACAGGCCTCCCCACCGAGCTGAAAGGCTGGCAGGCCTGGGCAGGGGAGCGTGTGGGAGGTCCATCCTCACCGGAAAGGGGAGGAGCCTTCCAGGTGGGGACCGGCTTGTGCAGAGCCTCCTAAGCCCCTCCCCGACCTTCCCTTTTCTTCTGAGTTTCATCCGCTGAGACCCTAAACATTTTTGCATTTCCTCGGGATTTGCTGCCAGGGAGGGAAGGGGGAAACCAGTTCCCTCAAATTAAGCTCCGTGACATTAACAATCTGCTTCCCAGGCCTCTGGGTCGGGGGTGCAGGCTCTCTGGGGCGCTGTTGACAGGCCCAGACCCGGGACTTGGGCAGCTGTTTCTTTTCCAAGACCAGAGTTGCGGCCACCAGAACCCCCTGCCCTCTCCTCACGTCCGAGATCACAGATGCGGGATTTTCTTTTTCATTAGCTTAATGCTGTCTTTATTAACTGGGAAGGGTTCCTGGAACACAGGATCGGGAGCATTAAATAAAACGCACACACGTGCACGCCCCCCAGCCTGCCCCCAGGAGCGTCTCTGGGATCCCCGCGGCGTCCCAGAAACAGTCCAGGGCTACCAGGGGCGCAGCCAGAGGCACAAGGGGGATTTGCAGAAGGAAATTACTCAGGATGCTTCTGCGATTTGCAAATGGGAATGGACTGGAGCGGCGGGAGCGCGCCCGGGGCAGGGAGGCTGCGGGGCGGGGCGCGGGGGCGGGTACCTTTTTGGCTCCTTGCTCCTCTTCCACGCCGTCGCCGATCACGATGTAGACGGCTTTCCTGCCGAACCTCTGCATTATCCTCTCGAAGCAGCTCTCCTTCCCTGCACACGCCGAGGGAGGCGGGAGGGAGACGCCCCCGTGAGGACCGGGGAGTGGCCGGGAGCCCGCGCCCGCAGCGGTCCTCCACCCGGCCTCCTGGCGCTGGGACAGCCCCGCCTGAGGGTTGGCTACGCAGACCCGGACCCAGAGAGGTCCAGCACCTGCCCAGGCCCAGGTGACAGCAGAAAGAGGCCTCGCCGGGCAGCACGAGGCCGCGGGGCGCAGAGTACCTGCCCAGCCAGGGAGGCCCTGGGTGATCCCCAGCCACGCAAAAAGCCAAAGCAAAAGAAAAAACCCCAAACTCACCAATAAATAAAAAGCAACATTTTGTTATCTTACCACAATTAAAATTTTTAAAAAATCATAAAGCCGGGCGCGGTGGTGCACGCCTGTGAGCCCAACACTTGCGAGGCTGAGGCAGGAGGATCGCGAGTTCAAAGCCAGCCTCAGCAATGGCGAGGCACTTAGCCACTCAGTGAGACCCTGTCTCTAATAAAATACAAAAAAGGGCTGGGAGGGGCTGGGATTGTGGCTCAGTGGTAGAGCACTCGCCTAGTACGCGTGCGGCCCGGGTTCGATCCTCAGCACCATGTAAAAATAAAGGCATCGTGTACAACTAAAACAAATAAATAAATATTAAAAAAAAAAAAAAGGGCTGGGAATGTGGCTCAGTGGGTGAGTGCCCCTGAGTTCAATTCTTGGTATTCCTCCCCTGTAGGAGCCTTGTTTGGGGAGATGGCTTGAATTGCGGTTGACTATGGGCCATAAGGATTTGGGCATTGTCGCCTTCCGTAGTCTCACGGGACTTGGCCCGGGATCTCGAGTGACTTGGCCGAGATTGCTGATCGGGTCAGCGCCATTTTTGGTGGTGTGTGTGTGGCGCGTGTTAGTCGTTGTTAGAACCAGAGAGAAAAGTTATCAGAATAAAAAGCTGTTTGTCTCCAGTTTGCCTCTGAACTTCTTCCCGCAGCTCTGTTGCTCCAAGCGGCCATCGCTTCAGGCGGCAACACCCCCCAAAAATGTTAGCTCCCCCACACACAAAATAGAAAATCAACACTCCCTGCCATAAAAAGAAGGTAGGTGGGGCTGGGGTTGTGGCTCAGCGGTAGAGCGCTCGCCTGGCACGTGCGCGGCCCGGGTTCGATCCTCAGCACCACGTACAAATAAAGGTATTGTGTACAACTACAGCAAATAAATAAATATTAAAAAAAAAAGAAGGTAGGTGGTTAAATCAGGCTGTTCATTCTAGTCACGCAGGAGGAGAGCCCTGCGTTCCAGCCAATGCTATTAATTTCTTGTTTTCAGCCTGATGAATGGGCTGTGAGGGCCCTTGGCAGTGTCAGTCGACCTCCCCGTGACCTTTCCTTGACTGCCCCGTCCCAGGTTCCCAGGGTGGGAAGCCAGCCCCTCCCACCCTGCGGTTTCCCAGAGGCTGGCCACGCTACCTGTCTTGGTGGCACTGTAGATGTTCTCAATGGGAAACACGGAGCCCAGTCCATACAGCAGGACTTTGGCCAGGGCGGGGGATCAGTTGGGTGGTGGTGACCAGCACGTTGACACAGTTGGGCCTGGGGACAAAGGAGACTGGGGATCAGAACTCACAGGTGCCCGAGGCCTGGCCTCTCGCCCTGCAGCAGGAGCCTGAGTTGGTGAGATTCTGTGAGGTGGGTGTGGGTGGGGGACCCAGCGACCCTCCAGCTCTTCTCCGGGCCTCAAGCTGCCTGACGTCAAAGTGCAACATGGGCTGGGCGCGGTGGCGCACGCCGTAATCCCAGCACTTGGGAGGCTGAGGCAGGAGGATCGCGAGTTCAAGGCCAGCCTCAGCAATGGTGAGGCACTTAGCAACTCAGTGAGACCCTGTCTCTAATAAAATACAAAAAAGGGCTGGGGAGGTGGCCCAGTGGTTGAGTGCCCCTGAGCCTGAGTTCAATCCCCAGTACCACAAAAAAAGATGAAACATGGGTGCAATACTTTGCTTATATTTTTAAACATTTTTAGTTGCAGATGGACATAATGCCTTTAATTTTATTTAGTTATTGTTATGTGGTGCTGAGGATTGAACCCAATGCTCTGCCACTGAGCCACAGCCTTGCTTATTTAATAGCAAATGTTTATTGCAAGATTCATGTATTTGTTTAATTAGCTGCAAGTGTCTAGGTGATGTAAATGGGTGAAAAGGAGTGAGTGTAGGATCATGGGAGGGCGGGGCTGGGGTAAACTGAAGGCCATGTGCCAGTTCTGAGCTATGTTCTAGTCCTTTCTATTTTATTTGGGACAGCGTCTTGCTAAGTGCTGAGGCTGGCCTTGAACTTGCGGTCCTCCTGCCTCAGCCTCCTGAGTCACTGGACTGCGCCCAGCCCCTTCTGGTCTTTGGAGAAAATCCAGAAACCCGGAGGCCTGCTGGACCCCAAGAAGTCCCTGCAGCTACTTGCTAGGCTGCGCTAGCCGGCCAAGTGGCCACTGTACCTTGCACACGGAAACTTAGGAAGGGGTCCGGGACGTGTGCAGGTGAGAATTTTGGGAGTCCAGTTCTCCCAAGTGTGGAAAGGAGGAGCCGCCACTGTCTCTGGGGGAAGGCTCAGTGGCGCAAAGCGAAACAGGGCTCCTACTTGCCGGGAGTGGATGAGGTTCAGCGCCTTCAGGGAGTGCGTGAGCCAGAGGTCTGTCAGAGCCTCCAGCTCGGCTCGGAGCTGTAGCCAGGTCTCTCTTTTGGGAGCTCCTATCAAGCCTGCGGAGAAGGGAAATAGAGACGCCGCCATTATATTAGGAAGGGCAGAGGGACAGAGTTGGGGAAGGGGAGTGCAGCTACTGTACCCGGAGGACTCGATGGCACCCAGCGTCAACTTCAACTCAGCAGCCCCTCGTAACCTCTCCTGGGATCACCTGATGGATTGATGTATCCATCCACCCTCCATTGAACCATCCATCCACCCGTTTAGCTACCCACCCATCCATCATCCATCCGTCCACCCATCCATCATCCGTCATCCATCCATCTATCCATCATCTACCCATTCACCCATCCATCATCCGTCCATTTGTCCATCCATCCATCATCCGTCCACTCATCCATCCATCCATTCATTCACTCATCCATCCATCTACTCATCCATCCATCAATCATCTATTCATCCATCCATCTGTCCATCCATCCATCCATCCATCCATCCATCCATCCATTCACGCATCCATCCATCGTCCATCCATCATCCATCATCCATCTATCCATCCACTCATCCTTCCATCCATCCAATAAGGATTTCAGGAGTACCTTTCATGCACTTGATATTGTAATAAGCACTGAATATACAGAGATCAGTAAAACATGAAGATTATAGAGCTCATACTATTATGGTGGAGATAATTAATAATAAAAAAACACAATGACGCCGGGCGCGGTGGCGCACGCCTGTAATCCCAGCACTTTGGGAGGCTGAGGCAGGAGGATCGCGAGTTCAAAGCCAGCCTCAGCAATGGCGAGGCACTTAGCAACTCAGTGAGACCCTGTCTCTAATAAAATACAAAAAAAGGGCTGGGGATGTGGCCCAGTGGTCGAGTGCCCCTGAGTTCAATCCCTGGTACCAAAAAAAAAACAAAAACAAAAACACAATGACTAACATTTACTGAGTTCTTACTGTATGCAGGGCCTTGTGCTTTAACACAACTTATTTCTTTTCATCCTCAAAGCAGCCCTAGTGATGAACATTCATTTTATTTCTGCTTTTTAGGAAACAGGCCTTGTGAGGGTGACTGAGCTTCTCAGTATGGGGGAGAAACATGGTAACGGTGGGTAGTGGACCTTGGAGCCTGATCACGGTGTTTCTGACCCCTGCTGTCCTTCTCAGCCCTCAGCCTCCTAAAGATGAGCTCACAGCCCTCAAAGGGATCCTGAGCTGCCACCCTCATTTCACCACTGTGCTGATGTCCTTCCTCTCCAGCCCCAGCAGCCTCTTTGCTTGGTGAAACACCAGGGGTGTTGCTACCTCAGGACCTTTGCACACCTCATTTCAAAACATCGATCTCCCGTTACCTCTCCTCCCCTTTTTGCCTGGCTAAATCCTTCTGTCATTTTTTTTTTCTGGACAATCTGTCCTGATGCCTCCGGGCAGGGTCAGGTCCTTTCCATTCACACTGTCCCAACACGTGGCTTATCGTCTTCACATCCCTTCTCACAACTGTAACGTGAAAGGCGCCGTGTGGTTCTGTTGGCTGTCTGCCCTGGCCATTGGGCTGTTCTTGCTATGAGGGTGGGGGCCAAGCGGGTCTTGCCCTCCACCATGGTGCCAAGCCTGATGGCAGAGCTGCCACATGCTTGGTGCCAAGTAACTGTGAGTGCAGGGACGAAGACCTCACTGCGACACAAGGCTGCCCTGAGCCTGCGCTGTCCGCCATCACCTTCTCCACTGGGTGGCCCCCACTGCCCGACAAGGCACGGCAGGATCTAGACGCCCTCCTCCCGGGGCCCCTCGCGCCCCTCCAGCCGCCCCTGCTTCTTCATCTTCCTGAAAAGCAGAACCCTTGTTCTCAGGGATCTTTTCATCTGCTATTTGTGGAGGATGCAGCAATGTGCCTCCCACTACCCTTCCTTCTTATTAGTAAATAATAAAATTTTAAAAAATCTTCACTTGTAATAAAACCCTTGATTTCTAAGTGAGCCGGTGGTTTCTGGGCTAAGAGGCTACATTCCTCAGCTCTGTCTCTGCTAGGTGTGGTCATGTGACTGAAGTTCGGGCAGGTGAGAAGTGGAAGTGTCGTGTGTCCTCTCTTTAAGGACGATTCCACGCAGTGGAAGTGCCA
Organism: Tamias sibiricus; assembly: GCA_025594165.1. NCBI lineage: Eukaryota > Metazoa > Chordata > Mammalia > Rodentia > Sciuridae > Tamias > Tamias sibiricus. The sequence goes on from CM046659.1 coordinate 164,738,069, forward strand.
GCAGTGGAGTGGCGTGGACCGTGGGGACTTGCTCCGTCTTCCTTCCTGATAGCCGCAATGGCACGATTGGAGATGGAGCAGCCACTTTGGGCCATGAGGTAGAAGCCGTGGACTGGGCATGGTGGAGCCTGGGCTCCTGGCACTGTGGCCTTCTTTGCCAGCTCTGGAATGTCCGCAGCTCTTGTGTACGAGGAAAAAAATAAACTTCTGTCCTGTTTGAGCCGTTTTTTCTGTCCTTTTTGTTGTTATTTGCACACCTAGGCAGTGGAATCTAAGCACCCCCAGCGTGTTCTTTGTCGGTCCAACCCTGGACGCCTCGCTGCCGTCGTTCAGAAGTAGAGACGCCTTCCTGAGAGAGGCCCTCTGTGGCCCACGACTCAGAGCAGCCCCTGGCCATCGTCCCCTGAGTTCTCTCTGTTGAGTTCCCTCTTATTTTCCTCATGGCTCCTCACTGTTCTCTGAAGTGACCGAATTCAGACGCTGATGTGGTGTGGCCGCTGCTCCGAGGTCGTCTCTGGGCACTGAATACAAGCTCCTGGAGGCCCCGCCCTGTCCCTGCTCTTCACTGGGGCATCAGCCTCTCAGAGGTGACTCGCGAGTGCCTCCTCTCTCCAGCCTGTGTCCTCCGTCACCGCTCTCTGAGCGCACCCACGCCCTCAGCACCCTGGGGTCTGCACCTGGGGTCTGTGGTGGCCCCGGGCTGGAGGCCGTGGTCCTGCACTTGGCTGGTTCTCTGATGCTGAAGTAGCTGGCGGGCAGGGCTGGCCTCCTGCCAGCGGTGGTCCCAGGGGTGACACTGGGGGTACCTTGCCCCGGCGTGGGGAGAACAGAGCAGACTGGCTGAGCAGGCATTTCCTGGGCCTTGACGTGGCGGGGATCAGAGGCCTCCATGGGTGGCTACCCCTACCCGGGCCCCCGGGCTCCCCTCTGCAGCTAGGAAGTGCCAGCTCGGGCAGAGACGGGTCCCGCCCAGGGAATGGAGGGGAGCCCTCGGAGCCGGGGCCATGAGACGTGGCAGGCCCATCCCTGCCTACTTCAGCCCTCCTTCACTGCCTGGTGCCAACCATCAGGAGACCCCAGGGCCTCCTGAGGTTCTCCCACTGAGAACCCCGCAACTACTGACCGAGGACGTGGCCATCGCCCACCCACCCTGCCTCCTGCCCCCTCAGACGCTTCCTTCAGGTGATGAGCAAAGGCTGCGTGTGCGAGCCCTGGGGACGCGGGGCCTCGAAGCCCGGGCTACAGCCGGACCCAGAAAATCAGCCGCACGCATTCCTGAGGGAGGGGAGACCGGGAACCTAGTTTGAGAACCAGTGGCTTCAGGTGCCCCATCGTCAGCTGGCCTGGGATGGGGCCCGGGGTCGTGCGTGTCCACCAGCCCTGCGCTGCTCGGCACCACCCCCTGGCCCTCAGACCGCAGAGCCCAGCGTCACCGGGGCCTGCTGCAGCCCAGACCCCAGCGGCTCCTGAGTTTCAGATTCAGCAGGCGCGAGGCCGGAGGCCCTGCGCTCCTCACGAGTCCTGGGTGGAGGCCGCTGGTGAGGCCAGAGGAAGAGGCGAGGCCGCGGGGTGGGCGGTGGGCTCCAGGGCCTCCTGAGCAGCCGACTCACAGCCGCTGTGGGTGTTGCTGAGCAACTTGCAAAAAGGTTATTTTAAAATCAGGACGAACGTGACCGGAGTCCGCGCCTTTCCAAAGGAGGAAGAACGCCACCGGATCAGTCCTCTGGGTCCCCTCCCAGCCCCGGGGATCACTTCGCTTGGCTTTAATAAATTCTTATGCTTGGCTTTCACCTTCTGATGCCCCCGAATCTCATCCTTTTTTGAATTCATGGGACAAATGACCCACCCGATTCCTCGCTTGGCGAGCCTCGGGTCATGCTAGGAGAACCTGACCCGCGCCCTGCCCACCTTTTGGGGGCCCAGTGTGCAGGGACAGGAGGTGCCATCTGTACCCCCTACTGGCCCATTCTGAAGGGTGTCACGGGATTCGCTGAGGCCAGCAGATACGCGTAGACCCTGTCCCCGGCACCGCCTGACCCACAGCTGGCGAGACACGAGGGCCAGCCTGCGTCCACCCTGGGACGTCCCGGCACTCACCGCCCACGTTGTTCCTGTAGGTGTTGTACATCTCCTTCACCCGCCGGTAGCGGAAGGCCAGCTTCCTCATCCAGTCCACGCCGCCGTGCACGCCGGTGCCCAGGCACAGGCCGGCCCCCGGCGCTGCGCTGTGGAAGCCATCGGTGGAGAAGTTGTAGGTGCTGGGGAGACAGGTGAGGGGACAGCGGGATCAGCGTCCTGGCACTGGGACATCCAGGGCCTGGAGGACCCACGGGTGGCTCTGGGGCATCCGAGCGCCCTGGATGAGCCCAGGGTGCCAGCGGGCACCTGGGAGGAGCAGCGGGCGGCCCTTCAGCTCCCCAGGAGGCCGCGCCTCCTGCTCCTACCTAAGCAGCCCCGCGGCCCTTTCTTCTGTATCAACAGCTCCTCGGGGTTCTTCGGGGCACAATGGCTGTCCCCACAGGCAGTGGCCACCCCAGGAGAGACCCTGCCCTCTCCCTTTGGAATTCAGAGCTCAAGGGGAATTCTACAAAAAAGGCTGGAGTCGGATCATCCTGACAGAAGAGTCCAGAAGGGACTGTCAGTTAATCCCCACTAGGGTGACCCCAAGTCTGCCTGGGAAGGCCCGGCCCCGCCTCTCCTCCAGCCCTCTCCCGTCTTTTGTTAAGCGAGGCGTGCACCCTGTTGCAGATATAGACCTCAAGAAGCGTGTTAGGCTAAGGAATTCCACGTGTGGCCAGGACGCTTCAGAAGTGACACAAAACTAACCAGAACAACAGCAGCTGGGAGCTGGGAGGGGATGGAGGAGCAGAGGCAGCTGAGATGGGGTCAGGGAGCCCCTGCGCTGCCCGCTGCCTGCTGCCTTGGTCTGGATTGCAAAGTCACGGGGTCACACTCATGACGTGACATCACCAGGAGAACCAGGGCCACCGAGGTGCGCAGCCCAGCATGGCCAATGGTTCCAAGAGCCACACCAACCTCCTCTGAGCAGGGGCGGGAGACAGGGGTCTGGAGTGCCACCGGGGTGGGGAGCGGCTGGTGGCTCTGCTGTTTGTACCATTTGGTTGTTTCTGCATTTTCTATGTGCTTTAGAGTGGAAAAGAGAGAGGTAAGAAGATTCAGAAACTGCGTCTCCAGCGCCCCTTGTTGGGTGGGAGGGGAAGAGGGGCTGCTGTGTCACAGGTAAAAGTCGCTCTAAGCCGGGCGCGGTGGCGCACGCCTGTAATCCCAGTACTTGGGAGGCTGAGGCAGGAGGATCGCGAGTTCAAAGCCAGCCTCAGCCATGGCGAGGCACTTAGCAACTCAGTGAGACCCTATCTCTAATAAAATACAAAAAAGGGCTGGGGATGTGACCCAGTGGTCGAGTGCCCCTGAGTTCAATCCGCAGTACCCCCCCACAAAAAAATGTTGCTCTAACTGGATCTGGTCATCACTCCTACTTTTTTTTTTTTTTCTATTTTAGATGTTGGGGATGGAACCCGGGGCCTCCAGCATGCCAGGCGAGAGCTCTACCCTACCGCTGAGCTCCGTCCCAGCCCTCCATGTGGTAACGTCTGGGAATTTGGAAAACTAGAAGCTGTCCAGACCCCTCTTGACCTTGGTTGACCTTGACCCCGAGGGGTCCGTGCCCTGGGTGGGGGTGTTACATGTGGCCTCTGGGGGTCACTTTACTAAGGGCAGGGAGCACTCCTCCTGTTCAGAGCCCAAGGAAGAGGCTCAAAGAATGTCAGGAGAGCGTCCCGGGGGTCCAAGGCCTGTACCCTTGGAACCCCGCAGTGGCTGAGGGTCCCTGCAGCCTGAGCCCACACCCTGTCCCTTGCGGGTAACTGAAGCCCTGCGGGTGGGCGTGTGAGAGGAAGTCCAGGGCTGGGCGAGCTGGGGGGAGGGACAGTCCCCTGTCCCTCTTCACAGCCCCGTGCAGGAGAATTCAGTGGGGGGTACGGATGTCCTGAGGCCAGACCGTGGTTGGTCAAAGACCGTGGGAAGACGGTGGCCGTGGCTTTCTTCTCTGCTCTTTACTGAACTATCCCCAAATTTAGAAGACCCACAGAGAATAAGACACGATTGTTCCAATGACTTGTTTGAACAACAACAAAAAACGTCCCTTTCCCCAGAAGAGGTGCCTGTGGGGTGATTGCAGAGGCACCAAATCTGTGTCCTTCTCGGCTTGTCCTCAGGGGCAGGTGGGCAGGGACCGAAGGCCAAGGAAACGGTCCCACTGAGGAAGGGAGTGGCTGTTGAGTCCCAGGGCAGAAAGGATGCGCCGGGCACTTTCCCAGCTCATTCTCCATCCGTCGAGGAAGGGGCAGGGTTTCTAGCCCATCTCGGCCCCCTGACTCCAGAGCCCCGACTCCTGACCACCCTGCCACCCTTCCTGCCCGGTAGGCCTTCCGTCCTGCCAGCATTTATTCTTAAAGAACTAACACTGACTATCAGTTTGAAGGATGCCCTGGGGAGATGCCCGGATGCTGTCAAGAGATGGAGACCCCTTGAGGAGGGTGGGGCGGGTGCCCAGGAGGGACCGAGGGGTCAGTAAGAGTGGGGCCCTGGAGCTGGGCTGCTCGAGTTTGAATCCCGCCTCCCCTACTTACCAGCTGTGTGAGCTTGGGCAGGTGTCATGATCTCGCTCTGCCTCAAGTCCCTCGACTATAAGAGGGGGATGACAGGAGAGTTTCTTAGGGCTGCCTCAAAGATGCCAGGGGTTATCCAACAGGAAGTATTGAAGGCAGGGCAGGCACTCGACAAGGGCCCTGGGGTTGAGTCTTACTGCCAACCGAACCCTCCACCCCCCCTCAAAAAAAAAAAAAGAGAGAGACATCCGATGCTTGGTGCTGAGCAGATAGTAGGTGCTCAGTGAAGATTTCTTGAATGAGTAAATGGGGAATTTGATTTGGGGAAACACCCTGGACATTCCTGGCTTGAGATATCAAACAGCGCAGCCCGAGGCGGGCTAGTCACAGACCCCGGTGTCTCGCTGCCCTGAAAGGGAGAGTGGCTCCCAGAGATGACCTCATGGGAACGACACACTCACTCTGACCTGGCCTTCATTTACCCCAGGAGTGAGGAGCGCCGGCTGGCACTGCTCGCCCCCAGCCTGGTGGCAGAGGGATGTTCTGGATGGCTGGTCAGAGGGCGGCAGGCACTGGGCTGCTCGTCACTTGTGACTGTGCTGGGCTTTGGGGAGACTGGCAAGCGCTCCAACAGGGAGCCCGTTTATGGCTCAGGCGAGGGTGGGGAGATGCCGGCGCCCACGGCCCCATAAGCAGAACCTCCCTCACTGTATCCACGAGGGGCCTGGGGGTGCCGAATTGTGATAATTTGGGGTCGGCACAGATGAGCCGCCATGGTTCTGCTTTGGTCACGTCTCCCCGGGGCAGGCTTGGAACATTCCGGTCTCATTCCTCTGAAAGCTGCCTCGTTTTAGATTAGGTAGCCAGCTACCCCATTTCCAGAAAACCGTGTCTTAGGAGTGTTTTCCCCTGAAAACCAGACTCACTACTTATTCATTCAGGGAGTGTTTTTTCGAGTATCAACTGAATCAATTTTTTTTTTTTTGTATTAAAAATACATGCAAGCCGGGCACGGTGGCGCATGCCTGTCATCCCAGCACTTGGGAGGCTGAGGCAGGAGGATCATGAGTTCAAAGCCAGCCTCAGCAATGGCAAGGCACTTGGAAACTCAGTGAGACCCTGTCTCTAAGCTACAAAAAAGGGCTGGGGATGTGGCCCAGTGATCGAGTGCCCCCCAGTTCAATCCGAAAGACGGTGGCCGTGGCTTTCTTCTCTGCTCTTTACTGAACTATCCCCAAATTTAGAAGACCCACAGAGAATAAGACACGATTGTTCCAATGACTTGTTTGAACAACAACAAAAAACGTCCCTTTCCCCAGAAGAGGTGCCTGTGGGGTGATTGCAGAGGCACCAAATCTGTGTCCTTCTCGGCTTGTCCTCAGGGGCAGGTGGGCAGGGACCGAAGGCCAAGGAAACGGTCCCACTGAGGAAGGGAGTGGCTGTTGAGTCCCAGGGGCAGAAAGGATGCGCCGGGCACTTTCCCAGCTCATTCTCCATCCGTCGAGGAAGGGGCAGGGTTTCTAGCCCATCTCGGCCCCCTGACTCCAGAGCCCCGACTCCTGACCACCCTGCCACCCTTCCTGCCCGGTAGGCCTTCCGTCCTGCCAGCATTTATTCTTAAAGAACTAACACTGACTATCAGTTTGAAGGATGCCCTGGGGAGATGCCCGGATGCTGTCAAGAGATGGAGACCCCTTGAGGAGGGTGGGGCGGGGTGCCCAGGAGGGACCGAGGGGTCAGTAAGAGTGGGGCCCTGGAGCTGGGCTGCTCGAGTTTGAATCCCGCCTCCCCTACTTACCAGCTGTGTGAGCTTGGGCAGGTGTCATGATCTCGCTCTGCCTCAAGTCCCTCGACTATAAGAGGGGGATGACAGGAGAGTTTCTTAGGGCTGCCTCAAAGATGCCAGGGGTTATCCAACAGGAAGTATTGAAGGCAGGGCAGGCACTCGACAAGGGCCCTGGGGTTGAGTCTTACTGCCAACCGAACCCTCCACCCCCCTCAAAAGAAAAAAAAAGAGAGAGACATCCGATGCTTGGTGCTGAGCAGATAGTAGGTGCTCAGTGAAGATTTCTTGAATGAGTAAATGGGGAATTTGATTTGGGGAAACACCCTGGACATTCCTGGCTTGAGATATCAAACAGCGCAGCCCGAGGCGGGCTAGTCACAGACCCCGGTTGTCTCGCTGCCCTGAAAGGGAGAGTGGCTCCCAGAGATGACCTCATGGGAACGACACACTCACTCTGACCTGGCCTTCATTACCCCAGGAGTGAGGAGCGCCGGCTGGCACTGCTCGCCCCCAGCCTGGTGGCAGAGGGATGTTCTGGATGGCTGGTCAGAGGGCGGCAGGCACTGGGCTGCTCGTCACTTGTGACTGTGCTGGGCTTTGGGGAGACTGGCAAGCGCTCCGACAGGGAGCCCCGTTTATGGCTCAGGCGAGGGTGGGGAGATGCCGGCGCCCACGGCCCCATAAGCAGAACCTCCCTCACTGTATCCACGAGGGGCCTGGGGGGTGCCGAATTGTGATAATTTGGGGGTCGGCACAGATGAGCCGCCATGGTTCTGCTTTGGTCACGTCTCCCCGGGGCAGGCTTGGAACATTCCGGTCTCATTCCTCTGAAAGCTGCCTCGTTTTAGATTAGGTAGCCAGCTACCCCATTTCCAGAAACCGTGTCTTAGGAGTGTTTTCCCCTGAAAACCAGACTCACTACTTATTCATTCAGGGAGTGTTTTTCGAGTATCAACTGAATCAATTTTTTTTTTTTTGTATTTAAAAATACATGCAAGCCGGGCACGGTGGCGCATGCCTGTCATCCCAGCACTTGGGAGGCTGAGGCAGGAGGATCATGAGTTCAAAGCCAGCCTCAGCAATGGCAAGGCACTTGGAAACTCAGTGAGACCCTGTCTCTAAGCTACAAAAAAGGGCTGGGGATGTGGCCCAGTGATCGAGTGCCCCCCAGTTCAATCCCCGGTACCCAAAAAAAACAAAAAACAAACAAACAAAAAAACATGCATGCCAAAGGACGTCGTGAAGTCTCCAGAGGACGCAGATCTAACTCTTGATGGTAATGACTTTGGGGGGGGGGGGCGAGGGTGAGTTTTTGCGGTGTGCACCTGCGACTCCAGTCAGCATGGGGACAGAGTGACGGGCGTATGCAGAGCTAGAGGGTAGAGGGCACAGGAGGGTCGTGCTTTGAGTTCAGAGCGGCTCCGGGTCCGGATCTGGCCAGCGACAGATGCGTCTGGTCCCTATGACTGGCCCTCCCCTCCTGAGAATCTATGGTAGACATTTGGGACTCCCCAAATTCCTACCTTAAGTCTTGGCCATTGTCATCTGATGAGACGTCATCAACGTGGATCTGGTCACAATCCTACAGAGGATTTGGAGGAGAGAGAGAAGAAACGGCCTGGTGAACACGATGGCGCCTTCAAGGGCTGCTCCGTGAGCTGGGGGGCAGGTGAGCCCGCGGGAGCCGGGCGCGGGCGGGGTCCGAGTGGCTTTTGCCACTGAGGGTCAGAGGTGCCCTCACAGCGTCTCCTCCCTCTTTCTCTCTGGTTTCCTGGTAAGGCAGCAGGTTGGCCGTGAGGGAGGAGGGTGAGCATAAAATTCATCACCCACATCGGGACAGTTGTGCAAGTAAGAGGGGCTGTGACGCATGTGACACTGGGGGTGCAGGTGCAAACCAGGCCTCCCCAGCCTCCCAGCCTCCAGGAAAAATGGTGGCCCTGGCCACGAGGTGGAGGCCCTGGCCACGAGGTGGAGGCCCTGGCCACGAGGTGGAGGCCTTTGCCTCCCTGAACCTCCCCTGCTTGGATGCCTCCTGCCTTTGCCTTGTGTTCTCCAGGCATCAGTGTCTGTAGGTCACCCGGTCTGTGACCATCACTGTCCGAACACTGCGTCCCAGCCCGGCCCTTCAGACAACGCTGCTCCCACTACCCAGAGCCCTCGGCTCCCTGTCTTTCCTTCCTCTGTGGAGTGCTGGGGGCCACCGTCCCCAGGGACTGCTGGACCGGGTTCTGCACGGACTTCCATCATCACAGGAAATTCTGTGGACGGCGCTGCTCTAGGGGGCTAAGGGAACGAGGCTGACTCCTCCACCAGGTTGGCGAGTCAGTCAGGGAGCAGCTTATACCTGGCCCAGGGACGGATTTCTTTTTTCTTGATACTGGGGATTGGACTCAGGGGCACTCGACCACTGGGCCACATCCCCAGCCCTTTTTTGTATTTTATTTAGAGACGGGGTCTCACTGAGTTACTAAGTGCCTCGCCATTGCTGAGGCTGGCTTTGAACTCGCGATCCTCCTGCCTCAGCCTCCCAAGTGCTAGGATGACGGGCTGCGCCACCGCGCCTGGCTAAGGAGACATATTTATTTAGCCTGCCCTGTGTTGTAAAATGTTTTTGGAACGATGTCCAACATGTCAACTCAGGGGAGCGCTGTCTCCGGCTCTCTCCCACGTCCCTGTATCCCGACTCTCCTTCGGAGCTGAGTTGCGGGGCATCTGCTTGCAGGTCCCCACAGTCTCTGCTGGGCTTTGCTTCACCTGGTTACCTGGCCCCGGAGGGCACCTGAGCTGGAGATCTCTGATTCACAGCCATTTCGTATAAGTGGAGGGACCTTAGAACCAGCAGTCCCGGCGCGCTAATGAATCTGCGTTTAGGAGGCAGTGCCGACTTTACAGACAGGCGCAGAGAAAACCAAACCAACAGCAGGTCTCCCCAGTGCATTAGGAAAAACACCTCCCAGCCTTTCCCTCAAGCTCCAAAACCCCTCCAGGGGTCACATGGGCTCGGGGGCCCTGGGCTGGGTTCCATGGGCTTTCCTTGATGTCAGGGGGAAGGTATTTGGGGAGGCTCTGTTTTTCTCATTTGCAAGGGGATTGTTGGGGGCGCTAAAGTGTGACAACAGTAGCGATCACATTTCGGGCTTCATAAAATACCATGACGCTCAGCTAGACACTACCTCATACTGCACCAGCTGACTTGGATCGAGTTACCCACTGGGCCAGCAATGAGGGGACCTGGACAATGCAACGGATGGGAGGTCCCACTGGGTTTTTGGGGAAGAGAATCCGATGCCCCTAACTCTGCTGCCCCTTCCCCAGGCATGGGGACAGGTCTCTGAACATCCACGTGGATCACAGGGTACTTCTGATCTCTCCTGGGTCAAAGCGTGACTACCCTGGGGGTTTTGAGTGGGACAGACACAGGGTTCCCATGGCCTTGACACAGCAGCGTGTGGTGACACGGTGCTGAGGACCTGCTCCAGTGCAATTTTGGCCTCAGGAATTTCCACTTTTTTTTTTTTTTCCCAAGACAGGGGCTCCCTAAATTGTTGAGGCTGGTCTCCAACTGGTGATCCTCCCACCTTTTCTCCCAAGTAGCTGGGATTACAGGGCCACTGCATTCAGCTCTGAATGTCCACTTTCTGACCCAGAAAACACCTGCAAGGGCTTGTGCAAGCCGTCCATCAACCCAGCGAGAAAAGAGAAGACTGTTCCTGCGATTGGAGCACGGCTCAATAAAATGTGGTACATTCGTTCAGCAGACTCCTATCCAGCAGCTCAGAAGAATGAAGTAAGCTAGGTGTGACGGTGCATGCCTGTAATCCCAGTGGCTCAGGGGACTGAGACGGGAGGATCACGAGTTCAAAGCCAGCCTCAGCAAAAGCGAGGCCCTAAGCAACTCAGTGAGACCCTGTCTCTAAATAAAAATACGAAATAGGGCTAGGGATGTGGCCCAGGGGTCGAGTGCCCCTGAGTTCAGTCCTGGGCTACTACCACCCCCACCTGGAAAAAAAAAAAATAAAAGAGAGAATGAAGTAGATTATTGTTGCTGCCTGAAGCGATGGCCGCTTGGAGCAACAAAGCCGCCGGAAGAAGTTCAGAGGCGAACTGGAAACAAACAGCCTTTTTATTCTGATAACTTTTCTCTCTGGCTCTAACAACGACTTTAACACGCACCACACACACCACCAAAATGGCGCAGACCCGATCAGCAATCTCACTTAAGTCCCGTAAGATCTCGGGCCAAGTCCCGTGACACTACGGAAGGTGGCAACGGCCAAACATCTCCTTGGCCCATAGTCAACCGCAATCTTAGCCATCTCCCCAAACAGGGCTCCTGCAGATTATGATGTGAACACACAGGAATAGCTCCAAGACAATCAATGATCTGAGGAGAGCAGATTAAAGAGTGATCCATACGGCTGGTCGTGTTGGTGCACATCTGTAATCCCAGCTACCCAGAAAGGAGGAGGCAGGAGGATCAAGGCCAGCCTGAGCAACTGAGCAAGACTCTGTCTCAAAAATAAATCAATAAATAAAAAGGGCTGGGGACGGGGTTTAGTGGCAGAGCACCCCTGGGCTCAAACCCCTGCCCAGAAAAAGAGAAAGCGATGCCTTCAGTATATCATATGCATTTATAAGGACATATTAAAACATCAGATATTTTACAGGAACATATGCATATAATAAATAAGTGGGAAAAGAAAGATCTAGAAATTCACACATCTGACTGGGAGCAGCAACTCCTTATGGAAAGGGCTTGGGCTTTTAAAGGCGAGCTCTGCTGTGCTAAAACGCTTTCATTGTTTTTTAAAAACTGGGAAGATGGGGCTGGGGTTGTGGCTCAGTGGTAGAGCACTGGTCTAGCATGTGCGCGGCCCGGGTTCGATCCTCAGCACCATGTAAAAAAAAAGGCATTGTGTACAACTAAAACAAATAAATAAATATTTTTTAAAAATGGGAAGAATACGGGTATGTATCGCTCTTGACAAACTAATTAAAAATTTCTCAGCAGGAAGGAGACAGATCTAATATTGGGTAGGAGGTAGGAGCTGACATTCTTTTTTAACTTTTTTACTGGGGATTGAACTCAGGGGCACTCGACCACTGGGCCACATCTCCCGCCCTTTTTTTTAAATCTTTTTTTTTTTTTTAATATTTATTTATTTGCTTTTAGTTGTACACAATGCATTTTTTTTTTTTTTTTTTACGTGGTGCTGAGATTTGAACCCGGGCAACGCACGTGCTAGGCAAGCGCTCTACCGCTGAGCCACAACCCCAGCCCCTCCCGCCCTTTTTTGTATTTTATTAGAGACAGGGTCTCACTGAGTTGCTAAGTGCCTTGACATTGCTGAGGCTGGCTTTGAGCTGGCGATCCTCCTGCCTCAGCCTCCCAAGTGCTGGGATGACAGGTGTGTGCCACCGCTCCCGGCTAGGAGCTGACATTTTTTAAGAGCTTCCCGCGTGCCCGGGACTGTGCTCAGCTCTTCACGTGGATGGAGAGGGTGGCTCCTGGCATCCTGTTGTGCACAGGAGAAAATGAGGCAGAGGAAGGAGCACGTGTCTGCTGCGGGTTGAACTGTCCCCCCCAGATGCTAACGCTCCAGCCTTCTCTCTGTGACTTTATTGGGAAATAGGATCTTTGGGAGTCACGTGAAGATGAGGCCTGGGGGCGGCTCTAGTCCATGTGACAGGCGTCCTTATAAAAGGGGACCTTTGGACACAGAGACGGACCAGAGGAAGAATGCCATGTGAGATGAGGACAAAGGTGGGTGACACCTCTACCAGCCAGGGAATGTGGCAGACCAGGGGGAGCGAGGAGGGGCGTCTCCTCATGACCTTGGAGGAGCCAGCCTCCACCTTGGACTTCTGGTCTTCAGAATGGCGAGGCAGGCGGCTCCTGTCGCTCACACCACCCAGCCTGTGGCACTTTGTTACGCAGCCCCGACAGCCCGACCCGGTGCCCAGGGTGCAGCGGGCAGAGGAGCCGGAGCCCGCACGCGGGAGGCCGCTGCCCTCAGAGCTGTGCGCCCAAAGATGCATCTGCCCGGAGAGAAGCACCGTGGCCTGGTGTTCCACGGGCCTGTGGATCACCCGCCACGCAGCCAAGGCCCGATGGCCATGGCCTATGTCCTGGGGCCACTGCGGCCTTGTCTTCCCTTGCACCCCACCACAGGCCCATCAGCAAGCCCCTGGCCCTCCCTTCAGCACGCACCACGATGCCATGCTCCTCTCTTCACAGCCCTCACAAGGGTCCAGCTGTTGTCACCCCCCTCCTAGCCCCAAGGTGACCTGTGGCCTGTTGGTGGACGTGCAGTTCACTGGGACAGGCCGGTGCTGCTTTTGCAGTGTGTTGCGATGAGACGGCGGCACGGCCTGCAAAGCCCTTTAGAGAAGCAGCTGGCCAACCGCTGGCCAAGACCATAGCAGGCCCCTCCTTGCTCTCCCTGCTCCTGCCCCTGCCTCCCCCTACTCACCCCTACCCCCATCTCCACCCAGCAGCAAGGTGGGCCCTGCTAAACCCTAAGTCAGACCATGCCCCTCCCATGCTCCAAGCCCCACAATGCTTCCACCTCCCTCCAAGTAAAAGCATCGCTGTTGTAGCTGTCACAGTGAGCCCTGGCCCCACCTGCTGCCCAGCCTCATGCTGGTCACCACTCTGACCTCATCTCTCTACACCCCTCTCCTAGCCTCCTGCTAGTCCTTCAACAGACGGTGCATCCTGCCACAGGGCCTTTGCACCCACTGTTCCTCTGCTTTGAATGCCTTTCCCTTCTTTTCCCATCTGTCAAAAGCCTGCCAAAGGCTTTGTTGATGTTCCTTTTTTTTTGGCAAAAAGTCCCTCAACCCTATTCCAGATCAGTCTGGGTGACTTCAGGTTTCCTTCCCTAACTGTAGGATAACTTGGGCCTGTTGTACAATGGACATTTTCTTCTTTCATCTACTAACTCAGAAAAGTCCAAAGATAGTGCCCATTTTTTTTTTTTTTTTTTATCAGTTTTTGCAAGGCGGGAGAGTGGGGCAGATGAAGTCACAGACTCTGGGGCCTGGATTCAAATTCTGGCTCTGCAATTTCCTAACTGGGTAACCTTGGCTTCCCCAGGGTGACCCAGCTACGGGACACTCCTACCCTGCTGGGTACATGAGGATTCAGCGAGTGGACACAGGCAAAGCCATCTGAAAAGCAAACTTGCTGCTCTTACTGCCATTCTGAGTTGTATAGGTCCAAACTCTGCCGGGCACAGCCACGGTTAGATATGACCGAGTGCACCACTGAGGGAGGCCCGGGACGGTGGGCCCTGCTGGGGAGGAGATCTACAAACAGAGCAGAAGTCATCCTCGGTCAGACCCCACCAGAGGTCAGGATGCTGGCGCAGTGCACCTTGGAACATGGGGGTGAAGTTCACGTCCCCTGGTGGCAGGGCGGGCATTTGAACGCCTGACCCGGGCTCCAATCCCAGCCCTGGCATTTTTGGGGTGTGTGATCTTGGGCAAGTCACTTAACACCGTTGAATCTTCCGCTTTTTAAAATACCGGTTTTATTTTGGAATAGGGGTAGGTGTACAGAAAAGTTGCAAGGACCGCAGGAGAGTCCTCAGGAGTCCCGGCACAGTTCCTGTGGCACCTTGTCTTCTTCCTGTGCTATTTTGTTGCAACTTGTAACACACATCGCTACATTATTGCCGGCTTGTGTTAATCCTGGGTTCAGATTTCCAGAGCTTTCCCACGGTGTCCCTTTTCTGTTCCAGGATCCCACCAGGATGCCACGGTAGGGTTAGTTGCCAGTGCCTGGCCTCCTCCGGGCCGTGGCAGTTCCTCAGACCTTCCTGGCTTCTGAGGATGTAAGGGGCGGTGGTCAGGACGTTTTGTGGTGCGCTTCTCGGTTGGGATTTATGTGGGGTTCTTCTCGAGGTCGGTCTGCGTCAGGGGCTTGGGTGGGAGATCAGAGAAGGGAAGCGCCCCTTCTCCCCTCATGGCGAGGGTCCCTACCATCCCCACAACGGACCACGGTCGCAGTGGGCGGTGACCCCCCGGCTCAGGTGCTGCTCCCCAGCTTCCTCTGGCCCCTCCCTCTCCCTTCTATACTGTATTCTGGAAGCAAGGCTCCGGGCAGGCTCACGCCGAGGGTATCACAGCTGCATAGATTATCTAGACATTTGTCTATTCCCCACTAATTTGTTTTTGCATTCGTTTATCAGTCTGGACTTAGGGATACTTATTTGATATTCTGGGTTAGAGTCAATACTACGTTATACATTTTATGACTAAGTTGTTTGAACTTTGGCCACTGGGAGCTCTCAGTTGGATCCTGTGTCCCTTCTTTATGACCCATCACGGTGGGGTTTTGAGCACATCTGAACTTCCTGCCACTATAAGATGCTCCTGGCTCATCCTGTCTACCCCTCGCTCCAGCCTGGCCCAGCCATGGCGCCAAGGAGCTCCGGGTCCTTTGATTGGAAGATGATGGTACAGACTAACATCTGGACACTGGTGGTTCATTGCTATGGGGGTGTCATTGCTCTGAGCCTCCTCAGGTGACAGGACAAGATCACTCACTGGTCTTGTTTTGTTTGTAAATTATGAAACGTGGCTGGTATGTCTGCCTGCAGGTGTGTTATGAGGCAGTGGCAGGCACCCAGTAGCTGGTACCAGTTATAGTCCAAATGCATCCTTTCACTGGTGTGGAAACTGAAGTTCAGAGAGGACCTCAGGGAGCCTCTGTAAAGAGTGACAGGGGCTGGGCGCGGTGGCACACGCCTGTAATCTCAGCACTTGGGAGGCTGAGGCAGGAGGATCGCGAGTTCAAAGCCAGCCTCAGCAGTGGCGAGGCACTTAGCAACTCAGTGAGACCCTGTCTCTACTAAAATACCAAAAAGGGCTGGGGATGTGGCCCAGTGGTCGAGCGCCCCTGAGTTCAATCCCCAGTGCCAGAAAAAAAAGAGTGACAGGGGATGGTCCTATTGGCTGGGATGGCAGGAACACCCCACCTTTCATGGAGATGCAATCTGTCATAAGCTCAGAGTCTAGCTTAGTTTCAGGGTGACACCAAAGTGTGGAGGGAACATTCCATCTTCTTCTTTGCTGTGTCGTTTCTGTAGGGCGGGACTGAGCTCTCCTCGAAGGATCATCGGAACTCTTGTTTAAGACCAGTGGGACCCGGTGCCATTTTGGGGAGTACATCTTCAACAATCTGACACCCTCTTGTAGTGATGATTTTATTTATTTTTTATTTATTTTTTATGTCCCTTGGGCCCGTTTTGGTAATCTCATCTTACTGCTGGTGTCAATTTCATCTCGCTTTTCAAATTCACAGTAACAATACTGCGCACACGGTGCTTTCATAATTAACATGAACGAATCTGTAGTAATATTGCTCCTTTCAATCTGGATGTCGTTTGTGGATTTGTCTTCCCCCTGCCCCGGTCACACTTGACAACGGCTCATCCACTTTCATGGTCTGCTCAATCACCAGTCCTTATGCGTTTCCTGGATCAGCCTTCTCCTGCATGCCACAGGCTGGACGCTTCAGAGGTCTTGCTGTGCCTTTCTGAGCCGTAGGCTCAGTGACAACACTTATGAGAGCCTGTTGGTTAAGTTGGCAACGGCTGGCACTTCCCAAACCCTCCTGCTGTCGTCCGATTCCATGACCTTTGTTGGTAGCTCCTGGAGATGCAAGTGCAGACAAGAAACTGTTGACGGATTTGCTTTAGAAAAATGACTCCTGTCAGGGCCCACGTGAGCTTCCTGGCCACTCCTTCTTCTTCGGGGCGGGTATATCTGAAAGGTGAGATTGCTTACTGCTGCCTCTAGGCCAGCCAGAGAGGGGTGCACGTCCGGGAGGAAGCCCTGGCTGTCTTTCTAGTGCTGTCTCAATGTTCAGCTGGTCTTGAGAGCACTTCAGGGGCTGTGGCCCCGGTGGCCGCCGTGGCCAGTTGGGCAGGACCCCTGGGAGAGCAGCTCAGACCTAACCCAGGGAAACATTCTCCCCAACGCTCCCGCAGAGCCGTGGATCAGACCATCAGCAGGCACGGCTGTGTGGGCACACAGCCACGGCCGCCCCGATTCCAGAAGCTTCTGAGCCCTGCAGCACAGTCAGTCCCAAAGCTCCGAGGCTCCAGGCTGCCAGGCTGCTCCTGAACCCGCCCAGGGCTGCCTCTGCCGGGGTCTTCATGTTCCTCACCGAGGGTCTTCATCTGCTCCGTGGATGCATGTTCACCAGTCACCTTGAAACTACAACCTCAGCCGGGCGCGATGGCACATGCCTGTCATTCCAGCACTCGGGAGGCTGAGGCAGGAGGATCGCGAGTTCAAAGCCAGCCTCAGCCATGGCGAGGCACTTAGCAACTCAGTGAGACCCTGTCTCTAATAAAATACAAAAAAGGGCTGGGGATGTGGCCCAGTGGCCGAGTGCCCCTGAGTTCAATCCCCAGTGCCCCAAAACAAAACAAAAGGGGCTGGGATTGTGGCTCAGCGGTAAGCGCTCACCTAGCACGTGGGCGACCCGGGTTCGATCCTCAGCACCACGTACAAATAAAACGCATTGAAAAAAATGCAACAACAAAAGCAAATAAATAAAAATATTAAAAAAAAAAAAAAAAAAAAAAACAAAACTGCAACCTCCACAAGAGACGGGCACCCCAGCTTGGCGGGCGGGGGCCCGGGGCCAGGTCCCACACCACGCCTGCCCGCTCTCGGAGTCTGACCTCCAGGGCCTCGGTGTCCTGTCTGTGAAATGCACAATGGAAAGGCACCTCCCCCGCGGGTGGCGGCCAGGCGGCAGGAGGTCTTCACGGTGGGGCCTGACACAGGGGGGAGCCTAGTGCGCGTCCACCGCGGGGTTAGGGTGCCTCCATTTTCCTGTCTCTGCAGTGGGGTGTGGAGCGCGCCGCCCCCTGTGGCTGTGGGCTTGCATGATGGACAGGCAGGCGGCGGGCGCCCGTGGGCTACTGCTGGGCTGGTGTCCAGGACCTCCAGGTGGCCCTCACCCAGCCCCGACCACGTCATGACCCCTTGTCCACATGGTCCTTGTCCTTCTTTCTGGAAAAGCGTTGGGATCCGCTGTATGTGGCTCGTCGCTCGGATGGCTGAGGAGCCCGCGGGGAGCAGGGACTGCAGGGTCGCGGGGGCTGGATGCTGTCCCCTGGGGGAGTCTCTTCTGCACTGCGGAGGTGCCAGGCAGACCAGGCGGCCGTTGACACCTGCCCTGGGTCTCTCTTGGCCTATGTCAGATCCCCGGCCCACAGTCAGCTCGCTCAGCTTCCCCTCGGGGACCTTCTTGCTCAAGCCAGGGACAGCCGCCGCTGGCCTTTTCTGGCAGAGACAGCCCCGCGCGCGGGGGGACAGACGTGGTGCAGAGTGCAGCCTCAGCGTCCCAGTGCCGCCTCCGAGACAAGGTCACTCGAAGACACAGGAAGAGGGCTCTCCGCAGAAACCAAGGTCCCCAGCTTTGCGACGATGGGCTTGGAGCCCCCGGAACCTCTGACCACAGAGCAGATGGCACAGGGGGACTGTACTGGTGACGGGCAGGCGAGGCCCTCCCTGTAAACCAGGGATGGCACATGAGCAAGCGCTCAGTACATGCCAGCTGCTGTCACCACCACCACTGTCACAACTGAAATGTGGGTCATGGCTTAGAGATCCACGACTTCAGAGCAGCACTGATAGAACTTTCTAGAGTGCCGGGAAGTTCTCCTCTGTCCCATGTGATGGCCACCAGTCACATGTGTTTCTTTACATTAAAATTAGCTAAAATTAGATACAATAAGGAATCCAGTGCCTCAGCTGCACCTGCCCTGGGTCGGGGGCTCAGCAGGCTGGTGCTCACTGGGGCAGGGGGCTGCCATGTTGGACAGCGCAGGACGGGCCACTCCATCGCTGCAGGAAATCACAGCTGGGCCCTAGCATGGGCTTTCACAGGGGTTTTGACTGATTGCTGCCGTGGGGTCAGCCCTGGGAGCCGCGGTGCCTGTGATGGGAGGAGGGTGCCCATGCCCCAGCTCATCTACTGACCGCACACGGGCAGACCGCGCCAGGAGTCCTGCCCAGCCTGTGCCCCACCCCCACGCCCATCAGCAGGTCCCTGGGCTTCACCTGCCTTCCTAAAGCCCTCCCTGAGCCTGCTCCAACCCTTTGTGCTCTCCTTGCTTGGTGGACTACAGCAACCTCTTCGCCTTCTCCCGCCTCCCCTCCTCCCCTCCTACCGCCATCTGTCCATGCAGCGGCCAGAGTGGTCTTTGGAAAACCAGGTCCTGTGGCCTCTCTTGCTCAGTGTCCCATGGCTCTGCACAGCACCTAGGAGAAGCTGATTCCTATGGCACCTCCCTCTCCAGACTTGTCCCCCTGGCTGTCCCTAAAGATTCACTGTGCTCCTGTGCTCACCCCAGGGCCTTGGCACTTGCTGCCCCACCTGCTGGGATCAATGCTTGGCTGGCTCCGCCCTCACTGTGCTGGAACACCATCCCTGGAAGACGCCCCTCTGCCCACCACCCGCTCTCACCTCTGACCTTTGATTTTCTTTGCATCCCTTCTGCTATCACAAACCATCTCATTTTTGGATTTGATTGGCTGTTTCTGCCTGGGCCCTGGGGATCTATGCAAATCAGGGTGCCCCCGGTACATGGGGCTGATTGGAGAGACAGGCAAGTAGGAGATCTACTCTGGACTTTTTGACTACGAGAGCCCGTCATGCCCTCCCTTTTTATTCTAAGGCAAGTTAGGTTTTGATATTTCCAATCAGCTCAGTCTTTTTTATAGGCTCCAGAAACACTTGCTGAATTTAATGGCCATTAAAAACAAAAACAAAAAAAAAAACCAAAACCAAAACAAAACAAAACAAAAAAACTCCCGAGTTCTCACTTTCTTCCTGTTCTCCCCCAGCCATGAGAGGGCGCCAAAGAGCACCTAGCTGCTCCTTGCTTTGGCTAAGGACAGCCCTGGACTTGTTGCCACTGCCCATGGTGTCCTCCCCCACGCCAAACTCCTTTTCTTACTCAAGTTTACACCCAGACACTCTCCTTGAATTGGATCCTCATTGGGCAGAGAACATCGAGTCTACTTTTTGGATGGGAAGACTGAGACCCTAGGGGCTTGCGCAAGACAGAACCCAAGACCGCTTACTTCGCCAAAGATTCCCGTCTCTGGCCTGAGGACCAGGAGGAAAAGCCTGTATCCTCTCCCGATGATAAATGTTCACAATGCCCTGGGTGAGAACAGGTTTGGAATCCACAGCCTTGATATTTCAGCTCTACAGCTTAGTCCCCGGGATTTTCTAGATGCTGAGAAAACCTATTCCTAGTAGGATAAACAGAGTTGTTCTTTCACATGTAGTTTTATTGTAGGATGCTTTTATTTTTCAATCTGTTGAGCCACTAACCTGATTGTAATTTACAAAGCCAGAAGAGCCCCACGCTAATCTATTTATTTTTTTTATCACCCAAACCCTTTTTCACCTTGAGGAAAGCTGCTTGTTCCTCCATTAGAGGGAAGTAATTCATATTTCCCTCCTTGCTTTGGTTACCAGGAAGTTCAGATTGACTCTGAACTTGATGAAAGCAGTTCTGAGCCTGAATTTTCTTTTCTTTTCTTTTTTTTTTTTTTGTACTAGGGATTGAACTCAGGGGCACTCAACCACTGGGCCACACCCCCAGCCCTTTTTTGTATTTTATTTAGAGACAGGGTCTCATTGAGTTGCTAAGTGCCTCGCCATTGCTGAGGCTGGCTTTGAACTTGCGATCCTCCTGCCTCAGCCTCCCAAGTGCTGGGATTATAGGCGTGTGCCACCACGCCCGGCTGTGAGCTTGAATTTTGAAAAAAATCCATGACACAGATCTTCCTCCCTTTTCTTTGCTTTAAAAGTTCTATTTTAAATATGTTTTCCATTTGAAATCCTTCCCAAACCTTTCCGACAGAGGCTGGGTACAAATAAATGACTTAAGTTTATTTCTGAAGCTGCTCCCCTCCTTCCTACCTCCCTTGCATCTTGCCTGGGGGCTCAGGAGCAGATACACTAAATAAGATTAGTCCCTCCACTCGCTCTCACTCTTTCTTTGTAAAACATGCTTTCAGGGGAATGTAAATTGTTTTTAAAAGCTTCCATCCTGGCCCACTGCTAATTATTGCTGACCCAGGAGGATCTGCCCTAATTTGCCTTAATAAACTTATTAAATAGCAAATTTCAGGAGGAAGAAACTACACAGCCCTTATTGGATTAGCCGGACTGCCCGTGGACCTCACTTGAGCAGAGGGAAAGGCCCGTTAGCTGTATGGGAAGCCAAGTGTTTTCAATCAGCCATTGTTGGCCACAGTGCTGGGCCTTCTGGGGGTTGCTAGCAAAGTTTCAAGGCTCTAAAAGAAAAAAGCAATGTGAAAAAGGAAAGAAAAGAAAGGAAGAATGGGAAGAAGCAGCCTGTTCCCCACTAGGTGCAGGTGATTAAATATGGCAACTACTAAAGGAAGCCGGGGCCGCAAACCTCTAGGTCGTTGAAGAACAGGTGCGTGTCTGCGAGGTTGAAGATCATCTCCTCCATCATCAGGCCGATGCGCACAGATGTCGTGGTGTCCTGTGGGAAAGAGAAGGGCACAGTCCCATGCAAGCGCAGTCTTTGGGGTCTCGGTCTCCTTCCCCACCCCTGAAAGGCGGCTTGGGGGTTCTCCCCCGCTCAGCTCTCGTGGGACCGGGCTGGTGACGGCGTGCAGCCGCCAGGGCTGGCTTCTAGTGCATATCCACCCTCTGTAGTATTCAAGTCTCCTGCAAACGCCTTGGATCTGCCAAGACACCTCAGTGTTCGGTGTCACAAGGACAGGTCTTACGGAAGTGGCTGTAGCCAGCGTGGGCCTTCTTCCAACACTGTTTGGTTTTGAGGGATGCCTGGAAGGTTCCAGGGAAAGTGTATGAACACTGGGAGAGCCCGCATGGTGGTCTAAGAACTTTGCTATCTGGCCTTTGCAGAAAACGTCTGCTGTCCCCAATACAGAGTCCCTGTTGAACTCAGGTGTGACCATGTGACTGGCTTTGGCCAATAATACATGGGCAGAAGTGGAGTTTCACTTTTGGCCAGGGGCTCCATGAGCTAGTGACGGTTCTCAAGCTTTTTTTCTTCCCACTTGACAGGAATGAGCATGTTCTGGATGAAAGCTATTCTGTCTGCCTGGGTTCCAGACTAAAGGTGGTGTGCATCAGAGCTGCTGCTGATAATGGACGGACACCATAAATGAAATGTAGACTGAGAAATAGAGTTGGGGGATGTTTGTTACTGTAGCATACCTCACCCATCCTAACTGATACACACTGGCAATAAGTAGCACACTCATTTTCAGTCCTGCTTGCACATGTGATGCTGTGTGGAGCAATAAAAAAGTCCAAACCTCAGCCTGCATTGCACACCAGTCAGGGTCCCTGTGGGGGTGCTGCAGGCACCCAGAAGTTCAAAGTTCCCCAGGTGATTTCAAGGTAAAGAACCACTAGTCCAAGTGTGCACAACACAGGGGTAGGTAGTCAATTCCTGACAAACACCTGCTAAGTGCTTTCTCCCTACCACCCTGAAGGCATGATCTCCTCTAGTCCCCACAAAGCTCTGTGAGAGCAGCAGTTATTTTCCCATTTTATAGATGCGGAAACTGAGGTGCATAAAGGCAGGGGGCCTTGTTCAAGGCCACACAAGCTAGCCAGTGCTGGGATTTGGCCCCAGGTCACCTGGCTTCGGAGCAACCCCGCCCCTGAGCAGAACTCGGGGGGGGGGGGGCTAGAGGGCTGGGGTTGGGAGAGGACAGAGGAGGCCTGTCCCCTTGCTCCATAGACGAGCTTTCCTGTTGGGATTTTTCACAGGGAGGCTGTATTACTCCCATCATAAAAATAAATAATCAAAGAGCATAAACCTGGATGAAGTTGGAAGACATAATGCTAAGTGAAGTTAGTCAGTCTCAAAAATCCAAGTACCAAATGTTCTCTCTTATATAAGGAGGCTATTTCAAAGTATTGTTGGATGGGGGTACATAGGAGGATTAGAGGAACACTAGAATGGTCAAGGGAAGGGAGGGTAAGGGAGGGAGCAAGAGGGGAGGGAGGGGGAGAAAAGAAAAAAAAAAGGTGGTTGAATGAGACGGATATCATTTTCCTTAATGCATGATTGAAGACCTGAATTGTACGAATATACTTTGTATACAAACAGTTGTATGTAAAAAGATACTAAATATATGCACTATGAGTTGTGAAGGAGCCCTAATTAGGAAGGGCTATTGCAGCTAGCTGGAAGCCATAAGTTCCACCTGATATGTATGTGACGCACCTGTAGGCACCCGTAAAGCTGAAGGTATATAACCGGGTGAAAGCAGTCCGAGTTAGGAGAACGAATTCATTCAGTCAGTCGTGCAGTCGCTCGGGTCGGTCAGAAGAAGAGTTCGGGTCGGAGAAGAAAAGAATCAGAGCGGCCAGAACGTAGGCAGAGCGGTTACAGAAGAGAAACCAGATAGAAGAAGTAATGGCTGGTCAGAGTTAGGCCGAGGCTCCCGAGGAAGAAAGAAGAAAGAAGAAAGAAGAAAGAAGCTCTAAAAAATAATCTTTCTCTAAGCTAAGCTAAGCTCTATCTTTCTTTCTTTCTCTCTAAGCTAAGAAGACAAGAAGAAAAGACAAGAAGAAAAGCTCTCTCTAATCTCTCTAAAAATCTTTCTTTCCCTCTCTAAGCTCTCTCTAAGGAAGTAGAAGTAAAAGTAGTAATAGCTTTGCTCTGCCTCCGAGTTTTCCTCCCGCGGCGCTATGGCTGGCCATGACAGGCAGCTTACAGAGTTGTACATATTAAAAATTATAAAAATAAAATTAAAAAAAAGTCAAAAAAAAAAAAAAAAAAAAGAGCATAAACCCTTCCTGACCCTAAAAACCAAAAACCAAACTAAACAAAAAACACACACATGAAAGAAAGGAAGAAAGAAGGAAAGGAAGGAAGGAAGGAAGGAAGGAAGGAAGGAAGGAAGGAAGGAAGAAGGAAGGGCAGCCGCTGATCTCAGGTTCACACGCGGCAAGGAAGGAGGCCCAGGAACAGCCGTTAGGCCAGACACCTCGTGAGAGCTCCTGAGCCGGAGCCCACACTCTGGGTCGAGGATGGGAGTGGCGGGCAGGGACCTTGGTGGAGAGCAAATGAGGAAAACAAACTCCTCAGAGCCGAGGAGGGAAGGGTTTGGGGGGTCTTTTCACATATTACTCATCCCCAAACCATTTCACTTCCACAAAACTGCACGTCCCTTCTTGGTGTGACGGTCACCTGAGTGCTGATGGCCTGCCCTCAGGACGCAGGACAAGAAGCAAGAGGAGCCTTGTGCAGACCCTTCGCCCAGGGCTGCGTCCAGCAGGCTGTCACCTCCCGCAGGCTGTCACCTCCCGCAGGCTGTCCCCTCCCAGGCCCGCAGAGGGAAAAGCAGTTTCTGTGCATGGAACGGCTTCTCTGGGGAAAGTATTCGTACAGTGATGAGAAAGCAAATCCCGTAAAGAGGAAATTCAGAGTGGCTGGGGCTGGGAGCCCGTGAAGGAATGTTTGCTGAGCTGGGACCGAGGGCGAGAGAAGGAACTGAATTCTATTTTTTTTTTTTTTTTTTTTTTGGTACCAGGGATTGAACTCAGGGGCACTCGACCACTGGGCCACATCCCCAGCCCTTTTTTGTATTTTATTAGAGACAGGGTCTCAGTGAGTTGCTAAGTGCCTCGCCATTGTTGAGGCTGGCTTTGAACTCGTGATCCTCCTGCCTCAGCCTCCCAAAGTGCTGGGATTACAGGCCTGCACCACCGCGCCTGGCTAGGAACTGAATTCTTATCCTGTATTTCATGAGCCAGAGATCAGGCCTAAACCAGAAAACAGATCAAACAGCCACAACATCAGTGTGTCACTTAGAAACGCAGAGGTAAGTAGCAAAAACTCAGCACAGGATGAAACTTGTTGCCTTTGGGTAGAAAGAAAGGGTGGCGGGGTCACTGGCAGTGACTGTTTTTCATAGACATTCCATTGTAGAATGACATAAATTTAAACCTGTATTATGCCTTTCGCGTGCTAAGAAATGAAAATAACAGGCAACATATTTAGTAATTCCAGTTTTCTTTTTTTTTTGTTTTTGGTACTCAGAATTGAACCCAGGGGTGCTCAATCACTGAGCCCCCATCCCCACCTTTTTCTGTATTTTATTTAGAGACAGGGTCTTCCTGAGTTGTTTAGAACCTCACTAAGTTGTTGAGGCTGGCTTTGAACTCACAGTCCTCCTGCCTCAGCCTCCCGAGCTGCTGGGATGACAGGCGTGCACCACAGCACCTGGCCATAATTCCAGTTTTCATTATTTATCCTAGAGAAAAACTCATACACATGAACAAGGGACAAGATGGACCTTAAGTTTGGGAGCGGTGTCACACGCCTGTAATCCCAGAGACTTGGGATTGCAAGTTTGAGGTCAGCCTAGGAATCTTAGTGAGTCCCTGTCTCAAAAATACAAAATGAGGGCTGGGGTTGTGGCTCAGCGGTAGAGCGCTTGCCTAGCACGTGAGCGGCCTGGGTTTGATCCTCAGCACCACGTAAAAATAAAGGCATTGTGTACAACTAACTAACTAAATAAATATAAAAAAATAGAAAATGAAAATGGCTGGGGATGTAGCTCAGCAGTAGAGCCCTCCTGGGTTTAATCCCCAGTACTGTTAAAAAAATAATTCCATATAGAACTAGTAGTAAATTGCAAAAGATTAGAAACAATTTAGCTGCCCGGCCAAAGGAGACTTGAAAATAAAATGCAGTCTATTCCCAGCTGGGCGTGGTGGGGCACACCTGTAATCCCAGCACTTGGGAGGCTGAGGCAGGAGGATTGCGAGTTCAAAGCTAGCCTCAGCCATGGTGAGGCACTTAGCAACTCAGTGAGACCCTGTCTCTAATAAAATACAAAAAAGGGCTGGGGAGGTGGCCCAGTGGTCGAGGGCCCCTGAGTTCAATGCCCAGTACCAGAAAAAAAAAAAAAAATTGCAGTCTATTCCTATGGAAAACTAAATTTCAACGGAAAGAAATGGACTACATCTCCATGTGTTAACATGAACACATCAAAAAATATATTGTTGAAGCCGGGCGCGGTGGCGCACGCCTGTAATCCCAGCACTTTGGGAGGCTGAGGCAGGAGGATCGCGAGTTCAAAGCCAGCCTCAGCAATGGTGAGGCACTTAGCAACTCAGTGAGACCCTGTCTCTAAATAAAATACAAAAAAGGGCTGGGGATGTGACCCAGTGGTCGAGTGCCCCTGAGTTCAATCCCTGGTACCACAAAAAAAAAAAAAAAAAAAAAAATATTGTTGAGTGAAAACACCCCATCTATATTATATACTGCATATTATTGGCATTTATTAGCAGCACATGTTACTATGTGCTGTCCGTGGCCTATGTATTTACCAATATCTGAAAGGATGCACCCTGTGTCAGAACACTAGTTACTTTTGGAAGGCGGAGAGGAGACAGTAGGAATTAAAGGTGATGGTCAAAGCAAAGTTTTGTACCATCCAGAATATCCTAAATTTTTAAAAGGAAGATATTTGAATATTTATTGTGCAATTAGAAGTCAAACGGCAACAACAAACTAAAAGTACCCGAATGTGTGGAGACCCTCTAGGACACCGGCCCACCTTGGCACGCCCAAGCGCCAGGTTTCCTGAGAATCTGCTGGGCACTGCCTGCTGATGGCGGGAAGCTGCACAGATGGGGCCTCCTTTCTCAGCCTCCTTACTGAAGACCAGCTGGGCCCCTTGGCAGGGAAGCCTGGACCAGCCCCCAGAGACGCACCCAGGAGCTCGGTGACCTCAGTGCTGCCTGCGCCAGACCACTTTGTCCAAGTAGCAAGTGTTTTCCCAGGGTTGCGAAGACAGAGAAATTAAAAATAGAAATTGGTGATGACTCTATTAATTAATATAAAACATGTCTGGACTGCGGCAGGACCAGAGCCTTCCATCTGGGGTTGTCTGTGGAACTTGTTGTCCCTAACATATTCCGCGTAAACGCGCCACCCGTCTCTGTGGCTCCAGCCACCCAGAGCAGCGTGGAGGGGCACGCCGTGGGACCCGATCAAATAAAACTTAAAATACAGAGACTCTGCACCACGCTCTTCAGCTAACCAAAGGCCTCTGACCCCTCAGATCCACTCTGGTTATGAGATAGCAGGTGTGTAAACACCGTGCCCAGCCTGGCCGCAGCAGGACCCCAGCAGCTCCGGTATTGTCACCTCCCCCGACCCCAGCTCCCTCACGCCCCTAAGCAAAGAACCTGTCTCTGTCAACCCCGCAGGAGCGCCTGAGGCCACAGAGTCTGGAGCAAACGCCAGAACCGCTTCCCTAATCATTACGTATTCTTTGGATCAAAGAAAAATCCGAGATTAATTTCCTAAACAAGCAAAGGCATAAGTGGATCACTTTAAAAAATAAATAAATAAAATAAAAAAAGAGCCGGGCGTGGTGGCGCACGCCTGTCATCCCAGCACTTGGGAGGCTGAGGCAGGAGGATTGCGAGTTCAAAGCCAGCCTCAGCAATGGTAAGGCACTTAGCAACTCAGTGAGACCCTGTCTCTAATAAAATACAAAAAAGGGCTGGTATGTGGCCCCATGGTCCAGTGCCCCTGAGTTCAATCCCTGGTACCAAAAAATAAAAAATAAAAAAATAAAAAAAATAAAAAATGATCAGTTTGAACCAGAACAGAGAACCGAGACGAGGGAGGTTTTCCACGGCAGGCTTCATCCTGGGCAGGGCTGTGCGGGCTGGCGGGCGAGTGGGTGGAAGGGCTTCTCTCTTCTCCTGGAGAACCTGCTGTCCCCATCTGGTCACTTCATGGTGACAGCTGCTCTCAGGCCATGCAGTGGAGCTGAGCTTCAGCACACAGCTTGAAGCCGGAAGTACTGACTATGCCTCTGTGGGAAGAGTTTGCCCATCTCCAGAGCAGACAGGGAAATGTCGGAGTGCCCCTGGATGGACGCTGTACTGGTGACCTTGCATTTCAGCAGAGGTGTGCACTGTCCTGACGCAGGATGTCTTTCTTGCTGCGCCCACGCCACAGCACCTAGAAACAGTGAGCCGATGACCGCAGAGCCAGGCCTGGGACAGAGCAAGTGCTGGGGACGCTTAGCTGGGTCGCAGCTACCGTTACGTGTCACCGCCGTTGACTTGGGCAAGGTCACTCAGCTTGGACGAGGTGGCTTTGGGGTTGAAGCTCACATCTGATCTGACCCCACCATTCTCGGGCTGTGTCCTCGATGCCCGTTGGGGTCACTCTGCCCTGGGGGAGCGTCCACCCTCCTTGGCTCAGCCTCGTGCCAGGACAGGTCACTTCATGCACAGGAGGGTGGCTGTCACTGCCTCCCCCCTTGGACGATCTGCATGCACCAGATGTCTCTGAGGGGTGGTGGTCTCCGATGCAGCTGAGTCATTTGGTGCATTTCATCCGGGGCCTCTGCTGGAGGCTGTAGAGGCTGGCTGTGCGGGAAAGGCTGCCGGAGGCCTGGGTCACTCAGACCCTGGCACCCCTGAGGGTCGTGCATGTCCGGGACTCACTGTCGGCCAGCGCCCGGTGCTCAGCTCAGAGGCCCTGGCCATGCTCCTGTGGTTGGCCAGACATTCAGGCTTAGTGTGGCTTCAGGTGGCGTCTCTCACTGCCCTGGGGCTGGGGTCTCAGTGGCTGGGGTCGTGCCCCCAGAGAGACCCAGAACACCAGTGAGACCCAGACCCCAGGGCTCGGGTGGGCTTCCCCAGCAACACCTGGCACCCTTTGCCACACCTTGTTGCTGGGAGAACCAGGTGGTGTTTGTGCCCGGCTGGGGAGGGACACCGGGGAGGGGGGTCGGCTCCCTCCTGGGCTCTTCTCCTGGGCCTTTTCCCTGGGCGGATTTTACCTGCGTCCTTCGACTGTGGCAAACCCTCGCTGTGAGCACGACCGCCTGCCCAAGGCTTGCGAGTTCTGGCGAATCAGAGTCTGAGGGTGGTCTGGGGCCCCGGACACAGTGTCTTTATTAGACACCTTAAAAGTCTACCAGCTGGTTAACCAAGGAGGCAGCATATTAGGGAGAGAACATAATCTCTCTGGGAACGAGCTCCCACATCTGCAAATGAGCAGTTAACACGTTTTGGTGGAGCTAATACCCCTTGCTGGCCTTCCAGGGTGATCATGAGCTGAAGGCCTGGCCAGCATCACAGAGCCGGGGTCAGGGAAGCCAATGGGAACTGGCCACAGGACTTCAGCCATGGCTGCCGGGAAAGAGGCCCCTTGGCTCCCGGGGTGGTGGGGGGGCGAGGCGGTAGAGTACCCCCATCCCTGCCCAGGCGGTGACAGAGCCACGTGAGATCCAGGATGTGGACACCGTTTGGGGTGTGAGCCTGTCTGTCACAGCAGGCAGCTGTACCGTTTGCAAGAGCCATTTGAGGCACATCATCTTAGGGACGAGTCTTGGGACAGAAGCTCCTCTCCTAGACAGGGGTTTGGAAATCAGGGTGCGCATTCTGGTTGTCACGATCACTGGGGGAGTCGTGGTATCGAGGCGCCTAGGATGTGAACGCCTCATGATGTGTGGTGGGAGGCTGTCGATCATGGAGAATGGGAAAGTCTCACACACCCAATGACTTCCAAGTCTCTTGCTGGATGCATACTTAAAAACCCTGTTTCTAATGATCGGAGCCTGGACTGTAACTGCACTATATAAATAAACGTGAAATATTTCTGCACAGGCTTGATGGGAACTGGATATGCTGCCTATCTCTGCCCTAACATTTTCCTTTTCTTGTGGAACAGAATTCCCCTGCTGCTTCTTCGTTTTCTTAACTGCAAATGTTTAAATGAGAGGTAGGTGCAGGTTGAGAACCTTTCGTCTGAAATGCTTGGCACCAGACGTGTTTTGAATTTTTGATTTTTTCAGATTTTGGAATATTTGCCTATGGATAATGAGATATTTTGGAGATGGGGGACCCAAGTCTAAACTCAGATTCATTAACGTTTTTATATACATCTTCTACACGTAGGCTGAAGGTCATCTTAGATGATATTGTTAGTGCTCCTGTGTTTTAATTGGGACCTATTACACAAGGCCAGCTGTGGACTTTTCCCTTTATGGGATCACACATTTGATCTGCCTTAGGGCCTTTGCACTTCCTGTTTCCTCTGTCTGGAACTTCCTTTCCCAACCTCTTTGAGGCCAACTCCTTGGTAAAATGCACTTCCTGCTTCCACTGCCTGAAGGCCTTCTCTGACCATTCTATCTAAAATAATCTAAGAAAGCTAAGTGCGCTGGTGCATGCTTATAATCCCAGCAATTTGGGAGGCTGAGGCAGGAGGAAGGCAAGTGTGAGGCCAGCCTCAGCAATTTAGCAAAATCCTCAGCAACTTAGTGAGACCCTGTTTCAAAATGAAAAACAAAAAGGGTTGGGAATATGGCTCAGTTTTTAAGTGTCTCTGGGTTCAATCCCTGGTACCACCCCAGGGGAAAAAAAAATCCAAGATGCCAATTTCCCACTTAATCCATGTCCCATTGTCCTGTCATAGTTTTTAAGAGCACTAACCATGATCTGAAAGGAATTTGCTTATTTATGATTTTTGGTGCTTCTCCCCCAAGTAGGAGGCAAGTCTGAGACAGCTATGGCTTCGTCCCTTTTACCCAGAATGCAGCTGGGACAGCAGACGCTGCATCAGGTGTTTTCTAAAATAAGTGTGTGTGGGGGTGGGGGGGTGGGGGGAGCTTTATGTCCTCACCACGTCTCCTCCTCAAGATATCTTTTCCCCACTTTACAGAAAAGTCAAGGCTCCGAGTGATGAAGTGACAGTCCCAAGTCACTCTGCTAGTAAGTGGCCCAGCTGGGAGTCAAACCCAGGACTGGCTCAAGAGACCAGACCGGAGCCACTCAGTGTCACCACTTCACTCCCAAATTTGTCTGTGCAGGGACGAGAATAGAAAATATTTCATTAGGAAAAGAAGCTTAAGGCAGATCACAAAATAAATAAATAAATAAAAATTGGGGAGGGTAAATACCTTATTTAAAAGTTGTTGTCTACTTTTTCTTTTTTTTTTTTTTTCCTTCCTTTGGTGCTGGAGATCGAACCCAGGGCCTTGTGCACGCGAGGCAAGCACTCTACCAACTGAGCTACGTCCCCAGCCCCGTGTTGTCTACTTTTTAATAAATAAATGATTCATTGAGTGAAATTCTCCTTCCAAGGAGGGGAGACGTGAGGAGCAGCTGTCATTCAGAAGCCTGTCCTGGCCTCTCCTCGGGCCTCAGGCTGGCTTCGCATTCTAATAACTGCCAGGCTTGTGGGGAGGAGGGAAGTCTGTGGGGGGGAGAGGTCCCCCCCCTTATTGCCTCTGAGCATCTGTGCCTTTAATTTCCTGGATTTGATATGAAAAAGCAAAGCTAACTGGTAAATCCCCCTCCCAGGGCCCCTTCCCCAGGCTGGGAAGGGCTCTGCAGGAACCAGACCCCGGCCCAGATTGGAAGCAGCCCATTCCAGCCCCGCAGGCTCAGAGCCCGAGGCCTTCCGCTCCCCAGCCTGCCCCCTTTGGGTGCGGCCTGTGACTTCAGGATGTCACCTGGGAGGCAAAGAGAGGGTGCCGGGGAGACTTAGTTTGGTGACCAACTTAAGGGCCATTAATGTTATCCGATGCGACGGTTCCAGAAAGAATTTTCAGAAACAGACACGCCTGTGGGGTCCCGGTCTCTTGGTAACCCTGGCCAGGCTGCCTGCTTCAGTCTAGCAGGGGGGCAGTTCTGCAGATAGTCCTCCCAGGTAGGAGGGAGAAGCCCTGTCTCTCCTCCCAAGTGCACCAACTCACATCCCAAGCCTTGGACTCGACCTGGCCCGGGACTCCGCCCTCCAGGACTGCTGTCTGCTTCATCTCCAGCTCCTCGGGCAGCTGGGATGATGGAGACACCTCCCTAAGGAAATCTGGGTACCAAGCAGCAGTAGAGGCCTGGGAATTTGAAGCTGTCTTCAAATACGCACGCACTGGCAATTTCATCAATAACTACTGTTCAGAAAACAACTCTGAGCTCTTTAGAAGTATTTCTGAAAGACTTCTGGCGGCATGGTAAACAAATTCAATGGGCTAATTAGTTTCTTTTTTTTAAAAGAAGGGATTTGGATTGATTTTTAAAGGGGGAATTGGTGGGAACATCAATGTTGCTTTTTCTTGTTTACAAAAGACCCCTAGAGTGAACATTTTTAGCATTCTATAAATGAGGGGTTTTCAACCTTGGCTTTGTTCACATTTTTGAGCCAGACAACTCTGTTGTGTGTGGGTGCCCCGTCCACTGCAGGGTGTGAGCCTTGTCCCTGACCTCCACCCCCTCGATGCCCGTCACACACCCCCATCCAGAGGTGACAGCCACAAATGTCTCCAGGCTTTATTAAACGTATCCTGGGGGCAAAGTCACTCCCGGTTGAGAACATGTGGCTTAAATGCCCTTAAAACAATGAAAAAGCATGGTCCCTCGAGTTAGGAAATTAACCTTGGAATTGCAGAGCAGGAGACTTTTAAATGACACCAGCTTTCTAGCAAGGTGACAAGAAAAGTCTCCAGCGGCTGAGTGGGAGGTGCCACTCTCTTGTCTGGGGGGGGGGGGGTTGTGTGACCCCGTAGTCATGTCCCATCCCTGCAGCCAGGCACCCGGCTGCAAATCAGGGCTCTGCTCTCACTACTAGACAGCGATGCGGGCAGGTCACCAGCCCTCACAGTGCCTGCGTCCTTGGCATACTCCTCCTGGAAGCAGGGGTGATGAGCTGGTGACAGGGGCCTGGCTGGCAGCTTGCACTGTGGTTGGTCGGTCGTTCCTATCCACATCCATCGCCTGCCCTTGCCCGTCCTTTCTCAGGTGCCACCTGAAAGGAAGGTGGGGAGGTGCCCGCTTGGCACCTGGTGATCCAGGCCCTTCCCTCTCCTGTCAGCGCCCAGACTGCCCCGGGGCCAGGCGGGTGCCTGGGGGCCCTGTCTGGGCCTGCACCGGGCGGGCTTGGCGGCGGCTCGGCTGGCAAACACCGGCGCCTGCTGCCTGCGTTCAACTAGCTTTTCTTCCGTGTCAATTACCTGACACCCCAACTTTGGGACAATGGGCTTCTGCACCTATTCCAGACGGCGAGTTCTCCCTCCCTCTCCTTTAAAAAAAAAAAAAAAAAAACCCACAAAAACACACAAACCAATCCAAGCCATCACGCCTCCAGCCCACCTTTAAAACACCCCCTGCCAAGTCGCTGTTTACAAGCTGAACAAATAATTACTCTGCCACAAGGAAGAAAAGTATTAATTAAAGCTATTCATTAAGGCAGCTTCCCTATTCTGCAGGGTTTATCTGGCAGAGGTGTCAGCCAAAGGTCAGGGACGGATTAACGCACAAGGGAGAGGCCTTGCCAGTCAAACCTCCGCCATGCGGTTGGCTTTTAATAATAAAGTTGTCATTAAAAGAAAGAATTTAATGGTTTTAATTGAGTTTAATTACTTGGAAACTCCTGGAAAACAGATCAGCTTGTTGAAAAAAAGAAAACTTTTTTAAAGGAAGACAAGAAAATAAATGCTGGTTGAAAAGCAGGAATGGTGATTCACATGTTCAAACAGTGAAGTTCAAAAAAACAACAAAAAAACCCCAAAACCAACTTGGCTTCTCGGCAGTTTCTGAGGAGAACACAGAAGATGGAAGGGATCTGAGCTCACCTGGTCAATCTGTCTGTACTCTCAAGAACTCGACCATGGCTTCAGGATGAACTCGCAG
The DNA here is from genome assembly GCA_025594165.1 of Tamias sibiricus. Lineage (NCBI taxonomy): Eukaryota > Metazoa > Chordata > Mammalia > Rodentia > Sciuridae > Tamias > Tamias sibiricus. The sequence continues at coordinate 164,771,211 of CM046659.1, forward strand.
AGGGGAGGGTAGTGAGCCACGGTCAAGGTGAAGGGAGAGGCCTTCCCGGAGTCTCTTTTGAGAGGCAACTCTCAGCCTCAGATTTGTGTTGACCTTTGAAGAACGTCCCATGGCTGCCTCATGGCTTCTACAACATTTTATTAGGATGTAAAATTTTTTGGCGGGGGTGGGGGTGCCCAGGACTGAACTTAGGGGCACTCGACCTTGGAGCCACATCCCTAGCCCTGTTTTGTATTTTATTTAGAGACTGGGTCTCACTGAGTTGCTTAGCACCTCTCTCTCTCTCTCTTTTTTAAATATTTATTTATTTGCTCGTGCTAGGCGAGCGCCCTACCGCTGAGCCACATCCCAGCCCCTAGTGCCTCTCTTTTGCTGAGGCTGGCTTTGAACTTAAGATCCTCCTGCCTCAGCCTCCCGAGCCACTGGGATGACAGGTGTGCCCCACCACGCCTGGCTAGGGTGTAAATTTAAAGGCAGAAATAAATAGACGATTGGAGCTGTGAACATGAACGGGGCAGTGACCCTCCTGATGTGTGCAGGACTGCGGGGCTCTCTGGGTCAGGGGACTTTCATGCCATAAGTGGGAAAGTTCTGGACACGCCTGGGTGAGATGGGAACTCTGTCCAGGACCCAGGGTTGGCCGGCGACCTGCGAGACCAGGGATTTGCAAAGTGCTCAGGACAGACCCTGACACTGTGCTAGCGCCCACAGCCTCCACCCAGCCCTATGCTGTCCTTGTCAGCCCTGTGGGCCTCCTGCAGGACACCAGCAATGTCTGCCTGCCCCGAGGGGACAGCTTCAGAGCAGGCTTCTAAAGGCAGTTACTCTACACAGGCTGCCCCTGCAGCAGGCCCTGGGTGGTCAGCACTGCTGCTGCACGTCCAGGCTGCGCAGGTGGAAACACAGGCACAGGGAGACAAAAGCACTTGTCCGAGGTCACGTGGCCTTGAACTTGACCTCACTGGACCAGGGTTGGTGGTGAACTCTACCCACACAGGGTGAAAGCACACACTCCAGGCTCTGAGGCAGCCCCGCAGCTCTGCTGCTGCAGCCGCCAAAGCAGCCCCTGACGGTATGTAAATGGTGGGCGTGACTGCATTGAAACAGGGAGGTATGTAAATGAGCGGGCGTGGCCACGCCGAAGCAGCCCTGGACGGTATGTAAATGAGTGGGCGTGGCCGCATTGCCATGAAACTGTGTGCAAAGACAAGGGGGGGGGGCACTGAATGGACGTCCTTTGCTGACCCCTGCTCTGGACCACTATGCCACACCGTCTCTTCCCTCCCAGACGTCACAGTCCCTTGCCACATGGGGCTTACCTAATGGAGAAGGAAGGGGACACGAAACCCTAAGAAACGTCTCGTTTCAGACACAGGATGATGTACTCCAGGGAGAGAGTGAGCTGGACCGAGGGCCTGAGCACGTGTGTTGTGGGAGGGCTGCCAGCAGTGGGGGTGATCAGGGAAGTCCTCCCCGAGGAGGTGACATCTGAGTGGAGACCTGAATGACACGAAGGAGCCACCCACAGGATGGGTGGGGAGAAAGAGCAGCCAGTGCAAAGGCCCCGAGGCAGGAGCAAGTGAGGAGCGCTTGAGCAAGCAGAGAGGCGGCCAGTGCTCAGTGAGTGTAGGAAGTCAGCGGGAACGGAGGGGAGCAGGCAGAGAATCAGAGCCCTCGGGACTGGACCACGGAAAGGATCTGAAGTGTGCTGGGAACCCGAGAACCGTTTCCAGAAGGTCTGACCCCCGCTGTCCTCTTGGTGCTGTACTATCCTGTCCAACCAGACCCAAGGAGCCCGGCGTGGTCCTCACGCCCACTTTACAGAGGAGGCTCAGCAAAGCCCCCGCCCATGAGGAATCAGGACCGGACCCCCTCTGGGGAGACTTGCTCCGGGCCCTCCTCCCCCAGTGCCGCTCAGCCCTGCCCGCCGCCCTCTCTGGTGCACAGGGGACTCTGTGCTGAAGGTTGGGACGCGGTGCTCCACACCTGGCCACACTGGCACGACTGCAGGCTGCACGGCGCTAACCAGTTCACAAACACGGTGACAGGTGTCGTGGTGTGACCACCAGGGACAGGTCCACTGCCCCAGGGGACCAAGGAACCGGGGAGGAGAGAGCAGACCACGCTCCTCGTTAGTAAATCCGTTTCCTCTTAGATGGCAACGTCAGGGCCTCGCACAGGCTGTCAGCAGAGGGGTCCGGGAGGAGCCAGAGGTCACTGCCTGCAGTTTCTTCTGCTCTGAGGGCGAAGTTCACGGCGGCGCCCACGAGGACACAGGGCTTGTTTCCCCTCACACCCCAAACTTGGCTTTTAAGGTGGACTAAAGGAGACAAAAATCAACTCCTTTATCTCTCCACTCAACTCATCTCTTCTGAGTGTCCTTTAAGAGCCAGGTGTTATTCCAGGCTCTGGGACACAGCCTCAAACAAAATAGCCATAAATAAATGGATAGTAGGTCTTATGGCAGGGCTGCTGTGTACGGCTGCACAGGTTGAGGACTGCACAATTCCAGGGGCACCGTGTACAGAGACCACCAAGACAGTGGGCCCCCCAGAGCTGGGCCTTGGGCATTCTGATAACAGTAAGCCCTGCCAGGAGGGGACAAAATACTTCAGAAAAAATAAAGCAGGACTTTGTGTCATGTGGGCTGTGTGGGAGGGGTTATAGGGAGTTCCTAGATGGAAGGTGGCATCTGAGTGGATTTGTGGGAGAGGGAAGAAGCCCCTGGGTGGCTGGAGGAGGAACCCTGCAGACCGAGGGGACCAGGTGGGCAAAGGCGTGATGCTGGGGCAGGAGTCCCTGGCAGGCAGGAAGTGGGGGCGGGGCAGAGGGAGCTGCAGAGGAGCCCTGGGAGGAGGCCACCAGCAGAGCAGGCCCGGATCTCGAGGCCACACCTGGGGACGTGGGCCCTCCTACCTGGGCCAGAGGATCTCACTTCAACTCTGGATTTCTACTGAGCACCTACTATGTGCTGGGTGAGACCAGGCAGCCCTTGGTCCCCACGCGGCTCACCAGGGTGCCGGCTGCTCTCACAGTTGAAGGGCCCGGGTGGCCCACACAGCCCCCGGGGCTCCGAGCTTCCACTCTGGGTGCAAGAACACGCTCCCCTTCGCTCTTCTCAGTGCAGAGGAGGAGGACTTGGCCTCAGGGTGAGGGGCCACCTAGGGAGGGGTGGGGACTGGTCACACTGGCACCCGCCCCATTTAGAGGAGGCAGGCAGTTCCAGCCCCGGGTGCCCTGGGGACTGTGGGTCCAGCATGGCCACACCCTGTGATTCTTCAAGAGAACCCAGAAACCTGAATTTTTCTTTTTGTAACTGACACGATTGTACGCGGGGTCCAACGTGCTTTGACCCAAGAGGCGATGATTTCAGCAGCGTCATCAACTTGCACATTCTCCATTTCCTGGTGGGGGGACCAATCAGAGTCCCCCCTTCCAGCTATTTGGAAATGTATGTGACGTCATTGTCAACTACGGCCAACCACCGCGGAGCGGAAGTGCAGAACTCACTCCTCCCGCGAGGCACCTCTGTGCCCCGGCCCTCCCCTCCTCCACGGCTCTCCTGACCACTGCTCCGTTTTCTACTTCCACAGAACAGCTTGTTTTGGTTCCACATTTGAATGACATCATGTGGCTTTTGTCACTTAACATCAAGTCCTCCGGTTCCACCCACGATGGGGCAGAATTCTGAATTTTAATGTGTAGGCTCCTGGTTTTAAATCCCGGCAACTAATTTAAAAGGGTGATGAAAAGACTGTGTTTCAGAGCTGGCCGTGTCCCGAGGCCCCCCACGCCCAGTGTGACAGCCACATGGGAGGAACTGGGGACCACGGCCTGAAGGTTGTCTCGGGAACACCTGGGGCTTGGTGGCACTGGGCGGGGCTACCGCGTCCTTCTGGGCAGAGGGAGATGGGCACATGTACCGGCAGGTCTGTCTTGGGGACCGAGGAGATGGCTCATGTGAGGAGTCTGACCTGGTGGCGCACGGGGGTGGGGGTTGGGGGAGATTCACGCTCTCCGGCCGCGAGCCTGAGGCCCGGGTGTGGGTGACGTGGGACCAACTCGTGAAAGCAAATGCTTCAGTTTTGGTTCTGAGTGCTCTGCGCATAAATTGGACAGTGAACGAAACAGACCAATTCCTGGAAAACCACAAACTACCAACTCACCCAAGATGAGGTCACTGCGACGATTAAAGAAGCTGAATTCATAAAATAGCCCCCCCCACCGCTGCGCCTGCAGGCCCCGCCGCCCAGAGGGCACGGGCCAGGTCCACCGCCTCTCCCAGGGCCGCAGGCAAGGTGCCCTTCCCTCCCCGACACCTCGACCCACGGAAACCCGGCACCAAGAAACAACCAAGAACGTGACCCAGTTTTTCAGTAAAAAAAGTTCACATTTGCGCCTCCCGGTGGCCTGGCGTCCCTGGGGACCAGCCACAGCGCTCTGGCTAGTCCTGTGGGGTGGGCGGAGGGCGGGAGCTCTATTCCAGTTTACAGAGGAGCAAACTGAGACCCCAGAGGAAAGTGACCGGCCCCGGGCCCTGGATCCAGGCTGTGGACTCCGCCATGTCACTCACCCGCAGGGTGCCGATTAGAAATGGCACGACAGGAGAAGAAGCAAGAGTGACTTTCTGCCCCAGCGGGCACCCTGGGTCGGCCACGTGCCTCCGAAGCCCGGTTTTGGGCAAAATGCTCTGTGCACAGAGAGCCCCCAACTCCCTCCCTCGCTTCCTTTTCTTTCTAAATCCACACGACATAAAATGAACCTTTTTTTTTTTTTTTTTGTACTGGGGATTGAACTCAGGGGCACTCGACCACTGGGCCACATCCCTAGCCCTTTTTTGTATTTTATTAGAGACAGGGTCTCACTGAGTTGCTCAGTGCTTTGCCATTGCTGAGGCTGGCTTGGAACTCGCGATCCTCCTGCCTCAGCCTCCCAAGTGCTGGGATGACAGCTGTGTGCCACCGTGCCAGGCTCATAAAATAAACCTTTTAAACTACACAATTCGGTGGCATCGAGGACACAGGTTGTGTGACTGCCACCTCCGTCTGGTTCCCAGACATTTTCATCACCCCGAAGGAACCCCTTTCCCATGAAGCACTGGCCCCTCTCTGCCTCCGGTGGCCCCAGCCGGCGTCCTGTGGCGTGATTCACCACTGTGGGTCCTTCACAGACGCGTACAACGCGTGACCCCTCGTGTCAGCTTCTTCCACCCAGCGTCATGTTCTCGAGGTTCATCCATGTTGGAGCCCGTATCAGTGCCCCCTCCTTTTCATGGCTGTATACTACTCTATCCTACCAGGATCCGGCACTTTGTTTACTCCTTCATCCATGGACGGACATTTCCAAAGAGATCCTCAGACTGCATTTTTCTACTTTGGATTCAGCCCCTCCCACTCTGCCCCTGGAAGGGCATAAAAGCTCACGAATTCAGAGAATGTGTGGGAAATGGGTTCTGGTGAGGGGGACAGGTCCCATTTTCTTATCAAAGTCAATCCTGAACTCAATTGTGGGGTTGGTGACCTCTCGTCTTTTGGCAGGTGACACCTCATCACCAGGGGCTCCTGGAACCCAGCAATCTTTGGACAAGCTCAAAAACCCCTATTGTTGGGAAACAGGTAGCATAAGTCACACAGGTGGGGGTGGGGTGCCAGGGAGACAGCTTCTCAGCCTGCTAGTTAAGCGTCAAGGAAAACTGTCCCCATTATTTCGGTTCCCAGGTCATTGTGAGCCGCCATCCCTGTATTTACAGGAGTCAAAAGAGCTTCTGGCTCCCGCCCAGCCGATTTAAACCCGTCTCTTTTTTTTCCCTTTAGCATTCACCACAAGGTGGGCTGGGAAGGGGGGAGGAAGTTGGCAGAAGAGGTCTCTAAGCTGGCTGGCGGGCATGTGTTAAATTGGTGGGTGTAGAATGAGGCCGGCTCCGGAGCCTGAACCAGCCCCGGACCCCCGCCCCAGGACGCGGCCTCTCAGCCTGCAGAGCTTCAAAGACAGTCTGCTAATGAGCACTTTTCTGACAACCCCAAACCATCTCCGAAATATATTTTCTGTGGGAAATAATCCTTTAATGTTCTAAAATACCTAAGCAGAGGTGCTTGGCGTGGAGGCCCGTGGCTTAGGCAGCACTTATCAGGAAGGATTAAGCCCACAAAGGGTGCCACCCCCGCCCCTCACCCACCGCGGGGTCATCCATCCCCACGCATCCTTCAAAGTGTTTCCAGCCTCTTCCGGGTCCCCCCCCCCCCCCCCCCCAGAATGACTCCTGCAGCTGTCTGCGACTTTGGACCAAGGGGCTGGTGAAGCCCGCAGCCCTGGGGCCCGGGCTGGGAAGCCCCATCCGTTTCTCGATTAGCCACCAGGACCAAATACCTTTCATTTAACTGAAAAGTGAGCCGGGGTGGGGAGCGCGAGGTCTGACCCCCGGTGGGGGAACGAAATCCCCGACTTCCTCAGAGAATCCTTCCCAAATTGTGTTCATCTTGACTTAATCCGCCTCTACCGAGTGAATTAGGCAGTATTTATTTTGAGAATCTATTTTATAGAGTTCCAAGGACTCTGTTTTGCTTGGGCAGCCCTCCCTCTCCATTTGGGGACCTGAAGGCTGCCGGAGGCCTGGCCAGGCCTTTCAACGTGCTGGGCCTCCGCCCACGTGACCAGAGCAAGGTAAATAAACACAGCTGAGCCCGAGAAAGGGGCAGGTTTTCTCATTAAAGAAATAAAATAAACAGATGTCCTTAAGCACTTCGGCTTGTGTTTGTCCAGGGGTGGAAGGCTCTAGATGTCTGACCGGCAGACCAGGGTGGAAGGGGGAGAAGAGAAAGAAAAGAAATCCGGGGTCCTTGGAATTAACTAACAGTCCCTCAGGGAGGGCGCTTTTGATTTGAACCTTAGCAACTTCTACAAATAGTTTTTAACTGCTGGGTCATAAAACCAGGTTTTTTTTTTGTTTTTGTTTTTTTTTTTTTAATTTCTTCTCAGTTTGTAAAGCAGTAAGGGACAGGCCGAGCCGCGGATTGCCAACGGTGTCTGATTGACTCCTGATGGAGCCGAGCTGGGTCCTGGATTCCGGAATGGGAGCGGGAATCACTCATGGCACCGCTGAGGACTGGGCTGGTGGGAGGGGGCAGAGGAGCCAGGGCGCAGGGGCCAAGATCGGGGAGGCCCTGTCTGCTGGGCCTCTTTCGGACACATGGGCTGGTGCGGACTGGACCCACAGGAAAGGCCACCGGGGGTGGACTGAGGGCGTCATCTTGCACGCAGACCGTGGCGTGTGGAAGCTGCCGGGCAGGTGCTGCTTCAGTACGCCTGCATGGGCCTGGGACTCTGCGTTTCTGACCTGGCTGTGGTGCTGCCCCCCGGAGGGAGCTTTGGTAGCCCCATGGGGCTTGAGGCACAGCAGGGCTCTGTAAGAAGCAGTCGTGATGCACCCAGACATTCGTGCGTCCTCGATGCCTTGGTTTGGGTCCCCCCCAAAGCTGACCCCGAGTCCTGGACTCAGTGGCAGGCAGTTTCCTGGGAGGTGGTCCCCGGAAGTGCTGGTGACCTTGTGGGGAGGGGAAGCGAGCAGGTCCTCACTGTGGGGACACGACCCTTCCACGCTCTGGGCTCATCTGGTACTCTCTGCCAGGTCTGTGAACCCCCTGGTGGGACAGCACGTCTTCGTGGGTTGTGGCTCTGAGGTGGGGTTCCTCGGCCCCCCGATGGGCGGTGGCCAGTAAGCGCTTTGTGCCCTCTGCCCTCGCCATGCATGCGAGTCCTTCTGGGTCTGTCCTTTTCCAGAGTTGCAGTGGTGACTGGGCAGCAAAGTCCACTTCCCGGGGTCACTCTGCAGGCTCCCTGCACCGATGACCCTCCCCAGTGTCCTCCCTGTGTCCTCCCCCTCCACTGGGAGGCTGCGGTTCCGCCCTGGGTCTGGCTGGCTTGCTTGGGCTGGCCGAGCGCGGCAGAGGTGCTGGGCGCCCATTCCAAGCCTGCTTCGTCCTCTCGCCTCGAGAGAAACACTGTGTGACCACGAGAGAGAGCCAGGACGTCCTCGCTGTAGGGTGAGAGACTCCACGAGCAGAGACGAGCTGTCCCAGCCGAGGTCACACTGCACCCACGATCTGTCAGCTGTCTGTAGCTACCCAACAGAGCCCAGCCCAGATGGGCAGAGCCTCCTCCCAACCCGCAACCTCATGGGCTTAATAAATGCTTACTGTTCTGTGCCACTAACCCCGGGGGTGATTTGTTACAGACCTAACTGATAACACAGCTAAGCCAGGTAGGAAGCTATGATGACTTTTCTTGCCTTTTGTTTTCCCTGGAGTTAATAATGGCCTTTAAAAAAAAATCCTCTCAATGCATTTGGATGCACCGCATATTTTATCAAATTGTTGGCTCGAAGATGTCTCTCTTGGCACCTTCTGACCTACTTCAATCAAGAGCAACAGCAGCTGTTGCTTTCTTTCATACTGGGACCTATTATGATCTGGGGATTTCTTTCACTTTGCTACAATGTTACATTTCCTGTTTCCTTTTTCCCATTCTTTCTGCCAGTAAAGTGGTATAGATCTTCTAGTTGCTCTCTGAAAAAGAGCTACTAGATGATGATTTGTTTTCAGATGTTGCCTCCCCACTTTCCTGAAAAGGACTTTATTATACTGTCTTACTTGACAGTTTGGCTGGGTATTGAATTTTTGCTTGGAAAAAAAAATAACTTTCCTTCATAATTTTTAGGCTTTTGTCTATGGACTCTAGCTTCCAGTTGCTACTGAGAAGTCCACAGTCACCCTGATTCCTCAAAAATATGGAATGAGTCTTGAAATTGCATGTCATCCTTGTGTGGGGCCACGGCTGATAACCCCTATGTTCTTCCTACCTGAGCATGTGGGCGCAGGAACGGCATTCTGACGGGATTTTTAAGCTCTTGTTGGGCAGAAACAGTTTTCTACTTTTGGTTTCTGACTTTCCGCACCCAGAACATTCCTGGGTACAAGGTAGGTTTTGAACAGAAAAACAAACCTTTGTGAATGAATGGGAGGGTCAACCAGTGCTTGGAATTCTGCGTCTTGTTCGTGGGGAATTGCTTCCCGGACGCCTGTGCCGTCCCAGGCAGTGTGATGGCAGTGTAAGGAGGCAGAACGGTTCCCGGGCTCTGTTCTCACGTAGGGAAAGCAAATTAAACAAGCAGTCACACAAATTTGGTCAGGGCCATGAAGGAAACGTCCAGGATGCTACGGAGGTCCGAACAAGGGGATCAGATTTCATTTCAATCAGGCCCCGTCGGGAAAGGGCTCACTGAGGAAGTGGTGTTGGAGCTGAGACCTGAGGGACGAAGAGGGGTTTGCCTGGCGCGGATGGAGCTGTTTATGCAGAGGGAAGAGCATTTGCAGAGGTCTGGGGTGCGAAGGGACATGGAGGGCTTGAAGGAAAGACAGATGTGACTGGACCATAGTGAGTGAGCGGGAGTTTCCCAAGATGCAGCTGGAAGGCCGCACAGCCTCCTGGGTCATGGCAAGGAACGTGTGCACATGCCTGTCTATCCTCCTTCCCAGAATGTGAGCTACTGGGGATAGCGTCATTGTCTACGATGCTGTCATGCCACTGTCTACACCAAGGCTCGGGGACGGACACAGAGATACTAACAAAACTTTTATAAGCGGATGAATTAACCTGTAGGCTAAATGGGTGGATAGAAGGATGGATGGATAGATGGAATAGTTGATTGGTGTTCCGTCCTACTGCCTCTGCATTCCCTTTCTGGGTACCCATTCCCCAGCCTGTGCACTCCTAAGGATTAGGACTCCAAATCTGTCATCTCATCCCGAGGGCTACTCTTGGGCTACTGAAGCCACTTGGCTTAGATGTACTCAGAGCTGGAGGTACGTGGGGGTTTATGTGGCTCTGGGGAGGTTTGTCCCTAATGGTTGATTGGTAGGGGGTGTGGAAGTTCAGTTCCTTTCCCTGGAGGTGGGGCCATCACGATAGTGGTGTCATTTACCTTCCAGAGCTCGCTACAGATCAGGCTGAAGCCAGGTGCGGTGGCGCACACCTGTAATCCCAGCACTTTGGGAGGCTGAGGCAGGAGGATCGTGAGTTCAAAGCCAGCCTCAGCAATGGCGAGGCACTGAGCAACTCAGTGAGACCCTGTCTCTAATAAAATACAAAAAAAGGGCTGGGGATGTGGCCCAGTGGTCGAGTGCCCCTGAGTTCAATCCCTGGTACCAAAAAAAAAAAAAAAAAAAAAAATACAGATCAGGCTGAGGCTGGGCTTGTGCTTGGGATGCCACCCTTGCCTGGCTCTGCCCCTCCCCTTCCTGCTCTCCTACTCCCAGTGATTAGCTGGTAAGATGTTCCCTGAGGATCTTCCTCCTGGGAACGCAGCCTAGGAGGGTGTGTGAGTTTCACCCTACAAAATACCGGAAATCCCCAAACCTTCCAGCAGATGATGCACTTTCAGAAAGCAGGGACCCAGGGGAGCTGAGGACGCATGTCCTGCCTGAGGTCCCCAAAAACTCAGGCCTACTGTTTCCAAAACTCACCACTATTCGAGAAGTGAGACATTTGGATTTTATGTAAAAATAAAACAGATTTCAAGGTCTCAACCGTGCATTCAGAACCTTGGTGCCAAGGGCCAGGCCCGGCCTGTCTTCAGGCCAACTGTGACCCTCGAGTGCTAGCTGGCACCTCGGTCCTGAAGCCTTGAGCAGGGCCTGGCTCTTGAAGGGAAGGGTGGGGAAGGAAGCTCAGGCAGGCATCGAGGGATACCCGACCCTGCCATCCAGCCCTTGGGCCCTGCCACTTGGTCCCAGCCCAAGTCCCCACTTGCCAAAGCGTCTCTGGCCCCAAGCCTGGTAGAGTCAACGTGGTCAGCATTCCACAACCTCTGCCGAGGTCCTTGAGGGCCTGGCTCTGGGAGGGGCAGGCCAGGCTGGCACTGGTCACACGTGTGGGAGCTTGTTCTCTGGACGGCTGGCTCTGTGGACATCACTTCTGCTGTGCTGCCACCACGCAGGCTCAGAACTCCCCACTGGTGAGCCATCTATTTATTTGTTTATTCAACAGACATTCGTCCACCCTGCGCCGGGCTCCATGGAGGGCAGGAGATGAAGGTGTGGACAGGTCAGGCCCCTCCATGTGTGGCTGGGCTCACAGTCTCTGGACGAGCTCACTCCAAATGCTCTTCATATTCACCCTCAGACAGTCACATGACCCCTGGTGGCTTCCCATGGGTAAACCAGTGGCTCATGTCTGGCCTTTCATCCCTTCTAGGCTGGGTGACCTTGGCCAAGCCATACCACCTCTCTAAGCCTCAGTTTCTCCTGAAATGATCATAAGAGGAGGCGACTGTCTTCTAAGTCTGTGGTGGGGTCACACCGAGAGAGGGCCTAGAGCTGAGCTGTCCCTAAAGGGTGTGCATCACCTCTCTGTCAACCAAAAATGTTCACGACACTCCAGATGTCCCCCCAGGATGCAAAACTGCCTCTGATTAAAAATTACTGAGTTCGAGCGATGGGGAGGGACGTGGGCAGCGCGGAAGGATCTGGAACCAGAGTGCCCTTCCGAATGCCACTCACACAAGAGAAATGACAGGAAAGGACAAAGGCACGCGTCACAGGCCACAAATGAAGGCCACGTGTTCAACGAGGAGGAAAAGGAGGGCGAATGGGTTTAAAAGAAAACACACCTGCACCGTGTAGAACAAGAAAGGGACCTCGGGCAGAGGAGGAGCAGGAGCCACTGTCCCCGCGCGCCCGAGGCCCAACTGTAAGGTAACAAAGTTCATCGCAGGACGCGCAGCCCGCGCTCCACGCCGTGAAAGCCGAGGAATTCCTACAAGAGGAATCTTCCAGCGGGCAGTAGGGGCAGAGGAGATCAGGCCTCTTCAGGGGAAGATACTGGACAGAAGCAGCAGCCAGGGGCCTTCAGACACCATTCTTCTTCCACTGCAACCCCCTGCACATCTCCTGCTTCCCAGTTCAAGCAAGCTGAGTTGCTGCTCCCACCGGCCTCCAGCCTCACTGGCCTCACTGCTGTCCCTCAGGCGCATCAGGCAAACTTCTGCCTCAGGGCCTTTGCACTTGCCACCCGCCCCAGGGTCTTCCACCCGATACCTGTTCCTCACTTCCTTCAGGTCTTTATTCAAGATCCATCTTCCCTGTGAGGCCCTCCTTCCTATCTGCTTTTTCTTAAATTTAAGTTCAGCACCTTTTCCGGGCAGCACCTCCTGCCCCACCCTCCCCTCCCATGCTCTTCTCCTCTGTATTTATTATTTGTCTTGTTCACTGGCTTCTCTCCAGGGGGCGGAGCCTAGGACAGTGCCTGGCTGCGGGGTGCTGGAGGCACAGTCAGGGAGACGCTGACAGAGGCCTGTGTCCCAGCATGGGCTTCCGGAGCTGTTCTCTGACGCACTGTGCCCTAATTGCCATGCAGCAGAAAACACCTCCTTTATCTGTCCCAGTTTGATCCGGGAGGGTCTGAGGTGTCCTCCCGCCAGGACGTGGTGGGACGTGAGCTATGACTCCCCGTGGCCCTCGGGTCCCTGTTTCTGGCTTCCCATTCCTGAGGGAGCAGGTGTGACCCTTGGGCCTGGCTGGTGAGTGGAACTGGTTTCCTGGCGTATTCCCACCAGCTGAAGTCCCCTGAGAAGGGAGTTTTCAGAGGACCCTACGCCCTACATGAGCCCTTAAGTGTCAGTGGGGTCCTGTACCCTGCTGCTGGGGCACAGAAGCAAAACCCAAGGGGGGACCGTCTGAGCCAGGCGTCAGGCAGATGTGACCAGAGCCAGCCTCCCTGAGACTCTAGATGCCACCAGACCTGAAGGACCCCTGGGGCAGGAACCAGACACACCCAGCATCCTGAGTGGACAGAGGACTTGAGGTCCGCGGCTCTCCCTGACCCCTGGTGCTGCAGGAGCCCCCGATATCATCTGGGGAAGGCAGAAGAGTGACCCGACAGGACGTGGGGTGACACTGAATGCCGAGAAATAAAGTCCCACCCCATGCACCTGTGTGGGTGGTCATCTCTGCCTGCTACAGACACCTGAATATCCCCTGCCAGCGCTCAGTGTCCAGACGCTCACTGAGCTCCTACTGCGTGCAGGCTCAGAGCTCCCTGGCACTTGCCCGCACCTGGCAGAGCTGCGGGGCCTGAGGCACAGGAAGAAATGTGCCCCCTGGCCCCGTGTGTACATATGGAAGCACTTCCCCATATTTTGAATCAAGTGGAAAAATTAATAAAAGTTCTATAATCACTGCCCTGACTATGATAAAGCCCCCTGTGGCCCATATGTTCCTGCCATCATCACCCTAGTAAGCCTGCCCCACAGAGATGAAGGCCTGCGTGTCCCACCGGAGGCAGCAGGGCTGGCTTTAAATAATAGTATCCAACACGCCAGGTGGGGACAAGCCTTGTTTGGTGAGGAACTCTGAGGCGGGTTCCTGCATGGAGGAAGGAAGTGCAGCGGAGGATGCTGGGAAATGATCTTTCCTGGCAGAGAGGCAGGTACAGGGTCGATCCCAAGAACAATCTGCCAGTTACAAAGATGGAGGCTGGTCACTGGGCACGGCTGGGGGACTCAGTCTTCCTGATTTCAAAACTTACTACGAAGCTACAGTCATCAAGACCCTGTGGTACTGGCACAGACTCAGGGTATCCATCAATGGAACAAAATTGAGAATCCAGAATTGTGTATGATCAATTGATTTTTTTTTGGGGGGGGCCCTGGAGGTTGAACTCAGGGGCACTCGACCACTGAGCCACATCTCCAGCCCTATTTTGTATTTTATTTAGAGACAGGGTCTCACTGAGTTGCTTAGTGCCTCGCTTTTGCTGAGGCTGGCTTTGAACTTGTGATCCTACTGCTTCAGCCACCCGAGCTGCTGGGATTACAGGCGTGTGCCACCGTGCCCGGCTCCCAGCCTTTTTTATTTTGAGACAGGGTCTCCCTAAATTGCTGAGGTTGGCCTTGAACTTGTGAGCCTCCTGCTTCAGCCTCCAGAGTCACTGTGATTACTGGTGTGTGCCGCCACACCTGGCTGAACAAGTTAGTTTTGACAGAATGCTGAGACTGTTCAATGGGGAGGGAAAAGTCTTTTCACAGAACAGTGGTGGGCAGCTCTGGATATTTATGTTTTAAAGTGAGCTTGGACCCCTGCTTCATTCAAAGCAGATCACAGACCTAAATGTAAGAGCTACAATGATAAAAATTTTTAGAAGAATGCAACCCAAATTGCAAGTGACAAGAGAAAATACAGATGAACTGGATTTCATCCAAATTAAAACTTAGTACTTCAAAGGACACCATCAAGAAAGTGAAACAGACAAACAAAAACAAAAACAAAAACAAAAAAACAGAACGAGAGAAAATATTTGCAAATCACATATCTGGTAATAATCTGAAATTCAGAATATATAAAACATCTTCCAATTCAACAATAAAAAGACAAGCACATCAATTAAGAATGAACCAAGGATTTGAATGGAAGTTTCTCTGAAGAAGATATGCTAATGTCCATTGTCACAGTCCCTGGGAACCCCTGTCTTCAATCTAAGTCACCAGTTCACACAGTTAGTTATTAGGGAAACGTCAGCCCAAGCTACCACGAGGTAGGTACCACTTCACATATCCTGGGATGGTGACACCCCCTAGACAGACAGTAATAAACCATTTTACATCATTGATGGGAATATAAAATGGTGCAGCCACTTTGGAAAATACTGTGCAAGTTCCTCAAAATGTTAAACTCGGAGTTACCATAAAACCCAGCAATTGGGGGCTGGGGTTGTGGCTCAGTGGCAGAGCGCTCGCCTCATACATGCGCGGCCCGGGTTCGATCCTCAGCACCACGTAAACATAAAGGCATTGCATTGTGTACAACTAAAGTAAATAAATAAATATTAAAAAAAACCCAGAAATTGCACTCTGAGGTATAGAGCTAAGATAATTGGAAAACATGTCCCTGCAAAAACCTGTCCTTCAATGTCCACAGCAGAATTGTTCATAACAGCCTGAACCCCAACCGTCCATTGGCTGGTAAGTGGGTAGATAAGGGGTGGCACATCCACACAATGGAGACTCGTGTTGCCATTAAAAGGTATGAAGTACGAATGCGTGCTAAAACAGAGATGAACCACATATTGCAAGAGTCCCTTTAGACACACTCTCCAGGAGAGGTAAGTCTGTAGCGAATGGAAGTAGATAGTAGTTTCTAGCAGTGGGGAGATGGGGTGGCAGGGGGGAGATGACTACTAACAGGTGTTAAGTGTTTTTCGGGAGTGATGAAAATGTTCTAGAATCACAGCTCTGTGAATGTACTAAAAATCACTGAATTGTACACGTGGAAAGGGCAGGTTTATGATATGCAGATTGTTTCTCACGGTCATTAAGAAGAAAAAGGACAGGAACAAGTGGAGCGGTTGTCCTAGAGTGGGTGTGGCATCCGTACTGGGCTGCCTGGTAGGCAGACTCGCTGTGGTCCCACGCCCTGACGAGTCCTCTAACTATCCCTTCCTCTCTGCAGGGAGTCTCTACCACAGCCACAAGGTGCCAGGAGACACAGTTACCGAGGGGCTGCTCTGGCTCAGCCCTGGGGAGGAGGGGAGGGGACGGGGGTGGAGAGATGACAGTGTCCAGCAGCCCATCCCCTGATTGGGACCAGGAATAGAGCCCAGTTTCTGTTTTAGAATTCAGACACCCTGTTTTGAATCATGGCTTAATCATGTTAGCTTTGCTGGTCTTATTTTCCTAAGTAAACAGCAAATCCTCCCTTGGCTGGGGCTGTAATTGATATGATCTGCCTCCTGCAATGCACTTGGCGTAATGACCATAAGCAACGAGGTGCCAGTCCTTGGCATGGATGCGTGTGAAGGGGGGCCGCGTCTTGTCCTCCAGAGCCACATTCGCTGGATACCGGGGCCCTCACACTTTGCTGGCAAGAGCACCTTGGTTCCCTCTGGGGCCGCGCCTCTCCCACCCAGTCCATCTGGTGAGATAGAGCAGCTGGCTCCTCCTCCTTTCCTCCGCGGGAGTGGCCTGGCCAAGGGGAGCTTCAGAGGCTGGCGGGTGGGTGGGCCTGTGATCCAATTTGGGGCGATGAGATTCAAGCCTAGGAGTTGTGCCAGAATCTGGGCAGCAGAGGTTTGTTTTTTCTTTCTTTCTTTTGTTTTGTGATGCTGGGGATTGAACCCAGGGCCTTGTGCATAAGAGGCAAGCACTTTACCAACTGAGCTACATCCCCAGCCCTCGGTCTTTTTCGTTGGCATCTCTGGGAGGAAATCACCATATGGAGAAAGATAAATAGGGAAGGAAGAAAGGCCCGAGAATACCGCCTGAGCGCCTGGATTCCATTCAGCCAGACCCGAATCCCAAGTATCCCTGGGTTTTTCAAGTTGAGATCTGATAAATTCCCCTTTAGCTTAAGTACTCTGTGCTTCAAGCTGAGTCCTGCTTCCTACCAGCGATGGATAATGAGCTTCCCACGGCTGCAGCTGCTAGAGACGTGCAGAGAGAATTGTGGGCTGGAAGTTGAGGCCACGAGTGTTTCGGTTGTCGATGCGCCAACGACACAACCTCCCTGGGTCTCAGTTACTCTGTCTGCAGAATGGGGCTCACAATCTTGTCCCCGCTGGCCCCTGCCGCGTCTTTGACTTCCAGGTGTAGAGCTGTAGCCGAGACCTCTCTCTGGAGTTTCAGGCCCACACAGGTCGGTGTCTCCTGGGCCTTGTAAACAGAACTGACTTGATTCGTTGTGATCACTTTTCTCTTTCATTATTCTTCCTTTTACTATACAGTCCTTTGGGATAGACGCTGAAATGTCTTCCCCTCTTTCTCCTTCTTAGAGTAACAGAATCCTCACATTTTCACTTGGCACATGACTGGCCCAAATAAGGACTGTATTTCACAGGGTCCCTCGCAGCTAGTCGTGTTCATGTGACTGAGTTCTAGCCAGCAGGACGTGAGCAGAAGGGCTATGTGCACTTTGGGGTTTGGCTTCCCTTTCTTACTGGCTGAGGTGCAGACATGGGGGTGAGCTCTGACTCATCATGCCAGTGCTGAGGGGTGGCAGAGGGTGAGTCTGAAGGACCCTCAGTCCCTGGGGCCACTCAGCAGCCTCACCGGCTTGAACTACTTCTTCTTGGACTGCCGGGGCCGGGGGAGGGCCAAAGTCAACTTCTACCTTGTTGTTTTCCATCTTGTTTAGGGTTGCTGGATTTAGTAAATAAAACTGCTCATTTTTCACCTTATAGAGAGCTGGAGGAGGGGATGGAAGGTTCTAGAACAGGAGTGAAGCTGTCCCAACGTCACACAAGAAGGCAGTGAGTGCCCTACTTTCATTTTCTCTTGGAGGACCTTCCTCCTTCACAGCCTCCATTTCTCCTAGCCTAGGAGGGAGACTAACTGGACGTGACCAGTTCTGACCCTGTGTGGGTCTTGTGATCCTAGCACACATGTTGACACTCAGATTCCAGGGGGCCGGAGAGTCCCACAGCTGGGTTGGAGGGCCAAGAACGGCCACGAAGGGCCACCACGATGGGCTGGAGCACAGATGTCCGCCTCTGAGGCCCTTGCCGCAGGCTCCTGTTGATTGCTGCCGCAGGGGAATGAAAGATTGCCGGATTGCCTAATTTTTCAAGAAGAGCTGGAAGTCTAGATTGTTTTGGTCTGTGCGATCTCCTGATTTTTGAATGTTGGCGATAAATTCACATTTTTTCAAACACTCTTGGGGCCAAACAAAAAGATCTGCGAGCTGAATTTGGCTGGTGGCCACCACTTAGGAATTTCTGTTTTGACACTACTTTTCTTCCTTCCTTCCTTCATTTAACAAGTATCTACTTGACACCTACTAAGGGGGAGCGCTGTGCTCCGCACTACAGATAGAGCAATGAGGAAAGGGGGGTGGCCCTGTCCTCCTGTAGCTTGACGTTCTAGGCGATTGTTCCAATCCATTCATGTGACAAGTATCTATTCAGCAAGTCTGTCCCCTGCCCTGTGCTGGGTTGGGAACATTAAAAAAAAAAAAAAAAGGCTCACGTTCCCTGCCCCTGTGGTGCTCATAGGCTCCAGGGAGGCGGACACTTCAGACACAAATGAAAAAGCAAGGTCACAGAAGATGTAATCTAGATGGAAGGAAGAGGTTGGGAGAGGTCTCCTGCAGGAAGGGAGGCCCACATCCGAGTCCCAGCAACTTGGGAGGCTGAGACTGAAGAATCAAAAGAACCCATGAATTCAAGACCAGCCTGGACAGCACAGTGAGGTCCCATCTCAAGAAGAACAGAAAGAATAAAAATAAAAAAAAGAACCGAAACATAAGTAGGATTCAATCCATAAAAGAACATTCTAGAACCACATTCTAGATTACAGCAGAGGCTTCCACGTGCCCCTCTTCCACGTGACCATTCTTGCACACATAAGGCTTCCACGTCAGCACCTGTGATTTCCCACCTCAGGGTCTTCTTGGGGGCAGGTCCTCAACCCTTGGTGGGAAGGATTTTGTGGGTGACTACCCCAGCCCCCTCACTTCTGGGCCCCTTGATGCCGAGGGGTGCCCATGATTGGCCCGTGGTCTCCCATGGACTGCGCCTGCTGCCCAGAGCAGTCACAGCCTGCTTGGACATCCTTCCCCTCCCTGCCTTGCTTCCTGGGGACACCTGGGACACCTCCCAGATCAGCATCTGGTTCTGGGAGGCACCCCGTGGCAGCCAGCGGAGGTGGCAGGTTAGCAGGTTCAGGACAGAAAACTACTCAGGGCACGTGGCAGGAAAGGGGGCTGGAGAGGGGCCGGGGCCAGCTCGAGGAGGGCTCTGGGGGCCGGGGCCAGGGCTGTCCCTGCGGAAGCACAGCGAGCTTTCACAGGGAGTGATGTGACCAAGCTGGTATTTAGGATGACCCTGTATGGGGCAAGAGTAGGGGCTGGGAGAGCAGATGGGGGGTCACAGTGGAGGTGAGGGGCCTGGGATAAGGTGGGGGTTGGAGAGGGTGACAGGCCGTGAGGAATGACATAGGCCCCACAGGGATCTATGGGGGTGTCCTTTTCTTGAGGGAGCCTCTGATTTGGCTTAAGGACAGGTAGTGAGACACACATGCCAAGATTGTACCCAAGGTCACCAGGCCCTGCCCAGCACAGAAGTGTGGTGTTCACAGAGCCCAGGACCCCGTGCTGGGCAGCCTCGAAGGACAGGGAGAGCTCAGGGACACGTCTGTGGGGTGCGGGTTGACTTTACCGGGGTGGTGGGGCAGCCTGGCTTTGAGGACAGTGTACTACTGGGGCCCTTTGGGTGCAGCCCACCTGCTTGCGAGGGCTGCGGAGCCCACCCTGGGCCTTCAGCGGCCATGCACCCCGCTGCCCTTGACCAAGCCGTGCCCAGCCCAGAAACCCACGCGGGTCCCCGCAGGCCCTGCTAGACACATTAACGGCATTCCTACGCGGCCAGAGATTTCTGCACCCCCAACACCATTTTTACATCCTTTGCGATGTCGTGGCAGACAATAAATCTATCCTGCTAATTACACACGCAGCTCGTTGCGACCCCCATAAAAACCAGGCGCAGCTGGGAAAGCCATGAGGTGATGTCACGTCATAGTCCTGGTCTCTAAACAGAAACAGAAATATTTTCCAGGCGCTGGCGGGAACCAAGGCTCCCACTCATGCGGGGAAGCAGCTGCCCATGGGTCACTCACCTCTGAGGAGATGATCACTAGGCTGTCCTGTAAGTACTGCCCCTCTGCTCCCCATGGGTCCCCTAAAGAGACGGCAGATGTCTGGGGGCATTGCCTGAGGTTGTTAAGAAGTCCGGGGCATGGATGTGAAGAGCCCACGAGGTTTTAGCAATCGGGGTCATTACTGCATCATTAAGGGGGTTTCAGGTCTCTTCCACCTGCCACCATCAACCGGCAGCATTTGCCCAGAATTCTAACTGGTTGGGTCCCCAACATAGTTTGTCAACGATGCATTTGCAAAGCTGTTGCTAAGTCCACGCTGGAGTTGACAGCGCTTCTCCTTCCTTTCCAAAGATCAAAATTGATTGGCCAGAGATGCTCAGCCACGCTGCTTGGTTTTCTAGCAAGGACAACTGCCTCTGGCTGCAGGGTGTCCCCACCCTTTTAGGAAGAGGACAGCTGAAGAGCACAGCTTGCCTGCTCCCAAGTAGGGGTCAGTCACTTCGTATATTGGAAGAAAAGGCACCAGGGACAAGAGAGGGGGAAACTAATTAAATTTTCACATGTCAAAGGAAAATGCACAGGAATTTTCAAACTTGGGCAGATCTAAACAGGTGGCTGTAGTTGGAGAAGCTGCTGGGGGGAACTGCCCCCACAATTCCCAGGATAAACTGGCTGGATGGAAAGTCATGTTGTTAAAAAAAAAAAAAAAAAAAAGAGAGAAAGAGACAAAGTGGATTCTTACCTTCCCGTATCTGGATGCGAAAGTCCCCGTGAGTAAGGAGTGAAAAATAATTATGGTCTCATCCAGGTCCCACACGAACACGCGCTGGGAGGAAAGAGAGGAAGACAATGGAGTCAAAGGGGCTCACCAGCGTCTGACTTCATGTCTGCAGAAATTAATTCCCTTGGAGGAAAAGTCGTCTTGAAAAACATCACCCCTAAGTTACCAAGCCTGTGACTCACGGATGTGTCGCGAAGGCCAATCTCTGGGCTCCTGTCAACCCAACAGATGCCAGAACCAAGAGGCCTGTCCCTGCCTTCCACATAAAAACTCAGAGAAGGAGGCGCTCGGGCCAACCACAGCAATAAAGATCACATAACTCACTGGGCAACATGAAATAGTACCATTTCAATCCACTGCTCACCGTGAGCCCCACCATCCCTAAGCATTTCTGTTCAGAGGAAGTCTCCATGGCTCTCGATCACGTGTCTTTACTCGTTGATCTGCCCACGGGGGGTGACCGTGTCTCCTGACTGGGTGGTCTGAAGGACGAAGACTCAGCTTGTGCTGGTTTCTCTGGGACCTTACATCTTTCACTTAGGCGAATCCTCCTATTTCCAATTCCACTGGCCTTGGACATTCTCCCTGGGCTCAGAGAGAAAACCCGAGATGGAAGGTGTGGATACTGGTGGCCCTACCTTTTTCCTGTCGCACCTTCTCTCCGACATCCTTCGTCTTTATCTTTACTTCTACATTGTCAATGTGGATAAACGGGTCATGTGTTTGGTTTATATATCTAAAGTTAAATCTTTTGTGCTCTGTCTACATGTTGATTCTAAAAGTTGGTTACCAGTAAAGAACATTTGCATCTTGTGATCATTCTTTACTGCAGAACCAGAAACATTCTAGATGTCACTTTTTTTTTTTAATCTCCTTGTGTCTAGTATCATAGCCCCAGATCCATTCTAATGACAATGTTCTTACTGTCAAGGTCATATGTTTTCTCTTCACTTGAATTCCTTCCTGATTAAAACAATATACCAGCCGGGCGCGGTGGCGCACGCCTGTAATCCCAGCACTTTGGGAGGCTGAGGCAGGAGGATCGCGAGTTCAAAGCCAGCCTCAGCAATGGTGAGGCACTTAGCAACTCAGTGAGACCCTGTCTCTAAATAAAAAACACAAAAAAGGTCTGGGGATGTGACCCAGTGGTCGAGTGCCCCTGAGTTCAATCCCCGGTACCACAAAAAAAAAAAAAAAAAAACAAAAACAAAACAAAAAAAACAATATACCATATGCCAATTTTATGAATCAACTTGTCTGGTATAACTTTTTGTTTTTGTTTGAGTTTATTAATTGCTTTTTTTTTTTCTCGTTTTCTATAATATGCCTTCATTATAATGTCCAATTTAGTCAACACCCTCTATATCAAAGATATGCATCCTCAGTGTCAGTATCAGATTTCTGCATCAGAGATGTGCATCCTCTGATAGAATGCTCCAAGGTGAACTGGATCATATTTGGACTTTCTGCAGAACTAATGCTCTGAGACCTCCCTCTAGTGCATTTCTGGTTTGAGCCACTGTTATTTGGATTACAAGTCTCTCTCTTTCTTGGTTTTCTTCCTTGTTTTATTTGAGTACATCCTTAAGTTGCTTTTTCTGAGTGGATTCATGGAAAGAAATCTACCTGAATTCCTGCATAGCTGCTATCTTTATTTTCTCTAGAATTTCTCTGGGTATGAAATTCTAATTTGAAAACAATGTCTTCTAGATCTTTGAAGAAATCATTCATTACTTCTTAGTGTCCATGGTCATTGATAGAAAATCTCATGTTTCACCGATTCCTTGGAGATTTGACTTTTTGTTTTCCTCTAGGGTCTATAAGGATATTTTGTTTTTCCTTGATACCCTCAAATTTCATAAGGTGTGATTCTACCTAAGTGTGATCTTTTCTCATTTATGCTATTTAGCACTTGAACATTTTTTTTCAAATATTTATTTGTTTTAGTTGTACACAATATATTTATTCTTTACGTGGTGCTGAGGATTGAACCCGGGCCGTGCACGTGCTAGGCGAGCGCTCTACCGCTGAGCCACAATCCCAGCCCCAGCACTTGAACATTTTTAATCCAATGACTTGCATTTTCTACTTCTCTGAAAAACAATTTTCTTTTATCTTCAAATAATTTTTCCTATCTTTTTTTTTTTTTTCTTTTCAACTGTTCTCTCTTTCTGGAATTTCTGATAGATTAATTTTTTTAGATTGATAATGTTCTTCCTTTTAAAGAAGATTTTCTATAATGTTGTCTTTTTGATCTATGTTTTGGGATATTTCTTTTGTTTTTCTTTTGGTACTGGGAATTGAACCCAGGGACACTTAACTACTCAGCCACATCCCCAGCACTCTTTGTTTTGAGACAGGGTCTTGCTAAGTTGCCTAGGCTGGCTTTGAACTTGTGATCCTCCTGCCTCAGCCTCCCAGGTCACTGGGATTTGATGGAGCACCCCCATGCTCAGCTTCTGGGAGATTTCTTAATCTTTCTTTTTCGACCACTCTTGCAGTCATTTAAAAATTTCCAATAACAGTCTTTTTTCTTCTGAATATTTCTTTATCAATAGCCTCTACTTCTTATTTTATGAATCCAAAAATCTCCTTGAATTTTTTTAAGAAAACCAATCGTAATTTTTATAAGTTCTTTTGTTTCTTACTTTGCTTCTTGTTTATCCCATTTATTCATCCTCATTTTTCAAACTGTTGGTTTTCCTCATTTTTCCGGTGATGATTGTTTTTAAGAACAAAGGACCTTTTTTTTTGTTTTGTTTTTTTGTTTAAATCTCTGTGGCTGGTGTTGAGAGGAGAGCAAATACGCCTCCTCAATCTGCCAACGTGGTCACCTTTGAAAACCTTCTGGAGGTTGAGAATTATATTTCCACAATGGCATTGGCCCTGCCTTTAAAAGTACAAAGAAGCATCTAGAATGAAAAAGTCAAATCAGCATGCCCAATCCTCTAGTGCAGAGGTTTCTGAAGCAATTAGTAGAGTTGAATGTTGTTTTGTAAGTTTTTTGGGCCCAGCTGGTCAAGTGTCTGTGCTGGGTCACATACTGAGTGCATTTCTTCTTATTCAGGTCATGGTAGAAAAATGTTTGCAAGCCATTATTTTTGAGGTTCAAATATGCTAATTCTTAATTAATCTGAACTAAATGGGGAAATCAGTTTAATTTAGAACTTTTAGTTACAGAGGTCTTTAAAAATCAGGGAGTATTTTAAAAGTTGGTGCAGGCTCCATCCATCCATCCATCCATCCATCCATTCCAAACCCTCTGAGGAAGCCCTGCCTTCCCCGCCAGTACCTCATCCTCTGTGCCCAGCCCTAGAGTCTCAGTGGGTCCACTCCCAGTGGCCGTTGTGCAGGTGACCCTGTCCCTGAGCTGCCACAATTTGGACCACCGTGGGTTTATAACCCCCCATGGGTCATATCTTTACTTGGAAACTTAAAATTGGGGCCTAGAAAGAAAGCGATTGTCTCTGGGGGCTGGTGGTTTGTTTTCGACATGTGATTTGAAGGACAAAGATGGCCAGTCCACAAGGAGAGAGGACAGAGGGTAAAAGAGAACCCAACACTTTCCCAGGACCTGATTTTAGCTGAGAGCAGAGTGGGGCCAGGGGGGCCTGGGGTCAGCCACGCTGAGGCACCCGTGTCCAGGCACTGCACAGACACCTCCTTGGGGGACTATGGCCGCTTCGCTGTGGCTTGTGGCAGGGGAGGCACAACGCATCTCCTTGCCCTGTCCCCTGGCCTTGGCGACATTCTGCTGCAGCCATGCCCTGAGTCCAAGAGGGTCTCTGCATCCTTAAAAGAAATTCTGCTTTTTCACTTAAGCCAGCTCACATTGGTTTCTGGCACCTGCAGCCAAAGGATTTTAGCTAATACACGCTCAGAATTTCCCTTCTTTCCACTTCGACATAATTTCTCTCTCTTGGGCTTCAGTCATTAGCAGAACTGCTGAAGACTTAAGAGGTGCGGCCCAGGCGGCCCTCCCTGTTGACATTAAGCCCAGAAGCGAAGCACACCTCATACCTTTTTGATGGTTCTTTCCCAGTGGTACTGACTCTGGAATCAAGCAGCAGATGTTTCCAGAATAATATCACCCTATAATCCCTGACTTCCATGCCACAACCCTTCTCAGTTTCATGGAAAAAATGTCTCTCCACTCCCAATGTCCCCTACCAAAAGCAGAAGCTGTGCTGGTGGACCCGATATCTGGGGGGAGGAAATATAAAAGTGTGCATTGCTCTCCGAGCTTTCTGCGGCTCTGCGACATCAGGCTGGTGCCCTTCAGAATGTGGGAGGCCGTCAGCGAAGGTGGCCTGGAGCCAATGGACCTCCTTCAGCCCTCTGCAAAGGCCTGAGCTCCTCGAAGACCTGTGCACAACCTCCTTGATTTGGGAAGTGGGGGTGGCTTTAAAAAATGTCAGGGAGCTGAGCTGGTGCAGTGGCTTGCTCTTGGAGTCCCAGCACTTGGGAGGCCAAGGCAGGAGGATCGCTTGAGCCCAGCAGTATGAGTTTGAGGCCAGCCTGGGGCAGCGTGGTGAGGCTCCATCTCAACAACAATAATGAGAGGAAAAGCAAGAACAGGCTGCTCTAGGCCAGGGAAAGGGCTGGTGTACCTCCGGAGGTTGGCTAATAGTAGGGGATGGTGTGATGTCATAGCGTCTAGGACAATCAGCCCAGGCACCTGTCATAAAGAACCGCTGTGGCTGTGCCAGTGATTGCTAGTTAATGCCAAGTATCTCAGGCGTGGGCCTCTGTGTTCTGAGCCTCCAGCATCCAGCCCAGGTCTTTTGAGAAGAGCACCTTGGTTTTCTTTCTCCCATGTGGGCTGTCTTGGTCGAGATGTCAATCAAGGGGCCAGCATACGACCCAAGCTGGGACCGTGGGATGCTGTCACCTTGAATCCGACACTGGGTGAAGCAGCACAAGAATCTAAAATGCTGATCTTGGGCAGAGCGAGTGCCTTGGAGGTTCCCTAGACCCCCCAGCACGGCCTTGGTTCCTTCCTTCCTAAGCGGGTCGCTGGCCTTCCCGTCTAGTAAGTTCCTTTTCCTTAAGTAACCGGAGCTGGGTTCTGTTGCTTGCAATGAAGCTCGATTGTAGCTAATGCTCCAAAGTTCTTAGGCTCAGCAAGGTTCTCCACGCCCCCAATTCAGCCCGGAGACTCCAGCACGCAGCCGGACTGCAAGAGACCCCTGTAGGCTTTGGCCATCAGGCAGGTGGTGCTGACCAAGCCACCCTGGACTGTAGAGGTTCTTATATTTTCTGAGACCACCTGAACCCCAGGATTCTCATAAAATTCTTGGGGGAGGGAGGCCCTGATAAGGAGATGGAATTTCCTAGCACCCTGGTAGGATGAGGACTCAGGGTGAAAAGTCACCTGATTTTTAGGTAGTGCTGGAGGTGGCATTTCTTAGTGTGTTTGGGTTTGTGGCTGAGCTTTGCAGCTGCTACGTCAAGTACACAGGGGTACAAACGGGGAGTCGAAGACCGTGCATCTGAACTGCGGGCGCTGACCCAGGCTTTGCCAATACCACTTGTGCACGGGGCACACTCCAGCCGACAGACGGCCTCCTTCTGCACAGATGTACAAACCTGCAGATTTGCTCACCTTCCCTCCTTGCTCAATCATGCTCACCTATGTCTGCTTTTTGGAATGCATTATGCCCGTGTGCCCCCAGGACCCTCCCCACGCAGGCTGGTTTTTGAGGGAAATTTCAGGGTATACGTGCTAGGTTTCCCCATGGTAGGAGCTCGCTTAGACCTCAGTTCTCAGTCCAGGCTGCACATGAGACCCCGCTGGGAGTTTTAAAAATGCAGACGCCTGGGTGCCCCTCAGGAGTCTGACTGAGGGGTCCTGGGGTGCAGCTTGAGAATGAAGGGTTTCCCCAGGCTCCACAGCAATTCCGATGGCACACCGGGCTGAGACCACTGCCCGAGACGCTAGGACCGCAGGAGGAAGGCAGCCGCCTCGGAGCCGGCCTCGTGTGGTCAGTACGGCTTTGAAAACTGCTCCCGGAGGATCTCCATGTGTCCTGGGAGCGGGCTGGCCCTGTGCACTTTACAAAGCGTTCTGAGGACTCGGCCATGTCATCAGGGGCAAGAACCACCCTGACCCAGACTAAGGCCCTGCCCATCATCTTCTTTACCAGGGGCGTTCAGGGGGTGCTCCCCAAATCCAGGGCATGTCAGCATCCCATGGTCTCTTACTGAGCTTTGTGAACCCCCAGCATAATACCTGCCCCCCTCTTCCCCTGTGCTTGGAGAGAACTCCGCGTCCCTCCCGTCCACCGCCATCAGGGCCACAGGGAAGGGTCACGTCCGCCAGTTCACCCGTCACACTCAGGCCCTTTGGGTTACCTCGATCTCATTGTCCCCTGTCGGGGAGGGGTCGCTGCTCCGCTTTGACCGTCCCCGGAGCTTCCCCTCCGAGGCCCGGTGTGGCCTGTCTGTGTCCCCCTCTTTTGCTGGCGTGGAGGGTCCATTGTGTGTGTCGTATCCACCTGCAGCAAGACAGGAGGGGGCGGTGGACAGGTCAGAAGCACTGCCGTGGGGGCTGCCCCCAGGGAACGCCACACTCTCACCCCACGGAGCGGCCGAGCCCCAGCCCAGGCAGCCCCGGGCAGCCCAGGAGGCCAAGACCACGGAGCCGAAGCTGCTCCTCAGTCACCCCTCACAGCCCTCGTGGGCTCTCGGTCGTCCAACAACCAGTTGTGGCTCAGGTGCTGTTTAGGCACTGGGGCACCTGGCCTGGTCCCCACAGCACTTAAAAAGTCTAGCGCGAGGAGAGAGACACCACCTGAACAAACAAGTCATGTCAGGAGGGACACGGCGATCAGTGAGGACTGGCAGGGGTGCTGAGAGGTCACCCCGTTACATGGGGCTCCAGGGAGAAGGCCTCACGGGGCGAGAGGACACCTGTGTCGCCGCCTGAAGCGATGGCCGCTTGGAGCAGCAAAGCCGCGGGAATAAGTTCAGAGGCAGACTGGAAACAAACAGGATCTTTATTCTGTCAGTTTCTCTCTCTGGCTCTAACAACTCTAACACGTACCACACACCAGCAAACAACCAACAACCAAAATGGCCCCAACCTGCTCCGTGCTCGGCCCAAGTCTCTCGAGATCCCGGGCCAAGTCTCGTGAGACTATGGAAGGCGGCAATGTCCAAAACTCCATGGCCCGAATCAACCGCAATCATAGCCATCTCCCCAAACAGGGCTCCTGCACACCTGACCAGCCATCTGGAGGAAGGGAGGGAGGGGCCCTGGCAGAGCTCTATTTACAGTGAACCCAGTTTTAGGTTCACAGCTCTGTAGACCCAGAAGCCACCTCGTAGACAGCTGGGCATCTGGTATTTCTACTGCTGTGGTCTGGATGTGGTTTAAATGTCCCCACAAAGGTTCATGTCTTAGGGGCTCCATCCCCAAGGTAGCTGTTGGGAGGTGGGGCTTAGTGGGCAGTTCTTAGGCCAACGGGGGCACGCCCTCAGAAGGAACTGACTTCCTGCCTGGTGAAGTGATTGCTTCCTCCCGCAGACACTTCCTCCCTTGTGATGCCGTTGGTCAGGAGGCCCTCACCAGAGCTGAGCTCTGCCAGCATCATGCCCTTGAACCTCAGAACTGTGAGCCAAGAAAATCTTTTTCTTTGTAAAGTGAGTCTGCCTCAGGGATTTCATTATAGCAACAAAAATAGACTAACACATCAACCCTGAATAGAGTCCTCCCAGAAGGTTCCTCAAAAGACTAGGCATGGGCCACCATATGCCCACAGTACCACTCCTCAGTATTTATCCTAAAGAATTAAAGTCAGCATCCTACAGCCATGTAGCAGCACGATTCACATTAGCCAAGTGGAACAGCCTGGGTGTCCATCAGTGGGTGAATGGAAAGGGTGAACTATACGCACAACTGAGTTTTATTCAGCCATAAAGAAAAATGAAATATGTCATTTGCAGGAAAATGGATAGAACTTGAGAACATTATGTTAAGTGAAATAAGCCAAACTCAGAAGGTCAAGGGTCATAGGTTTTCTCTCATATGTGGGAGCCAGAGAGGAAAAAAGAAAAGTGTGGGGGGAATCTCAAAAAAATCACAGGAAGCTCAGTAGGGTAGAGGAAAGAGACCAGTGGGAGGGAGGAGGGGAGGGAAGAGGGAAATATGGGAATGAGATTTGCCAAATTATAATGTGTGCTGCAGGAATATGTGACAACACACCCCACCGTCATGCATGACTATCATGCACCATAAGTAAAAAAAAAAAAAAAAAAAAGGGAAAAAAGAAAAAAATAAGTCCAAACAGTTCACTAATAAATAAAAAAATAGAGGGGGGCGGCCACCCAGAGGTGGATGGGGGAATGTGGGAAGAGCTCCCTATGTCCTCTTGTGAGGGGTCTGAATCGGTGCTCTGTTAAAAGCAAGTCTTTGTGCCGGGTGCGGTGGCGCACGCCTGTAACCCCAGCACTTGGGAGGCTGAGGCAGGAGGATTGCGAGTTCAAAACCAGCCTCAGCAATGGCGAGGCACTTAGCAACTCAGTGAGACCCTGTCTCTAATAAAATTCAAAAAAGGGCTGGGGATGGGGCCCAGTGGTCCAGTGCCCCTGAGTTCAATCCCCGGTACCACACACACAAAAAAAAAAAAAAAAAAAAAAAAAGCAAGTCTTTCAGACTTTACCTGTCAAGAGGCTAGCTGACGTGAGGACTACGTGGGAATGTCTATGCAGAGCGTCTAGCACAGGCCAGGCAAGGGGTGTTGCTGGGCTTGACGCAACCCACAGACCCACGCAGGTCAGTGAGGAGGGTCAGAGCAGATGGGACCTGTGGCTTCTCAGGGTGGGCCCCAGGGTGTGGCCACGCCGAGAGGCAGTTGTCCCACAGCCCCAGACAAAGCAAGATGTTGATTACACGTCATCATCACTGTTTAACTAAAGAGGAGCTCAGGGTTAGCAAGGAGATCTAACTTGCCTGCTGCACCCTACAAATTCGTGAGAAAATTTGGGCCTGTCTTTTGTCACTCAAGAGTGAGAACTGCAAACCAGCATGGAGCCTCAGCGGACCTGCCATCGCACTTTCTTACTGCACAGTTGCTTGTTTTTGCTCCCAAATGCGTCCTGCAGACCCCTCTCTCCTGCCATCATGACCAGTTCTTGGACCATCCGGGGGAAATGCCTTCGTCTAAAAGTACTTGGCCATGGACTGATTCTTTTTCCTGCCCTGGAAGGACTGTTTCCCGCAGAACCCAAGGGACTCAATGTTGTTTATTTAATGTTTAAGAAACTTCTTAGCAGACTAAGGACATAGTAAAAAGGATGGGATTTTGGATCATCAAGACGACCGGGCATTCTCTAACACCCTAACATTTTCAGGATATGGCATCAGAAATCCCCAAACACTGAGCTAGCAACATTTTCTGCAGGAGGAAAGAATATCTTCTAAACTCACAGATGCTGAAGAACAATGTAGATAAGGTCCATCCTGAGTCACTTGGTCATTTAAGGTACTGGGGCTTAGAAAATAGCTGTTATCCCTATTAAAATCCAGGAAAACAGGGCTGGGGGTATGGCTCAGTGGCAGAGCTGCTTGCCTAGCGTGTGTGAAGTACTGGGTCCAAATCTCAGCACTGCATATAAATAAATAAAATAAAGGTCCATTGACAACTAAAAAAAAAAAAAAAATCCAGGAAAACATTAAAGGAGGCAAATGCCAGCTACCTAAGGAATGTCTAAAATAAGGTGTGTAGAAAGCCAAATTAGCAGGGATGCCCTGGGGTCAGGGGAGATAGCCCTTTACCCAAACTTCTACATTCTTTTTTTTTTTTTTTTTTTTTTTTGGTACTGGGGATTGAACTTGACCACTGGGCCACATCCCCAGCCCTTTTTGGTATTTTATTTAGAGACAGGGTCTCACTGAGTTGCTAAGTGCCTCGCCATGGCTGAGGCTGGCTTTGAACTGAACTCGTGATCCTCCTGCCTCAGCCTCCCAAGTGCTGGGATTACAGGTGTGCACCACTGCGCCTGGCAAGCTTCTACATTCTTGACAATGAAGAGCTCAAGTTCAAGGTCAGAGTCAAAAGTCCTCAAGATAGAGCAATTTATCCTCCTTTCTTGGAGTCACTTAACTCTCTTCTTTCCTTTTAATGTACAGGTCGAGCATTCCATATTTGAAATGCTTGGGACCAGAAGTGCTTCAGATTTTGGAGTTTTTCAGATTTTGAAATATTTGCATAGACTTTGTAGGTGGAACACTTCTCACCTGATTGAGCTCTGGCCCTCAAAAAGTTTTAAGATTTGGGGAGCATTTTGAGTCTCCTTGTGATCCTGCCTCTGGCCCTGCTCCCCCACGAAACCTCTGATCTACTTTCCTCCACTCTCGATTAGACTTGTCTGCTAGGGTTGCAAACAAGTGGAATCCCACAGCACGGGTGCCTTCTTTTGCCGTCTGGCTTCTTTGGGTCAGCCTAACTGTTCTGTGATTCAGTCCAGGTCGCGCACGTCAGTAGCTCGTCCCTTGGTGGCTATATCCCAACTAGTTGATCCATCACCTTTCAATGCATGTTTGCGTTGATTCCAGTAGTTTCTGGTTGGAATAAAGCTGCTATGAACGTTTGCATATCAGCCTTTGTATGGACAGAACCTGTTTTTCTTTTATGAGTTCCTTGATGGCTGGGTCGTATGGAAAGTCATGTTTAACTTCTTGAGAAAGTGCTGGGCTGTTCTGCACAGTGGCTGCGTCACTTCACCTCGCCTCCCCCAGCACTTTCTGCTGCTCCACACCACCGCCAACCTTTGCAACGGCCAGTCTCAACAGCGGCGTCTTGTTATAGCTCTAATGTGCCTCTCTCTAATGACTAATGACATTCAGCATCTTCATCATGTGATTTTTTTTTTTTTTTTTTTTTTTTTTTTTTTGCCATTCCTGAATCTTCTTTGGTGAAGAGTATGTTCAAATCTTTTGTCCATTTCTTTACTGAATAGTTTTCTTATTGTTGGATTCTGAGAGTTCCATATTTATTCTGGATGTATATACTTTATCAGATAAATTATTTTCTTCCAGACCACAGCTTGTCTTTTCATTCTTCTGCTTGAAATTTTTGTGAGGTTCAATTTATATATGTATGCAGGAGCCCTGTTTGGGGATTGACTTGATTTGCGGTTGACTATGAGCCGTGGAGATTTGGGCTTTGTTGCCTCCCGTAGTCTCACGGGACTTGTTGCGGGATCTCGAGTGACTTGGCCGAAATTGCTGATCGGGTCAGCGCCATTTTAGTGGTGTGTTTGTCGTGTGTTAGTCATTGTTAGAACCAGAGAGAAAAGTTATCAGAATAAAAAGCTGTTTGTCTCCAGTTCGCCTCTGAAGTTTTTCCCGCGGCTCCGTTGCTCCAAGCGCTTCAGGCGGCAACATATGTATGCATGTATATATATATATATATATATATATATTCAATATATATTGATAAGTTCAATTTGTATATATATATATAGATAAGTTCAATTTATATCTATATATCTATGTATAGATATATGTACATATATCTTTTTTGCATCAAGCTCCTGGTGTTATGCATGAAAAATCTTTGTGTAACTCAAGTCACAAAGATTTCCTCCTGTGTTTCTTATAGAATTTGATAGTTTTTACTTAAGCTTATGACCTACTTGACATTACTTTTTTGTCTTGTGGAGTATAGACTAAAGTCCAGGTTTTCTGGATATAGATAAATGTCTTGGCATCTTTTATTGAGAAGATTACACTTTCTCCATTGAATCGCCTTGACTCTTGGTCAAAATTCAGTTGTCTGTATTCATGTGGGGGTTATTTCTGAACTCCATGTTCTATTTGGAACAGTACATTGTTCTATTTGGAACAGTACATTGTTCTGTTTGGAACAGTACATTGTTGATAACTGTAGTCACTGTAATGCACAATAGCTGAACTTATTCCTCCTATCAAACTGAAACATTGTATCCTTTGGCAACATCTCCCCAGGATTCCATCCCACCCTGATGCCTAGTCCCTGGCAACCAACAGTGTGTCCTCTGCTGCTGAGTTCCACAATTTTAGATTACACAAACAAGACAGATCGTGTAGTATTCTTTTTAAATACAGATGCCTTTAATTATTTTTCTTGTCTTATTGGACTAGCTAGAATCTTTTGTATAATGTCTAATGGAAGTGGTAAGAAGGGACAGCTTCATCTTATTTTTGATTTTGGGGGTAGTTGTGGGTAGTTTTAGCTGTCCAGTATGAGTGAGTTTAGTCTGCTGTAACAAAAATGCCATAAAGTAGGCGGCCTTCACAATAGAATCATTGATTTCTCATAGTTCTGTAGGCTAGAAAGTCCAGGACCAAGATGCCAGTTTATTCATTTCCTGGTGAGGGCTTACTTCTTGGCTTTGTAAATGGAGGCTTTCTTGCTGCATCCTCACATGGGGAGTGGGTGTGTGTGTGTGTGTGTGTGTGTGTGTGTGTGTGTGTGAGAGAGAGAGAGATAGAGAGAGAGAAGAAGAAGGAGGAGGAGGAAAGGAGGAGGAGGAGGAGGAGAAGAAGAAAAAGAAGAGGAGGAGGAGGAGGTGGAGGAGGAAAAGGAGGAGAGAAGAGAGATTTTGGTATCAGGAATTGAACCAAAGGGTGCTTAACCACTAAGCCACACCCCCAGCCCTTTTTATTTTTTAATTTTGAGACAGGGTCTTGCTAAGTTGCTTAGAGCCTTGCTACGTTGCTTAGGCTGGCTTTGAACCTGTGATCCTCCTGTCTCAGCCTCCCCAGATGCTGGGATTACAGGCATGTGCCACCTTGTCTGGCTCTCATCTCCTCTTATAAGGTTCTTGTAAGGGCACCAACCCTATTCATAAGGGCTCCACCTTCATGATGTAATCACCTCCCAAAGCCCCACAACTCAGTGCCACCACAAGGATGATTAGAGCTTCAGCGTATGGATTTTGGTGGTGGTGGTGGTGGGGACACAAATGTTCAGGCCATCACATGTGCTTTCTGATTAAACAAAGCATGCTGGATTTTATCCAGTGTGTTTTCTGCATTTATTGGGATAATCTTTTGCCTCCCAGTTTATGAATATTACAAAGGATATTGATTGAAGTTCAAATTTTAGACCAACTCTGCATCCTTGGGATAGACTCCAGTTGGTCAGGAAGTACTACCCTTTTCAAATATGTTGTTGGGCCGGGCGCGGTGGCACACGCCTGTAATCCCAGCACTTAGGAGGCTGAGGCAGGAGGATCACGAGTTCAAAACCAGCCTCAGCAATGGCGAGGCACTTAGCAACTCAGTGAGACCCTGTCTCTAGTAAAATACAAAATAGGCTGGGGATGTGGCCCAGTGGTCGAGTGCCCCTGAATTCAATCCCCGGTACCCAAAAAAAAAAAAAAAAAAAAAAAAAAAAAAAAAAATGTCGTTGGACTTGATTTGCTGACATCTTGTTCAGAAATTTTGTACCTAAGTTTCTGAGACATATTGGTGTGTAGTTTTCCTGTCTTTGTCTGGTTTTGATATCAGGATAATACTGACTGCAGAATGTGTTGGGAATTATGGCTTCCTCTTCCATTTTCCTGAAGAATTTGTGTAGAAAGTATAATTCTTTGATAGAATAAGTGAAGGCATCTGGACTTGGCATTTTCTTTATGATTTATTTTATTTTATTTTTGTACTGGGGATTGAACCCAGGGCCTCCTGCATGATTGGCAGGTACTCTACCACTGAGTTACACCCTCAGCTCTTCTTTATGATTTTTAAAACAACAACAAAAAGTCAATTTATTTAACAGACAGAAGCCTACTTAGTTAATCTAGTCTTGTGTGAGTTCTGGTAGTTTTTTCTTCTTTTTTAAAAAATGCTTTTGGGGGCTGGAGCTGTGGCTCCGTGGTAGAGCGCTCGTCTTGCATGTGTGAGGCCCTGGGTTCGATCCTCAGCACCACATAAATAAAATAGAGGTATTGTGTCCACCTACAACTACAAAATATATTTTAAAAAAAAATGCTTTTATTAGAGCATTATAGTTATACATGAGAGTTGGGTTCATTTTGATATGATCACACATGTGTGGAATTTGATTTGTTTCCATTCAGTCTCCAGCTCTGTTAGTTTTTGTCATACATGGAACGTGTCCGTTTCATTAAGGCTATCAAATTTTTGGCATGACAATCACATTGCATGGCTATCCTTACCAGATTCTTGGGATGTCACTTCTTGCACTTTTTTTTTTTAAAAAAAATATTTATTTATTTACTTTAGTTGTACACAGTGCGATGCATTTATGTTTACGTGGTGCTGAGGATCGAACCCGGGCTGCGCACGTATGAGGCGAGTGCGAGTGCTCTGCCGCTGAGCCACAACCCCAGCCCACTTCTTGCACTTTGTGGGTAATTTGTGTCTTCCTCTTTTCTAATACTCTTCTGTTTTTGGAGTCCATGGATTTCTATTCTGATCTTCATTATTTCCTTGCTTTAATATGTCTTTTCTCTAGTGTCTTCAGGTGGAAGATGAGGTCCTGGTTGTCACTTTTCTTCTTTTCTAATTTAGACATTCTGCACTACAAACTTCTCTTAACAGTTTTAATGATAGTTCCTAAATTCTGATACGTGGTGTTTTAATTTTCATTTGGTTCAAAGGACTTTTTCATTTCCCTTTGACCCGTGGGCTATGTAGAAGTTCAGCTCCTAAGCAGCTTCATCCACAGTTGGCATCCGTGCAGATGGTGACACAGGTCAGCACAGAGTGTCCTGTGGCAGGAGGAGGGGGCATCAAAACACCATCTGCAGACGGTGCAGAGCAAGCGAGTGGGGCAGCACCCGACGGGATCCTGGACGTTTTCCCAAGTGGTTTTCATGGGGACACTTGAAGAGTGTCTGAGCGCGTGCCCACACACACTCACGTGCCCTTCCCTTATCGTGGACATGGGAAAAAGAGGCAAGGGACCTCAGTCAGAGCTGACAACTATTTATGTCCTTAGGGCTTATGTGAGCTTGTGAGACACACTGTAAAAGCCAACTCACCCACTTACTGTTGGACCTTAGACCAAAGGATCAATGAGGGACAGGGGGCTACGGTGAAGACAAATTCAAAGAGATACAACGTTACTTATGTTTACTTCTGATGGGCAACAAAGATAACCTTGCAGCATAATCCAGAGTCTGGGAAAGAGAGTCCTTAGAGTCCATTTGGCCCTTGATTATGGATACATAGTGCATCTACACAAATTTTCCTTCTTATCATTCCTCTCTTCCCTAATTTCTCATCAGTTTTTTTTTCCCTTTGTTGAAACCATATGGCAGAGGTCACATTCAAGTTGTCTGAAGATAATTCAAGATTATGAAGAAGGAAAGTGTGTCCTACTTCATATTCTCCAAAGAAAGCAATTTAGAAGTTGCTAAATAGGTTCTATAAATCTGCTAAATACTCTGGAACCAGAACACAACGACCAAATCAATGCTTAAGCCTCACACGTCCTTAAAAGTTGATTTAAAAATGCTTGTCCATCCTGTCTACATTTGTCAACAAAGCAGGGATAAGTACCATCCCCCCCCCCCCGCCCCCTGTGGGCAGAACATTCGTGGTTGAATCCATAGCCACAATGAGCACCCCAGTGCAGTGGCACCCTCCTCCACAGAAAATCTTAACTAAGCTTCTTCCAGAAATCTTTACCATGGCTGATTTTAGGACTGTCAGCAAAAGAGTCTCTACAGAAGAGTTCAAGGTAGGTAAACTTCCTATTTTCCTGTTGCTCTGTTACTTGGCCACTGGCCTGGAAGAAATCAGCACTCCAGGGACTGGACGCCCCTCTACTTGTTTTTCACAAACATGTATCCAGTATAGCCGTTTTGTAGAAGTGTGTTTGCAAATGCAAAATGTGATGATAAAAGGACAAATCCTTTAAACAAGGCCTCTGGCCTTGAGCTGGAGCTTCCCAGAGATGTCTACATTTCTAAGATAAGAGAAGTTACCAATTGGGCTCCATGGTAACAGCTGGCAGGGGAGGAAAGAAAGGGGAGAAGAAGCTCTCCCCTTCTCAGGTGTTATCCTTCAAGGGTTAACTTGCCCAGAACAACAAACAAACAAACAAACAAGCAAACAAAACCAAACCAAAACAAAACAAACTTGCTGTTTGTGAACTTCTGTAAACTGTGAACTTCTGAGCCCCTCCCCTTACATGCTGGGTATAAAATTCTGAAACTACCTGAACTTGGGGTTCAGGGGACTGATTGATTACAGCAAAAGCTGTACCTTCTGAACCTGGCTGCAGCCAAATAAAACTGTTTCCTGCTATCTTTGGTACCTTGCCTCGTCTGTCCCTACGATACCAGGAGAAAAGGAGGTTCCCTGCTGTTCCTTTTCTGTTCTTTCTCCTGAATCTGTATTTAAGGAAGGTCCGCACACCATCATGCTAGCTCAGCTTCCACAGAGTCCCAGAACATTAGTGGGTTTCAGAAAAAAAGACAACGGATGTGCATTCAGGCTTTCTAACTTACTGCTGCCACGTGACTTAATACTGATGAGCCAGAACCCCTCACAGACGGGAAGACCCACACATCCCGGGAAAGATCTCAGGACCCTGCAGGCTGGCGAGCGGGCTGCGAGTTTGCCCACACCCGTTTCTGCGATCACCAGGGGACAGGGGCGTGGACTCTGCCCTACACTGTTAGCCTCCACAGTGGGATCCGCAGCGCGGCTGTGAGCTCTGGTGCTTGCGTGCCCTGTGTGTCCTCTGCTTCTGTGCTCTGGGTTTCTTTGGGAACCCCCCTTTCCCTCATCTTCAGAGGACCCCAACTGTAGCTCCAGCTGTGGGTGTGAGGCCCAGGGTGCAGCTCCATCCCAGAATTCCATCCCACCCGCCCCAGAGGCGGGTCTGGGGATGGACACGTGACCGAGTGTGGACCGGCGGGAGCTCTCCAGGGGCAGCTATGCTTGTAGGCAGGACTGAGTCCCCTGTGGTGGGAGGAGCCAGCTTGCAGGGCCAGAAGGAAGAGACGAGTCCCACCATGGTTATCTGAACCCTGGACCCAGCCCTGAGTGCAGCAGTCTTGGTTACAAGAGCCTAAAAATGCTTTTTCTTTCTTTCTTCTTTCTCAAACTAGATTTTCTACCTTTTGAAGGCAAAACATCCTGGCTAACATAGGGGCGCCCTAAATCTGTTGTGCCCCTAGGACAGAACAT
Organism: Tamias sibiricus; assembly: GCA_025594165.1. Lineage (NCBI taxonomy): Eukaryota > Metazoa > Chordata > Mammalia > Rodentia > Sciuridae > Tamias > Tamias sibiricus. The sequence goes on from CM046659.1 coordinate 164,808,780, forward strand.
GCCTGAAGATTGTGGGAAGTGTCTACAATTCTGAGGCCCGGGAGTCAGTATCCAAACCCCTCTCGATAGAGAAGGACCACTCAAAGGCCTCTGTGCGTCTTTGCAGGTAACACGCTCTCAACATGCACGGCCAGTGAATGGCCCGAGCCCCGACTTGGGATCCAAGACGCCTGGGTTCCAATCCTAGTGCCACCCCTCACTAGCCGGTCACTCACGACTCTGATCATCATTGTTTTTATCTGGAAAAAGGGGGCTAGGTAATAGAAAACCTGCGTTTGTGAACATTATGGCTTTTCTTATCATAGTTGTCAAACACATATTTGTGTGATTATTTGATTACTGTCTACAAACATCAAGTCTACACTGCCTGGAAAATTAGTCGGTGCTTAATAAATACTTGTTAATAAGTGTATAAATAGAGAAGGCCAGCAGGTATGTTCTTGGATCAAGATGGATGGTAATTAACACCAGCCTCTCTGCCTTTTGGAGCGTAGCTCACAGACTCCAAGGCCACGTGGGCCAGGCAGGTAATGAAGCTCAGGTAAGCTGCCAGCTAGGGAGCCCTGTGCACCCTTACTAGACGACCAGGCAGGCTTGGTTTCAACCGAGCGTTGTTCCTTGGGGATGCGGCTAGACAGCAGTGTCTTTCAAAAGAAGCCAGAAATGAGGATTTTTAGGTAAACACTCCTACTTTTTGGACTTGAATGCAATTAAATGTGCGCGTGCACACACACACACACACACACACACACACACACACACAGAGAAAGGTCACAACACAGCTGAGGGATGGATTTAGCCCCGGGTGTGACCAGTTCATCACACCACATTCAGGTCCCTCTTTTACATAGGAGCTCAGACGACACAGTCACACGTGACCCCGCAAAGGTGATTCTACGTACGTACCAGCCAGGGACTCCGAACTCTGGTTGGGGACGTTGTGAGGTGTCTCCTGGAGGACGTAGGTAGAGGTGGACAGGGGCGAGGGGCAGATGCTGCTGGCCGGGCCGTACGGAGGGCTGTAGGACGAGCTGTAATACTGGGGGTACTGGCTCTGCGGGAAGCCGGGGTAAGGAGGGTAGTCCTGGAAGAGAGAAGAACCAGGCCCGGGTGTGAGTGAAGCCTGTCTGGGCTGGGCCTGTGGGGCCCAGAACTCTCGCCCAGGAGGACGAACACTCTCCAAGTCAGGGGTGTCTTCATTGTGGGTTTCCTGGAAGTGATTCGAGGACAAGGACCAAGTGCAAGGTGAAGGAGAACCAGGAGGGGAGCCGGGGAGGGAGCCTGGGAGGGGAGGGCAGCCTGCGTCGGCTACCTCAATGGGCAGCTGAGCTGACCCTCTGGGGTCCCTGGGGCCTGGGCGGGGGCTGGGGGTTACACACCAACTTCACCCGCCCGTGAGCGCTGCTCCAGGGGTCTGTAGGACCCCGGCACTTCCTGCCTGCCCTTGCACGGGTTCTAGAAAAACTCCCAGGGCCAGAGAGGCAGGAATTGGCAGTTGGAGGTGACGCTGAAGGATAAGGTGTGGCCTTGACAGTCATGTTGGTCACCGTTGTGTCCCCAGCACTGGGAACAGTGCCTGGCCTGTATAGTAACTCAGTGAAGTGAATGAACAATGGGGGCCACATATACCCAGGAGCCCAGGTCACATTTGGGGTTCGTGAGAGGAAGCTGCAGATATAACAGCACCCATATGCTTCAGGATCCAGAACATTCTTTGAGGGCGCCATGGAGACCAAGTCGATAATGTCAATCACCTTTGATTGAGTTTGCTTAAACAGGGTGGACTTTCCAACTCTCCCAGAGTCACCGTTTCATACGGTCGGTCCCACCGTCACCATAACCAGTGCTCCTCCCTGCAGGGGGCTCACGGGGAGTTCATTGGAAATACTCAAAAACATGGGGAACAGTTTTCTGCATTTCCCAAGTTTTAGCAACTCAGATCTTTCATCTCACTGAAGAAGAAAGCGTGCCTTCCTCGTGTGTTAAAGGCCTGTCTGCCCCGGCACAGGTTTAAAACTAGTCTGAAAGCCCATCCGTCTCTTGTTTAGAGATAACTGGAGATGCCCAGGGGAGGAGCAGAGGCACCGGGTCTGACCCGTCAGCAGGAGCATTCCCCACAACCCCTACGTGAGCCGGGGCTCTCTACAGCAGCTGGCACCATCTTCACAGGGTTGCCCTGGTTCAGTTTAGCCAGGATTTTTGAAGCACCTATTATGTGCAGGGCTTTCAGCATTGGGGATGCAGAGGTGAGCAGGAGGTGCTGCCCCTTTGAGAGGTCTGTGGCCTGGTGAGACACGCACGCGCCTGCACTCGTATAGATGCAGCAGGTGTGTGTGCGTGCGTGTGTGCGTGCGTGCGTGCGTGCGTGTGTGTGTTAGAGGGTGCAGGGAAAGAATGAACATCTACCCCCAGGACATCTTGGAAATCATCTAAAAAGATCTTTCCAGTGGTCTCTGGCACAGTCGGCCCCTGTGGTCTCCAAACCCAGGGACTCAGAGGAGGGAGTTCTGGTGGACACTTTGTGGAGTGGGCTCTCTGGGCTCCCTGATTTAAGGGGAACTGAGGAAATACCAGTGTGTGGGCCGTGCCTACCTGGTGCATACTCCCGAACCCGGCCGCGTTGGTCAGTCCGTTTGCTCCTTGGTAGAGGCCGGCCGTGCCTGCAGGAGGAGATGGGGTGCAGGTTAGGCTTCTCATAGTCAGAGAGGCACGCAGAAGAGAAGGACGTGGTGGCATGGTGGGGTCCTTGAGGTCTGAGGCTGGGATTGGACCAGTGCCTCCATTACCAAATCTCTCTGCACCTCAAAAGTGAGGACAACAAATCATGTCTTTTTGAAGAGGGCACGGGGAGATATAAATGAGACTACACCCAACACTGATTCTCTTAAGCCTCAAGGTTTGTGTTTTTATAAGTTATTTATTTTACAAATTGTGGTCAAATGACCCCATATTTACCATCTCAGCCTTTTTTTTTTTTTTTTTTTTTTGGTACTGGGGATTGAACTCAGGGTCACTCAACCACTGGGCCACATCCCCAGCCCTTTTTTGTATTTTATTTAGAGACAGGGTCTCACTGAGTTGCTAAGTGCCTTGCCATTGCTGAGGCTGGTTTTGAACTCATGATCCTCCTGCCTCAGCCTCCCAAGTGCTGGGATTACACGCGTGCGCCACCGTGCCTGGCTCCATCTCAGCCATTTTAAAGTGCACAGTTGAGTGGCATGATAGACATGGTGCAACCGCCAGAGTCCCTCTCTAGGACCTTTTCCAACTTGCAAAGTTGGAACTCTGTGTATTAAACAGCTCCCCTGCCCTGCCCCTACCCTGCTGCTGCCTGGCTGTGTGACTTTGACTAGGCCAGGAACATCGTCCAAGTGCAGTCCCACAAGGTTTGTGAGGGGCTCATTGCACTCAGCACAATGTCTTCAAAGTTCACCCAATGATACGGCCTGTGTCAGAATTTCCTTCCCTTTTCAGGCTGAAGAACATTCCATTGCGTGCATAGACCATAGTTTGCTTATCCAGTCATCTGTCGATCGACATTTGAGTCATTTCCAACTTTTGCCCTTGGTGAATAATGCTGCCAAGAGCATGGCTGTGCAGGTGTCTCTTTGAGACCTGCCTTCAATTCTTTTGAATACATACTCAGAAATGCAATTGCTGGGTCCAGGGTAGTTCTACTTTTGATTTTGTCTTCCACAGATTGTACCACTCCACGTTCCCACCAACAGCGTGCAAGGTTTCCACTTCTCCTCATCTTTACCAAAATTTATTATCATATTTATAGTAGCCATCTCAATGAGTGTGAGGTGGTAATAATTTCGTTCTGAATAAATGAATGAAATGACATTACCTCTCTTAGCTTTAGTTGCCCCATCTACAAAATGGGAATAAAAATGTACTATTACTACTAGAAAGTGCTATCTAGTGAATAAGTAGAAGGATGCACGAGTCGGGTAGGATTTGAGATGGGGTGCTCAGGAAGGAGAATCCCAGATGACATGTGAGCTGGGACATGATTAATAAGAGGCCAGGGATGGAAATATCCCAGGGGAAGAATATTCCTAAGTATTGAACACCAAGGCCCCGCGGTGGGTGGGTATTGACTTGGAAGACTAGAGACATGGAAAAGGGGCTGATAGGGCAAGAGCCTGCAGCGAGAGGGGAGTGACCACAGCAGTGACCTTGTGGGTGTCAGGCACCATGCTGAGCTCTTCTGGGGGAAAGAGAGGCATAGAAAGTTCCAGTGGCTGACCAAGTCCACACAGATAGGGGTGACAGCAGCTGGGAGAGGGACCCAGGCAGTCTAGCTGGAGTCTGTTCTCAACATTCTACACACGGCCTCTGTTGCATTTTAAAATCTTTATTAGGGTGTATATATGTGTGTGTGTGTGTGTGTGTGTGTGTGTATACATACATATATATTATATATATATATATATATATATATATATTTTTTTTTTTTTTTTTTTTTTTTTTTTTTTTGTACCAGGGGATTGAAATCAGGGGCACTTGACCACTGGGCCACATCCCCAGCCCCCACCCTTTTTTAAAAAAATTTTATTAGAGACAGGGTCTCACTGAGTTGCTAAGTGCCTTGCCATTGCTGAGGCTGGCTTTGAACTCACGATCCTCCTGCCTCAGCCTCCCAAGTGCTGGGATTACAGGCATGTGCCACACCCGGAGAAGGTATAGCTTTTTTTTTGTTTGTTTGTTTGTTTGTTTTTTTGGTACCGGGGATTGAACTCAGGGGCATTTGACCACTGGGCCACATCTCCAGCCCTTTTTTGTATTCTATTAGATACAGGGTCTCACTGAGTTGCTAAGTGCCTTGCCATTGCTGAGGCTGGCTTTGAACTCGCGATCCTCCTGCCTCAGCCTCCCAAGTGCTGGGATTACAAGCATGTGCCACCGCACCCGGCTAGGTATAGTTTTTTTAAAAAAATTTTTTTAGTTGTAGATAGTCACGGTATACTATATACATGTGTATATATATATATATATGGTGCTGAGGATGGAACCCAGTGCCTCACACTTGCAAGGCAAGCACTTTGCCACTGAGCTATAGCCCCAGCACTAGGGTATAATTTACACTATAAAATCCCACCACTGTGTCTGTTCAATGAGGTTTAAAGTACATTGGTGTAATTGTGTGACTGTCTCCATCATCTAGTTTTTTTTTTTTTAATATTTATTTATTTACTTTAGTTGTACACAATGCAATGTATTTATATTTACGTGGTGCTGAGGATCGAACCTGGGCCGCGCATGTGCGAGGCGGGCGCTCTGCCGCTGAGCCACAACCCCAGCCCCTCCATCATCTAGTTTTAAATCGTCTCTGCTACCCCAAATTTCCCTTCGGCCTGTTCACAGCCAGTCCCCATCCCCAGCCTCAAGGTGCTGCTGAACTGTTTCTGATTCTATAAAGAATTTTCTGGAAATTCATGTAAATGGGATGGTGCAATACATACTTGCTTGTGTCTGCACCATTCACCCAGCGGGGTACTTAGTTCTCATCGATGTTACAGCCAGCGTCTGTGGCTCATTCTTTTTTTTATCACTGAATAGTTTTCCCTGGTGCATGCATACAATGTCCAATTTTTAACTGTCATGGATGATGCAACAATAAACATCTGTGTACCAGGCTGTGTGTGTGTGTGTGTGTGTGTGTGTGTGTGTGTGTGTAAGTGGAATTGTGGAGTCTTGTGGTATGGTATATGGCCATATTGTTTCCCAAAGTGTCTGTGTCTTTTTGCAGCTCTACTACCAAGGCACGAGAGTCCCAGTTTCCAGGATCTCCAGACTTTGGTATTCTTAGTCTTTTTGAGTTTAGCCATTTTAGCAGGTACATAGTGGTATCTCATGCTGACTTTTAAGTAACATTTCTCAAATGACTAATGATGCTGGATGACTCCCATGTGCTTATTATTCACTCATGTATTTTCTCTGGTGAACTATCCATTCACATCTTTTACCTAGGTGGGCACAGTGGTGCACACCTGTGATACCAGGTTTTGGGAGGCTGAGGTGGACTCAGTCCCCAGGTTTGAGACTAGCCTGGGCAACATAGTGAGATTCTATTTAAAAAAAAAAAATCTTTTGCCCATTTTTTAAAAAGTTAGATTTGTCCTCTTGTGAGTTATACAAATTCTTTAAATATTCTGGATACAAGTTCTTTATTAGATATAAAGAACTTATTAGATATTTAAATTTATAAAATTATCCCCTAGTTTGTAGTTTATCTTTTCAGTTTTTAAAAATGTCTTTGGAAGAACAGAAGTTTTAAGTTCTCAGTTTTTTCTTTCCAAGTCTCTTTTTGTAGTCGTAGCTCTTACATTTAGGTCCATGACCCAACATAAGTGAATCTTTGGTATGAACACACCTGGCCAGGCCTTCCTAAACATTCACACAAGCTGCTGGGCAGAGGACAGATGGATACTTGAACAAACTGCAGCCACATCAAATAAGAAGTTTCCAGTGTCCTGGGCTATTTTCTCCTGTGTGATGGCTGGAATGGACTCCAGGGGTCTTTTTTCCCCCAGGGATGGGGCAGGAGAAGATAAGAGGACAGTAAGGGAGCCACGGACACCTCCAGGAATGTCTAAGATGATAGATCCACATGGAATAGAAGGCCTCAAACTTGCTCTGCATTAGCATCTCCCAAGGAACCAAACCAAATAAACACCTCTCTGGAAAATTCTAGTGCACAGCAAGGGTTGAGAACCAAGAGTCAATGCTAAATCCTCTCTCATCCAGATGGGAAGGTGGAGATCTCCCAAGGAAGGCAAGTGACACCAATGCTGTGACTCAGAGCCCTGGTAGGGGCTGAAGCTGGTCTCCTGCTTCCCAGCTTCGTGCCTTTCCATGGCAGCTCATAAAAGCATGAATCCCACAAGGGCACTGGGACCATGAGTTCATTCCTCAGTCAGCTGGATTGCGGAGTGCCATTTGCATTAATCCCTGAATTAGGCATTCGTACCATGTGCCACTGCATTCTCATGCCAATCCTGAGGAGGGCACAATTACCAGCCCCAGTTTCTCTTCAGAGAGTAAAACTTGCCCAAGGTCCTAGAGCTGGTCATCTATGAAGGTGGGATTCATTTTTTTCTTCATTTGTTTATTCAAGCAAACAAAATGCTGGCATACGGGAAAAGCAATTAAATGACAGCAGATTTTGCTTCTTGTACTATGGAAGCCAGAAGGAAGTGGTACACGTTTCTCAAGTGCTTAAAGAAAAAGCCGTCAACCTCGAATTCTATACCCAGAGAAAATATCCTCCAGGAGTGAAGGAACCGCCAGGCATTCTCGAGTGAAGAAAAATGGAGAGAATCTGATCGACCCTGAAAGTTCTTGAAATAGATAGGAAATTAATTTAGAAAAATTTAAGGAAAGAAGTCAAAACATGGTAGATAAAGTCCTGCAAGATAGCTCCTTTCTGCATGACTAGCCCAGACACTCAGCATGTAGTTGGGTCATCAGCTCCAGTTTGCTGTCAGATTTTAGGAAGTTTTCAACTGTGTCTTAAAATTGTAGAAATGATTTCCATTATTCCAAAGTCATATCTGCTGAACAAATTATATTCATATATTGGCAATATTCTGGTGCTGGGAAGGAAGTGGAGAGACTTTTGGGAGGCTATTTTCCCGGGGAGTTTTTAGGGAACAAAAAAGGTCTTGAATGCTGACTGGGGTAGAGGTGGAGTCAGGGAAGAATCCCTGGAGGAAATGACATCTAAACCCACCTCCAAAGGATGAAAAGGGGCCAGCTGGGTGAAGAGCACAAGAACTGGGAACCTGGCCATGCCCGGGCCTCCTCTGCTGGCCTCCACCACACGGCTGCTTAGCTATGGCCCTGCAGCCACAGGATCAGGTCCACACTAGTGTGTCAAGCCGGGATCCCATCCTGTCCTTGATGGCCTGCCCAGACACGTTGAGCAGGAGGTTGAGGCCAACCTGTTTGGTTCAAGGTCATCTGTTTGGGCCTGGTTACCATGGCAAACACACCTCCTGAAGCTCAGGGAACCCCTGTTCCAGTAAGACTTCTGGGGCCCTGTTTTCTCCTCTGACTTTGCTCCTCCTTGGGGTCAACCTTCTGAGTAGAGACTAGGCAGTTTGGAAACAAGGAGCCTGCCGTCTTGTCCCGAGGTATTCTTTCTCCAAAACAGCCTCTTGTTTATTTTCATGTTGTGACCCAGGGTCATCTCAAGCATAGACAGTTGAAGAAACGGCAGTGCGAGGGCAGCTGCGGGGACCCGCTGCATGGAATCCATCCTGCGCCACAGAGGACCCGGGGTCCCAGAAGCCGTGCCACAGCGTGTGGTCTCCGCAGGGTGCTGGAAGGTCAGACACGGATGCTGCTGGCTGGCACAATGCCCAGGAAGGCTGCCAGGGCGGGAGGTGATGAGGTGATGGTGGCAGGCCTGGTTGGGGGTCCCCCAATGTCCATTCATCCCCTTCTCCCCAGAGTAATGGGATCTCTGCTCTCAGGCTGGGTTAGGGACTGACACAATCCCCAGCTCCTCTGGGGGCTAGGTGTGGCCGCTTGATGAGTTCAGAGGGGACAGGAGTAAATTAAGGCCTGCAGCTTCCTGGCTGTGCCCTTGAAGGGCAGGAGGAGCCCCATCGTCCCCATGGAACAAGACTAAGCAACAGACCCAAGGAGCCTGGGTCCCTGCCACCTTCGCACATGGGAACGCCCACGTCTTTGGATTTCTAAGTGAGAAACACCCTCCTTTGCCATCAAGGACATTTTGAGTCTGTTGCGGCAGAGAACTGCCACCTTATTTGGTTGATTCATTTTCTTGAGTTTTAAGTAAAAGCAAGCTTTCAGCGCCTGGCTCCGTAAAACACTTCTAAGCTAGACACTCATTCACTCACTCACTCATTCACTCCCTCCTTCAACCACGAGTTTTCCGGTGAGTCCCCGAGGTCACCACGTGGCAGCCACTGTCCTAGATAGGGGGTGGCAGCTGACATTCAGAGAGGAGACGGACCACAAGCAAGTGGGCAGACCTGTGAGGAGCGAGGGTCATTCCAGACAGGCCACAGGGCAGCGACGGCTGAGCACAGGCCTGGGGACGAGGCCCTGCCGAGGTCCAGCCCCTGCTGAGGCCCCGCCCCACGCCCTGTGCGCCCGCCTTTAGGAGAGAAACACAGAAACTGGGGCGATGCGAAGACACCTCTAGAGTAAGTCCACAGAGGAACTAGAACATTAGATCTGCCAGATCTAATGGTAATAAATCAAACTGCATTTTTAGATTTCGTTTTAAAATAATTAAAAAAAATTCAAATTGTTCCAAATTTCCCATTTCTCAACCGTTTTCCCATTATTGCCAGCCTTCTCCAGGGATAATTTTTTTTTGGTACCAGGGATTGAACTCAGGGAACTCCACCACTGAGCCACACCCCCAGCCCTATTGTGTATTTTATTTAGAGACAGGGTCTCACTGAGTTGCTTAGCGCCTCGCTTTTGCTGAGGCTGGCTTTGGACTCACGATCCTCCTGCCTCAGCCTCCCAAGCCGCTGGGATTACAGGCGTGCGCCACCGCGCCCGGCTCCAGGGATCATTTTTAGACTTTTGTTTTTCTCCCTCACAGTCTCTCCTCACATGAAGATTTGAGATTATAGTCACACTAATTGTCTGTGCATGCACTTGTGCTTTAGCTATAACTGCATCGCTTTCCATTCCCTTCAGGAATCCCCGTCCTCCCATGGGGTGGTTATTTTTCCTCCACTGAGAAAACAGATCCTAGGGATTCGTTTTTATTGTTCTTTGTGCTAAATGAAGGGGACAGCTGGGTCCTCCACTTTGGTGACAGGGAGAAGCACTGGGAGACGTTGCCTGGAGGTGGCCATGGCACCCCGGTGCTGGCCACCATGCTCGGGCATGATGCCCGGGTGGGGGTCTCCTTGGGTGCCGCTGCCCACCCTCCAAGTGGGTACTTGTTACTCAGTCTACAGGGACTCAGTGCTGGGAGACTCCGTGACCCAGCCCAGGGCGGCAGAGCTGGAGACTGCGCCCCCCCAACCCCAGGCGGCCGGAATCAAGACAGAAAATGGGAAGAAAAGAACAAGAGTTGGTGGGAGCGAGAAGGCGCCCTGGGCGTAGCTGGCGGGGCGTGAGACTGTGCAAAACTCCACGGAAAACAGTGGCATGGTCGACGCCTTAAAAAGTTCCACGACGGACCCAGCGGAGACTGAAAAGGGGAGACAGAGCAGAAACGTTCACAGCAGCACCGGAAACGACCCGCGGGTCCACTGCGGATGGACGGCAAAGGAGGCCAGGCACTGGGGAGCACCCCAAATCCAAGGACCTAGAATCCCAAGCGCCCCGAGTCTGAAGCTTTATGAGAGCCGGCGCCAGGCACCTGTGGGAGTCGCAGGCCACTCAGCTTCCGGGCATGCCACACTTACTGAGACGTGCGGGAGCTCCGGGTCGAGGTGTGTGCGGAAGTGGACGTGGACGAATCTCAGCTTAGACTGCGGTCTCAGCCATCTCGTGATGCACGTGCAAAATATTTCCAAAATCTGCAAAAAACCTGAAATCCAAAACATTCTGGGCCCCAGCATTTTGGATAAGGGATACTCGTCCTGTGTCTCCAGACAATGGAATACCATCCAGGTATCAGGAGGAAAGAGAGCGACGCTCGTCACTGGTCAGAGTAGTAGCCAGACACAGAGGCCCCCCAGCTGAGTGGCCTCCGTTAATCCAAACACTTGAGCAGGGGACTCCAGAGAGCAGGGCGCTGCCCGGCTGGGGGGGCAGTCAGTAGTGATGGGTGCAGACTCTCCTTCTGGGGTGATAAGAATGTCCTGGAGCTACACAGAGGTGGTGGCCGCACCCCATTGGGAAGGTACCTGATGCCACTAAACTATCTACTTTAAAGTGGTTGGTCTTATGCTCTGGGAATTTTATCTATTTAAAAAACAGAACAAACCTGGGCTCCTGCTGCCTTCCCACTTGGGGTCTCCCAGGCCTCGCAGCAAAGGCAGGGCCCAGAGGGGCTCAGGAAGGCTGGGGCGCTCCTTCTGCACCTCCTGAGCTGCACGCTTGAGACCCCAGGGGATAGCACCTGAGTCTGCAGGACCCTTGCAGCAAGTCTGAGGCCAGGGGACAGTTCTCCACTCCTTTGGTGCAAGCCCTTCCCACCTCTCCCTCTCTCTTGTTGACACGGTGACAATATGAGCAGGTGGGCAAGGGTCTCCATGGAAGGCTCTTCCTCGTGGGGAGGACGCACAGGCCTGGCCCTCCTGGGCTGGACAGACCCCCTCTGAGACCACCACACAGTTCTTGCCCGGGAGAGCTGCTTGAAACTTGTGTGAGATTCTGGATCTTTCAAAATGTTGGTTTGGAAAGACCCCCTGCCCCCACCCCCGCCCCGGAGCTGGGGGCACGCGGTGCAGACGCTGGGACACGAGTGTGTCTCCTGCCCCGCTCCGGGCGTGTGACCCTGAGCCCTCCTGTGTTCCTGACGCCTGGAGGTGACCACGTGAAAGAGTGGGTGTCACTTGAGACTGCGAGGTGCCTTCCCGGTCCCCTCTGTGCCATCAGAGAGGCCACTTGGGAGTGGACGGCTGAATTCCAGGTCCCGTTGTACATGACGCATCGGACAGTCAGACATCCCATCTGTGGGGACGTGTTTCCTGGGAGGTAGGGGTGTGTTCTGGAAATTTCTGCCTTGCTTCTCTGACGAGGACGCCCTCCCGGTGGTCCCAGGTGGACGCTCTGATGTCCCTCCTTTGTCCTCCACCAGCTATTTCCTGTCTTGTGACCACGTCTGGCGGGGTCAGCAGGCTGAGGCCGAGGGGTGGAAGGCCAGTGTGTCAGGGCGGTGCTTGCAGGTGTCATTGGCTGGGGACTCCTCCCAGGAGGTCCCATCGTGGGCCGCGGACCCCGAGCCAGGGTGCAGGGTGGGGGCGGGAGGAAGAGCAGGAACGAGCTGTCCCGGCTCCGGTGTCTGGAGTGTGGGTCCAGCGCCTGGGAGGGGAGGGCGCAGGCCCTGCTGCTGACCTGACTGTCCCGCCTGTGGGGGCCGGGTTCAGTGGCAGTGGTCAGCACGTTGCCACGCCACAGGCAATTCTCTGGGTGATTCACCGACTCCACACACGCCAAGCCGTGAGGAGACCCGGTGGCTCAGAAATACCTAGTGGCCGCACGGGTCAGGGCAGACAGGAGCCCTGCGTGCCGCCCCCCGCACTCAGCAGGAAATGCAGAGGAGGCGGGGCAGGAAGGGGCGCCAGAGAGATGGGGCAGGAGGAGGGGAGGGGTGGGGAGAGGGAGCAGGAGTCTGGGCCCACGGGGTTCCACCCTGCACCCACACTCTGGCTGGAGAGCAGCAGGACCCCAGGAAGGAGTGGCGGAGTGCCTGAGTCTGTGACCAAGGCCTCACAGGCCAGCAGGCGACAGGAGGGAGGGAGGAGGGAGCAGGTGCAGGCACCGTGATAAGTGGCTTCAGTGCTGGGGAGCAAGAGGGAGTGGTGGGGACTGGAGTGGACAGGCCCTGCCTAAGCATCAGTAGTTGGTGGCAGACACCATCTGGCTCCCGGGTAGGTAGGCATGACCCATCCCTTGCTTCCTTAGCTTTTCCTTACAGAGGATGACAAAGACAGCCTTGCTTTCCTAGGCTCTCTTGCAGCTTCAGGAAGGCCATGTTATCTAGTTCTAGCCACCGGTGTTGCTGCGAGACTGTTTTCCTGTCCCTCCCTGTACCTGGCTCCTCCCCTGACTCATGAGAGGATGTGGTGGTTGGAGTTACAGCAGCCATCTTGGGACATGAGGCTGTGAGCCTAAAAGCTTAAAGTCCCACAGGCTGAGGCTGAAGGCATGGAGAGAGAAAAAGAAACCGGTCTTCAAAGATATAATTGAGCAGCCGAACCAACCTTGGGGGCCACACTAAATTGATTATGGTTTAAGGCGATGTCAGTTGGGCTTTTAAGTAAAATGCCCACAGCTCCTGCCAGCCTCCGCCACGGAGGAGTGTAGATCTGCGGCCAGAGCTCCTGACTTTTTTCAGAAGACAGAAATCTGGATTTGTATGTGAGATATCTCGATTTTTAAATGCAGGCAACAAATACAAACGAGTCGGACCCCAAACAAAACAAAACGAAATAAGCAAAAACACGTTTGCAGGGTGGGCGTGGCCTACAGGCTTCCAGTTAGTGACCCCCAGGGGGGTGGGACGCTGAGGGTGGCCAAGACACAGCCAGGGAGAGCACCTGACCTGAACCGCAGACGTCTCAGAAGCAGCCTGGCCCCAGAGGTGGGGCACCCCACGGGCCCCCAGCACCACGAACACGCCAGCGTCGGGTCAGAGTCCAGAACTGGGACCAGAATCCCGGAGCTTTGGGGAAGGGCGCCAAGAGACCAAGATGAGACTTACTCGCCACCGAGGTGACTGGTGGCCGGGAATAATTTAGTGCCGAGGATAAAGCCCATTCTTGGTGAAGGCGCCCCCCCCCCCCCCCCCCCCCCCCCCCCCCCCACCCCCCCCCCCCCTCCCCCCCCCCCCCCCCCCCCCCCCCCCCCCCCCCCCCCCCCCCCCCCCCCCCCCCCCCCCCCGCTGTCTGGACGAGGTCACAGTAAGGATGACAAGTGACAAGTGTTGGCAAGGCCCCGTCGTGGGAAGCCGAAGCCACGAGCCCCTTTTATTTGTGATTGGGACGTTTTCATGCTTGTGCTCATATTCCTGACAGGAAGCAGGAGTACCCTTATTGCTAAATCACATTAAAATCCAGGTGGCTAGAACGGAACAGGCAGTTCAGGCCTTGGAGGCTGTTCTGCGACTCTTCAGTTCATCAAGGACAAAACAGAAGACTGTTCTACTATCTCAGGACACAGGACAAAGTTGACATCAATGGACAACAATCATTCTCCGAAAGGTCATAGGAACTTTAGGCACCACACTGATTATATCAACTGAGAGCGCAAGCCCACATCTCTAGCCTCTTACAAAGCCTAATTATTATGCTTGCTACACAAAGCCCACCATATGTAGCTTATTAGAATAAAGGAAGGTTGTGGTATCTACCCAGGAGAGAAGAGGTTAATAAAATACATCTCCCCACCCAACAGACCCTCTTTTACCTTACATAGGGACTTATGATGAACATAGTTAATATTGGCAGTAGGTGGACTGAGGTTTAGAACTTGCCTTTCAGTTAGAGATTACAAAGATATAAGAGCTAGTGTACTTTGATTAAGCAACAAAGAAACTCTCTGAGAAAGCAGCTCAACCAGTTTTATGAGAATAAGCATAGGCATTAATTAAAATAGGCTTTATAAGAATTATTTCTAGAATAATGTTAGAATAATCATCTAGAATAATGCAAAAATATTTCCAGATTCTTAAATCATTACCTGTATGTGGGTTCTTTAGAAGCTTTAAGAATAAGTTTATAGATTTTAGATCAACATAAGCTTTAAGACCTAAGGGGACTTTCAGATAAGAATCCTAGATTAGAAATAAAAGTACAGGTGTACTTTAAACTTAAAAGTTTAGAAGACTTGGAGTCTGGTTATGTAGCTTGGCATTTATAATAAAGAAATATTATATCAAAGGGGCTAGGAGATGTAGAGTCTGGTTACGTAGTTTGGCATCTATAATAAAGAAATATTACATCTTGGGAAAATCAGAAAAAAAGTAAATTAATGATGATTTTGTACCCATGATAATTATTATTATTATTATTTTTACACAATGCCTTTATTTTTACGCGGTGCTGAGGATCGAACCTGGGCTGCGCACGTGCTAGGCAAGCGCTCTACCTCTGAGCCACAACCCAGCCCACCCCATGATAATCATTAAGGAAATATCACATCCTGGTCAAATGTAAATTGATGACCTATTTTTCTGTATTCATAATGACTATCTTAAATCTTGAGAAAACTGGAAATTGTAAATCAATGACGTATTTTATTGATGATTCTGAATTCATAATGAGAAAAAAGCATAATAAAAAACGGACCCAGAGGAAGCAGAATCAGCTTTCTCTTTGGAGACTGCTCGAACAGAACGAGTCCTCGTCTCATTCATCGCTGACCCCACTCCTCCTTCGGGAATCCCTGAACCCCGCAGAGGCTGGACCTCTGCAGAGGCTGGACCGCTGCACATTCTGATTGGTTTACACCTGGGCTTGCAGGCTGAGGCTTATGCCTACTGCACCAGGGATTGGTAATGTCCCTTTACCTGTGCCTCCACCGAGGTCAGGATCCTGTGTGGACAGCTGCCAAAGCCAGCCCGTCCCTTCCTGTGGCCCTGCACTGTGGTGCTAATGAGAAGTTAATTTAGTGCGTGCTACTTTTTCCTTATTAGTCCCCCCCAGGGCTCCTCCTTTCATTTGCCTGTTTCCTCTCACTCTCCCTCGCTCCACTGGCAATAATTCTGGTGTGTCTGATGCTGTGTTAGTTAGTTTATCATAGAGCGAAATACCTGAGGTAGGCTGACTTTATAAAGAAAAGAGGTTTATGTAACTATCATGAAAGTTCACCAGGGGTAATTTACTATAATAAACAGCATCCTGAGCATGCTGAGAAGAAAAAAGAAAAAAGAAAGGCTTATGTAGGCCACAGACCTGAAGCCTGAAAGCCCAAGACCAGGCTGCCTCCTTGATTTGGCTCTGGCAAGGCCCTCATGGTAGATGGCTTCGTGACAGCATAGAGGGGTCCCATCGCCATGCAGGAAGCCAGAGCCCAGGGTGGGGTCCCGCTTGCTCTTAGCACAACCCTCTCGGGACCCCCTGAGAACTGCCTTAATTCCTCCTGAGGCAAAGCCCCGAGAGTCTAGGAGCCGCCTGGCCTCAGGTCCTGTGTCTTGAAGGTCCTCCTTGGGGACAGAGCTGTCAACACATGCATCCTCCTCGGGGGACAGACCACATCCAAACCGTGACGGATGCGGTCTTCTGTTTACATCTGCCCTTGCAAGACCTGCAGTTGCATTTTGGGGCAGGGATTGATTCCCACGAAGCCTGTGTCCCTTCCCGTGGTCTCCTGGTTTTCCACCTGCGTCGAGTGGCCGGGACCCCTCTCTGCTGCTGCGGCTCCTCCTCTGCTGTCGGGGACTGTCTTCATGAACCCCCGCTCACTCCCCGGGAGGGTGCCGGTGCGGCCTCCGCCTCTCTCTCCCGGCCTCACGGCTGCAGGGACTGTCCTCCTTCCCGTCCCTCCTCTGGGTGACGAGGCGCGTCCTTGGGATACAGCCCCAGGAGTGGGACTCATTCACCTCCCTCTGACTCCGGGTGACTCTGAACATCCCCTCCTGGGCTTGCTCCTGGTTTCCTCCCCTTGTTAATGAGATGGTGACAGTGACGGTGGCAGTCCCCTTGCTGGCCCAAGCCCAGCACTCACTGAACCAAGCCCTGGGGGGGCCTTTGGGTGCTGATGAAGCAAGGTTCTGGCTCTGCGGACCAGACACCGTCCCCTCGAAGGCCCATCAGCCAACCCGTGTGGTCTGTGTCACCCTCGTGGGGACCCAGGAAGCAGCAGGTCCTCCTGGGAAGCCATGGACGGCCCCTCCCCGCTGCCCAGAGCTGTGCGGCTTCCCGGCAGCTGCGAACACAGCCCGGGCCCTGCCCGCGGTTCTTTTGAGCCAACCTAAAATGAACTGTACCGCCACCCACAGATTTGACACGCCACCCCAGGCAGCGCAGGAAAGCCTCCTGGGTCACCCTAGGTCCCCTCCCAATCGGCTCCCTGCACAGTGCTCACGGGGCCCTGGGTGCCCCCAGCACCACAAACAGCAAGCAAAACAGAACTGATTCCTGCCCCAGAGCCCAGGGACCTGCTGCGTGAGGCCTACAGTGACACTGAGGGGCACGCGTCCTCCTAACCTACTGATGCCACCACTGAAATACAATGGGTGGGAATATTGTAGGTCTGCACGTGGGAAAGGACAGTGGAGGGGGTGACATAGAAAGAGTGGACTGAAGCCGGGCGCGGTGGCACACGCCCGTCATCCCAGTTCTTGGGAGGCTGAGGCAGGAGGATCGCAAGTTCAAAGCCAGCCTCAGCCATGGCGAGGCACTTAGCGATTCAGTGAGACCCTGTCTCTAATAACATACAAAAAAGGGCTGGGGATGTGGCCCAGGGGTCGAGTGCCCCTGAGTTCAATTCCCGGTACCAAAAAAAAAAAAAAAAAAAAAAAAGAGTGGACTCAAAACGGTCAGCAGAAAAGACAAAACTGGAAAAGCAGAAGCAGGAAGAGGGAAGCCGCGAGGAGACCCTCCCACCCAGGCACCCCAGCCACAGGCCAAGTTCCAGAAAGGGATGGGGCGCAGACCTCCCTGGGCCTAGCTCCATTTCTTTCCTCTGCCCAGAACGCAGTGGTGTTGGCAAAGTGCTGCCCGGCTGGCCCTCACCCCCTCCGCAGCCTCCTTCATGCCCCATGTTCATTTCCCTCCACCCCATAAACGTTTGCTGAGTGCCTACTGTGTGCCCAGCAGGCAGCATCTTACGAGCGTGCTGGTGCTGACTTCCTGGGCGTCAGGGCCCGGGAGAGCTGAGAATCCACACGCGACGGCTGCGTTTGCCCGCTGGCCACAGTTCCCAGCATCAGCTGCCCCATCTGTGAAATGGAGCTGAGCAGAGTAACCTAGTTGGCGTACCGTGGGCGCAAAGCAGAGTCCAGCCTCGAGTCTGTGATCGACAAACAGTTGCTAGGATCACTGCTCTTTGTGTACTAATGACCACCAGTGGAGACGTCACAAATGCGCCTGTCATGGATCTGCCACTTTTTAAAATTCATGGGAATAAAAGCATCCACGGGCTGAGCACAGTGGTGCATGCCTGTCATCCCAGGCACTCGGGAGGCTGAGGCAGGAGGATCACGAGTTCAAAGCCAGCCTCAGCAACTTAGTGAGGTGCTAAGCAACTCAGTGAAACCCTGTCTCTACATAAAATACAAAACAGGGCTGGGATGTGACCCAGTGGTCGAATGCCCCTGAGTTCAATCCCGGGTACCAAAAAAAAAGCATCCAGGGAAGTTTAAAAAAGAAGCCCCAAGGGGGCCGACCAGCAGGTCCCAGTGGAAACGAAGCTTCGGGTTTGATCCTCAGCTCTGAGATCAACAGGGACACAAGGCAGCCCGTGTGCCAGGAAGGGAGGTGGCCCGGCTGTCTTGCGGAGGCTGGGGTGTCTCGCCCATTTTGCCATCTTGAAAAGCACCCAGAGCCACGCGCAGAGCCGGCGCTTCTAGTCCCGGCTCCCGGGCAGGGCAGCCCACATCTGCGTTTAATCAAGCCGGCTGCTAAATGTCACAATGGCCTCATTCACAGGTAGCATAAAGCATGTTTAACTGGTCATAAAACAATCCACATTCCTGAGAATGCCATTTCAGAGGGCTGCCCTGTCACCGTGTCTCTGCCACAGCGTCCGCACAACGCCGGGCGGGGAGGGGCCAGGAGCAGCGGGCTGCGGAGGAGAAGCTGTATCCATGGCTTGCTGGGTTCGGGACTGTACAAGGAGGCCTATGTGTAAAATAAGAATCCAAGGAATAGAAATGGAGGGTCTTATAGATACTGGAGCTGATCCTTCCATCATTAATTTACGTCAATGGCCCAAACACTGGCCTCTGCAAAAAGCTTCAACCAGTTTAAGAGGCTTGGATATAATAACCTCCCAGAAAAAAAAATGCGGTAATTTTAAAATGGGAGGATGATGAAGGACATAAAGGCACGTTTCAGCCTTATGTTTTACCTAATCTACCGGTTACTTAATGGGGAAGAGATATTTTACAACAAATGGGAGTACACCTTGCAACCAAACCTGCAGGTGTTAAATGTAAAAATCTACAGGGTAATCTTAACCCTAAAAGAAATCATCAAAAAGTACAGGGTAAGCTTAACCCTAAAAGAAATCATTATCATATAGGAAAAAGACATTTTTCTTCGGGGCCACTGAGAAAATAATTTTGAAAATACCATGGCTTTCTGATAAGCCAGTGTGGGTCCCTCAGTGGCCCCTATCTAAAGAGAAATTACAAGCGGCCCACCTACTAGTTCAGGAACAATTAGAAGCAGGACATATAGAACCTTCCACCTCTCCCTGGAATTCCCCCATATTTGTGATCAAGAAAAAATCAGGAAAATGGCGATTGTTACATGATCTTAGACAAATTAATAAAACCATGCAAGTCATGGGCCCTACTCAACCTGGACTTCCGAATCCTATAGCTATTCCAAAAAATTTCCATGTTATTAGTCTTGATATAAAGGATTGCTTCTTTTCTATTCCCCGTACGGGCCACCAACTGTTGTCGCCGGAAAGGGATTGCAGCCTGGAACGGCAGCGCCGCAGGAAGGAGTCCGGAGACAGGATGGAGACGAAAAAAATTCTTTAATCTTTCTCTTTCTGTCCCTTGTAATTTCTAACACCACATACACACTCTCACAAGAAACCAAGGCACCTACTCTTATAAGAAACTACAATCTATCTATACAATAGCGATAACCCTGTCCGTACTCTCTCAGGTCTCTTCCCATGCGCCCGAGCAGGAATGGCGCTAGCTCGATCTGCTGAGTCACCGCTCAAATCTCTCGAGATCCTGGGCCAAGTCCCGTGAGACTACGGAAGGCGGAAATGCCCAAAAATGTGTATGGCCCGTAGTCAACTGCAATCTTAGCTATCTCCCCAAACAGGGCTCCTGCACACGGCCAGCCCCGAGCACAGGCCCAGAGGGCAGTGCCAGGTGGAGGAGCACGCGGCAGGGTGGTGAGGCCACTCCTGGCACTCAAGGGACTGAACACGTGTATCTGTAGGTGCCAGGGGCGCAGAGGATCAAAGATCTCATAGAAGAGGTGGTGACTGAGCAGAAACTAGACGGATGACGGAGGCAGTCGCACAGAGACATGGGGACAGAACATTCCAGGTTAGGGGGAACAGAAAGTGCAAAGGCCCTGAGGACAGTGAAGGGCGTGGAGAGGATGAGGGGACAGCATGTGAGAGGTCAGACATCTTCAGGGACTGAGCTGCCCAGGGCCTGGGCAGGAAGAGGGACGTCAGTGCAAGACCTTGGGGTTCATTTCTGACCGCAATGGGAAGCCCTGATGGAGGCTTTTAAACAGGGAGTGACACGAGCTCTACAACATAGGGAAGGACTGACCGTCTGGCTTCACCCAGTGTGGCAGAAACAGATCAGGGGATCACAGTGGCTCCCAAGACCAAAGGCAGTAGACTTCCTGCTCAGATCTCATCTGGAGGGATTCTTTGGAATGGGAACCCACGAAGATCGGAGTTTCTGAATCAAGTAACACATGCTGGAGAAGGATTTCCACTAAAACAGTCCCAGGAATTACAATGGTGGGAAATGGCAGGGATAGGGCATGTGACCCAGACTGGACCAATCAGGGCTTCAAGGTTCCTGACCACAGTGACCACTTTAGGGGTGTGCGGCTCAAGGAAGCGGATCCACGGAGAGGGAATTTCAAGACGTATGGAGGAGAGGCCGGAGGTCCTGTAGCCACGGGTCCTCCACAAGGGCAGAGTCCCTCAAAGCACAGCTGTAGCACAAACCTCCCCTGCACTAGAGGGAGAGGGAGAGGGAGAGGGAGAGGGAGAGGGAGAGGGAGACAGACAGACATAGGTGGGAGCACGGCACACCAGCAGGCACATCTCTGGTTACTGTTTTTGTGGTACCGGGGATTGAACTCAGGGGCACTCGACCACTGGGCCACACCCCCAGGCCTTTTTTGTATTTTATTAGAGACAGGGTCTCACTGAGTGGCTAAGTGCCTCGCCATTGCTGAGGCTGGCTTTGAACTCCCGGTCCTCCTGCCTCAGCCTCCCGAGTGCTGGGATCACTGGCGTGCGCCACCGCACCCCTCCTGGTTACTGTTTTGAGCTCCAGATCCATCCATACCTGAAACCCTTAACAGCTGAAATCTTCAATTTAAATTTGTAAATTTCTCTTAAAAATATTGAGCCCGTTTAGGTCTGGCTCTTATTTTACTTGTGTCTGAAAGAGCTCAAGCTGAATCAAAAGTCCGTGGGTACCGACCAGGGAGAGGGGGGACACGGCGGCCAGGAAGCCGGCGGACGCGCCCCTGTGCCGGCGGCTGGCCTCTGGGCAAGGCCGGGCAGCGTTGTAGGAAGAACCCCAACAGGACACGCGGGCCACACCCGCTCCGCCCAGCTCAGGCGCGGGGTGAACGCGAGCTCTGTGCGCCTCCCCCACTCACGCCCAGCTCACGCGCACAGCCGCAGGGGCGCCCGGGGCGCGCAGTGGTTCTCGGCTGAATGGTGGCCCTGGGGGTCCTCCGACGACCCGTGCATCCCCAACTGCAGCTCCCGTGTCTTCCTGACCCACGCCGCGGGCGCTCGGTGGGCCTCCAGGCGCGTTCTCCTTCCTCGGGGTGGCTGGTTCCTTCATTCGCTCCAACTGGAGCAGGTGTCAGGCCCGACGCCACTCGCTCCACCAGCACCAGCCGGTTCGTCCTTAGAGAAGCGCACCCAGGCCCCAGGCCCAGGCCCCAGGAGGGCCGTGCTGTCCGCGCTTGCAGCATCTGGTGGGTGGGGACAGGCTCTCTCGAGCCTCGGACATCCTTAGTAAAGCGCGTCACCAGGGAACCCCCTCAGCGACCCTGCAGGGCGGGGCCAGGCCGAGGGTTCTAACCCGCTCCAGGTGACTCCGCTGGGGACCTGGGTGGAGACGCCACCCCACCCCGCAGGCTCGCGCTGGGCGCTCAGGGCTGGGCGGAGGGACCTCCTCGACCCTCTTCCCTCGTGCCCCTCCTCCGCCCAGCGCGCTTTGCTCAGGTTCTTTTCTCTAGTGGCCCCTACACCCTGGAATCCTCTTGCTGCAGCAGGGCACCGTTACCTCCCTCCACGGGCACAGCTGTCGCTCCGTGAGTGTGCCAGGACCAGTTCCCGGGAGGCTAAGAGGCTCCCAAGACGTGGGGAGAAGAAGAAAGCATCTGTTTTAGTCTTGGCCCTGTTTCAGGCCTCCAGCACTGCACCCCGCGCACAGCAGAGATTCGGTAGCCATTACTGAGTGAGTGACCGAAAGAGTGAATGAATTGATCCTACTACCAGTCCCCAACTGGGGAGCAGCCGTTCTGAGCCAGGCGCTAGGCTGAGCCCCGGACTGCTCCACCTGGTCCACCCTCTGTTCAACAAGGACATCCACAGAGCAAGGTGAGGCAGGAGATTGTCAATCCCTTCACCCACGTTCCTGAACACCTACTGTGTGCCTTCACCGTTTCCTGAGCACCTATTATGTGCCCTTACCAGCTTTTCCTGAGTACCTATTGTGCACCTTTGCAGTTTCCTGAGCACCTATTGTGCACCTCACAGTTTCATGAGCACCTACTATGCACCATCATCAATGTTTCCTGAGCACCTACTGTGTGCCTTTGCCAACATTTCCTGAGCACCTACTGTGTGCCAGTCTGTCCAAAGCCTGAAGGCCACAGGAGTGGACAAAATCATGAGAAGCACTTCTCTGTGGAGCGGGCATCCTGGTCCAGGGGCTGGAGGTGAAACTAAGTGATATGTCTGATGGTGAGAGGGGCTGGGGGGATGCTGGGGTCCAGGTGGAGTTGTCCACATCAGAGTCAAGGTTCCCAGGACAGAGAACTTGGAGGTGACTTGCAACTTCGCACCATCGGGCTGTAGGCAGCAGAGCCAGGACCTGGGCCGGGACCTGGGCCAGGACCGTCACCTCGGGGCCAGTTGGTCTTCATCTCCATTTTGTGCTGCCTGCAGCCTGCAGTCCTTCCACCCCCGAAGACGTCCGAACAGTCTCGGTGGGTGTCTGACTCCACGAGGCTGCACACTCCTCCAGGGAGGAGGTGCCCGGGTGTCCTGGACGCGGCACGTGCTTCTGATTGCCGGGCAGCAGGCGTCTGGGTGGTTTGGATGGGCTGGGGATGCCGGTCACATGCCCACACTGCGCTGCAGTGGCCGGGCCTGCAGGACACTCAGCCCTGGCAGCCTGTGCCCGGCAACCCCACAGGGGCCAACATCTGGTCAGTGACAGGGTGGCCGTCCAAAAAGCCACGATTCGGTCTCTGGTCTAAAGTTTCCTGGCAGTAAAGACAACCTTCTCTAAATTGATACTTTTTCAAAGAGAGAGGTCAAGTGCTCACCAAAATGACCTCCCACGGCAATCCTCCAACGCCTCCTAAGATCACAAATCTCTCGGTCCCCGTGACGGGTGAGGAGCCTCGTAAAATGCTGCCTGGCGCTCGGTCCGCTGCGGGAGCCGGGCTCTCCTGCCTCTGCTGCAGCCACGCTGCTCTCCCAACTGTTTACCATTAGGAATAAAGTGCCTTCCGCAGACCCGTAAATTCCAAGTGGGTCCGTCTAATGCGCCCCGGGAGGACATGGAAGTCACTTATGCAGAAGCCCCGGCTCCCCTTAAGATGTCGTCCCCTTCCAGATCAAAGCCTTCTTGTCCCCGGTCCTAACAGCCGTAATTCACTCCTTGCCCTAAACCTCACGTCGCTGTTAGAGGTCTGTGGTCCGAGCCGCCGCCCCGGCTTTCATCTCTGCAGGACTTATTTGCCCTCCTCTGGTCTCTCTCCCACCTGCACGGGGTGAGTCACCTCCACAGTCCTGGAACCTGGGCAGTCCTGCCCATGCCCGCCGTGGCTAGCGGGGGTTTTAAAGCTTTCTGAGAAGTTGGAGGGGTGTTCCCATTTCCTGAGCACGTCACAGGTGCCAGGTCAGCACAAGGGACAGGTAAGGTCCGCTGATGCGTCCTGCTGGGTCTTTTCCCTTCTGTAGACAAGGTAGCAGTCACAGGGTGGGGACAGGGCAGGGCTCTCTGCCCACTGATGTTCCGGCACTAGTGACCATGTCTCAGAGCTCTGCAGCTCTGGCCGAGGGTCCCACCTCACTGTGTGGCCTCCTTGACAACCGCCAGCTGGCACAACCAGCAGCTGGCCACAGGGGACGTCAGACAGACCCGGCCAGCGTCCACCCACAGCATGGCGGTCAGGAGAGAGAGGAAGAAGCCCCTGGGGGTTACTGATGGAGACTAGGGGAGGCCCAGCGACTCACAGCAAAGGGACACCCCGGCTGGACCCTGGAAGAGAGAGTGGACATTTGTGGGGAAAGTGGTGAGCTCCGCATGGAGCCGCGGTGGGTCGGAAGCGCCCCGCTGGGGTCGCTGGGGTCGGCTCCGGAGCCCTCCCGCCCCGCCCGCTGGTTATGGGGAAGGGCGGGGTGCCTGGGGCTCTTGCAGTCTCCTGCAGCTCCAAACTCACTGCACAATAAAAAGGAAATCAACCACGTGGGTTCTGACCGCAGGGTCTGAGCCGCCCCTCCTGGCTCTGCCTCCAGGCAAGCTACTTAACACCGGAGCCTCCGTCTTCCCATCGGTAAAATGGAAATTAGAAAACACCCACTTTACGGGGCCAGCCCGAGGAATCAGAACCGATCCGCGGCCGGCGAGAACCGTGGTTTGAATACTGAGAGGGTCTCCCACGCCCAGGTGCCAGAGCCTTGGTCCCCAAGCTGGTGCCCTTGGGAGGTGGTGGACCTTGGAGAGGTGTGGCCTGGTGGAGGTCCTAGAAGGGACTGTGGGATCCTGGTCTCTGTGTCTCTCTGCTCCCTGGCTCAAGACGCACGTGGTTTGCTTCACCAGGTACTCCTGCCGCGATGCCCCCGCCAGAGGCCCAAAGCTGTGGGGCCACCTGAGCTTGGACTGGAACCTCCAGAACCATGAGCCCAAATAACTCTTTTCTCTTTATAAGTTAACTGCTTCTGGTATTTTGTTACAGTAACCCGAAGCTGACTAACACAAGTACCAACGGGACACAATGCAGCACCCATGTCTCTAAAAAATGATAAGAGGCAAAAAGTAAAGAGGGGCCGCTCAGGGGGCTCAGCTCCCTTTACCCATTGTGCGCCCTGCCCTGTCCCCGGGGGCACCTGCATTTGCTGCTCCTCAATGAGGAATCTCATCTCACTGGTCGCATCAGATGTCACGCTCCCCACCTGGCCATCCTAGACATAAGAAACTGAAGCTCAGAGAAGTTAAGCAACACACTCAGCACTGCACAGCTGGGTGGTGGCGAGCCGGCTCCACCAGGAGCGGGGCCTGTGCCTCCTGTCCACCCGCAGCTCAGAGCTGCGGGCGCCTCCCCCAGGGCATGCCACGCTGCGCCCGCGAACCGCTGAGCGGTCTCTCCCCAGCAGGGCGTGCTTCACAGTGACAAGCTCGGCCCAGAGGTGGTCCCGGGCTGTGTGCCACCAGCCGCCTGGTGACGTGTTTTGAGCAGATGAGGGGACTGTTCCGGGGGGCCGATCAGCACTGAGGCCACACGCGAGGCTGGGAGGACGCAGGCCCTGCCCACCCAGGGACAGCCCTCATTGCCGCTGGCGGTGGACGCTACCAAGAGGCGGCTACTGGCTTCAGACGAGGGCTGGGAGTGCAGCGGGCAGCCCGCGGCCAGCCCGTCCTGTGCAGGGACAGCGGGAGGACCCCGACCCTGCCGGCCTGGGCAGTCCCCGGGTGGCGGAGCCTGGCCACCCGCCAGCGTCTCTTCTTTCCTCTGTCGGGACAAAGCTCGCGAGCTCTGGCGGGACCCGTGTCCACTCTGAGTGAGCGCAGTGTCCCCAGCGGCCCTGTGGACAGACGTGGCCACTAACGAACAAGTACCACGCAAAGGGTGCTGTGCGCAGTACCCCGGGTGTGCCCTAAGAAGGGAGTGGGGCCCTGTCCCCTCTTGTTCTCCTCCCCCCGCTAGACTGGGACGTGGTGTGAGCCGTCCTGGGCTACAGACTGAATGTCCATGTCCCC
Organism: Tamias sibiricus; assembly: GCA_025594165.1. NCBI lineage: Eukaryota > Metazoa > Chordata > Mammalia > Rodentia > Sciuridae > Tamias > Tamias sibiricus. The sequence continues at coordinate 164,834,512 of CM046659.1, forward strand.
GCAAAGCTCATGCTGACACCGAGTCCCCAGTGGGACAGCCTTTGGAGGTGGGCTCTGGGGAGGTGACTGGGTCATGGGGGTGAGGCCCTCGCGGCTGTGTTAGTGCCCTTGTGAAGGAGACCCCAGGCAGCTCCTCCAGGCTGCTGCGTGTGAGGACACGGGGAAGACGGACATCTCTGAACCAGGAAGCTGGTCCTCACCGAGCCTGACCACGCTGGTGCCTGAACCTGGGCATCGCTTACTCCAGAACCGAGAGAAGAGATTTCCGTTTGATGAGCTTCTCCAGAACGTCTGTGTTATGGTAGCTCAGAGAGACTGAGGTACTGGGTCATGGAGACGTGGTGACCTTGCGGGGATTGTGGGACAGCAGGATGGAAAGGCTCAGGGTCTCTGAGTCAGTAACAGTCACTCTGTTACACGAGAGGGAGGCAACTGGATCCCCTAGAACCACTGTGAGGTGTGGTTTTTGTTATAGCAGCTGAACGTTGCCTGGTACTATCCCAATTCTCACTCATGCACCATTGACGCTGAGCAAGACTCTCAAAGGCAGGCCCCGCCTACTTGCTGAGAAGAGTTTTCTGGTTCTGTAGGAATTCCACTGCCCCTGTAGAGGGTCACAAAGATAAGCTGAGGGAAAGGACAGAGGCAGTGGACAGGAGTCCCCCCAGGGACGGATCCTTGGGAGCACCATGCTCAGCTCTCTGGAAACTTGTGAGAAGGCTGAAGTCAGGATGCGGCAGGTCGCTCTCAGGGGTCCTGGGACCCCGGTATGCACAGGCTGCTCATAGTGGTGGGCCTGCGTTCCCCCCTCCGGGGTCTGGGCTGGGCTTTGCCCTGTTTACCACTAACATGAGGCAGAAATGACGTTCCGGGACCCAGAGCCCGGGCCACCCTGTGAGGGGCCTCGCGTGGAAACGGCCCCGATGAGCACCTGGGTCTGTGCTGGCGTGAGGGCGCCCTGGAGTGGTGTGCACCCAACACAGAGCCCCCGGGCGGGGCCGGGCTGGCAGGCGCGCCCAGCCCCACGCCTCCCAGCCTCTCCAGCCGCACGGGCTGGAGCCTGCGGTTGGAGGGGCTTCCCGCCACCAATGACCCCACCGGGAACCGGGACCTCATCGTGTTGAAGTGCTCCTCTGACGGGGACGGGAGTCTTCAGACCACCCAGCACCGGCGGAGCAGGGGTCGACTTCTGTCAGCAAGGCTGACCGTGACCAGCACGATGGTCCAGGGACAGGACTGTGGAGCTTCCTCCGTGCCAGCCAAGTCCCCGTGAGTTCCACGTGTTCTGGATGAGCACATTGTGGAACAGAGAGGTTAGGAAACGCGTCCAAGGCCACCCAGCCGGGAAGTGGTGGGACAAGTGCCAAGTTCAGCCAGGCTACCAAGGAAAGCTGGCAGAAGGGTGAAAAAGTGGACCGTGGCCACGGCAGCTGGGGGGGGGGGGGGGCGGTCAGACGGCCCCCAGGCCCTGGCCGGCCGGTGACTGTGGCTGGAAGGCACCTGGCCCACTGGCCGAGACATCCCCTGTAGAACGCCCCCTTCCTGCGGGTCCCAAACGCACTTCTGCACCCGGTGAGCTCACTGCCCCCCCACCCCAGGAGCCCGCCAGTGAAGACCAGAGCGGCCGCGGCTCGCGGGGGTTCACAGAGGAGCCCTTCAATGGAAGAGGGCAGCGTTCACACTTGTGGGCACTGGGAGAGAGCTGGGAGGGGTCTGCGCCATTAACCCTCCCCTTCCTCCACCCTTGTCGCCTTCTTCAAGCATTTAGAGTTGCCTACCCAGTGTTCATAGCCTCCCCTTTTTTAAAAAGAGAATCTGCTTGGAATACTAACGCACCCAGGGGAGAGTGGTTACTCCTCCGTATTCTCCCTCACTGCTGTAGGACACAAATCCAACCGATAGGACAAAACCTAGAGAACTTCAGCTTTCCTGATTGTGGCTCTGCACCTTCTTGCTCTTTTTTCTTCTGCATGCCTTGAATGTGGAAGTGATGGCTGGAGGTGAAGCAGCCATTTAGCAACCATGAGGTAACAAGAAATAGGATGAAAGCTAGAGACTATGTTTAGCAGGGGAGACAGAACAGAAAAGAAGCTGGGAAATGGATTTTCTGCTGCTTGTGGCTGAATGAACTCTCGTGGATACTGTGTGCCAGATGCGGCGAGTCCTGTGAGGGAGTTGGCTCTTCCTCTGGAAGCCTGACTCCTGCTCTCTACAGAGGAGGCCCTGCAGATCTGAGATGCAGTGGCCAGGATCACAGATGATTCACGACCGTCTAGTTTTGCCTTTCTGCCAGTCCAGGGCTGCCAGAGTGTGACAGAAGCCCTGGGTATTGGTATGAAGTGATCTTTTTACTCCTCCTGTCCTCCTGCCTATAGAGGCGGCCTGGATCAGTGCTTAAGATCCTGCACTTGGGAGACCCAGGTCCCGGCGTCACCCCTCGGCTGGTCGACCCTGCACGTTTCCCTGGCCCTCTCTGTGCCTCAGTTTCCTCCTCTGTAAAATGGAGGTGACGACAGTTTCTACCGTAGAGAGTAGCTGTGGTCCTGGGTGAGAGAAAAACACCTTAGTGCCCTGAGCATTAAATAAATATCAATCATTACCAGGATGAGGAGAAAATCTCCAACACACACTGATCCCTCCTGCAGCTTCAGAGCAGCAGTCTCAGCTAGAATTTAATAATACGTTTTTATTTTTTGGTGAATTTATTTCTACCGATCATTTCCTTTCTATGGCAGACAACACGGGCTTTCCAGGAGCGGTGATGCTCTCAATTTACCTTTTTTTTTTTTTTGGTACCGGGGATTGAACTCAGGAGCACTCGACCACTGGGTCACACCCCAGCCCTTTTTTTGTATTTTATTAGAGACAGGGTCTCACCGAGTTGTTAAGAGCCTCGCCATTGCTGAGGCTGGCTTTGAACTCGCGATCCTCCTGCCTCAGCCTCCCAAGTGCTGGGATTACAGGCGTGCGCCACCGTGCCCGGCTCTCAATTTACCTTTTTAAAAGTCTTTTTTTACTTGTAGATGGACACAATACCTTTATTTTATTTACTGCTATGCGTTGCTGAGGATTGAACCCAGTGCCTCACACGTGCTAGGCAAGTGCTCTGCCACTGAGCCCCAGCCCCAGCCCCCTCAATTTACCTTTTAAAATGAAATTTGCTTTTGAGCCAAAGGAAATGTATAAATTAAAAACAAACAAACAAACAAACAAAAAAAACAAAACCCAAATGGTCTGATTGGTACTTAGCGGTGACAAAATCGTGAACAACATGTGCGAGTACCTGACATTTGGGGAGCAGTCACTAGACCAAAGGAGAAAGCCTAGCACGCATCCCAAAACTCCTCGCCCATGGCACCGCAGACATCACTAGTAGATCCCCGAAACACCCTCCCGCTGAGTGTGACAAGGCCTCAGCTGTTCACAGAGTGAAACTCACCCCTAGCTTCCTGGGCCGTCAGGTTCTTCCCAACAGAATCCAGAACCTTAGATGGCAACCTGGTGACGGAAGGAGACAGGCAGAGCTGCCAGGTTTCTGGAGTTCCTGGGGATCAGGGTCCTTAAGGACCCAAGAACTGAAGTTGGGTGGTCAGTACAAACCCAGCTCTCTGGAGCAGGGGTGGCAGCTGGGCCCTTTCCTGTCTCAGAAGGACCCAGGAGCCAGGCCCACCTATGGGTGTCCATGACCTGGGAGGGTGGTGAATGCCTCCAGCCAGGCCCAGCTCCTTCCCTGCAGCACCCACCTGATAAGCCCCTGGATAGCTAAGCCCCTGGATCTCAGTGGGTGACAGATTGTTAACCCCGACCCAGACACCCCCATTTCTAGTGACAGTTCAACAGTGATTTGCTGTGTGACTTTAAGCAGATTGTGCAACGTCTCTGTTTCAGTATCCGCTTACTGGGTTGCTGTCTGTCATTAGGGAAAGCGCCTGTGTGATGGAATCAGAGCAGCCACTGTGTCCACACAGTTAGAACAGGACAGGAGGCTCTGAATGCATTTTCCCACCATCTTGGGGCCAGCTCAGCCAGGCAGGCATGGCTAACTCCGTTCCACAGGTCAGGAGCCTGAGACTCAGACTGTGGCAGGAAGCTGCCCGAGGGCCTCACCCCGGCACACGGACGGGCTCTAGCCCAAGCTCATCATCCCTCTAAGACCGTGCTGTTCCCACTACCCTGTGGTACAGAGTCTGCAGACTAGGTGGGGACTGCTAGTGGGCCACGGAGAGGAGCGAGCGGACGGAGCTACCCTTGTAGCAAAGAGGAACCGCTGTGCCCAGCACGGCCACACCTACTGGGTGCAGCCTTCGCCAGCCTGGCCGCGGGCTGAGCGTCTAGTCAGAGATTTCATCTTCATGAGATATCATGCCCATTTCAGAGACCCAGAAACCGAGGCACAGAGGAGTCACACAGCCAAACGGCAGGACCGGGATTGGGACCCAGGCAGTCCGGCTGCATGACCTATGTTCTTGATCACAGTGAGGACTGAGGGACTGCCCTCCACTGGCAGGGGGAGAGCGCGATCTTGCGATGCTGTCTGCATCACGCCATATATGCAGGCCCAAGTGCCACTAGGTGGTCCAAGTGCAAGCACTGTTTCTTTCTGGGAATGCAGGTCAGGGAGGGAGGCCTTTCTCTGCAGGGGGCTGGGTAGTAAGTATCTCCTGCAGGCTGCGTGCTGCAGTCCGCCTCAGTGCTGCCTTGGCCACGCGGGAGCTGCGGGCCACAGACGGCAAGTGCAGGGGCCACGTGCCAATAAAACTTTATTTGTGGACACGGAGATTCGCGTTTCCTACTGTCTGCAGGTGTTGCAAAGTCTCCTTTAGATTGTTTTCCCCAAACCCTTTGAAAATGTCAAAGCCATTCTTAGTTCCCGGGTGGCATGAAGCCAGGCAGCAGGCGGGAGAGGCTGGGGGTGGGAGGTGGCCTGCTGTGGCCTGGCAGGGAACCCAGAAGCCCCTGCTCACAAGTGGCTTCATTAAAAAAAAAAAAAAATCTGTCCTAAAACAACAACAACCAACATTCATTTTCTTCCTGTTTCTCTTGTTTCTAGAAGCCCTGTTCTCCTTAAAGAGCCCCTCGAGGGACAGATCCTGTGTGATTCCGCACACGAGGTTTCTACAGGAGCCAAACTCAGACGCAGAAACTAGAAGGGAGGTTTTGGGGCCGGGAGGGGCCTGAGGAGCTGTTCCCTGATAGCTCGCTGGATGGTCAACTTTATGTCATGTTCTTTGCCACAGTGAACACACGCACACACGCACACACACGCACACACATGCTCACACACACACACACACGCACATACACATGCACACACATGCACGCGCCCTCAGGACTTCCTCTGTGATCGCTCCCAGGAGCATCTGCAGAGGCAGAAGCAGCAGCTGCTTTGTCCCTGCTGTGTGACCTCCTGTGTGACCTCCTGTGTGACTGGGGACAGAGCAGGCCCTTTTCACACCCTGACCTTTGACCCTCCTGCCTTGGGCCACGGGAGCCAGGTCCCAGCCTGGGTCAGGACAGGGTCGCTTCCCGGCTGCTCCCCACCTGGCCCCTAGCCTGGTCAGGGCCCTCCTTGCTCCTGGTCTGTGGCAGTCACCTCCCCCTCCGAGTGTCCCCACAGGGCACTGTCTCCAGTGCACATTCCCTGATGGCCCGTGGGGTTGGATGGTTCCCCCAGACTCAGGGCCACCAGCAACTCCACATGTGGCCTTATTTGGAAACAGGGTCTCTGCAGACGTGATGGGGGTGAGGACAAGAGGAGCCTCCCGCACCCGAGGGTCCCCAAATCCAACGCGGCGTCCTCCCAGGACACAGCAGGACACGCGGGACCCAGAGGCACAGAGGAGAGGGAGTGGGAAAGACAGGCTGAGATGGGGGATGGGGACGCGGCCCCAGCCCAGGGTCCCGCCAGGGCTGGAGGAGGGAGGAGGGTTCCCGGCCGCTCTCGGGGAGCGTGGCCCTGGATTTCAGGTTTCCAGCCTCAGCATGCGAGAGAAGAATCTGCTGTCGTTCTGAGCCACTGGTCACAGGAGTCCCAGGAGCACATCAGGGAGCCATCTGCCCTCCCCCTCGCCTCCCCCTCGCCTGCCCGGGCACCTGCTCCTCGCTGCCCTCCTCCCCTCCACCCAGTCCTCGCTGGACCTCTGTGCACTGCGCTTCGCAGCTGCTGTTCCCTTCTGAACTCCCTTCCCTGCTCTGCAGGGCTCCCTCCTCCCCATTCGCCTTCTCCAGGCCCTCCCTGCCCCCCCGCGGCCACCTACAAAGGCCAGCTCCGATCCCCTCCCTGACTGTTCCCATATGAACCTGCGCTCTCCGACACAGTTCGTCTCTCCGTCAGGATGTGACTGCCACAGGGCAGCTCACCCAGGTGTCCCCACCGCGGCCCCCGGACCTGTCATGGAGGACGCTCTGAATCAACCCGCCCTGGGCGATGGGTGTGGTGGGCAGAGTGTGCCCTGCACCCAAGAGAACCAGTGGGAGGGCTGCTTGAAACCGCTGTGGTCGGGAAGTCCCGCTGGCCATCGAGCCCCGCCCCTCCAGACCCGCACCCCTCCTGCCCCTGCTGCTGGGGACGGCGATGACCCTGCGTGCTGGCCCTCCCGGAGATGACCGCCCGGGGCACAGTCCCACGAGGTCCTGAAGCAAGAGCCCCCCGTGTGCCTCGTCCTAGGCGGGCCGCTCCGCTCCTCGGGGCGCTGCCGCTGGGACGAGACCACGCTAAGCCCCGCGGGGCAAAGTCCTCGCGACACCGAGCTCTTCTGGGCACTTCGCGTCTGCGCCTGGCCGGTCACCTGCGGACCGTCCTCCTCCCGGCCCTGGAAAGCCTGTGCGCTCCTCCCTGCAGCCTCGGTTTCCATCTGTCAAAGGGCGACAACTCACTGCCAGCAGGAAGTGAGGACCCCGTGGTCAGAGGCAGGCCAAGGGCTCGGCCGGCCACGCCTCTGGTCACTCGGCACCTGCCGCTGAATCAGCCAGCGTTCCTGGTGGCCGCGGTGAGGCGGGCCACCACTGGGTGTTTGTTAGGGGACGCTGTTCAGCGCCACTGCCCCGGGCTGCCTGCCGTTGGAGGCCGCGGTGGCCTCCGCAGGGACCTCTGTGATGTGTGTCCCCTGGGGGAGGGGTCGGCGGTGGCAGAAGGGGCTGGTTTTAAAACAATGAAGCCAATTGGGCACGGTCGGCCTCGGTGTGTCGCGATCTTTGAAAGAGATATTGCTGGTGGGGAGGGGGCGGCTGGGAGGGGGGCGCATTTATACTGTAAAGAGGGGCCTGACCTTTGCTGGCAGCGGCCTCTCGCGCTGAACTTGCCGGGGATGGCCCTGCCATGCCGCCACCGCCGGAGACTGAGACTAATGCGAGCCAGCTGAGCGGCCTCCCGGCCGGGCGCGCTCAACTCTCGCCGAGCCCGGGAGCCTCTGCCGCGGGGCTCAGTTCTGTGCACCAAGCCTGTGGCTGCTCAGCCAGGGACCCCGGGAGGGTGACGCTGAGGTGTGAACTGGGTCTCCTGAAAATATGGGGTCAACTCCTAGGCCCCCCACGGTCCCTGTGAGTGTGACCTCATTGGAAATAGGGCTTTCTAGATGTAAAGAAGTTAGCTGAGGCTGCACTGGATTAGGGGGTCCTCACAAGAAGGGGGGGACTTGGACACCAACACCCTGGGGATCCCCAGGGCACACTGGGCAGATATGGAGGGCTGGGTCTGCAGGTCCAGGAGGGCCGTCCCACCCCCATCCCCAAGCCCCCTGGAGAGGCAGAGGGGTTCTCCCAGAGGCCTCTGGGAGGGGCCAGCCCTGCCCACACCTTGACTTCAGACCCTGGCTTCCAGGACCCTGAGACTTGTTTTCTTTTGTGCCACCAGATCCTGGGCCCCGAGTGGGGGACCTCAGAATGCCAAGGCAGGTGACCACACAGGTGACTGCGCACACTTGCTGGCGTTCATGGGCTTCCCTTTCAACTTTGGCAGGACAGGGCCATGGCCACCAGGATAGCCTGGCTCCAAATTGCAAGATTGAGGCTACCTCCTGCCCCTGCCTCGGGGACGCTGGGTCACCCCAGCATGTCCCTCTTCCAGCCTCTACCCCACGTCCTGCCCCTTCACAACTCCTACCATGGCGCCAAATCTCCTGTATTATTTTACACACTATTTTTTTTTCTTTTCTTTTTCTTTTTTTTTGGTACCGGGGATTGAACTCAAGGGCACCCGACCTCTTGGCCACATCCCCAGCCCTTTTTTGTATTTTATTAGAGACAGGGTCTCACTGAGTTGCTAAGTGCCTCGCCATTGCTGAGGCTGGCTTTGAACTCGCGATCCTCCTGCCTCAGCCTCCCAAGTGCTGGGATTACAGGCGTGTGCCACCAAACCGAGCGTCTGGCTGCACTATTTTCTTACATCAACTTTAAATGATCTCACATTTATGTATTGGGTAGCTTTATCTGTGAAAACCTCTCATGGCTTGTGTTAAGTAAGTTTGAGAGGAGACTTTTATGTCAGTACTGTAAAGAGAACCAATTCCACTTGCCATCGATAATAAACACAACAAAAATAAGACACAGACAAAACAAATGTTTTTAGGTCCAGATAAATACTGTGACCTGCCAAAGATCCCAAACCTGGGGTTTGCTCCCATTTTGTTGAAAACAAATATTTACAGAGACATTGAAGCCATGCTACTTCCAAGAGCAACTTCCTGTCTCACTTTATCACTGAATTGGAAAGAGCAGAAGAGAAAAGAAAGGGCAGTGGCTTCCTTGCCATGAGAGTAGCTTCTGGTGCCACTGTCACCTCCCGTGTGAACTAATCTCTTGTGCTAAGAACAGTCAGGAGAGGTGATGGTGTTCTGTGGTGACAAGCATCCCCCATATCTCAGTGGCCTGAATACACTCCAAGCTGGCTTAACTCTGCGGGCAAGCAAGGGGCTCTGTTTGCTGGAGTGTCACAGTTAAGGCAGTGTCCCCTGCCCAATCTGAACAGTGTCCGAGATATAAAGAGCTCCTGGAGGGTCTCGTGTCGTCCGTCCCTGGGCTGCCTGGAAGTCCCTGGTCACTCCACTCTCAGCTATCTGGGCAGAGCAGACCAGTGGCCTCTGTTCCCGTCCCTGCCCACAGGAAGGGCAAGAAATGCAATCCTGCCTCCCGGGTCATTTTTGTGTGATTCGATATTAGCGCCGATGGCAGTCACAGTGACTCAGCCAGTCCTGGGTGGACCTGGACAAACCCACATCAGGAGCTGCCAGCCTGTGGCCGCCTGTTTTTGTAGAGGAAGTTCCACTAGAACAGGAGCAGGGCGTTGACTCCGTGGCCGCCTGCGCACCACTCCCGTTCAGTGGCGGAGTGGAGTCGTGGACCCCGGGGCCGCGCGCCCCGCGGAGCTCGCGGCATTTCCTACCTGGACCTGAGCTGAGCTAGCAGAGGCCAGTGACCTTCCCAGGAGCGCGTCCTGGGCCCCGGGGAGTAGATCTGGGCACTTGCTGCTTCTTGGTCCTCAGTGATCAAAAACACCCCCTGGCCCTGAGATCTTGGCCCACGTCAGGATGTCCAGCGCATTTCTCGGTTTGGACTGTGACCCACTGACTTCCGGTCCCACCCGCCCATTACAGAGGGGAAGCTGAGTGTCCCCGAAGAAGGTGTGTCCTCCCTCGTCTGTCCTGTGCTGGGGAAACACAAGAGGAGCCCTGCTGCCCTCTACCACCTGTCCCAACCGTCCAGGCCAGGGCTCTGCCTGGCTGTCCCAATCTCCACAGGCACAGTGACCTCGGCGGGTCACGTGGCCTAGGGAGAGACGTCAACATCCCAGCAGCCGTAAGTTCTGGAGATGTGGTCACGGAGGGCACAGTCCCACTCCTCTCGCCCCAAAGTGGCTTCCTGCTGTGAGCCCTTTCATCCAGGTCCCTGTTGGGGTTCCAGGAACCTGTCTCTAGACCAGTCAGGAGCCTGGATGACGGGGGGGGGGGCGTCTGGCAGCCTGAGGGGCCCACACGCAGCCGCCGCCAGGGCAGCCCTGCAAAGGTTTGGGGGCTGCACGTCCCTCCTGCGCGGCCGGCTCTAGGGGGGCTGCGATTTGGGGGTGTGGCAGGGATGCAGCCTGGAGGCCCTGTGAGAACGGCTGCAGAAGGGACCCCTGGCTGCCACTGGGGGACCCCCCAACACACACACGGGGTGGGGTTCTGGCCCAAAGCAGCAGGGGCAGCAGATGGCTGCAGCAGCCACAACCTCAGCCCAGTGACCAACCAGCAGAGCAGAAAGGCACGGACTGAGCGTGGGGCTGCGGAGGAGGTGACCAGTCACATGTTAGAAACACGGGATTGCCTGCTGAGCACCACGCGTGTCCCTGACGGCGACGATGGTGGCCGCACTGTGGAGCACCCTGACTCTGTCCCAGGCCCTGCCCCGAGCCCTGTGCACGTGTCACCTGTGTCCAGCCCGTGATGGCTGCTCCTGGAGACCCTTCCACAGACGAGGACCAGAGAGGTGTCACTGCCTCAGGTCCCAAGGCCAGCGAGGGGCGGGGCTGGACTCAGTCCAGGTGCCAGGCTTTCCCTGGGCAGTCCTGGGATGCCTCGCCAGAGACAAGGACCTCCACGAAGGACCTCCACAACCGTGCTCAGTGGGACACGTGCAGGACCGACCCCTAAGACAGCGCGCGCGGCAGGAGGCTCTCAGTGCTTGTGAACCCCCAGGATTCTCTACTGGTGGGAGAGAAAACAACACACACGTGTAGATGCATAGAGAAAGTTCTGGAAAGACACACACTGTTAGTGCTTATGTAATTTAAAATAAATGATGAAAAATTAGAAGCAGTATAAAAAGGCAGGTGGAGCTGGGTCTGCAGGAGGAGGCTGGCAGCCGGGGGCACACAGGAGCTGTTGAATGTGAAGTACCCCCACCCCCAGAATCGGAAATTCCCTGTGGGTCTCCTGGCTCAGGGTGCGAAGCTCTGGCCCCAAGGCGGACGGGTCGGGTCCGGCTCGGATTCCCAGTTCCCAGCCAACCTTTAGGAGCGGATAAAATGCGATTTGTTCTGAGGGTGCCAACTGCGCATGCCAGAGCCTGGCTTCTGAGGGAGACGGAGTGGCAGGGTCCATCCGTCCGTCTGTCTCTCCCCGTGAACTGCTCCCCGCCCGAGGCCGTGCGCCTCCCCCCCCCCCCCCCGCCCCTTCTGCCAGCCCCTAATTATCCCTTTGGATTCCTGCACAGAAGCCTGTGCTGCCAGGGCCTGGAGCAGCCTCCGAGCTTGCATCTCTGAGGACCTGCGCTTGAAAGGGACGCTCTGCCTTTGGCTGTTCCTTGCTTTTTTCTTTTCCTCCTCCCCCTCCCCCTGATTATCAGGTGGGAGGGAGATTTGCGCGGCCTCCTTCCATCAGGTGCTGCAGGTGCAGACCCTGGAGTGCGCTCAGCTCCTGTTTCACTGTGACAGAAATAAAAGCACAAGGAAACAGGCCCTGGGCCCTTCAGGAGGGGAAGGATGAGCGGGATGATTCTAGAACTTTCTGAATGGGGTCATCAGGTCCTGCCGGGTACCGACCCGGGCCTGGTCTGAGGACTACCGAGGAGGTGGGTGGAGAGGGAGGGCCTGAGGGAGACAGGTGCTGCACCTGGTGCCGAGCCGGCTCTGCTGTCCCCCAGGGCAGTCCCCGGGTCCTCTAAGGTGCAACGCAGATCGCCTCCCTGTTTTAAAATCCCCAAAGCTTCCTGGTGCTCCCCGGAAAAGTCCCAAAGCCTTCACATGCCTGCCAGGTCTGCCTCAGCCTCCTCTGGCCTCATCCTCTGCCTGGCCTCTCCTCTCCCCAGCCTCCCTGCTCCAGCACTCTCCCTGATTTGCAGTGGCTTTGCGGTCCCCTCCTCAGAGGCCCTGCTGTCCTTCCCAGCTCCCCTTGGTCCCCCTCCCTGTCAGTGTCCTTGAGTGCGCACGGGACCTGACACCACCTGACATTCGCTCACCTCTGCATTCCCCGGCTGTTGTGCCCTGAGTCGTGCCCCCACCTCATATGCCAGCGCCCCCCCGTCCCAATGCCACTGTGTCTGGAGAGAGGGCTTCAGGGAGGGATCGAGGTCAGGTGAGGTCAGGTGAGGTCAGAAGGGTCATAGCTGGTGCCTTTATAAGAAAAGGAAGAGACACCAGAGACCTTTCTCTGGGCACTCATAGGACAGTCCATTGTGACCGCACAGCAAGGAGGTGGACGGTCACAGCCAGCGAGAGAGCCCCCTCCCCCCGGCAGAATCTGCGGCACCTCAAGCCGGGACTTTCGGCCTCCAGATCTATGAGAAAACAAATTCTGTCTCTTCAGCCATCCAGTCTACGGTCCTCTGGGATTCAGGCCAGTGTCCTCTCCCTGGGACGTGGGACCCACAAAGGCCAGGCCTGACCGTCGGTCAGGACTGCACAGCCTGCCCCGGCCTGCCGCCTGGGACGGGCCGTGCTCCTGACTGCTCGCTGAGGGAATGACGGCCGGTCTCCCCACCCCGCAGCCAGCTCGCCCGCCTCAGCTGCCACCGTGCAAACCAGCAATGGTGTGTGGCACCCTGCTTGGAAATCCACGGGACACTTTGGGGACACTAGTGGCATCCAGTGGGCAGGGGACGGGTTAGTCCAGCAAATTGAAGAATGTCCTCAGGTCCATCTGACTTCCAAGCGTCCCACCAGATGCTCACGCCAATGAAGACCTGGTTACGATCCTGGGACACGGGGTCTGTCCAGGCTACCACCCACTTTTGTAGTGACACTCTCCTGGAACAGCCCTGCCCCTTTCATTTGTGCACTGACCACGCCTGCCCTCAGGTGACAACAGCAGGGGTACAAGTCCTTGGCCCAGAGCCTCAAGGCCATCAAAACCTGAAACACTTTCTGTCTGGGTCCTTTGCAGCGAACGCTGGCCGACCTCTGTCCAGCCCGTCGGTGTCTCGCACACACAAACACACGGGGTGTTTGCCAGGGTTCTCACACACGTGGAGCCTTGTCAGAGTGATCGTAGCAGGTTCGATCGGAACGCTAACGTGCTCCATGATTCTTAACTGAATATTTAGCGATACTCCATCGTGCTCTGCAGAAAAAGTGACAGAGACGGGGTGAATGACGCAAGAAGTGTTACCAACGCTCCCCGAGTGAGCAGGGAGCTGTGACAACTGGGCAGACCTGGGGACGTGCTGGGCGCAGGGGACAGGCAAGTGAGGGCCCTCGCAGGTCAACCACAGGAGTCAGAATAAAAATGGAGGAAGAAACAGAATCGGGTGGGAATCACAGATGGACGTGGGGGGAGAGTGGACCCTGACCGTCGCGTTCGTGCCACTGCGGGACAGCTCCAAGTTGGCACCGCCCGTGGAGAGGCATGGGGCCAGTGGTCACACTCTCAGGTTGGGAGTGCAGCTTGCCAGTCGCGCTCCTGAGAGTCTGCGCGGTGGTAACTGCTGCTGGTCCCAGGGGTGTCCACGTCACGGCCACCAAGCAGAGCTGCCCCCTCGTCTCCCAGCGCCACGGGCTGCTCCGGACACCTGGGCTCTGCGGGCCCCGCTCTTCTCCAGCTCCGAGCCTGCTGACCACCATCGCCGGCAGCTGGGGTGGCCGAGGCGGCACTCACAGAACCGGGGTCCTCGGTCCTCTTGCACCCGAGGCCGCGGAGGGCAGCCGCACCTCCCTCCTCCTCTTGCTCAGCTTGTTTGGAATTCGCCTGCTCGGCCGCGACGCTCCAGCCTGTTGGTCTCTCCCTGCGACCTGGGCTATTGAGGGGATGTCCCACGCCAGCCACCAAGCCGCCGAGGACGGCTGTACGTCACCTCCTTCCAATTTCACAGAGAGTTGTCTGCCCCAATGGACAGTCACGTCACCTGTTGCCACACTGCTGGTGACATCTGTGCTCCCACGAGTCCGAGCTGTCAGTCACGCTCCTGTGAATCTCGGCGTGGTGTTTCTCAGCACTTGGTCACGTTGCCCAGAACGGCCACGCTAGGTCAGGCACACGCCCACGATGCACGTTCTAAGCCAGGCGTGGCGGTGCACACCTGCAATCCTAGAGGCTCGGGAGGCAGGAGGACCGTGAGTTCCAAGCCAGCTTCAGCAATTTAGCGAGGCACTAAGGAACTCAGTGAGACCCTGTCTCTAAATAAAAAAACAAAAAGGGCTGGGGATGTGGCTCAGTGGGTAAGTCCCCTGGGTTCAATTCCTGGTACCAAAAAAAAAAAAAAAAAAAAAAGAAGAAAAAAAAAAAAGAAAGAAAGGAAGAAAAGTATTTTCTGAATTATCTTATTTTAAAATTTTATAGTGAGGGCATCTTGTTTGACTTTTTAAAAACATGTACAAGCAGGATAAATTATACCATGCAGGGCCGGGTAGAAAACAGAGCTAGCTGAGAGGCAGCCTGTGTGGAGCATGCAGTCTGTAGCTGAGCTCTGTTCAGCCTGCCCGGGAATCACCTTTTTTAAAAAAAAAATTGTTGGCAACAATTTAACTTTTCTTTCTTTTTTTTAGACATTTTTATTTTTTTGCTTTTAGTTGTACACAATGCATTTTATTCAATGTGTTTTATTTGTACGTGGTGCTGAGGATCGAACCCGGGTCGCCCACATGCTAGGCGAGCGCTCTCTACCGCTGAGCCACAATCCCAGCCCAATTTAACTTTTCTTATCCGGGAAATTTCTTATAAAAGATTTCTGGTGTTTGTTGATTTTTTTTTTTTGGGGGGAGGGGTATGGGGGTTGAACTCGGGGGCACTGGACCACTGAGCCACATCCCCAGCCCTATTTTGTATTTTATTTAGAGACAGGGTCTCACTGAGTTGCTTAGTGCCTCGCCATTGCTGAGGCTGGCTTTGAACTCACGATACTCCTGCCTCAGCCTCCTGAGCTGCTGGGATTACAGGCGAGGGCCACTGTGCCCAGCTGCTTGTTCATTTTCTGAAGGCGTGGAGTGACCGGCCATGGTGGACATGCTCAGCTTTGATGGAGGAGGACACTGCCTCGCGTGGGGCCTGGGACCCAGGTCAGCACCCCCACACACTCTGACGCCTTGGGCCAGGCTCACTCCATCTTGCTCTGCGACCAGCTGCAGCTGGAAAGGGCAGGCTTGGGGCCAGAAAGTCACGGGTCCATCTTGGCCTCTCCTGCGGGCACGTTCCAGGAGCATTTTTACATGTGTGGTGTCATCATTCGATTGCTGTCCATTGTCCCATCCTGGGCTGTGAGCCCCCGTGGACCTCCATTCTCGGCGTGGTGCCTGGCACAGGAACTGCTCCCTTACCACCTGGGGGACAATGGCTGTGTGAAGACACCAGCTCCCGTCCCCACCTTCTCTCCACGCCACATGTAGACCTGCAGGAAGCTTCTTATGTCCTTGGTTTTGCTGCTTTGCCTTGAAAATCCCTCCCAGAGGGAGGACATGGCACAGAGGTGACTCTAAGACCACAGCAGAAACGTTGGCAGCACTCGGCTCTTCCACCTCTGCTTTTGTGCATCTATGAAAACCCCTGTCAGCCCAGGCTGCTGTAACAAAACGCCAGAGACCAGGTGGCTTAAATAGCAGAAATTCATTCCTCACTGTCTGGAGGCTGGAAGGCCAAGATTAAGTTTCCTGGTGAGGACCCTCTTCCTGCTGCAGACGGCCGCCTTCTGTATACATCCTCATACAGCCTTCCTCGGGTGTGAGCACCAGGGGGTGGGGAGGAGCAAACCCTGCCTGTCCTCACAAGGACACTGATTCAATTCAGAGGGCCCCGACTTCATGACCTCATCTGACCCCGACTCCCTCACAAAGACCCATCTCCAAACACCATCACATCAGGGCTTAGAGCTTTAACACGTTTTGGGGGGACAAAGCTCAGTCCATGACACTTACTGGTTACCTCTCACCCCCCCAGCATTAACCAGGTTAAGAGTTGACATTAACAAGTCCCTTAGAGCTGGGCTGCCCAGTCCCTCAGCCACAGTCACATCATCACAAATTAAAAGGCAACAGAATTAAACACGATCGTCCTCCGTCTCACTGGCCACACTTCGAGGGCTCAGGGGCCCCGTGGCTGGCAGCAGCCGTGAGGACGCAGGAGGCCCCATGACCACGGAGTTCCGCCGGACGGCGGCGTCTCGGCCAGCTGCTGCCTGAACTCCCCCCTGACCCCGGCGAGCTCAGTCTCTGCCTGTTTTCACTGTCATTTGCAGTGGCTCTTGGAGAGGGGTGACCAAACCCAACTAGTTATCCAACCGAGGAAAACTCGCCCGTTGACCTCCGGGTCCTAAACGCGGAAGGCTTCAGCTCAAGAGGGCCGAGCCTGGGCCCAGGCCAAGGTGACCCCGGGGAGGGACGTGGGCCGGGAACCTCACCCAGCCCGAGGACTTGCTGATTCACACCAGGAAACCCGACTGCCGTCCGCAGCCCAGGGGACGCCAGGCCTGGCTCCCGTCCTGGTGGACGCAGCGATATCAGGCCAACTCCGCCTGGTCAGAACCGGCTGGCCCAGGACAGCGGGAAAGTCGCCGCTGCCAAGAAGACATGGGGACCCGGCCCTCTTCACCAGGAGGAGGCCCTGGCCCAGACACCGCCACCCAGGCTCCCCGGGACACACCCCACCGGTGAAATAAGCCAGAAGCTGGCTCTCCAAGGGGCCCTTGGTGGCTCCTGGGTCACCGCTCGGCTGTGACTGGCCCCTTCCATTCCTGGCACGAGGCCCTGTGGTTTGGTTGAGAAAACACGCGGCCAGACTGCAGGACGGAGGCACAGGGCGCCGCGCACCTGCTTGTAGGTTCCGCAGGGGATCAAGGACAGGGCTGGGATCCGCGGCCAGTACCGGGAAGGACCAGGAGCAGCCACACCAAAATACAGCTTTAGGGTACATCGGGAAAACGGACCTGGTCTGCCGGGACCCACGGTCGTCTGGCAGCAATGGCCAGCCGAGCAACACCCTGCACCCCAGCTTCAGTGGGGTACAGATTCCGGGTTGCCACAGTCCCCACTCCCCTCGCAGGACGCCTGGCTCTCGTCTGTCCTGCACCCCGCTAGAGCCCTGTGCTGTCCTACCGTGAACGCCTTGACTTAGAAGAACCACGGCCCAGCGCAGGGTCAACCCATAGAGCTGCTGTAGGATCACTTTAAAAAGAACAGCATTTTTTTTGGCGGGGGGTACCAGGGATTGAACCCAGGGGCCCTTAACCACTGAGCCACGTCCCCAGCCCATTTTATTTTTTTATTTTGGGACAGGGTCTTGCTAAGTTACTTATGGCCTCAATAAGCTGGCCTTGAACTTGCAATCCTCCTGCCTCAGCCTCCCAAGCTGCTAGGATTACAGGCATGCGCCACTGCACCTGGCTAACATTTATTTTAATTTGAAATGTAAGTTCCAGTCTGTTGTCTGTTTTTTGTTTGGTTTGCTCGTTTTTGTTGTTTTGACGTCACCTTCATTTCTGGCGTTCTTTGCCATGCCCCTTCCACGGTTGAACTTGTCCTTCCTTTCTTCCTTCCTTCCTTCCTTCCTCTCATACTGGGGATTGAACCCAGGTGTGCTTTATTCTGTACTATATTCTCAGCCCTTTTAATTTTTTAGTTTTGAGACAGGGTCTTGCTAAGTTGCGGAGGCTGGCCTTGAACTTGTGATCCTCCTGCCTCAGCCTCCTGAGCAGCTGGGATTACAGGCGTGCACCACAGGCCCCAATATGTCCATCTTTTCATTTATGGATTTTGGATTTCTAAGTCATGGTCAGTAAACACTCCAAGGTTATAAAAATTGTGCTTAGTCTCATGTTAGTATTTTCATGATTTTGTTTTGGACATTTAAACTGTTGGTCCAGTTGGATTTTTTCCCGGTGCATGGTAATGGGGCGTGATTTTTTTTTGGCTGACCAGTAGTTCAAATATCAGTCATCGAATGGCCCATCTTTCCCCAGTGAGTTGAGGTGCCATTTCCTGTGTACTAAGCCCTCCCGTCGTGGGTCCCTTTCTGGACAGCCTGTTCTTGCCCGTCGATCAATCTGTCTGTCCTTCCTAGAATCACACCATGTCGACGACCGAAGGTGCGTGGCACCCTGACCGTCAGCCTGCCTGGTGCCCATTGCTCTTCTTGTAAATGTCTCTTCAAGTGTAATCTAGTTTACAGAGAAAGGCAGGTGAATCGGTCAAAGATGCAAAAAGACGCACAGCCTGAGTCGACGCTTGCGGGCCACTCTACCCCGAGGTACGGGATTTCACGCACAAGGCTGGTGCTGGGTTGGCTGACACACGTGCGGGGAAACAGGCACTTTCAGACCTGGTGGTGGGCGCTGGCATTGGTGCAGTCCCCAGGGAGGGTGACCTGGAGATAGCTACCGAGTTTAAACCTGGGCTTACCCCTCTACCCTGAGTCCTACCTCCTTAAACCTGCCCTTCAGCTATGCTTGTATCAATCAATCAATCAATGAATAAATAACACGTACATGGGGTTTTCGTAGCCATGTCGATCGTAAGTGCCAAAGACTGGAACTGAGCCAAACAGCCTCTGATAAGGAACCGGTTAAATCATTCATGGCATATCATCCAATGGAATAATAGGCACCCAGGAAAAAGAATGAGGATGTTCTCTGTACATAGTGACTAGAGTGGTCTCCAAGGCATACAGCTAAATGAAGACAGCAAGTGCAGAAGGGTGCATGGCGGGTTTTCTTTGGCAACAGGAGCACGTACAGATGCTCCTTCCATTTCTAGAAGGTATCACGTCTTCCCTATAGGCCGTGAATGGGGCAAACTGCACCAATATAACAGAGATTATGGAGAAAGGTAGGGCTGGGGTGGGCTGCTCAACACAGCTTTACAACCAGAATATCAGCAGAAGCAGCGACAATCCTAGTAAAACACCATGGTGAAAAAGATAACCAAATAAATGACACACAGAGGAAGCCACAGTGAATAAAGGACTTTGCTTTAAAAGGAGGTGAAAGAGCCGGGCGCGGTGGCCTATAATCCCAGCACTTGGGAGGCTGAGGCAGGAGATCGCCAGTTCAAAGCCAGCCTCAGCAATGGTGAGGCACTTAGCAACTCAGTGAGACCCTGTCTCTAAGAAAATACAAAAAAGGGTTGGGGAAGTGGCCAGTGGTCGAGTGCCCCTGAGTTCAATCCCTGGTACTAAAAAAAAAAAAAAAAAAAAAAGGTGAAAGTTTGTTGGCGGGAGAGGCTGAACGACAAGGGAGGTGTTGGATTATGAAAACAAGGACAAAACGCACAAAGAGTGTCCAGAACTGCAAAATCAGAGCCCGCGGCAGGGGGGCGTGAGGAGAACTGGCTCCCTGGAGGGTGGGGTGTGGCCTGTGTGTGTGTGTGTGGGGGGGGGGGTTCTGCACCGAGCTGCTGTTGTCATCAGGCTGGGAAAAAAAACACAGATGACCCAAAGCAAGGGGACAGCAGAACAGACACAGCTAAAGAAATCCGTGTGGAAGACGAGGGGGCGGGGGGCGGGGGACACAAACAGCAGACGGGTATTCAAAGAAATAGTGACCGAAACATTTCCAAATTTGGTGAAAACTACAAACCCACAGATCTCAGAAGCACGATGAACCCAGAGCGCAGACTTGCAAAGGAAATTGCACCAAGACACGTTGCTGTCATCCAAACCTGCCGTAAAGAGCACTAAGCTCCTAAGCAAGGGGTGAGCTCAGTGGGGGAGCACTTGCTTTGCAGATGTGAGGCCCCAGCAGAGAGAGAGAGAGAGAGAGAGAGAGAGAGAGAGAGAGAGAGAGAGAGACAAATAAACCAGTGTAACTTTGGAGTTATCCGAGCATTGACTTATGAATCCCATATGAACTAACTGTTGTCATGGTAACAGGTGATATAACAGACACTTGTATTCCACTTAAATTTGGGAAAAGAAGTTCCCGATGGGCTCAGAGAAACTATCACAAGTGGTTAATTGTTTGGGGATTGGAAACTGGGTGGATGCAGGACCAGGTGGGAGGAAGATTTCTTCAGATGTCAGAACTGGGTGAATGAAAACCTGTCTCCGAGATTAATGTGAAAGCAGAGTAACATCTAGTGGGCCTTTTCCTTAATCCCACAGGGATCTATGGAGGGAGGGGCAGTGGGCGTGGCTGCTTTGGGGCACGGGGTTTCTTTGGGGATGGTGAAAATGTTGGGGAGTTGGTGGCGTTGGTGCCACGACCCTGTGAGCGAACCAAACTCCCACTGGATTGAGCCCTTCAAAGGGGCATAGGTTCGGCGTGAGAATGATATCTCAGTATAAAACAAATTAGTTAAACCAGAAAAAAGGAATACGTGTCCATTGGAAAAACTACTAGGGAATGAAAGGTTTTAGTGCTTCACACAGGAAGAGATACAAGGCCATCGCACGTGGGACTTTTCTGTGATCACAGTTTGCAGAGGGGGTCCCTCATCAGATCTACCTGGGAAGGTTGCCTCCTGAATTCCATTCCCGGGGAGTCCCAAGGTGGGACATCCTGGTCACATGCTACAAAGGCTCTGAGAAGTTCTGCCTTAACTTCAAGCCACACACCACTTACCGAATGCCATCTGACGCATTGACCATGACCTTCTCCAACCCCTTGACTTGTCCATGGAGTGTTTGTTAGCGCTAGAGTGGCGGATACAGACCCGTACAGTGGAGTGACTTGTCCAGCGCCACACAGCTTATCAGTGCCAGCGATGGTGCTAAATTTCATAAACCCGACACAGAGATTCATTTCATAAATCCAGTACAATCCGGCCTTGGAAGTCTCAAGTGGAGATGGTGGGTTACAAGCCCTTCACTGAACTTTTAATTTTTTAACCCATCCTTGAGTCTCCTGTCTTCAGGCTATTCCTGAGTGGCTGCTGGTGGGTTCTGAGCTTTGGTAGGAACCCTCCCTTGTTTTTGGTAAATACAAGAGGAATCTCCTGTTATTTATTTATTTATTTTTTGGTACCAGGGATTGAACTCAGGGGCACTCGACCACTGAGCCACATCTCCGGCCCTTTTTTGTATTTTATTTAGAGACAGGGTCTCACTGAGTTGCTTAGCACCTTGCTTTTTGTTGAGGCTGGCTTTGAACTCGCGATCCTCCTGCCTCAGCCTCCCGAGCCACTGGGATGACAGGCGTGCGCCACCGCGCCTGGCTCCACTGTTCTTAAGTCCCCTGCAGCACACAGCTCACCCCAGAGGACTTTTTGCTGATGTAGATGACTCCTCTCTTGCAAACGAGCACTGCTGTTTCTCTTACCAGCCACTCGCTGAAACGAAGGGCTCAGGAGGTAGAAGGGGACTTGGAAAGAACAGGACCATGGAACCCCAGGTCAGGATGACAACATGTGAGCTGGGAGCTGCTCTAGACCCTTCCCGTAATCCACAGCCCAGCTGTCACGGCACCCGTGAGGTCAGCACCACTGACGGACAACTCGGGGGTCCTGAGACGCGGCTGAGCTGCGGTGCTGCAGAACCGGGTTGCGGGCTCCTGCTGCTGATGGCTCTGACCCGCCACATTACAGAGGCTCAGTGGGGACGATGGAAGGAAATCTGGTGTCTGTGGACTATTCCACTGAGCCCCAAATAGCCCCACGAGGTCATCTCCCTTTCTGTGATGCCAGTGTCCCCCCTGGCCACACAGCGTGTGGGGAACACAGCCCACACTGAGGCAGCCCAGGGCCAGAGCGCTGGCCTCCCCGTGGCCCAGCGAGTTCCTACCGCGCACTCCGAGATCTTCTTTTATTTTAGCTGTCTGTGGTGGTTTCTGCCAGCAGCAGTGTTTATCAGGAGAAGCGGAGAAGCTACAGATTCAGACCCCAAGAACCGCGTTTCAGCTGTGCAGACCCGGGGGGGGGGGGGGGGGGGGGGGGGGCTTCAGAACAAGAGCAGCGACCGTGCGGGGCGGGAGGGGGGCTGTGACCTTGCCCTTCTACGGTCACTGTGCCCTTGGCGGAGGGCGGAGTGGTCCTCGTGGATGTAGAGCTCAGCCACGCCCCACAGGGCCACCCTCTGTGGAACTTTCTGGAAGGTTTTGAGAGGAGCTGGAGAACTCAGGGCGGCCTCCAGCTTACCTAGTGCTCGCCCTCCACCGCGGGCCTCAGCACACCCCTTGGTGACCCCGTGGGGCGGCTCCTGCGTGTGACCTTCCCACGTCCATGATCATGATCCTGACTATCAGAGAACGACTCGTCCTGTGGCCAGTCGGGGGGGCGGGCGTTCTGGGCCTGGCTCAAGCACGTCCAGGCTCCCTCCTCGCCCCGCCCGCAGACCAGCCCCCAGCGCCTGCCCCGCGGAGTGCCTGGCCCCTTCCAGAGCTCAGCTCCTCTGGAACAGCCTCAGGGGGAAAGAGGAGGCACATGGGCGTGTGGGCACGTGGGCATGGAGGGCAGGTGGGTGAGGTGGGCAAGGTGGGCATGTGAGAGAGGTGGGCATGTGGGCACGTGGGTGTGTGGGTGTGTGGGCATGTGGGTGTGGTGGGCGTGGTGGGCACTGTGGGCATGTGGGCATGTGGGCGTGGTGGGCAGGGTGGGCATGGTGAGGGAGCCTTCAGGAGGAGACTGTCAGGCTGGCAAAGAGCCGGCTGTGTCCAGAGCAGCTGTGGCCACAACATCATGCTGAGGACAAGAAAAGGACCTGACCATCTCTCGACAGTGTGGAAACAGGCAGGGGACACTTCCTGACTTGTGGGGGCTGGTGGGGATTAAGGGGGGTCCCGGGCCAGGTGCTTCCCTGAGAGTCACCTTCCAGGTGGCTCTGCGAGGCATGGGGGCTGTGCTGGGCTCTGTGCCCCTGCCTGGCTTCAAACCCTGCGGCCAGGCCCAGGACTTGCTTCACCTACTGACCCCCGCCTCGGTTTCTCCACCCATGAGGGGAGGGGACAACGGCGCCTGCGTCCCAGGGCTGCTGGAGGCTCAGCAGGAGGCTCGGTTGGGAGGCCCTCTGTTGAAGGGGGGTGGAGCGTGCACAGAGCATGGGCCAGCACCCGGGAGAGGCCAGCTGTGGGCGAAGCAGCAGGCTCTGGAGTTCTGGAAACCACAGTCCAGTCCCAGCTTTGCACACTGTGATCCTGGGAAAGTCCCTGCCCTCTCTGAGCCTCGCTCCATCATCTGTGAAGCAGGGGTGGATGGTGCCCAGCTCACGGGGTCACTGGAAGCACCAGAGAAGGACAACCTTGTTCCACACGTCCTGGCCCACGGGCTCCCGCCTCACCTCCCCATCTCTCTCCCTCACTGTGCTCCAGGTCCACCAGTCCCCTCAGTGGCCTTGGCCTGGGAGCCTGCTCCTGCCTCAGGGGGTCCTGCTGCCATGGGGTTTGGTCCTTAGCACCACATAAAGAGGAGCAAATAAAATAAAGGCATTCTGTCCATCTATAACTACAAAAAAAAAAAAAAAATAATAACCCGAGTGAGAGAAGGAAGGGCACCCCTACGCCCCGTCTAGAGCTGGCAGCCGGGAGCGGGCGTGGTGGGCATGTGTGCAGTTCAGCTCTGCAGCCCCTGAAGCCCGACGCAGTGAGCTCAGGTTTTCTACTGGAGAAGCTGGAGAGGAGCGGGCCGGAGAGGGTCCAAATGCAAGGTCCAGTTCAATGTGCTCTCAAACCTTTGTCGTACGATGGGCGCCACAACTCACCCCCAGCCCTGCTAGACACGGGTCCCCGCAGCTCTGGCCCTCCGCAGGGACTCAGAGAGTCCACAGGCAGGAGTCCGAGGGGAAGCGGAGGACCTGGGCCCGTCACCATCAAGGGCGGGGTCCTGGGGTGGGCTGGGAGGCCACCGCCTCTCCAGGGCTCCCACACAGTCCCTCTCTCACCACGCTGGCCATCGAACCTGAACGCCTCGTCCTCACAGTGGTGACCCAGTCACCTCCTCTGTGCCTCAGTTCCCGCCCCAGAGTGTCACGAGGGCTGTGTAGATGACCCACGCGAGGTCACCTGGCGCCTAGTGGGAGCTCAGACGAGGTCAGCGGGCACCGGCCCGGGGAGCACCCGCAAGCCAGACCCTGGGCGGCGTGGGTGGGCGGCTCCCGAGCTCTCCCTCCCTTTCACACCCGTGTCCCTGAGGCTCTGCAGAGGACGGCCCAGCGTCCCACTGAGAACGCAGGCGCTCCCGCCCCCACTGACCGTGCATCGGGTAGGCGTAGGGGCTCTGTCCGGGGGGCGCGGTGCTGAAGCCGGAGCCGTAGCCCAGGAATCCGCTCTGGCTGGGGGAGTGGTTCAGGCTGTCTTCCGTCTTGATGCCTGGAAGGAGGGAAGAAGCACCGGGGACAGAGGATCAGGAGACCTACCGCGACACAAACACCGTGACAGACCGCGACAGACGGCGCAGGGTCATCGCTTCCAACCAGCAGCCGCACCCGCGCTCTGCCTGGCCCGCGCCCTGCCTGGCCCGCGCCGGAAGGTCAAGGAAAAATCTAAACGAGCTACTTTTTTTTTTTTGGAAAAAAATAATGACATTTCACCCCCAAATGTATATTTGCGGCTTCTCTGAGAACAGGAAGGTCCTGCAAAACGTGACCGTGCTACCATGTGACCACAGGCTGTCCTGGCAGTTTCCCTCCTTTGCTTCCCAATGTCATTCATGGATCCAGTGTTGTCTCTGACCCCCAGCCTGGTGCGAGGAGGCTGGGTTCCCCCCCTACATTCTAGGACACCGTGAAAGGGGGGAAGGCAGGCAGAGAGGGTCCCCGTTTTGCCCATGCAGTCAGTTGCAGGCTCCCTGCCTGGCTTCGGGGCTCCATGAGCCTGCAGCCCCCAAACCCACTGAGTAGTGCCACGTATGGTGTAAGTGCCATCATGTCCTGGGTGAAGGGTGTCGCTCAAGGGTAAGACCCACCCTCTGCCCTGCTCGCGGGACCTGCTCAACGAAACACACTACAGCCACGGTACACACCTGCCTCTGCTCCAGCCAAACCCCGGCATGATTACCCGAAGCACAGGCGCCACCCCCACGAGCAACTGCCCGGGAAAGGGGGGCGTCGAGGGCGGCGGCTGACCCGTTCGCGGGCGGCCCACGCACTTCCTTTTTACTAAAATGTAATGAACACACTCTAGAAAATTCAAGCAGTCACAGGTATAAAATAAAGTGTCCCCCTCCATCCCTGACCCCCAACCCAGCCCTCCTTCCCAACGGCAGCCGCTGCTACCAGGCTGTGGTTCTCGGGTTCATCTCCAGGAAGGATCTGGGCACGGACAGGTGTGTGAGGTGACAGGTACGTACTCATCTTTTTAAAAAACAAATGGAAGCCTCGGTGCAGTGGCGCACACCTGTCATCCCTGCAGCTCAGGAGGCTGAGGCAGGAGGACCACGAGTTCAAAACCCTCCTCAGCAACTTAGCAAGACCCTAAGCAACTCAGCGAGACCCCCCCCTCTCTAACTAAAATATTAAAAAGGGCTGGGGATGTGGCTCAGTGGTTAAACATGCTGGGTTTTATCCCTGGTACCCCCAAATCAATCAATTGATTGATCAATTGAAGGAATCTATAATACTCTTCTGCAAATTTCTTTCATTGCTTCTCTTTATTTTATTTTATTTTATTTTATTTTTTTGGTACTGGGGATTGAACTCAGGGGGTACTCGACCACTGGGCCACATCCCCAGCCCTTTTTTGTATTTTATTAGAAACAGGGTCTCTAATAATAGTTCTTGGGTTAATCTCCAGGCAGGATCTAAGTGCCTCGCCATTGCTGAGGCTGGCTTTGAACTCACGATCCTCCTGCCTCAGCCTCCCAAGTGCTGGGATTACAGGGGTGCGCCACCATGCCCGGCTTCATTCATTGCATCAGATTATGAAGTTCTTCCTTATTCTGTAGTTACAGCTGTGCAGTGTTTCATGTATATAAATATGCATTCACACATATATTTGCTGCGGTTCGGTTTATAGTCATTACATGCACATTTTCATGTGCATGTACGAGTATGTCTTGGGTAAATTCCCGGCAGTTGGATTTCAGGGTCCAAGGGCAAAAGACATTTTTTGTGGACATGGCTAAATAAATGGGGTTACAAGCGGTGAATGCCTGCTTCCCCACACCCTCTTTTAAATCAGTATGAAACATGCTCATCTCCTTCTAAGTATAAAGCAGCATCTTGTTGCTGTTTAAATTTTCATTTCTTTAAAGAAGATTTCTAGTTCCGTGGGTGGTTTTGTAATGGAGGTCTCCCTTTTCCACAGTCACCCCTGGGGACCGGGATCTGGACTCTGAGTCGGGAGACGCGGCTGGGGTCCTGAGGCTCGGCTGGAGTCCCCGGTGACCTTTGGCACCCTCAGCCTGGAAGCCCACTTCCGCAGGAAACGCAGGGTTGTCAGGAAAGCAAAGGGACAGGAGAGGATGGGCGTCTCAAGCTCTGACCGAGGCACTTGAAAGCACATCTCTCTCATCCTCACGGCAAATCCACAAAATGAGCAATTTTATCTCCCCATTTTAAAGATGTGGAGACTGAGGTTCAGAAACTCAGTCCAGGTGACGGGGTCCTGCGAATGCAGCTCACTGTGAGGCCAAGTCCTTATCTTGATCCCTGTCGGTACTGGTGTGGAGGGCGTCACGGTGTGGACATGAGGTGTCCCCCCAGCTCCCGTGCCGATGAGGAATATGCAGAGCTGAGATGATGGGTGACGACAGCTGTGACCTCGTCAGTCCTCCCTGGTGGGAAAGGGCTGGGAGGGGACTGCAGGCAGGTGGGGCGCGGCTGGAGGAGGCGGGCCACTGGCCTGGCCGCGGAAGGGCTCCTGTCCCCTGCAGGCCCTGCCCGCTGTCTCTCTGCTTCGCAGCTGCGTGACGGGAACGGGCTCCTCCACCGCGCCCCTCCAGCCACGATGTTCGGCCTCACCGAGGCCCAGAGCGATGGAGCCAGCCCAGCACGGACGGAGCGCCTGAACCCTGGGCCCCACCACCTGCTGCTCCTCTCGGTCGCTGTTGCTGGGCTCTCGGGGGCCACCGTGACGCTGCGCTGACTGACACAAGGGGTTTCGCGGGGTGGCCAAGGTGAGGCGTCAGGAACAGTGACGACGAGAGTGACAGGGGGGCTGGACTCTGCGCCCGCCTTTGCTCACTGTGTCGCTCGGGAATGGTCGGCCGTGCGCTAGGGACAGTCTGTCTCCCTGGGCACCCGGAGCCACTCCGGACTGTGTGGTGCCACCCAAGGTCCTGCATGGGCCCCGTCCCCCGTCCCCAGACTCCCTGGCACACTCAGGCCACAGGCCCAGCACCTTCCTTCCTGTCAGGGGCTGGCGTCCAGGTGCCCCTCCTCACGGCGTACGCAGCCAGTCCCTGGGGAGTGGGTGCTGGGTCGACCCCAGTTTCTACCCTCACGGCCAAGGTGGAGGGACGTGGCGCCTCCGGCCGCGCTGGAGCGTCTGTCCTGGCCATTGGGACATCACGGCTGTGTGTGCGCGTCACGTTGTAAATAGACACCAAATGCAAGAACGTCTTTGGACTCGGGGTCTTTGCAGTGGGGACCCTCTCCTGGCACGCACACCCCGCTCCTGGTTACTCCTCTGTCTGCTAGCGCCCCTCCTCCTCCACTGCTCAGCCTGAAGGCCGCTTCCCAGGAAGGCCTCCCAGGACCCCGCTCGGCCCCTCCGCGGCAGGGAGGCCTCCCTCCCGTCACTCATCACCGGCTGTTCCTTTATCACCTGTTCCCTCCTGAGGCTGAGAGCTGAGGAGGGCAGGGGCTGGGTCAGCCTTGTCCACTCTAACATCCCCACACAGGGCTCACTGTCTGGCACGTAGTAGGTGCTCAATAAATGTCTGACGAAGGAATGAATATGAAAGAAAAATAAGGATTTTCACTCTTTTGTTTGCAGAAGGGGCTGGTCCCTACAATTCTGACCCGTGAGGGTGGGAGGAGATGGCCAGGGGACGTGCAGGGCTTCCTCCTGCAGGTCAGTGTTGCCCGGGTTGCAGTCTGGGGACCAGCCCCGAGTGCTCAGAGACCCTCACAGACCCGACCCCGCCGTGACTCTAAGGCCTTACCTGGCTTCGTATCTCGTACACCTTTGGAAACTTTCAATGTCACTCATTTCTTTTTTATCTGACTCACGTGCCAGTCCAGGAGGGATTGAAAAAATTCAAAGCAAAACATCAAAACCTGGCCTTTCTCTTGTCTCCCTCATTTTGGAGGTCGCCTGGTTATGGAGGAGGACGACGAGGACATGGTGGTGGAGGACCCGGATATGGAAACCAGGGTGGGGGCTGCGGAGGTGCTTATGACGACCATGGAGGAGGAAATGGTGGGAGTGGAAGGTAGAATGATTTTGGAAATTATAACCAGCAACCTTCTAACTACGGTCCGATGAAGAGTGGAAACTCGGTGGTAGCAGGAACATGGGGGACCATATGGTGGAGGAAATTATGGTCCAGGAGGAAGTGGGGGTCATGGTGGGAGGAGCCGACACTGAGCTGCATCCTATTTGCCGTGGGTTCACTGTATAAATAGGAGAGGATGGGAGCCCCGAGGGGACAGCACAGCTTCAGGTCATCGACACCAGAGCAGATGCAGAGAGCCATTTTGGGAATGGATTGGATTATTTAATAACATTACCTTACTGTGGAGGAAGGATTGTAAAAAAAAAAAAAAAAAAATGCCTTTGATACAGTTTCTTAATTGTTGTTTCTTTTTTTTTTTGGTACCAGGGATTGAACTCAGGGGCACTCGACCACTGGGCCACATCCCCAGCCCTTTTTTGTATTTTATTAGAGACAGGGTCTCACTGAGTTGCTAAGAGCCTCGCCATTGCTGAGGCTGGCTTTGAACTCACGATCCTCCTGCCTCAGCCTCCCAAGTGCTGGGATTACAGGCGTGCGCCACTGCGCCCAGCTAATTGTTGTTTCTTTCTAGTGGTCTTTGTCAGAATGTAGAAGCATTTCTTCTTTGATAATGTTAAATTTGTAAGTTTCAGGTGACATATGAAACCTTTTTTAAGATTTTTCTCAAAGTTTTGGAAAGCTATTAGCCAGGATCATGGTGTAATAAGACATAACGTTTTTCCTTTAAAAAAATTAAGTGCGTGTGTAGAGTTAAGAAGCTGTTGTACATTTATGATTTAATAAAATAATTCTAAAGGAAAAAAAAAAAAAAACCCTGGCCTTTCCCACCTACAGGAGGGCGCTGTGCGGCGGGTGGACGGGCATCTTCATGGCGATGACATGAGGACCCTGCAAAATGCCCAGGCCACCTCCAGGATCCTCTGGCTTCAGCTCCGGGAGGCACGGAAGTGAGGGCAAGCATTTCAGAGAGGGTGTCAACAACCAGGCCCTCATGCAAACACGCATGCCACTGTGATGTCCTCAGCACCTGCAGCACGTGCCAGACACAGGTTGTGTGTGTGTGTGTGTGTGTGTGTGTGTGTGTGTGTAGTTTTTTAGTTGTTGATAGAACTTTGTTTTATTTATTTATACGCGGTGCTGAGAATCGGACCCAGTGCCTCACACATGCCAGGCAAGTGCGCTACAACTGAGCCCCAGCCTGAGACACAGGCTTTGGGGGCTGGGGACACAGCCCTGTTTGAGGCTTGCGTTCTAGAGCAAGGAGATTGACGGTAGAAAAATAAGCAAGACGCGTGGTGTAGCAGAACCACACTTGGCGCATGCTGGGCAGCACAAGATGCCGCCTGGCTTGTCTTCCACGCGCCCAGCATACTCTTCCCTGCCACCTTATTAGCCTCACACTAACTCGACCCTCCAAACACGATGGACTTCCTGGGCCTCCACGTGTAGCCTTTGTGGAGCTACACAGAAGAACAAAGCAGAAGAGGACATAGTGAGGTTGGGTGGAGGGGAGGCAGGAGTTGGAATTTTAAACGGGGTGATCTGAGACCATCCCATGATGGAGGTGACATTTGAACAAACACCCAAAGGACGTGACAGAGCAAGACATGCAGAGGCCCAGAGGAAGAGCTGTCCAGGCGGTGAGAACAGTACGTGCAAAGGCCCTGAGGTAGGGTCATGCTCAGTGTGTTGGATGAGCGAACATTAAGGAGGCCCGTGTTAGGGAGAACCGTGGGCGAGGGGTCAGAAAGGCCATGGAGTGGGGGTGGGGCAGGCATACTGCAATGGGAAACCTCTGGCTTCGCCCTGGAGTGACAGGAGTCCTGGAGGGCTCTGAGCAGAGAGGACAGACAGGAACTGGTTTGTGTCCAAAACATCTGCAGCCCCCTGAGTCTCAGATCCTATCCATGGTCCACACACACTCTGGGACATCCCCTGGGCAGTGCCCTCCACACTCTGAGCCCCAGGTTTCTCATGAAGACGAGAAGCGTCTTAAGCCAAACTCATGCTTCCCAGCCGCAGTGCTTGGTGCCACCTGCTTTGTAGAGCCAGAGGCTGGGGCATAGCTCAGTGGTAGAGCATTTGCCCAGCATGCACAAGGCCCTGGGTCCCATCTCTAGCAGCACAAAAGAAAAAAGATCGATTCAACTTCGAAACTATTTGCTCGCTATAAGCAATAACAATCAAGAAATCACAGTTTCAAGCCGGGCGCGGTGGCGCACGCCTGTGATCCCAGCACTTGCGAGGCTGAGGCAGGAGGATCGCGAGTTCAAAGCCAGCCTCAGCCAATGGCGAGGCACTTAGCAACTCAGTGAGACCCTGTCTCTACTAAAATACAAAAATGGGCTGGGGATGTGGCCCAGTGGTTGAGTGCCCCTGAGTTCAATCCCCGGTGCCAAAAAAAAAAAAAAAAAAAAAAAAAAAGAAATCACAGGTTCAGTGTGTAATGTATTAAATGAAATATATATAATGCATGCTAAAATAAACATGTAACGCAAAATTCTTTTCAAGTTGATCTGCGTGCACACCGCCTGGGGTCCTCTCCTGCACCCTGTCACCCTGCGTAGGTGGCCTTCACAGCTGACCTCGCAGACCCGCCTCCCCCTCTCCCAGCCTGCTCCCGCTGAGCTCCTCGCTGGCCTCTACTGTGCACTGTGGGCTCCACTACTTCATGGGGAAGCAAAGGAAAGAAGGAGGAAGGCAGGAAGGCTGCGTCCCCACCCCAGAACTGCCTGCCCCCGCCCTTCCTCTTGGGCAGTGCTCCCCAGGCGTCAAAAGATTCCAGGACAGGCTGGGACAGCTGCACACGCTGAGAGGACCCGCCCTCCTGCGTACTGGGGTTCCACGTTTGCCACTAGGTGCCAACAGATTTGCATCCTGTTCGGGCCGAACGTGCCATGGTAGGAAGTTCAGGTTGGCACTGGACACCGTGGCTGAGACTGGGAACCAGCCTGGGTGTCGGCGAATGGATGAATGGAGAAACAACCTGTGGCTCAAACCCACAGTGGAATACTCTTCAGCCAGGAAGAGGGAGATCCTGTCACTTGCCGCAAGGTGGGTGGAACTGGGGGACGTGAGGTGAAATAAACTAGACTTAGAAAGACGAGTTCCGCGAGTTCACTCTGATACACAAGAGCTAAGAGGAGTGATCACAAGAGGTTGGGCTTGTGAATCAAGGGAGGCTGGATTGGATCATGCGCGCTGTGTGTGTGGACCCAATAGCCCGTGGAACCCCACGAATAGGGACAGTTAACACATGTTAACAAGAAAAGAAATTCAAACATGCCCTGGTGCAATCTTTTGCAGCTCCTCCCATCAAGGTCAAGGGCTTTTCCCACCCCGTGAACAGGGACAAATTTTGGGTGGGGAAAATCAAGTTGCAAAAGAAATG
This sequence comes from Tamias sibiricus, assembly GCA_025594165.1. Classification (NCBI taxonomy): domain Eukaryota; kingdom Metazoa; phylum Chordata; class Mammalia; order Rodentia; family Sciuridae; genus Tamias; species Tamias sibiricus. The sequence continues at coordinate 164,866,059 of CM046659.1, forward strand.
TGTATTAATGCATAAAGTTTAAAAGTCTCTCCAATGGGGTCAGCAAACGTAGCCCCCAGGCCAAGGCCACCTGCTGTCTGTGTTTGTAAAGAAAGATGTACAGAACCCCAGCAGGCCTTCCTTCCTGGCGGCTGGCCCTCCGCTGGCACCGTCCAGCAGGTGAGCTGGAGCCTCGTGGTCAGCAGAGCAGCAGAGTGGACTGTCCTGTCACTTCCAGAAAGTCTGCTGACCCTATGCCACATAGAGGAATGCCTGGGAGCCCCGCGCAGTGGCGCACTCGTGTGATCGCGGCAGCTTGGGAGGCTGAGGCAGGAGGATCGCGGGTTCAAAGCCAGCCTCAGCAACATAGTGAGCCCCTGTCTCTAAATAAAATATAGAGGGCTGGGGATGTTGCTCGATGGTTAAGCACCCCTGGATTCAATCCCTGGTACAAAAAGAAGGGGAAAAAAGAAAAAAACAAGAAAAGAAAGAAAGAAAATGCAGCGACATTACAAACCTGCAGGGATCTCCGAGAAGAAAGGAAGTTCACATCCCTTTATTTTTTTCAAGTTGGATGGTCTGTTCTTGGGTGTTTGTAGTATTGTTCTTTATGCTTTTCTATATGTCTTAAATCTTGCATAATTAATGGAGAAAAAAATACCCGGAGCTCCCCACACCCCTGACTCAACTTGGCTCAATTCACTCCCCACCCCCACCCCCCACCCCCGCCCTGAGAGCTATTCAAGCAACAGTGAGTAGTGCCCTTTGCCAAGGGGCAAAGCTTCTCGACAAGATTCAGCAAGGTCTGACGGCACGATGTCAGACCCTGTGTGCTCAGGCACAGGCAGGCCAAGGGAGCGGTTTTCCTGCCCACCTGCTCCTCTTCAGTGACTCGGACATACTGGGGCTGTGTGGCAGCCTGGCTTCTACTGACAACAGCTGGTGGTAGTCACTGGGCACCCCCCAGGGGCAGGGCCCTGAGGGCCAAGCCCTTTATATAGATCAGGACCCAAGGGCTGAATCCGGCCCCCAGCCTGTTTGTGTAAATAAAGTTTTATTGGCACACAGACACTCCCGTCAACGTACACACCATCCGGCCACTTCCAGGCTACCACCGCAGAGCTGGATATTTGTGACAGAGACCACAGGGCCACAAAACAGACACTGTTTAATACCTGGCCCTCTACAGAGAAAGTTAAGACCATCTCTGACATAGGTAATTTTACTTAATCCTCCCAACCACCAAGGGAGGCTGGATTTAGTGCCACTTCCATTGTATGAATGAGGAAATGGAGTCCCAGGGAGGTGAGGCCACTCACGGGGGTTTTACGAACAACACTGGGCAGCGGGATTCCAGGCACGTGATCTTAGCGCCTACCCTGTACCGTCTGGGAAAGTCACTGAGACAGTTCCCTAACTTTGAACCAAGTTGATTTCCATCCCTCCGATGCCGCGACGTGTCTGGGAACGGGGCTAGTGTTTTCTCTTTTGTGTGAAAGATAACGAGGCTGCATTTTTCTTGGCTGTGAGCCAGGCGGGGTAACTTACATGGGATTGTATCACGGGTCTTCAAGCATGGGGCGGGAGGGGGAAGAAGGTTAGAAGAGATGCCCACACCTGTCACAGGTAATCCCCAGGATTCACAAAACCCACACCAGGCAGCGGGGCTCCAGGCCCAGGCTGCCTGGGCTTAACCCCACCTCTGCCACCAACCAGCTGGGTGACCTCGGGTGCGTTGTTTACCCTCTCTGATCCTCTGTTTCTCAAGGGAGGATAATGCTGTGACCTTCCTTGTAGGGGTGAGACGGGATTAAAGGAATCAGTGGACCTCGAGCAAATGATGGTGGCAGTCCCTAGTGCCCAACATGATGGCCAGCAGGACCTGTCCCTCCAACCTCTGGAAGTGCGGTCAGCTCTTTCTGCAGCCGTGTCCCTGCCACGGCCTCCAGAGCCCCCTCAGGCTCCCCGGTGGCCTCTTCGCTTCCCCTCGTTCCCTGCCCCGCAGCCCAGTCTCCTTTCCAGCACCCGAAGTGCAGCCTCCGCCCTCTGCCCACAGGCTTCCCAGGGCTTCGGGAACAAACCCCGGCTCTGCTCAGAGGCTCAGGCTCTGCCGCCCGGTCCACCCGCCTCCCCTCCGGTGCCGGCCGCTGGTCTTCTTGGACCGCCCGAGTTCCTGCCCGTTTCCACAGCTGCCCTCTGTCCGGACGCTGCCCCTCCCGTGCCCGCACGAGGCCCCTCTCAGTTCTCGGCTAAATTAGCTGCTCATTTAAAAGGTCTTCCCTGGCCCTGGAACCTAACATAAGTCCTCCTCGTCCTTGTCTCTCTTAGGAGCTCCTGGTCTTCCTTTATGCCACACAACTGCAGTTTGAAATGCAGAAACGTTTGGAAAATGCATTTAGTATTTTTCTCCCTCCAGGACAGAGTTTGCTTATTTATTCAGTTTTTTTTTTTTTTTTTTTTTTTTTAATGTGGTGCTGGGGATGGAACCCAGGGCCTCACACATGCTAGGCAAGTGCTCTTCCACTGAGCCACAACCCCAGCTCCGGGGCAGGGTTTGCAAACTTGAATGTCTCCCTGGGACAGGCAGACCACTCGAGGGAGTAAGCATGGGCTGGGTGGGGACTGAGGCAAACTGAGGCTAATGGGATAGCCCATTAACCATGTCCTCCTGACAGCAGAAACGTGGCCTCGGTGGGGGCCTGATCGGCTGCTTAAAGGCCTTCGAATCATGATTTTTGGTGTCATCATTTGTGAGTCCCAAGCTGGCAGTTAATGTTAAAAATGACAAGTTAAGCCGGGCGCGGTGGTGCACGCCTGTAATCCCAACACTTGGGAGGCTGAGGCAGGAGGATCATGAGTTCAAAGCCGGCCTCAGCAATGGGGAGGCACTTAGCAACTCGGTGAGACCCTGTCTCTAATAAAATACAAGAAAGGGCTGGGGATGTGGCCCAGTGGTCGAGTGCCCCTGAGTTCAATCCCCGGTACAAAAAAAAAAAAAAAAATCCCTCCAACACAAACAAGATCACGCTCCCTGCGGCCCTTGGGTTCCGGCCTCCAGTCTCAACCGCGAGCTCCAAGAAGGTGGGGCTCCTTCTGCCCGGCTGACCACCGTCCACACACGACCCAGAGGCGGTGAAGGCGTGAGAGGCGGGGCGGAGGTGGGGGAGCCGAGGGAGGGGGAAAGGCCGGCCTTGCCTCTGCGGGAGCCGGGCCCTGCGGCTGGAAGACAGGGAGGAAGCCAAGGCCCAGCGAGGCCAGGGCCCCGCGGCTGGAAGGCAGGCTGCCGTCCATCCACCTGTGTTCTCTCCACTGGACACCACGGATTTGGGTGGACTGCACGGCCACGGACTTGGGGTTCCGCCCGCCCCTCCCTCACATTCAAACCAGTGTCTCCGGGTGAGGCGACCCCACCTCCGGCTGCATGGGTGGACCTGGGGTCAGCGTGGCCATCAGGACCGTTCCATCTTCTCTGCCCCAGTGTCTGGGTCAGGGATGGGTGTGGGAGGCTCTAGTCGGACCCTTTCCTGGGACTGTGTGGGAAGTCCTATTTTGCGGAGCTGCAGCCTGGAAGTTCTAGAGCTTTCTCTGCCACCACGGCAGGAGAACTGGCCTGAGACTGGGGCCCGCACTAAAGGAAACAGGCTGAATGGTTCTGATATTATCACTTGAGCACCTGGATCCAACCCTGCCTGAAGCCAGACCCTAACATTTTTCAGCTGTGTAGGCAATACACGCCTGGGTTTCCTTAAGCTGATTGGTGTTGGTTGCTGTCACTCACTGCCTAGGAACTCTGGGTCACACATCAATTAAGACAGAAGGAGACGGTGTGAATAAAGCCCAGAGGCAGGGCAGATGAGCAGGTTCACGGAGTCCTCAGTGCTTAGTGCAGCAGTGTTGGCAGTGAGGTGGAGAGGCCCAGGGTGTGGCCCCGGCCCCCGTTTTTCCCTCTCTGACACCACCGTGGCGTTTCCCTGGAGAGCAGCACCCTCCCACACAGCAGTCCATGTGCCTTGGCCTCCTCGTCTCCCTCACCCCACCTCTCATAAGCATTGCCACAGGACCCAATTTGAGCCGATGAGGGCCCCTATGGGATTCTGTTGGAAGCCCTCAGAAAGATGAGCTCTCCATTAGAAATGCTGAGCTGCAGGAAACCCAGCTTATAGGAAGCGTCTTTGTTGCTACGCGGGAGAACTCACACGGGAGTGAAGTCAACCAGAGAAGTTTTGAAGGCGGAGTGAGACACATCCCTCACCATGTTATCTGAGCACCTGGATCCAGCCGTACCTGATGATATTTGTATCCCCAGACGCACCAGCATGTGAATCATTAAATCCCCTGTTAATCCCTCAACTGCCTTGGGTTAGGTTTCTCATTCTTGCCATCAAAAGAGGCCTTGATTGGATCTATAGAATTTGAACCATGTTTACAGGGTCTCTTTAACCTCCAGTTCAGAATCAGTCTGGCTGCATTTATCATTCTGCATTTAACCGAGGCAGGAGGGGGGAACAGAGAATGTGGCGTTAGGGACCCCGAGAGGAAGTCCAGGGCTGTCGGGTACTCACTGTAGGAAGGGATTCCGTAGGCTTGTGCTGGAGGTGGGTAGGCCGTGTAGGGGGCAGCCTGCTGGACGCCCCCGCTGTACTGCGTCTGGCCGTAGGCCGCCATGGCGGGGGGCGGCTGGCTGGGCAGGCCACGCGGGCAAGGCCTGTGGGGAAGGAGAGAAGCCTGAGTCTCCCTGGCCCGGCATCCCTTGCCCTGGCTTTCGCTCTCAGCACCACCACCACCTTTCCCGGGGTACGAACTCTTTCCAGGGAAGAAGCGATTTACGTGTCCATCAAATCTCACTTGGTTTTCTTCTTCCCGGGAATCAGGAAGATTAGTTTTCCTGTTGCCCTTGCAGTCAGATTCAACCTGTGGCTGGGTGGAACCCCAAATGTGGGCAGGTATGTTGTAAGCCGCAACCAGGTGTGGCCAAGGAACCCCCCTGGCACCTCCTGCTCTCTTTCCTCTTTGGGGAACAAAAGTAGAGGACAAGTTTGCAAGGGCAAAGCCATGATCTGGGAAAACCTGTGTCCCTGAGTTGGCTTGTGGAGGAGTCTGCCCCAGGGTTTCACCAGATCCATGCTGGACTTGAAGTGAGTAACCAAAACCAAACAAACAAAAGCCAAAAAACCAACCAACCAAACAAACCCCCCAAACTTTTGTCACTGAGACTTTAGGGTTCATTGGTTGTTGCAGCAGAACCTATCCTACCCTGACTATCCATCCTAATTGAGATACCTTCCCAGCTTTAACAGAGCTGTCAATCAAGACGTCCTGCTCTTAGTCAAGGGGTGGGCACAGGGAGCAAGGTCAGCCAATCAAACTGTCCTGGGGAGTGCGACAGCCATACTCTGAAATGTCTGGTTTTCCATTTCCTGTCTCTTGGATCCCTGAAGCTGTCCTGCACTGGGGTCTTTCTCCAGGCCTGATTCCATGTTCATTTACACGGCAAGCCATTCTAGATCTTTCCAAAAAAAAACATCCCTCGAGAATTCCATCGGCTGGAGCCAATCTCTGTTGCTTGCAACCAAACGGAATCTGTGCTGAGTAACAGGAGCCACCGAGGGCTAGGCTTTCAAGGGCCACTCACCCAGACCTTTGTAATATCGTGACTGCCACCAACCACTGTGATTTTACGTGGGCTGGAGACTGTGTCCCACGGGCCTGGCGTGTGCTTTCCATCGCATCTGATGCTTTTAGGAACTCTTTGCAAATGGAACTCTTACAACTCCCATGTTAGAGATGAAGAAATCAAAGCTGGGAGACCTTAAGAAATGAATGAAGACCTAGGGAAGAGAGGGGTCTAGAACGGAAGCCCCGGAGAGGACCCACTCAGAGCCCCGACAGCCCTGACGAGTGACCACTCCTATCCCCATTTTAAAGATCAGAAAACAGGCAAAGAGAGGCCAAATAACATGCAGATACGGACTGTGACCCCTGGCTTCGGAACCCACACCCCAAACTCTCTACCATGCAGCCCTCGCCGGCCAGAGCAGGTGACTGAGGTCGCGTGTCTACTGTGACCTGCACGTGCACTGGTAAGCGCCGATGGGATCCCCACGCCCCCACCTGACGCCATGGTGGTACCTTAAGTCGCCTTAGTTAAAACCTCTCTGGTTCCAGATAGATATGGAACATATATATATATATATATATATATATAATATATATATATATATATATATATGCTTTTTTTTTTCAATGTTTTTAGATGTTGATGGACCTTTATTTTATTCACTTACTTATACGTGGTGCTGAGAATCGAACCCAGGGCCTCACACATGCTAGGCAAGTGCTCTACCACGGAGCCCCAGCCCCAGCCCCAGATATATTGTTTACACAGACACAAAATCTGATCTCTCACGAATGAAGCCTCCTGGTAGATACAGGACAAACACAAAGTTGGTGGGATGATGGAAGATGTCCCCTCCCTGCTTTCTCTTTGACTCTACTGCTGAGATAAAGGCTTATTCGGGGGGACTTTTTCTGAAATGCACAAGGATCTCGTTTGAGCGAGGGATGGCAGAACTGTCCCGGAAGGGACCCGCCTGTCCGCATCCAGAGGAGGCCTCATTGGGAAAAGCACCCCCGTCCTCAGGAGAGAAGTAGGAGGTGGGAATCAAGACCGTTAGCTCCGCTCCCATCCAAGCCAATTTAAATGACTTGGATTAAACTGAGGCTGAGGTAAGACCCAGAGAAAGGGTGGTCACGGGCTCTAGCCTGGGCCTTCAGAATCACCAGGGAGCCTCCTCCTACCTCCGCCCCAGACATCCCAGGGAAAGGCAGGTGGGCCTTCCACACCTGGTTCCCCGCGGCGGGAGGGAAGGAGTTCTCTGGATGCTGAGGAAGGCACCGCACCGTCTGGCCTGAGGGACACGCAGGCCACCTGGCCAGGCAAACTTAAGCCTCTATGCATGGCCAAGGGTGGGACCGGCAGCTCCGGAGGGTGGGCAGCAAGCGGAGGGCACGGCACCTCACCTGCAGCCCCCATGCTTGTGGGGCATTTAAGGCCCTGGGCTGGGAGCTGATTCCCTGCTCTGACCCCACTAGACCGAAGCCCTCCAAGGGCAGGGACTGTGTCCCCATCTCCAGATTTGGTGCTGAGGGGTGCTGGGTGGGCTCTGGAGAAGGGAGGGCGAGAGGAAGGAGAGGAAGGTGGAAGACACGAGGAGGAGGGAGGGAGGGAGGGCCTGGAGAGAAAGAGCGGGCGGGGAGAGGAAAGAGGAGGGAAGGAGAGAGAGGCTGGTGGAGGAGGCAGGAGAACGGGAAGAGCCCACCCAAAGGCAAGGAGGAGAGCAAGAAGGAGGCACCACCCGCACTCTCAGGCCGGGGTCCCAGGCCCCATTTCATGGGGTGAGCTGCTGGACTGTCCCCGTTTTCCAGATGGGGTGGCCGGAGTGCCATGCTGGCTTCCTGTCCCAGCCTCACCCCCAAGGGAGGAAAAGGGAGAGCGAGCAGGGGACACACTCACCTGGCAAAGAGCTGGGACACGCTAGGAGAGGCCGGTTTGGTGACCCCTGGGAGGGAGAGAGAAATGGGAAGGTTTAGTGGCCTCGGGATGGTGACACTGCAGAGGACGTGGGTCCCGTGGCGGCTGAGGCAGGAGGGGCTGAGGCCGGGACTCTGTGCACCCTGAAGGCTTCTCCGCGGGCGCCAGGGTAGCCTCTCCCGGGAGGCCTCCGAGGCTTTCTGGGCGCACTCATGTCCCAGTACTCAAAGAAGGATGACCAAGGGCCTGTGGCATCTTGAAGCACCAGAGTGCAGTCCCTGCCCCTGCACATCGCACCAGCGATGACGACACTGAGGTCAGAGAGAGGCGTGCCCTTGAACCCCGACCTGAGCCAAGCAAGCGGAGTGCATTTCCCTCCTGGAGAGGACCCTCCCTCCCTTCCAGCCCCGGGAGCCCCAGGGTGGCAGACGCTGGCTCTGATTATTCAACGTCCATTTCCCTGCATGGGTGACATCATCTAATGTTCCTCCCTCCCCACTTCAGGTCCGTGGAGTGGGTGGCTGATCACCTCCTTGGCTCCACCTTGGTGTGGCCCAGGCAAGACCAGGCCTGCGATCCTGGTGCAAGCGTCTTATGCGCATGCGGTGTCTGCAGTCTGCGGGAGACCCCGTGCGGTGCAGGGGGGGGGGGTGGGGGGAACACAACAGGATCGGGAAGAATGGAGCTGGGAGAGGTGTCTGCCAGAGGACAATTTGCAAGTGGGCAGTTCACCTGGGAGCATTTTTGAGCTACAGCATCTTTTTTTTTTTTGGTACCAGGGATTGAACTCAGAGGCACTCGAGCACTGGGCCACATCCCCAGCCCTTTTTTGTATTTTATTAGAGACAGGGTCTCGCTGAGTTGCTAAGCGCCCCCATTGCTAAGGCTGGCTTTGAACCCGCGATCCTCCTGCCTCAGCCTCCCAGGAGCTGTAGCATCTTTAACAACCAACTCGATGTGCTCGCGGCAGAGTCTGGTCAGATTCTAGGTGGCGGGTCTACTGATGGGCGGCGCGCACCCTCCTGCCAATCACACCCACGCCCAGGTGCAGAGTTGGAGGCTCAGAGAGTTTGAGGAACTCACCCGGGGCCACACAGCATGTAAGGCCAGGTGGAACTGTGACCGGAAGCCAGGTGGCCTGGCCCTGGGGTCTCAACCATGACACTGCAGCTGGATGGCCGTTGTCATGGCAGAGCATTGATAGGAACCAGGCCCGGGTCAGCGGTGTAGATGCCTGATCCCACTCAGTCCTCACAGCAGGGCGACAAGGCGGCAGTGCCCCTGTCCCCATGGCACAGAGAAGCTGGGGCTTCCAAGGTGAAGGGCCACGGTGTGGGGGGGGGGTGAAGTCCATGCCTGTCACCCCCTCTCCCCAGCTGGGTCAAGTGCGTTGAGTCCCCGAGCCCTGCCAGCGGCCTCTTTAGGTCGATTCAGAGGGAGATGGCTGGAGTTCAGAATAGACAAGTCTGGTTCATTCTGTAAAAGTCAGCAGCACTGCCCACGGCAACAAGGAGGTGTGGGAACTGTTCCTCCAATCAGAGAGATGAGAAAGTGTGTGTGTGTGTGTGCGTGTGGAATGAGGGTGTAAAGGTGTGTGTGTTACAGCTCACACCAAGACAACCAAGCAAGCTGGAATGGCGGGGTCCAGTGTCAAGGGAGCCCCACTCCCAGCAGGTGCTCCATCCTCTGGGCGCCTGCCCCAGGCAAGGCCCCCACACCGTCCCTTCCTCCTGGTCCCCAGGACCAGGGAACCACCCGCCTCACCCTGAGGCAGCCACAGTCTAGGAGAAAGCTCCTGACTGGAGCGCGTTCAACCATACATAAATTACTGAATTAACATCTTGAATGTTTTCTTTAATAAACATGTAAATAGTCACAACAATCGAAATCGGGGGAAACGACATTCCTATGGGCGCACGTGAACTTGGCCTTCCAGGAATCGGAAGCAGCATCCGTTCTTCAGCAGGACCTGCTGCCTGCCTCCACCCCGCTGCTCTGAGCCATGGCCTCCCCGCGCCCCCAGGCCTCCCTCTGCCCCTCTGCACCTGCCTCCCGCGCCCCTTCCTACCCAGCAACTGGGAATTTTTTTTTTTTTTTTTTGGTACCGGGGATTGAACTCAGGGGCCCTTGACCACCGGGCCACATCCCCAGCCCTTTTTTGTATTTTATTAGAGACAGGGTCTCACTGAGTTGCTAAGTGCCTCGCCATTGCTGAGGCTGGCTTTGAACTCTCGATCCTCCTGCCTCAGCCTCCCAAGTGCTGGGATTACAGGCGTTGCAACAAGGAGTTTTTTTTTTTTTTTTCCCCCAGACTGGACGATTTTTAAACAGACTTCTACGTGCTTTCTACTTTATATTTAACCTTTCCATCCCAGGACCCCCGGGGGAGCGGAGAGCTGGAGGGCGAGGGCACTGTATGTGGATGATCCTCTCCCTCCTCCCCCTGCCTCCCCCCTCTGGCTGGGTGTGGACTCCCCTGACAGTCCCCACAGCTGTCTACCTGCCTTCCCTCCTCCAGGGGCTGGGCTGGGATTTGGCCAAGGTCAGGGATCCTGGGTGTTGGGCAGGGTCTTCCCAGGAGCAGGGTGGGCGGAGAACCTCTGCCCCCTCCCACGCTCCTGCCGGCCCAGGGCTGTGGTCCCTGGAGGTCACGAGGACCAGGGAGCCCCTGCACCTGCTGGGCTCGAGGGCATCACCTGACCAGGAAGTGGGCTTGCCAAGTGGCCACGGGGCACTGCCAGCCTCGGCAGGACAGGTGGCCGTGGGGGTGTCACCACTGTGCCTCCAGGAGTAAGCTGGTCCTCCGCGAGGCCCAGGCGTCTTTCGATGACCTCCCAGGTGGCCACTTTCTTAATAACTGGACTTGGCAGCTTTTCCAGACAGCAGGGCAGGGCCTGGACACACAGGGAGGGTGGAGACACAGGGGGCTGAGGTCAGCTCCCCACTCTGCTCAGGAGTGACCGCGTCACAGTTGTGGCAGCACCGCTGGACACAGGGACAGTGGCGCTCTGCTCGCGACCCTCGCTCCTCACTCTGCCAGAGGGGCAGAGAGGTGGCGGCCATGGCCGTCTAGAGGGAGGGGCCATCCAACTTGCAGGTCACCCATCTTCAACATGGGCCATCAGCACAAGGGACAGAGACGGTGACTCTTCAGGTGAGCCCCAGTGAAGACACCAGCTCTGTGGCAGCAGCAGCCCCTGGTGCCGGGCAGCTGGAGCTGAGCTTTGTTGGTGCTGTTGGAGTGGCCATGGTGGCCTCACACTGCAACGTGGAGGCCACCAGGGCATCATCAATGACAACTCAGAGTGCAGCCCTAGTGACCTGACCCCGACATGGCCAAATCCGTCCAGTCCCAGCTTGCCCTTCCTGTCACGGGGACAGCCAGAGGACAGTGGAGGCTGCAGACCCGTCTGGGATCTCCTGGGATCTTGCCGAGATGCAGACCCTGATTCTGGAGGTCACAGGGCTGGTGCTGCAGGCCAGCACCACGAGCCAACCCAGGACCACATGTCACTAAGAAGCATCACGATTCTGGGTTCCTAAGAATAATAAGTCTTCACCCAGACATCACAAACTCAAAAGTATGTCAGGTAAAGAAGGTAACACAGCCCAAGTGTCCCTTATCTGAACTGCTTGGAACCAGAAGTATTCTGGATTTTTCCAGATCTTGGAACATTTGCACATACATACTGTAACGAGATATCTTGGAGATGCATTAGTCGGTTTTCCATCACTATAATGAAATGCCTGAGGCTGTTAACGTATGAAGAGAAAAGGTTTGTTTTGGCTCATGGTTCTGAAGGTTTGGTGCAAGACTGAATGGCCTCATGGCTTTGGGCCTCTGGTGAGGGTGGCACATCATGAGCCAGGATAGGGAGAGGAGGAGGAGGAGGGGATGGTGACCCACGGTGCCCTGGAGTGCATGCTGTCTTGACCCAAGGACCTCCTGCGGGGCCCCCCTCCTAAGATCCCCAGCGCTTCCCTGCAGACCAGCCTGAGGACCAGGCCTTTCACACACACACCTCTGGGAGACAGTCAAGATCCTAACGCAGCAGGATGGGGCCCAAGGCAGTTAGGTTTCGTCAACGCTTTATACACACAGCCTGAGAATAATTTAACGGAACATAGTCTATGATTTCGTGCACGAAACAGTTTCATAGTGGAGAGTTTCTCACTTGGCCGTGTCCTGTCTGCCCTCAAAAAGCTTCAGCTTTGGGAACTTTTCAGATCAGGGTGCCGCACCTGCGTAAAGGAGCAAGACACAGGATCCCGTTCATACAAGAAGCTCCGGCTGGATTCTGTGCGAGTGCCGTGACCGTGAGACGCCACTTGCCCGAGGACACACGCGGCTAACAAGGGTTCGCTGGGCACCGACTATGGGCCAACGCTGTACTTCAGCCTCATGACCTGCTAACTTAACCCTCTGTCCAAAGAAAGCAGGCAGGCCTCAGTGGTCAGATTCGAGTTCAACTCCGATCCTGGCTCTGCGGCACTAGGGCTGTGTGACCCTGGGCCCATCTCTTCCTCTCCCTGAGCCTCGGTTCCCTCATCTGAAAAGTGGGGCAACAGCTCATACCTGCAGGGGAGGCAGGCACCCGTCGAGTGGTAACGGCCCCCCACGCGAGAGCTACGTCAGCCTCCCACCCTGGGGCCCTTGCTGAAGCCACCGCAATCCGTGCGCCTGTTCTGAGCCACCACTCCCTGGTTATGAAGCAGCCGCCAGTGTCACCTGTCTCACTGGACCCCAGGGGCCAGCGCCTAACCCAGAGAGCTGAGAGGCCTCTGAGACAGTGCGGCCTGGAGGCAGATCGCGCTGGCAAGGTGACATCTACAAAAGGCGTCATTCTATGTCCCTTGAGAGGGTGGTTCAAGTCACCCCCCTACCAGGGACAGCGCGTTGGAAGAGCACTGACCAGGAGTCCGGCAGCGCGGGCCCCAGTTCCGCCTCTCACTCTCATGTGCCTGCAGAAATCACCTGTCCCTTATGGCAGTGTTGAGGACAGAAGGGAGGGAGGTGGCATCTTCCACGTGTGAGGATTTTAGGGGATCCACAGATAGCAGCTCTTTCCTGAACTCTCCACAAACTCACCTTGATGCACGTCAGAGCCGTGACAAGACTCTCGAGGTCATTTTCTGGAACTGACTTCACTCATGCTGACAATGATTTTCTTTCAAGGTGGGTGTTTAAGACACGTTAGGGAGCCCGGGCAGTTCGGATGTCCCAGTCCTGGAGTCTGGGGGTGACCACGCGGGGAGTGGAGTGGGGTGGGACTCCTGGGGTCTGCAGTCCCTCAGGGCTCCAGCCACCTCCCCACGTGCTGCGCAGTGGTGGCCAGGCCTCACCTGGCGGTGGCCCTGGGTGTGAGGCCGCTGCAAGGCCATCTGCGGGGTGCTCGGGGAGAGGGGCTGGGCGCGGATCAGAGCCCCAGGCCAGACCTGGGCGAAACTTGGGGTAGCTGGACCCGGCTGGATGAGAGGCGCGAGCTCTGCCCGCCTCCGGCTGGAACCAGAGACTGAAACCGAAAATTGGGCCTTGTCTCGCCCAGGGAGAGGCGGTGCAGGAAGCTGGGAGCCAGCCAGTCCCGGGAGGGCTGGTTTCACCTGTCCTGAAACACTTAATGAGATTAGGGCATCTTTTGAAAAACCCATCTGCATTTTAAAAGAGAAAATTCCTTCCTTTCAGCAGCTCCTTCTTAGCATCTCTACCTCCCCCACCTTCCAGAAGGGGGGACCTTTCAGGTCCCTTGAACAGTGGTGTCTGGTTCCTGCATGCCAGGGCCATCGTATTAGCTTCTTCCTTCCTGTAACAACCCGGCAAGGAAGTTCTGTACCTTACAGATGTGAGGAGCGAGGGGTAGAGTTAGAACTCTACGAGGGATTCAAAGCCAATAGCAACCTGGAATTATTTGTCATAACCTCCCTAGACACACCCGTCCAACCATCTGTCTGCACGTCCACCCATCTATCCATCCTCAGCTACATTTTCCAATAGTCTTATAGTGGCACCCCTCCTCCACAGAAAATCTTAACTAAGCTTCTCCAGAAATCTTCACCATGGCTGATTTTAGGACTGTCAGCAAAAGAGTCTCTACAGAAGAGTTCAAGGTAGGCAAACTTCCTATTTTCCTGTTGCTCTATTACTTGGCCACTGGCCTGGAAGAAATCAGCACTCCAGGTGCTGGACACCCCTTTACTTGTTTTTCACAAGCGTGTATCCAGTATAGCCGTTTGTAGAAGTGTGTTTGCAAATGCAAAATGTGATGATAAAAGGACAAATCCTTTAAACAAGTCCTCTGGCCTTGAGCTGGAGCTTCCCAGAGATGTCTACATTTCTAAGATAAGAGAACTTACCAATTGGGCTCCATGGTAACAGCTGGCAGGGGGAGGAAAGAAAGGGGAGAAGAAGCTCTCCCCTTCTCAGGTGTTGTCCTTGAAGGGCTGACTTGCCCAGAACAGTGAAAGAAAAAGTTGCTTGTATATGAACTTCTGTAAAACTGTGAACTTCTGAGCCCCTACCCTTACATACTGGGTCTAAAGTTCTGAAACTAACTGAACTTGGGGTTCAGGGGATTGATTGATTACAGCGAAAGCTGTGCCCTCTGAACCTGGCTGCAGCCAAATAAAGCTGTTTCCTGCTATCTTCGGTGCCCTGCCTCATCTGTCCCTACAACAGTTTCTCGGCTCTACTACCATCTAGGCACTAAGTCCTACGCGGAACAGGAAGAGGGATTCAAATCCATATATAGGGCTGAAATGTGTCTCTGTCCAGGAAGAATTCAGTACCCAGAATAAGGATGCTCAACCCTGGTGCTCATGGGCTTGGCCGGACTGCCTAGGCCTCACCCTGACTGACCAATTAAACCAGGGGTGGGATCCAGGTGTGGCTATTAAAAACACAGAAAAACAAACACTCCCAGGTGATTCCAAGATGCAGCCCAGTTTGGAAAGCGCTGCTGGAACTGGATCTCACAGTGGGATCCCTGGGGCAGCAGCACAGTCACCCGGGACCTGAAGGCACTGCACGTTCAGGTGCGGTCCAGACCTCCGCAGTCAGAGGGTCTGGGGGGACCAGAGGCCCGTGAACACACCAGGTGATTCTTTTTTTTTTTGGTACTGGGGATTGAACTCAGGGGCACTTGACCACTGGGCCACATCCCCAGCCCATTTTTGTATTTTATTAGAGACAGGGTCTCACTGGGTTCTAAGTGCCTCGCCATTGCTGAGGCTGGCTTTGAACTCGTGATCCTCCTGCCTCAGCCTCCCAAGTGCTGGGATGACAGGCGAGCGCCACCGTGCCTGGTCACACCGGGTGATTCTGACGCACGGAGTCTGAGGGCCACTGAGCTAAGGCCTTGCTGTTCAGGGCGTGGATGGGGGACTGCCATCGTGGGAATCACCTGGGAGTCTCAGGCTGGATCAGAATCCCCAATTTTGCAGGGTACCCAAGTGATTCCTGTGCACTTTCGAGGGGCAGACGCAGCATACTCCAGAGCCTCCCAGAGACCAGCCCCCTGCATGACCGTTGCCAGGTACTGTCCCGCAGTCCTTTCTAGCCTGGTCACTCCCTGCCACATCCTGCTTCATTTCCTCAAAGAAGTCACCACTGACCTTCCTCATTTGCTTAACGATCCAGGACTTGCGTCTGGGACGAGAACACAAGCTCTGTGCTCATCTTCCCAGGGGCCACCCAGGGCCTGGCCCACACTGGCATTTAGGAACTACCTTCTGAATGAAGGCTGCAGCAACCACAATCTTCATTATCTGGAAGAGGAGACTGAGGTTCAGAGGGGGGCAGGGAGTTGCCCGGGTTCACGCAGTGAGCAAGCGACGGCTGGGAGGCACGCGTGGCTTGGGTGACTCCAGACCCAAGTGATGCGCGGTGACCGTAGGGAGATGCAAAGGGCATGACCAGGAGCAGAGGGACCTGCGGGGAGCGAGTCTCTGAGCGCAGTCAGCGGGTGGCCTGGCTCTCCACGGGCCCAGTGCCTCGCGCACAGCAGCCCGCCCAGTAGCTGGTGAAACCCAGGACTGGAGCAAGGAGGAGTGAGCGGGGACGGGTGAGGACCAGGGGCTCCCCGTGGAGGGCCTGTGAGTGGGCTGGGGAGGACCTGGGGGGCAGGAGGAGAGGGGACCCAGGTGCTGCACAGAGACCCCTGATCTTCCTGGAGAAGCAGCGCCCCTTCAGAAGGCTCGCGAGGGCAAAGTAACGAGAAGTCACAGAAGGAACCGCTGGTCACGCGCAGGGCCGGTGGAGGGCGGGCGGGCCAGGCCTGGTCTGCTGTGCAGCTAGGGGACAGAGGCAGGTCGGGGGCCGTTTGGAATGAGGGAAGCCGAAGTGGGAGTCACAGGCAGGAGGGGAGCTTCTGTGTCTCAGACAGTCTCCTAGCAATCCTATGATTTCTGCAGCAAATGTACACTTCGAAATACGTCCGTAACTGCACCGAGAAAAATCCTTCCATGGCAAGGCCACAGGACGTGGTGACCGGTCATTCCAGGGAAGGTGGACAAGGCTGCATGGGTGTGGGCAGGGACAGGGGGCTACTTTTTCAAGGCGTATGTGGACTGTGCACATGTCGCCTGGGGCCTTAGAAAAAAAGGCAAGAAAGGCCTCCAGGCAGGGGAAGGGCACGTGCAAAGGGCCTGAGGCGAGGACCCCGGGGCCTCTGCAGTCACTCAGCTCTGGCACAGTGAGCTCTGTCTGCATTCACTCCACAGGGGCTTCTTAAGGACCTACTATGTGTCATATTCTGCTCTCAGTGTGGGGACAATTGAATGGGCATTGTAGAGAGTGTGACAGAGGAGGAAAGAGAGACACTGCTGATGGACAGGAGGAGTGTGAAGAGGAGGAGCCGTGCAGTCAGAGTGGCTGGGAGTTCTGAGGGCTCGGCCCTCCAAGCTGACCCAGAATCTGGCACCTGGGTCGGTGTCACAGCCTCCTCACTGGTTGGACATTAATTACCTCGGCTCCCGCCTGTCCCCGCCCCAGTGCATTCCCCTGGGAGGGAGCCTGCTGGTGTGTAAGACTGACCCTCTCTGCCGGAAACCCTCCCACGGCTCTCTCTCAGGGCAGAAGCCAAAGTCCTTCCATTGTCCCACGAAGCTCCACGTGATCTGATGCTGGCTATCTGACTGATGGCATCTGTCCCCTCGTTTGTCCCCTTGCTCATGTGGCTCCCGTGACACCGAGCACTCATCGGAACACTCGGCTGCCTCAGGGCCTTTGCACTTGCCATCTCTTCTGCTCATAAGGCTCTAGTTCCACGCAGCCCTGTAGCCCCTCCTTCCCTCCTCCAGGTCTTAAGCGTCACCTTCCTGGTGGCTTCTTTCATAGCCATCCTAACAAAAATGGCAGCCCTCCCCCTCCCTCCCGCTTCTTTCCTCCACAGACTCCTCCGCCCTGCAGCTGGCTGACTCCTTGCCTCTCGCTTCTCTGGCGAGGAACAGGGTTTCTGTGCTGTGTCCCTAGTGCCTAGCCATGCTGGGCGTGTGCTGGAGAGACGCTTGCTGGTCCACGAGCGAAGGAAGGCAGGACAGGGGAGAGAACCGTCCTGCAGAGCTGTGGGGAGCCGGTCCAGGCGGGGGGACAGCAGGTGCAAAGGCCCTGAGGCAGACCATGCTTTCCACTTAAACCAAAGGAAAGAAGGGCCCAGCGAGTGGAGGGGAGATGGGAGGAGATGAGGGGAGCCCTGCAGACAAGGGGAAGGGCCTCCGTCTTCATCCATCCTCTTCCCCATCTTTCAACTCGCGTCATCCTCACGTCAACTCCATGAGGTTGGGGGAGTCATTGCTTTCATTTAACAGATGGGGCAGTCCTGTGTCCACTCACCAGGACACAGGACTGATCATGGGGGTCACTTGATTCAGAGGAGGACACTGAACAGGCTCCAGCCCTCCCCTGTCCCCCAGGTGGGTGGGTGGGGGTCATGCCCCCAGGGGGCAGGTGAGGATCGAGGTTCAGATGGGTCCCACAACTTGCCTGAGGTTACTGGGCTGGGAGTCCGACCGGGCTCCTCCCTGGCAGCCCAGGGCCTTTCCCAGCCCCAGAGGCCGAGAACAGAGGACGGTCTTAAGTCGACGTCACACGTGGGCTAAGTTGACTTGCGTCTCCACTCAGGAGGACAAGGATGCTTGGTCACTCCTCTCTGACTCTCAGAGACCAGAGCCGTTTACACGCCTGCTCCAGAGCTCCAGGAGGAGGAGGGCGTGTCCTCTGCCACCCAGGGCCCGAGAGCCCAAACCCTCCTGATGGGACTTCCAGGAAGGTTGTTCCAGCTTCCTAACCAGTATGCAAAGGAGAGGTCAGGTCCTGGTGACAGCAGTGACTACTCATGGAAGGCTTTTTTGCTTAAAAGCCAATTCCTTGCGACGTCATACTCCACTAGACACATCTGCGCCCATGAACCGTCATCAAACACAGTGAAAGAAAAAGAGCCTGGGGTCTCAGAATACCAGCACCAAATCCCAGAGCTGCCAGATGAAGGGTTAAGTCCCACACTTAAACATGACAGCCTCCTGCCTTTTGCTAACCCCAGCTCCACCAGGAAGGCCGCAGATCCCGGCACAGCAAACAATAGCTGGGATTGTTCTAGTGAGAACTAGTCTGGCGGCATCATTTGCCAACAAGTCTTTAAACAGCTCCATCTCTCCTCTGCTTCCTGGACGCCAACCCGACCTGAAAGTCCCGATGTCAACCCCCTGTGAACAGAGCGCAGGCGGGGACGAGGACGCGGCCGGGAGAGGCGGGAGGACCCGGCTCAGAGCCGTCGGGGCCTGCGGGCCACGCCCAGGGCGGGGCTGGGGGCGGCCTGAAGGCCACTCTGCGCTGCCCAGAGGGGACGCTCCGGGCACAACGTGCACACCTGTCCCTCGAAGGACGGCGCGCGATTGCCAGTGACGCGTGCCAAGGTGTCGGTCTGGGGCCAACGTGTGAAGGACGGCGGGGGAACTGGCCCTGGGGACGGTGCTTCGGGGACGCGCCCACCACCTGTCCCCCAGGCTCGCCGCCTGGCCCGGGCCTACCTTCTCCGCCACTCAGGGCCCCCGCGTCGCCGTCGCGGCTGGAGCTCGGGACTTCCTGGGTGCGGCTGGGCGAGATCACCAGCTCTAGCATGTCCTCGTACCTGCGAGGAGACAAAGGGCACTCGGGGTCAGTCATGAATCACGCATGCTCCCGGGGAGGCCTCGTCTGCGCCCTGAGAGCAGGCGGCCTGAAGCTGAGCACCCACCCGGCCTCCCGGTGCGGCTTATAAAAATCCACTGAACTTTTCATCCAAGGGAAACGAGGATTGAAATGACGTTCCGCTCCGGGGAGAGCGCCCTGGGTGAGAAGGTCCCCTCCCTGGGTCTGCTGAGGCTTCCTGGGGCAGGCGGACAGGCCTTAGGGTTTGGACTCCGGGAGACCAGGGGCTTGGGGTGGACTCGGAGCTCACTGTGGTTGGGACGCGGAGTTATTTGCATAGGTGCCGAAAGGCCAGGTGGGGGGCTGGGTCAGCGAGATAGATAGATACTTTGGTACCAGGAATCGAACCCAGGGGCGCTCAGCCACTGAGCCACATCCCCAGTCCCATTTTATATTTTATTTAGAGACAGGGTCTCACTAGTTGCTTAGTGCCTTGCTGTTGCTGAGGCTGGCTTTGAACTCGTGATCCTCCTGCCTCAGCCTCCCGAGCTGCTGGGATTAAAGGTGTGGGGCACCGTGCCCTGTTGGGTCATCCATATTTAACAAGTGCTTCTAGACATCAAGATGCCACAGCCCAGCAGCGTGGCCCCCTCCAGGCAAGAGCTCACTGATTCCTGAGCTGCTCAGGAGTTGGATGATAAGGGCAGGCCATAGGGACAAGTCACCGTGGGTGTCCTCTCTCTCTCTCTCTCTCTGGTACCAGGGATTGCACCCAGGATGCTTAACCACTGAGATGCATCCCCAGCCATTTTTATGTTTTATTTAGAGACAAGGTCTTCCTAAGTTGCTTAGGTCCCTGCTAAGTTGCTGAGTCTGGCCTTGACCTCGCGATCCTCCTGCCTCAGCCTCCCGAGTTGCTGGGATTTCAGGCGTGCGCCACCGCACCTGGTGGGTCTTTCTCAGTTTTTACTGGAAATGTTCCCAACTCTTGCACCATGACCACAGCGACTCCTCCCACATTCCTGCCATGGTGGTGGGGAAATGAAGTTTCTAGTTCATGCAACGACATCACACTCAAAGGACTCGGCAACATCTGATGGTGGTTAAAGCTCAGAGAAGGCTCTGCTTGCTGGAGCACAGCATTAGCACAAGGTCACCCTGGCGCCACCAGTTATCCCTACGTTAACACTGCACAAGGTCCCCCGACCAATGGCACGATGGCATGTGGTTCTAGACTCAGGTTCTGTCATAACAAGGTCATGGATTTGGCGAGTTTTGATACCTAAACAAACTAAAGCACAAGTTTTCTCATGGGGAAAATGGGGATGATCAAAGTAGCTCTATGACAAGGTTGAGATTAAGAGATTAAGATTAAGAGATTAAGGCACGTGAAGAGAGGACCCGGAGGCAGCCACCTGGATGCCACCCGCTGCTACAGGAAGGAGCCAGGGCAGGCAGTGTGGTCACAGAGTAGAATACAATGCTGCAGAGAAAAGGACTGAACCAGCTCTTCACAGATGCCAGATGCAGACCTGGCAGACGGACGCAGAAGGTGGAAGGGCACTGTGGTGGGATCCCGTTTCCACAAAGGGCAACGCACACAAACCAATGTCCTGTGCCATGGAGGAACACAGCTGCGCGTGATGACCAGGTCAGCGACATGTAGGAGCGTCGAAACCCCAATTTCGGGAGGATGTCTGGGGGATGCGGTGTGGGCAGTGGCACCTGGGGGCCTCCCCTGGTTCACACAGCATTAGTCCTAGGGTCAACAGGAACTGGTGCCCATGGACCACGTCCAGCCTGTCACCTGTTTCTGTATACCCGTGAGCCAAGAGTGGCTGTCACGTTTTTCAAGAGTTTAAAAAAAAAAAAAAAAAATCAAAAGAAGGATACCATTTCTTGATTTGTGAAAGTGTCATAAAATTCAAATTTCGGGGTCTGTGGGTGAAGTTCGATTGGAACACACCCTGCTCTTGGGTTTCCTGTCTTGTCTGCAGCTCCTGAGCACAGTCGTTTTGACAGAGCCCAGCCGGGGCTCACAAAGCTGAAGACATTTTATATCTGGCAGAAAAGATTTACCAAGTGCTATTTTAGCTTCTAATCAGGGCTCTGGGTACAGCACTATTGCGTGGCTTACTATGTATCTTTGCATGCCTGTGACGCTTAATTATTTACCATCATCATCATCATCATCATCATCATTATTCATCATCATCATCATCATCATCATCATCATCATCATCATCATCATCATCATCATCATCATCATCATCATCATCATCATCATCATCATCATCATCATCATCATCATCATCATCATCATCATCATCATCATCATCATCATCATCATCATCATCATCATCATCATCATCATCATCATCATCATCATCATCATCATCATCATCATCATCATCATCATCATCATCATCATCATCATCATCATCATCATCATCATCATCATCATCATCATCATCATCATCATCATCATCATCATCATCATCATCATCATCATCATCATCATCATCATCATCATCATCATCATCATCATCATCATCATCATCATCATCATCATCATCATCATCATCATCATCATCATCATCATCATCATCATCATCATCATCATCATCATCATCATCATCATCATCATCATCATCATCATCATCATCATCATCATCATCATCATCATCATCATCATCATCAAATCCAGTTAAAAAATAAAATGAGGGGCTGGGGCTCAGTGGTAGAGCGCGTGCCTAGCATGTGTAAGGCACCGGGTTCGATTCTCAGCACTACATCAAAATGAACGGATAAGGGGCTGGGGTTGTGGCTCAGCTGTAAGAGCATTTGCCTAGCACGTGCGCGGCCCGGGTTCGATCATCAGCACCACATAAAAATAAAGGCATTGGGTACAACTAAAGTAAATAAATATTTTAAAAAAAGAATGAATAAAATAAAGGTCCATCAACATCTAACAAACAAAACCCAAAAAACCCAATATGAGTCGTTTCCATCCCCCCAGGTTTAAAAATATTTCAAGTAAGTTGCCAATATTTTTAAAAATAAGGCAATTTCACATAAACATCTGTATTTTTAACTTCTCCTGAAAATGGAAGCATATTGCCAGAATCCAGCACAGCCACCCCGAGCCAAAGGTGAGCAGCAGTGGCCCAGTTTAGTGAAAGCGTACGGATTCCGGTTTGCCACAGGCCCCACTGCTCCCTACTCTCTTACACTTGACCCTCCTTTTCCATTTGCACTGTTTCCTCCTTGTCCCTATCTGTACTTGAGACCCCTGGCATACACATTTCCAAGGGAAAAGACAGCAGCACGGCACTTCCAGCCTCTGTCACACGGCTTATTTATTTCACTGAGTGTTCCTGTCATCCCCAAGAGCTCTGAGCACAGCCAGACAGCATTTGTTGATTTTGCAGCAGAGCGGGGAGGTGTCTGAGCTGAGCTCTGGGGTGGAGTTAGAGCTGCCGGGCCTGGGCAAGCCCTCGCCCCGGCCCAGGAGGCTGACAGCCCAGCCAGTGGGAAGCATCTCTGCTTCCAGCAGGCGCAGAAGAAGCTGGTTCATCCCGTCACCTGCAACCTGTGCTGGAGGGTGGAGGAAGGAGGGGACAGAGGGACAAGAGACAGGAAATCCATATTTCCAACAGGAGTGCTAAAAATTCCTGCCCATCTTGATTCTCACCCCACCCTTGGCAGTGACTCTGATGTATTAAATATGTAAATGTGCTGTTTTATGTGGGGCCTGTGTTTTAATTTACATGTTTATTAGTTTTTTTTTAATTTTCAGTGTGCACCGTCAGTTTAAAAATGTGTGTGTGTGTATAATGTTTACATCTATTTAATATGTATATATGCCTATATTTTTAAGTGTGTGCATTTGTAATTGCTGGATGGATAGCTAGCTTGTAGCTACAATTTTTATACCAAGCACCTGCTCTACTACATTCATGCATCGCCCGAGTGGTGGGTAGCCAGGTGGCCTTCATCTCCCAGCCACCCTAAATAATGCTGCAATAAATATCTTCATTTATCTGCATTAAAAGTTTTGGGGTGCTGTCTATTCATATCATTTATCCTTGTTTTGTTTTCTTGTTCAGTTGCTGGGGTGCCTTGTATTAGTTCATTGTTGGCTTTAGATGCTATCAATTTCTTTTCTTTTCTTTCTTTCTTTCTTTCTTTTTTGGTGGTGCTGGGGACTTGAACCCAGGGCTTTCTGTATGCGAGGTAAGCACTCAACAGACTGAGCCATATCCCCAGCCCAGTCTTTCATTTGACTGTTTTCTTTTAATTCTGATGTCTTTTGTAATACAAAACAAAAAAAAAAAATCACTAACTGTTTTCCCCAATAATTAATTAGTTAATTTCTTTTTTTTTTTTCTTTTTTCTTTCTAGGTGTAAAAAATTCTTTCTTTATTCCTTGGATTTAAAAATTGGTCCACATTAAGCTATTCACTTAGAATTTTACCTTTCCTATATAAATCTTGAGTCCATCTAAAGTTTTGCCTTTTATATGGCTTAAGGTAGTATTTTTCGCTAATATTTGGGAAAATTAAAATAAGCCATTTGTCCTAATCGGTATTAAACTGTCCAACTGAACTCACCTCCCAGCTGATAGTACAGCTTGTATTTCAAATTCAATTTCACAATCATGATCAGAAACAAAAGCTATTAAAAAAAAGTTTTAAGCCATTGGAAGACAATGAAGGCAGGACTTGAAGGCCCAAATCCCAGACGTGGGAAGTGGACTGAGTGAAGTCTGCCACTTCGTCCCTCCAGACGGTCACCATTTCATAAGCAAAGAAGAAAAGAGTGGCAGCTTGGCTTGTGCAGTCTCACCTGGGGTTCAGGACCACTAAGGCGACTCCATCACGAGGAGCGGGAATCTGGAATACGAGGACCACAGAGGTGGGAGACTGATATTGCTCCCAGCCACTGCCTCCGAGGCAGAGGCTGATTCTAGGCTGGGTGGGGTGAGAGGCAGAGAAGCCAAGCAGAAAGGGGGTGCTTAGCAAGAAACCAGGCAGAGCTTTTGGCAATTCCCCAATACTAGGGAGAAAAAAAAAAAATTGGAGTTTACAGCCCATACAGGATGAAGAGGCTTATCTAAGACCTCAAGCTTTTAACTGAGACCCCTGAAGGGTTCTTTCCTTGGATGAAGGGTAAACAAAATATATCTTGATTTGTGTCATCTTAATCTCATATTAGAGCAAAGTGATTTGCGTCCACTGTCACCATTTGCCAATGGAACCTTCTAGGGGCTCAACAATTTTTCATCCATGATAAAAATCACCAGGCATGCAAGGAGACAAGACCAAAGCATTGAAAACTAAGATAGAAAAAACACAAACAAATCCACATGTGATTCAGATTGGAGTTGTTAAACATGGACTGCCCAATGTCTGTGATAATATGATCAAGAAAGAGGTTTAAGCCCAGGAATATTACCAGGGAATTAAAAAAAAAATCAAATGGAACCTATAGAACTGAAAAAGAAAAAATTGAAATTTAGAACTCAAAAGAGCAGTGGAACTATGGGGTGGACATGACCAAAGAAAGGATTAGTGAACTGAAAGGCAAGTCAGTAGTCAGGTCTCAAGAAGGAGGTTGGGCAATAGACCTTAAAAATCATAAAAGAAACATGGGACATGGTGAAAGGTTTAAAGTATATGTAACTGATAGATAGGCTTGGGCCGATGGCCCACCTCCCCCATGGAAATTTCCATAAGGAGCAACCTGGTTTCATTTTCTCTAGGCAGGAGCCAATTGGCTTAAAGGTTGCCCTATTCCCTGGGAAAAGAGCCAATAGCGTTAAAGGTCGCTCTGGCACACCCCCCACCAGAAATCCCTACTTAAAGCTCCTGCCTGCCCAGAGCTCAGATACAACAGCTCCTCCCTGCTGAGAGGAAGCAGCCACTGTGACAGCTCCAGACTCACCGTCTCCAGCCTGATGGCAGCTGCCCCAGCCGACAGCTCCAGAGACCACAGCCAGCACGACCAGGCACCGACCCTCTGTCCAGAGCTCGCACACTCCCCTCTCCCTGACTCCTCTCTCCCCGTACTTCTACTTCTGACCAGCCAAAAAGGCTGGTGAATAAATCTCTTGGCTGCACGGTTGTCTCCGGTGTGATTCCTGCCCTTCAGTGATAGGAGCCACAGAAGGACAGGAGAGGGTGTGGGTGCAGGAAGGTAGAAAAGAATATCTAGAGAGAAACTGACACAAGGCTTTCCAAGATGGATGAGGGACAAGAAGTTTAGCAAATCCCAAGTAGGATAAACGCAGAGAAAAGAACCCCTGGGCACAGCGTGGTCCAACGGCATGTGTGCAAGAACACTCATCTTCAAAGCTGGAGGGCTGTTGGGAGCAGTGGCACAGGCTTGTAATCCCAGTGGCTCAGGAGACTGAGGCAGGAGGACTGCAAGTTTGAGGCCAACTTAACGAGGCCCTAAACAACTTAGTGAGACCCAGCCTCAAAATATAAAGAGGGCCAGCGATGTGGCTCAGTGGTAAAGCACCCTGGGTTCCATCCCCAATCCCACCCCTCCAAAAAAGCAGAACAAAAAGACACATTGTCATTAAAAAAAGAATAATAAGACTGATAAGTGACTTTTTAGAAGACACAATGGAAACCAGAAAACTACAGTAGAATTTCACCTGCCAATTTTGACTCCAGCACAGCAAAAAATATCCTTCAAAAATGAAGACAAAATAAAAATGAAACAAATGACAATTGAGATTATTTTTCCAACAGCAGACCTGCACTACAAAAGAATGTTCTAGAAGCATGAAAATTCAAAGAGCAACGTGAGTACCAGGAAGTTAAAGGTAGTTAATATATTTTAGGATCTTGCATTTTTCTAGAAATGGTAAAGGTTCTAATTTATAGTAAACCTTAGGAAACATCAGGGATGCATATGATCATGTGCAGAGTAACCACTTAAAGTAATAAATGCAAACTTTTAATGTACACTTATGGTACAAGGATTAGTATAAATATAAACAGAATAGACAAGCCAGTTAAAGTACAAATACTTTCGGACTAGATTTACTAATCACGTGCTTATTAGAAGAGACCCCCCCCTTTTAAATGCAGTCTTGCCATGTTGCTCGGGTGGGCGTCAGACTTGAGATCCCTTCACTTCAGTCCCCTGAATAGCTGGGATTACAGTGTGTGCCACTGTGCCCAGCTTACGAGAGACTCTTTTTAATATAGAGATTTACAAAGATTAAAATCCCCAAATTGGGGGAAAATCCATAGGATGCAAACATTAAACCAAAGGAAGCTGGCATAAGTCCAAATGGACTTTAAAATAAAACCCAACATTAGAAATTGAGAGATTTAGGGGCTGGGGTTGTGGCTCAGTGGTAGAGTACTCGCCTAGCGCATGTGAGGCCCTGGGTTCAATCTTCAGCACCACATAAAAATAAATAAAAATATTGTGTCCAACTACAACTAACTAACAAATATTAAAAAAAATTGAGCCTCATGATTCTTAAAATTAAAAAAAAAAAAAAAAGAAAGAAATTGAGAGATTTAGAGCTGGGCACAGTGGCTCACATCTATAATCCCAGTGGCTCGTGAAGGTGAGGAAGGAGGATCGCAAGTTCTAAGCCAGCCTCAGCAATTTAGCAAGACCCTGTCTCAAAATAAAATATAAAAAGGGCTGGGGATATGGCTCAGTGATTAAGCACCACTGGGTTCAATCTCCTGTTCCAAAAATAAATAAATAAATAAATGAAATTTAGGGACTTAGAGAAACATGTAATGATGATAAAAGAATCAACCCACCAAGATATAATAACTAAAATGTTCATCCTCTGCAAAATTAATTTGCATGGTTCTCACTCCAAAAAGGAATAAAAACAGCTGGCTGAGTCCATGCCTCTGTTAGTCAATGCAAGATCTAAAATTCAAACATAGCAATTCGAACCCCTCATCTTTGGAGGTAAACAGATAGCACTAACAAAGCCAGTTAATAAAAGATTAGTCTTAGCCGGGCACAGTGGTGCACGCCTGTAATCCCAGCAATTGGGAGGCTGAGGCAGGAGGATCGCGAGTTCAAAGCCAGCCTCAGCAATGGCGAGGCACTTAGCAACTCAGTGAGACCCTGTCTCTAATCAAATACAAAAATGGGCTGGGGATGTGGCCCGGTGGTCGAGTGCCCGAGTTCAATCCCCGGTACCAAAAAAAAAAAAAAAAAAAAAAAAAAAAAGATTGGTCTTCACCAAGTCAACAGGACTGGACTTGAGAAGGTGACAAATGCACTTTCCTACTGTCAGCCGCAGCTACAGGCCCTGCTGACGTGCAAAAGCAGAACACTACCAGCAAAGGATAGGAATGTGAGTGAATAGCTCAGGGCAACTCAGTCTGCAGAGTTAGAAAAATCCTTCCAAACATTCTAATCACAGCTCTTGTTTTCCAAGCACCTATTATGTGCCAGATAATTTTCCCGATCGCTTTTACATTATCTCCTTGAATTCTCTCAAGCACCCGGGAGATGGAGTAATGTGGCCTGTGTTTCCCAACAGGCCACTGAACATGGAGTGAGGCCTGTGCACAGGCACCTGGAGAACAGGAATCATTCTCGTTTGGTGCATTTATCCTGGCCCTGCCCGAGGATCTAAAAAGCAGCTTTTTAAATTTCAGCACACAGTGAGAGTTGTGTTTTATGAGTCATATTGTTTTATTATTGAGTTACAAGGGGCAGCGGGGGAGAGAGACTGATCTCTTGGGTGTTCTGAGGCCTCCGAGGGTCTTAACCTGGCCCTGATTATGGTGCTCCTTTTACAGAACATAGAAGTAAAAATAGCTCCCACTTAGGAGCATTTACTCTGGGACCAAGAGCTCTTTGCAAGCATTGGCTCATTTCATCCTATGAAGTAGGTAGAGATGAGGAGACTGCGGTTCAGAGTGACTTGGCTGCTTAGTGGTGGAACCAGGCTCCACAGCCAGGCAGTCTGGCTCCAGGGTCTGTGCGCTTAACCATAGCTTGCAAATAGAACTGGGTCAAACTCTGAATCCAGGGCCCGTTCCAATGTCAAATTTACTACACTACCCGGTCAGAGCACTGAAGCTGTCATCCGCCCCAGAGGTTCCAATCCCAGCTACTGTCTCTTATCGGCTGTTGCTCCTGGGTAATCCCTAGGACTTCTCTGAGCCTCAGCTATAAGGATGGAGAAAATCATAGCGCCTTGCCGGCCCGGTTACCCTGAAAATCAATTCCGAGAAGGCACGGGTGGCCGGTGCGCCAGGAGGGTGGGTCCTGATGTTATTTGCATTCATACAGACAAAGCATAGGTCACACAGTCCCCGCATTCCAGGTGACTCTGGGAACTGACATGAGGATCACCGGAAACCACAGGTTCCTACTGCGGTTTGAGAGGCAGAGCCGAGTTCTCCTGCAGTTTGGGGGGAAGGCTTCCCTGCCCTCTCCCTCCACCCTTCTTCACAATTATTTGAAATAGGAGACCAGCTTTTTTCTCTTTGTGGGGGAGCAGGGGGGAGACCAGCCAAGCTACTCAGAGCGGGGCGAGAGGCCTTAGCTTCCTTTTACCAAGGCAGGAGGGGCAGCAGGGGCACAAGATTCATTTACCAAAAAAAAAAAAAAAAAAAAAAAAGAAAAAAAAGAAAAAGACATTTTTTGCATTATTGCAAAACCCTGATATCCCAGCTGCCTCCGCACAGCGCCAAGGGGGCGGGAGGAGAGAGGCACGGGAAGCCCCTGCCCGCTGGCCTTCTGGGCCTGCTGCTGCGGCTGGCCGCTTGCACCATTTGTCACCCTTGTCACCACTCCGGTCCCCAGAGACTGGGAAGCTTCGGGGGAGCGCGGGCCCCACTGAGGAGCAGAGATGACAGCTGGAGGGTGGGGGCGGGGGCGGCTTCAAAGGCTGGGAAGGACCTAAGCAGATGGAGGGTCCCCGGCGGGTGGCCGCTCACCTTTCTGCACCTCCCCGAGTGCATGGGCTACCTTGGCTGAGGACAGGCCTCCTGCCTGCGAGATGGGGAGGACAGATGGCCAGGCGGCCAGGAGGACCTTAGAGCGGGCCTGCTCCCAGCATCCAAGGAGGGCCTGGAAACTGGAGCCGCCGGCGGCGATCACAGGCTGCTGGGCAGACGGCAGCTGTGGCCCGCACCCGAAAGTCTCTGGCCACCTCCGCACCCCCCATTTGATTTCAGTTCAAAACACATCTGCTCCTTGCAAGCCAGCTGGGCCCTGGTGTCTCCCACGTCAGGGGACAGTTGCTCCTGAAAGCAGAAGGTCACCCTCACTTCTGCCTCAAGTGTCCACCCAGCCAGTGCCTCACCAGGTCTTGTCAAGTTCACTTCCATGGCCAATGGGCCAGGTCCGAGCCACCACTCTCTCTGCCGTGGAAGATGACTGCGGCCTCTACGCCCACCTCCCTGGGGCCACCTGGCCTTCCTCTAGTAGGGTCTCTGCACAGCAGTTGACAGCATTATTCGGAAGCTGCCCCACTCACCTTGGCCTTGTGTGACCTCTGATCACTTCCTGCTGTTCTCCGGGTGGACCGAAGCCTTCTGAAAGGCCTTGCTCTGGCTTTTCCTTGCCCAGTGTAGTGTGCCAGCACTGGCCTGTCTCTCGACCCACGCACTCTCGGCCCACAGGGCCTTGCACGTGCAGTCCCCTCTGGCTTGCCCTCTGGAGGCCTCAGCTCTAGCAGGAATTCCCCAGGCCCCTGAGTGGGCGGGTTCCATGGCCCCGTGTCCCTCCCTTTTGCCCTTGGGTCACTATACCCACTTTTTTTTTTTTGTACCAGGGATTGAACTCAGGGGCACTCGACCACTGGGCCACATCCCCAGCCCTTTTGTGTATCTTATTAGAGACAGGGTCTCACTGAGTTGCTAAGTGCCTCGCCATTGCTGAGGCTGGCTTTGAACTCGCGATCCTCCTGCCTCAGCCTCCCAAGTGCTGGGGTTACAGGCGTGCGCCACCGCGCCCGGCTCCCCAGATGAGTTCTCACTGATGCGAACTTGGCGCAGCGCCAAGGGGCTGGGGCGGAGCTTTGCGCTCCGCATGCCTCATTATCGAGCGCGTGTAAAATAAGGGCCCATTATTTGGTTAACGAGGTTTTGCTGTCCATGGATTTTTTTTTTTAAGAAACTTTAAATCATGAGAATAATTGTAGATTCATAAAAATTTGCAAAAACAGTACAGAGAGGTCCCGAGTACTCTTCATTCGGTTTCTCTCCTGACTTCATCTTCCGTAACTTCAGTGCCACATCACAACAGGAAATGGACATTGGCGAGTAATGTATGGAGTTATGTCCCCACTGCTGTCACCAATACAGACAGCAATCCATCACATGAAGATTTCTCTCCATGGTGAGCCACCCTGGTCCCTCATCGACACCCTTCACCCCCTGGTGAAGAGTCTGTTCCCCATCTCCGAAATGCCATCTTGAGAGCATTATATAAACAGAGCCCCCCAGCATGTGACCTCCTGTGACTGGTTTAAGAAAACAAGAGTGACCCATGATGCAAATGCAGGGGCTTGTGTTTTACGACGGGCGCTCCAATATTCTCCAGGCCCACAAGAGGCAACCTTCTAAAAAGCACCCCGTGTGCTGTGACAGACCGAGACAGGACCACACACGCTCTGCCTGATTTCTGGTTGGGTTCAGGAGGGCCCTGGAGCAAAATCCAGAACTTTATAGAACATTTCTCATGCAGAGCCATAAAAAGAAAAAAAAAAAAAAAAAAAACAACCCAGACCCACGCCCCAGCCCACAACCAACAAAACAAGGCACCAAGCAAATTACCAAGGACTCCCAGTGCAGGGCAGGCTGCCCTTGCCAAGGAGGGCAATTACACGGAGTGCTTGGGGGCCACAGGGGAGGCCCGGGTCCCACCAACAGGCCGAGAGGGAACCGCCCGAGGTAAGGGCGTCCTGCTGAGAGCTCACTGGAAGCTTCTATGCTCCAGAGACGCCACCCTTCACTGTCCCTCTTCTAGTTTGCCCAAGCACAGTCCATTGCAATGACCAGACCCATTGGAAAGGGGACAAGCCTCATCTTGATGTTATATAGCAAGGGCATTTTATTTTATTTTTAAAATATTTATTTATTTGCTTTTAGTTGTACACAATGCTTTTTACATGGTGCTGAGGATCGAACTCTGGCCGCGCACATGCTAGGCGAGCGCTCTACCACTGAGCCACAACCCCAGCCCAGCAAGGGCATTTTAATTTGGGAAAAGGGATCGAGTGGGAGAGAAATATTGGAGGAGCTGAAATTAGAAACCAAGTATTAGAATAACTCCATTCCCTCCCCGTTCCCATCTGCGCTGATATGAAGGTAAGATTCAAGACCACTGAGACCTGGCGCTGTCCTGTCCAGGGCCATCCCCAGAACAGAGCCGCCCATCTGCCCAGCAGTCCCTCCGACGCCTGGCAGAATTTCGATCCCATTTTATAGAGAAGGAAAGGGAGGACAGGCCTTGAAGCCACTTGCCTTAGATCCAGCCCCAGCAGCAGAGGCAGAGTTGAAGCCGGTCTGACCCTGAGGCTGGGGTCTCCCACGTTCCACCGTCCTGCCGTCTGCCACTGACAGCAGCAGATGTCTTAAAATTAATCTTTTCTATGACCGATCTCCTCTAATTACATCATTAGCCTGACATCGGATGGGCCATGCAGTGATTCGGCTGTTTTTAAATGTTGTTATTCTTGTTTTGAAGTTGGGGGTTTTATTCGATTTCACAGTGAACACCCCCGCCCCTCCCCACCTCTGCACCCTGCTCCCCAGCTTCCCTATTTGGTAAGCTGGTTCCTGGCGAGGGCCAGCAGATCTTTCTCATGAAAAATCCCAGACCCTTGAGTGCAGATCAAGGAGTGGATCAGATCGCAGCGTACCCGCTCAGAGGGAGCGATTGGTGAGATTAGATCGCACGTGCCTTTTTCAGCTTTTTTTGTTTATTTTCCTCTTTGCTAAAAAGTGTTTCCAGCAAACTCGGACTGGAAGTCTCTTCTCTCCACCACAGTTTATTAAAGAGCTGGACTTCCTCCCTGAGCACACCCCGCAAAACCCGCACAGCTCCGCCCACCACCACCCCCAGGCATCTGGCCACGCCCCTTTTCATTTGGTTTAGGAGGTTTGTGATCAATACAGATCACACCCGAGGTTTGCCTATGGTGTGTCACATCCCTACCATGGAGAAGAGTCTCCCCTACTTTTTATAGACTCCCGATGTGTTAAAGAACTAGATTCGTTGTCTTGTAGAACATTCCATGTTCTAGATTCGTCTGTGTACATCCTCATGGTGTTAATTTATTTATTTTTCCACTGTATTTCCCATAAACTAGCTTTAACATGTGAGCAAGTTCCAAGTAACTGGGTGCAGGAGGGGCAGAGCAGTATTGCTTCAGAAGTGGCGCTTATGGGCCAGGAGTGTGGCTTGGTGGTAGAGCGTTTGCCTAGCACGCATGAGGACCTGGGTTCCAACCTCAGCACCATCAAAAAAAAAAAAAAAATTAAAAAGTTTGTGTTCCACTCAGCAAAACAGGAGGCCTTCGATGTCCAGGGGACCCCATCTCCCAACCAGTCTGGGAGGTGGACAGAGCCAGCAACAGCCTGGAACAGCAGGTGACAAGGCAGGCTCCCTGTGGTTCCTAGGTCTTGGATCTGCCATTTATTAGTGGTGTGGGATCTTGCTTGACTTGTTTACATCTACAAAATACCCAGAGTCTCCTATTAGAGACTGTCCCTGTCCCCATCCCTGTCCTCCAGCCCCAGCAGCCATCATCTCAAGGTCAGTCCTGGCCCATGTCCACACCATCTACTTTCCCTCTTATAGTATTTTAAAGCAAATCCCAGAATATGGTTCCATTTGTAAAGATTTCGGTATGAATCACTAAAGAAAAAGACTGCTATTGAAAACATAGCCTAATCACCATGATCATGCCTACAGAATTCCTGAACGTCACCCAAACACACATTCATTTATTTTAACAAAAATTCTGTCGTGTGTGTTCTTATTCCAACTTAAAAGTACATGCGGATGGTTTTTAGCGTCAGTACACACAGAACCGCCTAGTTGTCTTTAACAGCTCTGTGGCATTCCACTGGAATGATGTACTCACGTTTATTTAACCTTTCCCCAATTGAAAGGTTATTTTAGATAGAGAGGCAGATAAACAGACTGACATAGATTTGATTCAGTGTATCAGAGAACTTAAATAATATATTGCCATTTTAATCAATGCTGCAATAAGTATCTATATATCTCAGTATTTCTCAGCCTTGGCAGTGTTGAGATTTGGGGCAGATGGTTTCTGGTTGTGGAAGGCTACCCTGTGGACTGTAGGCTGTTCAGTGACACCCCTCATCCCCCTCCTCTCTAGATACCAATGGCTCTCCTCTCCCCTAGTTGTAACAACCAAAAGGGTTTCCAAATATTGCCAAATGTCCCATGGGGTCAAAATCAACACTGGTGGAGAAACTTTCCTCTACTTGTATACACACTTGAGCAAGTAGAGAACTCCAGATTCTACTGCAGAAACCAGTAGGGAAATAGAAAGAGAGGAAATGTCAAAATGGCGGCCATTTGAGGACACTGTCAGTTCCCACTGATGCTAGGTTTTAGTAAACACTTTTGTTGTATTTCCATCATGCTTATTACAAAAATATGAGAATTGACTTCTCACCAAGAATTGCAGTTTAGTGTCTTCAAATTAAGGGTGTCAACCAAAGATCCCTTCAGTTGCTGTTTTTTAACATCATGCCTTAGCTTAGTGGAGCATATGGACAAACATTTGTAAAAGTGGCCTTAGAGATGGCAATGACATTGTGGCTTTGATGGTCCAGCACACTTTGAATTTTAGGGTTATGTTTCTAGGAACAGGCATGGCCTCTGCATCCCCCCCCACATTTAATCACAAATCGCATTATTGTGGGGTTGAAACATGGGAGAAGGGAGGGACTTCCAAATTCTAAATGAAGCCTGAACTCAACAGCCTAAGTGCATCCCCTTGGCCACACTTAACATCCGCACAGAGCCTGCTGGGAAAAATAAAGCTAACCCCAAAAGGGGGATTGTGGGGCTGAAACAGGCCAAGGGAATTAGGGGAATAGATTCGAGGCTCCCAAGTTAGGTTAGGCTGACTTTAGCTTCAAATGCTGAAAGCAGGCTGAAGAATTCCCAGGCTCTGGAATTTCTGGGGTAATAAAAATATAGCTACAGGAAAAACAAAAGTCCGAACAGAAATGGAGGAAGATGGGGAAGAATGGGAGAAATGAGAAATCTAAAAACAAACAAACAAACAAAAAAACACTGTACAGAGAGAACTTAAGTCACTTATTCATTCAACAAACACTGGGGAGCACCTACAGCAGTGAGCTAATTCCTGGGAATCTGGTGGGGAGCCCCTCACCCTCAAGAGCTAACATCCAGGTAGATTTCACTACAGATCATGGACTCACATTTGCTTGCCCAGATGGGAGGTCCTGTTACCCAAAGACAGACAAGAAAGAGGCCATGCGGGCAAACCTTCACATGGACAAAGTGCTCAGTGTGCGCCAACCTCTGTTAGGTGCTTTATATTTATAGATCATTTAATATTTAAAGTAGCCCACGAGGTAAATAATATTGTGCCCGTTCCACAGAAGGGAAAACCGAGGACCAGAAAAGCCAAACAATCTGCACACCTTGGTGGCTGGTGGCCAGACATCTTTTAGAGCCGAGGTTCTTGGAGGGGGGTTTATTTGGATGTGGCGACATCTGGAGATGTTTTTAGTGGTGGCAGTTTGGAGGAAGGGAGGGGTCCAGCCAGCGGTGGCCAGGGATGCTGCTAAACACCCTGCAGCCCACAGGACGCCCCCCAGCAAGAATCAGCTGGCCCCACAGGTCAAGAGCAGTGGGTGCTCGTGCAGGGGAGCCCCGCAGACTTTTCAAACCCACAAGGTAGAAGACAGAGGGGGTGGAGTGTGGTGCTTAGGGACAGAAGCCCCGTTCACATCCAGGCTCTGCACGGCCCAGACTAGAGGCACCAAGTGGAGGAAGCCGGGGCAGGGCTTCCGCGGGAAGTGCTGGGGACTGTCCTTGCTCAGCGCACAAGACAGCAACCTGCACACACACACGCACCTCCCGGCGCGCATGAGGTGTCTAGTGACGGTGGCCCAGGGGGGTCAACAGGCTGGCGGCCTTAGGTGAGCACCTTGTGCATCCCTTGGCCTCCGGCTATGGCCCGGCACAGCAGAAGCCAGAGCTCAGGGACACAGCCCCAGGAGGACATGGCAGGGCCCCTCCACGTGCCCACTTCATTTCATTTGGGAGGAGCTTCTCCACCAGCAGCCCTGGCAGACCTGGATCACATGACCACGCCCAGCCAATCACCACAAAGGCTCGGCCTACTCATCCTCCATCCCTTGGGCTGAGGACCTGGTCAGCCAGGCAGGAGCCAGCTCGTGGGCCTGGAAGGAGGGGCAGTGGCTGGGGCTGGGCCACCAGCCTCCAGTACACCAGGCCACGCCCACCGCCCAGATGTGTGAGATGATGGTGCAGCGACAGCTGGCTGTCCATGTGCCCGCTGTCACAGCTAGTGGAGCAGAGCCTGGCACCAGCAGCCTTCCTGGACCTGGCTCCATCAGGTGACACTGGCATTCTGTTGTCCCTTAAGAGCAGCAGGCTAACTGCCACCTTGGGGGTCTATGCATAGTTACTTCGCTGTCCTTGATCTGTGTCCCCTCCCCCACCTTTAGGCCTCTGCATAGATGTCATAGCTTCCAGGAAGCCACCCCCACCCCACGGCTGCCAGCACCACGCTCACTCACTGGGTCATCCACTGCACCCTGAAGCTGTCCCTCGTGTCATTAGGACCACTGGAGTCAGTAGCTGAGTCCTTGACCATGCGACAACCGGCTTCTCCCTTCAGACTGTACACGCTGGCACGAGCCACTCGTGGCTTGAACCGTGGCTGGTCCACACTGAGATGTGGCCAACGCACGTCAGGTCTCAAAGACTTGGTACCAACAGGAAGACAAAGTGTTAGTGATCCTGAAAATATCAACGATTCATATTTCGATATCTTGAGTTTTGATAGATTGTGTTAAGATGTTTCTTTTTATATTTCGTAATGTGGCCTGCACCTTGCATTTGTGAGGCCGGTGACATCCTCCCTGAACAGCGCTGCAGGAGACCCTACTGTGCTCCTTGAGGATGCAGATTATTAACTAGAGCGCTCCCTCTCCAGTCCCTGTGCCTGGAACAGTGCCCGCCACAGAATAATGAATGAAATTGAAAAAAAAAAAAAAAAAAAAAAACAGGAAAGACCGCCTGGGGCCGCCTCCTCCCTCTCCTGGTTGTCAAGAACACACTGCATTTTACAGCTTTCCGAACCACCACCCACACTGCAGCAAGGAATTGCAACTCCCACTTGCCTGGTCCCAGGCGACTCGGGTGCCTGTTTGCAGACGGGGGATTCTGCAAACACTGCCAGTTTCGTGCCCTGCTGAGCAACTCGCGTCCCAACAGAGAGGACAATGCTTGAGAGAATGACAGCAGCAGCTGGGAGCCAGAACTTCCTGCAAAAGTCAGCAGACGGCGGCTTGGGAAGTCCGTCAACCTTGACGGGACAAACACATTCTAGGAAGGGCCGCTTGGACTGGTGGGGCACGGCCTGGCGGGCCGAAGCCGAGGCAGGCGTGGCCGTGCCCAGGAGGCAAGCCTCAGAGCGTCTGGGAGACCGAGCAAGCCCGGGCCTGAACCAGCCAGGTGGGTCACCTGTCTCCATCGCCGGCCAAAGAAAACAATTCTCCACGGTGGAAAAAAGGCACTCAGGTCATTTGCACGGGGCTCAGGCCCTGCAGCGGCCACTGGGGGCTGTGACTTCTTTCCAGCCGTGGGGGCGCCTCCTGCTGAGGCCGGGGTGGGCTGTCCTCTGCAGTGCCCAGTGACTCTGATGGGTCCCAGGTCTGGGGCTCTAATTTCGGTCCACCGCTGGGGATCAGATGTGAGGGGCGAGGACTAAGGATTTGAGAAGGCCAACCCCGAGTCTTGGCCTCTGTGAATCTGAGCTTTAGCCCCTCAGGTGTCCACGGGCCCTGCGCAGTCGGGGCCACAGCTCACGCTCGGAAAGCGGCTGTCCCTGGGGGCAGGCTGGGTCCCCGCACTTGATACATGGTGCCTGGGCACAGGATCAGCACCGAGGCCACCCTCCCGCCAACCAGGAGCCGGTGTAGAGGCGGATTCGAACCCTGGACATCCTGCGGTTCTGTTCAATGATGTGGTTTGGGCCCGGCTGCGCTCCCTCCACCACAGCCAGGTGGCAATGGCAGCGAGGCCGTGACTCCAGCGCCTTCTGGGTAGGCTCGGGCGCGCCCTGCTCCGAGCCCGCGACGCCCTGAACACATCACTCACTGACCCTCCACCGATGCCCCGCCCACCATCATCTCTGAATTCAAACCCGGGACGCGCGGCTCCCACGGAACCGCCCCAGAGGTTGCACCACTGGCTGGAGTGCCAGCTCTGTGACCTGATGACAGCTGTGACCCTGGGCAAGCGACTTAGCCTTTCTGGGCCTCAGTTTCCTCATCTGAGAGATGGGGATGATGACAACACCTACCGATGGGGTTGCTGTGAAGGTGCTAAATGAGGTGATGCTCCAAAGGGCTTTGCAGACCGTCTGGCAAAAGGAAGTGTTACAGTAAGAGCCCCTTGTCCACCATGCTTGTGATGCCCGGCCTCAGGAAAGGTGATGACTGGGGGTCAGGGCTCCCCGGGGAGGGGTGGGAGCAGACACTTCTGTCCCCTGCACTCCCTCCACAATGGCGCTTCCCGTCAACAGCTGGTGCAGCCCTGTGTGCCCGCAGCTGCTGGGGTCTCTCGGCTGCTTCCCAAGACTCCAGCAGCCTCCGGAGGCACCTCCCAGCCTCCGCTGCCCACCTCCCCCAGCCCTCCTCCAGGCTCCTGGAGCCCGTTTTAAACACACACCTGACCTTGTAGTGCCCCCACTAAAACTTTTTTAATGGCTCCCCAACGGCCCTTGGGCTAAATTCCAAACTTTCACAGGGACTAAAAACAGTGGTTTTCAAATTCTTTGACCCAGACTCGCAGTTGGAGACCCCTTTACAATGCAGTCCCCCTTTATCAGGCCTGGAATAAAAGTCTCAGGACACCGTGCTGACCTCGTGCGCAAGGCCGGCGGGTGTTTTCTCTTCTATTCCTGCCACCACCTCCCTGTGGGCTGTGGCCCACTGAATTGACTTCATGGCCCACTGTGTGCTAAGACTGCAGTCTGAGCCCCACTGGCTCAAGAGCACCGAGACCCTGGGCGGGCAGCCGGACCTTTGAGTGCATCTCTCCCCACTCCTCCTCCTGCACAAGTTCTGCTGAAGCTCCGGCACCATGTTCCCTCCTGCCATTGGGCCTTTGCACATGCAATTCCTTTGGCCTAGGACATTTTTCTCCTTGTCCATCTGGCTTAGCCTAAGACACCTCCTCAAGAAGGCCACCTGCCCCCCACTCACCCACTGAAGGGTGCCTCGCCATCACCCTGACCCACCCATTTGAACCACTTTGGGACTTAACAAAACAATGCCTGGAGCCTCTTCACACCAACTGAGCCAGCCCCTTGGAGTGTGAGGCTGAAACATCAGCATTTTTAAAGCCCATGAGAACGGAGACGCCACCGCTGCCCCGTGGCCTGGCGCCTGGCCCTGCTTCCTCTCCTCCGAGCTGCAGTCTAACGTCGCCCCGCATATTTACGTGTTTGTTTCCATGTCCTGCTGCGGGACCCACTCACGGCTCGGGGGAGGCGTCTTCCTGGGCACCTGGCTCGCCGGAGCTGCCCCTGCGGTTCTGTCCGGGCCTGCCCTGAAGCGCCAGGGAGAGGCGGCTGTGGCGCTGAGCTGCCACTTGCCCCCCTCTGCATGGGGGGTGGCTCGGGGCCCAGCCTCGTGACCCCGGGCGCCAGGAGCCCTCTCCGTGCCCGGCTCCCGCCCCGTCGCGGTCTCCAGGTCTCTGTGGGGAGCAGGCAGGGCGCTCCAGGTGGCAGCTGGCGCTCAGCCAACGCCTCCGGGCAAACCCTGGCGACTTTGGTCACTACCCCCAGGGGCTGGAACACCTGGGGTCAGGTCCCCACAGCTCCTCTTACCAGGTGCTTCCCGGGTCAAACGCTGGACGTGTGGAATCCCAGCCTTGAGCCAGGACCACGTCTGCCCTGCTCCGGGCAGCCCGAGGGTCTCCTCTCCTCGTCGCTGTGCTGCAGCGTTTCCACGTGACCCCTGCTTGAGGCTTCTGGTGGCCGAGGAAAACCCGGGCCAGCGGGTTCTGACGGTCCTGTGGCAGCCCTGGGCCTGGCAGCGGCCGCTGAACCCGCAGAGAGTCGGGGTGACCAGGATGGACGGGGGAGGGCGCTTCAAGATGCCAGAGTGGGAACCAGTGTGTGTGCGCATGCAACTGTGCGTGTGCGCGTGCGACTGTGCGTGTGTGTGAGTGCGTGTTTGGGGGTACGAGTGGCAGAGCGAAGCCGACACCCCCAATGTCAAGTTCATCCTAAGCCAGGCTAAAGTTCCGCGGAGAGACAGTGCGTGGCTGTCACAGCTAAGGTGGTGACAGGGGTGATTGTGTAGGTGTCCCCCCACCCCCACCCCAGCACAGTGGACATTGGCGATGTGTGGAGGCCTTCCTGGTGCCACAGTCTAGAAGGCAGCGGCCGTGCTGCTCAGCCCCCCTACAGTGCACAGAACGAGCCCCTCTGCAAACCGTCGCCCAGCTCCAAACCCCAACGGTGTGGAGCCGCGAGCCCCCGAGCTGAGAGGAAGCCGCCCAAGTGCACAGACAGGTGCAGATGCCACCAGAGGGGACTCCGACGCCACCCACCTGCTCTGCCCCTGCTTCTCGTCCACTCCACACTCCTTCCTGGACGCGTGCCACATGCTGGGTGGTGAGGAACAAAGCGGGGTCCCTGGTGGGAACGTCACCGCTCACTCCTCTAACGTTACGACCTTCACTCAGCCATGAGGGAACACTTAGGCAATATGTTCCTTGTTTTTTACATAATTGTAGAAAACATCAGATTTATCAAAGCTCACGAAATTTCTTGCAAACAGGCATGTTTATCTCCCTGTCTAGTGCATCCCAGCGCCACAGGGAACTGGCTCAAAATGACCTTGTTTTCAAGGCTTGGCTGGGCTTCTTGAGTTTTCTCACTTTTTCTGTTCTTTGCCCAGTGCACCACAGGGCCTTGGCACATGCTGCTCTGCTCGGTTGCTCTTCCCTACCTCCTCTTCACATCACTGTTCATCCCCTTCAAGTGCCTGTTCAAACACCTCCTCTATGAGCACCTCTGTCATTGGTCCCTGCTCATTGTCTGCCCTCCACAACCCCAATGTCAAGTTCACCCTCCAGTTCAGAACGATGCCTGGCACACTGTCTCAGTTCAATACATGTTTGTGGAAGGAAGGAGCAGCAGGCAGAAGGAGAGCAATTAAGAAAAATAAGAGCAGGTGGATTTGGGAATGTCTGGGAGAGGCGCAGCCCCCTCCCCAACAGCTGTGTTCCCCTCTAAACTCCAGCCCACTCTGACCTGTGGTTTAGGGACGAACGACATGTTCAGCAAATAGGCCGCTGCTTCCTTTGAGGGACACAGTAGCATTGCTTTTATGCTGCGTCTCTCCAGAAATCCCGTGCCGGCGAGTGACCTGTGCTGGGCCACAGTCCCCAGCCCCAAAGAGACAGAGCAGCAGACAGGAACAGCAGCGGCGCCACGGCAGATGCCCCCTCCTCAAGCCACTAACGAAGACCTCGTGTGTCCCCCAGACACCAGGCGACGCCCTCCGCCACCGCCCCCTTGGGAGCAGGGGTGCCTGCCGGTGCTGGGCGGAGGAAGAGCTGCGGGAGCTGCAGCCGTGCCTCTGTGCACACGTGGGGTGTCCGCGCCCAGCTCCCTCGTCCAGGGCTCCCGGGGGGGGGGGGGGGAACCCGCTCGGCCCTCACCACTTACGCCCCCTCCCCTTCCTGCTCCTGCTTCTTCATTCCCTGGGCTGCGCCTCCTGGGGTCACCTCCTGGCGTCACCCCTTCAACGGCCACGTGCACTGGAGTCTTTAGGATCCACTTCTGGGGAACCCAGAATGCGATGCCACACCCCCGACACACAGGAAGCCGGTGGCTGGCTCCTACGTCTCCATAACAGCCGCCAAGCAAGCCAGACTTCTCCAGTCGGTGCCCAGCGGCAGAATCAGCGGAGCGGCCCCGGCAGTTCAAGCATGAACTCTGCTTGCTGGACTTCCTGGGGGTGCACCTGCTCGCCTGGGGCCCATCCCTTCCAGGACCCCAGCTGCAAGGGAGTCTGGGAGATGTCACCATTAGCTTCTAGTCTCTCAGCCCAGGATCGCCCAGGACGGAGCTGGAGAGGATGCTGCAGAGACACCTCATGTCCCTCACCTGCCCCGGCGCCCCAGGCCACAGGGCGATTAAAATAAGCCTGGATAGCTGGGCGCGGTGGCGCACGCCTGTAATCCCAGCACTTTGGGAGGCTGAGGCAGGAGGATCTCGAGTTCAAAGCCAGCCTCAGCAATGGCGAGGCACTTAGCAACTCAGTGAGACCCTGTCTCTAAATAAAATACAAAAAAGGGCTGGGGATGTGGCCCAGTGGTCGAGTGCCCCTGAGTTCAATCCCTGGTACCACAAAAAAAAAAAAAAAAAATAAGCCTGGATGAAAGTTCTTCCCTGTACTGGGGGACCACTCTGTGCCTACTCCTTGCACCTGGGCTACAGGACTGAGCAGAACCACTGGCCCCTCCACCACTGACCTTGCACAGACCGTGCAGCCCTTGTTTCCTGCTTCCCTGTGTGTCACGAGCACACGGTAACAGCGCCTGCTTCATGGGGAATGTGCAGGTGTGGGGCTCGGGTGGACGGGTCAAGACCCTTGCCCAAAGTCATGCAGTGAGCCCGTGGCACAGCCAGGGATTGCAACCACAGCCACCTGCTTTCACACAGCTTCTGTGCAACACACACACACACACACACACACACCCCTTAAAAATGGGAGTCAACTTAACACCTGAACAAAATCATCAAGCTTGTAAGCTAATCTGAGTAGTTCATACATTCAACGAATATTTACTGAGCATCTACTGCGTGCCTGGGAGGATGTGGTACCAGAGAGGCCCCCACCATCTATCTCCATGTGGAGTCTGAGAATGACATCAGGAAAGTGAGAACAAATGAAGTCAAGAGTCAGAAAGCAACTGGAATCCTTTCTGTATTATCAGAGCCTGGATCTAGCTATACCTGAAATCGACATAACCCCAGACTCTCAGTTTCTTGAGTCCATAAATCCCTTTTACTTGAACCAGTTTGAATTGGATTTTCTGATATTTGCAACTGAATGTCCTGATTGTGAGAAGTTTGGCCCAATGTAGTCTCATATTTAGAATAGTTACTAAGGCATTAAAACCTCTCTGTTTCTTCGTCTCACTGTTAATGTCAGATTCTTTCATAAAAGGATCTGGGTGTGATGTACGATATAGCGCATTTCTAAGCAGACTCCTTAAAATGTGACCTCAGCTGGAGTTTAAAGACCTGGTGCTTGGGGGACCCTGGTGACCTGACCAGGAGGTAGCATATCCTGTGGCTACACACCCTTGCCGCCAAGCCAGATCCCCCACCCCAGCCCCCTCTCTGCCAGCCATGAGCTCACAACATCATACACAAGACTTCAAGCTGCCATTTCCTCATCTGTACAATGGGAATAACATTAGTCTCCACCTCCTGCAATTTTTGAGAAAATTAAATGAAATTTAATCAAATGTGTGTGTGCATACATATATATAAAGCAGCTGAAACAATAAACAGTAAATATATGCGAATAAAACAGATATGCCTATAGTCCCAGCGGCTCAGGAGGCTGAGGCAGGAGGATCACGAGTTCAAAGCCAGCCTCAGCAATTTAGTGAGGCCCTAAGCAATTCAGTGAGACCCTGTCTCTAAGTAAAATATAAAAAAGAGCTGGGGATGTGACTCAGTATTTAGGCACCCTCGAGTTCAATCCCTGATGTCATCCCCCCAGCAAAAAAAAAAAAAAAAAAAAAAAACAACAATAGGTATGTAAAGAGCTGGGCTTTCAGAGTGTAGATTTCAACACTGAGTTTACAGTGTGACCATCTCAACCTTGGATGAAAAAACAGTGCTCTTTGAGAAATGAGCATATGCTGGTGTCTGTAAGTTCAGAGCTGCCAATTACTTGGGAAGTAGGGTCAGAGTTTTAAGGATTAAGCAGTAACGTGTGCGTATTGGACAGGTTGGCTTTTCAGGAAAAGGGTGAAGAGGATCTTCTGAGGCTTCTTTCAACAGTGCTGTCAGCACTCAGCCTGTGCCAGGCACAGAGGGCACAGCTGACAGCCTCAGGCCTGGCCCCATGCAGCTGAAGTCACCCAGGGTCTTCAAGCTGTAGAGCCACACCCCGGGGTTAGTGAAATCAGCATGGTGGTTGTGACCAGCATTTTTTTTTTTTTTAATGAAGTAGGCTGAGGCAGGAGGATGGCAAGTTCAAGACCAGCCTGGGCAACTTAGTGACTGCTTGTCTCAAAATAAAATAGAAAGGGCTGGGGATATAGCTCAGCGGTAGAGCACTTGCCAGGAGGCCCTGGGTTCCATCCCCAGCACCACCACCACGAAGGAAGGAAGGAAGGAAGAAATAAGAAAGGAAAAGAGAAAAGAAGAAGAAGAAATAGACCAGGTTGACAATCCACGGTCCCTGGGACAAACCCGGCCTGCTGCCTGCTTTATAAAGTTTTATTGGCACACAGAGGTGCCCGTTCGTTTTCATGTTGTCTATGGCAGAGCTGAGTGGTTTTGACAGAGACCGTGCAGCCCACAGAGTCAAATAGATTCACCATCTGGTCCTTTACAGAAGAAGTCTGCCAACTCCTGGGATAGAATCATATGGTATTTCACTATTGCTGTTCACCCAATATTTTGGATTTGCTGTCTGGGTCCACAGTGGGACTGCGCTTCATCCAGCTTGGAGTATGGTCATGGGATTCACACTGGTCAAAGCAGTGGTAAAGGAAATGGTGTGTATTCCTCCGGGCAGGTGCTTGGGGTGCTAGTGTGTGGTGTCCTGCAGCTTCAGGGTCCCCAGATGACCCAGGAGGGACATGGAGCAGGAACAGGAGGTAACTGTCTATTGTGTCAAATCACTCAAATTTGGGGTTATTTGTTACTGAAGCATCATCAAACTGATCCTGACTGATATAAATGGAAAACACGAGTGCTTGTCACATGCACATGTGGTAAGGGTAAGGGTTATTTCTAGAAACCTGCAGTTATATATGTGTTGTAGGTGGTGGTGTGGGCGTTCTGTGTATGCAGTTTTTTCTGTCATTACTAGAGTGTGATATAAAATATGTTTCTCACTGAGGATCATGGTCAGAAACTGTTTAACAACACTTGTCTAGAATTTGGAAAAAAAGAGTCCAGAGGAGAACACTGAACACATCTGAAAGATTAAACAAGCAAACTTGGGAGGAGGTTCTCAGAAGCTGTGTGTGGAGGCCTAGTTTCAAGGGCATGGTGTACATTTTTAAAAAGCTGCTTCTCAGCCAGCCACTCCAGAGCTCTCAAGGACAGGGATCAGCAAACACGTTTTGCAAAGAGCTACACAGTAAACGGTTTAGGCTGAGGGGGCCAGGAAGTCTCTGTCACAACAACTCTTCCTCGTAGAGGGAAAGCAGCCCAGAAGAGACAGAAGGGCATGGGCAGGGCCGTGTGTCAATAAAACTTTATTTACACAACAGGCAACTGGCCAGATCTGACCTGTGGGGCTCAGTTTGCCGACTCTGCTCCAGGAGATGACAGGAAAGAGCATAAGCAGGTTGAAACGGTAGCCAGGAGGACTGGCGTTTAGACCCCCAGAAGGACTAAAGAGAAGTTCCTATTAGAGTTGGGAGTGGGGGCAATAAACCATGGCCTCTGGGTAACTTCCAGCGGCTGTCTGTCTCCACAA
Organism: Tamias sibiricus; assembly: GCA_025594165.1. Classification (NCBI taxonomy): domain Eukaryota; kingdom Metazoa; phylum Chordata; class Mammalia; order Rodentia; family Sciuridae; genus Tamias; species Tamias sibiricus. Next base: position 164,910,661 of record CM046659.1, read on the forward strand.
ATAAAGTTTTATTTGTTTATGTGTTGTCTGTGGCTGCTTTGACATAGACATGTGGTGACCGCAGAGTTAAGTAGTTATGACAGAGACCGTCTGGTCCCCAGGCCTAGAACCCCTGCTCTGGCTGTGGGCACCCTACAGGCTGACTCCTGGCCCAGCGCCCTTACTCATTCCCAGGCTCACGGTCAAAGAATGGTGTTTAATGGCTTAGGGTGGACTCAGGGCCACATCCCGAAAAGCCCTTAGGACAAAGGGAGGCCCGAGCAGAAAGATATTTTTAATAAAGTAAACAGGGCAAAAGCCAAAAAAAGAATCAAAGTAACCCCTGGCCCCGCACCCTGGAGAGATTTTGACCGCAGTGACGCTCGAGAAATGAGTTCACAGCTAAGACGTGCTCCATAAATGTTAAAATAACAAGAACAATAAATAGTAATAAAACACAAATCCGCGCACCCTGTCTCCAGGCAAGGCCTCCCACAGGGCTTCGAGCTTAGGAACAGGGAGGGGGCAGCCTCCCGCTGAAGGCCGGGCCTGGCGGGGCTCTGAGGGTCCCGCAGGGTGAGGTCCAGAGGAGGAAGGTGAGCAGGCCCTGGGGGAGGACGGCGCCGGCCACTGAGACTCCAGCTCCCACTGGGTAGGGGGACTCATATTCTGAGGCCCTCCCACTGTCTTTGAGGGTCCTGAGTGGGTGCTTAGAGCTGTCTGAGTTCTGAGTGTGGCCTTGTCCCCGCCCTTGGGACCCCCAGTGCCCAGCGGAACTGGCTCGGCATCTCCTGCACTGGGAGACCTCAGGGGCCTGCAGCAGCTGGTGGCTGGGGTGGCTTGGCCTGGCTCCTCCGCCCTCTGCGGCTGAGTGGCTGAGGGCCTGCAGGCCCTCCACAGGGAGAGCTGGCTGCCCTGTGGACAGGCAGATAACACAGGGAACACGCAGGGCCCAGCAGGCCGCAGAGGTGACAGGCAGGTCGGGCCAGAGTCATCAAAGGCCCAAAGGATGGCTGGAGTCAAGTCATCCAGAGAAGGTGCAGTAGGACAGGGGCAGTGGCCCAGACGCCCCTCGCATGGCCCGAGGGCTGAGCGAGCCACACGCACGGGGCAGGGCGCAGCCGTGGCTAGAGCCTGCCCAGCGCCCGCAATGTTTTGGAAGTGGTTACAAACAGGGAGCCTGGGGCGGGGCTGGGACTCCCGGCAGAGTACCCACCCAGCACTCACAAGGCCTGGGGTCCATCCCCAGCACCGCAAAAAATGGAAAGCCCCCGGCCCAGCGTGCTAGAGTGCTTTATCTAGAAGGGCTTGCTGCATCAAGAGGAAGCAAAGGGCCAGAGCGGCCACGCCACCCGGCTAAGGCAGGCACCTTCCTGCGGCCACCGCAGGGCACGCGCTTTCCAAGGCACCCAGGAGCTGCCAGGTGACCCTGAGGGCCTCACCCTTTCCACTGCACCTCTTCTCAGCACGCAGGAGGCCCAGCAAAGCTGAGACTTGAGAACTGAGCCTGACCAATGTTTCTGGAACATTCTTCTGTGCCAGGTCTGCGGGAGGGAGCCTTACGGCAGAGAGCTCATGGAATCTTGCAGACAGCGGGTGGAGCGGGAGCTGGTTTTCTCCCCATCTTGGAGATGAAGGTGCTGAGGTTCAGCAAGCCCTAAGGCGCAGGGACACGGGCACTCCCCGCACCTCGTCCCCACCCTGCACGGCCCCTTCGTTCTTCCCACTGCCAGGCACACCTGGGCCTAGATGCCTTGCAGACCTCCACAGCACCAGAGAACCCCAGCACCGGCACCTGTGGCCGTCTTGTCCCTAGCCTCGACCCTTGTCCCGGGGCTGGAAGAGCGTCCCCATCACGCGGGATCTGCACGCTGAAGCACTGAGAGAGGACCTTCCCACCATGTCCCCTCCGGAGCAGCTGGGCGCCACCTACCTCCCTGTCTCAGCCGTTCCTGGGGCTCCCCAGAGCCAGCCTGAGGGGCGGCATCTTAGCGGGACCCAGGCTGCGCGCCCCAGGAGCTGGAGCACCCTCCCCGCCACACCGGCTCCCTGCACTCGGGCGAGGCATCTTCTCTCTGAGAGGGACAGCAGAGGGAGGAGGGGGACAGACGGAGACCACAGGGACAGGAAGAGATGACCAAAGCACGGGGCGGCTTCCTGCCACGGGAGGAACTGTTAGAGAGCAGTGTTTTGATGAATTTGGCAAAAGGAGGCCAGGACACGTGGGTTAAGCCGCCCTCACGATTCCTCCAGCTCGGGATGTCAGCGGGGAGGGGACGGTGCCAGCGGAACGGCCTCGAGTGCTCCTGAACGCTCGGCCACCCCGTCTCATCTGAGCACAGGCCCGGCCTGCTGGGTGAGTCGTCCTGCCCGAGGTCCAGACGTGGGCCTCCCTGCGCCCTCACTGTGCTGTCACTCAACAGCGAGTGACAGTTCCTGGGTCTCCGAAAGGACCACAGCGTGGGCCTCTGGGCACTTGGGTGTATTGTTCTCATTAAGCCTCCTGACCAGTCTGCGAGGTTTCCCGCATTCTCTCGAGGCCAGAGGAGCCGAGGGGGGAGCTCACGCTCCTTCAGTCACTCAACAAACACAAGCACTGCTGTGCACAAGCCCTGCTCGACCTCGGCGTCTCTGTGGACGCTGCTGCCACTGGGCCGGGGCGCTCTGTGTTGAGCGGCGTCCCTGGCCTCTGGCCCCCAGGTGCCCGTGGCAGGCCTCAGCTCCAGCGGTGACAGCCAGAAGTGTCTGCAGACTCTGTCGACCCTCCCCACCCCAGGGAGCAGAGTGGCTCCCAGCTGGGAACCGCAGCCCCGGGGCCATGAGCTCCGAGATGCTGTCGGAGGCAGCCCCCCAACCCCGTCCTCATCATACAGAGGTCGGCCCTGGGCTCGGAGAGGCTTGCCTTGCTCAAAGTCACAGGGCCGGTGTCGGCGAGGGGCACAGACCCACTGGGCCTCGCTCTGGAGCCCGGAGGTGGCTCCTCTCACACTTGACGCTGTGGGTGAGTCACACCTTCAAGGCCACTGGAAGCCCTGGAGATGCTCCTTTGGGGTCGGTTAGTCCGTCGCGTGGCTACCCGAAAAATGTCCCTCAGTGCTGGGGGGCCCTTAGCCACAGCCCCTGCCTTTTCCCCGAGAGGGCTTTTCTGGTGTCGAACGGCACCTTTCTTTAGATGGCCCACCGCCCCTCCTTGGCGTGGGAAGCGTTTGTACAGAAAGAATGTCACTAATAAGAACCTAGTGACAATCACTCCGCAGTCACAAGCACTTCTGGGACTTGGAGAGCCAGTCTGTATCTGGCGCTCTCCTCCTGCTGAGCCCTGAGGGCTTTTAGACTTCATCTAATCTTTAGGGCAAACTTCCGAAGGAGAGGCTGAGACTACCTCCATGACACAGATAAGGAAACCGAGGCACAGAGAGGGGAAGGAACTTGCCCAAGATCACACAGCTGAGAGCGGCAGAGCCTGTGTACTTAGCTGCTCTGCTCAACGGCCCCTCCTGACAGTGCTTGCTGAGGTCTAGGGACTTCACACACAGGAAGGCGCTCGATTTCTCATTCTGTCGGGTAGATATTATCACCCCTATTTTATAGATTTGGAAACTGAGCCCCCCCCCAAAATTATAGAGGCTGCTCAAAGCCACCGAGCCAGGAAGGGGCAAGCCTGAGGGGCTCGCTCCTGCTGTTGCTGGGCTTAACCCCCTGCTAGGCCTGGGGATAACCTGGCTCCTCTCCTGAGACCCGCTGGCTCCTCTGCAGAGGGCCATTTTATAGATGGTGCATGTGTCAGGTGGGCAGCTTGCCAGGATTCAGACCTGGGCCTGCGGGGCCTCAAGGCGCAGCTCTTCCCACCACCCCTCGGGCTGCCGGGCCCACAGCCTCCCCTCCCCATGCCTGGACAGCCGGAGGCCGGGGTAAGACGGGATGCCCTGCCCGGCCATGCCGTTCCTCTGTGGCCGTTTCGCCGTTTCTACCAAAGGCCAAAGCCCGCATGGCAGCTCCAGGTGGCGAGACAGATGGAGAGTGCGGAGGCCGAGGGGCTGCAAGCAGACCCTTCACCTCGGGGTCACCCGCTGCGCTCCGCAGGTCGCCTGTGGCCGGCAGGCATGGCTCTCCCGCCACAGCTGTTAGGGTCTCTGCCGTGAGGAACCGGGGTGCCAGGCCTGGCCAGCCAGACAGCTGGCCACAGTCGTTGGTGCCACCAGCTGCCTGGGGCTCTCCCCACCTGTCCCCAGCAGCCATTGCTGTCCCCTCCTAGAGGCCTGGCTTGGTCCTGGCCACCCTCACAGAACAAAGCCTTCAGCCCCTGGGGACAGGAGACCTGCAGCCTGGGCCTGAGTCCTGGCTGGACGTGATCCTTGTGCTTTCTCTTTGCGTCTGTCTTGTCTTTCTTTTTGAGAGGGTGTGGCACTCTGCTGCCCAGGCTGGCCTCTCCCCACAGTCCCCAGAGCAGCAGGGACTACGGGTACACACCACTGCACCCAGCTCGCCTTTTCTTGTCCTCATTCAGGTTTTGAGTCTGTGCCCATAGCTACGTGGCCACAGTAACTGCTGCTGTTTTTATTATCATTTTCTTTTTATTAGCAACCGTCGCAACGGCAGAGTGGTTAAGAATGTGGGCTTGGGTCTAGACATCTGGGTCTGAAACTTGGCTCCTGCTTAGGTCCAACGTGATCTTGGGACAATGATTTAGCCTCTCTGTGCTTCTATGTTTTTAATCTGTGAAACTGTTCATTTTCAGGACTATTACACAGCCGATGCAGAAGAGGCACTTACAACAAAACTTGGCACACAGTAAATGCTCAATAAAGGAAGGGAGGGAGAGAGGGAGGGAGTTACTTGTGCTTATGCCCAGTGTATGCAGAAAGCCCTTATTATCTATTATATTTTACAATTTGGATAAATCCTTGAAAGGCCAGACCAAATCCTTCCTCCTCCATGAAGATTTCTTAGATTCTTTGGTGGGTATGTCATACCTCCTGTGCACCTCTGTAAGATCCTGGCACTACACTAGCCACACAGTAGGTCTTACATCTAATGAATGGCTAAGTTTTATTGGGCACTTTCTATATGCCACTACTGTCCCCATGCTGAACTACATGATATTATTTTACTCTCTTCTCAACTTTACACATAACAACAATATGTCCATTATAGATGAGGAAACTGAGGCTTGAAGAGGTAAAAGGACTGATCCAAGGTCACAGCAATGATGAATGGACCACGCGGAACATGATAAACCTCCAGAGGATGGGCAGACCCCTGTGGAAAGGAAGAGGAATCGACATTTTTGCTGCCCCATCTCTGACTCTTGCATATGGAGAGAAACAAAAAGCCCCGATGTCTAAGATCAGTGTGGCTTTTTCACAGCAAGCTTCTGTTGCAAACAATGACAAATTCTCTGTGGCAAGGATTTACAGTAAATCAGCCTCTTTCTCTGGAAGATACATGTATTAGTCAGGACCCTTTCTGATCCACATAACAGGAAATTTAGCTCAAACGGGTTCCGATTAAAAGGGGAGCTCACTGACTCGCCTAACTGGAAACCGTAGCAGTAGTTAGCTTCAGACACGGCTTGATCAAGGGATTCAAGCAAGACGTCCTTCTTTTCCTTGCCCCCTTCCCTTAGTCTGTCTGTCTATCTATCTATATCCGTCTCTCTTTCTCCATCTCTGTTTTGCTTTCCTCCATGTTGGCTTTACTCCCTGGCAGTTTTTCCCACAAGCTGCTGGCAAAGACGTCCTCCACAGCCTTCAACCTCACCCCTATCCTTATGAGTACCAGCTAAAATCCAGAAATTATTCTGATTGGCTGAGCTTTGGATCACGTGCCACCTCTGAACCAATCACTGTTCCCAGGGCCAAGCTAAGCACTCATTGGCTGGATCAGAGTCATATGACCCTGTGTGGTGAGGGTGAGGGCTGGATCAGTCCCTGCTGAACTAGGTGGCCTCCTGGGGAGGCGGTGTGTTTCCCAAAAGGACAATCAGGGTGTCTTTTTGTGGAGCGGGTGGGCTGGATCTAGCCTGCCACAGAGACCTGGCAGATAGCAACTGCCCAAGAGATATCTGTTGGATGAATGAGTTGATTTTCTAACTGGGGCTTGCAGGCTTCTCTTGGACTTGAAGCACTCCTCTCTCAGCTAATGTGGCCAGAAACATCTCTCTGGTATTCAATAATTCCTAATTGCTTTGCTGGAAGCACGTCCTGAAAGGTTGGATTTAAAAAGACAAAAAAAAAAAAAAGAAGAAAGAAACCAGGAACCAGGAGGAGAAGACCATTATAGGTTTCTGCGGCAAAGGGCACTGCCGCTCTCTAGACTGGCTTTCCTGGGGGTGGGGGGCAGAAAACCCCCCACCAATCCTTAAACAAAAGTCTGAATAAGGTAAAAGCAGCCACCCCTTACCAGGAGGGTCCATGGTCCCAGGGACTGTGCTCACTGCACAGCATGGAGTAACTTAGTTAATCCTTACAACCTTGGAAGCACTACTACCGCTCTTTCTATTATACAGTCATGGCACAGAGAAGTTGCCTGGGTCACAGAGCAGAGGAAGGAAGCCGCAGCTCAGGCGGCCTCCCGTCAAATCCTTGTGAGTTAAAATGTATGATGATGATAAACTCCTTATTCTCCCTGAAATTCTTCCCCTGGATTCATGTACAGGGGCTCAACCCCAGTCCCTCACCAGCAGAGATGTTTTTTCTTCTGAAACATGAGTTAGATACGCCTTTTTATTAACACAAAGGGATTTATTACTTTGCAATCAAACTGCTTCTGAGCAGTGTTCTCTTCCCTCGCAGGGCAAGACTGTCATCAATTAAAAGGGCTCCCCATTCCGGTCGGCACTTAGCAGGGCCTCTTAAAATCACTTTGGACTTTGCCCTCATCTGACCTTTCCAAACCGCTTTCCAGGCACGGCTGCTTCCGGGCGGATGCGCAGGGTGGGTCGGGAGAGCTCTGGTCTCCTAAGCACAGCCACAGATGATTCCCGGCAGGAGCGAGGAGAGAAATCCCTGAGTCACAAAACCAAAAGGCCAGCTGGAGTAGCCTTCTGGGGCTACAGAACCTTCAGGGGAGGTGGGGGATGCCCCGCTGTCAACCTGGGAGAAGGCGGTGGCTGGAGAGGGGCCAGCCTCCTGGGGAGAGGCTCTGAGCAGTTGTCCCTGATTGTGATTTACACCCCCACCCCCCTAACCCCACAATGGGCAGTGTTTAACACCCACACCTTCTAGGAGAAAGGTACCCACTTTTGTCACACACACACACACACACAAAATAATGTCCCTTTGTCCCCCAAACCAAATGCCTTCAATTTTCCTGAAAGTATCTAATGAAACAATGATGATTCTGGTAATAGCTACCATTACTAACCCCTTAGTGTATCATAATCTCATCACTCACGCCTACTCATTAATTGTATGATGGCTACTACTAAATAATATTTATAATGCAAGCTGCATCGTATACTATGTTAATATGACAGAACCATACATCACAACTTAATACTACAAACGAATGATACTATGTATCTATTTGACATTTATTGAAAGCTTGCTATGTGCAGGGAACGCATTCATCCCTGTCCCTGTGCTGAAGATGATTTGTTTAACTCATACATCGCCCTGCCCACAGGTGCTGATATTGGCCTAGTTTTTCAGCTGAGGAGAATGACATCATTGTCACTGTCACTAAGGGGGTTACCAGAGACAAGGATAAGCATGTGAAGGTGACCCACCCTGAAACAGTGATGGTGATAATAGCAATTAAGGAGATTAACAGTGTCGTCATTTGAGCACCTAGATGTCAGCACTGTCCTGTGTAATGCTCGTGACAGCCCTGCAAGGTAGGTCCTGCCTCAGAGTCATTTAGCACAGGAGACTGAGGCCCAGAGAGGGGAGGCAGGTCACACAGCGAGTGCAGGGACGGCAAGGATCCAAACCTAGACTGAGTGCTTCAGTTGGTGGCAGCCTGAGCCAACGGTCGCTACAAATTGATTCTCTGGCTGCGCTGACGGACACCACGCAGGAGCCTGGGAATCCACCTGCAGCGCTCACCCTACCTGGGGGAGGACTGGTTTCGAGTGGGGCCCAAGCAGGGGCAGTGTGCTCCACACCTCAGCTGAGACTTGTCCTCCTCCCTGGCCTCCTCCCTGGCCTCCCTGCCTCCGACATACTGTCTCCAGTCTTGGCTCTATCCTTGCCCTGGGGTGTCATTAGGGTACAATCGGGATTTGTTTCCTCACACAGTAAGTATGTGTTTGAATGAATAAATTCTAACACACAAATCAGACCATGGCCTTTCCTCTCGGAAGCACTTGGCATTCAGGGACTTCAGTCATCTGGCCTTGGCTCTGTTCTCCTCCTTGTCCCCCACCCACCTCCCTGTCCTCCTGCCTGGGCTTCCCTCATATCGGCTCCTTTTTTTTTTGTGGTACCGGGGATTGAACTCAGGGGCACTTGACCACTGGGTCACCTCCCCAGCCCTTTTTTGTATTTTATTAGAGACAGGGTCTCACTGAGTTGCTAAGTGCCTCGCCATTGCTGAGGCTGGCTTTGAACTCGCGATCCTCCTGCCTCAGCCTCCCAAGTGCTGGGATTACAGGCATGCGCCACCGCGCCCGGTTATATCGGCTCCTTTTATGGTTCTCGGCATGTCACTTTGTGCCTCTGGGCCTCTGCTCATACTGTTCCCTCGCCTGAGATCGCCTTCCCCGTGTGCAGTTCCCCAGCCCCCAAAACTCCCGCTCAGCCCGCACTGCCTTCCTGGGGGGGGCCTGCAGCCACCTGGTGTCGCACTCGCCCGGCGTCCAGCTCCTCTTCCCAACAGCACCTGAGCAGCTGCTGGAGGACCGCCCCGTTCCACGCCACCTGTGTCCTCTGCATGGAGCTGGTCACCCCAAGTCCCACGGTGCCCTTTGTGAAGGGATGGGCACGTCCCCAGCAGAGCCTGGCCTCAGGCCTGGCCTCTGTGACTGGCCCAGGATGGACATGTGACCCACTGATTTCAGCGAATCAATCCTGTGCCTTTGGGAAAGAGGAGCCCTCTTTCCACTGCCCTGGCCAGCTCTCAGGGTGACGGACGCCCAGGCTGCCACCTGTCTAAGTCAGCTGGAGTGTTGGCTCCTGATGGGGCCAAGCCTGTGGCAGCATGGGCAGGAGACCTGGCAGCAGCCACGGTGCCAGAGCAAAGGGACGGGGCGACCGCTCAGCTCCTACGCGTGCCTCGTGGAGCCCAGTGGTCCCTCCTGTCCCCAGCTGTCTGTGGGGTCCCTTGCTGCATCGTGTGCCCTGAGCTAATATCGATGGCGCCCTTGTCCCCTGCTCTACACTGTGCCAAGCGGCCAGTGTGTTGCCTTCTCTGGTTTCAGGCTTGAGTGGCCCGCGGGGAAGGCACAGGGGTCGTTAGAGCCCATCCTACAGGTGTGGCAACTGAGGCTCACAGAGACCAAACCCTTGCCGCCCCGACAGGCAGGCTCTGACCCCTTCCAAGCCCGCTCCTGCTGCAGCCTGACCCCACTGCTGGGGCGCTGGGGACACCGGGCTCGAGCCCTCTGAGTGCTAGAACTCATTCACGCGAGGACAGGCAGGTGACCACAGGAGGGCATGTGGGGGGCGGGGAGCAGGCGGACATAGGTTTGGTGGTGGGAGCCGAGGGCAGGACCACCACTGCACTTGGCCAGTGTGGGGGGCCAGGGAGCAGGCTAGAAAGGGGCCACGAAACCCCAAGCAATCCCACCACTAACCTGCCCCGCCCCTACCCCGGGGTCCCCCAGCGAGGCACGTGGGGCCACCCGAGTGGGCCTGTGGCTTCCCGGCTGCCGAGCTGGCACCTGAGTGGGTGTCAGGGGCTGCTAGAGCAGAGTGCTGAGGACAGAGTGTCCCCGCCGTCTGCGGCCACGCGGACTAACCTCTTCCACATGAGGGACGCTTCCGTGACCCTCCTGGGGCGCCTGGAGGGGGGCGAGCGCTGGGGCAGCTTGGGTGGCTTCTCCCGGGGACGCCGAGCCAAGGCCGCTGCTCCTGCGGCCGGGAGGGGATCGCTCAGCGGTCAGCAAAATATCGTCCCAAACTGCCACCACAGGGCTTGACTGCAAAGAAACAGGGCAGCCACCCGGGAGACGGGTTCTGGAGTTTTGTCCCGGGGCCCACACGAGTGCCAGGTCTGAGGACGTGAAATGGAGTTTAAAGCTTGCAGATGAAAACAGTAGGTTTTTGTCTACTGTGGACTCCAGGGACGTGATGGTCTGCCCTTGGGTCCCACAATCAGCAGTGCTGGCACTCCAAAGCCACCTCTTTCCCAGGGTCACCATGGAGGCCGGACTGGCTGATCATTCCCTGAGCCCCCAGCACAGTGCCTGCCAGAGCTTGGGCATCTCAAAACAATCTGTTCCCTCCTCTCTCCTTCCTTCTCACTAAGCCCAGAAAGAAGGGAGAAAAGAAAACAGTGTCCAGTGGAATTAATTGCTTGTTCTTCATTTATGCTAAGCTGCAAAATTCCTTAAAATGTACAATACAGGCTTGGAGTGGTAGTGCCCATCAGTAATCCCATCTACTCAGGAGGCTGAGGCAGGAGGATTGAAAATCTGAGGCCAGCCTCAACCTTTTCCTCAAACCTCACAGAGGTCTCACCCCGGGCAGGGGACACCTGAGCAGAACTATATGAGTCTAACTGGGATTATCTAGTCCAAAAATCTGGCAGTCGCCCTCTCATAAATCAAAACAAGTCTCCTCGTCTCTAATAGGGGGTTCATGAAATAAAAATAAACAGTAAAGCTCCTAGCATAAACTCAGTGAGGGGCAGCTCTTCTCATTGGTCTTTTAGTTTTCAAAAGTTTTAGGTTTTTCTCTAAGTTCCTATAATACCGGCAAGTCATGCTGAAACGCATAATATACAGAATTGGTCATCGAGAGACATCTCACCTCCAGCCCAGCCCTCTGGGACCCCTAATGTCAACCTGCTAAGCATTTGCTCCTGGTGATCAGCTCGTGTCCCTGAATAACACGCGGCCGCGGCCGTTCCCCACGTCAGGGTTAGCACCGCTCGTCCGCCCGCTCCTCCTGTCCCGTCTCATCCAAATCAAAACCATATTTTCCTAGAATCACAAAATCTCAGCAGTGAAAAACAACTTGGACATCATGTCACCCTGAGAGTCTCAGAGTTTCGTACTTACACACTTGGTTTAATAAAGCACGTTCAAACACCTGCGAGGGGAGGGGCGCCACCTCCAAGGAGAGTCCTTCCAGTAGGACCCACTTTGTGTGGGGCACTGAAACCTCACCATTCACTCCTTGCTGCTCCCCTTTTGGCTGTGGAGGGCACCGAGTGGCCCCTGCATGTGGACCGGGGTTCAAGGCCTGCGCCCTGGGTTGAGGCCAGGGTCCTTGTGTCACCTCCCAGGGCTCTGACCCACCGCTGCTGGGAATGGTCTGCTAACTATTGCTCCCTGCAGCACAGAGGGTCTAGGGAGCAAGGAGTTGAGATCAGCCCCGAAACCTTTTATCAAGCATCCCTGAGAACTAATCTGCTCCCCTCCAAAAAGGTCTATTTCAGTGCAGGAGCTCTTCCTCCTGCCTCTCACCCTTCACCGTCACTGAAGATCAGCCAGTGTCACTGTGCCCTCTCCAGCCCTGAGAGGGGGTCTTCCTCCTCCAGGCCTTCCCGGGCTCCCCCCGAGGACTCCCATGGGTCTCTGAGACTTCAGGCCCTCCCAGAGGTCGCCCCGCCTGCCGTCTGCTCCTCTCGGCGCTGAGGAAAGCGAAGTGACTTTTCTGCACCACTCACTTGTGGTGGCAGAGGACGTCTCCAGGCCTTGCGCTCCCACAGCTCCCTGAGCCCGCTCCAAGCCCTCAGGAACAAAGCCTCCATTTTGCTATTTTCTCGCAAGTTTCTCTCCTCCTGATCGTCCGCCCTGGCTAAAAGTAGCTGTTGGCAGAAGGACCCGCATTTCAAGTAGCCTGGTGGGAGACGAGGCCGGGATACAACGTGCTCTTGTTGGGAGGGGAGGCTGCGTGTGGAGTTCAGAGGCAGAGGCCACCAACCTCAGCACAGCCGGGTTTCCGGGCCACACAACCTTCCAGACCCCGTCCCCAGAGCAGCCCCTGGGAGCCACCCACGATCTCATCCTGACACAGCAGAGCAGGGAAGGGGCGCTACATGGGGGAGGCCGATTTTCCTTCAGCCAACGTGATACTGTCTGCCTAAGAGCCTCTCTGAACCTCAGTCTCCTCGTCTATGAAATGGGGATAAAAGTACTTATTTCCCAGTGCTCAAGGTGAGGAGAGAGAGAGATGAGTAAGGCACCCTGGCACCCAGCAGGTGCTCAGAAAACAGTAGATGTCATTACCATCTTTATGGAGGAGGAAAGCAAGGTTCGTGAAGTTCAAGAGCAACCAAAGCAGTGTGGAGAGTTCAGAGACACAGGCTGGCAGCTGAAGGTTTCAGGTTCCCATTTTTCCCTTTAGGCAAACTCAGGTCCTGAACTCCCTGGGCACAGCAATGAGGCTGAGAAGGGCCATCAGTGCCGGACTGCCCGGGTTCGAGCCCTGCCTCCTCCACCTGAGGCTGAAGGGCTGGCAAGACAGTGACGCTCTTTACCGAGCCGCAGGGCTGCGAGGGAGCGCAGACGCACTCAGGCACAGTGCCCGGGGCGCGCAGGTGCCAGGGAAGCATCACCTGTGTCATTGCTTGTGACAGCAGTAGGTGTCCCCTTGAAGGACAGCTCGCGGGCACGTCCTGCCCTGCCTCCCTGGACTCTCAGCGGTGGCGCTACCCACACACCCTTTCTACAGATGACCGGACCCACCAGGCTAAAGAGGCAGGTGACTCGCCCAAGGTCACAGGTGGACGGCGCTGTGAATTCAGTGTCACTTAGCCACGGAGTCCCACTGCTGCTGCAGCAGATGGCGGGAGGTCCTCACGTGGCGCGCTGTTTTCTGAGCACCTGTTCTTCCTCAAGACCCTCTGCTTGCCGGGAGCAGTCTGGGGAATGCTCCTAACTAGGGGAAGTGCCAAGCACCGGCCCCGCTTGGGCCCTGCCCAGGCCACCTCTGCAGGCCCCGCACCTGGAGCAGACACGTCTGGCAACACTCAGGGGCTTCGACAAAGGCAGAGGCTGCCGCGGAGCGGCCGGCCTCCTCCCTACGACACTGCCGTCCGTCTGCTTTGGCCACGAGTGACCTGACCTGCTCTCAGGTGTCCGTGGCACAGGCTCACTCTCAGAACAGACAGCACCTTGGGGACGTGCAAAGGGACAGTGTGTAGCGATTGGTGGACCCAGGGCCAACTCGCCCCACATCTGAGGCCTTGCACTGATTTTCAATTTAATTTTTAAAACAGATGCCACAGGCTGGGCGTGGTGGCACAGGCATATAAATCCAGTTATACAGGAGGCTGAGGCAGGAGGATCCCAAGTGGGAGGCCAGCCGAGGCTATTTAAGGAGACCCTGTCTCAAAAGGAAAACTAATAGGGACCAGGGATATAGTTCGTGGTAGAGCACCCCTGGGTTCAATCCTCAGAACTGTAAAATAATGCCGAATAGATGGTGGACCACAGACGCGACATCCACAGGATTAAAAAATTAAAATGCTAAGGGAAAACGGGGAGGTCTCTTTCCTATCCCACCATCTCCATCCGCCGTCACCAGTGTGACGGGTAGTGGCATCTACCAACTTGGCTGGGCCACAGGCTGCCCAGGCTAAACATAATTTTGGGGTTGTGACTGTGTGGGTATTCTAGATGACATTAACACGTGAGTCGCTGGACTCTCCAGTAAAGTAGCTCACCCTCTTGATATGGCTACCAGCCGATCCTTTGAGGGCCAACTGAACAAAAGATGGCAGGGAAGGAGGAATTTATCCACCTTTTTTCCCCCGATCTTTTTGCTCCGCTTCCTGAGCTGGGGCTCCTCACACACACCCCCACCTCGCCCTTACCCACCCTCATGGCCTGGCCTGGCTGGTTCTCAGACCTCTGCACTTGGAGTTCATGACATCATACCAGCCTCCCTGTGTCTCTGGCTGCTACTGGAGGATTGTGGGACTTCTCGGTCTCTATAACTGCCAGGGCCAATGTCTCATAATAGGAGAGGGGGCGTGTTGCCGCCTGTAGCGGTTGCGGCTTGCAGCAACGAAGTCGCGGGAGAAAATTCAGAGGCAGACCGGAAATGAAAAAGTTCTTTTATTCTTCTTTCTTCTAACTTCTCTCTCCGGCTCCAACAACCTCTCCAACTCCCAACTCCCAACTCCCAACTCCCAACTCCCAACTCCAACTCCAACCACCCCTCTAACTCACCCTCACCCGGTTAAATACTTTTTGCCTTGACAAGGACATGTGCTAACAGCTCGAGCTTACAGGTGCGTCACGCAGTGTTCACGGGCATAAAAGGATTCTTAGATAAATGCATGAATATGAGGTGAAAACACTTGAACACCTTTATGGCTCTCAGCTAGCCGCCATCTTAGCTATCCTCAACTAGGGCTCTTACAGGGGCCAGGTGGGGAGGGATCTCCTACTGGTTCTGTTTCTCTGGAGGACTCCAATACAATTAGCTTCTATGTATCCTTTCAGATTTTTAAAATACAAATAGCAGCAAATGTGAAAGTATATTCTCATTCACTCCACTCCTGGTTTTTAATGACCAGTGACATAAAATATTATTTCCTCTTGCAGATATTTTTCCCAAAAGCTTTTACCAATTTAGTTCCCTGAGTGTCCCCATTCCATTTGTGGACATGCCATAATCTAGGAGCACCCGGCGGTCCCAAACTTTTGCTGTTACAAACAAGGCTACAATGAAAACTGCACCCCGTCTGCTATTTTACATATGTACAGTGGGATCCCTAGGTTAAGAGGTTGTGGGTTCACTCATGCTGTGAATAAATCATGTCAAACTGTTCCCCAGAATGACTCAAGTGATACCCATTCCTACCAGCAATAGAAGAGAGTGCCTGTTTGCCCACAGCCTCACCAGCAGTGTGTGTTATCCAAGTTTGGAATTTCTGTCAATTTTATGGGCAAGTTTTAATTGCCTGCCTCTTATTTTATGTGAGACAGAACATCTTCATATACCTAAACGCCCTTTGTATTTCTGTGAATTGTTTGTTCGTGTCTTTCATCTGTTTCTCCAGATCCTGGCTTTCAGATCAATTTCTAGATGGATTTCTGGTGTGGTGGAGAACCGGCCTCTTTGTTGATACGCCCTGCAGACGCTCATCCCAGTTTTTCCTTTGCCTTTTGACTTTGCATGTGGTGTTTGTGCCCAAGTGTTTTATACGGGGCCAATCATCCACCCTTTCTAGCTATGGGGTCATGGACTGAATTACACCCATCAGAGAAATAGGTTGACGTCCCAACTCCCAGGGCCTCAGAATGTGTCCTTATTTAGAAATGGGGTCATTGCCGATGCAGTGAGTTAAGATAAGGTCACCTTGGGGTAGCCTGGGCCCCCGTCCCTCTGACCATCCAGCCTGACTCGACTGGACCTTGTTCTTCCCTGTCCTGAAAGCCAGGAATGGGAACGTGGGAGTGGCTCGCACTGTCCGGGCACAGAGGGCTCAGCCATCCTCGTTGAACCCAGACGGAAGGGGGAGGCAATGACCTCACCAGGGCCTTCCTAGATGGCATTGTTAAAAAAGCAAGTTTGGGGTGGGCAAGTGCCACCCTGACCCAACAGCATCACCTGCAGTGGCTAGACCTTGGTCCTTCCCGGCTCTGCCACGTCCGAGTATCACCTGCATCAGGCAGCTCTCTTTCCTTGTGTTTTCTTGCAACTTACTCATTTTGCAACAAATTTTTAAAAAAGCACAAATGAATATACCTAGAAAGGAATGTTTTTAAATCACAAACATAAATCACTGTCAAGAAATGGAAGGGCACTAAAAAAAAAAAAAAAAAATCTAGCACCCACTGAGACTTTCTCCTGGACTTGATTAAAAGAGTTGAAAAAAGTGCAAGTGAGATTTTAAAAAATCACTAAGTGACTTTTCTTTGGGTACCAGGGTTTGAACCTTGGGGCTGCTTCACCACTGAGCCACATCCTCAGCCCTTTTTAATATCATATTTAGAGACAGGGTCTCTCCAGTTGCTTAGGGCCTCACTAAATTGCTGAGGCTGGCTTTGAACTCTGGATCCTCCTGCCTCAGCCTCCTGAGCTGCTGGGATTACAGGCTTGCGCCACCACGCCTGGCACTAAGTAATTTAACGTTACTCAGCGCTCCACTTGGCCCCGTCTGAAGTCATCTGCGCAGGGTCCTGTGCGCTGGGAGACGCTGGAGTCCTGGGTTAGCGGGTGACCGGGTGCAGAGCGCTCTGCAGACACTCCGACCTGCGCAAGGGCGTGCACGCGCACATACGGACGTGAGTTTTCCTTTGCGACGGATCCCACAGTAAGTCACACACATCCTGACCCTCTGCCCCTGCCACCTCATGCGGATTCCAAAAACAGGGACCTTCTCTTACATCATCTCAGGTCCGTTATCAACCTCCGTGACCTTCACCCTGGCAGAGCGCCGTGTCTGACCCACTCCGCGCCGCGATCAGGGGCTGACAAACGCTGTCCCTTGTCCTAGCTCCCCTCCTAGTCACTGCCGTCCCTCCGCGGGCTGCTTCCACCTGGGGCGTGTCCTCCGCCTTCCTCTGGCCTTCACGACGCTGGCATTTTTGGAGAGTAAGTCGCCTGTTTTGCAATAAAAGGCTCCACACTCCAGCCCTCCTGCCCCCTCCACGGGGGGACTCAGGGTAAGCTGACCCGGAATTCCTCGCGGGTGACAGTGTGTCCTCCTCGGGACTCCATTCATCTGCCTTCACTAACGAGGCTGGCACTGGTCACCCGGTGACTATTTCCCCCTGGAATCCACAGGCCATCGGTGGGGGATCCTTCGGATCACCCCAAGCCCCCCTCCTACCCTCACTCAGGTGCGCTGAGGACCTGGAGGAGCCGGTCTCCACCGCAGCGGCTGTGACAAGATGAGCTTCCAACCCAGCCCTGCCCGCCTCTCCAGGGGGCCCTGGGCATCCTACCAGGAGCGCCCCCCCCCCCCATTTATCCACCGTTCATTCCTGGCGTAGGTCATGGATTCACAATTTTTCAGTGGTCTATCGCTCACTGCTTAATGCTCTTGTTCCAAAAGCAAGCGGCTATCTCATTTCAGAGTTTGCTATTGAACTGATGGCCCGGCAACTCCTGCCCCCGAGAGGGTTCCGGAATGACCAGGAGGGCAGTCAGAAGGACGCGTCTGGGTCCTCCGCGCTCCCCTCCCGCGGCTCACCACAGTCCTGTTTCTCCTCATCTGCCAGAGTTTGTCTAGGCATCTCCCATTGCTCAGCGTTGCCCTTCCGCCGTCTCCCTGGGCAGTGAGGGGCACCCTGACCTTGCCAGGCTGCTCATCAGATCACCAGGGCTCCCCTCCCCTGGGTGCAGGTGCTGGGCATGTGTTCCAAGTGGGACGAAGCATCAGGAGGCCTCAGGACAGCTGGGGTCCAGCCCCAACCCCTCCACTTCCCTCTGCGCCTCAGATCCCTCCTCAACAAAATCCCGCCAGTGTGGTCTCACAGAAGCGAGTCCAACTGTTACCAAAA
Organism: Tamias sibiricus; assembly: GCA_025594165.1. Classification (NCBI taxonomy): domain Eukaryota; kingdom Metazoa; phylum Chordata; class Mammalia; order Rodentia; family Sciuridae; genus Tamias; species Tamias sibiricus. Next base: position 164,928,209 of record CM046659.1, read on the forward strand.
GGCTTGCGAGAGGGCCTCAGAGAGGAAAGGCAGTTAGTTCTGTGATGACGAGAGGAAGCAGGGCAACTTGGTAAATAGAAAGCCAACTGCATTAACTACAGCCAGTGGGAGAGGACGCCATTCAGACTTGTTGTTGTTGTTGTCCTAATTAGTTATACATGACAGTAGAATGCACTTTGATTCATCATACATAGATGGAATATAATATTTCATTCTTCTGGTTGTACACGATGTGGAATCTCACCAGTCATACAGTTGTATATGTACATAGGGTAATCATGTATGACTCATTCTACTCTCTTTCCCACCCCCAGGCCCCTCCCCTCCCTTCACTCCCCTCTGCCTAAAGTAACTCTATTCTTAAGTAAATAAAAATAATGTGTTGGCTGATACAGCTTCAGGAAGAGCTGGATCCAGGTGCTTACATAATGTCATTGGGAATCTTTTGTCTTCCATCTCTTGCCTGCTTTCCTCTGAGTTGCCTTTATTTTCAGGCAACTACACCAGATGGCCACACTGCACTAATCGAGCAACTCAGAGCAAAGAAGGCCCCTTACCCCAACAAGCCAACCCAGTTTGCAGAGTTGGCCCTCACCCACCCTGTGCCCATGCCATTCTCTAAGGGCAGAAGGCACGCCTGCCGTGAGGGCCCTGGTGGGGGCCACATATCCACACCTGGCACTGGGAGTAGGGTAATAGCCTGGAAGTGCAGAAGAAACCAGAAAGCAAAGAGGAGAACCAGAGGACAGCCGGATGCCCACAGCAGGGCGAGCGACCTGTACTGGGAAAGGAGAGAACACAGGTGAGTGTGCTTTGTAAACTGTAAAGTGCTGGGCAGTCACGACAGGCCACTCTCCTGCCCCAGACGGGCTTGGTGCCCAGCCCTGAGCACACATCTCCGCAGTCTCCTCCACCCGATGGCCCTGAGCGCCACAGAGGCCGGTGTCTCCAGCCTCCTCTCCACAGCCCACCGCATCACAGCCTCCCCCCGAGGCAGCCCTACTGCTGGGAGCCAGGGAAGGCCGGGCACAGCACAGGTCTGGCAGGGTTGAGAGGTGGCACCTGGTGGCCTCTGAGCTTGGACGAGGGGTCTGCAGGGTCAACAGAGGGCAGACTTTCAAAAGTGACACTCTGCTCTGCAGGTAGCTATCACCCGCCTGCAGGTGGCGGGCGTCTAGGGTGGTCTGGAAAAGAGAAAGAAGGTCCGCGTGGCACTGACGCCAAGGGAGACGCGCACAGCCCATGAAGAAGTGCTGCGCCCACCCAGGGCCCCTGGCACCGATGCTCCCAGAGACGGTGAGCCCCGCCCTGGCTGCACCCCAGCGGGGCAGCCTCTGTCCCCCGGAATGGCTGCAAGGCAGGTCCCCCCATGCTGCTCTGGTTCCTGCAAAGGCATCTCGGGGGCCTGGAGGGAGGGGACACGCCAGGCTGTCCCCATGCAGGAGGACAGGGATGTGAGGCCAGAGGAGGCTGGGGCATTTCCCCAGGGGTCCTGCTGAAACCCCAGGGGAGCCTGAGGTCCCTTGACACTGGCTCCAGGACCCCTGCAGACAGCGTCTCTGCCACAGGCAGCTGCCGCTCAGATCTGTTGTGTGACATGTTCAAAAACAGCGCGTGAGCAAGTTTGGTCATAAAGAGAAAACCTGTGGACACGCTCAGAATGGAAATAAAATAAAATAACACACTTTTGTGTGCGCGCGCGCATGGTGCTGGGGGTGGAGCCCAGCGCCTCGCGCATGCCAGGTGAGCGCCGTGGGGCTGCGCTGTCGCGGCCCAGGCCTTCCTTAAATCAAGGCCGTGTAGCCCCCTGGAGCTCTCTGCATCCGGGCCCTTTCCTTCCTTGGCAGTGGGCCAGCCGTCCAGTCTGACCTGAGTCCCACGTATTAACATTTGGCAGAAAGTTGATAGGCTCTGTCCAACCCTGGCTTGCCACATCCGACTTGCCAAACATCACCCCATCACTTTGCTTCTCTGACCCTCGGTTTCCTCATCTATAAAATGGGGATGGTGATTCCTGTCTGCAGAGTGTCGGCGGATTGCACTCATCCACTGGTGTTTCTTGAGCACCTATTGTGGGCCTGGCACCTGCTGGACGCCTGGGACACAATGACCAAATGACAGGCAGAGCCCTAGTTGAAAGAAGATGGAATTATTCAAGAGATGATGCTACTAAGTATTGCATGACAAGCTGAAGTGCTTTGAAGAAGCATAAGACGTGTGAGCGCGTTTACGGACTTTGGGGCGGGCTGACCACCTGACTGGGGTGCACTGCTGGCAGGTGGAATTAAACCAGCCCAGATGCTGTCCCATTCACTGCCACCTGTACTGTTTGCTTTTCTCTTTAAATGGACTCTTTGGTTCCCCTTGAATAAACTGAGCTTCATTCTAAGAAACATCACTCATTTGTGTCGTCTGTAGGCGAGCTCTGTGATTCTTCATTCCATTCTTTCCCTAATGCACATCAGAAAGAACCTGGCCAGCAGAAGGTGCATCCAGCCCCTGGCGGGCCTTCTCAGGCGGACCTCTCTGCTGCGACTCCCCTGGGAGGAAAGGGACCCTTATTTCTGAGACTTGTAAGCCCCCAACTCTCCTCTCAACGGCCCCCAGGATTCCCCGGGAGGAAGGAAAGTTGTCCCAACCCAGCTCACCAGCTGGCCTTAAAGCAGAGCTGACACCGACTGGGGCTTGCTCTGACCCACGGCTAGGGTGAGACCCAGAAACGGGAGTCCCAGGAAGGGGGACATGGGTCCCAGGGAATTCCCATGGGTCAGGAAGCTGTCACACACGCACACACACACCCTGTTCACAAATACCCACACACACACATTCATGCACAATGAACTTAAACACATCACACACCGACACACTTATAATACACTCCTACACACCCACACCCGCTGTCACCTACACACACACACACACACACACACACACACATGTGCTCTTAAGCAGTTAAAGTTATTTGAACTTTTAAAAACTTCTTAATTTGGTTTAATAGTATTTCAAGTTTCAGAGAAGTGGGGCAGATTTAGGTCAACTACATTTAATTCTGCTTTAAAAAAAAAATTAAGTGGAGACTGCAGCCCTGGGCGGCGGGTGGCCCACGTCACGCTGGCGGAGAGAGGCATGGGGGGGCGCTGTGCCCGGCAGTGGCATGTTCTGTTTGCATGTCAGATCCACTGATGTTTTCTCCCCTGCCACAGAGACAGGATGTTCTCTACCCTGAATCGTTCACAAGTGGTCGTTTTAGTTGGTCTGTGTCCCTCTCTTTTCAACAGAAGCACAAGTTCAAGTGATCTTTTGCTTCCTCTTCACTGCAGCCTACGGGAGCCGGGAGGGGAAGCTCTTGACACCGAGCCCTGGTGTCTGGGGCTACTAGAGGGATGGGTGGGGACTGTGGCATGGAAGAGGGCATGCTCTGGTTGAAGGGAGCGGCCGTGACTGATTCCTCAATTGTCACCAGGCAAGAATGCAGGCCTCATTTGGCAGATGGCCCAACGGTTCACGAGAAGCCAGAAATCTGGCTTTTTATATGGAATCTCCTGATTTTTAAACGCTGGCAACTCATTTAAATCAAAACACCCTCAGGCCAAAGAAAGCACATCTGTGGGCTCGAGGTGGCCGCAGGTTGCCCGTTGGTGAACTGCGAGGAAGGAGGAAGAAAACGGGCCCAGAATCAGGGATCTGGACAAGGCCGGGGCTCTGGGGCAGACCCTCTGCGTGGGGCAGCTCCTCAGCTCCCCGGGGCCTCGGTCTCCCCACCCGCGTGATGCCGAGGGCTGGCGCAGACAGCGTCCAGCCCGTGCCACCGAGACCCCGCCACAATGCCATCGGTGGAAAGGACGGTGAATCCAGGCTGTGGAAGGGGCATGATCTGACACCATTTCAAAAACCGGTAATTCGACCCAAAAATGCTTCTTTCCCCGCTGAGGTTTTTGGAGGCAGCGGGCGTGCTTTTACAAAAACACCCACACCAAGTCAGGAATTTCATCAGGAACGACGTGGCAGCCCCGCACGGGCTCACATCTGGGGCTCTGCTGGTCGAGAGGACATGCCGTTCCGCCCTCCGCAGATGACAGCTCAGGGCAGAGACACCCGAGCTGATGCCGGCTCCTCGGGGGCCGGAACGCAGCCAGCTGCCCGGGCGGGCCTCCTGGGAGTCCAGCAGACTCCAGATAGGGCCTCCCACTCCAGAAGAAGAACAAGGCACAGAGAGGGCCAAACCGCAAAGCTCTCAGGCCCCAGGTGCTCCATAGCCCCCTGTCCCCACCTCTGCTTTGAAGGTAAGTCAGGCTTTGGCTTCAATCAAGCCACTTTCTAATCCCCTTGGAACAGCGATGGCCCCATGCCGTCCGATGGCCCAGGGTGGACTTTGGGCCTGGCATAGCACTGAGCCCCTCACGCGCACGATCTCATTCCATCTGAAGGGCCCCCCGCTGCTCCCATCAGACGGACGAGGAAACCGAGGCTGGTGAGGCTGGCAAGTGGCCGAGTCCGGATTCCACCACGTCCCATCAAAATCAAAGCCTGCGCCACAACTGACCGCTGGTTTTTTAAAAACAGTGTGACTTCTCCTATGGGCCTTGAACCTTCGTGAGGTTGATCCAGAGGATGAGTCCCAGAAAGAGGCCGGTGGTGGAGCAAAACTGAGCTGCACTTGGAGTTGACCCCAGGGCAACTCTCTGTGCCAAGGGAGAGGGTCCTGGTGATGTGGTGGGGTCCTCTGTAGAGGTTCTCTGACCCCATTTCCTCAAAACAAAGAGGAGGAAGGGGGACCCAGGCAGGGTGACAGCAATGGCTGGGAGAGACGCGGGCCTGGCTGCGCGCCAACAGGCCGGCCTGGGCACGCTGTCTAAGCTCCTGGGTCTTCACATTCTCTTTAAAATGGGACAATAAAATACTCACCTGTGAGGACAGAAGGAACCAGTGGGCGCTGGCTGGGTCTGCTGCCAGGTGCGCACATGGGCTCCGGTCCTACCCGAGGCTTCCTCCCCACCCTCCTGTCTGGTCTTCCCAGAGGCTCTGGAGTCACCCTGGACCTCCCTCCCTGTAGACCCCCCAGCGCCAGTCCCAGCAAGTACTCCTCCAAGATCCAGCGGCCACCACCTGGCCCCGGCTCCCCTGAGCGATTTCCTAAGGTCCCCCAGCCTGCCCGTTGCCCCCTGCAGTCTGGTCTCAGGACAGCCTACCTCAGGGCCGCCCTTCCCTGAGATCCCTCCACTGCCCGCCTGGCTGCTTCTGTGACCACATCTCCTGCTCCTTCCCCGCAGGAGATGCTGAAATAAACCCCTGACTCCCCCTGAACACACCAGACGGAGCCACTCAGCTTCTGTGAGTGCCATTGCTAGAGAGTTCTGGAGGCTTCCCAGCTAGCTCCGTGCTGGAGATGGCCAGGGCTGGCCTGCCACGAACTAGGGTAAGCTTTCCGTGGATTTTGTAAACTGCAGGTTAAGCCGCGGGTGGCTTGAAATCGGCAAAGGCAGGAGCATTTACACCAGGGGTAGTGGCTGACCCCAGAAATCAGGGCCTTTAATTTCTAGAAAGCCAGTTTGCCAGCTTGCCCTGGTAACGACCTCCCTGCTCTAAATCGATTGAAATAGGCTTTTCCCTGCCCTCTTCCAATGTCCCTCACGAGACCCCACCCCACTCACCCCCCTCCATCACGCTCGGCACTGATGTAATTTATATCTGCTTGTGTCTTTTCTTATTGCTCAGTTTCCTTCCACTAAACAAAAGCTCCGGGAAGGGCAGGGCCTGGGCGGGTTCGATCACAGCTGCTCGCACAGTGCCAGAGACAGTGGCTCGTGAGAGGTGTCCAGTGAACAACTGAATGGTGGCTAGCCTGGGTGTCATGCGAAACAAGCACCAGTGGGCATTTCAGGCCCTCGACAGCATGGGGGGGGGGACACTGGGGAAAGGCCCGTGGCTCTCTGCAAAGGCAAGAGAGGAAAAAAAAAATATTGTGCATCATACACAATAGTAACCCAGGGGAAAATGACTCCCTCCCTGGCCACTCATGGTCACCGGCTGTGAAGAGGTAGTGGGCAGCATCTGCACTGGTCTTGGGGAAATGCAGCTCGCAGAGCCAGAGCCGGTGGGGACGGACGTCCAGAGACACGCGGAGGTTCTCTGGCCCCTCTGTCCACTCTCCAACGAGCCCCAGTCACTGCCAGTGTCCCAGAAATTTCTAGTGGAAGAAATTTTTGAAAGGAGCGTCTGTAGGAGCCCTAAATGGGGAGATAGCTAAGATTGCGGTTGGCTGTGAGCCATAAAGATGTTCAAGCATCACCACCTTCCATGATCTCGTGAGACTTGGCCCAGCACATTGTGGATCCGGTCGGCGCCATTTGGGGGTTGTTGGAGGAGTGTGATTTGTGGGTAGGAGTTGTTCTTGGAGCCGGAGAGAGAGGCTAGTGGAATAAAGAGCCTGTTCATTTCCAGTCTGCCTCTGAACTTATTCCCGCGGCATCGCTGCTCCAAGCGGCAATCACTTCAGGCAGTGACAAGCATCTACCGTGTCCTCTCTCCGGGAAAAGCAAAGGAATTCTCCAGAGAGTCTTTCAAATGGCTGAGCCCCTCCTGCAGGGCTGAATTTCTTCTCTAGCTTCTTGGGTCAATGGTCACAAATGTCCTCAAGGGTTGGCAAGTCCACCTATGATTAAACCAAATCTGCCAACTTGTAACCTGTGCTGCCAATGCCGAGCCTGTAGGGGGCACTGCAGAGTCAGGACAACCGTCCTCACTTGTGCGGACCCTTTGCACCTAACTGGGGGGGCAGCAGAAGCAACGGACCTAGGCTTTTGCAGGGAGCACGGTCCATATGTGCATGTGACTGACCTCCACAACAAACAATCACCCAACCCCAGATGCTAACAGCGCCAAGCTCGAGACACTCTGACTTGTCAAAGACAGGTGCTTCCTCTCGTTTTAAAATACTAGTGGTCAGCCCGGATGACACCCCATTTTCCTATTTTTGATGAGATTGGCATATAAGAAAGATTTCCTTTCCCTCTTGTACCTACGGTGGGAGAACCAACTGCACCACCCCCATGGGAAACGGTAGCTAACTCTGAGCCTCAGTGCCAGAGAGACAGTAGGGAGTGCTGAGGACTGTGGCGGACCTAGTTACCCATGTGAAAGGGGCAGCCATTTCCCAACCCCCGTCAACTGAAGCCACGTGGAAATGTGGGCACCGTGTCGACAGAGCTTGTGATTTTTTTAATGGAAGCCAGAAATCTGCATTTTTGTGTGTGAAATATCCAGCTTTGGCCCCATTCTCCGTTTTCAGCACTCTGCAGACCAAACAAAGTGCATCCTGGCTGCCAGGTTGCAACCTCTGGGTTGCATCAGATGTTACTGCAGGGCCCCTGGATGAGGCACGGAAAAGTTCAGTGGTGGCAACGGTTGTGTGTGCAAAGCTGGGGGGTGGGGAGGAAGCCCAGCTGACAGCAGAGGCCAGGTGACACTGCGGCTGAGGACCCTGCTGCTCCTAGGGTCCTTGGACGGCCAGTGCCTCTCCTGTGCTTGGCTGAAGTGCCCCAAATATCAAGTGCCAATTTTATATAAGACACCACAGAAAAAGGTGAGCCACCTCTGAATATCCTTACTTGAAAAAAAAGATGATCCAGCAGCCTCTGGGAAGGAGCAGGTTGGTGCAGAATAGCAGTGTGTCTTAAAGCACCGAGCTCAGGGGACTGTTTGGGGAGTAGAGGAGAAGATGCACACAAAGAGCCTAGCACAGTGCTTGGGAAAAGCACGGATTTCATAAACAGTGTAGCCACCCATGAGGAGAAGGATGGAGAAGACTGGCCTACAGGATGTTATAATAATGTTTGGGGGCCACAGGGAGTCCCCCACTCCTAGTAAATGCTATCAACTTCAGTTTGGGATTCTATCTTTCTTCTACTCCATCCCCCTAGTTCCAGAGACAGCACAGTACAGAATCCTCCTGAACAGGGGTGGGTACATGACCTACTTTTGAATTCTTGAGCCAGCCATACCTGAAAAAAAAAAAAGTTCCCTAGAACTTTTCATTTCCCAGGTCAATCAATTCAATTCCTTCCTTCCTTCCTTCCTTCCTTCCTTCCTTCCTTCCTTCCTTCCTTCCTTCCTTCCTTCTCTTCCTTCCTTCTTTCCTTAGACCAGCTTAGAAGTAAGATGCCTGTCATATCCACACAGTTTCGACAGCCAGTCCCCTGGGCTGGGTTTTTGCTTAACAGCAGTTTTGAGGTTGGGAAGGCGGATGATGAGATCAGGGTTCCAGCCAGTGCGTCCCAGGTCTCAGTGCTCTCCAAGCTTTCCTTACCACCCCACCCCCACCCCTGTCTAATCCCCCAACTTTCCAGTCTCCCCGGGAGGAGTCCTTCAAGACCCTCTCTCCCTGCTCCACGTCTGCAGCCGTTGGAATCGATCACCCCAGTCCCTGCAGCGGGAACCGTGAGTAGCTCCCTGCCATTCTGAACAGTGGCTGACAACCACTTATGAAACCTGCAAACATTTCAGCACTCTTAAATCAACCCCAGATGACATAATCATCATCATCATGCAACTAATGAAAACCCGAAGGAGGGTGGATTTGGACCGCATTGCCGTCACCCCACGAGCAGGAATCAGGAAAACTCCTGAGAAAGACATAAAATGAGGCAAGCTGATTGCTCCTTGGAAGAAGTCTCAGCCCCAGTCCCGGGAGACCCAAGTCCTACTTTTTCCTGGAAACAATTTTTAGCATCTCTTGGCATCCTTTCTGGTCAGGAATTGGTGAAAAGGAAAGAGAAAGCAAGGGAGAGGCTTTTTGCACTGAAATTAGATCCCGGGGTCTGCGGGATGTTTGGGGGTGGCTTGCACACCCCGATCCCGTAGGTGCATTTTGGACATGGCTTATAAAAATCCAGATTCTGATGTCTTAGAACATTCTGGCCATTTAGGGACTCAGCTCCTCCAAGACATGCAGCAGAGCCCCGGGGTCCGTGACCACGTCCACTTCATTAGCCAGTACCTGCGTGGCCTCTCTGGGTATCTGATTTCAGGTTCAGATTCTGGGTATTTTAAAAAGTCATTTTTAAATTATAATGATGCTGATTTCTGACACGGTTGATTGACAGGAGCGGTGGCTAGGCTCTGAGCACTGGCCTGCAGGACCTGCCCCTCCACCATGGCCTCGTCTCCCCAGCGCTGCTCCCCCACTGGCCCCCCCACACTGGCCTCAGGGCTTTTACACTTGCCTCCTCCTCTCTCTAGAATGTTCTCCTCACTCCTCCGCTGTGCTGACGGAGGCCTCCCTCCCTCCCGGGGCACTTTCTAGACACCTGTTCTTGATTACCACCCCCCAAACTTATCAGCATCTGACATATTTATGTGCTCATTTTCTGTCTCTTCCACTTAATTACAACTGCGCGGAGGAGCAGATTTGGGTCCTTTTTGTCCTCGGCTGCATTCCCGTGTCTGGAGCAGGGCCTGACGGGCAGCAGGTGCTCCGTCCGAGTTTGGGGATGAGTGGAGGAACGCAGGTCCACACGAGAGGGAGCGGCGGGCGCCGGGGAGAGGCGGGCGGGCGCGGTGAAGCCGGGCCTGCCCCACGGTCACCGAGACCTGGGCAGATGCGGCCAGAGAAAAGCATATTTTCCTCAACAGGAGAAAGGAAACAAGAAATAAGGCAATAACCCTGAAGTCAGGGCCAGAGGCGAGGTCGGGCGGTCACGGGGGCAGGCCTAGCGTTTGTGCCACAGGCGGGCGCAGAGCTGCGGCTGAACCCCTCCGCTGGCCTCAGCCTCCCCATCTCTGCAGGTGCTGGTGCCAGTGGCTTCCAGGTCGCCTGCTGAGGGCAGCCTGGTGACTTCTTGGGGTGGGGCAGTGGAGGACAGGCGGAGGCCAGTCTCTCACCTGGGCTGCTTCTTAGCCTGGGCCTGGCCTCTCGGTGCGCTTCCCTTCTCTGCCGTTCCAAGCTCCCAGAGGGGCCCAGCAGGCAATAAATAGCTTCTAACAACCTGTGCGTGTGTCGGTGTCACACCTGTGAACTCCGCGACACAGACCCCCCCCCCCCCCCCCCCGCTGTCCCGCTTCACACAGGAGGAATGGGAGCGGGGACACGCTCAGGGCACCCCAGGTCTCCAGGCAGGCAGCCAGTGACCCAGCACGTACACAACCCTGGCCCCGGGAGGCGACCGCGGGCAGAAAACTTGCCACGTGTGGTGCCACAGCGTGCCGATAGAAAGAGCCCCGCTGTGCTGCCGTCCCAGCACGTGCGACTGCTGAGCACGGCGCGTACCTGGTGAGGACCACGAGCTCAGTCACGCGGCCGCGGCATGAAGCACTGAGCTGTCACTCGGGGTGTGAGCGTGTCCTTCCACAGACTGAGAAGTGGCAGGATGCCGTGTGTGCCAGCGCAGTCTCTGATCCTGACGGCCTCGGGCAGGTGACCTACACCACCTGGGATAGCAGGCGTGCACTGTCACGTGCACACAACCCAATGACGTATTTCCCCAGAACATGCCCCACACGTGGCTGGCGGAGACTCTGGACTTGAACCCGGTAGACCGGCTCTCAGCTCCCGCACTAAGCTGCACCCGAGGCCGTTGCGGAACACAAGCACATCCTTGGAAAAAACTGGAAAATTGCAACTAAGACTTAATGTCCCCTGGGTTGCTTTTCATGCCTGTCCTTAACGAACTCATTGTGCAGTGAAGTGAGGGCCAAAGAGAAGGTGAGTTTGACCCTTCCTGCATTTAAAAAGGCCGGGTAGTGTGGGCATTAGGAAGACACTCTGTAGAACCACACTCCTGCGTGCAAGGCCTGGGCTCTGCCCTTTCATGCTCTCTCTGTGTGACCTCGAACAAGACACTAAACCTTTCTGTGCCTTAATTTCCTCATCTTAAATGAGAGTAGCATGGCACTGCCTTCAGAGAATCATCGTGAGGAGCAGACGAGTCAAGGCTCCTGTCATTCAGAGCAGTTCCTGGTGCAGAGCAAGCACCTGGGGTATTGTTATCGCCGTCGTATTCACCCCGAGGTCGGCTCTTCTTTCAAAGACCTGAGACAGACCGAACGTGCCCAGACAGGACCGTACCTGGGCTGGCTTTACTGCCGTCCTTGAGAGACCTTGTTTTTTCATCTCATGCTCATGAAAACATGGAGTGCAAAATTGCCACTCGAGTTAGTGACGGATTCTGGTTATTTGGGGGGGGGGGTGGATTTGTCATGAGCAGCTTGCAGGGACAAGTTTTAGGAGTAGAATATTTCTTTCTAAATGGGTAGGTTGTGGGGGAAACTTCACAACATCCGGTTCACGTTTTTCAAATGTCACTCGCCAGTTCGACCATCCCTGGGTGCCACTTTTGCTATTCTGACAGACTTGCTTTTTAAACTGTATTTGTCTTAAGCAGTAAAAACTTGCAAACGCCATTTGTTTGAAGCGTTATGTTTTTTCTTTTTTTCAAATGCAGGATAAAACAAAACTAGGACTCTAAAGAAAAAAAAGCGCATGCATATTTGAAAGCTGATGTGGGAAGGGTACACACTCCATTCAAAAGAAGACCAGTAGATTCTTCCAGGATGTTTGAAATCCCAACACTGTGGCTACCTGAAGGACAGCAGGAAACCCCCAGGGACGGGTGTCCTCCACTGGTACCCGTCTTTGACCACTCCTGGGGCAGATGCAGTTGTATGACGTCTTTCCATTTAAGATGAACAACCAATCTGATGTAGAAAGCGTCTGTTCTGTGAACGGGTGAGGAGATTGGGGCTCAGAGGACGAGCGCCACCAGCCCAGTGTCCCCCAGCAGGTCAGCAGTGTGGCTGGGCAGCCCACCCCTTGTCCTCCCGGCAGCGGCTCCGCCTCTGGCAATCTGCCCGCCAGCCCACATCCCGGCGCAGGGCCTGGCCTGGCCTGAGGGGCGCGCACCTCCTTCTGCCTGGCACGGAGGGCAGAGGATTGCAAGGACCCACCTGGAGAAGGACTTCACAGCCCACTTCTGTTCCTTTGTCCCGTTCCTCTCAAGAAAAAATTCACTGGCTCTCAATGTAAAGGACACAGAAACTCCAGCACATTGAGGATGAGACTTTCTATTTCTTTCCCAGCCCTGAGGATGGGCCCAGGACCTTGCCCAGGATAGGCAAGCAGCTACCGCTGAGCCCCACGCACCCCCAGGGAAGGGTGCTTACTGAAATGCACGAACAGACCATGAGTAATCTCTGGGTCAGGGCAACTCTCCCATGTCCACTACGATGGTCCACGTGCACGTCCTAGAAGGCTTGTTCCAGGATGACAACAGGTCAAACAGGAGAACGGGCCTGAGAGACCTGGAACAGAGCGTCCCTGAGTGGCCACTTGAGCAGTCCAAATCTCGGTTTCCTCATCTGTTAAACAGACACACCCAGAGCATGGAGGTATTCTTTGTGAAGGGATTAGATGCACTTTTTTCTTTTTCTTTTCTTTCTTTTTTTTTTTTTTTTTTTTTAGTTGTAGGTGGACACAACACCTTTGTTTATTTCATTTTATTTTTTGTATGTGGTGCTGAGGTTTGAACCCAGTGACTCAGGCACGCTAGGCAAGCTCTCTACCACTGAGCCACAATCCCAGCCCCTAGATGCACTCTTTGAAGGTGTCCGGCACATAGAAACTCCTGCAGGAGGAACTTAAAATCTGCTTCCTCTAGCCACGATTCCCTGCTCTAAATATTAAGATCGTTTTGAATTATAACTCTCAGAGGCAAACCTGCCTACTTTCATTCTTTCAAAGTTCCCAAAGGCTGGGGAAGCTTCATTCAATATCAGAAAGTGACAGGTAACTTTTACCTACCCTACATGACCCTAGAAATAGAGATATCATCACCGTTTTGTGAATGGGGAAACTGAGGCTGAGCTAGGATCTGCACATGGAAAGCCGGGCCCCTGGGTCTGGCTCGGTGATGTATGCCAGCACGTGTAAAATCTGGTGAAGGGTACAATTGAGATTACGTTAGCTCTGAGAGCCTATCAGACCTGGATCATTCAGAGCTGGGGTGAGGAGGAGGCCATGAACATTGGCAGGGTAAGGTAGCAAGAGAAAAAAAAAAAGAGAGAGAAATCTTCTGTTTTCCTTTTTCAATTCATTAAGGCTCGTTGAGGGGAGTAAGAACCTCATTTTTTTTTCTTCCCATGACTTCCCTTTCATTTAACAGGGAAACGTGCATTTCAAAGACCGCTCAGTAGCAGTGTTGAAGGCTCAAGTTCAATCACAATGTCCCCATTGTGGCCGGGGGACTCCCTGGCCTTTAAGCTTGGGTTATAAAAATTTGGTCTGAGCCCAAAGTCTGGCTTTAATAGAATATTTTAATTTTGTTTAATGAATATTATTTTAAATCTGTTTGGCAGTTTTAAAACGTGTTCTTTTATTTTTCAAATTAAAATCGACTCGTGTTCAGTGCTTTTTGGGAGATGGGGGTGCAGTATGGAATGGGGGTGATAATAATACAAGCTACCATTTATTGAGTGCTTACTACGTGCCAAACAGCCTGCTGTGTGCTTGTGTGCGTGCCACCATGTCTAATGCTCGCGGCCACCCCAGGGACGGACTCTGCTGTCTGGAAGCCTGAGAGGGTCAGACCCAAGGCAGCTGAGGTAGCAGGCCCGGAAAGACAAGGTTCCGACAGCTCCAGCTGAGCCCGGGCCTGTGTTCTCAACTGCCGTCCTAGGTCCCCTCCGTACTGACCGACACCTTCCAGGGACATCATCTGCCCCTCGTCTCAACAGCCAGCTTATTCAACCCAGGTGAGCCTCAAGCAAAGCTAAGGCTGTGTAGGAATTGCCTGCTTTAAATCATCACAGCCGTAATTGTTATTGTTATCGTCACCAAACTCATTTTGTAAAGGGAGAAACTGAGGCCCAAAGAGCCCAAGTCATTTAGCTCGGGTCACACAGGTCGTAATTAAGAAGGACCGTAGGACAGCAGTAGCTGACGTGGGTATGACAGATACCGTTTGCCCAACCCGGCCCCGGCACTGGGTATCCTTAACTTGATCTCCAGGAAGAATTTCTGAGATGGGTGCGCTCGGTCCACCCTACAGATGGGGAGACCGAGGCACGGGAGGTGTGGGCCCGTCCCAGGTCAAACAGCTGGCGAGTGCTGAGCAAGGACTTCAGCCCCTGCGCCGTCTCCGGGTTCCCGGTCTGGTTCTCACAGTGTCGGTGCCGAGGCTCGGGGAGCCCACCACCACGCGCCTGCGCACCGCGCACTGCTGCGAAGAATCACTGGGCCCCGCCTGGGGTGGCCAGGGCACTGGCACGTCCCGCAGCGCTCCGTGTCGTTTTGGGCACAGGAGCCGGTGCATGACCCTGGCTGAACTGGGGAAGGGTCTGCAGAGGGGGGGTCTTTCCCTCCATCCTGTGGCTGGAACAATAGAAAACTCCAGAAGTCCCAGCAGCCCCCTCCGTCCCCGCATAGATGGTCAGGAGACAGAGGTAGGACACCGGGCAAACACCTTGCGATCCCAGCAGCAGAGGAGTTCAGTCCTCCGGCCTCTGGGTCTGCGGTGTAGCCCGGTCGCAGCCCTGACCACAGTACTACAGCAGTACTGCTGGGGAAAGGACCGCGAGTGGAGGGACAGCAAGCCCCCACCCCGCCACCCCACCAGGAAATGTCCCAGGCGCATGCACTCTTGTCACCCGTTTGTCTCCCCGTACTGCCACGGCTCAGGGGTCAGCAAACTTTTTTGTAAAGCCTCACAGAGTCGCTATTTTAGGCTCTGTGGACCACAGGGTCTCTGTGCTACCTCCTCCTCTCTGCAGTTACAGCAGGAAAGCCACGCAGGCCAGGTGACGGCAGTGACACGGCCATCATCTCGAGGGCTTCCAGCCCCCAGTGTTCACTAATTCCTGCAAGGGCAGGTCAAGGTGCTGTGGGGACCAGCTGGTAGCTCTTCCTTGCCAAGCCTGACTTCTGCCCCTGACCCTGGGCTAAAGCCACGAGGCAGCACAAATGGAGACTGACTTGAGAATCCAGCTCTTGTGACAGTGGTGGGGGCGGTGGGGTGCGTAATGGTTAGGAAGCAAACCTAGGCTGGGTAGCATAATGGTTAGGAAGCGAACCCGGGTATAATCCTGGCTCTAAACCAAGCCAGGGGACCTTGGGCATTTTCCTTCACCTCCCTCAGACTCAACTCCCACAATAGGGATAATAACAACGGCCAGGCACCCACCAGCATTTGGAGACAAAACGTGAAATCTTTCCTGAACACAGAGCCAGGCACACAATCAGTGTTCAATAGATAGGGGCAACTTGTTATCACCAAACAAGCCCTACAACTCGTGTGTTTTTGAAAAACCAAAAATCTCCAACACAAACTCACTGAAAGTAAGCATAAAAACAAAAAGGCCAGGCCAAATTTCCAAAATCAGGTTCTTAAAGGCACCTGGGAGTCCCAGGGGATCAGAAAAGGTCTCTACTCACAATCCCCCAATCTCTGGGCCTCCAGAGTCTGCATCTATGTCCTTTCATCACCGCGCCTTTCTTGTGGGTGCCGGGGCAGCGCTGAGACATTCCGAGCGTTGCAGACATTCGCTGAGTCGAAGACATTCCTCCCCCTCCCGCCTCTGCCCTCCGCACCCCCACCCTCAGGTCCCCAGGGAGTGGGTCTGTGCTGGGGGAGGACAGCATCGGGGAACTCGGGCCATCGCAGACCAGAGGCAAAGAACCTTCTGGGCTCATTCCCCCCCCCCCCCACGATTGGATGGGGCAAGCTCTGCTGGCAACACAGGCACAAGTCACAACTTGTTGTGCCACGTGACATGGTCAGAGCCCAGTGTTGGCTTTCCTCTGCAGAACCAGCCACACAAAAGGCCAGAGACGCACCATCTTCCCGGGCTCCCTCCCGTCCCATCCTTCCCTGCTGCTCAGGGCGTTCAGACCGGCGCTGCCTAGCCGAGTGTTCTGGAACACCCCCCCCCCCCCCGAAACAAAAGCCCCAATCAGTGCAAATAACACACACCCTGGAAAGAAAACAACCTCTTGGTGCCGACACCTTTTCTGTCTCTCCGAAGAAGAGGAGGTTTACTCCCTAAGTGGAGTTTCCATCAGCACCTGGGTTGGTACCAAACTCCGGGACACGGCGGAGGACACTGTGTCCATCTCCGTATTTCAGCAAATTGCTGATCGGGGAAGATCTGAAGGTTCGTTCTTGTGCACTGCACACCCCCCACCTCCGCCGTGCTAAAAAAAACACAGTAGGGATGATGAAAAAAAAAAAATGTTTGGGATACTATTAATACCTAACCACAAAGGGACTCTAAGGAGGGGATGGGAGGGGAAGAAATGGACCAGGGGAACACAGAACATGTCCACCTCTGGTCCTCACAGATCCAAACATCAGGAAGGGGGCTCCGGAGTGACAGATGGTCCCAAGAACCTGATTTTTTTTCTTTCCCCCGGAACTGTGAAAGGGAAAGTCCAGATAGGGAGGGCGATCCCAGCCCCATCTCTGGTTGCCTTGGGGCGCCTTCACCATCCTCAGAACCCGAACCAAGACCAGAAACCTGCTTTCTGTGTCCACTTTAACCAAACACATCCACCAGGCAGGAATTCAGACTTGGCGGGGGGAACAGTGCTGGTGGTTTTCGCCCTGTTTTGGTGACCTTCCGAGGGCTTATTTATGCACTTCAAGCCCATGACCTAATACATGTTGGTTTGGCTTTTCTTCTCATAATAGCAGCCTGTAAAAAGCTTTTGAGAATTCCCTGTGTTTTCTCATTTTGGGTCAAGAAAATAAAATCGATATCTAAGTAACCTTAAAAAAAAAAAAAATGGCCTGCACAATCTGAACATTTGGAGCGTTTCCAACGGGGGCGAAAGCTCTGTCTTCAAGCCTCAAAGATCATGGAAGTTAAGACCCTGGTTTGCCACTCTCAGGGTGAGATATTTGGTTAACGGCATATGTGGGAATTAGCTAAGAGGGACTTTTTGACACAAGTCAAACAATGACATTTAAAACTCACGTTAAAGCAATCATCGTGTGGAATTCTTCCGTGTTTTTCCCATTTCTTAAACAAAAGTGTTCATGTTTTCAGCAGAGCCGCTCGCTGTAATTTTCTTTCTTGGCAAACCCACATCTTACCATGAAACCCAAAATATGCGCGCTGCAGAAACAATAATGGTGGAAACAGACCCGGCTGTCTCTGGCATGATTTTTCTTTGCAAAATTAAAATGTCTCTTGGTTAACACACTGTATATTTCAGTTCTGAAAGACGGTTCTTGGGAGATGAATAGAAAAGAAAAGGGGACTGGCAGCCTCGGCTGATGGGAGACGAAGGGAAGTTGCTAGGTTCAGGCAGTAGCCGGACTGCCGGTTCCTCATTCTCTGGGAGGAGAGCGTGCCGATTTTATCATTTTTTCCTTTAGTTACGTTCCCAGAGAGTTGACGGTTCTCCTCTGAATGACTGCAAGCAGATACGTTCATATCTGTTACATCTGGGAATGCGCAGACATAAAAATATCTAACTTTACTAGACACTCAAAAGGAAAATAAAAGGGGCAAGTCCAATGCCATTGAAATCACACACATTTTATGTGACTGACACAGCCGGCCCCATGGATGCTAAATGATAAAATAGTTTCTAACCTCCGTTAAATGCTGTGTTCGTTTTAAAAGATGTTGAAATTGGCATTATCGTGCATCTGAGTTCCTATTTTAAATTTCTGCGTGCATCTGAAAGTAGAGACAGGCTTTTCAAAACAGCAAGAGCAGCCACATCTGGGCTCTAACTACCACCACCAGAAGGCGATGACAGCGCCGGTGAAGCCCCTGCTTTCTGTAGTTGGGCGACTGCGTGCCGAGACCCTTTATCCATCCTACCAGGTTTCCTCCAGAGACGTGCCTCGGCCCCCACTGACCCGCTGCCCGCCTGTCCCACGTCAGGCAGCCGGTGGCCTCCCTTAATGTTCCAAGTGACAGAGATGAATCGCTCCAGTTACCTGACTCTGGGGACCACCTGTTCCAAATTATTCTTTGCTCTCCAAATGTTTATGATCTAACCCCTGAACAACACCCACCCAGAGCGATCCAGCACCTTCCAGTCAACCTGACTTGGGCTGTGCCTACCGTAACGTCCCGTCGCAGGGCCTTTCCACTGCCGGGAAATTTATTGACTCATTTTAGGAACTGAAATGTGTAGCTTTAGCATCGAAGGAACAAATCAAATTAGCCCTCATGAATAAACAGTCCTCCTCCCTGATAGCACCAGAGCCAGCCTGTGAAATACGACTTGCATTTGTGATTTCTAAATACTTGATGTGATTTTTCTCCCATTTAAAACAACAAAAAAAAAATCAAGGCAGGTTCAAAAATTAAACTTGTTGTGTGCATTAAATACCACCCAAATCCAGCATCTCCCCCGGGGGGAAAGGGAGCAGGAACATTCTCTGAGCCGGGTTTTTTGTAGCACGTGGGTAGGGCATATTTGGCCGAGAACGGAAGGCCTATCTTTCAACTTGACTGGCTCTGTGGCCTGCGGGAGTCATTTGACCTTGACTCAGTTTCCTTGTTAACAAGGTTGGGATGATAATCATACTCAAGGGGTTACGAGGAGAATCCACCCTAAAAATGCATGGAGAGAGTTGAATTCAAGTACTGGGTCAATGGCAGCTACTTTCATCGTCTTGTGAAATACAAGGACAGAATCCAGGCATGAGGGAAATGGCAAACAAAGGCACTCGTTACCACGAACACAGGGCAAAGAAAAAGGCCGTCAAAATAAAGTAGAGCTGGGCGTGGTGGCGCACGCCTGTAATCCCAGCACTCGGGAGGCTGAGGCAAGAGGATCACGAGTTCAAAGCCAGCCTCAGCAAGTGGCGAGGCACTTAGCAACTCAGTGAGACCCTGTCTCTAATAAAATACAAAATAGGGCTGGGGATGTGGACAGTGGTTGAGGTCCCCAGAGTTCAATCCCCGGTACCAAAAAATAAAAATAAATAAATAAATAAATAAAGTAGAAGCTTCCTCTGCCCCCCTTTTCCTTCATACACCTAGGAGGTTCTTTCCTACCTGGAGACTGGCTGTAAATCACACACAACAGAGAAGTGGCTCTGGCTACTGTCATTCATTGACAGTCACCGCAGCCTCAGTCATTGTCACCGAGTATCACTTTACTTATGTGCCACCTGATTGAGAGGGCTTATCCTCCTCAGGTTTGGAGAGGGAGCTGCTAGTCAACACCATGAGGCCAGGTAAGACCTGCAAAGAGCAGCCCTAAAACAGCATCCCCAGGAGTCCCTGCTGATTACTGTCCCCCCAGGTCCCAGGTCTTCCTTCTGCTGTGTGTGTTTGGATTATTTGAACAGCCACAAATGATACGGGGAAAAGTGAGGCCTTCAGGAAGCTGCTAGGATCCTGGTGGACGGGGATCTGGAAGAGGGCCGGGAGTGAACAGGAATGTGTGTGTGTGTGTGTGTGTGTGTGTGTGTGTGTGTGTGTGCGCGTGTGCGCGCGCGTTTTCTGTCAACAGGCCATGTTTTCTCAACTGCGGGGTTAACTCTCTGTAAGGAGATTCCTCTGGACCACAGTCCACCAATTCCTTTTTCAGAGCAGCAAGCTAGAAAAAGCACGCACCCCCCCACACCTCACCCCAACCAAAACCCAGTCTTGGCAACAGTTAGGAGCATTCCACCCATCAGCCCCTTCCCTCCACAAAGTTCACAGGTCAGGGGAACTCCCCTGTAATCAGAAGCCTTTGGAGGCGGGGGTGGGGGGTGTTCTCTCTCCCAGGGATTTTAATGTCAGGATGCACAGCCTTGCTTTTCATTTGGTGTCCAGGTAAGAGTCTGGCAAATTTTCCCTTGCCACGTGACCAAGCCCTCTCCCCCGGCCTTTGCACACAAACGCACAGGCACACACTCAGCTCTGTGGACACTGCCTGATACCTATACGCTTCCTTCTCCCCTGAGCATCTTTGATGCAAAGGAGGCCTCCCCGGCAAAGCCAGCCCCCACCCCAGCACGGCTCCCACCCACCCCCTTGCAGAAGATAGTGCGTGTGGATATCGAGCCGCAGGCCATGTCTAAGGTGGACCTCGCTGTTCCCCTCATTTTCTCCTGACAGCCACAGACTCTCCCTTTCCAGAAAAGTGCCCGTTGTGAGTGGATAGAAACCCCACCTCTTGTCTGAAAGGGCCTGCGATTTTATTATACAAGGAGTTTATTGCTGGCCTAATTAGTTTCAAACTGGGCCTTCCAGCTGAGGACACCTAGAAACATCTGGAAGGAGGAGAAAGGATGGCCCTCGGTCTGAGCCGGTTACACTTAGATTTCTGCATAACTCATGCTTAACACAAGTTATCTTTGGAAAAGTAACTGAGAAAATAAGGAAACGGTTTCTTCTTTGTGGGAAAGGAGTCATCTTGTCAGGGGGGAACCAAAATGTCTTAAAGTGGACTGCTTGGACTGTGTATATGGTTTCACAAGCTGCCGGGGTCTCCTACCTCGCTCAACCTAATTCAAAATATACTTAGCTACACCACAGAGCCTTCTCGCTGAGGGCTTTTCTGTTCTCCCGACAGCAGCTAGCATTTTATCAATTTATCCGTCTGGAACAAGGCTTGAAATCTCTTACATCCAATTTAAAGTAGAAGTAATACCACATATTTGGAAGAGCGTGTCTTGGTGTTTTTGCCAAATGGTAATCCTGTAACGCGTCAACAAACCATATCTCTTTATGATGTGTTTAACACAACACAAAAGGCTAGAAAAGAAGACGCTAGAACTTAAGTGATTAAAACAGCTACATTTAAAAAAAAAATCTCCAAGTACTGAGGTGCACTTCTTTTTATTTCCTTTAGTTATCTGATACGAGGGAAATGATTTATGTGTTTATAGAGAATTCTTATACACACAGGCACTACACTGAAGCTACGTCAAGACAGGAGAAAGATGTCAATTCTTTTACGATAAAATAATAAAGTTAATAATATTGAGAAGCTAAAATTACAAGAGCAGAACGGGGACATGCAATCTACTTTTTTTTTTTTTTTTTTAAAGGTCAGTTTCTTCCAGATCTACCCACTTTTTTTCCCCAACAATTGCAAAATTTAGTTTCCTCTGAAAGCAAGGAGATTTTTGATTACAGACACAGTTTTATACTTAAATCAAGATCCAAACCATTATGATTTGTTATATAAATTCCCATTAACTTTCCCCAGTCTGAGGATGTTTGGATGTAAGGAAAGAGTTAAGTTTGAGGAGTTTAAGGTGATGAAGATGGAAAAGTGGGGGCTGGGGGCGAGCATCTCTTCTTAAATACAATTGCCTAAAAGATTCTTTCACACACTATTTTGAAAAGGAGCCTCCCTGCCTGGGCAGGTAGCATGGCCTCTGTGTAAGTTAGGTGGTCACCCACGGCCCCGGGCTGGCCCCGCTTGCTCCTAACTCCTCGTCTGGTAATAGAAATTTCACTCAAGCTAGCAACGCTCCAGGAATTAATAGATTCGGTTTGAAATACAACAATCGCCCGCTGTTTATGATTTCCTTTGGGGACGAGCCTCCCTAACTCAAACATAATTCAGCATTGGGATGCTTCCCCTCCGCCCTGGCCACCAGGACTCTGCTACTCCTCCGTCCGTCCACTGCACCCTCGTCATTAAAAGGTACCTCCACCAGGAGTGATTTATACCCCCACGTTCTATTAAAAAAAAAAATTAAAGATGATGTAGCATTTCGGGAAAAGAGGAGAAATGAGAAGATTATCCACAAATATGTAGCATGGGTCTTGCAAGAAGAAGAAGAAGAAGAGGAGAGGAGAAGAGGAGGAGGAGGAGGAGGAGGAAGACGACGACGACGACGGAGAAGAAGAAGAATCCAGAAAGCAGTAGGGTGCGCGCTGTCAACGCTGAACTGCGGCGGCTTCGGGAACCTTGCAAGCAGAAAGCGCTTGCGTTTCCCCCGCTGAGGAAAGCGCTTTGAAAATTTTGCGATAGGAGTATTTTCGCCAGTCACGCTTTCCTAATATTCCTAATATTTTCTAATATCCCTTGCCCTTATAAACTATTGGGGGGGGGGCTAAATATATTTAAGGAGTAAGTTCTGACATGGCCTTTTAACCTCCAAACTGCATGGCTAAGAAACAATTCAAGTGCATCCCCGGCTTTCTCCCCTTAAAACGCAAACCCTCGCCTGCCTCTTTCTAAACACCCCTTTGATATGAAGTTTTGTTAAGTTTCAACTCCAACTTCAGCAGTCGCCACGACTGCCCGCTCCGGTACAAAAGCCCTGATCTGCATCCGCCCTGCGGAGCGCAACTGAATTTTCAACAGAAATGTAGTAAGAAAGAGGAGGCTCGGCGGGCGCCCGGCCCCATCCCCGGGCTCCAGCGGCTCGCTGGCTCCTCGGCTTACCCCAAAACCACTGCCCCCGGAGTTCCGGCGCCTCTTGGATTCCACTAGGAGAGCGCCGCTCATCCAACCTCCAGGGCCAGCGATCCAACCTAAAGCGTAGGACTGGGCCGCGTCTACACTGCCGGCGCGCCGTGCACTTGTCCCGCGCGCGGGAGGACAAACTTCAGAGTCCCTGGTCCTCGCCCCAAACGCTCAAGGAAACTGAGGCCCGGAGGTTGGGAAGGACTTTCTAGAGAGGGGATCAGCCTGCTGCCCCCACTGCCCTGGCGCCTGAGTGGCCCTGGGAGCCCCGGAAGCCCGGATCCGGCCCGTGCGCCCCCGAGCGCTCAGGCAGCTGCAGAGGCCCCGCGCGGCGAGCGCGGAGCGCGGAGCGTGGAGCGAGGCGAGGGCGACTCCCGGTGGGCGGCCTGGGCGGGCGCCGCGGGCCATACTCACCGCGCGCAGTGGAGAGGGCGCCGGCGCGTGTCCGACGCGGCTGGCCGAGCGCTGCCGCACGTTGCTGTCGCCGCTGCCGCTGCCGCTGCCGCTGCCTCCGCCTCCTGGGCTGCAGCGGCCGCTGCCTGCGCGGGGAGGACCGGCCCCTTCCCCTCCCTCGCCGGGCCCTCCTCTGCCCCCGCCCGGTCCCCGCGCCGCTGCGTGGGCGCGTGGGGGCGCCGAGGCGCGGCGCTGGCTCCGGGGCGCACACAGCCGGCGGCCCGACGCGGCGCGGGGCTCGGGCCCTGCAGCGGCGGCCGCACTGTCCCGGCGCCTGCAGCCAGCCGAGCGCGCTCGCTCTCCCGGTCCCGGAGGAGGCGAGGGCCCAGCCTCCTCCCCACCCACCGACACCCCACGCCGACTCCCTCCCGCCCTCCCGGGGCAGCACGCCCTCCTGCAGCCAGGCTCGGCCCCCGAGAAGGGAAAGGCTGGCTGAAGGGACCTCACCGATGGCAGTGACATTCATTCATTCAGCCACCCATTCATTCATTCAACAGAGATGGAGCATCTGCTGGGCCAGGCCCAGCTCCGCAGCTAGAACAAGACGGACTAGTTTTCTGCTTTCCCGGAACTCGCATTCACAGGGACAGACAGACCGTAAGCAAACAAGTGAGAATAGAAAGCGACTTGAGAAAGTTGTAATTACTATGAAGGATAAAAAATATATCTATGTATACATGCCTTGGAGGGGATAACGGGGGCATGGGGGTGCCATAATCTTAGCAGGAGCAGTTAGGGAAGACCTCTTGGAGGAGGAGGAGGTCATCCAAATTATGAAAAAATGTCCTTCACGGTGATACCTAAGAGAGGAGCAATCAGGGATGTTTCCCTGGGTTCCACCCATTTTGCAGATGAGGAAACTGAGGTCCCAAGAGCTTCCCTGGCTCACCAAAGTAGGTGCTGTAACTCCCTCTACTCACGAGCCCACAACTAGACACTCCACTTCCTTCATGGCCAGCTTTCAGTCTTCCCCCAGATAAACTGTCTCAAATGGAGTCCAAGCAGTGTTCTCCCCCTCACCCACCCACTACTGTGTAGGACTTCCACTGTGGGACACCCAGGGTGCTCCAAGCCCCAAACAAGGGCAACCACTGACATTTGTAGGCCTCAGTAAAATACAAAGCACCCAGATGCATCTGAATATCATATAAACAAGGACTACTTTGTAGCATCAGTACTTCCTCTGCAGCAGGTGGTACATCCTTACACTAAGGATTAGTCCTTGTGTCTCTGAAATTCCACTTGAACTGAGTGTCCTGTATTTGTTTGCTTAAATTTGGCAACCTGGAACTCCTTTAATGTACCTTCCCCCACGCCTTTTTCTTCTTTTTGTGGTGCTGGGGATAGAACCCAGGGCCTCCACGTTCTAAGCACGGGCTTTGCCGCTGAGCTGCACCCCAGCCCCTTCTTTATCTTTGTTAATTTCCCAAAGACACCCAGAGGTAGCTGCTGTCAGTTCACCCATCATAAAAACGAGCAAGTCCCGGCTCAGTGAAGGCGGTTTTGGGCTGAGCCAGGCATGAACTCAGGCCTGGCGGGCCCCTGAGCCTTGCTCTTGAGATAGAATCCAGTCTCCATTGCCAGTTTCGAGGTTGTTAGGAAGTTGATGTGGAAGTTCCCGAGCTCCTTCCTCGCTCGCTGGGGCCCCTTTTTTAAGGCTCTTGCAAGGAACTAGGAATGGGTTCCCATGGTCACTTACTTATGCACAATTTACAGAAGTCATCTGCTTTTGACATCTGGCTGCAATCCGGGAGGGTGGCTCTTTCTGCTCTGACTCCCACTTGCCCTTGGGTGGGCGTGGCCACTGGTGTTTTCACAGTCCAACTGAGGGAAAGTTGATGATTGTGCAATTTTTCAACTTCTTAAAATCTGGATCTGTTGTGATTTCTTTTTGTAAAGAAAAATGCTTTTTTAAAAAAAATCTAATTTTGGAGTCACAAGAATAATTTTATAGCTCTCTTTCCTAAATAGGGGCCCCAACTGCCATTCCTGGTCCCAGCTCTGGTCCTAGCTGACTCCTTTGTGTGCCCCAAATGTCAGAGCCCAGCAAAGGTGTCCAGTAAACCTGGCTGCTCTCTCATGAGCAGGGTGAGGAGGAGACCTGCTGCTATAGTGGGCATGCAGACAGCTCTTCTTTTGCCTTCTAGAAGAATGTACGTATGTCCTTGGCCTTGATTTTCTCACCTTGAAAGTGGACATAACAGTGTTCATTTTGCATTACTATTGTGAAAATTCACTGTGTGTGCTCCTACTACATTTTCTGCTACGACTGTAGTGACACCAGTGACTGCTCAATTGATGAGATTATTGTGCACACAGAATTACGTCACTTCCTATGGCCTTTTTTTTTTTTTTTTTTTTGGTACCTGGGATTGAAACCAGGGGTGCTTCATCACTGAGCCTCATCCCCAGCCTTTTTAAATATTTTCTTTAGAAACAGGGTCTTGCTAAGTTGCTCAGGCCTTGTTAAGTTGCTAAAGCTAGCTTTGAATTCTCGATCCTCCTGCCTCAGCCTCCTGAGCCACTGGGACTACAGGAGTGTGCCACCACGTCCAGTTCCATAGCATCTTTTCAGAGCACTCCAAGCTGCTGTAAACTGGGCACTTTATTGTCTTCCAGAGGGTTTTCACTTATCTTAGCTCCCTAATGTCAATATTTTTAAACGAATAAAGGGGAACAGAACAGAATGGGGACTAGCAAGTGAATTGGTCATGCACATTCTGCATCCTCAAGTTCAACCAACCCCAGATTGAAAATGTTTGGGAAAAAATCTGTCCACGGTAAACATGTACAGACTTTATTTCCCTTGTCCTTATTCCCTAAACAATGCAACTGAACAACTATATACATAGCACTGGCATTGAAGTAGGTAAATAATCTAAAGGTGATTTAAAGATTGTGCCAGAATGTGCACAGGTTTTATGCAAATACTGTGCCACTTTACATACATATAGGACTAGAGCATGGGAGGGCCGGTAGCCACAGAGACCCTAGAACGAATCTGTGTGTACTGTGGGACTCCTGTATCACACACACACACACACACACACACACACACACACACACACACGCTGGGCCAGGATATGAAATGTGATTTTCACATAAGAACTCAGGGCACCCTACAGAAGGCAAAGGGTTAATCTATTTCCCTCCAGTCATCTCCTCCACCCAAATCTGGCCCATTATCTCATAAATGGCAGCTACACCCCACGTCCCAGGAGAGACAGCAGGAGGCAGGTGCTTGTTAATTTTATTTTTCCTTCTCTTAGGGCAGTGGTTCTGGATCCCAGTGCACATTAGAACCTCCAGGGGAGCTTTTAAAACCCCCCACGCTCAGGCCTCGCCCCAGACCGATCAAACCCACCTCTCTGGGGACAGGACTGTAGCATCTGCACTTTGCCAGCTCCCCAGGAGATTCCAGCATGCAGCTAAGGGTGAGAGTCCCCGTCTTTGGGAGAGCAAGAGTTATAGTAGCTGAGCAGCAGCTGAGGGAGGACGAAGGTCCCCATTCTTACCAAGGCATGGAAAATTCAGCATCTTCCTCTTTTTTTTTTCTTCCTGATTTCTCCTTGATGTTTGCCCTCGTTTTATAAAAACCAGCACAACAATCCTAAACAAAATCGGAAAGTGCTAAGCCATACAGATGATTGTTTGAGGTATAAACTGGGGCACATCTACCCTGCAGTGAATACATTTTCTCTCCAGAATATTCTAAGTAAATGTAAACTAAGGCCATGAGACCATATTGACTTTGAAACCTCTGAATTTCACAATGTATCCAACATCTGTATGCATTACATATCCTACTAACACATGTGTATTCTCTATGCAAAATAGTGTCTTATTTCGATACACAGTCTTCCACCTGCCAAGCTCTCCTCTACAGAAAAAAATCGCTCCATTTTTAAAGGCATACATTTAAACCTTGGCTCTTCTAAAAAAGGATTTTAATCAACATATCAAAACATATACATGACAACAGAATAAAGAAAACAAAGTGGCAGGGAAACATAAGAAAGAAAATAAAAACAAGTCAAAGACATGGATTGCACAAAAAATGTGGACTAGGACATCTTGGACACTTGTCAGTGGTGGTCTCAGAATTAGATGCTGAGCTTCCTGGCAACCAATGCAAAGAGGGAAATGAGATCAGTTGCGTCCATGGTTATCAAACTTTCTTTTATCCAAAGATGAGCATGTATAACAGCTTGGTATGAAAAAAAGGAGGGGAGAAGCCCCAGCTACAGCCTCATGCCTCACCCCTTACTCTTGTGGGTACTTGTAAAGGGTCTTGAAGGAATCCCTGAGGTTCTGCATAGTCAAAATTGAAAGCCATGGATTTGAAAGTTCTTTGTTGTGTTTCTTACTCCTGCCTCTAAGAGAGAAAGAGACCAAGCTACTTGCTGAATCCAAGCTTTGCCTGATGTTGCTGCAGTGTGAATGTGGGGTGGGCGGAGCTTTTTGCACACATTTGAGATACAAAAAGGCTCCTTATCCAGAAAGAGAGAGAAAGAGAAAGGGATCTTATGTCTTCCCTAACCCAAGAAGAGAAGCAAGCACAGGCATCCTTCAAACATCTCTCTAGGAAGTGAGCTCCCCAAAGAACAACTTTGCTTTCAATCCATAAGCTTCCTGGGAGACAGGCTGCTCAAAATTATTGGATGAATATTTATAAAGTAAAATTTATACTTGTATCCCCCAAACTTGATTCAGTATTTCCATCAAAATCACAGGACAGGAAGGAAAAAAATAATGGGGAAGGAAAAGTAGCATTTTGAAGACTGTTGAGAGAGCTGGAGACACGTTTTGAAGAGGGCACCAAGGAGCAGTGAGACAGACGTGAAGCCAGCTGTGCCTATGTCACCACACGCAGCCAACTACCTTGTTGACGACTTTGGTGTCACTTGGTGATCAGGAGGCCCTGTCTGAAGCATTCTACATCCTGGCGCCTGAGTTTGGTACTTCTCGGTAGGCATTTTCTGTGGTTCGAATGTGTGCCCTCTAAAATTCAGGTGTTGGGGTCTAATGTCCTGTGGGATGTTCTTAAGAAGTGGGGACTCAGGAGGTGACTAGACCATGAGGACTCCTCCCTTGTGAATGGGACTGAGGACCTTATAAAAGAGGTCTGCTCGCCCTCTGCCTTTCTCCAGGTGAAGACGCGGTCTCCTCCTCGCTGGAGGGGGCGGCCATGGCGCCATCTTGGAAGGAGAGAGAAGCCCTCCCCAGACGCTGAACCTGCCAGAGTCTCCTGGGACCCCCAGCCCCTGGGACTGTGAGAGGAAAATTTCTATTTAGTAGCCATTATTGTTATAGCAGAATGAATAAACTGAGAATTTTAGCATTTAGCTCTATTTTAGAAAATTGTTTGGGGGCTCGGCTAATAATCATGCATTATGATTTTTCCCATTTAAAATAATGGGAAATTCTCTAGGGTTGGCCCCCAGGGTGGTACTATTAGAAGGTGGTGGAATGTTTAGGAGGGGAGAGCCTAATGGAAGGTCTTCAGGTCACTGGAGCTGGCCTTGAAGGGGACTGTGGAACCCCTGTATCTTCCTATTCCTGTTTCTCTCTGCTTTTTGGCTCATGAGGTGAGCAACTGGCTCCATACATTTCTGTTGTGATGTGTGACCCTTATCTGAGCCCCCCCCCAAAAAAAATGTGCCAATCAGTCTTAGGCTAGAACCTACAGAACTGTGAGCCAGAATAAACTTTTTCTCTTTGTAACTTAATTGTCTCAGGTATTCCATTATAGTGATGGAAAAATGACTACTACTAGTTCCAAGCAGGCTGTCTCAGGTAGGCTGGGGCAGGCTGACTTTCTAACACCAACCCCAAGAATTTCTACTCCTCACCTCCTTCCATTTCCATTTTCTATTTTTATTTTAATTTCTTTGCTGAAGAGAAAAAGCAAATAGAATGACAAGATAACTCTGGCTTCTTAATGCATTTGGCCTGTCTTTCCTCCTAGCTGTTAGCTGACTATAATATCTTTGTTGATGAGTGGAGCCAACTGGCCTGGTCTGTGTCCGGGGAGTGAACTTGGAAGCAAGGGGGCTGCAAGACCTCATAGATTTCCAGAATCCAACTAGTGCTGACCTTTGTTCCGTGATCCTGCAGAGGCCGGGAGGGTCCAGAGAGGCTGCAAGTCCCTCAAGGCCAGGGTCTGGAGGCCTTCAGAGGATGGGACCCTTGACAGTGAAAGGAGCACATTCACAATGGGCCGGGTGACCCCCGCACCTTGTCAGGACCACTCAGATCTGTGCTAAGGACCAAAGTCGCGTGACACATCATCAAGCGTCCAGCAGCAGGCAGGTGACAGTTCCCACGCACAGATGGGGCAGCAAGCAACCTGCTCTTGAAGCCTCGAAGTCACAGCCTAACTAACCCTTCTTAGGAGAGCACCCACCTCGTGTGCCAGACCCCAGCCATTCTCTGGCCTGAATCTCCGGTTGCTATGCAAATCCCATCACCCTGAGGAGGGGTCCCCCGCCGGGGTGGGCATACTTCCCTTGGGGCTCTGCAGCTCTGCAGCTCCTGCTCAGCTGGGCTCCCTCAAACACGTGCCATGGGCCTGAGCAGCCCACCAAGTCGGAGGGCGTGGACTCAGAATGATGCTCCTTAGTCCTCAAGAACGCAGGCCCGCGCCCACTGTGCTAGGAAACCAAATATCGACAGGGGAAAATGACAAGAATTTCTACCTCACATCATGTGCAAAAAGCAGCCTAGAGTGGATCACGGGCTTCGTCGTGTAAACCCTTAAGCCAAAAAACTTCTAGAAGAGGCCAGGCGCGGCGGTGCACGCCTGTAGTCCCAGCACTTGGGAGGCTGAGGCAGGAGGATCGCGAGTTCAAAGCCAGCCTCAGCAATGGCGAGGCACTTAGCAACTCAGTGAGACCCTGTCTCTAATAAAATACAAAAAAGGGCTGGGGATGTGGCCCAGTGGACGAGTGCCCCTGAGTTCAATCCCCAGTACCAAAAACAAAACAAAACTTCTAGAGGAAAATCACTGCAACCTTGGGGAGGGCACTGGTTTCCTAGAACATGGAGAGCGCAGACCCCAAGAGAAAGCACTGATCGTTGGACTTAATCAAAGTTTCACGTTTTGTTCTTCCAAAGTTAAAATTGAGAAAATAAAAGGCAAGCTACAGAATGGGATGAAATCCAACACATACAGAGATCTAAAAAACACGGAAGGAATATGTAACAAATAATGAGGAACTTTTGACAACTCCACAGCAAGAAGACAACTCAATTTTAAAAACTGGCATCCCAGCGGCTTGGGAGGCTGAGGCAGGAGGATCGCAAGTTCAAAGCCAGCCTCAGCAAAAGCAAGGTGCTAAGCAACTCAGGGAGACCATGTCTCTAAATAAAATACAAAATAGGGCTAGGGATGTGGCTCAGTGGTTGAGTGCCCCTGAGTTCAATCCCTGGTATCCCCCCAAAAAAATATTGGCAAAACTTTTGAATCAGTTTTTTAAAAAGGAAGATATACAAGTAGCTAAAAGGCTCACAAAGCTATGTTCAATATCATTTGTCATCAGGGAAATGCAAATTAAACTTACAGGTGGATGACAGGAAAGACACACTTGTCAATTATAATTTAAAATGGAGTTGAATAATTGCTTAAGTGTCTAATATTAAATAGAGGTATTCCTAAGTTGATACATAGTCACTAGAACATTTAAAAGAATTTAAGATCCGTCACAGAGTGTGACTGTTAGAGTTATAAATACTTAAGCAAGTAGAAATGTTGGGCGGTAGAAATCTAGAATATCATGCTTTCTTAGGGTTATCCTGGTTTTCTAGGGACATCAGCTTTGGTACTTAAGCCCAAGCCCAGCAAATAAAATGTCAATATTCCTTTAGCCAAAAAAAAAAAAAAAAAAAAAAAAAAAAGAAAGAAAAGAAAACCTAGAATATCAAACTTAGAAATGCAGTCCAAAATGTTTGAAGGCAATTAAGTATTAAAGGTTTGAAGGCAAAGTTTATAAATGGGAACCAATATTTGTCAATATTTCCTTAAAAACAAAGACTGATTTTTTGTTATTCGAGTCCTATAAATAGAACAAAAGATTTAAAAAGAAAATTCAAAAGCTCAAGAGAGAAACTAGATTTGGTA
Organism: Tamias sibiricus; assembly: GCA_025594165.1. Taxonomy (NCBI): domain Eukaryota; kingdom Metazoa; phylum Chordata; class Mammalia; order Rodentia; family Sciuridae; genus Tamias; species Tamias sibiricus. The sequence continues at coordinate 164,959,150 of CM046659.1, forward strand.
AATTGCAACTATAGTCATTCAAAATTCTTTCTTGGAATGTGTGTGCAACTTAACTCTGCACACCCCAACTCAGGGAGGAGAGTGTGGCTGATTGGAAATGGCAGAGGTCACAGGCAACCTGGGCGCCTTCTCTTCCCCAAGTTTATTTTTTACCTAAGCCACCTCTACAGTCACCCATTCTGTCCCTCTGTTTGGGCCTCTGCCATTGAGGTCTTAGCCACAAACAACAAGAAAATTCTTTTCAATAACCCAAGGAAAAGAAAGGTCATTCATTACACCGGGCTTAGGAATGAACTTAAAACACTGAACCACTTAATTTTTCAAAACAGAGGAATCTAAACAAATGCTCAACGGGTGAACAAATGAGCATTCCGTGCCAAAACCCCCATGGTTTGGAAAGCACTTTTTTCCTGGTTCCTTCAGCAGAGCCGAGTCCCTGGCCTGCCCTCTCCAACGGTGGAGAGGAGCCCCCGGGGGAAATAGCTGTAGGTTAGCGTTTTTTAACAGCTTCCAAGACCAATGGCAGCTAAATACCAACGTTCAAACTTTCCTCCTTGTGGGATTGCTGGGAAGATCAAATAAAATAATCTTTTTCTTGATCTTACAATGTAAACGACAGCCTCCTTTCCTATCATTTTAGTTCAGTATTCGGTGACAGCATTATTTATGGTATCAGCTTGGCTGCTGTGACACTAAGACATCTTTTAAAAGGGCTCTCATGGGATATTTTTTTTTTTCCCCCTCAGGAAAGTCTAGGAAGACAGTGGCTGGCTGGCTTGGTGGGCCCCATGATCATCTGAGTCCCTGGGTCCCTCCTGTTTTGTTGCTCTTCCATTATCATTAAGAGGTTTTCATTTTGAAGTCCAAAATGGGTGCTTTCACCCCAGTCCTCACATCTGCATTCCAGCCAGGAGGAAGCAGGTAAAGAGCTGTAAGGTGCACCATGTGCTTCCAAGGGCAAAGCGTGGAAGTTGAACATGGCCCGTGTTCACATCCTATTGATGAAGACTTAGTGATATGTCTGTGCCCAGCTGCACAGAACTTTGGGAAATGTAGATTTCAGGCAGATGGTGCCAAACTAAATATCCTCTTAGCGTGGCAGAAAGGAAGAACGGAGACTGAGGGACGGCTATTAATTAGTTTTCGCTACATTAAACATGAGATTCCCCAGGATGTTGAGTTTTGTGTGCACAGTGACTCCTCTTGCAAAATTTTCCTTGTAAGTTCAAACTGGTGTGACCACTTAAGAGAGCAATTTAAAAATACCTGTTAAAATGTAAAGTGCCTGGTGGGGGGTGAGGCCGAGGGTTGGAGCAAGGTCCAGTGTGCAAGAAAGAAAGAAAGAAAGTGTGACCTGGTCACTCCGCTTCCCAGCTGTCTCTGGAGAAAGTGATCAGGCCCTCTGCAGGGGTCCGAGCGAGCTGACTTCATGGTAGCCTTGTTTATGATAAGGCAGCCGAGGGCACAGTCAGGGCCGTCAAAAGGAGACGGCCAAGAGGGCTGGTGCAAGCCCAGCTGGGAGTGCTGCAGGAGAATCTGCGTGGGTGAAGAAGACTGTCACGAAGGCTCTGAGTGACCATGTTTGTATATCAAAAAAATAACATGTGCACACACACACACACACACACACGTAAACACTCGGAACCATCTGGAGGAATTTGTATATTTAAAAGATTTGGAAAGGCTTATATTTTTAAAAAAGAAAACATATATATGTACACAAGGAACAGGCATTTGATACGCGGTGTGTAGAGTACTCATGCTATCATGTCATACATTGTGCTCTGGAACGTAGCGTTGAATACTGCTTATTTTAGGGAGTGTCCCTCATCTAGAGTGACGGATGTGTTCTCGCGATTCGATTCCAGTCCCGCCTCCTCGGTAGCAGCCTGCCTTGGCTCTGCCCTTGGTGGTGACCTTCACCCCATGCGTGCTGAAGGTGGCCGTCCTCTGGGCTTCCCTGAGGTCTTTCTTGGGGCACTACTTGGAGACCAGGTGAATCTCCGGCTCCTCATCGAACCTTCAGTTAATTAACGAGCTAATTAATTAATTGCCCCTCTTTCGGTGCACGGGGTGACCCGTTACTGCCTTGTGTGTTTCAAGGTCCAGACGGTCCGGGGCGAGGCCAGCGCGCCTCTCCTGCGGGGTCCTGTGTCCTGCCGACTTGTCAGGGTCACTTTGCGCGTGTGCGTCCCTCTGGTCCCGCAGGAAGTTCAGCGCCACCTTCCACCTGCCTTGCCGCACTCTCGGCATTAGCTATTTCTCCAAAGTCCCTGGTTCCTTCTAGTGGAAAGTAACTTAGAACCCGAGCTCTGGGTGCCCAGAGAGCCCGCCGCTGGCCCTCTGGGTGGACAGAGCTGCCGCGCAGATGCACGGACCGCGCCAGGCTGCGCGTCCCGTCCCCTCCCCGCCCCCCCTGGGGTGTTGAAGGCCGGAGTTTTTCCGGGACGGTCACGCAGCGTGCGGGGCCAGGGCAAGTGAAAACGGGGTAACCTGGTTCAAAAGGGAGGACCAGACAGTGCCAAAGGACCAAAGGCAGGCGTTCCCCTTCCTCCTGGGGTCCCTCTCTGGACTTGTCACCGCGTTCTCTTTCGGTACAGGGAGACCTACAGGGGGACGGCACACCATCAGCAGTGCCCGGGTACACCCTGTGACCTGGGCAAGCGCTGTTCCCTCGCCTCCACTGGCACCGCCAGGGCGGGTAGAGAGGCCAAGCATCTCCCCGCCCCAGCCCACCCTCCCACCGTGGCCGCGGGCGACCCCTGGGCGCTGCCACTGCGGGCCTGGCGCTGGGGTGCCTGGAGCAGCACAGGTGCCCCAGAGCTCTCTGAGCGCATTGGGCAGAGGCTGGCAGCAGTCACCAGGTGGGGACGGAGACAGGAGGCCAGCAGGGGTCTGCGAGCGTCAAGGGAAGGTGGCCGGGACCCTGACTCAGGGAGGCAGGAGGAAACGAGATGTGGGACCACTCCTGAGCCAAGGCTCCAGACCCTTGTGTGTGCTCCTTGTCCCATCGGACACTAAGCATGGGGCCCTCGGAGCCCTGGGCTGTGCGACAGGAGTCCCACGTCCAGGAAGCTCCCTGCCTACCCGACAGTTCCAGCACCAACCCAACACAGGGGGCCTTTTGCTCTCCCACACCAACCGCGAGGAGGCGGGGTCCAGGGCTAGCTGCTCCTGTCCTCTGGTTGCGAGCCACCTGCTGTTCCTACCTGGCTCCTTGTCTTAGAAGCCAGCCTCACCACGGGGGCCCCTGGCACCTTGGCCAGGGGCTGCCACCCAGGTGATGGGCACCCACCTGGCAATGGGCAGCACCCCACCACAGACCCCCTCCTCACCCTGCAGCACCACGTCCCAGCCCCGCTTGGGGAAGCCACCTCCACACTGGGGGCACAGGCCCGCTCTGGGGGCCCACCGCTGCCTGCCCACCACAGACGCCTACCTTTTAAAATGGCTTTGGAATTGAATTGATCCGAAAAAGAAGAGAAAAGAAGGGAAGGGGAAGGGGAAAAGTAGGCAGAGGGCCCCAGAGGATTTCTCTGAGCATGAAAAGCTGATTCTAGAACTTCTTTGAAAGAGCAAAGGCCTGAGCAGAAGTCCCTGAAGGTGAGCAGAATTACCAGAGACCTGGTGAGTGCAACCAGGACAACTAAAATGCACACGCGTTGGCATAAAAAAACAATAATATGGTGTAATGCAATAAGGAGTCCAAGAGGGAACACTGACTTATGCAAATTTGTCTTGCTCAGTGGGGAAAGTGTGGGCCGGAGCCTGCTGTCCAACAACTCGCTCTCCTGGGAGAAGCATTCTCACCTGAGCACATGCGTCAAAACAAACTCCATGTGGAATAAAAAGTACACACTGGAAAAAACAAAGGGAGGGAAGAGGAAGGAAGAAAGGAAGGAGGAAAGAAAAAATGGGGAAAAAAGAAATAAAGAAATACGGGACAGAAGAAAGAAGAAAGGAGGGAGGGAGGGAAAGAAAGAAGGAAAGATGAAGATACCAGGAAAAGACATGCGGAGACTTCTAGAACATGAGGGCAAGCTGGGCTTCTTTGAGCCAGACCAAACAGCAACAAAAACATAACACAACAAGCCCAAAGCAAAATCCATAATGTAAGATTGTGTATATTTGGCTACCTTTTAAAAGAAAATTAAAAGACAAGAGACTGTTTAGAAGAAACACTTGCTAACTATAAAATGGATAAACTTTTAATAGTTGAAAGGACATTTACCAAGAATTACTACAAATAAGACAGAGATAATCTGGAATAATAGTGAACAAAGAGTATGATTATGTAAAGAATAAACCACAAAATTAAAATGTCCAGTAAACATTAAAAACGTGTTCAGTCTCTCAGTTCTAACCAGGTGTCAGGACTGCATGTGGGCTTGGGATGGGTGAGCAGTTGGGCCAGGGTCCCTGATGGAGCCAGCACTCAGCATGTGAGCGAGGCCACGGAAACTCTGCCCCCACCACATCTTACCTCACAGGGGTGGTTTTCAGGGATTCTTTAGGGCAGTGGATTCAAATCTTGCCACAGTCGAGAAATTGACAAAAAGCTTCCAAGCTGTACATGGATCTTTTTCTCTCTCTCTCTCTTTATTTTTAAAATGAAAACCCCAGAAAGATGTATCAGATTTGTGTAAATGAGGGTATACCAGAGGGTGGCCAGTTTTGCTTTATGATCTTATGAAGGAAAATTTGTGACCCTACATATATATATATATACACACACAACACATATACATATATATATATATATATATATATATATATATATCCCGAACCAGCAACGGGACTTTGTTTATATTGCAAATAAATATTATTTTTTCTTTAAAAAAAAAAAAAAAAAACGTGTTCAGTCTCATTAAAAATCAGGACTGGCCAAAATAAAGCACACTGAAATGTCATTTTGTACCTGCAGATTGGCAAACATGAAAATATGTTGATTGCTGAAAACCAATTTGCCTGAAGTTGTGAGGTAAGACGTGCTCATAAAGTATTGGGAGATATATAAATTATTCAGCCCTTTTAGAGACAAGTTCAATCATAAAACTATGTATGTATGTTTACTATATCATATTTTAGATTTTTACATTATTTTGTTTTAAATTTATGGTTATGTAAATTAAGTGTGCAAACCCTTCAGTCCAGAAATGTAACTCCTATTTATCTTAGAAAAACAAAGGCACAAGGAAATGTATATAAGTATTTTTATAAAAGCACAGGTTGGTTGTCCTTATTCTGAAAATTTTAAATCTGAAATGCTCTAAAATCCAAAACTTCTCGAGAGCCCACATGATGCTGCAAGTGGAAAATTTTATACTGTGCAAATTTGTTTCATGTGCAAAATTATTTATAATACTGTGTAGCCAGGCATGGTGGCCCTTGCCTGTAATCCCAGCAGCTCAGGAGGCTGAGGCAGGAAGATCGCGAGTTCAAAGCCAGCCTCAGCAACTTAGGGAGGCCCTAAGCAACTCAGTGAGATCCTGTCTCTAAATAAAATACCAAAATAGGGCTGAGGATGTGGCTCAGTGGTCGAGTGCCCCTGAGTTCAATCCCCGGTACCAAGAAAGAAAAAAACAAAACAAAACTGTAAATTTACCTTCAGCCACCATGCATAAGGTGTATATGAAACATAGTCTACACCTGGGCCCCATGCCCAAGAGATCTCACTATTTCATGTGTGAATATTCCCAAATCCCAAATCTGGAACCCACTGGTCCCAGACAATTCAAATAAGGGATACTCACCCTGTGCAAATCACCAACCGCGATTTTGTGTATGTGTGGTCACAGGAGTGGCAGCCCCCACCCTTGCCATCTCATGCAACCTAGCTACGTGAGTGAGATCCCCGTGTCTTTGCCAGACACTGCTCATCTCAATTGCCACGTACACTCAAGGGCAGGATGTGCGTGGGGCAGGTCACCAGGGTGTAGAGATGATGGGCACCTTCTTAGAATTCTACCTGCCGCTACATCTCTTGAGTTGCAATTATTAAAAACCAATCCTTAATTTTTTCCATTGATAAAATTATCTGGGCAGGGGAGAAGGAAGGAAGAAAGGGGATTTACTGGCAAGGTAGAATTTCATTTTCAAAGTGGAGTTTTTACAGCGAAGAGATGCCAGAATCTTTTTGTTTTATGATTTATTCAGAGCCTACTATATACACTGATTTTAAATAGTCCCTTCAAGCCATAGTGCACTGAAAAATACATATTTAAAGAGTATGTGAAATTGAATCACCTCTAGACAATTATTTTGAAAAATTAATTCCTGACTGATGATTTTTTTAAAAAGAGAAATCAAGTCCATTGTTGAGATTCCATTTTCCTCATATTTTTTGTGCAATTATATTAAATTAAAAATTGAGGCTCTGGGTGGTTCTGACATGCTTTGGGGGGCAAAGTTAAGATTGAAGGATCAAATTAAAAAAAAGGTCCCCTATGGAATGTGCATTTGGGCGGTGATTATTTGCATGAAATCGAGTGAGGGAAAGAGGATGGAATGAACCTTGTTCTTGCAACAAAAAAAAAAAAAAAAAAAAAAAAGAAAATGATAACATCAACTAAGAAGCAGGTCAGCTAATGAAGATGGAAGAGAAAAGGAGGAAGGGAGGGGAGATGGCCTTGGTGCAGGCCCGTTGCATGTTAGGGTCCAGCAGAGCTTCTCTGTGGCTCTCAAGGGCTCCCCAGCAAACCTGCAGTGTTGGGGTATCAACTGGCAGCCCCTCTGCAGTGGTGGGCATCGTCCTGTTCCAGTGCAACCCTGGCCCCGTTTATGGAAACAAGCAAATCTGCAAGTGCTTCATGCATTGGCCTAAAGAATGGTTTGTGGTTCGGGAAAGCCCAGCTGTTCCTTTTCACTTCTCCCAGCAAATGCCACAACAGTTCAGGCAAATGTTTTTGTTAGGAAGCCACTTCCCAGGCCAATAAACATCTTCAGCAGCAGTAAACATTCAGGGTGTCAGTTTGGGGCAAGAGAAAGTCCTGCCCTGTCCCGCTGCTGCCACCAGGGAAGATAAACTGTAGTTCATGTGCACTTCAAGGTGTTTGAGCAACAGGCCCCAGACTGGCTTCAGGGTGGGTTTAGTTTGTCCAGTGCGGTATTTCAAAAAAGTTCTAAAAACAAATTAGATGTCATCACTGATAATCAGGCAATCTCAAGTAACATCTGGGTTCCTGATTTCTGAAAAAATTAGAAGCTCTGTCAACACGATCCTATTTTATTTCATAAACAGCATCAGCTGCTGGGCATGGTGGTGTATGCCTGTAATCCCAGTGACTCAGGAGGCTGAAGCAGGAGGATTTCAAGTTGGAGGCCAGCCTCAGCAACTTAGTCAGGCCCTACTAAGTGAGGCCCTACACCATGTATGTATAAAATGTCAAAATACACTCTACTGTCATGTATATTTAATATATATATTTTTAATTGCACCAGCTGACTGGACCTGAGTAGAAGATATCCTCTCCTGATCGTCCCAGGCTTCACTGTGCCTGTCTCATACCTGGTCTTCGTTCACGTGTCGTTATTCACTGGCCTCTACGGGAATTTTAGTTAGTAGCTCTTAATTCAGTGTATCTCTAAGTTTTCCACTTGGGGAGCATCAAGCTGAACCCTTTCTTTCGCACTGTTCTACAGGGACAGAGGTGGAGCTCGGTGGTCATCTCCTGACCTCCACGTGGTCCGTCTTCCTGCAGGACCCTGCCTCCCCTTCTCCACATCCACCCCGGGGAGCTGATGTTTTGCAAATTTCTTTCCAACTATGTTCCTAAAATGCATTGTTGCATATTCTTCCTTTTTCTCTTTTAAAGAGAAACCTTGATTACGTGGCATCTATTTTAGCAGGAAGTCTGCTCTGAGGCTTTTGAGCTGCTTCTAATTGGAATTCATGATTAAGACAGTGTCTCCAAGGCAGAGTGGGTCGGATCATCCACGGGGATCTCAGACCATGCGAGCCTGTCTAAGAATTATTTTAATCTAAAATAATAAAAATGACATTAACCTTTACTGATAATTAACATTCCAGTTGGCAGCAGTGCTCCCTCTGATTGCCTGTTAGAGGCTTGAGTCTTTGGAGGTGTTTGAGACACTAGGAGAAGAGATGGAATTTTCTAATGCCGGGGGTTAACTCCTTCATAGATGTGTTAAGTCAATTAACTCAGGCTACTTCGAAATGAATAGGTGCGGGCTGGAAGTGTGGCTCAGTGGTACAGCTCTTGTCTGCAAATGAACAGATGCTACTCAGGAATGATCCATGTGCCTCTTTTATTTATTTATTTATTTATTTATTTATTTATTTATTTATTTATTTATTTTTAATATTTATTTATTTGTTCTAGTTGTACACAATGCGTTTATTTGTATGTGGTGCTGAGGATCGAACCCGGGCCGCGCATGTGCAAGGCGAGCGCTCTGCCGCTGAGCCACAACCCCTTATTTATTTTTTTTAATACTTTCCATGTTGGTAGTTGGAGGCCCTTGAAGTGGGTTTTCAGGTTTGGGAAGAGCTGAAAATTTTTCTCTGTTCCGGTTCCCCAAAGCAAATCATCTCATATTAGTAGGACTTCTGGATCCACACCTGTCTGACCACTTGCCCAATCAGTCAGCAGTAGGGCCTTTAACTGGGAGAGTAAAAATTCTGGTGCACCATCTTACTGCAGGCTGGCAACAGCCCAGTGACCTCACAATGAAGAGAATCTAGGTGATAGTTTGCCTGACACTTGTTTGATAAAAGAAAAATCCTGCCAGTAAGATGGCCTTCTGGGGTGGCTACCCAGGGAAAGGAGGCAACTCCGTGACCTCAGCCAGCAACAGGCCTGCTCCTATCAACCACAGAACCCAATGGGGGCCCACTTCCCAGAGGCACTGGTCAGCGTCCCATCCCTAGGACAACAAACCTGAGATAATCAATGTACAAAGAGAAAAGATTAAGCAGCTTGTGGCAGCGCACACTTGTAATCCCAGCTACTTGAGAGGCAGAGGAAGGAGGATCTCAAGTTTGAGGCAGCCTGGGTGGACAATGTAGCAAGACTATGTCTGGAAATAAAATGAAAGGGGCTGAAAAGTGGCTCAGTGGTATAGTACTTGCCTAGCATGCAGGAGGCCCTGGATTTAATCCCCAGTACCACACACACACACACACACACACACACACACACACACACACACACGGGGCGGGGCGGCGGGGGGGGGGGTGCGGAGAAAGAGAGAGATTTATTTTGACACACAGTCTTGGAGATTCCAGTCCATGATCAACTGGTCCTGATGCTTTGGGCCCGTGGCATACAAAGGGGACCTACAGTCTCCTTTGGAGTCATGTCCCCCAGTGATCTAAACATTTCCTAGACCTCTCCTCTTAAAGATTCTACAACCTCCCACCCTCCCAACCAGGCCCAAATGCATGGGCTTTTGGGGGACATTCGGGATCCAAATCATGGCTCTGTATGTTTAAATGTCAAGACATTCAGTAGATCACGTTCTAGTCCCTTACTTTGCATGACCTGGTGAGTCAGGCTCCTGTTGAGACGTCTTGGACTTCCTGTTCAGGTGGAAAACGGACCAACTCCTCCCCTTTCCTGTCTGCCTCCACCTCCAGCCTGTTGTTGTACATGTGAGTCTGCATTTGTCCAAGCCCTGTCACTCCCCTTGGTCTCCCCTGGGCCACAGGGCGTGCATGTCAGAACAGACTTGGCTCTTGGAGAACAGTCCTGGGTAGGAGGCTCACAGGGCCCTGGAAGGAGAGTCCCAGGTCCCAGGGTGCAGAGCGTGGAGATTGCACGAGGGCCGAGGGCAACACGTGTCCTCAGCCTTGATGATTTCGCCCCCCGAGAGGGCTCAGCCGGAGGAGGGCCAGATGGGGACTTCATGGCCACTCTGGTTTGAATTAAATCAACCCTTCCCAAATGAAAATGGGTAAGTGGCCAAAGAGATCCTTTGGGAGAAGGTGCTAGGAGTCATGCAGACCAGGAAGAGGGCAGAGTTAACATTCCTCCCGGGCCAAGCGCTTGGTCAGCCACACACTTACTCAGGGCCTTCAAGGTCAAGGCAGCACTTAAAAAAGTAAGAGAGAGAAAATGACTTTTTCTTAAAAGAAACTTGGGCTACGGAGAGAACATTCTGAAAACAGATGTTTTGAAAGGTTATTGTTAAGGGATTATTGTTAATATATTTACATTATTTGAAATTATATAAATGCCTTACATAAAGGCCACATCTGCTCACACTTTAAAGTCCTGGAAACTGAATTTTTTAAAATACAACTTAGAATCATCTTGACTGAGCCTTTCAATGGATTTTAAGCTCATGTGTTAAAAGGTAAAAATTAAACATTTTTTAATTAGTTTGCAAGAACAACAGCTTAACCAAAGGAAGGTAGAAATAACCAGACAGATCTCAACAAAAACCTTTTCAAAACTGGTGTTTGGAGTTGAGAGATGGAAAACATTTTTTTTTTTTTTTAAAGTACAGCAACAGACACTGTTCTTGCAGTTAAAGAACACAACTTTATAAATTACCTTTTCATTTATGACAGCCATTAAAATCAAGCATTGGCATAAACTATACCACGTAATTTTAGACCATACAGAATCAACCAAGAACTGGACTATAATGAAGGCTATTCGATATTCAAATGGCAATAATAATTCAGTAAAACTAAGAAACTTCCTTTTATCCTTGGATGATTTTTTTTTAGAATATTATTGATTTCTTCTCTATCCTTTCCTCTTTTTTCCTTGTATATGCTTTCTTATTTATAGATATGATATGAAGTAAGTAAATAAATGAATTTTATTAGAGGAATTGTTTAAAAATATTTTCCTAATAACGCCCCTGGTCTGAAGTTTGCGGATGATTGACAGAGGGGAGATGGTGATCTAGAGTAAGCCAAGCGAGGCGCCTTTACTATCAACCCTTGCCAGGTCAGCACCCAGATGGGTGTTTGCTTCTTTCTCCTCTTGAACCTTTCAAATACTCTGTGCCATCTGCTTCTGGGTGCGGGGGTGGGGCTGCTGGTCCCTGGCACTCAGAAGCCTCTGGTTTCTGTTTTGTAATCAAAGTGATGGAGGCGACCAGAGGCAGTTAGCTTTTGTTTAAATAAACTCTTGCTTTTTTAAGACTGATTTGCTGAATCCTGTTTATTCAATCCCTAACAGAAAGTCACCGATGAGGGCAAGAGACATGGAAAGCCACCAAGCGGAGGGCAGCGTGTTGACGCTCAGTGAACATGGGTGTGGTAGCCACGTCCAGAAGCCAGTGGCAGTTGGTGGTGTCTCTAGAACCGCCGTGCCCGCTTTATGGGCGCTCAGTCTGTATACCAGCTGCATTCAGTAAGCACTATTATTTGCTCCAATTCTGCCTTGTGAGATAATTTCAGATTTTCAGGAAGTGATAGCAATAGCACAGAGGTTTTTCATATGCCCTTCACCCAGCTCCCCCGTGGCTGTTAGCAACTTACCGAGAGTCTAAGTGCCAACCTCATGAAGTGACCGTTGGTGCCATTCTGTTAACTAACCCGAGACCTTATTCAAGCTCAGTCAGTTTCTCCCTCATGTCTTTTTTCTGTCCCCGAATCTAACACGGAAGCCCACATTCCATTTGGATGTTTTGTCCCTAGTGTCCCCAATCTCAGACGATTTCTCCATCTTCCTTGTTTTTCTTGATCTTGACTCTTGTCTGATCAAGAAAAACAAGGAAGATGGAGCCTGTTCCTTCAGCTGGAGCCTCTCGTCCCTCGGTACAGCTCCCTCTTCACTGCCTTGGGTCGCAGCTCACATGCCACCTTCCCCAGGAGACCTTCCCTGGCAGCCACTTTAATCCCACCTGCAACCCTGGAACCCCCTCTCTGCCTCCCTGCTCACCCGCCCCTACGCTGTCCAAACTTCTGATGACACAGGTGCGTGCAGAGGGGTGTCAGAGATGACCACCAGCCCTGCTAGCTGCCACCTGCATGAGGACTGGGGTGTGCTCATGGTGCTCATGGCTGTCCCCCGCCCCAGCATCTAGGGCAGTGTCCAGCACACAGTGGACATTTGATCAGCAGTCGCCGAATGGACAAATCAACTTCGGAGCATGAATGACCCACAGACGGGACCGTCTCCAGCTGGGTGTGGCTCTGTGGTAGAGTGTCCTCGGGCATGCGCAGGGCCTGGCCTCCATCCTCTGCACCCAACAGAAACAAAAAGTACCGAAGATTTCACTATGGGAAACAGGAGAACGCACCTGCATCCCACCTCTCCCTAGGCGGCCGGCGGCTGTCCACCCCAAGTCCCCAGGTAGAGCCGGCTCCAGAAGGGCTGCGCAGCGGAGTCCCGGCCTCCGCCCTTCAGGTCCTCCCTCACCAACCTCCAGAATGTCTCCGGAGCTCTGCTGTGCCCACCGAGCTGCTTCCTGTTGGTGGGACCTCCCATGGGGTGGCCCTTGGCCTCCGCAGGCTCATGTCACCCTCCGGCAGCTGCTTCCAGTGGACAGGGAGGGCCTCTCCTTCCCAAGATGTGCCAGTAACACTGAGGCCTGCCCGATTGCTGTGGCGGAGGGGCCCAATTCTCTGACTGGCAGGGCCGTGGGTTCTCTGACTCTTGGTAGTGGGATGAGAGGAGGGGAAATGGGGGCGCAGGCTGGCCGGGCATGATCACTAGTCGTCTGCATGACAATTTTTATGTACCCCCCCCCCCCGGGTCACATGCACTGGGATCCTGCTCCTTCAGGGCTGGGGAGGGGTCCCGGCATGTGTACTTTCAGGAAGCAAGCCACGGGGACTTTGAGTCACAGCCTCGGTTGGAATGATTGGCTTACAGATTTTGCTCCAAACTCCTGGAGCAAGAAAGGGCCTATTTCACAAATGTGCTTCTAAAGCTTGTTGGCGCCAGGCACGCCAGGTGTCGTGTGCATTGTGTTGAGGACTGTGGTAGGAGTCATCTGGTACTTCCTTGCCCACAGGGACAACAAAGTCATGGCCCTGCTTGTCTCACCTCAGAGTTGACCATGTGACACCTGATGGCCAATTAGAACCAGCCACCTCCCTGGCTGCAGTGCTTCATCCAAGAACAGACACAAGGAAAACCAGGTCAATGGCCCCTTCCCGGGGCTCTGGGTGGAGCCGTCAGGGAGTTGTCCCCTTTATTTGGGGGATTAATATCATTAAGATATCCAGGAAATTTCTCAAATATTCAGGGATCAAACAAAGTTAATATTAAGGGGGAAAATCACAAAATAAATTTTAAAATGTCTTAAATGGAATAATAATGATAGTAAAACCATCCAAATTTATGGGATGCAGTTGAAGATGTGCTTAAGAGGAAAATTTGTATCTTTAAATGCTTATGTTAGAACATAAACAAGATGCGTATACTTCATTATCTAAGATTCCACCTAAGAAGAGCCAAATAAATTAAACCCAAAGTATAATGAAGGAAATAATAAAGAAGAAAATCCAATGAAATAGTACATAGAAAAATATTAGAGAAAGCAATAAAATGAAAAGTTGGTTCTATGAAAACATCAATAAAATGAATAAACATTTAGTTAGAGGGACCATTAAAAAGAGAATAAAACATCGATTTCCTGTATCAGGAATGCAAGAGGGATCATCACTGCAGATCCTAAAAGTATCAAAAGGGTAAAAAGGAAAGGCTGTAAAGGCCTTTATGCCAATAAATTCAATAATTTAGATGAAATGAGTAAATTCCTTGAAAAGTATGACTTAATAAAACTGATATACTTAGCAATAAGTAATATGATTCTCTCCATAACTATCCAAGAAACTGAATTTCAGAGCTGGGCACGCATGGTGGGGCATGCCTGTAATCCCAGTGGCTCGGGAGGCTGAGGCAGGAGGATCACAAATTCATAGCCAGCCTCAGCAGCTTAGCGAGGCCCTAAGCAATGCAGTGAGATCCTGTCTCTAAATAAAAAAAAAAAAAATAAAAAGGGCTGGGATGTGGCTCAGTGGTTAAGCAACCCTGGGTTAAATACCCAATACCCAAAAAAAGGAAGAAACTGAATTCCATATTTGGAACCTGCCCACAACAAAAATCCATGGCTCAGATAACCCCGCAGGTGAATTCTATCAGACACGTAAGGCAGGAACAGCATCAGCCCTCCACAAGCCTTTTCAGCAACTACAAAAGGTGAGAACACTTCCCAAATCTTCCAGTGAGGTCAGTGTCGTCCTAATGTCCAAATCAAAGTTGTCACAGAAAAAGAAAATAACCAATAACTCCAATGAACATAGATATAGACTCCTGGACAAAATAGTAGCAAATTGAAAACAGCAATATGGGTTCATTCCAAGAAGAAAAGACAGGCTCAGTGGTCAATAACTGGTGTGATTCCTCACAGAAGCAGAACGAAGAACAACAGCAAAAGTGTGGTTGCTCAGTAGCTGCAGTTGCAGCAGGTGACAAAATTCAACGCCATTCCTGATTTTTAAAAAAATACCTCTCAGCAAACTCAAGTAGAGGGGAACTTCCTCAATCTGATAGAAGACATCAAATTGTAATAACCTGTGGGTAAAATTATTACATAACAGTGACAACATAGTCGTTTTTGGCCTGAATGTCAGGAATCAAGACGTTAGCTTTCAGCTCCATTCAACATCAGACTTAAAAAGAGCAGAGATTAGATAGTGTGGCGTTAGTTTCAGGACAGACATAAATTAATGGAACCAGATACAAAATCCAGAAATACCTGCACTTGTAGGGTAAATGGGTTTTTGACAAAAGCACTGTTTCGTCAGCCTTCTCGCCACTGTGACTAAAAGACCCTACCAGAACAATTGCAGAGGAGGAAAAGTTTATGTGAGGGCTCAGGGTTTCAGAGGTCTCAGTCCACAGAAGTCTGGCTCCCTGCCTCGGGGCTCAAGGTGAGGCAGGACATCATGGCACAAGAGTGTGGCAGAGGGAAGTGGCTCACATGATGATCAGGAAGCAGAGAGATGTCTGCATGCTCCAGATACAAATATATACCCCATGCCCCCAGTGAGCCACTTCCAGCCACACCCTACCTGCCTTCACTTCCCACCCAGTTTAAACCCATCGGGGATTAATCCACTGATTAGCTTAAGGCTTAGCCCAGTCATTTCTCCTCTAAACCCTCTTGCATAGTCTCACACGTGAGCTTTTGGGGGACACCTCATTGCCAAATCATAACAGGTACCAAGGAAACGCAACGGAAAGGGGGAGTTACTCCAATGGAAGGTTCTGGAATATCTGAGTATTTATATGGGAGGAAATGAAACACACACACACACACACACACACACACACACACACACCATACAAAAAAAGTAATCCAAAGCGTGCCATCAACCTAAATAAATGCAAGAGCTGAAACAGTCACGTTTCTGGAAGAATTGCAGAACCTCTTTGTGATTTGCAGTTGGGCAAAAACCAAACCAAAACAAAAAAACGCTTTAAACAAGCCCGGAAAACACAAACCAAATGGGAAAATAATGAATAGATGGATTTCATCAAAATTAAAAAAAAAAAAAATTGGTTCTTTGAGTCACACAGTGAACAGGTGAGCACAACCTTGAAGACACAGTTTTCAATAAGCGTGTGTGGCGAGGGTTTGTGTTTAGGCTACGCAAGGATTCTCACGAGTCCAGCAGACCCGCCTGTCCTGCGGCATCTCCCACGGGGTGGGACGTAGCTGGACCAGCTGAAATCACGGTGGGATCTCCAGGATCTTCATGGCACTCATGGCCTGGAGTCCTGAGCTGGGGTTATCACAGCTGCAAGGGAGCCCTGACACGTGGCAGCTCCCATGGGAGCCGTGGCCCCTCTCCATGCCGGGGGCAGACAGGAGGGAACACGGCCTTTCCCAGAAGCAAATGGGAGTTAATTTTTTCTCTGCTGTTCTTTTATAAGAGATGCTTGATATGAGCATGAAATTAAGACATACAAAAAAGCATGCACAAAAAAAGTTAAAATTAAAAAAGAAAAGATCAATGAAAACAGACCCAAGCACTGTCCCCAAAGTCAGCATTATTAGAAAAGACAAGAAAAAAAAAATTTTTTTTTTTTTTTTTTTTTTTTTTTTTTTGTAGTTGTAGATGGACAGCATGCCTTCATTTTATTTGTTTAATTGTATGTGGTGCTAAGGATCGAATCCAGTGGCTCACACAAGCCAGGCAAGTGCTCTGCCACTGAGCTACGGCCCCAGCCTCAGAAAAGACTTTTAAAAACTATGACCCAAAATACTAAAGGATGTAGCAAAACTGGTGGCCCACATGCGTGGAGAGATGGGTGATGAGAGATACGCAAACTCTAAAAGAGAATCGAATGACGGTGCTGGAAATGGAAACTTCGATATCAGCACTGGCGGATTGGGGCGATGTCAACTGAAACGTGAGCGGGCTGGGGCGGGGGTGAGTGAGCTTCAGGGAGGCCCCGAGGCCCCAGAGCAGCCAAAACAACCTGGAAGGAACCCTGAAGAATTCACACCGATCTCACAGTTCTTTCTAAAGAAAGCCACAATAATCAAGACAGTATGGCCCTGGCATAAAGATGGCCAAACAGATCCACGGGACAGAATAGAAAATCCAGAAACAGATTCACACTTTCACGGTCAATTGGTTTTCGACCGAGTTGCCAAGTCGATTCAATGGGGGAACAGAACGTCTTTTTGACAAATGGTGTTGGAACAGTTGAACCTCTGTAGGGAGGAAGCAGCCGACCCCCAGCCCTGTCTCTCTCCAAACGCGCAGATTAATCCAAGCCGGATCACAGCCCTGAGTGCAAGACCCACAACCATAAGGCTTCCAGAAGAAAACCTTGGGGAGGGGAGAAAGATTTCTCCTACAGCCCTAGCTCCATTGAAAAAATTGATGAAATGGGCTACATCAAAGCTAAATATTCCAGCTCATTCATAATATCCCCAAAATCAAAAACAGCCCAAACGCTTGTCGACAAATAAATGGGTAAATAAATGTTGTATCCGTGATGTGGGATGCTGTTCAGCATTGGGAGGAACAGAAAAAAAAAAAAAAAAATATATATATATATATAGAGAGAGAGAGAGAGAGAGAGAGAGAGAGGGGATCACAGCCTCTCGGACAGAAATTCCCTGTGTTTCTCTTTTGCTAGCAAAGCAATAAAACTTCTTTTTCCTTTTTCTCAAAAAAAAAAAAAAAAAGATAGCCGAGCGCGGTGGCGCACGCCTGTAATCCCAGCACTTGGGAGGCTGAGGCAGGAGAATCGCGAGTTCAAAGCCAGCCTCAGCAATGGCAAGGAACTTAGCAACTCAGTGAGACCCTGTCTCTACTAAAATACAAAATAAGGGCTGGGGATGTGGCCCAGTGGTCGAGTGCCCCTGAGTTCAATCCCTGGTACCAAAAAAAAAAAAGGTTTGGGGAGAGATGTTAGATATAGAATGGAGTATGGACTAGTGAAGGTCAAGGTTAGGCAGAACTCAACTTTGGTGAGAGAAATAATGTTGACTGGAGTGGGAACTTGGCTAATAGAAGCATGGGAGAACTTTCTAGATGGGGAACTCAAGATGTTTTATGTCTTATTTGCTGGTTAATTTTGTGTATTATAACTGTAAAATCTCACTGAATAGTGCTCTTCATTATATCAGTCGGTACCAATGCAAATTATGCCTTAATTAAAAAAAAAAAAAAAACACTATAGAATAGGAAGTGTTACTATCCCTATTTCCAAGTGAAGAAACTCAGGCTTAGCGGGCTTAGGTGACTACAGTCACGCAGGAGGTGGCTACACTGATTCCCGAGTCCTGATTGACCTGAAGCCACGGGAGCTTCCTGCTGCCTTTCTTTTCTAGTATTAATAAAAATCCCCCAAATCCAAGGATCTCTAGTATATCTGCATTTGGCTGGAAGGTGCATTGAGATGGAGCTCAGGGAACAACTAATGGGCTTCACAGACCCTGTATTTTGGTGCATTTTATTCTAATCAGTTTATTTTCTAAACATTTGTCATTGAAGGCGCAGAGCACATTAACCGTCAGGAGCTCCAGCCGGGGAACCAGGGAAACAGACCCCAGCACGACAGCTCCTAGCCAGATGACTGCTGCTGCCACCAAGCTCTACCCCGAGGCTGGGGCTGCAGCTGGCTGAGCACTCTGCTCTGTCCCCCACACTCTGTGCTTCTAGAAAAATTCCTTGTGATACCTGCTCCCAGGAACAAAGGCTCAACACAGTGCAACGACCTGTTAGGAAAGACCTCTCACCTGCAGCGATCCTGTCCTTCAGCCTCCTTCCAGCCCAGCAGAGGAAACCTCCCTTCCTTTTGGCCTCTCTGCACCCTGACAAAGCTTACGAAATGGGGAGGTTTGGTTACAAAAGATGCGTCTGGAACGCGCGCCAGTCTGCAGGGAGAACTTGCTTCCTTGACTCATCAGCGGGCGAGAGGAGGCCAGCGCTCCTCTAAGCACTGACACTGAGGACTCAGCAATGCGAGATTCTCCCCAGGATCAAGCAAACAAGCATCCGACGATACACCTGAAATGCAGATTCCTGTGAAGAGTGAATTCCTTTCCACGTCACTAGAGAAAGGCAGAGCAGAAAGTCCAGAGCAGAAGCCAGAAACAAAGGATGCAGGAAAAGAAAAGAAAAAAAAAAAAAAAAAAAAAAAAAAAAAAAACCCCAAACGTGCACAACCACAAAGACTCTTGTTTTATCTTCATGATAGAAATAAAACCAAATTCATCCATTAAGACAGCACAGCTTAGCATCAGACTTAGAAATAAGCTTTCCAAAGACGATTTAATAACATGGAAACCACTCTTCATTCAATTGCAAGCCAAAAAGCAAGATCATAAACTCTAGAAAAAGGTTTCTTCCTATGGTTAAAAATATACCAAAATATTAACAGTGATCATATCCAGGTAGTGAGATTTTGGGTGATGACCATTTTCTTTAAAACACTGTAATTTGCAAGTATTCTACTGTAAGACCACATCTGCAATGCTTTTGGCAGTAAGTAATGAAAAGTCAGATTATTGGTGCCTTAAATCATGAGAATGTATATATATATATATATATATATATATATATATACACATATATGTGTGTGTATATACATACATATGTACACACACATATATATACATATATATTTTTTTTTTTTTAATTTGAAGGCTAGTGATTTCAGGCTTGATCTGGAACCTTAAGAGTGACCCCAAGTACCCCAGCTCCTTCTTTCTACTCCATCATCTTCATAGTGTGGCACTTTGTTGCCAGGTTTCTTGTCTCACAAACACAAAATGGATGCCACAGCCCCCGGTGTCACAGTCTTTTCAAAGACAGGAAGGGCAAATGTGGCCAGGTCAGGGGCAGAAATTCAGTCTTGCCTTTTATCAGGGTGCAAAACTACTTCCTAAAATCTATCCCATCAGACTGATTTTTACTTATAATTGGCCGTAGCTGGATCATACAGCTACCCCTAAACATCTCCCTAGGACCCTGGGAATTCTGTGTTCAGAACAAAACAGAGCTGGGCTTCAGACGTGGGTACAGTCTGCCCCGAGGGATAAATGAAAGGGCAACACACAGATGGTGGGGAGATGTTTCTGGTAGACAGACAGACAGACATACCTGTACACACACACACACACACACACACACACACCATGTATGTACAATTTGGGTCATACCAATTTTCTTTTAAAAAATCTTTTTTTCTCTCTGTAGTTTTCAAGGTCCCATGATGACTATGATTACAAAATTACTTTTGTAAATGAGAAAACCTTTAAGAGTCCTGCCTCTGGTGGCTTTATTGCCACTTCCTGTGCACGCTGAGTACATAAGCCCTGTTCTCACTGTGAGCCCACCATGGTCCAGCCCGGGGTGGCCTGAGACAGGGTCTCACTTACTCACAAAAGCCCCAGGAGGTGGACACTATTGTGGGTCCCGTTTTTCACACAAGGAAACCAAGACTCTGAGAAGTGAAGGGAGTGACTCAGCCAAGGTCTCACAGGAGGGAGACTCAAGCCAGGACCCAGCCGAGGTCCAGCAGCTTCAGAGCTCACGGCAGCCCCACAGTGCCGTCTTCCCTGGCTGTCACTTCTGCACCCCTTCCCGCTGCCATAGTTTCACTGCTTACCTATGGACTCTGGGGAATGGACATTATTACACTGAATGCTTTAAAAACCTTTCAGAAGCCGGGCACGGTGGCGCATGCCTGTAATCCCAGCTCTTGGGAGGCTGAGGCAGGAGGATCATGAGTTCAAAGCCAGCCTCAGCAATGGCGAGGCACTTAGCAACTCAGTGAGACCCTGTCTCTAAATAAAATACAAAAAAGGGCTGGGGATGTGGCCCAGTGGTCGAGTGCCCCTGAGTTCAATCCCTGGTACAAAACAAACAGACAATAAAAACCTTCCAGAAGTGCTATTACTTGGTATGCACCTTTCTGAAACTTGCTTTTCATAGTTAACGCTGATTCTGAGATGGGCCTCTCTTGACAGGTGGCCCTTCGTCTCTGCCACACACTGATCATGACGTACAACGGTATCTATTTTTCCCATCACTGGGACCTTCAGTGTCCCCACCCCCAACTGTATGAGCCATCTTGTGTTTGGCTGCATCCTCATACAAGTAGCCCAGGCACACGTAGGACACAAAACTAGGAGCACAGCTGCTGGTTGTCAACACTCCCTAGTGACAGACTGCTCTCCCATCTGTGATGACACCTGTGCTCCACAAACTTGTGAACACTTGGTGCTAGCACATGAATTGTTTTGCTGGATAACTTTAGAGTTAAAAGGTAGTCTTGAAGTTAAAAAAAATAAAAATAAAAACCTCTAACCTTTAAAATATTCAGGGCTTATTATGTCTCTGATGCCAGGTGAGAGTCAAATCAGACTGAGAGCTTGTTGAGACAGGTGTTGAGAGAGAGAAAGAGGAACCTGCGTGGTAGTGCATGCCTATAATCCCAGAGACTTAAGAGGATCGCAAATTTGAGACTGGTCTCAGTAGTTTAGTGAGACCCTAAGCAACTTAGCAAGACCCTGTCCCAAAATAAAAAAATAACAAGGACTGGGAATGTAGCCCAGTGGTAAAGCATCCTTGCGTTAAATCCCCAATACCAAGAAAAGAAAGAAAGAAAAGAAAAATTGAGTGAGGTTCAGTTCACATCCAGTTACATGCACACTTCTTGAGTGGCAGTGGGTGAGTCCTGGCCAATGCCTACGCAGATGTCCCGCACCACAGTCAGGATATAGGACACTGTCATCACCCCCAGGAAGCTCCCACGTGCCCTTCCCAGTCCCTCCTCACACCCACCCCTGGCCCTGGGAAACCGAGGTCCGTGCTGTCACTAAGGTTGGATCTGCCCTTCCGGAGCCTCCCATAGATGGAGTCACGTGGCACCTGCTCCTTCGTGCCTGCTTCTGTGGTTCAGCGTGTTTTGAGACCCGCCCTGTCCCTGTGTGGGTCAGAACCAGTTGCCTTGTCATCACTGTGTGGCGACCCAGAGGACACCAGTTCCACGTGCTGTTTATCCTTTTGCCCCCATGGATGCTTGACTTGTCTTCTTTTTTTGGGGGGGAAGGGGTACCAAGGATTGAACTCAGGGGCACTCGACCACTGAGCCTCGTCCCCAGCCCTATTTTGTGTTTTATTAGAGACAGGGTCTCACTGAGTTGCTCAGCACCTCACTTTTGCTGAGGCTGGCTTTGAACTCGCGATCCTCCTGTCCCCCACCTCCCGAGCTGCTGGGATTCTGGGCGTGCGCCACCGTGCCTGGCCGAATCTTCTCCTTTTGACTCCCATGAGTTGTGCTGCTGTGATGGTGTCACTGGCAGGTCTTGGCGAGGTCCTAAGCTTGCCTGTCTCTTTGGGGTAAATGCTGAGTGGGGGAGCGGCGTGCGTACCCCTCTGGGTCGCTCCTGGCCTTACTTACCTGGGAATCACCTGGCTTCGTGGGGAAGCAAGTGCATCCTCTGTGAGAAGAAGAAGGGAGGGAGAAAACTGAGAAATGAAGGAAGAAAAGGAGAGCAGGGAGGGAGGAACAGAGCATTGTTCTAATCTGAGGAAACATTCTAAGCAGATTATTTGGAGTTGAACCCTTCTCCCTGGGAGGGTCTTAAACGATGCCAGGGGCCATTTGGAGGTTGGGCTGCAGAACAGAGAAGCTCACTTTGTCACTGGTAATATCTGAATCGTCGCTTTTGCAGAAGCGTGGCCAGGGCGAGCGGTCACGTGTCAAGGACAGACCAAACTCCCACTGTTCGTGTTCTCGACCTTGAGCCACACAGCCACTCCTGGCGATCCTGAGAGGAGAGACTTTACAGTGCACCTCTCAGGAGGCGCCGAACCCAGGGGAGGGGCACGCAGGACGAGGATTCAGCTCGCCTGTGATTCAGTCTGGGCCACTCTGAGCTCATTCCAGAGGGAGCCCCATGGCCTCTCCCAGGACAGGCGAGGGTGACACCTAAGTAGCAACCCGCTGCCAGGCACAGGCAATGGAGGGGCGGGTGCAGCTCAGAAGTCATCCGTTCATTCGTTCATGTGCTCATCCAGAAAACTGAAAGGTTTCTAAGAGCTTTTGTGCTCCCAAGGGGTCGAGCTCTGTGATGCGGCCTGGGCTAGCCCCAGATAGGAAGGCAAAAGACACCAAGCCCTGGCCGGCGGGGACCCACAGCTCTTTGCCACACCTGGAGACCGGCAGCCCCAGACAGACTCGGTGGGGGTCTGGCTGGCTGTGTGGCCTTGGGCAGCTCACCTCGCCTCCCCGAGCCTGTTTTCCCATCTGCAAAATGGGAACAAGAGTTCACGGCTCCGGGGAGGAGCCAGCTTTGGAAGGCCTGGAGCTTTGACAACTTTGGGCTCTTTTCTAAGAATAAGTTAGAAGCAAGTGTCCCTTTGGCCAACACCACAGCGCGTCCTCCTGAGCTGAGTGTGGGGATCCCCAGTGCTTTGTGGGGAAGCGTGAAAGTGAAGTGGCTGAGGCTTATGGTAACTCCGCCTTGGCCCACCGCGGCCTTTCAATCCCAGGTTCCTTAAGAAGGTGGTCACGAGACACAGCAGGCACCGCAGCAGCAACGTCCCTGGGCAGGCACGGTTCTGAGCACGAGACAAAAGCGGGCTTGCCAATCCTCACAGCGAATGTGGGAAGAGGTGCCATTCAACATCCCATTTTACAGATCAGGAGATGGAGGCCCAGAGGGTTTGATCCTTGCCCTGCAGCCTGGCTTGGGGCAGTCTGGCTCCAAGGTCTCTGCCCTTGACCACTGGCCTTTATGACTGGTTGAAAAGCAGAGCTTACCGCCTTCTCTTGAATCACTGCAGCAAGCCCCAGTGCGTGAAGACCTCTTCCTGTCACACAGGTGGAAGCCCCTCCGGAGCTCAGAAGCCTGCTTTCTGAAAATTGCAACCCTGGTCAAAGGACATGTTTTCCCCAAGGAGGTTGTGTGAAAACGCCACCCCTCCTCAGGATACGTGTGACACGCGACCTGCTCGCCAGAGCCCCAGTCCCTCGGCTGGGTGATGCTGGGAACTCTGAGCTCAATCACCTTCCGCCTCTACTTTCCATCATCCCTGATGGGAAAGCCAGGGACAAATCCTGCCGTACCCTCCGCATAGCGCAGAGGCACTCAGAAACAGACGCGCAGGCGCGGATTTGCGAGCAGGGCTAGGCTGGCCCCGGCTGGTTCTCTCGGGGTGGATGTGTGCTCCGTGGAGGACCTGCCTTCCGTCGGCCTCCCGGACTCTGGCTCGTGCAGGCTCAGAGGCCACGCTGCGTCTTGCGTCCACCTCTGAAGCCGCAGTGATCCTTTCTGGTCTTCGGGGCCTCTGTCGAGATACCTCCTTTTCTTCCTTCTTCAAAGTAGAGAGCGGTTTCTCTCGTTTTTTATTTTTGCAGGCCCGTGATAAACTCCTCTTCTGATAAAAAAGCACCTCTGTCTCCTCCAGGGCCCTCCCCATCCACATAATCCGAGTAGCAGCCACCGAGCTACAGGGACCAAACCTGGCCAACTAGCATCAGTCTGAGGACTGCTGGTACCATGGTGAGGTTCCTTTCTCCTGGGGTCTTGAGCAGACGGGATGTCAGCCTGCAGCTGCGTAGGAACACCTTTTCCACCACGAGAGGGTGGCCTCTATTTCCATTTGCTTAAAGTAGCTTGAGCTGTTTCTATCAACTGCAACTGAAAAGTTCTTCAAGGATGCACTTTCCTTTCATTTGGATCCCTCTTGTTTGTCCTTTGGATGTCAGCTTAGAGCCTCCCTGGTTCCCAAGTCAGGTGCGTCCCTCCTCTCTAGACCCAGGGAATCCTGTCTTTTCCACGTATCAGCACTGAAATCGCTGCGCTGTCATTTCCTGATTGCTTCTTTGATTCCCTCCCTAGACTCGGGGCCACAAACATGTGCCTGGGGGTAGGGTAGGCTGTTTGTCATTTTTATTGATCAAATATATCACTGAACTATGGGGGTGGTGACCATCAATGTGCATGGACAGAGAAACTTTAAAAATTTTCTAATTAATTGCCCTGGGGACAGGAAATCCCAAGGCTTGGCTCCGTAAGGAGGCCGTACCTAGAACAAGACTTAAGGAGTGAAATTAAAATGTACCTCTTTCTGCAAAGAATCACAGAGAACAGAGGTTGCCTTGCAGCAGGCAGAGAGGTGCCATTGCTCTGGCCCCAGTAGATTTCCATTCCTCGTCCTGCACCTGTTGATGCCGGGCTGCAGTTTTGCACTTTGGATTCTACAAAACGCTCTCTCTCTATAACAAACCCCTTTGCTTTGTTTATAGGACCCAGTTGCAATGTCACCGAAGTTTCTCTTAGTTTCAAATGAAGGGCCTCCCTAACCAACTACCCCCCAAATAACTCCAGAACACATGCACATCATTCAGGAGAAGGATCCTTGATTGGGGGCGGGGAGGAAAATTTCATCCCAAGCAAATATTTCACTGGTTATGTTTTGAAACCTCTCTCCCTCCAACACACACACACACACACACACACACACACACACACACACACAAATTTACTCAGACTTTTAGTTCAAAAAAGAAAATCAGCTTCTCCTCTTCCTGCTCATTCTTCAAGGGTGTTGAATGATTTGTGAAGTAGACTGTCTGGAGAAATAAGGAAGCAGATTAATGGCTGTTTACTCAGCGGACCGACAGGCGGATGATGAGAGACAAACAAGAAACCTGGCTCGGCTAGCAAGAAACAAAGCAGCCCGGCCGTCCACCGAGCAGGACTGGGCTGCGCTGGTTACACACCTGAGCTCACTTAACCCCGGCACTGCCGAGATCTAGCTACTGCCATTCCCCCGGCACAGGGGAGGGAGGGTGCTAGGGCAGGGGTGTCCTATGATTTGCACAACTAGACCTTCCACCTGGTACTGGAATAGTCCAACCTGGAACCCAGCCTCCCCGGGCCCGAAGCCCTCAGTTCCTAACCACGCAGTTACGTCGCATGCTTAAAAGTATGACCCTGACACCTCAGGCCACCTCTTTGTATATAAGGTTTTCACTGGCACAAAGCCACAGCCATCCATTTACATGTTGTCATCTCTGGTGGCTTTTGTGGACTCCAATAGTGCAACAGAGATCACCCCCACAGCCTGCAAAATCTCAACAATTGACTCTCGGACCATCACGGAGAAAGTATGCCGACCTCTGCCACATGCAGTGTCTTATCAAACGGAAAAGAAGCGAGCTCTGAAATGGTGACTCTATTACCTGACCCCACCCGATGACGTACCTGGGTGATGGTCACGCAAGGACAGAAAGAAATGTGTGTATGTTTGAGAAATAGAGCAGTGGTATAGATTTCTTTTTGAGGAACAGGGGACTGCTCTAATAATAAATTTTTAAATTAAAAAGTTAATTGGATTTCTTAAAAACTACAATGAGAATTGGAACATCTCTGCTTGATCTGGATCAGGTTGGCAAAACACACAGTTTTCTCCTCGGGCTGGAATTGGGGGTGTCTCAAAAGGCAAATCATTGCAAATTGTGGGAAGCAATCAGATCAAAATCTCCTGCCCACTGGGGAGATTTGGACGCTGTTATTGCCTTGGAATCGGGCTCCAAGTGTGACCCTGGAGCAGCGCTGAGGTGGGTGGTCAGCACGAGGGGTAGCAAAAGGTCCCCAGCTTTTTCAGACACTTCCCTCTGTCTTTGGCACCTGGAGGAGAATCCATGCAGAGATGATGTAAGCAACGTTGTCGAGAATGCAGCATTTGGGTATGAGGGGCTTGTGCTTCCGATTGGCTGGCTGAGCCTGGGAAGTGACATGCCCATCAATCTTTCAGGAGTGCAGAGCTCTTTGGACCAGGATCCCCTGCAAGAAATAGGCAAGGAGCAGGCAACCTCGGGGAAACCTCTTTAAAGAAACGCCAGAGGCTGGCCATCCCGGTAGAGGTTGGTTTTTTTTTTTTTTTTTTTTTGGTACCAGAGATTGAACTCAGGGGCACTTGGCCACTGGGCCACATCCCCAGCCCTTTTTCATATTTTATTAGAGACAGGGTCTCACTGAGTTGCTAAGTGCCTCGCCATTGCTGAGGCTGGCTTTGAACTCGAGATCCTCCTGCCTCAGCCTCCCAAGTGCTGGGATTACAGGCTTGTGCCACCGCGCCCAGCTCCAATAGAGTTCTAAAAGCCAGGTCTGGGGTAACTTCATACCAGACCCAATGGTTGGCTCTCGCCAGATGCCTGGGCGCGATCTCAGTGCTCATGCCAGGGTCCCAGTCTGGTAATACCCACGAGGCTCCTCTTTTTCTTTTCCTGTCCTGATAACACTCCTTTAACTTCTTGAGAAGTTCCGACTTGTTCGTGTTTAAATGTCCTTTGCAACAAAAAGTTGTCCTTCCGCTGGCAGGCTGCGGCCATTCAGCAAACAATTTGGGGGCTTTGAACACGATCTTGATGGTGACAACTCTCAGCATTTATCTCCAGCCCAGACTTTCCCCTGCATTCCAGATTCGGAGCCCGCTGCTCCCCAGCACCTCCTATAGCGTGTCTAACGGGCATTTCCAACTTCATAGGGCCCAGTCCAGCTCCTGGTCACGTGGGCGTGCACGGACACATACATGTGCACAGGCGCGCACACAGAGAGGCTTCCTCCTTTGGTTTATTGTCTTTTTTCGTGCCCTCAAGATTTCAAAGATAACCAGGCACGGTGACGCACACTGGCGTTAATTAACGGCACATATTTATGGAACAAAGTTGGATGTGGCATCATGTGTATGGGTGGCATGTAATGATCCGATTCCAGTCATCAGCATTTCCATCATTTCTTTGTGTTGGGAATCTTCAAAATCCTCTCCTCTGGTCACTCTGAAGGGGACAGTGAACTGCCGCAAGTGCCGTCCCCCTGCTGTGCTCTGGGACGCTGGCGCTCCTTCTTTTTTTTTTTTTTTTTTTTTTTTTTTTTTTAATATTTATTTATTTGCTTTAGTTGTATACAATGCGTTTATTTTTACATGGTGCTGAGGATCGAACCTGGGCCGCACACGTGCTGTAGGCGAGCGCTCTACCGCTGAGCCACGCAATGGCCCCAACGCTCCTTCTTTTTAACTGGATTTTGGTACCTCTGTCCACCCTCTCTCTGCCCCAATCCCCAGGGACCTCTGTCCTCTCTTGCCTGTGACAAGGACTTCTTCAGCTTGCACGCTGATCTTCCTCCTAAAGCACACACGTCCTTTTTTCAGAGGCCCAGGCCGGACACCTTGCTATTATTCTCCTCCCTGCCATTGTCACCCACTCACATCCACCCGTCACCAGAGCCTGGCCCCCCTTATCAACTCCAGTGCCACTATCGTGACCCAAGCCAATGACACCATGCAGGTGCCTTGCTGTAGGGAGCCTCGCCCGGCCTCTGCCGTGACCCGTCTTGGCTCAGCTTTCTGAGAGATCCTGTTAGAGCGAGAGGGACACCGTGACTTCTCTCCACTCAGGGCTTCCCTTCTCGCTCAGAGTAAAAGCCACAGTCCCCACAAGGAGAATGGGCTCCAGGTGACCTCCTCTCCGAGTCCCCTGCCTCTCTGGGCTGTCTTGTCTGGCTGGCTTCTCGCTGCTCCTCAGACACGTGGGGTCACGCTCATCTCTCGAGACTTTTGTCCTTGCCGGTCCCTCTGCCTGGAAGCTCCTCCCCACTTAAAATGACCTCACGTGACAGCTGTGCCCGGCGGTGATGATGGTTCCTTGGGGAAGTCTGAATTCAGAACTAAGATTATTGGTGGGTGGGGAGCAATTATAATGGTGATTCCAAAATTCTTTTGGTCTGGGTGAATAAAATTAATATTATAATCAGAAGCCATGCATCATTTTTAATAGGAGAGAGAGAGAGAGAGAGAGACACGTTGAATCATCGACGCGAGGACTTCTCACTACAACGCACCAAGCCGCGGTGAAGTTTGGTTCTCTAAATACAGATGAACGCTCCTTGCAGGAGCCCTGTTTGCGGAGATAGCTAAGATTGCGGTTGACTATTGGGCCATAGACATTTTTGGGCATTTCCGCTTTCCGTAGTCTCACGGGATCTCGCGGGACTTGGTCGAGGCTCTCGAGAGATTTGAACGGTGACTCAGCAGATCGAGCGAGCGCCATTGCTGCTCGGGCGCATGGGAAGAGACCAGAGGGAGAAAAGACAGGGTTATCGCTATTGTGTAAAACTTCTACTAAAATATTTGGCATTCACCCTGCTACTATTATTACTCCCTATTCATCGTCACAGATTGAATATTTATGCTTCAACGATAATGACTGGGCTATAGCTAGATGCTCTACCTCTGCAAATTTTGATAATCACCTTCCTAAGTCTCCTATATTATCTTTTTGTATTAATCATCCTATTATATTTCCACAGGTAATAAAAAATCAACCTATTCCTAAGGCATTTAATGTGTTTACAGATGGGTCCTCAAATGGTACTGCTGCAGTAGTCACTACAAAGGAAAGTATGACTTACATAACTGCACACAAATCAGCTCAACTTGTGGAATTGGAAGCTGTGGTAAGAGCTCTGGAACATTTTAGAGACCAGCCCATAAACATTTTTTCAGATAGCCACTATATTGTACAAGCCGTCCCAAAATTAGAGTTAGCAGGACCAATAGCACCTCATACTCCAGCCTTTAAATTGTTTTATCAAATACAAAAACTTTTGTGGGCAAGAAAAGAACCTCTATTCATAGGCCATATTAGAGCACATACTAATTTGCCTGGCCCCCTCCATGAAAGTAATCAAAAGGCTGATGAACTTACAAAAACTATATTTATACTTTCAGCGCTACAACAAGCTACTTTATTTCATTCCCAGTTTCACGTCAACAGCACCACCTTGCAACGTAGGTTTAAAATCACAAAGGAGCAAGCCAGAACAATTGTAAAAGATTGTAAATCTTGTATGACACATTTGCCCAATCCTCATTTTGGTGTTAACCCTAGAGGATTAATGCCCAATCATTTGTGGCAGATGGATGTTACTCATGAGCCAAGTTTTGGAAAATTGCGATTTATTCATGTAACCATAGATACATGCTCAGGCATGATTTTTGCTTCCTTACATTCTGGAGAAAAAGTTAAAGATGTCACATCTCATTGTTTACAAGCTTTTGCTGCATTGGGCATCCCCAAAATGCTTAAAACAGATAATGGCCCCGCATATACGTCCTCATCTTTCAAAGAGTTTTGCGCAAAATTCAACATATCCCATAAAACAGGCATCCCATACAATCCTCAGGGTCAGGGCATTATTGAAAGAGCAAACCGCACACTAAAAGTTATGTTGTTAAAACAGAAAGAAGGAAACTGGAAAAATCCTAAGGACAGATTGGCAGTTGCCCTGTTTACCTTAAATTTTTTAACTTTAGACTCTGATGGTTATTCTGCTGGAGACAGACATTGGAACCCACATCAACAACATAAACCTTTGGTTTACTGGAAGGATGTTCTTTCAGGTACATGGAAGGGTCCAGATCCAGTGTTAATTTGGGGGAGAGGATCTGTTTGTGTTTTTCCAAAGCATGAATCCTCTCCAATATGGATACCATCTAGATTAATAAAGCAAGTACCAAATCAAAAGGATCAAGATGAAGTTGTTGAGGAATCAAGATTAATAAAAAAGGTACAAAATCAAGAGGACCATGATGAAGATATGGAATGATTCCCTTAAAAGAGTCCTTCAAAATACATCACAAATTAAGTGTCATTCCTCCCAGCTGGGACGAAGAGATCTCTCTTTAGTGTGCACACAATTGTATTTTTTTTTATATATATGTGTTTATGTCTGTGTATTTGTCTAAATTTCATGTTAATGTGACGTCACAAATATATGTTTGTATATGCGTCTATCTGTCCAGTGTGACATCAAAAATAACAAAGCGCTTGTGAATATATATATATATATATATATATATATATATATGGATCCAAATAACTCTAATTCATTTAAGTTTAAGAGTATTCAAATTGGGTAAATAATTTAATAAGTGAAGGTACCTTCAATTTTGTTTTATAGGTGTCCCAGGGATTTCTCTTTAGCGAAAAATATGACTAGGGCTGTATAACCTGATATTTTGGTGTTTTGACATAAGGTTGCTTATTTGTTATTAACTTCATTTGTTTAATAAATGATTAATTTCAATTATTTCAACAGGTAAAGGACTGCTGTATATGCAGAAACACGAGAGTTCCAGCTAACAAATTATTTCTCCAAAGTGCTTTTAGTTTTTCTTTAATCTATCTTTAATACAGTAAATACCCTCAGTCTTTCTTTGTTTTGTTCTAAACATGATGTTTTGCCAGCTTATGTTTGTGGGAGCTCAGGCTGCAATGTGTGTGAGCAGAAATCAACTTTAATTTTCTAATCTAATAATTCTATTTTTTAGTTTGACAACTCGCCTCTTGACTCAGTGCTGGAATAGCACTGCCTTTCCTTTAATAATTGATGCTTGAGTCTCTAGGGAGCGGGCCCTGAAGATTTGCCGGTGGCATTGTCTAGACATAAAAAAGACGGCTGCTTCTACAGATGCAGGGATCGCGGTCGCTGCAAGCATCCCTGCTGCTCAAATGTCAAACAACCTCACCAGCGGTGTGGCCTCTGCTCTGCATGCATGGGGCCTCCTAGATCTACGTGTTATAACAAGTGGACATTTTGATCTTTCATTGTTTGGGACTTCATGGGACAGTACCTTGGGGGTATTTGTTTAGAGAACTCAGTGTGTTACTTGATAGAACTTAAGGCAGCTGATTTGTTTAAAGAATTTGATATGCGCCGGCGCGGTGGCGCACGCCTGTAATCCCAGCATTTTGGGAGGCTGAGGCAGGAGGATCACGAGTTCAAAGCCAGCCTCAGCAATGGCGAGGCACTCAGCAACTCATTGAGACCCTGTCTCTAAATAAAATACAAAAAAAAGGGCTGGGGATGTGACCCAGTGGTCGAGTGCCCCTGAGTTCAATCCCTGGTACCACAAAAAAAAAAAAAAAAAAAAAAAAAGAATTTGATATGCTATGCAATTTGGCTCGTCACCAAAAGGCTTGTTGCCTTAAAGCCGCAGCATCTCCCCACAATTGGACGGCTGTTAGTCAACTTACACAGTCGATCCTAAAGGGCTCCATTGGATGGCTGGTTAGCCAATGACGGGTAAGATCCCCAGAGGGGGACAACCTAAGACAGGCACAGTCGCACGGGATAGTCTCATGTGGCCGACATATCAACCTAAGACAGGAGTCAAGGGCACAGCCTTGATTATCCGATGACGGGTAAGAATGTTGGTTGCACATAGACGTCCTAGAGCATCCCCTCTTTTAAAACAAAAAGGGGGAAATGCAGGAGCCCTGTTTGCGGAGATAGCTAAGATTGCGGTTGACTATTGGGCCATAGACATTTTTGGGCATTTCCGCTTTCCGTAGTCTCACGGGATCTCGCGGGACTTGGTCGAGGCTCTCGAGAGATTTGAACGGTGACTCAGCAGATCGAGCGAGCGCCATTGCTGCTCGGGCGCATGGGAAGAGACCAGAGGGAGAAAAGACAGGGTTATCGCTATTGTGTAGATATATTGTAGTTTCTTGTAAGATTAAAGAATATTTTCGTCTCCATCCTGTCTCCGGACTCCTTCCCGCGGCGCTGCCGTTCCAGGCTGCAATCCTTTTCTGGCGACAACAGCTCCTGGGTGTTTAGAAGTCAGATCTCGAGGACCTCGACTCCTAAATCCGAGCCGGGTGGATGAAAAGGTCTTTTCCCATCAGAAAAGAATTGTGTACGTTCTATAACGTGTCCTCTGAAAATTTAACTCAACTGCATGCTTTTTGAATGTGAACTGGAGTTTGAATTTACAAATCAGCCTCTGACGCTGTAACTCAATGACAGTGACTTCACTGATCTTCTTAATCCCTTGCACTTAAGGGGACAGTCTGCTTTTTGTCCCTGTGCAAATTATAAAGTTAGTAACAGCAAATTTTGGCGATAGCAGAATGGATGGCCCTCCCCCACCCCTGCTCAGTAGCATCAGCAGAAGAGGCGGAGGTGGGTGGTGGAGGGGGCTGTGGGCCAGGTGGCCACACCCGTGTCCACCATCACCCTGGTGGAGATGGCCAAGAGCAGTGGGGAACTACGTGGATTTCACCCCCAGACAGACGTGGGTTCAAATCCCTGCTCCTGCGCTTTGCAGGTGTGTGACCTTGGGCAAGTCACTGGGTGTCTTCCAGCTTTCCTTTCCCTACCTCATTTATTGTGAGCCTAAAATGAGATCACGCTGGCAGAGGACTGTATAGCGAGTGGGCTCTCTCTCCTGAGGCCATCTGATGTCACCTCAGGATGTGTTTGAAACTGGAAAACTTCCAGAACCCCAGACTGGTTGAGTCGCCGCCAAGGTCGTAAAGCCAGTGAGCTGCAGAGCAGAATTCGAACCCAGGGTCCGACATCTATCTGGTGCTCGTGACAGCACCTGGGCATTTTTGGAACTTCAGCCACGTGGTAGCCACTTTCCATATATATATATATATATATATATATATATATATATATATATATATATTATTTTTTTTGCCAGATATATGCACCACCTGCAATATTATTTTCTTTCTTTTTTTTTTTTTTTTTTTTGTGGTACCGGGGATTGAACTCAGGGGCACTCGTCCACTGGGCCACATCCCCAGCCCTTTTTTGTATTTTATTTAGAGACAGGGTCTCACTGAGTTGCTAAGTGCCTCGCCACTGCTGAGGCTGGCTTTGAACTCGCGATCCTCCTGCCTCAGCCTCCCAAAGTGCTGGGATTACAGGCGTGAGCCACCGCGCCCGGCTTATTTTCTTAAGTATGTCTTTGAAGCAACTTGTTTTATTATTGTAATACATTTACTCGGGATGCAGCTCAGTGGTATGACCCTTGCCTGGCATGCACCAGGCCCTGGGTTCAATCTCTAGCACCGTGAAATAACCACAACAATAATAACAATACATATATTTAAATAAGAAACAATAGAACATTATTCAAAATGGAAACCAGTATCGTGATAGGACAGCAACTGTGCTGTTTTAAGTACGCCTCACGTATCAGCTTGTATCTGTAAATATCGATAAAGCCAAAACACTGTTGTTGGATTCCGCCTGGCTGCTCTGGCCTGCTGGGAGCCCCCAGCCTGAAGCCCCCTCTATCTCCATTATAGAGGTAGATTAGCAAAGGAGGGAGACTCCTCCCCCATGTAATCACGATGATTGAACAGGGATTGTGAATGTTATGGCTTTGGGTATGATACTTAAATCATATCCATAGATGGCAGGCAGCCACAGCACCATTTCCCAGCCCACCGCGGGGGACACCCGCCACGGGGCTGGACCTTACCACCCACCGAGGACTCTCCACCCAAGAGCTCATCCCATTTTTCCAAATCTTACGGCCGAAACCTGTGGTAACAGATGCGCCCACGGTCAAGTCCGCATCTGTTCCTTGCGACACTGAGCACAGTCCTGGTGACGCATCCGAGGCACCGCGTGAATCTCTCATTCCTTCCTCTCTCTGTTTCTTTTCTGTCCTTATCTATTTCATTTTTTGAAAATGCTGACCAAGACCGGTCCAACGAAGACTGAAGTTAAACTCCAAAGCCAACTACAGAAAAAAGATAAGAA
The DNA here is from genome assembly GCA_025594165.1 of Tamias sibiricus. Lineage (NCBI taxonomy): Eukaryota > Metazoa > Chordata > Mammalia > Rodentia > Sciuridae > Tamias > Tamias sibiricus. The sequence continues at coordinate 164,993,194 of CM046659.1, forward strand.
GACTTGAGCGCAGATGGGGTGGGGAGAAAGGGAGAGAGCGAGAGAGGGAGAGAGAGAGACAGACAGACAGAAGAGAGAGACCGGGGGGAGAGAAGAAATAGAGACAAAGAGACAGAGAGGGAGAGAGACAGAGAGAGAGGGAGAGAGAGAAGAAATAGAGACAAAGAGACAGACAGAAGAGAGAGACAGAGAGAGAGAAGAAATAGAGACAAAGAGACAGAGAGGGAGAGAGACAGAGAGAGAGGGAGAGAGAGAGAAAGAGAGAGAGGGAGAGAGAGAGAAGAAATAGAGACAAAGAGACAGACAGAAGAGAGAGACAGAGAGAGACAGAGAGAAGAAATAGAGACAAACAAAGAGACAGGGAGAGAGAGAGACAGAGAGGGAAAGAGAGAGAAAGAGAGAGAGAGGGAGAGAGAGAAATAGAGGGGGGAGAGAGAGAGAGGGTGAGAGAGAGAGAGAGAGAAATAGAGACAACTGAAGAGACGGAGTGCTTTGGTGGCCCTGGGGCTCCCCAGCTCCTCTGGGGTGCCACCAGATCTGGCTGTTTTCAGCTACACCCGGACACTCGCCTCTTCTGGCTCATTGGTGACAAGTGTGCTGAGGAGCTTTCCAAAGGCAACGTGACGTGTTGATGTAAACCACTGATACTGCCATGTAATGGGTTTGTTTTTGTCCTTTTTCGTAGAAATGGATGAATATTTTCTAGAATTTCCCCAGTTTAAGTCCCTAAGAGGGTAAAAAGCCATAGAGATAAGCCGTGTCAATAAAAACTCCCTGGGGTCCCCTAGAAAGGTCCATTCGAAGAGTGTCAAGGGGGTGATGAAGCCAAAGGGGGTAACAAGGCCAAAAGCCTCGAGACCCGGCCTCCCTGAAACTCATCTGCTGGTTCCCGGTGGAGGGGAGAGGCAGAGCTTTGGGGAGCTGCGCCTGCAGGACGCGGGGCTCCACCTGCACCTTGAACCCACAGGGGGCTTTGCTGAGCTGGGGGAGGGCGGCCGGACCTGTACGCATGAGGAGGTGGGAGGGGCAAGGTTGAGGCCGTGGGGCAGGGCGGAGAGGGCCTGCTTGGTTGGAGGATGCTGTTGAGGGGCGAGATTCTGAGGCTAGTGGTGGAGGCCCTCCCGCCCCTCGGTGGTCTCTGCAGTTGTCTCAGAGGCCCCCTTGGCCCAAGAAAGCCAAACAGTCTGGTCTGCACTCCGCGAATGCTCCCTCCCCCTGTCCCAGGAGCTGAGCCCTCCCCAGGACCCCCCCGGGGGGTGGGAGTTGATCACAACCACAGCTAAAACCCAAACGGTTTCTTTTCTTTGGAAGGCCTCTCAAAACAGGAAGAGGGGCTGTTGCCGGGATTTGCCAAGAGTTAAGTCATTCCTCGCTGATACAAACAATTTCTCGGGTTACTCTTTGGGGCTCAGGAACATTCATGGACTGTGCGGGGTTGAACTCTTCAACTCTGAACCTCAGCCCCCTGGGTCGTCCGCTGGGGCTGGACCAAGGCCTCTGGCCCTGCCTGGGCTTTCAGAGACAGGGCCAAGGCACAGGGTGGGTGAGACAAGGCCCTGCCACCTCTGGGGGAGACCAAGTGGATTCCTATCGGGAGCCTTTTGAGGGTGGGCTGCTGCAGTCTTTCCCCCAATTAGGGGGGAGGATGGCTGGCTGGCAGGGCCCCAGGGCCAGGTGCTTCGCAGGTGAAGTCACACCACCAGGTAGTGCACAGAGACCGGATCAGGGAGGCAGGGTGACTGGAGTTTCGCTGTGCTGCTCCGCCCTGAGCCCCTGGTGTGTTGTTCTAGTGAGATTTGGGGTCACTCTGACCGAGATGCCTGACCAGAACAACTTAGAGGAGGGAGCGGTTATTTGCAGTTCATGGTTTCAGAGGTCCCAGTTCACAGAAGGCCGAGTCCATTGCTCTGGGACCTGAGGTGACGCAGTGCACCCCAGGGGAGGGACCTGCAGAGGGAAGCTGCTCAGCTCAGGACCAGGAAGGAGAGAGAGAGAGGAGGTGAGAGGGGAGGGGGCCGCAGCAAAGACGCGCCCTTCGGGGCAGTCCCCACAGACCCACCTCCTCCAGCCATGCCCCACCTGCCTATAGCTACCACCAGATTCAAAGTAGGACGGACTCGTGAGGCTACAGCTCTCGTAATCTACTAATTTTGCCTCTGAATAGTCCCGCATTAACAGGAGGTTTTAGGGGACACTTATTTCCAAACCGTAACACATGTATGATCTCATTTAATTCCCCCAACCGCCTTGTAGGGCAGAGCCGGTGGTTAAGACGACGACCCTGGAGCCGCCTGCCTGCCCCACATCCTGGGTCTGCCATGCCACCAGTCACATTTCTCAAAACAGCAGCAATGTCGTCCATCCCGAGGGTTCTACCCTGTAACTCCTTGCGTCCAGAGGCAAGGTCTTCGTGGGCTCCATCTGTTTTCTGCTTCTATAACAGAGTACCAGAGACTGGGAAATGTTATAAAGAAAAAAAATGTACTTCTCACAGTCCTGAAAGCTTGAAGTCCCAGGTCAAGGCGCGGCACCTGGTGACGGCCCTTGTGCTTCATCATAACGCAGTGAAGGCTGAGGAACAGGAGAGTGTGCGTGAGAGCAGGAGGGAAACCTGCATTTATGACAGACCCCTTCCCGCAACAAGCGCCTCAGCCCGTTCACCAAGGCAGACCTTGCGGCCTTGTAGCCTCTCGAGGCCCCCAACACCGCTGCACTGGGGACTAAGTTTCCCACACAGGGACTCCAGGGGACGTATCCAACCTGTGGTGGTTGCCTTCTTTTGCATCTGGATGACCGGCTTGTGGCCAACGCAACGTGGCAGAAGTGAAGCTAAGGGGCTTGCAGGGCCAGGTTGAGAAAGTCCCCGCTGTTCCCCCTCGTTTGCTGGGATGCTCCTGCTGGAGGCCCGAGCTGTCAGGTAAGAATACCCGGAGGCACCTGGGCAGGCCGGGCCAGGGGGGAGGCCACATGCAGGGGGGCCCAGCGGTGCCCGCTGAGTCATACTGGCCCAGGTGCCACATCCAGGAGTGAGTGACTGCAGATGCCAGTCGCGACCCCACTCCAGCCTTCGGTGTCCCAGATGGGGACCTGACCCTGTGCAGGACAGGTGAGGCGCCCCTGCAGGGCCCTGTCTGAATCCCCCGCCCATGGTCCCCACGAACACAGCAGAATGGTTTTCATTTTATGTCACCACGTCTGGGGTGGTTCTTATACAGGAGAAATAACTAGGAAGTGCCAGTAACTTGCTGTGTGATGTTGGGTGAGCTAGTTCACCTTTCTGAGCCCAGGGCTGCTGATCAGGAAAACAAAGGTAATTAGATAGACTCCGCAGAGGTACTGGGAGAATGAGACAACGAAGCTCAGAGCTCAGTACAGGACCTGGCACGTGACAAGTGTTTAATACGGGGTTTTAAATTAATTGTTGAAGAATCCTTAATAAATAGAAGTCAGGATAGGAGAGAAATAGCTTTCCATCCACAGTCTCTTTTGCTGTGACCTAGCGCTGGGGCCAAATGAGAAATGTAAACAAAATGAAATATAGAGCTGGGCGCGGTGGCACACACCTGTCATCCCACAGCTCAGGAGGCTGAGGCAGGAGGATCACAAGTTCAAGGCCAGCCTCAGCAACTGAGCGAGGCTCTAAGCAATTTAGTGAGAAATTTCTCAAAAATAAAAAGGGCTCAGCATGTGGCTCAGTGGTAAAGAGCCCTTGGGTTAAATGCCTGATACCAAAATAAATAAATATAAATTTAAAAAATGAAATATAGGGGCTGGGGTTGTGGCTCAGCGGCAGAGCACTCGCCTTGCATGTGCGCGGCCCGGGTTCAATCCTCAGCACCATGTAAACATAAATGCATTGCATTGTGTACAACTAAAGTAAATAAATAAATATTTAAAAAAAGAAAAAAATGAAATATACAGGTCACAGAAAAAATAATGGAACACACAAATTGATGAACGGAGCTGACACTCGAGTTCAGCATGGGGATCAGTGGGGTCTGCGGCCCACTAGAGCACGTATACATCTCTGAATGGGCCAGCCACTAATTAGCCCAGCCAATTGCTCATATGAAGAAATGTGGACCAGTTTCGTCAGGTATTCTAATTTTCCAAAAGAGCCGTAAATCCGTATTTGATGTGAAATGTCCCAATTCCTAAATATTAGCAAGGAGCTCAAATTCTTTAAAAAAAAAAAAAATATGTTCACTGGCTCAAATAAACATTCCAAGGGGTCACTTTGAGGCGCTGGTGTTATTAATGATGTGTGCTGGGAGGCCCGCGGACCAGGGCCAAAGAGACAGAGCCCCTCTTTCCCACCAGCGTCCACTGGGACCCGCCCTTCCCTGAAACAGACTCACAACACTCCGATCCCTTGCGGGTCTCCCTGGCCAATTCCAAACCACCTGTTTAGACCAGAGTTTCCCAACCTTCTAGAAATCATTGCTCTCCTAGGGAGCACTGTAAGACCGATTCTCCTTAATCCCCTCCCACCATGAAGTTCTAGCCCCGTCCATCTGTCCAGGCACTGGACGGATCATGCTTCAAACATAAAAGAGCAAGATTTTCTTTTTTTTTGACCCCAACAGTCCCATCAGTGGTGGGCCGGGGCAGCGTGATGGGTTGGATATGAAGTGTCCCCCGCTAAGGCTCTGGTGTTGGAGGCTTGGTCCCCACTGCAGCCAGGTTCAAGGTTGGCTTTGGGGAAGCGACTGGATCCCGAGGGCTCTGACCTCATCCGTGGGTGACGCCATGGACGGGTTCACGGTTGAGTGGGTGGCTGGGGGGGGGGGGGCCAGGAGAAGGTGAGGCCCGTTGGAGGAAGTGGGTCCCCCCCGGGGCGCACCTGGGCAGGTACCCGCTGCCCGGCCCCTTCCTCTCCCTGTCCCTCTGCTTCCTGGTTGCCGTGAGCTGAGCTCCTGTCTTCCACCGCAGCTTCCCCAGACGCGCGGCCTCCCTCAGGCCAGAGCGGTGCAGCCCGCAGACCCCGCGCGGGGGCTCTGAGGCCGTGGGCCCGTCTTCCCCCCCCAGGTTGTTTTTGTCAGCTATTTTGTTCCAGTGAGAGAAAACTGACTCACACAGGGAACCTGTCCCCCTCCCAGGGTTGCAGATGGGTTCTTGGAAGCAAACAGGGAAGGGAAGATGGTGCTTTCCCCGGGTGACACGTGTGTGGTGTTGGCATTTCATGGAGCAAAGGTGGAATTAGGGGGGAAGGTCTAAAAGGGCCCTTTGGGGGGTGGGGGGAAGGTCTAAAAGGGCCCCTTGGGGGGTGGTCTGAAAGCCAGGTGAAGGTCCGGACCTGTTGTGCCAACACCCCCCTCAGCTCCTTGCAGTGTTGGGGGTCGCCACACTCCCTCACTCCCTAGGGTGCAGCCTGAGGCTTCAGGGATTTTATTGGTCAGTGGGACTACATGTGGCTGCAGGAACAGCTGGATCCAGGTGTCCTATGAGGGTGTCAGAAGTCTGTCTCTTTTCACCCCTTGGCTCTCACTTTCTGTCTTCACTTGACTCTCAGGTGGGCTTTCCCTAAGGTGGTGAAGAAGATAGACCCAGCACCTCCAGGCTTATATCCCAGCTCAACATCCCCCTGTACTGGTAATCACCAGCAAACTCCTGAGTTTGGCTCAGATTCTTTCTATTTGGGTCACATGCCCATCCTCAATCATTCACTGTGCATAGGAAGAGAAAGCGTTGTCATTGGCTAAGCTGGGTCATGTGACCACCCTTGCCCCAATCACTGAGGTGAGTGAGTGACTGAGCCCACCTCATGTGCCTGTCTGGAACTAGGTTGGGATCAGTCCTGCCCAAGGAGGAGAGTGAAGGTGGTTTTCTTTTTCCCTAAAGAAAGCCAGACTGGGTTAGCCAAAGAAAAGGGAATTCATGCTGAGAAGGAAGGATTATCAGCTGTCACCTCTGGGGGCTGGACTGCCTTAGTGACTCCCAGATTGAATTCAGGGGAGACTCCCAGAAAATCCCCCAACATTCGAACCATTTTATTTATGTTAGAATAGGTTAGGGTTAATTCTCAGGGCTCAAGATGTTAACAGTAGACCTTTTGTTCTCTATTCTCCCACTCATGTCCCTCACCTCTCTCTCCCCCTGGGGAGGCAACACTGTTGCTAGTTTCTGAAGAGTATGTATTTGTCTCCTCTTGCTGCTGTAACAAAAGAGCCACAAATTTAGTGGCTTAAAACAACACAAATTGGTTATCTTTTACTTCTGTAGATTCCAAGTCCCACATAAGCTCACCCACCAAAATCAAGGTGCCACCAGGGCTGTGCTCCTTCATGGATGCCCCAGGGGACAATCTGTTTGCTTCCCTTTTCTAGTTTCCAGAGACCTGAGTTCCTCATCTCTGCTCTTCAAAGCCAGCCAAGGCCAGACATGCCTTGCTTTCCTTAGCCCCCCACCCCACCCCGCCAGGTATGAAGACCCTGTGGTTACCTTTGGTCCACCCAGAGTCCTGGATACCGCCCCATCTCCAGGCCAATTGATTACCAGCCTGAAGTAATCCCACCTATGACCTTAATGACTCCTTTCCATGTAGCCCAACATTTTCACAGGTTCCAGGGACTGGGATGTAGATATCTTCAGGGGACATTATTTTGCCTACCAAAGTATCCTTAAGAAACTATGCAGCCAGGTGTGGTAGCACATGCCAGTCATCCCAGGGACTCTGGAGGCTTACATGTTCAAGGAGGATTCAGGAGGATTGCAAGTTCAAGGCCAGCCTCAGCAACTTAAGAGACCTTGTCTCTGAATAAATAAATAGGGTTCCGGTTATAACTCAGTGGTACAGTGCCCCTTGGTTCAATCCCCTGTGGCACAGGAAAGAACAGAAAACAACAAATCTGTGCATACATAAGCAAATGAGTATTTTAATTTAAAACCTAGCAAAGAGCAGCATTGTGCAGTCAGATGTGGGGTACACCTGATTTTAACTTACGGGAATGAACAGCCAATTAACTGCCTTGGATCATGACCATCATTTATTTTTAAGGAAACATAATGCACAGCACATAATAAAAATGAAGTATTGCTTTGTGAAACTTTTGTTTCAGTCTGTTGTGGGTGGGTGCATATATGTGAACTGCGTCATGGTATAAAAAGTATTTTTTACAATGAGTCACGGTAAAAAATGTTGGGAAGTTATTATTATATAGTTTAGTGGTTATGTGAGGTTTTGCTGGGGTCAGACTCTCTGGCTCCATCCCTTACCAGCTGTGTGATCTTGAATAACTGACTGGATTTCCCTCAGCCTCAGTTTCTGTGTCTGTAAAATGGGGATGACATTGCGCCCACCTTGTGGGGTTCATGGAAAGATTCGGTGGGCTAAGATGGACTAGGTGTTTAGCACGGTGTTTGGCATGTGATAAACGCATTATTATCTTTGCTTTTTATTATCCTTATGATTCTTTAAAAGACATGCGGGCATAAAATTTCCAGGGGAGGAGGAACAGGGGTCTCACAGGGATTTCTGTACAGGCTGGAAGTGTGGGCTCCGCTCCATGGAGTGAAGGCCAGGAAACAGGGAGCAGAGTGGGGGTCCCAGCACCAAGCCCAGTGCTGTGGCCCACTCTGCCAGCTCCGGGTGAGGGTTTCAGAGGGGCCCGATGACAGGGAACTGTTGTCACCTGCCTCGGATGACACCTCAGAACCCTCCAACTCTGAGCACGTGTCGGTATTTCTGGAGGCCCCTCCTGCTCTCGGTGGGCGCAGCCTAGAGGTGGGCAGGCACGTAGCAGGTGGGTGACTGTGGGGGGCCGGGCAGCAGTGCTAAAGAGCAGCTAGAGCCTGGGGACAGAGAATCCGGGACCCTGGTGTGCCTGCGAGTGGGACCCAACGGAAGCTCCCTGGGAGGTGGGTTTGGCCGGATTCCTGCAGGGCTTCGGGTCGGGGGAGCCTCCGGTGGCTGCAGGGGCGTGGGAAGCGGCCTGCCCTGGGAGCTGAAGCAGGCTCAGAGTGTCATGAGGAGCCTCAAGAGGGAGGCCCAGCCGGGGCCGGGGGCACGGGGCTCGGGACAGGGCAGTGTTGGGAGCAGAGACAGAGAAGACAGGCTTCAGGCCTGCGGGTTTGGAAGGGAGACCCCCAAACAGAGAGAAAACGACTCTTGGTCTGGACCAGGTGATGTTCTATGATGCTTGATGTCATGTGTCAGGGTGGTGGGGTCAGGGTGCCCAGGTAGTTGGTGAAACCTTATTCTGGATAGCTCTATAAGGGACACTTTAGAAGACATTAACATTTAAACTGATTGGCTGAGCGCAGCGAGGGCCCTGTCCCCTCTCGCCACACTGGACTACTTAGCACGAAGTCAAACGCTAGTTCTTTGCAGGAACAAAATGAAAAAGGAAAATTCCTGTGAGCTTCTTGGAGGAAAATAAAGAAAGTAATATATATCGGGCCTGAGACAGAGAGGAGGATTGCAAACGTAGAAGGAAGTAAAATAATGATAAGAACACCGTTTTGGAATCCAAGGCAAAAACATGGCTTTCTAGAGAATATAAGTGACTTTGAAGGAAAATGTAAATGACTAAAATTGACTCCAAAAGAGGTCAGAAATGGCCAAAGGCAGTCAACCCCAAGAAAAAGAAAAATGTTGAAAATGTCCTGAGTGTTATTCAAAGTGTTACGGTCTAGAGAAATAGATGCAAAGGCCCCCAAATTATTTCTCAAAGTGCAAACTTAATGCCAAGCCTTGTTATTCTTAATATAATCAGGAAAACTCTAGATTATATTCGTTAATGAATGAAGGTGCTAAAATTCTCAATGAAGTGTCAGCAAATATAATCCAGCACCACACTGAAAGAATAATACATTGTGTGAGCCAGGGGCGTGGATTTCAGGGGGGGCAGGGAGCACTCAACCTTAGAAGCTCTGGTAATAGAGCCCAATCTCCTCTTCAAACTAAACCAGGGGTCCAGAGTTTGTATAAAAAAACACCAAGATGGGCCGGGCACGGTGGCGCACGCCTGTAATCCCAGCACTTTGGGAGGCTGAGGCAGGAGGATCACGAGTTCAAAGCCAGCTTCAGCAATGGCGAGGCACTTAGCAACTCAGTGAGACCTTGTCTCTAAATAAAATACAAAAAGGGCCAGGGATGTGGCCCACTGATCGAGTGCCCCTGAGTTCAATCCCTGGTACCACAAAAACAACAACAACAACAACAACAAAAAAAAAAAAAAAAAACACCAAGATGGCATTTGGTAAGACTCCACAGCCATTCCTAGTGGAAACTGTAAGTAAAACCAAGAATCGGAAGAAACTACATGAAGAGGAGAAAAAAGTGTTTACTGCAAACTAACAGTAGACCTGCTATCATGCTAGGAAAAATGATGTAGGCCCAGAAAATAAGAAGTAAGAGACGTGTTTGCCGGCAGCCCCATGAGTTCAGTTTGTAGCTACTGTGATTATATAAGGATATGAAATAAGTGATGAGGATTTTTGAAATAAAGAGGCTAAACAATCTCTATTCTGCAGATCACATATTTGCAAACTTAGAAAATTTGAAAGAACCTGCTTAAGTGATGTTCACATGGGTCTGTAATATCAGCAAATGGTAATTTATCATTTGCTTGAATATGTATGAAGAAATCGATAGCTTTTCTTTCTATTAGGAATAACTGATTATAAATGAACCTAGAAATATATTCCGCTCATATCGGCATTCATAATCATTAAAATACAAAGGAATTGAACAGGAAAAGTACAAGACTCACATAGAAGTGACTAAGATTTAATTAAAGAATAAGAAAACAAAAAAAACAAAAACAAAGAAGAAAAGCCTAAATAAATGAACTATATAAAAAGACACAAACTTTCAAATTAGACATGAGAATTTTCCAAATTTCATATAATTTCAATGTTGTGAAACTCTGAATTTCACAAAGTCTGAATTTTACAAAATCTCACATTTGGAAATCCATCCTACATAAATAAAATGGTCAATCTTGGACATAACACCAATATCTTGGTGCAACATCGATTATACAGGCAATGAATTGGGAATGATCTCCATGTCTTGGTGGGCATAGTGTAATAATTTCATAACTTACATTCCATCCATACTGTGACTTCTATGTTACAATTTGAATCAGATCTATATACTCAAACTGCAGAGGTATCCATGCCACATATTGGTTGCTCAAACTTTAGAAAAAATGGTGATCTTAGACCCGTGACTATATCTGGGCATGGGGGAGGAAAATGGTATAGAAAAATTCTCACTTAAGTTTTTTGGTTGGTTTTGTTTTGATACTGGGGGGTTGAACCCAGAGACCCTTTACCATTGAGCCACATCCCCAGCCCTTTCCAATGTATGTTTTTTATTTTGAGACAGAGTCTTGCTAAAAGTTGCTGAGGCTGGCCTTGAACTTGTGATCCTTCTGCCTCAGCCTCCTGGGTTGCTGGGATGACAGGTGAGCACTGCACACATAGTCTCATCTAATACTAAAGCCATGAGTTGAGCCATGAGTCGGGGGGTGTGTTTTAAGTAACCTCTGTTGGCTGATTTCTCTGTTGTATTGCTTTTGTTATTGGGAAGAAAAGTACAATTAAATGCATGGAGATACACACATACGTATGTTTAAAAACTTGAAAAAGGTGCTGCATAGGTTTCCCACGTATAGCTATTCTGTTACATTTAACCAGCATCCTACAGTCACCCTCTGGTTTGTTTTCCAATTTTTGCTATTACAAACAGGGCTTCAGTAGATTATCTTTGCACATATTTTTTTGCATATGCCATCTAGCCATTCAAATTCTCATTCACAGCTTCGTGTCTCCCAGATGCCACCCACTATGCAGGTGCTGGGGAGACAGCCCCTGGGGAATGGATATTCAGGTGGCGAGGCACAGGGATCATATGCTACATGCTCATACAATATAGCATCTGTGCTGTGGTTTGGGTAGGATTTGAGCATGTTTTCCAAGGATTCATGTGTCTGAAGCCTGGTCCTCTGTGTGGTGGTATTGATAGGCCACCGGACCACTGAGAGATGGGCTATTGGGGGACTGCCCTTGGAAAGAATTAAAGTAGTTCTTGTGGCACTCCTTGCTTAATCCTCAGAGGGTTGTTGTTAAAGAACAAGCCTGGATACTCTCTGGCTGCTCTGGCTTCCTCTCTGGTATGTGATCTCTCCCGCCAGCACACACCCTCAGGATGCTGTCTGCCTGAAGCATTAGCCAGGGATATGAGCCGATTCCAGCACTGTGCCTTTGAACCTCCAGAACTATGAGCCAGATAAACCTCTTTTATTTGTAAACCTACCCGACCTCGGGTATTTCGTTATAACAACAGAAAACTGACTAATACAACCTGGTGGTGAAGAAAAATAAAACCAGGTAACAGAGTGATGGGAGATACAGGGCAGGAGTCTGCTCTTTTAGACAAACTGGCCATGATGATTAGGTGACACCTGAGAGGACACATGAAGGAAGACAGGGAGTGAGGCCAGCATACACAGACATATGAAAAGAGAGAAATACACTGGGCATTGTGGCACATGCTGGTTACCTGTTGACTCAGGAGGTTGAGAAAGGAGGATTGCAAGTTCAAGACCAGTCTCAGCATCTTAGTGAGGCCCTAAGCAATTTAGCAAGAAAAAAAATCTCTTGGCACTTCATCCTTTAAAAACACAAACAAACAGTAGATTTAATAACCCCCTCATTTTAAAAAGAGATGGGGGAGAAATTCAGGAGTTTGCTTCTTTCTTCAGGCAGCAGATCTAGACCTCTGTAGCAGGGGGCCCTGTGTGGTGGCCAGTGAGGCAGAGTCGCAGCTCAGAGGACAGAGAGACATGTGCAGGACTCCTTGGTTTTGTGGATGAAGAAACCGAAACACAAACGTTGAACGATTTGCCCAAGAAAATTGGTTGAAGACCACAGTCTTCAACTTGACCTCTTTTTACTAGAAAATGCTGCTTCAAAAAAACAAAGCAGAGATTGCAGAGACCGTGGATGGTCGTACTGGGAAGTTAACGATTTGAGGGTGGCGATGCAGGAGCAGGCTGGAGGGAGGGAAAGTGGGTTAGCCAAGCTCCAAGTGTAGCCATGGGGACATGGGGACATGGGGACAGGGCTTTGCGGTGCAGAGAGGGCTACGAACGTGACATTCTGCAGTTGGTCCCCAGAGTTTGGGGAGTAAAGCCAACGTCAGGAAATGAGCTCTGCTGGCTGGCTGTCCTCCTGGACCCCCGGCCACATGCCTTCCCCTCCCCAAACCCATTTCAGAAATCCGGCTCCATTTTTCTTGCCTCTGACCTCCTGGCTGAAGTTTCCCTCAGTATCATAAAACCGAGGGTTGTAAAATTCATATTGTAACTTTAAGAGCCACATCTGTTTTAATCATTTCTCCCCCTGTTTTAAGAACACAACGGGATTTTAATGGCGGCAATAAAATGGGAAAGTTGAAGGAAATTATCACAGATTTGTAAAGCTATAAGGCAGGTTCCTGGGCTCATGTGGGCAGTCAAATTACAAAGAAGGAACCCAATTGCTTTTATGGCGGGCAGATCTCTGGTTTAAGCATTTCTCAGTTTAATCTATTGAGGAGGATTAGCATTTTATTCACTTCAGCGCTCATAAGAGCCTTGGTACCTATTACCCTCGTGGTCCACGTTGGTAGGAATCACGGACCTCAGAGATGCAGGAAAATCCAGAGAAATAGCGCGAGGTGAAAATTATTGAGTCTGGCCAATCAGACAGACCTGGTTCTAATCCCAACTCCACCATGTCACGGGGTATATGGTTTTAGGCAAAGTTCTAATTTCCCTGAGCATCCCCTTCCCTATTCCAACATGGGGATCCATGAGCAAGTTTTGCAGTGACATTAGACAAGGAGATCACTAAGTGTTGTGCCAGGCAGATAGTAGGTGCTCATTAAATGCCTGCCGTCGCATCTGGGTCTGATGAGAAGGCTCTTTGGAGTGGCCTCCACTTCTCCACCGTCTTGCACAGCCTTTCTCCTGCCACAGATGCTCACTGGACCCACCTGCCCTTCCCCACCCCGGGCTCTCTTCCCGCCCAGCATTCGGGATGAGCCAGCCAGCCAGCCGCGGAGTCCAGGCCCCCAGAAGCAGCCCACAGCCCGCCCCAGGGGGAGGTGGGAGGACAGATGCCTCACTCCCTCTCCCTGCAGATGGGGCCCCTCTCAGGCACGAAACCCCGAAGCCCATTTGCCCACAGCGGGAATGTGCTGGGCGACACGTGCCTTTTTTGCTGCTTCTCTTCCATACAAGGAGAGAGGGAGCCGAAAGAGGAGAGGGGCAAGGAATTGTCCCTAGATGTCCTCGTGACCTTCAGCTCCCAGCACCTGCCTCTTTACTTGGGGTTCGTTTCCCTGAAACTGCAAGGACTTGCTGCTGTCCCGCAGTCCCCCCAGCAGATCCCGGCAAGGGCGCTCAGGAAGGAGCAGGGCATCCGCACCCCGCTCCCTCACCCCCAGGGCAGAATACATGCCGTCTGTGGTCACCATGGTGGCTACGGGCTGGGCAAGGCTCCCGGCCACCACGCTCCCCCACCCCCCTGTCCTTTCCCCCTTGATCGTCACCCCCCACCTCTCAAATGATCCACGTGCTCCTTCTCTGGTGACAGCTTCTGGGAAGCCAGTGTCAGGGGGTCTTTGATATTTGAGTGACCAGAAGTCAAGAACCAGGTAAGAGTGGGGTGGACAGCGTGCCTGGATTCTTCCATTTTCATTTTAGTTTACTTTTGGGGGGACCATTTCCCAGGATGCAGAAGACTGAGGGAGGAACCCGAGACCACAGTGTCGCGGTCAAGAGCGCAGATTCCGGAGCCAGAGCCCCGGGTTCTGTCCCCACACGGCTGCTTGCCGTCGTCGGCAGGCTCTCAGGCGAGTGCGTCGGTACCTCTGTCCCTGGGTTTCATCTGCAAAATGGAACTTAAACAGCACCTCCCAGGATGCCGAGGAGGATTGAATGAGGTAATGTAGATAAAACCCCTTGATCAGTGCCAAGGTCACTGTCATTGCAGTTGCTAGTATTAGCGCTTCTCACTTGATAAGCTTGAGAATCCAACTACATCGTCCCAAGCCCTCCCAGGTCTTCAGGGAGGCGGTCGTGAGATAATGACGGACATGAGGAGACCTTGGAAACTCTTGGTTTATCCCCCTCTGTCTGGCCCGCTGAGCTCCAGAGACTGTGACTAATTCGCATTGGTCCCAGGGTTTGACTCCAGACTGCTCAGTGCAGTGGCTCAGGGAATCGATCCACCCAGGGGGACAAAGAAAGGAAGGCAACTCCTTTCCTTCCTCATTGCTGGCTGCAAGTAAGGAAGCATCAAGGAGCTCCTGGTAGCCACTGTCCCTCATCTAGTCCACCCCGAGTTGCTTCCAACGCCGCCCCCAGTGCCTCCAGGGCAGCTCTGGGGGCTTTTGAACTTGTCTACCCCAGAGTTAAAAGGCTTTTCTGAGAATGAGGCGCTGCTGATCTGAGATAAGGCAGCTCCCAGAGTCCCCGTAACCTGAGCCAGCCCAGCTTCCCAGGGTGTCTGGGTATTGCTTACAAGTGAGCAGGACAGAAAGCCAGCCCAGGTAGGCACGCCAGCCCGGACTCCTCTCAGACAAGAGCCAAATGTGCAGATAATGACCCTCTGCCGAAAGCAGCTTAATCCCAGAAGTTGCCTGAAAAGCAGCGAGTGCACGGTGGTGGGACGCCTCAGAAACCCAACTTGACGGTCGCTAGTGCCGGCTCCAGCCATTTTGGAGTCTGAAGCCAAAGAAAAAAAACGTGCATCCCTAAAATATATACGTGCTTTTATCTTGTATATGTTTTCACAGCTAATTTCTTTCCAGAGGGAGATTTTTAAATTATTGCAATGAATTTGATTCCCTAAAGCCAGCAAAGAAAAAGTTGACAAATCCTGTTTGGGGTGTCAATAAAATATTTAAAAATAAAATGATACTGTGAGTTTTAATATACCTACTTTCAACTTTTCAATATATTCTCAACTACTTTAATGTTCTGGGGGGGAATTACACAAAAATACGTATATGGAGCTCCCCTTTCATTTGGCCACAGGCTCTAGTGAAGTCATAGTATGCATTGTTGGATCCTGTCTTTATTATTATTTTATTTGTTTGTTTATTTGGGTTTTCTTTCTCTCTTTCTTTTTCTTTTTTGTTATTGGGGATTGAACCCAGGGGTGCTTTACCACTGAACTATCTTCATCCCCTTTAATTTTTTTTGAGAGAGGGTCTTACTAAGTTGCTAAGGCTGGCCTCAAACTTGTGATCCTCCTGCCTCAGCCTCCTGAGCTGCCTGGCTGGATCTGTCCTTAAAATTGTGATATTTTGCTCACCATGGGTGTTTTTAGAATAACTTTGATTGTTAAAACCACTGTATTAAAATATGGTCTATCTTGGCTCCTGAAACGTCTTGGCATCCTTGAGTTTGGTGTTTAGTGCCTCTGGCCCTGGTTGAGCCAAACCACGCAGAGCTTTACCTAGCAAATACCTCCCCTAGGACCTGATGCTACAGTGACTCTCACACCAGGGCTTGGAGATGTTTATTACGGCCTAAGGAACCAACCCCAAAATGCCTCAGAAGAGGACTCCTTAAACGTGATGACAGGGGCAGCAGATCTATAGCTGTGATAAAGAATGATGGCTTTGACTCTTCTAGCACAGAAAAACATCTCAGAAATATTTTTAAAAAATCACAAAATGCTTCTCTGCAGTGAAGCGAATATTCCTACTTGCACTGTTTGAAGTGTTTTGCGTGTGCTATCTCAGTTCACCTCACAACATTCCTGCAAGGTGACCGATGAGGAAACGGGGATCCAAAGAAAGTTAAGTCATGGTCCTGGGGGACCCGCAACAAGGAAACAATTTTAAATGCAGTCAGGCTAGCCCCAGAGTCCTCGATTGTAGCCAGCTGCTTAAACTGCATCTGATTTGATTGCAGAATCTCTATGTACCTGTGCACATGTAATGTAGAAAAATCAGGGGCAAAGCATTAAACTGTTATCCAAGGTGGAAGTGAAATTATAAGGCACAAAGTATGAATTCTTCATGGCAAATTTGTATGACATTTATAATAAGAAATCAGGGGGGGGGCTGGGGTGGTGGCTCAGTGGTGGAGCGCTTGCCTAGCATGTGCGAGGCACTGGGTTCGATTCTCAGCACCGCATATAAATAAATAAAATAAAGGTCACTAAAAACTATTAAAAAAAAAAAAGAAATCAAAAAAAATGTGAACTAAGGTCACTGTATGAAAAAACGAACCAAAAGCGCAAAACTTGAGAGCGTTCCGTCCTGACTTCAAACTCAGATCCCCAAGGAAGGGCTTGGAATGCCTGCTTTTCTTTGGTGTGTTTTTAATGGCAATCTGCTCTTGTCGGGCCCTGAGGTCACCGAGCTACTACCAAAAGGGACTCCCACTTTCTGCACCGAGGGGGCTCGTGTCCAGGGACGCGCGGGCGGCCCGCGAGGTGGAGGCCGCGGGCGTGGCTCAGTCCCGCCGCCCCCGCCGTCTTCTCGGTGCCCAGAGACTCCCGTCTCGGAGAGGACCAGCCTTGCGGTGAGGGCACCCCTGCTCTCCGCCCGCCTCGCGGTCCCGGAGGAGCCTCCGGTGCCTGCTGCCGCCGGCGACACCATCTGCGCTGCGCAGGTGTGCCCGGCCCCTGCCCAACCTGCGGGCTGCGCACACTGGCCCGACCGCGGCCCCGCGAGCCCGGCGGGCAGCTGCGCCCGAGCGGCCATCTGTGAGCGCCGGTCGCCCGGGGCGGCGCGGGCGGGGCGGAGGGACGCGCCCTCGCGGGTCGGCATTCAAGCTCTGCCAAGCCCTAATTGATGAGAAATGGCCCGGAGCAGGTGCGAACCCGCCTCCCGAGGCGGCGGCGCGGGGCGGAGGCTGGGGCGGGGCGGCGGCTTCGCGGGGAGCGCAGCTGTCGAGGGGTCATTACCGCAGTGGTGTCCCCCGGGCATTCCAGCCTGGGGCTGGGGTGGACTTGGTGACAAAGAGAGAGGAGCAAAGGTGATGGAACAGGGCGGGAGCTGAATCCCCACCCCGCTGTCGCACCCCAGAGCCTCCTCTCTCCAGGACCTTGGAGCCCCACGGTGTCCCTTAGCTCCCACGACCATTGGAGGAGACTGTAGCCAGCCTGGCAGAAAGGACCATGCCATCAAGCGGTAGCTCCTCCAGGGACTGCCAGGCGGGGGCTGTCTCTAAGAGACCTGCGGTAGTCAGTGACCCTTCCACCTCCATTTATTTCTATTTTTATTTATTTATTTGTTTGTTTGTTTTGTTTCGATTTGCAGCCCGAGTTATGTGCTTGCAATGTTGTGGCAGAGCTTCGAAATGTCCTAGTTTACGTGTTTACATCGGCTGCATCAAACTTTCTAACAGCCCCCATCAATTTGTGCAATGAAATTATGTTTTTTTCCTAAGATGCTTACAGACTGATTGGTACTACTCGGATTCCCTAGGGTCCTGCAGGTGTGATACCCACCTTCCCTGTGACACAGGTCTAATCCGAGGACCTCTAGGTGGGAGTCTTCTCTTTGTTTCCAGGGTAGCAGTTGGTACCAGGAAGAGAGATCATTTAGAGTACTGCTTGCAGGCCCAATAAGAAGTCCTTCTCATCAATGAAATTCCAGGATAAAGGGTTCTCCTGGTCCCATCTCTCACCTTTCAAAACACCTCCCACTCACTGCCCTAGAGGCCAGTTGCATGGAACCCACATTCTCTGTGTCACTTTGATGCCTGGAGCAGCCAGAGTGATCTTTTAAAAAATGGAAGTCCAGGCCAGGCAGGTGGCCCATGCTTGTAATACCAGCTACTCAGGAGGCTGAGGCAGCAGGATCACAAGTTCAAGACCAGCCTCAGCAACTTAGTGAGACCCTGTCTCAAAAATAAAACAAAACAAAAAACCCCAACCAAACAACAACAAGAAGTGCATCCCTCTATGCTGAAAACTCATTAATAATTTCCTACTCCACCAAAACAAAATTTCAGTTCCCTATGATGGCCTATGCTCTCACAGTCTTGCCCAAGGACACCTCTCAGCCCTCACTTCCTGCTCCTGTCTCCCCAGCACCTGCAGATGCCTGCATGTTCCAGAAGCATTCCACAATAAGACATGTACTATGTGGCTCAGCATGGTGACAACCAGCAGTGAGCAAAACAGACAGAAATTAAAAGTCTCTTCTGCACAGGGCAGTCATTCTAGTGGGGGATATAGACAAGAAACAGACAAGCCACCTCCCATACCAGTTGTTCTTTCCCTGGGGCCTGTTCCTGTCGCCTGCCCCACCATTCCCCAGAAATTCACAAGCTTGGAATCTTCAGGTCTCTGTTTAATGTCACCTTCTCAGTGGGGCTTTTCCTGACTATACTACTTAAAAATCATGATTTATAAGCTGGGCACGGTGACGCACACCTGTAATCCCAGCACTTGGGTGACTGAGGCAGGAGGATCACAAGTTCAAAGACAGCCTCAGCAATGGCGAGGCACTTAGCAACTCAGTGAGACCCTGTCTCTAATAAAATACAGAAAAAGGGCTGGGGATGTGGCCCAGTGGTTGAGTGCCCCTGAGTTCAATCCCCAGTACAAAAAAAAAAAAATAATAAAATAAAATAAATCATGATTTATGCTAGAATTCTCCATCCATTTTACTCAGCTTTGCTTGACTCTAAGGCCCTTATCACCATCTGACATACTATATAACTTGTGTGTTGGTGCATAGTTCCCCAAATTATCGGTGGTTTGACTACATTTCCCAGCATCCCTTGAAATTGGGCATGGCCATATGATTGAGTTCTCACCAATAGAATATGGGGACAGTGATGGATACCCCTTCAGTACTGGCTGGGAAGCCTCCTGCAGGGTTGTACCCTAGGCTCTCTCTCCTTCCTCTGTGGGTACAGAGGGTGGGGGCAGGAAAGCCCTGGATTGGGACTTTCTAACCTGGGCTCAGTCCAAAGACCCTCAAGAGATCTGTGGCTAGAAGACAGGAAGGACCTCCACATCCTATCCTTAAAAATTTGCTTCTTTATTTTCACTCATCTCTAATTGATGACCATTTCCATCAATTACAAACGTAGCCAATAAACCAATCTCTGCAGTAAGGTCTGTGACTTTCCCCAGAGGAATTAGAAATGTTTTCATACTATATGACAATTGCTACAAATGTCTTGAGATTTTATGTACAGCAAACTTTTCCCATGAAGATACAGATAGTAAATATTTTCATGCATATGATAACTTCTGTTGCAACTATTCAACTCTGCCATTGTAGCCTAAAAAGTAACCATAGACATAGCATGACTGTATGCTAATAAAACTTTATTTACAAAGCAGACGTAGGCCCACCCAGTTTGGCCCGTTGACCATAGTTTTGCCAATCCTAGCTTTACACTAGGGTAGTGGCTGCTTTGAAACAATGGTAGCTAAAAGTCTTGCCAATCTCTCTTGTATTAAATATGTTGATCTAGAAGAATATGTATTACTTTGTGACAAACTGGGGAAAAATATTTTGATAACCATGTCTTAATGAGGTTGACATTCTTTATAGCCCTAGGTATTTTTTTCTTGACATTTAAAGACATTATTCCACAAAGAGGTCTAGGAGTTTCCCCACACTGCTGAAGGGGTCCATGGCACAAAAGGGGTTAAGATGGCCTGGCTCATGGCAGTAGAACTGTGGATGCAAGGACCAACTGGCGGGGTGCCTGGCACAGAAGTCTTAACTGTGCAGGGGCTGGGGTTGCCTTCACCATCAGGATGCATCTGAGGCCTAGAGCACTGAGTGACCCTTCCACCTCCATTTTTTCCTGGACACTCAGGAGGAAGAGGAAGGCTGTTAACCAGGGCAGAGCTGAGTCTGAGCCACGCCCCCTCTGCCTGAACCCCTGTGCTGGAGAATGACTCCTGTAGGGGTTGAGTTGCCTCCAGCTGCCCACCTGGAATTCTCCCATCACCAACTCAGCTTCTCCTGAGGCATTGCCCTGCCAAGCTGCGGTGAGCTGTGTTTTCTGAAGAAGAAACAAAGCTCTTTTTTTTTTTTTTTAATTCAACAACTGAGATTATAGGGATGTTTGTCACAGCAGCTGTCCTACCCTAACACACTCTCTAAGGAAGGTCACCTACGTGAGGACAGGACCTTGGCTGTTCATGGCTGTGTCCCCAGTCGCTAGAAACTTCCCTGGCACTCAGCTTCCTGCGGCTGTTATAAAGGAGGTGAGGAAGGGCCCTCCTGCTCAGCTCAGTGAAGGTCAAGCTGGAGCAATGAATTGAGCCTTAGGGATCTACAGGGTGAACCTGGGTGCAGGCAGGGAGAAGCTGAGTTGGTGATGGGGGGAATTCCAGGTGGGCAGCTGGGGGCAACTCAACCCCCACGGAAGTCATTCTCCAGCACAGTGGCTCAGGCAGTGAGGGCGTGGCTCAGGCAGTAGGGCGTGGCTCAGGCAGTGGGGCGTGGCTCAGGCGGAGGGGGCGTGGCTCAGGCAGAGGGGGCAAGGCTCAGGCCCAACTCTGCCCTGGTAACGCCCTTTCTCTTCCTCCTGAGTGTCCAGGAACAAATGGAGTGGAAGGGTCACTCCGCGCTGTAGGCCTCAGATGCATCCTGATGGTGAAGGCAACCCCAGCCCCTGCACAGTTAAGACTTCTGTGCCAGGTGCCCTGCCATTTCATTCCTGGAAACTCCGATTCCCTCCAGCCCTGGCTCTTCTCCCCCACCGCGCCCCAGTGCTAAGCACCAGTCTGTGCTCCATTTCCTCTGGCTTCCCATTTCCTCCCTGCACGTGACTCAAGTCACCTGCCCTTTCTGGACCTCTGTTTTCTCAACTGTGAAGTGGGGATGAAACCCGCAGTTCCTTCCCCGCAAGGTCGAGCTTCACCCGACAGAGACGCACAGCTCAAACGTGCGCTCCAATCCCTTCAGCTTGCACCGGAAAAAAACGAGGAGGGAACTTCAAGCCCCTGATCTTGTGGATGTTATTGTGCAGGATGAGGCTGAAGTTTTAAAAATAAATCTATTTGGAGAAGGCATTAAGTGGATAGCAAAACAGTGATTAGGGGCTAGTGGCTGTGGAAACATCGGGGAAGTCCAGGAATGGCAGGAGTTTGGGCCTCCGGAGTGTTTGCCCTCAGAGCCTGTGGTGAGGAGGAAGAGCGGAATCAACCTGAGCCTTCAGGGGGACCTCGGTGTGGGCTTGCTGGCCCACTGAGGCCTGGGCAACTGTCCATAGGCCATGACAGGGGGCAGTGCTGATGCCCCTGTAGTGAGTCCAATAGTGAATGGCAGAAATCACACCGGGACAGCCATGCAGCCAAGAGATTTATTCACCAGCTTTTGTGGCTGGTCGGAGGTTGAAGAGGTGCTGGGAGAGAGGAGTCAGGGAGAGGGAAGTGTGCAAGCCCTGAATGGAAGGTGGGTGCCTGGTTGCGCGGCTGTGGTGTCTGGAGCTGTCGGCTGGGGCAGCTGCCGTCGGGCTGGAGACGGTGGGTCTAAGCCTGGTGTGATGGCTTCCTCCTCTCCGCAGGGACCAGGGATGAGCTGTTGTGTCTGTGAGTCTCCAACAGGACCCTATGTAGGGATTTCTGGTGGGGGGTGCACCAGAGCGACCCCAACGCCATTGGCTCTTTGCCCATGGAACAGGGACAACTTTAAGCCTATTGGCTCCTGTCCGGAGAACAGAGAGACCTCCAAGCCCATTGGCTCTTGCCTAGGGAAAATGAAACAAGGTTGCTTTGCTCAGGACACAGAAACCTGGGGGGTGGGGTAGGGTAGCCCATCTATCAAATAGTGGCTCATCTGAGTCTCACCCCGGTACCTGTGAAGGGGATCTCACCAGGGAAACGGGTCTTGGCATAGGTGATTAAGGTCAGAATCTCAAGATGAGGCCACCGTGGATTAGGCCCTAATGGTCTTCTGAGAGGCTGAAAGAAGACAGAGACCCCAGGAAGAAGCCCTGTAAGGACAGAAGCAGATATTGCAGTGACACCAACCAAGCCCAGGAACACCAGGGGCCGGCCACCAGAAGGTGGAGGGGGCAGGGAAGGGCGCTCCCCTAGAGACTTTGCACAGAGTGTGGCCCTATTAGCACCTTGGTTTTAGATTTTGGCCTCCAAAACTGTGAGACAGTTCTGCTATTTCAAGCCACGGAGTTTGTGGGAATCTGTTGCAGTGGCCCTAGGAAACAGAGACACCCTCTGTCACACGCAAATATGCCCCATTTGTTCTCTCTGGTTGGGGAATGTGTGGCTGGGGACTGTGTGGATGGAGGGGAGCAAGCTCAGGACCTGGGCTGACCTGGAGGCAGATTCAGTTTATGAACTTGAACTTCAAGGCCCCTCTCCGACTCCAGCACCCAAACCCACTGGGCCCGAATCTCTCTGCTCCTACACTCTCCCCGGCACCCTTGCCTTTGCCTCCCTGGTGTTGGGTGGTTGTGGCACTTTAGGGATCCGGCCCCTGGGGACTTGGGCTGGGATTGGCTCAGTTTGGCTACAGTGACATGTTTTAAGTGGTTCACAGTCCTCGGCAGGGTTGAGTTGCTGCTGCTGTCCAGGTCCACTGTGACCTGCAAGTCAGGGTTGCAGCTCCAGCGTGACCTTGAGGGACTGGTTGATGAGAGTCATGATGTCAGCGGGCACCCAAGGTTAGTCACTGCACTCGGGACACTTGAAATGCCTTGACATGTTTTAGCTCTGTAGGAAGGAAATTTGATAATGATTTCCCTATCTTTGACAACGGTCCTACTCCAAATATATGTGCTATGGACTAAATAATGTCCCTACCCCAGTGCCTTGTGGGTATTTGTCTAGAAAACTCAGTGTGTTACTTGATAAAACTTAGGGCCCCTGATTTGTTTAAAAAATTTGATATGCTATGCAATTTGGCTCGTCAGCTAAAGGCTTGTCGCCTTAAAGCCGCACCATCTCCTCACAATTGGACGGCTGTTAGTCATCATACACAGTCGATCCTGAAGGGCTCCATTGGATGGCTGGTTAGCCAATGACGGGTAAGATCCCCAGAGGGGGACAACCTAAGACAGGCACAGTCGCACGGGACAGTCTCATGTGGCCGACATATCAACCTAAGACAGGAGTCAAGGGGACAGCCTTGATTATCCGATGACGGGTAAGAATGTTGGTTGCACATGGACGTCCTAGAGCATCCCCTCTTTTAAAACAAAAGGGGGGAAATGCAGGAGCCCTGTTTGGGGAGATGGATGAGATTGCGGTTGACTGCGGGCCGTGGAGAAGTTTGGGCATTGCCGCCTTCTGTGGTCTCACGGGACTTGGCCCGAGATCTCACGTAACTTGGCCCAAGATCTCATGAGATGTGAGCCGAGATTGGAGCGGGTCGGCACCATTTGGTTGTTGGTTTTTGAGTGGTGTGTGTGGTGCATGTTAGAGTTGTTGTCAGAGCCGGAGAGAGAAGTTAACAAAATAAAAAGCCTGTTTGTTTCCAGTCTGCCCCTGAACTTGTTCCCGCAGCGTTGCTGCTCCAAGCGGCAATCGCTTCAGGCGGCTACACCCCAGCCCCAAATTCATATGTTGACATCTTAGCCTCAGTGACTTAGAATCTGACTGTATTTGGAGCAAGGGTCTTTAAAGAGGTCATCAAGCTTAAATGAGGTCCAACAGGTGGCCCTTGTGCAATGGCCTGGTGGGCTCAGAAAAGCAGGCTGGGACACAGGCATGCAGTGAGGTGACCACGTGAGGACACAGGGAGAAGATGGTAACAACAAGCCAAGGAGAGGGGCCGCGGAAAAAACCAGCCCGCGACACCTCGGTCTCAGGCTTCCAACCTTAGGAGCTGTGAGATGCTAAGTTTTTGTCATTTAAGCCACTAGTTGGTGGCATTTGTTGTGGGAACCCAAGCAAATGAATGCAATATGTGCCACCACCAATCATTATTGCATTACAAAGCCCGATGACACTTCTCGTGGCCAGGTCTTCTTTCTGATCAACCTTTCTGGAGAAAAGAACAAGTTCGCTCACTTTCTTCTCTGTAGCAAATTGTATGTGTAAGAAGAAATGACCAAGAGTTTGTGGCTGGAAAGGGAAAATGGCCACCCAGACTCTTTCGTTTCAGGCATTTCATTTTCTTGTGTGAAGTGCCTGATCGTAAGTGGTGGCTGATCCTGAAATAGATCAGGTAGTTCATAAGATGTCGTGCTGGTTTTTTGCCCTGATTTCAGGGTTGGTGCTGGCTGTTAAAAAAAGAAATTGGAAGCCAGGCGTGGTGGCGCACACCTGTAATCCCAGCACTTTGGGAGGCTGAGGCAGGAGGATCGCGAGTTCAAAGCCAGCCTCAGCAATGGTGAGGCACTTAGCAACTCAGTGAGACCCTGTCTCTAATAAAATGCAAAAAAGGGCAGGGGATGTGGCCCAGTGGTCGAGTGCCCCTGAGTTCAATCCCTGGCACCAAAAAAAAAAAAAGAAAAGAAAGAAATCGGTTGCCATTCCTTGTTGTAAACGAATATTTACTCTCGTGCCTAATTTTGGATCAGGTGTCTTGCCTTCTTAGAGAGAACATCTCTGGGAGAACAGGTTTCAGAATAGATCCAAGACTGGATCTGCCCCCTGCCCTCCCCGCCTGCCCCCGCAGCTCACCACTTCGGGGACCTTCACCCCCTGAGAGGCCTCCTTCCCAGCCCCCAGTCACTCTGACCTCTCCCGCCCGCCCCCTTTCCTGGGAGGTGGGTGCCGAGCGTCGAAGAGAAAGATACATAATGGATGAGGCGGCCGGGCTGGCAGGTCAATTAATTATTAAATACAGACTCAACGGGGAGAAATTTCATTATGGGGTCATTTAATTAAGTGGCAGGCCAGAGGGACATCTGAGATGGGATTTCAAAGGCTCTCGTTTCTGGGACCACATCTGAGGGTGTGAACAAAAAGGAAACGGTCCTAGCCCTGCAGTGTTCTCAGGGACCCGGCGGCCCTTCCCCCTCCCTCCTGCCCCCTGCCTCCTCCCTTCCTTCTGTCCTTCCTTCACCATTTGTTTCTCATATATTTCCTGAGCATCTTGCGTGAACCAGGCATCGCCGGACTTCACTCCGATGCCCAAGGAGGACGCGTGTCCCTGCCGAGGCAGTGGGGCAGCGGGGCCGAGTCTCCAGCTCTGTAGTCTCTGAGTTACGGAGCAGCGCATCTGCATTATGGAAAACCAACATCCCCCTCCATCCCTCATCTCATCTCCCTTGGGTACTGACTGTTGGCAGTTTGGTGTTTGCTTCCAGAGAGTCTCCGAGCCTGCGCGCACGTGCGTGGATAATTTGCCTTTTTATAGTTAATGCAATGGGGATGGACGGGGAGGGGTGAGAGGGACTGAGCTTGTCTCAGGGCTGAAGCATCTACCATCAGAGATATCCTCTTCAAGAAGGTAAAATCACTGATACAAAGTTAGACATGAGCGGGGTGCGCTTGCACACACATGTAGTTCCAGCTATTCTGGAGGCTGAGGCAGGAGGATCACAAGATTGAGGCCAGCCTGGGCAACTTAGCAAGACTCTATCTCAAAATTTAAAAAAATAAAATAAAAAGGGCTGAGACTGTAGCTCAGTGGTAGAGCGCTGCTGGGGTCAATCCTGGGTGCAACCAACAAAATAAAACAAAACACAAAGTCAGGCATGAGAGTAAATGTAAGAGCCCTAATAAGGAGATAGCTAAGATGGCGGCTAGCTGAGAGCCATAAGAGGTGTTTAAGTATTTTCACCTGATATTCATGCATTTATCTAAGAATCTTTCTATGCCCGTGAACACTATGTGACGCACCTGTAAGTTTGAGCTGTTAACACGTGTATACTTGTTTAGGCTAAAGGTATTTAACCGGGTGAGGTTGGCTAGAGGGGGTGGTTGGAGTTGGAGAGGTTGTTGGAGCCGGAGAGAGAAGTTAGAAGAAGGAAGAATAAAGAGCCTATTCATTTCCAGTCTGCCTCCGAATGGTATCGTTGCTGCAGGCGGCAACAAGTAAATATTTGTTTAGAAAAAGGAAGTGACAGGCAGGCAGTCACCCACTTGATGGCATTCACTTATACTTTAGAAGTAGTCCACTCTGCATCTGGTGGCACATGGTCCAGGTGACAGAGGGAGCGGAAGGATGGAAATATGGGCAGCATGAGGACAGGTGGCAGAAAAGTCATTAAGTGTGCAGTGACCAGGGTGGCAACGGAGGGGGGCCATGAGCCCTCATGGGGGGGGGCGCAGGGAGGAGAGGTAGCAGAGCCCGAGCAGCAGAGAGAGGGTCACTTGGCTGGACTGTGGCCCTCCGAGGCTGACACCGTGAATCCTCCCCTGAGTGAGACCCAGGGGACGCCAGGGAAAGGGGAGCCCTGGTATTCACCCCCATGGGCAGACTGCAGGGCAGATTTGAGGGGCAGCAGAACTGACCTGCCTTAAGAACCTCCCCAGGCCCCTCCAGCCAACTGCAGGTGTGTAGAGGGACAACCGGTGGCAGTGGACGGGGGTGTCTTGCACTCTCTCAGCAAGACCCCTCCCCCCACCATACACACAGTGCCCACCTTGGCCTGCTTGGAGGCCACCAGGGCCACTCTCATCAGCTCCTTGACCCCTTTAGAAGCCCAGACCTGATCCCCCTTCTTTCCAGGACCCTCGTGTCCACACGGCTCTAGAGCATGTGGCAGCCCTTCCTTCCCATTCCCGGTCCCCTCCGCAGCACTTAGCAACCCCCTGGTGTAGTATTTCTTTGGCTTAGATGTTGTCTGTCTTCCTCAGCTTTTTGTGTATGTGCTCAATTAGCAGCAGAGCAACCAAGAACCTCCGTGCAGACTCCAGTTCTCTGACGTCGCCCCCTAGTGCTGCCTATGGTGACGTGGGGACCTGAGCTGGTGAACTCTGGGGCTGACGCTGCTGTGCCGTCCACCCCAGGATCCAGCGCTCGCTCTGCAGAGGATGGAGCTGGCCCAGAGCAGGCTCTGCCCTTGATGAGTCTGGAGTCTAGTCGAGGAGCCAGGGGGATCCCAGGCTCCAAGACGGTCAGGGCACAGGGGACGAAGAGGGGGCTGGAGCCTGGGGGCTTGGGGAAGTCAGGATAGCTCCTGGGCAAAGGGGCCACTAAGAAGCTCCATTAATGAATTCAAGGGTGATTCGTTGAGCACCTACAATGTGCGGGGTGCCATTCTAGGTGCAGAGGACCAAACCGATGAGCAGCGGTGCCGGCTTTCAAGACAGCACATTCTGGTGCAGGAGGGGGGTGGCAGCTAAACAAGGAAAGAAACAGCAGGGGGAGGCAGCGGGGTGACGTCCCGGCGGCTGGCTCCAGCAGCCTTGCAGGAGGTGGTGTCCAAACGAAGATGTGACAGGCAAAGCATGAGCCAGGGTGATGTCTGAGGACAGGGCGTTCCTGGGCCAGAGAGGCACAGTGAGCTGGGACTAAACTGGCAGCGATCAGAGTCAGGAGAGCCTTGTGACTCCAGAGGGAGTGACAGAGTCAGAGATGAGATTACTGAGGTCCCCGGGACCTTGCTGTGAAGGACCCAGCGGATTCCAGGCAGGTGCATTCTTTTTTTTTTTTTGGTACCAGGGATTTAACTCAGGGGCACTCAACCACTGGGCCACACCCCCAACCCTTTATGTATTTTTATTAGAGACAGGGTCTCACTGAGTTGATAAGTGCCTTGCCATTATTGAGGCTGGCTTTGAACTCACGATCCTCCTGCCTCAGCCTCCCAAGTGCTGGGATTACGTGCGCCACCGCGCCCAGCCAGGGTGCATTCTTCTTAAAGGACCCCCGGCTGCTCTCCAGAGAGTGGCTTGGAGAGGGAGCAAGAGGGGAAGCCAGAAGTCCCGTGAGGATGTGACTGTGGACCCCAGCAGTGGTGACGGCCGTGCTGAGGAGCAGGTGGCCTTTGTATACTTCCTAGTAAGAGACAATGGGAGTTACTAGCACATGAGTGAGAGAGGAATCGGGTCCCTGTGGGACTGTGGCCTGGGCGTGGGGCATAGCCAAGGAGGGCTGCAACAAGAAAGCAGCCTGGCCTGGCTCTGCCCTGGACCGGGCAGGTCCTCTGCAGCTCCATCGACCTTTTCCTGCATAAACGTCCCCCAGACTTGTCCCCCACAAAGGCTTAAGAGGGATTGAGGCCGAGGGGACAAGCCCTCCCCCAAGCCTCTAGGCCTGTCATACTCTGAGGATGGTTTTCCAAGTCACTTCTGGAGGGCGAAACTGACAAGGTCAGGTGCTTAAAGTGCTGTAAAGATGAGAAGAGACGTTCAACATGACAGGCATAGCCAGACCAGAAAATCCTCATTTCTAACCAGATACATTAAGTATCTGCTTTTCGTCACCGCCCCAAGGATGCTCGCAGCTGTTGGCATCGGCGGACCCCCTCAGGCTGCCCAGCTCCCACCTGCCATCCGGGGTCAGGCCCTCTAGTGAACTTGCTATACAAGCAGCAGGAAGGAGAGGGGCCCCGGTCTGTTCAGGGGACAGTGGAGCTCACCCCAAGAATTCACTGGGTTTTACGAAGTGCAGGAGGGTGAGCTGGCTTCAGGCACGGTCTGATGCAGGTGCTCAGAGGCTGCGCCTCTCCATGCTGTCTCCCCTGGGTTGATTCTCAGAGGGGACTTCCCTTTGGGATGTCAGGGTGGCCACCAGATCTTCAACCCAACACCCTGTCCACATGGAAAGAGAAACAAATGTCCTTGACAGCTGCTCAAGCAGAAGCCATGGACCCCCTGGGACTGGCCTGTGGGTCCCGGCTGATGCTATAGGATTCCCTGAAACCTGCGGTTGTGGCCGGGGACACTAATGGTGGATCAGCTTGTAAACTGCAGGTGGGGAGATCTGGGTCTGATATCTGGTCAAAGCGCCCGTTGGGTGGTGAAGATAGCGGGTGCTCACTCCGCCCTGGGCTGCCCCACTTCTCTGGCATGTGCGGATGACAGGAGCCGGTCACCGAGCACCAAGCTGTAGTCCGCACCAACACAGGAAAACAGCTGAGAGGCGGGAGGGCGTGGCCCCAGGACTCGGCTACAGGCACTGGATCGGCCCGCGCCTGAAGCTAGCTCTGCTCCTGGGCGGAAGGATTACGCCAGCTGCCCAAGCCACTGGAGGTTGCAGATTTTGCCACTTGTTACCCACGGAGGATTAACGCCAGTTCTTGACCACAAATCGGCAAAGAAGAATGAAACTACATGATTTCTAAACTCCCTCCAGCCAGACATCCTGGAAGATGTCCCTTCCAAACTCGACCACAAAGACCTGTGTGAGCGGGGCTGTCTTGTCAGGCTGGTGACATTTTTGTACGGGTGTCAATGCCCTGTCCACCGGGGAGCCACCCCCCTCCTCCTGGTCTCTCTGTGCTTTTGCCACCCTGGGAAGGAGGCGGGGTCTCTGGGGGGTGGAAACCGCAGCAAGGTGAGGGAGGGGCCTGCGTGTGAGGAGGAGAGGCATTTGGAGGCCAAGTGGATGGCAGGTCCCCAGGGGCGGGGCCACCTGCTGTGTTGGGGAGCGTCAGGGAGCCCCACACAGAGTAAAGAGGACCAGGGCTGGCGGGTGCAGGGTGAGGTCCCAGGAAATGCAGGCAGGGACAGATGCAGGCCTGGGCCCTGGAGAGGCTCAGGGCATCGTCACCATTACCACGACGAAGCGCAGAGCGGCACACGTCCCGATCACCCACACCTGCACAGATCTACACATTCACACCGCAAGCGTTGCTGTGCACACGCGCGTGGACACACGCCCATCTACATACTTCCTCACACCTGGACACTCACCTGGGCACCCAAACTCTAGCACACTCGCCTGCATTTCTCTGACACGCACACAACATGCACAGTCACGAACATACATTTGCACGCTTACCTCATATCGGCCTAGGCACACACGTTCACTCATAGGCAAGAGTCCTGGTCAGATGTCTCTCCCCCACTGATACTTTGTGTGCGCACACACACAAGCTGTGCACACTCTCACACGCACGCTTCCTGGCGTCTGTGTGCAAGTTGGGACACACTCAGCCAGTCTCAGTGTCCTTCGCCCAGTTTTGCTCTATCTCTGGGTCCAGACAGACACCTGACAATCAGCCTGCTGCCACCTTGGGGAGCTCAGGGACGGCTGCGGGAGGGGCGCTCGGTGGTGGGAAGAGCAGCTGCTCTGGGGAAAGTTCTGAAGAAGAAAAGAAACCCCGTGCCTGCCTGTAATCCCAGCGGCTTGGGAGGCTGAGGCAGGAGGATCACGAGTTCAAAGCCAGCCTCAGCAATGGCGAGGCACTGAGCAACTCAGGGAGACCCTGTCTCTAATAAAGTACAAAAAAGGGCTGGGTATGTGGCCCCGTGGCCCAGTGCCCCTGAGTTCAATCCCTGGTACCAAAAACAAGAAAAAGAACCCCGTGGCTGGTGCGGGAGGCTGGCTAGAGTGGGGATTAGGGGCTCAGCCAGGATCGCCTCTGCTTTCATAAACCCCACAGTTCAGTTCCCTCTCCCTCCTGGGACTTTGCAGAGACTGACAGCCACAGCCGCCAGCCGCCAGCCGCCGCTCACAGAGCTCCCGCAGCCTCTGGGGGCCGCATGTGGGAGGCCATCTGGAAACTCGCCAGCTCCGTGTCCGTGTCCATAGAAGGATGACCAGGGTCCCCAAACTCATGTCCCCTGGAACCTCAGAAAGTGACCTTGCTTGGAAATGGGATGTTTGCAGACATGATCACTCGGGGTCTTGAGTTGAGGCGTCCTGGAGCTGGGGGGCGGTGGCGGATGGCGTTGTGGGGAGAGGGTGAGGGGGCGCAGACAGAGCGGGGCCTGGAAGACAGGGGCAGAGTTGGGGAGATGCTCCCACCATGTGCCTGGGCCCCCAGAAACTGGAAGGAACAAGGGACAAATGCTCCTGGCAGTGCAGCCTGGGGGACCCTTGCCCTCGGGTTTCTGGGCTTGGGACTGTGAGGAATAAACCTGCTGCCACCCCGTTTGCGACAGGTCTTGCCCAGCCCCCGGGAGCGGACGCAGACCAGCTGACCGTGTGGACGTGGGCGAGTCCCCGCTCCACTGGTCCCCGGTGTGCCACCTGTCACAGGGAGACTCTTGAGCACTGACATGTTCGGAGGATCAGGTGGCTCCCAGGTGCCAGCCCCAGACACCACAGGGGCCGAACGTCCCCATGAGGCGGACATTGCAGAGGTGCAGGCGGATAATAGGAGAATGAAACTAAGTGCGACACCTGGCGTGTCCCAGCATGAAGCAAGGCTACCTGAGAAGGTGACACTGGAGCCAAGGCAGGGAGGTGGCATCCAGGGAGAGGACCAGCAGCCCAGGCACAGGGGCAGGAGAGGAACAGCAGTGAGGGTGGAACAGAGTGAGCGAAGGGGAGGGCAGCGAGGGACTCTGCTCCTCCTCCAGGGCCGGATTTCTAGAACCTCTGCCTCCGTGCGGCAGACAGAGCCAGCCCTGGGTCATCGAGCACACGGTGGGAAGGTCGCACAGATCACGGGGCGTTTCTAAGTTTGGCTTCTCTCGGGAGCGTGGGAGAAGGCGCAGGGCGCCTGGCAGCTCCACCAACAGCCGCTGGAGTCCACTCTAGGGCAGTGACCTGGGAGGAGGGAAGAGAAGCTGGACGCTGACCCAGGGCTGGAACCAACCTCATGCCCAGCCTGCCTGCGGTCCTCAGGTCCTCCCTGTCCCCAGAGGCTACTGTCTCTCGGCTTCCTCTCCTTTCCGAGCCATGCCTGAGGTAGATGGCCCGTAGTCCCCTGGGACTCCAGAGCACACTAAAGATGACTTGAATAATACGGGGACAATGGCTGTGGCCCCTGGGGGGACCTGGGGCCCAACCCTCAGGCAGGAAGTGGGCTCCAGCTCTGGGCTCAGACGACTCGGGCGAGGATGTAGCCTCTCCGGGCCTCGGTCGCCCTCTGTTGAGGGTGACGACGTGTGGACCCTCTCGTCTGGGGCTGCTGCAAGACTCGCTTGGGACTCTGTGACCACGAGCCAGGCCACTGCTGCTGGCTCTGTGGCTGCTGGGCCCTCCCCAGGGCCCGTTCTCTGCGCTCACAGCCTCCTGGGGGTGAGGAAGGAGAAGAAGGGAAAAGCTGGCGCCGGGCACCCGCTCTCGGGCCTCGCAGCGACATAGGCGCAGCGGCAGAGGGCCCGGCCCTGGCTTGTGACTCCAGGGACGCCAGGCTGGGGTGAGACCGGGTCAGCCGAGGCGGGGACAGAGCCTGAGCCAATGGATTGGTTTTCAGAAAGCCCAGCTGACGGTTTAGCTTCCCCCCCAAGAGCGTGGCCTCCGGGTAGGACCACGTGGCCGTCGGTGCCACCTGCCAAGTGCCAGGCCAGCACTGAGGCTGGAGACACGGGGTGAATGAGGAAGTCCCCCGTGGCTCCTCGAGGCTAGCGGGAGAGACGGGGAAACGCGTGATACTCAGACTAGGAAATGCCTGATCCGATCAGGAAGAGGGAATCGCCGGAGAGGGAGGAGGCGGACCTGGGGGAGGCCGTGCTCTGGGCTGAGTGTCAGAAGAGCGGCACCTGGGGGCACAGCGGGGGGCCCGGGGCAGGCTAAGGACAGGGTCCTGGGCGGGGGAAGCTGCAGTGCCCAGGCCACAGGCAGGATTCCTCCTGCCCAGGGGAGAGCGAGCTGGGGCCTGCCCAACTGTTGAAGTGAGCGTGTGATTGTGAACAGCGATCGCCAAAAATCCATCACTAGCCGGGCGCGGTGGCGCACACCTGTAATCCCAGCACTTGGGAGGCTGAGGCAGGAGGATCGCGAGTTCAAAGCCAGCCTCAGCCATGGCGAGGCACTTAGCAACTCAGTGAGACCCTGTCTCTAATAAAATACAAAAAAAGGGCTGGGGATGTGGCCCAGTGGTCGAGTGCCCCTGAGTTCAATCCCTGGTACCAAAAAAAAAAAACCAAAAAAAACAAAAAAAACAATCCATCACTGCGTCCCTTTCCTGTTGCGCTTTTCCAATCCCAATTTGCGTCCCCCTTTCTGGTCTCTGGGACTCCTCTGATGTGACAGCTCCTCCAAAATCCTCTCCCAAGCGCTGGCTTGCTTTTCCATAGACCCGGGTCTCCAGCCTACCCTGACCCTGCCGAGCGTCCCCCTGCTCCAGGTCCCCGTGGTGTCCTGCGCTCCAGGCCAGCTTTTCCTCTGGTCAGATAAATTCAGTGGGAAGGATCTGCAGAGGCCACAGTGGGCAGGGATGCATGGGCTGGTGGAGCTGAGTGCAGTGGGGTGAGGGGCCCCGGACCCTCCCCCACACAGAGAAACCGGGGTGGCTGAGCTGCCCCTTGGGTTCCCCACCCGCTGTGTCATCCCCCCACCTCCAAGGTACCTCCCTTCCTCCGGTCACCAGGACACCAAGACCAGCGGACATCTGGAGCCCATTAGGATGGCAACAGTCCACACAGAGGTGTTTTGACTGGACCTTGGATGGGCTTTCGCGTGCACTGACGGTGTTTTTTCCAACAAAGACTCTTAGTCAGGATTGCAGCCCTGGCCCTATCTGAGGACAGAGATGAGACACAGCGCCCACCCGCCTCACCCAGGGCTCCCTGAGTCTCCCGGTGGGGGCAGTGGAAGCGTCCAGACGTGACGTTTCACCTTGTAGACCTCAGAACCCGAGGACGGGCCCAACCCTTCCATGACACACGTGACCAGGTCAAAGGCCATCTACACACACGTAGAGAAAAGTGCGCTTCCTCTCGTTTCTCCATAGTAACAAGATTCACAGCTGCACCCCCACTCCCTGTGCTGGGAAAGGCCCCGCATCCTGTGTGACAGGTCACTGGGGCTGGGGTGGTGGAGCAGGGGCGGCTCGGTGGGGCGAGTGGGCAGAGGGCTCTAATTTCCACAGAGCCCTACGGTCATGGCGGAGACTCTGGCCTCTTCTCTCACTGTGGTTGGGGAGCCGTGGAGGCGGCTGCTGAGCAGAGGAGGGACGCCTCCGGCTGGCGCACTCACAGGGCGTGTTCTAGCTGTCTGGGCTTTGGGAGCTCTGGGGTGAGAACAGGCAGTGAAAGGACATTGATGGCTTGGAGTCGGGTGGCCACATGGTGGGATGAGAAGTGGACAGGGGCCTGAGCATTGCTGGAGCAAAGGACCTGTGTCCAGTCATGAAGAGGGAGCAAGCAGCCGGGGACAATGGCTTCCAGCACAGTATGTGACAATGGCTTTCGGCACAGTACGTGATCCACGCAGGGGTCGCCAGAGCGCTTAGAAAACCCTTCCCCACCGCCGGACGTGAGCCGCTGCCAAGGATCCCGCAGAGTCCCCGGGGCTGCAGACACCCTGAGGACAGCACCCGGGCTGACCCCCCATCACAGCCACTGTGGGAACAGTGACCAAGCCGCAGGGCCCAGCAGGTAGCCTGGTGACTCCCACGACCACCCCACCACCCTTCCCCGGGCACTCCACGCACCCCCTGATGCAGAATCCACTTGTGGAAAGCGGAGGCATGGTGAAATGCAGCGTCCACACTCCCACAGGACGGAGACTCAAATAGCCCCCCGAGAAATCCCGAGCTACATTTCCCGTAGGGCCTGCATCTGCAGACCGAGACGCATGCATTCCCTGTTGTGAAGGTGGGCAGACGTGTTCAGCAAAGGGTCAGAGTGACAATTTGGGTTTTGCAGGTCATTCGGTCTCCATTGAAACTACTCAACACCACGACCGCAGCACCAAAGCAGCCAGATGACCCGTACACAGCGGGACAGGACCGCGTGTCAACAAGACTTTATTTTCAAAGGTAGGTGAGCCATGTTTTGCCCACCCTGCTTACGGTTTCTCTGGGACTTACACAAGATCTTGGTGGTGATATGGGATTATGATAAATATTGGCTATTTGATAAATGATTTGTTTTTATTTTTTTTGTGGTACTGGAGGACACTTTACCACTGAGCAATATCCCCACGGCTCTTTATTTTGAGACAGGATCTTATAAGTTGCCCAGGTTGGCCTTGAACTTGTGATCCTTCTGCCTCAGCCTCCCAAGTAGCTGGGATCACAGGTGTGTGCCACTGCGCCTGGCTCATGACTGATTCTGGCTGATCTCTGGTGAGCGGATCTCCTGTCTTTCGGCCTTCGTTTCTTCGCTTATAAAATAAAGAGTTCAGGCTTCAACAGCCTAGGAGAGTAAGTTTTGGGCTGGGAATTTTGAGATGTCCACATGATTCTTTATTCTTATCTTAACAAGGTGCACTGCGTGTGCCTGTGGTGCAGGAGTTGCTGGGCTTCTTGGTTTCCTCCTTTGGTGTAACTGCATCTTGCCATTCCTTTGTCAAAAGAGCCAGGTCCTAAGTTACTTCAGGGCTCGGATCCTCCCAGGCCACCAGGACATGCCGACCTACCTTCCCTCCTGTCCTGGTCTGCCGTCCACAGCCACAGGCTTATCTGGAACCTTCCAGGTGCAAGTGACAGACACTCAAGCCGACTGTGACCTAAAGAAAATGGATTGGCTCATGAAACCAAAAAGCACCTCCCTCCATGCTGTGGCTTCTAGAACATTCCAGAGAGAAACTCCAAGGAATCCAAGATCTCTAGATTTGAACTTGGCCTTCTGGGTATATTTGTCAAGGGAGGAGGAGAAAAACCATGCTCAGCTTTGTTGATTGCGTTTAAAGTTAGACAACGGGACGTGGGGCTCTGTGACACTCTTGTCCTGGAGCCCACGGAGGAGCTGAAGCTGGGTGGCCGGCCTGGGCAGCCTCGGGAGGGTACGAGGGAGCTGCTGAGGGCTCTGCCCCCCGCTGGCTGCCAGCCCTGGAGCAGGTGGCTTAGAAGTGCTGTCTCAGAGGGGACCCAAGATCCGAGGCACAGGGCTGATGCGAGGAGCCGCGGCCCGCGTGTGCAGACGCGCTTTGCGAAATCCTATCCCGCGGTCAGGAATTGTTATCATTGCTGGAAGTGATTAGCGGCAGACATGGTTTCATCGCCCTCCTAAGAGACGGTGCCTGAGCGCGGAGGATCCTGGGAAATGTCTGACCGGAGGTGCCCAGAGGAGGCGATGTGCAGGGAGAGATAAAGCTGCGGCTTAGCCGAGGGAAACCTTAGGAGCTCCGCAAATATTTAGCTTGTCGCCCAGAGCTCGCGGAGACCTACCTGTGCTGGGAGGCTCTGCAGAGGCGAGCCCCGCGCCCTGCTCTCTCCCCGGAAGCCCTCTCCTGTACTACCGCTTGGCTCCCCCTGGAATAGGAGGGATCCCCCTCTCCGGTCTCCCTCACCTGTGGGAAATCATGATGGAGACAAAGGCTGGGCGCTGTGTGCAGAGGTGTGTGAGAAGCACGGAGAGGAGCAAGGACAGAGGAGCAGAGCAGAGGTTCCTAACTTTTTAGAGCTGGGAAATCATAGATTCCGCATAAACCTCCCAAGAAGCAGTGCCTCAGAGATGTCAAGTGACCTGCCAGAGGTCACACAGCTAAGCACTGGCTTCAGAAAAGAAGGATGAAAGGTTGAGCTACCGAGGGTCAGCTCTCAGCGGGGTGAAGGGTGGGGGGGGCTGTGGTACGAGGAACAAGGGCAGGAACTCGTATTTATTGAGCATCTACTATATACCACCCCATGTGGGCATTTTTTTTTAATTGACCAAGTATTGTTCTTAGTCCAGAAACTCGGGTGTTTTGAACTCTGTTATATTTTTATTGAGGGCTTTCTTTGCTCTCCCAGCCATGTGTTGACACAGTGAACTGCTGGGAAAGGCAATCTCCATCATTCCTGGGGCTCCCATCCAAGGCCGAGCACTGTCCTGGAGTCTGGGGGCAGCCACGTCTTGCAGTAGGACTCACCAGTGCAGAGTCCTGGCGATGCTGCCTGGTCCCTCAGGACAGCAAGCCCCGGTTAGGACAAAACCTTTGCTGAGATCAGGGTGCCTCTGGCAAGGCCCGATCCCGAGATGCTGCACACCGGTGCACAGTTGCCCGGGACTCCGAGCCGGACTCTGGGTTCACATTACAGCTCCACCACCGAGTAGCTGTGCAGCCTTGGCAACGGGCTTAACCTCTCTCTACCTGCCTACCTAGGAAATGGAAATTTAAATATTATGGTAAGGATTAAGTGGGTGTAGGTTACTTAGAAGAAGGCCTGGCACAGACAGTGCCCTCGTCAGGAAGCGACAGATGCCACTCACTGATTTCTCTTCTCTCTCCAGGGTCTCAAAGGACCTTCCTCTTCCTCCTATTCTCCGTGACACCTAGCAGTGGGTGCCCAGGTGCTGGGAGGATGGCAGGGCAGGACGTCCTCGGGGGGCGAGCCCAGGGCTCCCTCCACGTTTCTGTCACTTTGAAGTTTATGCTGCTCACTGGCGAGACCCTGTTAGACCAAGCACGGGCCTCAGCAGCTCCTGCCCCAACAGGCAGGAAAGAAACGGGCGGCACAGGAAGAGGAGGTGCAAGTCCGGGTCCAGGCAGGTGAATGAGGAGGTAGGTACAGGGGCATGCCGCTGGCCTCCAGGGGCTGCCCTTGCCTCTGAGGCCCCTGGCCTCGCCCTCTGGCTTCGCCCCTTGCTGGTCCCACCAGCGGGCATGCCTGGCCGCCCTGCACCCTCTCCGCATTTCTCTGATCCTCCCTCTCTGACCACCCCTGTCCCAAGGCCTTCCAGCCCTTGGCCGACGTCCTTCAGCCAAGCCAGATTCCAGGCCCTGGTGTTTTCACACCCGTTGAGTAGGACAGGACCCCCAGACCCGCGGAAGAGCCGTGATTCATCTGGGGTCACCCAATGAGGCAAGGGCAGAAAGAGGACCCAGGTTCCCCGACCCCCACCCCATCCTGTGCTGCCTGCCCGGATGAGCTCACAGAGTCTGGACCAGCAGCTGTCACCTGGGGGGACAGCTTCCCCCAGAGGACATTTGACAATGTACGGTGACAATTTTGGTGGCAACTGGCATCCAGTGGGTAGAGGCCAAGGATGCTACTAATCATCCTGCAACACTCAGAGAGGCCCGCACCGCAGAGAGGCATCTGGCCCCCAGCAACAGTGGGCTGGGAAGCCCCGGCCAGCTTCACACGTGGCATTAAACCTTGCAAAAAATTACTTAGCCGGTTCCCTCCCACGAAATGACACTATCATGCTACCGGGTGCACACAATTTGGGGGGTGTTTAATGACCTTATGCATGTGCACTGATGAACCTATTCCCTGCAGGAGATGAGTTGACCCTGATAAATTGGGGAGTGGATGGAGGCACCCCCCGAGGCGTCCGTGGGGTGGGCTCCCGATGGTGTCCCACGGCAAACTCCAAGAAGTGCAATGGAGGCCCACGTCTTCAAAACCAAGCTGAGTGGCGCACTCACGTCTAATAGAATTTCCAGCCTCTGTCCCCCTCCCCGCCCTCCGCATTTGAGGCTCCGAATGCTCATTTAAACAGAGAAACCACATTACCTGATCTCCATGCAGATCTGAGTTTCCATTTTAATTTGCCTTCATTATCTCTTTCTCTTATTAAGAACAGTAAATCTGTTTTGTGTTTTCATTATTCCATTAGCTCGAGGAAGCTCATCAGTAATGTGGGGAGCTGCCAACGTAAATAGCACAATTTTCATACGAGCGATGCAATAATTGACTTAAATCACTATTCTACGGAGGCCACGGCTCACAATTAAAGAAAGCAGCGTGGTTTGAAAACGAGTTACAATTGATTGGATTTCAGGGGAAACCAGGTTTGGAATGTGTTAATTGCATTCCGCCTAAACACCAGGTCTAAATGAAGCAGCCAGAGATTTGGGGAAATAACAAAATCTTCTCTACCAACAGCCCCAAATTGCTTAATAGGCTGGGAGAGATCTGATTAAGTTGGGGGCTAATGACCTCACTGTATTTCGGGGGTGACAAGCTGAAATTCTCATCTTGAAATCTCCCCCAGAGAGAAGGGACACACTTGGCGCTGTTTTGTGACCCAGTGGGGTGCTGGAGTCAGATGTCCCTGGCACCTGCTCCTGGAACTTCTTTTCCTCTCAAACTCACAGTGACCCCCCAACAGATCGTGTGGACTGGAATGTCAAGAAACATCTGGCCTTCCGCCCGGCTGCCCTGGGGGTCTGGCTACTGGAGTCACCTCCTCACGGGTCTCCTGGGTCCTGTCGTGCTCCCGACACTCTCTTCTCTGTATGGCTGTCAGAGACTCCTGTCAGAACTGGTCAGACTCTGTCCCACCTGTGCTTGGAACCCTCCGGTATCTTCCATCTCACTCCAGGTAAAGCCAAGCCCATGGGGGTTATGAAATCATATGTGACCTGTCCTGTAAACTCACCGACCCCCCAGTCACCAGGGAGGCCCAAGGTCCTTGGTGATCTGCCCTCTTCTCATCTCTCATTCCAGCCGCCGAGAATTATGTTAAAACCCCTGATGGTCCCATGCTCTGCCTTGTTAAAGAATTTTTGACTCTCCTGTCCCCATCTCATTCACCTGAGCCCTTCCTAAGGTCCAGCCAGATCTTACTCAGTTCATGACCCCCTCTTGTG
Source organism: Tamias sibiricus (assembly GCA_025594165.1). Taxonomy (NCBI): domain Eukaryota; kingdom Metazoa; phylum Chordata; class Mammalia; order Rodentia; family Sciuridae; genus Tamias; species Tamias sibiricus. The sequence goes on from CM046659.1 coordinate 165,032,570, forward strand.
CTAATCTTCCTCTTGAAGTTCTGAGAAATCCAGGGTTAAAAAGTTTGCAGAAAACTGTTGTTTTGTATGATTAGTTATCCCAGGCTCCAGGTTTCCAGATCTTTCCTCTCCTCCCCTCGCCCCAGCTGTACAGATAGAGCGAGACCAGACATACTTACCTCCAGTGTACCTACTGCCTGATGCCAGTTGATTGGTCCAAAGTGGGCCAATCAAAATCCTTCCCTGGGAATCTGGAGTGTAACATCCAGATCTGAATCTTGATCTTGTTGCACTTTCGTATCTCCCTGCCATTCATTCTCTCCCCTTTTTTCTCCTTTTGCTTAATTTTTTAATTCAGAATTTTACATAAAGGAAATACATATAATGATGATATGTTTGGTCCCCCTGCTCCTATTTTCCTCCTCTTTTATCTACCTCATCCCTGTGACCTGGTGCTAGAGACCCATGCTGACAACCCAGAATGACTCCTTTCAAAAACATTTTTATTCACACTTACATTTCTATCTGTGTTGTATGACACATACAAACAAAAGAGATTGGGATTTTTAAGTTATCCTTTGTTTTGTAAAAATGGGATTCTTTTTTTTTTCTTCTCATTGCAGTTCTGGGAATTGAACTCAGGTGCACTCCACCACTGAGCCACATCCCCAGTCCTTTTCTATTTTTTATTTTTGAGACAGAGTCTTAACCAACTTGCAATCCTCCTCCCTCGGCCTCCTGAGTCACTGTGATTACAGGACGGCACCAATGTGCCTTGCTAAAAATGAGATTCTAATTTACACTCTCTTCTGTGCTTTGTTCTTTTTTCTCATTAAAAGAAGATGCAGAAATGTCTCCAAGCCACCTGAGAAAGCTCCAGTTTACCCTTGCAGGTGCTGGTGAGTGGAGGCTAGGCAGAAGGGAGGCCATTGCTCCTTGAATAGAAGCAGAGGAAAAGGGTCTGAAGAGGGAGGAGAAGGAAACCATGATCCACAAAGGAGCTGAGAGAAGCCACAGAGACAGGTGCCCCCTGAGTCTGAGCTGGCGTCAAGCCCCCCAGCCTCTCCGCCTCAGGGTCTCACACCCGGTGGCCCCGGCTGGCTTCAGCCAGCTCCGTGTGTATGACTGGTTGTAACTAAGGTCTAGACCAACGCGGGAGTGTCAGGCGTGATGCTTTACGGCTAGCTGGGGTTTTCTGGACCGTGGATGATGGAGGCAGAGTTAGCCTAATCCCTGCTTAGTGACATATTCTAACAACTGACCCAGGCAAGCCCATCCTTGGTCGATTTGTTGGTTTGTGCTGATTCTGTTTTTCTGTGCCCTCCCCTCCCCCCACTCCGTCAGCTGCTAGATGTGTTTTCTCTATGCCTTTTATGATTCTGCATAAAATAGGCAAGCTTTGCTTTCTGTGTGTGCATTTAAAAGGACGTAGGTGGCATTATGCGACCGAGTCCTTTCCCTCTTTCTTTGTGCTTCCTGTGTGCACAGGGCTCTTCCTCAGTGTGGGTCACGGTGTCCTCCTTAGCGATGCCTTCCTGCTCCCATTCATCAATGCATTTCTTTCCCCCAATCTCCATTCCCTGTCGCCTTCCTCGGGATGGCATGCTCTAGCAAAGCCTTGTGTCAGAATGTGTGTTTTGCAAAACACAAACAAGTGCTTTGCGTGCGTCTATTTGTAACTTCTGTCAAATGGCCTCACGCCACGTTCTCAAGACCCCGGAGTTGCTGCGTGCACTCTGGGCATTGTTTGGAACCGTCTCACCCTGTGCCTCTGTGGGCATCTGGCACGTCAAAAGCATCGGGGACAGTGAGCTATCCACATGCTGCTTGGTCCTCACATGAAGATTCCTTTTTCTAGATTGTTTCAAGGAACAAAGGCAAAGCCACCATTTGTACTCGAGAGGAAAGAAAACTACCCACGGGCAGGATGGAGGCGGGACGCTTGTCTGCACTTGAAGGGGGTCTCGGGAGTCGCTGGCCTCCAGCGCGGCCCTCCACTGGAGAGACTCGGTGCCAGCTGAGGGTTAGGGGAGGCCAGAAGCCCATCCCAGCTGTTTGTGGGTTTTCTGAAAACTTGGCCTGTGTGTTTGGAGCACCCGAGACAGGCTGTCCCTGAGGGATGACGGAGGTCATCTTGCCATCGGCACCTCTCCCTGCCGTGCCAGGTGTGCCCTGATCCTCCTGAGAGCGTCCCTCTCGTCCCCAGGGAGGACCCCCGGGGTTGCCTGCAGCTCCTGCCCCCTCCCCTGTGTGCCAGGACGGTGCACCCCCAGACGCCCCTGCAAGCCCCTCTTGGCCATGGGGCTCGGCAGGGCTGAAGCTGTCCCACAGGGGCGAGAAGCGGTCCTAGGGGACAGGAAAAAACCCTACTATTTACTTAAAATCATGGTAAAATACACAATTGATCCTCTTCATCATTTTTAAGCACTCATGCTGGTGGTGTCGAGCGGGCTCACGGCATTCTGCAGACGTCGCTCTGTCCATCCGTGAAACGGTTCATCTTGCAGAGCCGACGCTCTGTCCTCATTCAACACCAGCTCCCCACCCCCTCCACCCCAGGCCCTGGCGACCGCCACCCTGCCTTCTGTCCCTATGAATGTGGCTACTCTAGAGACGCCATGGGAGTGGGATCCTACAGCGCGTGTCCATCTGCGCCTGGTCACTGCTCTCAGCATCACGTCCTCCAGATACAGCCACGGAGCAGAGCGAGGGTCACAATTCTTTCTTCTTCTTCTTTTTTTTTTTTTTTGGTACCAGGGATTGAACTCAGGGGCACTCGACCACTGGGCCACACCCCCAGCCCCTTTTTGTATTTTATTAGAGACAGGGTCTCACTGAGTTGCTAAGTGCCTCGCCATTGCTGAGGCTGGCTTTGAACTCATGATCCTCCTGCCTCAGCCTCCCAAAGTGCTGGGATTACAGGCGTGCGCCACCGTGCCTGGTTTTCTTTCTTTTTTCTTTCTTTCTTTCTTTCTTTTCTTTCTTTCTTTCTTTCTTTCTTTTAAGGCTGAACAATGTCCCATTACATGTCTAGAGTACGTTTCATTTGTCCTTCCATCCACTGGTGGTCACTTAAAACTGTGGCAGACAAAGGTTCCCCTACAGCACACAGACAGATACGTAAGAAGTGCGTGTTCTGGCATTCAAATTTCATTGCAGGGGACATTTTTAAAAATATCTAGAAAGCCTTCTTAGGGACAACAGTGACTATTGACTATGTGAAGAGACAATTCTCTGCTGTCGAGGAATGTCCTGTGCATTGGAGGATGTTTGGAAGTAACCCTGGCCTCAATCCAGTAGATGCCAGTAGCACCCTCCACCCAGTGGTGACAACCAAAAATGTCCCCAGACATTGCCCAGTGTCCCTGGGGCACAAGATCCCCCTGGTTGAGAACCCTGGCTCTGGCCCTGGGGGCTGGCTGCCCCGAGTGCCCCGGTGGCCTCCTGCCAACAGGGCCTGGGGCTCCGTCTCTGGGAGTCGGCGAGGAGGAGGGACGTGGGCCTGAGCATGTAGGGCCCTGAGCCTGGCAGAGAGGACAGGACCCACGCCAAGCTCAACACAAAGGACCCGGACTTCTTGGCACAGACTCCTGGTAGCCTCCGGGTCACCTCACCCAGCTACGTGACCAAGGACGGTGAGGGCCCTCGGGCGTCAGGCCCCAGAGGACACCCTGAATGGACCAGGCTCGGGTATTTGCTTCTCACAATGCGCCTGCCACTCCTCCCCGCCACGTCCCCACCCTTCCTGAGGACGCCTGCCCACTCACACGCCCGAGTCTTTGTATAGAGCCATTCCTTTTATTGACGGGTCTTTACTGAGCACCTACTAGGTGCCAACTATGATGCTCGGCTTTGAGATACGATTGTGCAGTGGACCGGCCAGCTCCCCACCTCAGCCCCACCCGTGAGCTCCTGGGCTGCACCCAGGCCCCCGGCGGTCGGGAGTTCTTGCGAAGGACATCCAAGCCGAGACCTCCAGGTGAGTCTCACCTGCTCCCACGAGCTTCGAGTAGTAGCAACGCTTGCACCAACAGTGGACGCCCCTCAGCTGACGCTTACCACATGCTGGCCACGGCTCCCTAGAGAAGAAGCCAGTGTCCTTGGTGGCATAGGTGACGCGCCCCCGACCCTTGCTGCTGTGACCTCATCCAGGAGCACAGTCCCCCTCCTTTTCCAGCCACACTCACCTGGACCTTTCAGACTTCAGGCCACGGGGACCTGGCCGTTCCTTGCCTCCACGGGGCCATGGCTCAGATGTCACCCTGTTGTCATTCCATGCACTGTCACCGTCCTCACCCTGTCTGACGTCTCCCGCTGGCTCTCCTCTGCCTCTTCCTCCCTGTTAGTAAGTTCTACGCCGCCAGCTCCAGCCGCCGGGCTCAGGGCTGCGTCCCCAGCACCTGCAGAGCCGGCCACGTGCGTGCCCGTAAAGAGGAGCTGGGCCAGTGACTCCACGCCCTCCGCACAAAGCCCCGGGAGAGGCTGCCCTGCGCGCCTCAGACGGCCACAGACCCACAAAGCCCCCGCGAAGCCCACGAAAGCACAGATTGTCACTCCGGGGGCTGGCGGGGAGTCCGAGAGGCTTTGCCTCTGCGGGTCGCGAGGAGGCTGCTGGCCACAGGCCAGGACTGAGCTACTGTGGTCATCGTCCACTTCACAGAGAAGCAGGGTCGGCTCAGAAATGTGTGTTAAGTGGCTGATGCTCAGAGACAGGTCTAAGGGACGGGCTGGGTCTGAGGTCTGTCACATCCCCAGCGCTGATGTGGCTGGACACGATCGTCTCGGTGCTGTGGACTGCGAGGCTGAGTGTCCCCCAGGTGCTTCCTCTGGTCTTTTCAAGTGGATGTGCCAACCCAGGGCCCCCAGGACCAGCTCCTGAGGCCAGTGTGGACGGTGCTCCCCTCCCAGCCCCGGTGCTCCCCTCCCAGCCTGAGGCCCAGTGTGGACGGTGCTCCCCGCGCTCCTGCACTCCGGGCGCAGGCCCTTGCGTGGTGGGAGCCGCCTTTCCCGCCGCCGTCCTGGGCACCTCGACAGCACAGGCGCTCTCCAAGCCACACCGTGCCCTGGGCGAGAGGAGCTGGTAAACTCCACGAGCAACCTGGGAGGAAATCGACAGCATCGTTGCATTCAAAGGTCAAGGGCTCCATCTCCCCCTTACCCTCCTGAGGCCCCTGGGAGCCCCGAGAGGAGGCGGGGTGGCCATCGCATCCAGAGCCGTCTGACTCTGAGGCTCCGTCTGGACTCCACGCCCAGAGGTGGGCTCCCGGCCACGCTCGGGGTTCCTCGGCTCTACGGCAGCTGATTCCTGAGCTGCTGTTCCCAAACCTCACTACCGCCACCCAGGGTCACAGCCCCGGCTCCTCACTCGGCCAGGTCCGACAGCAGCCAGCACCCCTGGCCAAGTTCATGGCCACCTGGTTCTCCATTTCCTCGGGTGTTGACTGTCCCCAGCCGAGAGCAGCAGCGCATCTGGTCTGCCTCACAAGGAGCCCTGGGTGGAGGCAGGCGAGGCCGAGGCTGGAGAACCCGAGAGCAGCTCATAGACCAGAGCCCCAGGGGCCACGCAGGTCACGGCACAGGAACGGTGGCCTCGCGGGGCTGGTACCTGAGCGTGGGTGGGCCCCTAAAAGGCGGCAGGGGCTGTGGCTCCTCCATGGCGGCCAAGAGAAGGCAGGGGACAGTGGCAGCTGGACGTCCCCAGTTTGCTGCTGTGACCTCGTCCAGAGGAGCCCCAACTCTGCGGTGTCACTCCAGCTCTTCAAGGGGTGAGGCTGAAACCAGATTGAAAAGGTGTTGGGGCCCCACGTGGGCCACCAAGCAGGGAAGTGGCTGAACTCAGCCCACGAGGGCCATCGGCCTGCAGTGCCAGCCTAGAGGGCGAGGATAGGGGACTGTGACTGGCCGGAGGCTGGAGGAGTCAGGACCTCCTCTGGGGAGAAACTGGACACGGGGTCATTGAAGGGAGTCTCTCTTCACACAGATCGGGCAGGGCGGAGGGCAGCCGGGATGGGGCCCTGACTGAGGGGCTCAGCGATCACCCCAAGGCCTGAGTCGTGTGGAGACGGCCGCCTGGCAGAGCCGTGACCCGGCCAGAGGGTGGCAGTCAGCACAGGTGACTCTGAAGGACGAGGTCCCCAACACCACAGCTCCCTCCTGTCCCACGAAAGCTCACCGCCCGTGAAACCACCCAGAGCCCACCTGCCCAGGGAGCCTGTAGGTGGAGTCTGTGCAGGTGAGCCTCCAACAGGTGAGGCCACACAGGTGAGGCCAGCAGGGGGAGAAAGGAGAGGAGGAGAGGGAAGATGTAGGCACAGACCCCAGTGCCATGGTCACACCCAGCGATGACTACGGCCACCAAGTTGACCACCCGTGACCAGCAGGGGAGCCTCCGTGTCAACCTGACCTGCGGGGGTGTCCACATCATCAACTCTGCGGTGCCAGCCTATTCTGTCCTCCAGACACGTGCTGCGTCTTCCTGGCTACAACCGTGGATCCTTTGGACCTGGATTCTGGTTTTTAGGCTGATACAGAAATAGAAACCAGCTCTGCTCTGACGCTGTGAGTTTGAACGTTGGCTGTGCTGCCCACTGGCTGTGCAAGGCTGGGTGAATCACTCAGCCTCTCTGAGCCTCAGTTTCCACATCTGTAACTATAAGAAAGGCTAACGAGCTGTCCCTTACAGGGTTCTTAAAAGCTTAGAGATGATGGCCAGATGGTACTTTTTAAATAATAGAGGCTATTATTTAAAAATGCTATTATTATTTATTCTTCTTCTATCTGCTTCAATTTAGGTCTTGGTTAATACCACCACTCTTGAACCCACTCCTACCTGGATCCCCCTAGGAATCAGGTTGCTTCTCCTGCTAATTTGTCCTGGTGTCCTTTCTCCTTGGAATGTCTTCCTAACTAGAGAGCGTGGTTCCGATCGCCGGGGACCCACACTGCCACCTGGTTTCCAAGACAAAAATTCCCTTGCCTGCAGTGACTCCCTGTGCTAACCCGACTCTGATTCCCTGGGCTCCCGCCTGCCCAAGGTTTCCTGATTTTGACCCAAGGAAGGCATGAACTCCAGTAAGACCCTGGTGCGCGAAGATGACGGCTCTGTTATCTAGCGTGGTGAAGAATTGCAGACCACCTCCCCGTCCAAGAAGAGAGGCTGGTGAGTGGGCGGGGCTTCTCTGCCAGCCGGGAGCGCAAGGCATGCGTGTGGGCTCGGGGCAGCGTCCGGAATAAGGTAGAAGAGGATGCAGAGTAATGGCGGGACCGTGCGGGGTTAAAAACACGGTGTGCGACGTGCCGGGCTGTGCTCGGGAAGGTGGGGATGTGCCCACGCTGTGCACGGAAGTTCCATTATAATCACGCGCTCAAGATCATTTAAAAAGCAAGGAGAGTCACGCTGGCTCAGTGACTGCCACCCACGCACGGTGAGAACCTGGGAGGCCCCGGGTCTCGTGGGTCTGGTCTGCAGCTCTGGCGCTGGAGACGCTGGAGCCCCCACGCAGCGCACCTCCTACCTCAGACCAGCCCGTGCCTGTGTGTGCAGCCGAAGCCACGGAGGACGAGCTCAGGAGGGCTTTGTGGATTTTTCTGCAGTTTTCTACAGAGCCTAACCCTTGTGTATGTGTGTGGCGGGGACGGGGGGGGGGGGGGGGGGGGGGGGGGGGGGGGGGGGGGGGGGTAGCTGTACTGTAAAGATAAAAATAAAAATGTGTATAAATATATATAAAAGAGTGACTGCACCACCATGCTACCAGTGGTTGAATATGACAGAGAAATGGGGTGATTTTTTTCCACCCCTTTATTACATTCATTTACAGGCTTTTATTGAGCATTTACTATGTGCCTGTATTCCATACATGGAAATCAAGAGTGAATTAAAAAACACAAAGCTCCCGGTAGGGGGGGGAGTGGAGGAGAAACACAGTGAAATATAGAGCAGCTCGGGGTCGATGCGTACTTGAGAGAAGAAAACAAAGTCGGGCAGGGGAGAGCAGCCCCAGGTTGGAGGGCAGGGAGTGCGGGTGCTGGGAGGGGTCAGGAAGGCCATTGAGAAGGCGACAGTGAGCACAGCTTGGAATGAGAGGAGAGAGTGAGGCGCCAGGCCCAGGAAGAGCCAGGGCAGCGCGTGGCTGGATCTGGGAGTTGGGCGGTGGCTGCGGTGCTTCCTGTCCACTCTGACAGGCTGTGTCACCTGTACCATGGGAATAAATGAAAGCTCTATTGGGGGGGGGGGGGGGGGGGCAGTACAGGGGATTGTACTCAGGGGCGCTCCACCACTGGGCCACATCCCCAGCCCTTTTTGTATTTTATTAGAGACAGGGTCTCCCTGAGTTGCTAAGTGCCTCGCCATGGCTGAGGCTGGCTTTGAACTCACGATCCTCCTGCCTCAGCCTCCCAAGTGCTGGGATTACAGGCATGCGCCACTGCACCTGCCTAAAAGCCCCTCTTTTATATTTAAATATAAAGAAAAGGGGTTGGGGAGGGACCCCCGCTGCCCTGGCCCACATGGTGTGCCTGGTGCCCTCCCCTCGCTCAGGTCCGCGTCTGCACGGGGCTGGCTTCCCGCCACACCTGCACGTCCGTCCCTCAAGGCCACCCTTCCTGGGCCATCACAGGAGAGAAGCCACTCTCCGGGCGTCCCGCGGTGTGGTCTGTGGTCTGTGGTGGGAGACGTGCGCTCCTCCCTCCACCTTGGCCCTGCTGACCACCTGGGGCCACGTGAGCCCCGGGAAAGAACGGCCAATCAAACCCAAGGTGTGGACAAGGAGAGGCCGTCCACTGACCCCCTGGAGGGAGGAAGCATCACAGATTCCTGGTAATGTGAAGCAGGAGTGGGAAGTCACAGACGACCCTCTCTGTAGGACAGCCCCGGGGCCAGTGCCCCCTGAGCCGGTGCATTGACCACGGAGGGAAGCTTCCTCCCTGCCCATCTCTCCTGTGTCCTTAATAGCATCAAATAAAAAGATTTTAGATAAGATTTCATTCTGCGAATCAATTGGCAAACCGCACTAGGCTTCCCAGGGCATCCTGGCCTCAATCTAATGGAAATTATCATTTTAAAAACTGAGAATATCAATACTAAATTGGATCCTCGAGCAGAGAGCATATACAAAGGATTTTATTTCAACTTGCTTCTCTGGCGCCTTCTGAGCTTAACTCGGTAATTGCTGGCATCTCAAGCAAGGAAGGGAACCATCTGGCCAATTCTTGCTGTGACGGCACAGCAGGAAGCTCTGCCCCCTCGTGACTTCCTCTAGTTTTCCACATTAGTCTTTATTAGGTTCCCCCACTCACCCCAGGGCCTTTGCACCTGCAGCTGCTTCTGCCTGGAATGCCTCCTCCCACTGCTTCCCTTCTCAAGGTTCAAGGCTGTGGTTCATGCTTGCTCGAGGGCTGCGGGTGAAGATGGAGGTAGAGCACTCGCCTAATCCCTGGATTTGATCTCCAGCATTGCAAAAAAAGCATCCGGAAAGCTGGGCTCAGCCACCCCTTCCTCCTTGCTCACCCTCCCAGCATCCTTTGCAACTCACTGCCAACATGATTACCTAACAGCTGTTTCTGCTCCATGGGGACAGCAGGGAACTAGCTAGCCTCAAGCTCCGCTGTGGCCAGCTGTTCTAAGCAGGGACTTGGTCTCCAGGAGTGATCGTCAGGAAGGACCCACTGCAGTGGCTGTGACTTCAGCGTCCAGCCTGCTGTCCGGCCCACACCAAGGTGTCGACGGCGCGCTGAGCATCAGACACGGCGGGCATTGGCGGAAGTCGCTGAGGGTCAGCAGTGTCAGAAACGTAGTTGTAGATCTTTTTTTTTTGGAACTGGTGATTGAACTCAGGGGCCCTCGACCACTGGGCCACATCCCCAGCCCTTTTTTTTGTATTTGATTAGAGACAGGGTCTCACTGAGTTGCTAAGTGCCTCGCCATGGCTGAGGCTGGCTTTGAACTCGCGATCCTCCTGCCTCAGCCTCCCAAGTGCTGGGATTATAGGTGTGCACCACCGCGCCCGGCTAGTGTCAGAAGTGCCCTCTCTGAGGCCTCCACACCACCCAACATGAGCTCCTCTTGGGGAGCCCTCAGAGCTGCTCCCAACACACTCTTGCAGAAGCGTGGTTTAAGAATTTAGGGCTGGCCTGTCATCCCAGCGGCTGGGGAGGCTGAGGAAAGAGGATCACGAGTTCAAGGCCAGCCTCAGCAACTGCAAGGTGCTAAGCAACTGAGTGAGACCCTAACTCTAAATCAAATACAAAATAGGGCTGGGGATGTGGCCCAGTGGCCGAGTGCCCCTGAGTTCAATCCCTAGTACCCCACCAAAAAAAGAGTTCAGGGCTGAGCAGGTTAACACAGCAGCAGACGCCGCATTGTGGTCACCTCAATTTCAGTTTCAACTAACTAAACTTCAGGCTGCATTGATGCTTCTATCGCTCAGTCACACTTGCTGCATTTTAGGGCTCAGGAACCACAGGCCAGAGGCTACCACATTGGACGGTGCAGAATAGAACCTTCCACGGCTGCAGGACGTCCCGTGCACAGGACAGAGCTCTACAGATGTCACCCTTCATGCACTCCAGGCTTGGTCCCGGGGCCCTGGTCTTGTTAGGCAAATTCTGCTGCTGGCTGGGTCCTCGGGAGTCCTCCGCACAAAGCATTTCCTGAGCCTCAGTAAGGACCCAAATCGGGCAGCCCCGGGTTTCCAGAACTGCTCCCTGGACTGTTCCGCTGCCGCCTGCTTGTAAAAGTAGCTGACTGTGGTCTGAGACCCGTGTTTGTTCACCTTGAGTGGTGGCAGCTGCCGGCTGCTCCTTTCTTTTCTTTTCTTTTTCTTTTTTCTTTTTTTTTTTTTTTTTTGGTACCGGGGATTGAACTCAGGGGCACTGGACCACTGGGCCACATCCCCAGCCCTTTTTTTGTATTTTATTAGAGACAGGGTCTCACTGAGTGGCTAAGTGCCTCGCCATGGCTGAGGCTGGCTTTGAACTCACGATCCTCCTGCCTCGGCCTCCCACGTGCTGGGGTTACAGGCGTGCGCACCCCGCTCGGCTTTGCCTTTCGTTCTTGTCCTCTGCTCACAATTTATGGAGCACCTACTATGCGCGGGACACCTTTTTGGAGTCGGGGCGGGCGCGGAGCAGGTCAGGCCTTGCTCTCCTTCAGGTTCACATTCTTGGCACTGCGGGTGTGGGACAGACACCCAGGAAACAAACAAACCCTCTGCCCACGACCCGCGGCGTCCAGCAGCAGGCCCGGCAGCCGGGGGGGGGGGGGGGGGGGGGGGGGGGGGGGGGGGGGGCGCTCAGGGGAGCTCGTGGACCGTTCTGCCCTCGCCGTCCTCGGTGCGGGAATTCCAGCCTCGAGGTCTGGTCCCGTCTCTTGGGCCCCCAGACTTGAGGTCCACCCTAGGAGAGCGGCGGGAGCTCCTTTGCCCTGATTGCACTTGACCTCAGCAAGGTCATGGCGCCCCTGGTCTCCCTGGCTTTGCCCTGTGTGCACCGGAGCTTTAGACCTGCTGGTTTTCTCTGCGAGCTGTGGCCTGGTGCGAGGGCCAGGAACTCACCACTGCTTGTGACCCTCATTTAAAAAACAAAGAGCCAACAGAAAGCAACTGAACGCCCGCGCAGAGGAGCCCGCGCGGTTCCTGGCACAGCGCAGGCGCCCAAGCTGCGAGCCTGGTCCGGGAAGGCCGCGTTTCCTGTCGCCGACCGCGGCCCAAAGACCCTGGGCCTTGCACCTTGAAGCCGCTGCGGATGCACGGTCCTTGACCCGGGGACCAGGCTCTTCACCCCACGCTCGGAGCAGGGTGGGAATGGGATCCCGAGCGGGTGGGGCGCAGCTGCCGCGCATCTTCACTATTCCCAGTGTGCGAGAATCACGTGGAGGCTGCGTGGAGGCCTCGTGGACTGGGGGGCGAGGCCCTGCCGGGGTTTCCTGGGGATCTGCTCCTCATGTCCCTCCGCAGCGGTGGGAAACCCAGGTCCCCTTGCAGTGTGACCTCGCCCTCCTTTCCTCCTGCGGCCTCCTCTAATTCCCTCACCAGCTCCTGCTGGGAGCCAAACAACCTCTTGGGTGCTGGGGATTTGATTAGGTGGTAAACAAAGCTGGGAGGTCCCATGTCATGGAAGGGGTGGGGCCTTCGGTGTCTGATTAGGAGTGAATAGATGACAAATTCCAGGTGGTTTTGGAAGGTACAAAAGAAGCAGAGTGCTTGCTTTAGCATGTTCTAGGCCCTGGGTTCCATCCTCAGCCCTTCCAGAAAAAGAAAAAGAAAAACAAACAAACAAACAGGATGATGGAGGAAAGGGATCTGGTACAGACAGATGACCAGGGAAGGCCTCTCTAAGGACCTGACATCTGACTAGAGGCCTGAATGACCACGGGAGCCCAAGGAAGAAGGTAACAGGAAGAGGACCTGACAAGTGCAAAGGCCCTGAGGCCACCCCCATTCTTCTACTGGCTCCCGCTTCCCACTGGCTTCATATTGCCCCGCCCACCTCCTGGCGTAGCAGGCAGTCAGTGGGTTGATCCAGCAGTGGAGTTCAGTGATCTTGCTGTCCGTCTGGTGACCTCTGGGGCTCTTCACGTCTTGTATTGCTAATTCTCCCAACAGCCTTACTCATCCCATTTTCCAGAAGTGTAAGCAGGTCCTGTGAAGACAGTTGCTCTGCCCGAGATCAGAAGGTCCGCGTGGCATGGGAACTGGGATTGAAGCCCAGCTCGGCCCTCCTGAAGCCCAGGGCCCAGGGTGCAGCTGGGCCTCGCTGCCCGTGACAGCTCCGGGGCTTCTCCCTGCCACTCCCCGTCCCAGGTGATCTCTCTCCTGCCTGGTCTGACTGGTCCCCGGGCCTGCCGGAGCCTGGGTCGACAAGACACGGACGCCGTGCCCGCGTGCTGCTCCGTCCAGTCGGTGTGGGTCTGTCGGGCCCCATGCGAGCCGCCCCGCTAGGCCCTGAACACCCGCCCCAGCACAGGCAGCTTCCATCGAGGGAGAGGAGAGAGACGGGAGCAGACAGGAGCTCGCCAGATGGGGGAAGGGCAGGCAGCTCGGAGCCTGTTAAAGCCATTCAAGGGTCCTTCTGTGACTGGCTCCTCCTGGTCCTTTCAATGGCAGCACGAACGTCACCTCCTCCGGGAAGCCCCCTGACTGCCCAGCCTTGCCCACCCACGTGCGCTTCCCCGGTTTTCACTGGGGCGCGTGTTGATCACACCTTGTCCTCCTCCGTGGGAAGGACCTCGTTCACCGCTCTGCCCTCAGGCCCCGCGTGTGCCTGGCACGTAGCATGCGCTCAAGAAAACGGGCTGCAGGAGGGGAAGAGCTCTCTGAGGCTGGGAGGTGGAGGCTCAGAGGGGCGTCACGACGGTCCCCGTCACAGAGCCATTAGGAGGAGAGGCTAGTTGTGAGCTCCAGGCTTCTCGGGTGACGTGAGGACAGATGCTCCAAGCTGCTCCCTAGGCCTGGCACACACACCCTCTCTAAGTGCAGCCGGCCTGGGTCTAGACCCCGGGACCCCAGGGAGCCCAGGGAGCCCAAGGTGAGGCTCCCGCTCACAGTCCCCAGCCCTGTGCGCTCCGAGAAGTGGTCAGGCCCCCCGGGGGGAGCCCGACGCCCCTCTAGTCCACGGACCAAGACTCCTGGCACCGCACTAGGAGAAGGCCAAGCCGAGGGGCAGAGGACCGGCCCGGGGCACCTGCTCAGGGAGGCTCCCGGGGGCTGACCAGGGACTCCTGGCCTCCGCCGCAGCTCGGGCTTCTCAGCCACGGGGGGCTCGGACCTGCCTCTGCCCACACACGGTCCTTGTGTGAAGCTACAGGTGCGAGGACCACGCCTCCGCAGCCCTGAACGGGAGGACTGGGGCAGGGGCAGGGGACAGCCCGGGCAGGCCTCCGCATGGCCGGCTCCACCTCGGCCTCCCGTGCTGGGCGCCTCCCTCCCGGCAGGTTCTTGGCTCCTTCCTCTGAGCAGCCCTGCCAGGGCTGGGGACTCCCACCTCCGGGCCTCCAAGGTTCCTGCCGGTGCTGGGAAGTTCAAGTCCCGCGGGGCGCGAGCACGTCTCCTGGGAGAGGAGGAGCCTTGGCGCCTGCAGCAGGCCTCACCCCACTAAGAAGCAGGAAGCCGCAGGTCTGGGGAACTGTCTTTGGAGGAGGGAGGTGGCGGTCGTGGGCCCTGTGGCTGTTAAAACTGATGAGCAAACCTGAAAGACTGAGTTCAGGTCCCAGTCCCCTCACTTCCTGGTCATGTGATCTGGGGACCTCTATGAACCTCAGTTTCCTCCTCTGTAAAGTTGGGATAATATCAGCTGTGGTCAGTGTCAGTCACACTTTTATTGAGCATCCCGTGCTGGTCCCTGCTGTGAACAAGGGAGACGGAGGGCGCTACCCTTAGAAGACTGCTTCCTAGCGGGAGGGGGAGGACATTAAAAAAAAAAATAGACCAGCTGTCCCACGTGACCTTGCCTGGACTCTAAGTTGAATAAAGTGTACAACTCACCCAAACACTCAGGGGCATTCGAACTGGCAGGTGGGGAGGGTGGGTGGGGAGGGGGAGCCCTAGTTTGGAGAGAGACCCTCTGGCCTTGGTGAGGATGGGACGTGGGGTGAGGAGGGGCCTCTTTCTCTGGGACCTCGGGCAGGTGGTGGCCCTGGACCCGCTGCCCTGCCCACCCGTGCGCCTCCTGGAGCCTGGAGCCAGCAGCTGGGAGGAAGGAGCTGCCCGCTGCTTCCTTAGCCACCGAGAGCTCCCGGGGTCGGAGAGGGAGACCGGCTCCATTCCCACACACTGGGAGCCCCTCGCGGTTCATTTTGAAAAGTCGTCATCTGTGTGCTGTTTCTGTTGAAAACAAGATGATCCGCCACGTCGACGCGTTTCTAGGCCAGAGTCGAGCACAGGCGGCACGCTGGGCCCCGGACCCGCCCTCCAGGGACCCCAGGAAGCGGCTTCAGCGGCGTGTGTCTGCGCACGCCCACTCAGCGAGTTTTTGTGAGCACCTACTACGTGGGTGTGGGTGTCAGCAGGCTTGGGTCTTCTGCTGGTGCTCAGCAGTGCCCCGAGGTGCCCTTTCAGCCTGGACCCTTGGGGGGAGCAGCCTGAGCCGTGGGAGGAGTTTGGAGCAGATCCAGAGGCCGGGTGGACGCCTGTGAGCACCCTGGACACTCCGCCCCAGCCAGCTCCACTCCAGGGGGCGGACGCGGGGCAGTGGGCCTCAGTGTCTCCCGTCTTCTCTCAGGGTCCAGGACCACCATCTGCTCAGGGTCTCAGAGAAGGAGGCCCTGGGGACATCGGAGGTGCACCCCCCCGTCCCATCTTCACTAAGGCCAGAGGGTCCTTCTCCAAACTAGGGCTCCCCCCTCCCCGCCCTCCCCACCTGCCAGGTGGTTACCGCTGCTCAGGTGTCACCGACTCCTTCATGTGGTCCCTCCAAGCTCCAATGTCCCCTCCCAGAAGCCCTTCCGGGATCCGGGTGTCCCTCACCTCACCTGTGCGCCACCCGGGGCACTGCTGTGGCTCTCCGATGTGTCCCCCACCCACAGCTGCTCCCGGTGACCAAGGATGGTGTGGACATGTCGGGCCAGGGGGTTGATGTGACCATCTAGGGGTGACATCAGGTGTGCGGGAGATCACACCGGGAGGGAGAACAGAGCAACCCCGCAGGCAACGCTGCCGTGTGTGGGGGAAAGCTCTATTTCCAGGTCTAGCTGTCCTGGCGGTGGCACTGTGGGCAGCGTCTGTGTCTTTGTTCTGCTTTTTGCGTTTTCTGCGTTTTCTGATCCTCGGTAATGAGAAAGCGGGAACCCGAGAGGCGGCGACGGGGCCCTGGCGCCCTCTGCTGCCCGGCCTTGGTACTGCAGCGCAGGTGGGGGCTCAGCCCTCGAAGCGCCTGGGGAGGTCACAGGGGAGGATCACAGGGGACGTGTCCCATCAACGTTTAGAACAGGGTTTCCCTGAACCAGAAGTGAATATTTCCAGATCCCCCTCAGTTCCCTCCTCCTCTGGAAGGTCCCTAGAGCTCCACTCCCAATCTCCAGCCCTGGGGGGGGGGGGCTTCCCTCCTGACTCCTCTCCCCCAACCCCGCCCCCTCCTGAGATGACAGTGGGGGGCACCTGGACAGCAGGGCTGAGCACCTGGGCTGGACTCCCGACCCTTGCTCTTCCTGTGTTTCCTCGGCCATGTTACTCAGCTGTTCTAACCTCAGTTTCCTCATCCTTACAATGGGACAGCAATAAGCCAGGTTTTCTCCCCCTCGGCACTGCTGACATTCTGGGTCAGGTGGCCTGAAGGCATCCCTGTCCTCCACCCACCAGCTGCCAGCAGCATCCCCACCCATGACAACCAGAAAGTCTCCAGACCTTGCCAGTGTCCCCCGGGGGACACTGGTTGAAAACCTGTGCTTTCAGCTCCGGGCCTCGCTGCCGGCTTCTGCTGTTCTAGAAGGTGCTCAGAAGAGGCAGCTGGGGAACCAGGGGTGGCTGCTCTGGTACCAACAGCACAGCCAGGCCTGGGGGGCCCCGAGACCCCCATCTCTCTCCCCAGCCTGCGCGGCCCTCACAGAGGCCAACAGACACTCCTGGCCCCGTGAGGACCCCAGCCCCTGCCTGAACGGGCCCGGGCTGCAGGGCGGGACGCCTCCCAGGCCCTGTCACCCTGGCCTGTTGTCCTTGGCCATGGTGCAGCCTCCCCAGCCGGCCAGGGTCAGGCTATGGTGAGGCGCGAGAAGATCCTGGCAAGCGGGGCGTGGAGGGAGGCCAAGCTGCTTGGCCAACGTGGGAGAGACCTCAGCAGTGCGGGGCACTGGTGTCCCCCACGGGGACAGCTGGGAAAGCAAAGCCTCGCTCCAGGGCTTGGCCGGTGGGCCTCCGGCTCTGAGTGTGGAGGCAAGAAAAAACACAGCAGGGGCCGAGCCGGTACCCCCCCCCCCCCCCCCCCCCCCCCCCCCCCCCCCCCCGCTCCTCCTGGGCTGGGGCAGAGAGGCACGTGAGGCCGCGGGAGGCCCGCAGGTTTGGGCCTCCTGCAAGCAGCCGAGGGCCTCTTGCCTCCTTGGTTCCTGTTCCTCAAGTGACCCTCAGGCCCTGGCTCCCTCTTGGTTGAGGCCAGGCCCTGTGTCAACACTTTACCCCGTGAAACACTCACGGTCACCCCACGAGACAGCCTCTAGTTAGCTGTTGACTCTTTGGCAAATAGTTTGGAGCACCTACTGTGTGCACGTGTGCTGAGCATCTACTGTGTGCACATGTGCTGAGCACCTACTATGAGCCAGGCTCTGTGCTGGTGGAGGAGACTGTGGGGCTGCAGGCACCCGCCCTGCTGGCGGGAACGGAGCCCGATGGACCACACTGGAAACAGGCAGCTCCCGAGGAGTCCCACCGGGCGTGGAGCGCAGAGAAACGGGAAGCCATGTCCCTGCAGAAGCCACTCTACCAAGGCCAGCAGCGAGCTCCGTCACCCACAGTGGAAGCCAGCCGTGTCCCCACCTGGAGAAGGCCAGACCTACAGGGCAACACTCACACTGGCCTAGCAAGCCACCTTGAAGGCCACAGACTGTGCTTCCTCTATGTGACATTCCAGAGAAGGCAAAACCACAGGGCGGTGACGCAGGGCACCCGTGGGAGGAGGCCCCATGGCCGAGGGGGAGCGTGAGGTGTTAACAGGGATGGCGAACTGTCCCTCCTCGTGACCGCGGTGCTTGGAAACAGCCGCGCACATCCAGCAGTGCTGGCAGAATGGTGCAGAGTGAGTGTCACCACCCAAAACTGTGAAATAAAATGTAAGAAATGCAAAAGGGGCAGTTGGCACGGGCCTCATGTTGTTCATAACGGGCCTTGTATCATCAGACGTGTTTTTAACTACAAGTAACATATCATCTAAAAGAGGTTTAAACTGAGTTTTTCTGGAATGTATGTCATGTAACAGGAACCAAGAGAATTGCAGACACCATCCCATCCTCACATCTGACATAGTGGAGCTGGTCTTTCCCTTATGGTCACAAATGGCTGCTGCAGCTCCAGACATTTCCAGCAATGTCCCAAAATAGGACAGATGGAAGTTTCTGAGATGTCTTTATTATCATACAGAACACTGTCGGAAGCTCCCAGGAGACTTCCACTTATGTTCTACTGGCCAGAACCAGGACGCAGGCCCATCTAAACTAATGACTGGCAAAAGGGAAAGTTTTAGGCCAATCACATCTGAACCCCTGGGGCTGGGGGCAGAGTGTCTCTCCACTAAGCACACTGCCATCTGCCTTATATGGAACAAAGCTGGGGCTCCCTTAGCCAAGAAGGTGGCTGGGTTCCCAGGAGACAAGCCATCTGCCTGCCTCAGGCCTCCGTGTGGGCTTCAATCTTTGAAATAAAGTTATACCAAGTCAGGAGGCGCACGGCCAGGACGGGCAGCAGAGGCCCCCAAGGCCTTCAACTGGAGCCCCACCATCCTGCCGGACACATTGTTCTTTAAATAGGTCCCCCACCTCAGGCACCCCTCTTGGTTGCCCTGAACATTTGCGTGTGGTAGAGGCAAGTTCCCACGTTCCCACCCAAGGAAACGACTTCTGCCTGGGCAACTCTCGGGAGCTTTCTTTTCCTTCTCTTGCTTTGTCTTCTTTGCAGTTCCTCAGATACTCCAGACTTCTCTTGATCTCGGACAGACCCTGCTTAATATCCCTGCAAAGGGTTGGACGTCCCTGATGCACGGACAGGAACCGAGGGCCCAGTGACAAGCTGTGCCCAGCTCTCCAGCCATCAGAATCTACAGAGAATGGTCCCCCACCCAGATGCCATCAGGGAAGCCCTGGGGAAATGAGTCCTGGCATGCCTTTGGGAGGCCTGGCAGCCTGCACCAAGATGGGGCTAACGAAGCCTCGTCCTGGTCACCCAGAGGAATCCCCAAGATTTTCCCCGCATTAAGCCTGTAGTCTCAAAGTCACAGCCTGCAAGGGCTGTTGCTAGAAAACCCCCTTTTTAATGGATGGCTGGCGCGCCCTCGTGTGTCTCTACGGTGTAACAACATCGTAGCCTTTCCAAAACTTCATTTTGAAATCACAACAACAACAGGGCTGGGGTTGTGGCTCAGCGGCAGAGCGCTTGCCTCGCACGTGTGCTGCCACATAAACATAAATGCATTGCATTGTGTACGACTAAAGTAAATAAATAAATATTTTAAAAATTGTTTAAAAAAAATCACAATAACAACAACTGCTGCTAAGACTTAACTGGGTGCCCAGGTGCCCAGCAATGTATAAGGGAATTTAAACACACAGACTCAGTTTTGGCATAAAATTTTTCTTTGGAAGAAGTTACCTATGACCATGGTGGAGGCAGTGACACATGACACCCAAAGGTATGTATGGAAAAGATGTCCCTCCCATTCTGTCCCAGATGATGTGAATGGTACCTCCTGATATTGGGCAGTCCACAACCTGCCCAACCGTGTATCGTGGCCCTGATATGGGTCGATACGCAAAATGAACCTGCGGAATAGATTCTCAGACACGGCAACACTTGTACATGCCCCCCTTTTCAAGGGGCAATGGATACCACTTTAGAATCAAACAACTGGCACTAGGTACATATTTTCCTCACTCTGAAAACTACTACTGAGCCCCTATTGAATACGGAGCACTGAGATTCCTTCTCAACCAGCTTCTCTTCCATGGTCACACGCCGCCCGACACCAGCCGCAGGGTCACCTTCTGTTCTTGCAGCAATTCTGCAAGTTTCCTAGTAGTAAATTGTAAAAAACCATTCTGGATCCTTAGTTCCAATTGGCTTAGCTCTGACCTCGCCCCCGCCTGAGCCAATCGCTGCAGCCGGGACGGTGAGGATGGAATGTTGGCCAGGCAGGAGGTGGGCGGGGACCCCAAGGAGACAGTCTTCCAGAACTCTCCGTGGCAGGGGGAGCCTAGTGCGCGGCGCCAGACCCCGGAGGGCCGCTCCTGGGCGTCCGCCCTCTCTACCGTCCACCGGACCCCGCGTTATAGGAAGGAAATGGGGAGAAAATCTAAGGGTTTCCTGCGCTTGGGCTGACGTGGGTGGAGACGAGGCCGCCAAGGCTGCGAGGCAGGGCGGAGGGTGGGAAGGGGACCCCAACGCCCAGTGTGGGTATCCAGTGGGGCAGGGAGGTGGCGGGGGACACCGCTGCCCGTTTAGCTGCAGCTCCCCAGGCCAAGGTCAACGCCGTGGGTACAAGCATCCTTCCTGCGCAGGAACCGCAGTGCGGGCCAGAGCTCAGCGTCCCCGCGGGGACCCCGGAGAAGCTGAGGGCTGGTCTGGGAGACACCGCTTTCCAGAAACTCTTGCCGGGCTCCACGTTTCCTGCCTCCAGCCCCTCCAGGCCCGCCGGGAGAGCAAGGCGTTCCAGCGCTTCAGGAAAGCCAGGGCCCGAGGGCACCGGGAGGCCACCCCAGGGCTCGCCACGTGTCTGCTGGACAGGACAGCGCCACAGCCAGGCCTAGAAGAGTCTAGAAGTTAGAGACGGGCTGCTGGGCCTCTGCAGGAGGATGGGTCACCTCGTGGGTGACGTCAGAGGTGTGCATTTCTTCCAGAGACTGGTGCTGAACCACCAGACGCCGCTGGCCCAGACAGACGTCCTCCACACTTTTGCATATCCCCCTCCCCCAATCTGGCACAGTGAAGTTGCTAAGTTCTTCCAGATTTGGAGTCCGATGCCATCCTAAATCTCTGGGTTTGACAGGCTGGGTCGGTGGTTACTGCGATATGATCCAAAAAGCTTTCCCTGGATCATATCGTCTGTCAATCAGACATCAACTCGGGATCTTGTGAAGATCAATGAAGAGCAGAATGTCAGCTTTTCCACTTCACAATTTCACGAGGAGGAAAAAACTCCAAGCTGCAAGAGGACTGTGGGCAAACCGGAGACGCACCAGTCAGAGGACACAGGTCACCTACATATGTCCCAGGAAGTACACTGGGGTTCCCTGTGGAGGGATTGCTAGGACACCGTCCCCTGCCCCAACATAAAAACCTGAGAAGGAGTTGGGCCACTGAGCCCAGAAGGCATGATGCCACCGGGTACCAGCACCTGCCAAGGGAGTCCTTCCTGCTGCATAACCTTCAAGGCCAGCAGGGTGGGGGGAAGGGAGAGTGGGGGAGAGGAGAACCTACCATGGGCGAAGCTGGGAGGTTTTTTTTTTTTGCTTTTTTTTTTTTTTTGGTACCAGGGATTGAACTTGGGGGCACTCGACCACTGGGCCACATCCCCAACCCTTTTTTGTATTTTATTAGAGACAGGGTCCCACTGAGTTGCTAAGTGCCTCGCCATTGCTGAGGCTGACTTTGAACTCGCGATCCTCCAGCCTCAGCTTCCCAAGTGCTGGGATTACAGGCGTGCGCCGGCTGACGCTGGGAGTTTTGACTCAGCATTTCAACAACCTTGACAGTGACTGGAAGACACATCATTATTCTCATTACCACGCTGTCACATATCATCGTGTCACCGTGAGCAGAAGAGCTTTGGGATCTGCCCCATAGAGCACCCAGGGCAAGTCATGAATTGTCCCGCCCAGAGGGTGAGAATGGGCCGTGGGAAGCAACGAGTTGAAGGCTGCCATCCCGACTTCAAGGTGCAGGTTGTGGGAGTCGCAGAACAACTTCACAGACGGCGCTTGAACAAGGCGGGAGCTGGCCCTTCTTGGTTGCTCCCAATGCACAGAGCGAGGCTTTGAATGAGGTTATAGATGGGTTGACTCTGGACAGCCAGAAATATCAGGGGCAAATAGGTGGGCCAGATTGTCATTATCTTTTAAAAATGAAGGTATGATAGAATCAGAGAAGTTAGTGTGACCTTTGGCGCCTCTAAGCAAGAAAGCCTATTTACTGTTCAAAGACATTGGTAGAAAGAGTAATGAAGAGTTGATTCCAGGCAAAAATTTTCACATCTCCTGCCAAGAGTTACCCGGTCAGGTCTCAGCCACCACGGATGCAGTGGGAGCTTGGGTCGTGCCAGGGTCTGTGCAGATACCACCTCAGGAGAAGGCGGGGGACTCTGGCATCCACACACCAGCCAGCTGCCAGCTGCCAAATTCTCCCTCCTCCCGAGTTGATGTCTGATTGACAGACGGCCCCAGAGAAAGCTTTTTGGATCATATCACAGTAACCACCGACCCAGCCTGTCAAACCCAGAGATTTAGGATGGCATCGGACCCCAAATCTGGAAGAACTTAGCAACTTCACGGTGCCAGATCCAGGGGGAGAATACGCACATCGAGAAACCAGAAAAGCGTGGATGACGGGGGAGAAAGAAAGAAAATGAAAACACTCTGTCTCCACTGGCAGAGGCAGCCTTTGCCAGGAAAACTGGAATGTTGACTTGGTACGCACATAATTCAATTTTCTACACACTCCGAAGTAAAGAAAAAGCCAGATGCTGGGAGAAATTGCTGATACTGTTCTTGACCTTGGCAAGGACAATGTATCTGTGAAGTCAGACGCATGCAAAATGCTACATAATCTGAAAAGGCGAATGCCACAACACTTCATGTATCATATTTTCTCAACAATGTGAAAAGGTCTATTTATCCCGATTCCTATCTTCCTTTCTAATTAGCTTGATGTATCATCCTAGACAAAAGAGTGGATGGATATACACCAAAATATCATTATTAACAAGTTACGATATAGACAGTTCTTATCTTTAATCTTTAGAATTTTCAGTGGTTTTTTTTTTTAAGTTATTTTTGAAAGTGATTTTTTACTTAGCCAGTCCCTTTATTATAAAACCAAGACATATGTACAAGAAGCTACATGGGAACTCCTTTCCTGTCCTTCCAGTACTCCCAGGGTACTGTCCTGAGATTACTACTGTCAGAAGTTTTTCCTTCTATTTTTAAGGTTGTAACCTTGAAAGCTGGGGGAGCGCGTAGCCAACTGAAGGGTTCAGCCACCTCTGAAAGGAGTGGCTGTGTGTCTACGCCACCTGGTGGCTGGGTTGCAGAATGCAGGTCCATCAGGCCAGATCCCTTTCAAGAAAAAGTCAAAAACACACAGTTAGATGTGAAATATCCCATCTTAAAGATCAGCAACTAAAAAAAATTTGAAAGTAATGCCATAAAAAACAGAATATATTTAAGGATCAGTACCCAACGCACAAAGGCCACTATTTTAGGAAATAAACAGTAAAATATCAATGTTTAAGGATAAGAGAGATTAGGAAGTGGCTGAAAACAGTCCCTCCACTGCCCCTTCTTCTTTCACCTCCGTATTATTAGTTATATTATTGCTTATTTTTCTAGAAGTTGCATTTATGACTAATGCAACTAATACTTATATGTCACATGAATCTGCTTAAACTCCATGCTTTTTGACAACACAGAAAGTTGTAATCAACCAAATTAAAATTTCCTTTCTTTGCACTGCCTAAAGATAAACAGATTCAGATTTTGATGAATATTTAAAGTAGAAAATTGATATTCTTCCAGGACTGGTGTCAGGCATATAGTGTTCAGGCAATAATGGCCGTTTGGTGTGAGGTCTAGCTTTAGCTTTTGGAAAGTCAAAAGAGAAAAGTGGCTCTTTACGGTTCTCTCTGACATCCCTAAAAGTGTGTGTCATCCGAGTTGGTGATCAGGTAGGCTTGCGTCTAACTTACATTACAAAACAAGCCAGGTGTGTTATTTACCTTCCAGATGTAACTTGGAGGTTTAAAAAAAAAAAATCTCTAACTGCTTTATATGTTGAAATTCTATTGATGAGCTTAAATATAAATATAATAATATTTATTGTTACAAGAATAACATACTACAGAGAGAGTTTTAGGGATCATATCTCAGTAACCACCTACCCAGCCTCTCAAACCAGCAGAGTCAAATGACATTGGACCTCAAACTAGAAGAATTTAGTATTTTCATAGTGCCAAATTCAGTGTGTGTGTGTACACGCATGTGCATGTGCACACACACACACACAGATAGTGAAGGGTACTGATTTAATGTGCAAAAACAATTGTAAAGACTCTCACACTTTAACAAAAAAAGAGTCCAGATGACTATTAAAAATGTGTTAGTTAAGATCATTTCAGAAGACCTAATTTGTCAACAAATGTTTTAACTTCAATACAATTTTAATACAAAGCAAAACTAAACCAATTAAGTCTACCATAATTTTGAAATTTGTATAATTTGGTGCACCACCATTAATAATTCTTAAAAGATGAATTGAAGTTAATTAACTTCATTTTAGACTTTAATGTCATTTATACCTTCCACATAACAACCTCCTTGGAATTTTTCTCATCTTGTGAAGATCAATTAAGAGCAGAATGTCAGCTTTTCCACTTCACAATTTCACAAGGAGGAAAAAACTCCAAAACTATGTGCCAAACCAGCCACAATAAATTATTTTCTCTCCTGGACGGGGCCCAGCATGTGAGTGCCTGGAAATACTTTTAGAGGGTGGCCCTGCAAAAAATTTGTGTCTCACATCATCAAAATTCCATCCTCCTCCCATGCCACAGATGAAAAAATATTTGGGCTGGAAAGTGAAATGAAACTGAGTCTGGCCCCGGGTCCAGCCGGAGCTGGGGATAGCCCTCGGGAGGGGCAGGAAGCCCTGCCTGCCTCTAGGGGAGAGTTTAGGCAGAGCCTCGCTTTTCAGCTTGCCAAGTGGCTTCTCAGCCAGCTCTCAATGCATCTTCCCTGCAACCCTTAGAAATAGGAACTTTTGCTGCCCCCACTTTATGGATGGGAAAACTGAGGCTCAGAGAGGTGAATACGCTTGCCTGAGTTCACAAAACTAGCAAAGTAGCTAAGGCAGAACTCAATCTGGGCCTCCTGAATGCACGTTGTGCTCATCCTGGGCCCTTTCTCTTGGCCAGGTCACCTCCTCTCTGTATACTCCATCTGTACCCTGTCCTTCCCTGCGCTGTGTGCCAGGCACCCCCGGGATTCCCCACCAGATCATAAGCCAGCTGACACATACATCCTATGTGAACCTCAGGGCGGGCAGCCCACTGCATTGTATGCAGCAGAGTGAGGGTCCTGCGTGAACCCCATCTATGGGCGTGGGCAAGCAGAGGTGGACGCACATGTGGCTGGGATGTTGTAGTGGGAACTGTGTCCAGTGATGATCAGCTGCTAGCCCCTCTTCTGCCAAGCGGACTCTCTGCCAAGTCCATTTTCTGTGGCTATAACAAAATACCACAGACTGGATTGTTTATAAAGGAAAGAAGTTTATTTAGCTTATAGATCTGCACACTGGAAGTCCCAGAGGAGGCAGCCTCATCTCTGGAGAATCTCATATTAGAAGAGCAAGCAGGTAAGTGCAGAAGACAGACAGAACACAGGCACTGGCCTTGCTCTGTGACAATCTGCTCTGGGGATAAATAGTCCAGTCCAGTAGAAAGTCACTCCCCTAGCATTAAACCAGCCCCGAGAGAGCAGTGTCAGTCTCTCTTAAAGGCTACTTAAATGCCACCACTGCAGTGGGAGCCCCACAATCCAGGAAGGCCAGGAGGACTGGGTAGAGACCATGGTAAGGCTCTAATTTGGGTGGTGGCCCTCTATGTTGGCCAGGCTAAGTTCAGGTTCAAGTGACAAATGTGAAATAGCAGTGACTTCAACAGGATAGAGGGTGCTGCTCCTTCAACACTCCAGGCCAAGATGGCGGCTCTGCTCGTGAAGTTGGCAGGCACCCAGCATTCGAACAGAGCCTGGTGTTCCACGTCCCCAGGAAGCTATCCAGTCTCCATGGCTCACATGGCTCCCTGACACACCCCCATTTCAGCCAACCAGAATGGAGGTTATGGTGTGTGTGTGGGGGGGGGGGTGTCCGTCCTTTCTCAGGGCATTAGGCTAAGTCACAGGTCACTTTACTGTGACAAAAAGGACCTAAAAACATGGCAGTTGGAGGAAGGTCGAAAGTCACTCATGTCACAGTACAGCAGTGGGTGTCAAACAGGGCCAATCAGACGAATTAAACCACAAAGTTATCCTTGGACACAGACACCTTCCATCTGTGGCTTCCACGTCCCTTTTTCTGGTGGCAGAAGCTGACCACCTCAACTCATCCTGGCCCGCAGGCTTTGAGTGACATGGCTTCCTTTTACAGAAATGACCCAGAAGAACACAGTGCTCCAGCTCACATCCCATTGGCCAGAGCCTAGTCACATGGCTCCTATACTGCAAGGGAAGCTGGGAAATGTCACCTTTAGCTGGATGGCCTCATACCCAGCAAAATCACAGGGATTTCTATTACTAAATGGAAACAAGGGAAGGTTGATTTGAGGGGACAACTAGTCTTCTCTGCCACAGGACTCCACTAGACGTCCAACACGTTAATTTCTACTCACTCACATTGGCCTGGACTTGGTCACATGGCCATGCCTGGCTGCAAAGGAGCCTGGGAAATGTAGTACTTAATCTGGGCAGCCATGTTCCCAGGTAAACAGGGGAGATTCTACTACTATGTATAAAAGAGATAACAGATATTATAGGTGAAGGGCAAAGCATCACACCGGGGACAGCCGTGCAGCCAAAAGATTTATTCAACAGCCTTCGTAGCCGGTAGCGAAAACCAGAGAAGAGGTGCTCTGGTCGAAGGTCGAAGAGGTGGGAGAGGGGAGTCAGGGGAGAAGGGAGTGTGCAAGCTCTGGTGGGAGAAGGGAGTCAAGGAGAGGGGAGTGTGCAAGCTCTGGACAGAAGGTGGGTGCTTGGTTGCACCGGCTGGGATCTCTGGAGCTGTCGGCTAAAGCAGCTGCTGTCTGGCTGGAGGCTGGAGCTGTCAGCTGGGAGCGGCCGTCGGGCTGAAGGTGGTCGGTCTGGAGCTGTTGGCTGGGGCAGCTGCCGTCGGCTGGAGGCGATGGGTCTGGAGCTGTTGCAGTGGCTTCCTCCTCTCAGCAGCGACGATCCGATGTTGGTGTCCGTGTGTCTCTCTCTCTGATCTGAGTCTCTCAGACAGGGCCTTATATAGGGATTTCTGGTGGGGGGGTGCAGTAGAGCAACCCCAACACCATTGGCTAGAACAGGGTGTCCTTTAAGCCTATTGGCTCTTGCCTGGGGAAAAGAAACATTCTGCCTGGGGAAGGAACATCCTGTCTGGAACATCTTGAAACAAGGTTGCTTCTCTTAGGGTGTGGAAAACTCTGAGGGCGGGGGAGGGTAACCTATCCATCAATAGGGGAAGCCTCTGTCCTTATTATTAGAACTTCTGTTCATCCAGTAAAGTAAGAGGCAAGTCAACAGTAGAGAGAGAGGAAGATAAAAGCGACAGGAAAGATTTCTAACAAGATATGAAATTGATCCCAGTGGTTTGGGAGGCTGAGGCAGGAGGATCGAGAGTTCAAAGCCAGCCTCAGCAACTTAGCAAAGCCCTAAGCAACTCAGCGAGGTCCTATCTCTACATAAAATACAAAATAGGGATGGGGATGTGGCTCAGCAGTGGTCGAGTGCCCCTGAGTTCAATCCCCGGTACCCCCCACCCCCGAAAAAAGATGTGAAATTGCTGAGTCAGGGACAGAGCCATGGGCCATGGAGGGTTGTGGGGTAAGTCCGAGGTTTGAGCTTGTGAATTGTAAGTGAAACCCGTTTGCCAAGTTGAATGCACCCTTCACAGCCCACGTACAAACAAAGAGAAGACAGGTGTGTAAATTAACCCAGGACTGATGCCGCGAGGGGACGAGAGGGGGCTTGCGAGGGATGGACGGCGAGGTTGGGATGTGGAATCCAGGCTGGACGGGAGGGAAAGCAAAGGCAGGAAGAGGCCTATGGGTGCTGGCAAAGGGGGGTGGCCAGGTGTTGGCGGTTAGAGGTCGGGGGGTCTCAGGGCGGTCAGGGCATGCGGCCATGGGCAGCACCAGGGCAGTAGCAGAGATCCTAGGGCCTGCTGACCAGGAAGCGGATGTTTGTGAGAAACCTGGAAAGAGAGTCGTGTTTGCAGTCCATGGAGAGCAGGGTGGAGGAGGAGAAGCGGAGCCCAAGCCACCACGTCCGGCATTCCAGGGCCCAGAGAGGCCAGCCTGGGAGGGGCAGGAGAGGAGAGCGCGGGTCACCAGCTCCGCCGCCTCTGCTCCCCGTGGGCACCGCAGGGGGGCACAGACCCCCAGCCAGGGCTGCTGACCTCGGGTGCCAAGGCTGCACCTCCTGTCCCTCTCTGGGCCCTCCCATCTCCCTCCCTTTCCTGCCCTTCAGAGGTGGCAGGAAAGCAGGAACCCTGTGTGTCTACACCGCTTTCTCCTCTCCTGGAGGAGCCGCCCTCCCAATGCCACCACCCACTTCTTCCTCCCAGGACACTGGCTGCGGGGGCTCCGTTGTCACGTTCCCCTCTACAGGGCTCAAACGTGCAAGGCCACCTCTGTCTTTCTGGGTGCTATGACCTCCCTGGCCTCTCACCTCCGGTCTGTGTTGACCTGTGAGTGGGAGGGGACCCAGACAGTGCTGGGAATGATCTGAGGGGTCACAAACACCATGTGACTAGCTCAACCCCATCACTGTCCTTGGATTCAAAGAACAAGCCTCAGGCGGGGGCGGTGGTGGGGGGGTGGCACGGTGCTGAGTTTGAATCCACTTCCTGGCTCCCCTTTCGGCACGCAGGCTACAGGCTCAGAATGTACCACCGAGGGCCGTGCTCAGTGAGAAGTTAGGAGACAACGTTGCTGTCGTTCTAACGGTTTCTTCCTGTGTCCCTAACTGATCGTTGTGCTCTCCAGGGTTATGATGTGGACCTGAGGTGTCAGGTGACCGGGAGGCTCCTGTGTTAATGCAGGAATGTCCAGAGGTGAAATTATATCAGGTCCTGAGAGCTGTGACCGCATCAATCTGCCCCAGTTTGGATGGGCTGAACGGATGGTGACTGGGTGGCTGGAGGGGACGGGCCACCAGGGACCGCCGTGGAAGGCTGCATCTTCCCTTGGCCCCTTCTCTCTGTGCTTCCTGGCCGGCCATGACAGGGGCAAAGCTGTCCACCAGGCCCTTCCGCCATGATACTCGGCCTCACTCGGGCCCAGAGCCATGGAGTCGGCGCACCATGGACTGAACCTCTGAAACCGTGAGCCCCAAATGAACATCTTCTCCTCTCACTTGTTCTTGGCGGGCATTTTCCTCACAGCAATGAAAAGCTGACAGAAGCAACCGGCCCTTGGGAGCAGTGAGCCAGACCCTGTGGGCCACTCGCCCTCCACCAGCTGCTTTTGAGCACGTGTGGAATAAAATGTGAACCTTCTGTGGCCTGGAGGACCCTCGCCATCAGCCCCTCTTCTGTCACTCCAGTCCACCCTGTCTCCTTGATGTCCCTGAGCCAAGCTCAGTCTCATAGGGACGAGACCAACCAGAGGAGAGGAGCGCTCTGTTCACTCGCTGCAGGCCTGTGCAGGCCCCCTCCTCCCGGCAGCCCCAGAATCACTTCTACACCTTGGTCTTACTTAGCACTTCTGTAGTGTGGGCGCACCCCCTAGTACCTCCCGGTACCTTCCTAGTACCTTCTCCAAACCGTGTTACACAGATTACATGCAGGTTGCTTTTTTTATTTTTAGATTTACTTTTCCATGTAATGTATTTTAAAAGCCAATTATCTTAATTTATTTTCCCCTCAAATGCATATTGATTGTCTATTACACCCAGGCAGTTCTAGACCCTGGGGACAAAGCAGTGACTAAGATGAGGTCCCTTTTCTCGGGGAGCTGACATTCCGGTGACATTAGCAAGAAGGAAGGAGGGAGAGGATAAAAGGAATTGAAGGAAGAACAGACAGACAGATGGAGGGGTGGAGGGAAGAAAGGAAGTAGGGGGAGGGAGGGGAGCAGAAGTAGACAGATGACAGAGAGGTCAGCTAGTGATGCCTGAGGACAAGAGGGCTACAAGAGGTGGGGCGGGGTCAGAGGCAGATGTCTGCAGACATTTCAGCGGGAGTAGCTGGGGTGGCCCGGGACAGCTTCCTTGAAGAGATGGCGTCTAAGCAAGGATGTGCAAGAAGGACCAGTGTGAGCCATAGAAAGATCTGAGGGAGAGCATCCCTGCAGAGAGCACCGAATGAGCAAAGGCGGCCCAGCAGCTCTTAGCTCTGCAAAATCAACAAGACGCTAAACCAAAGAAGGCTCAGGAAGAAACGTCCAGCATCTCCCCCTCCCCCATCCCCATCAGATGGGTAACAGCAACGCGTAGCAGAGTCATTAGGAGGTGGTGAGTTTTGAATATTTGTGACCTTTGCTTTTTAATATGATTTGCTTATAAGTTCAAATGGTTTCTTTTCAATCAGCATGTTTAATAACACGATATTTTCTAATTTGTTTTATCTTTACAAATGACCCGTTTGGAAAACTCTTGACAATCTAACGAAATGTTAGTAAAAGCGAACGAGCCAGCTCTGGCCCAGCGCCGGGTATGAGGGAGGTACCCAGAAAGAGAGAAGAGAGGAGAACTCGTGGGCCGAGTCCTGGGGGCGTGCAGCACCTCGGTCTCCTTCAGGCCCTGTCTCCCCAGCACCTGGCAGCTCTGCCTAGTCAGTCCCTCCCTAAGTGACCTCTGGCCCTAGCTCATCTCATCTGACCTGCCCCTGAAACCCGGCCTTTGACCCGCGCGCCCAGGAAGGGACCCTGGGTAACCCAAGTCCTGCAGGTTAGATGAACGGGACCTGCTGGAGGCCCTCTCTGAGGGTTAAATACACCCCTAGGAGCACAGCTGCCCCCCTTTTACAGATGAGCAAGTGGAGGCTCGAGGGAGTTGTCCCTCACTCAAGGTCAACAGCTGCCCGAGCAGAGGCCACACCCCCCGACATCCAGGTCTGTGGCCCCCAAGCCCGAGCTTCCCGGAGAGCCTCCTGTACCACCCTGGAAAAGGCCCCAGGGCTGGCTCTTGGGTCTCTGTGTGCACGGCTGTGGAATCCTGTCTTCCTTTCTGCTGACTGAAACCTACACCCCCACAACCGGGGCTAGCTACCTGAGGGCAGAGCTGCGCGGAGAGTCTGGTGCACTATTAGAATGCCAGCCCACTGGGGTCCGAGGAGACTTTAAGATCAACTTGGTCCAGGCCAGAGAGTCAGCGGGGTCAGCAACACGGAGACTTGAGAGCCCACGGGCAGCGTCCCCTCACCAACTCCCAGGCAGATGGGAAGACAGCGAGATCGTGGTGTCCTCAGCTGGACTTCAGGGTGATTCCAGGAGACACTTCCTGCCAGGGTTGGCACCCTGGGATCATCTGAGAGGGCCCAGAGCACAACAGACCCCACGAAATCTCCTCACCACAAACGGCGTAGGCGCGGGCAGAGGCAGTGGGGAAACTGAGGCACAGGGCCATCCTCAGGGGCCCTCCGTGGCCTACACTCAAAATGAGGAGTTTGGGGCTCTCAGACTTTCATCTCTCTCACCCCAGCAAAAATGGCCTCCTTTGGGGCAGGGGTGACTCTCAAAGGACCACCTAGAACTTGTACTCTGGGGCCCAGCAAGCGGAAGCTGGAGGCGGTCTGCTGAAAGCGATGTCCCCACACGTCCAGGCAGGGGGACGCCTCAGGAGGCCACAGAGACACCTAGGCGGCTGTATTGGACACCAGCGGAGCTCCGTCTGTGGCCAAAGCACAGAGTGAACCTGTCGGGGAGAGAAGAAAAGGGTCAAGGGTGGCAGGCCCGGGGGGGGGGGGGTCTCCCCACCCACCTGCCTCTGCCTGCACGCCTGTCCTCCCTCAGCTGGACGACCTGACAGCCCCCTCCAGGCGGCCTGGTTCCACCCTGGCTCCGTGGCAGCCAGACTGGCCTTTCTACACACAGGAGCCCGCTCCCGTCCCGCCCCTGCTGAGGAGACCCTCCGATGCTTAGCCTAAAACTCAGGCCAGGTTCACTGCCGACCCCTGATGTGCCCGCTGCTGCTCTAGGCCCTGGGAAGAGCAGTGAGGGCAAGATACCCCAAAACATCATGGAGAATTCATGATACCCCTGTGCCACGGACACGGCCACCGTCCACCTGCGCCCTGCTGAAGGAGCGACCCGTCCCGTCCCCCACCGGCATCCTTTCTGATGGGCTCAGCTGCCTCCGTCTCGTCCCGGCACAGACACGACTGTGCAATGCTCCTGTCTGCGTGCTTACCCGGTTTACAGCCACTTTCTCTCCTTCACAATAAATGCGACCAGTCCTCTCAGCACAGAGACAGGTCTGGTCCTGGTCCTGGCCTGTCCCTGAGTCTACCCCGGAGCCTGGCTCCCTATCTGGCACTTGAAAGCATTTGCTGAAAGCTGGATGAAGGGCCTCTGAGCGACTGGGATGGGGTCTTCCTTTGTGACGAGCCCTCCAGGGCATGAGGAGGGTCTCTTCTGAACCTGTGTCATGAAGGTGACCGCTTCCAGCAAGCACATGGGAGGCTTGAGACCCCGAACAGAAGGAGCCCCCTGGAAGTGGGTGTTGGCTCCTCCTCATGCACTCTCATCCCTGGGGGAACGAGGCTCCTCCACTGCAGGGGGTCTTTTAGGAATGCCAATCAAGGAGCCCTGCCCTATCCTGACTGAGTTGGGAGGCGGGTGGGTGGACACATAAGCCAGGCGTGGCCAATCACAATTTCTCCCGGGGAATGGGAGTCTTGCAAGGGCAACAGAAGGCTAAATACAGTCAGACTTAGCCTCCCATCAGTTCCTGGAGCTGCCCTGGTCCCTGTGCTCCCCAGGGGTGGAGTCTCTCCTTCTCTGTGGCTCTGATATCAAGGGCCCTCTGAACTGGGCCCTCTGGCTGGGGTGGTGAAGCACAGACCACCCCACCCCCCAAACCCTACCTACATCCCTAACTCACTGTCTCCCCCACAATTGTGGCAGACCCAGCCTGTCCTTAAGGGCTGGCGCCATGTGTCCCTGAGCCCCCAGACCCGGCCTGACCCTCCCCTCAGCTGCAGCCACATCCTGCCTTATCCCAGAGCTGGCTTCTGCCTGCCTCTCTGCCTCCTCCCTTCTTTGTCCCAGAACATAGGTCTGGAATCTTCTCCCAAGAAAACGAGTTTGGCAGAGATTTTGTGCAGCTGTCTAGTAACGGAACCCTTGGTTTTCAGTTGGGCATATACATGGCCGCTCAGGTGCAGAGGAGTTCCCTCCAAGGGGATGTGGGTGGCTGTGCCCTTGAGGATGGCACTCTCCTCCTCTTGGCCCCGCTCCTGCAGGCAGGAGTTGGGGCATCATCTTGGACCAGAAAGGTGATGTTGAAGAGATGGCAGAGCAACAAGACAGGAGCCCGGGACCCTGGATGACCTGATGGAGCACAGCTGTCACCCCTGTCCTGGACACACACACACACACACACACACACCCCACCAGGACTGTTCTAAGCAGCCAAAGATCCTTCCTGACTAGCACAGCGGCAGAAGGTGTGTGTCATCCATCAACCTGGGGTGTGCAGCGGGCAGAGAGCACTCTGGGCGGGGGACCAGGTTGGTCACTTGTCCTGCGTTCACGGTTTCAGGAGCCCGACTGAGATGGTGCTTGGCGGGCAGTTACAAAGAAGCTGGTTCTAACTCAGAATGATTGTTAAACATCTTTGGGGCCTCCCAGAAATAGAATGGGCAGTCAGCACCTGGTGCCTACAGCCCTGTGCTACAGAGGGAACCAGGGATGTGTTGCCAAGCACGTTTAGGACTGTAGCTCCCTGGGCCCCTTCCAATGCTCCATTTCTACTCTTCTTTTTTTGAATAGCCTAAGATTCCATGGTGCTTTATGATCTAAAGATCTTCCTCAACCTGGCTCCTCCCATCTGGCTGATCTGATCTTCGCTCCATCCTCCCTCCCTCCCTCCCTTTGGCTTCCTAGTTCCTTGCATAGGCCAGATATGCTCCCACCTCAGGGCCTTTGCACTTGCTGTTCCCTCCTCCTAGAAAGCTCCTCCCCTCATCTCACATGGCAGCCTCCTCCTTCTAACTGAAACTGAACCTCCTCAGACAGGTCTTCCCTCTGACCTACCACTCACATTCAGCCATAGCCCCTACCTCCTCTGTCTTCCTCTCATCCAATCTGGCTCTGTGGCAAACATGTCCTGTTCCAGTTTCTTCTAATTACACATTGCCAGCTAAAACACTCTTGTTGGTGCGTTTGTTGGCTCGACTGCTTCCTGTCCCCCTCCCCCACTTAGAAGCAAGCTCCAGGTCAAGGATCTGGTCTTTCTTAGTCTCAGCCACAACTCCTAACACTGCCTGGCACACTATAAGGACTGCACAATATCTGCTGGATGAACAGATGAAGCCCACTAACAATTTTTAAAGGCCACAGTTATACTGTTTTGCTTCTCAATGATTCCATGACTCTTAATATTCTTTGGTTTTAAGATTCCACTGTTCTTTGGGCTGGAGTGTAGCTCAGTTGGTAGACTGTTCGCTTTGCATGCACAAGGCCCTGGGCTCAATCCCCAGCACCACAAAAAAAAAAAAAAAAAAAAAAAAAAAAAGACTCCACTCTTCTGACCTCTGTCCTGGGCACTAGGCCTACAGTTGGAGGCAGCCCTTTCCCCAGACCTGCCCTGTCCACCTCGTACCGACTGTTCTGGAACTGTTGGTCTATCTCTGCCAAGGACTGGCCTTTGGTTTCAGGAACAACTAAGTAGATGAAGCCCAGGCCGAGAACAGCTGTCAGTCCGTAGAACAGGAAGGTCCAGGACAGGCCGATGGCACCTGGGAGCAAGAAGGTGGGTGGAAGTGTGGGCAGGGAGCCAAGCACTCTGGCCCTGCGGCCTGGGCTACCTGGTGTTCCAGGTAAAGCACTGAAAGTTAGCTCACCCCAAGCAAAGGCTGTGGGTGGTGGCTCTGCAGAATGGCCAAGGGCTGTCAGGTTAATAATATCTGAAAGCAAGAATCTAACTGGTGGTCTCAGGGGCAGGCTGGCCCCCTGCCACAACACAGCTGGAGTTGACAGGCATGTAGGGGAAAGGCCACTCACTCGGGTGCCACGCTGTGCCCGGGCAGAACCAGAGGCCTGCCCTGCAGGAGGGCTCAGCACTCGGCCTCTCCTCCTCCTGGAGCCTCAGGTGGGGGCGGGGTCCCAGGGCCAATGACCAGGATGACCTGGAGTGCCCGAGAGCCAGTCAGCCCCAGACAGAGAAAGGAGGCCATGAAGGACGGCACCCTGTCTAGGAGGATGCTATTTCCTCCTCTGCCACACCTTCCCGCAAGTGGCCTCCTGAGGGCTGGACCTGCTCTCCAGAGGGAGGGCGCTGGGCGGGGTCAGGAGGGCTGGCGCCAGTCTTCCAAGGATCCAGATGGACTTGGGAGCCTGTTTCCCCATCTGTGAAATGGGGATGGTCATGGTAGGGCGCACGCTTTAAATAACGCCAGCCCTCCCTCGCTCCCTCCCTCTTCCCTCCTCACTCGTTCATTCCCTACAGAGCGCTGCGGGAAGAAGAGGCAGGAGGAGCCTAGATTCCCTAAGGTTGGGCTGGGAGACGGTCCCAGTGAGTGGCTTCTGCCACCCTTGTGTCCCAGGGCTCCACAGCAGGCTGTGCCTTTGGGGAAGAAACACCTGGCCACAGCGAGTAGGAGAATGAGCTTTAAGAACCACAGCCCAACAGCCACAGCGATTGGCTGAGGGATAACCATGTGATTGTGCTGAGCCAATGAGGGTCGGCCCCAGGACTTGAGCAGGAACCAATAGGAAAGGTTCTCGCTCCTGCGGCTGCCGAGCTGAGAGGCCTGCTGGCAGCCAGCCGTCTTTGCACCAAGAGCAGGGGCTACCTGGGAACGAAGCCCACGGTGACAGGCAGGGAAGAATAGCTGCCTGTTGTGTTGGTGCCTTGCGATCAGCTCTCCCTCTTCTTTTCAGGGACTTAAGACAAATGTCACCCTTTTGCTTATAACCTGGGCTACATTTGGGTGGTTTTCTGTCACTTAACAACCCAACAGATACAGGCGCTTTGGCCCAGTCTGGTGGACACTGTCCTTGCATCTAGAAGGAACTGGACTGAGGGATTAAGCCAGAGGACTTACCCACAAGATCGAGGAAGGAGAGGCTGATGAGCAGGTTGGTGGCCCAGTTGAAGCTGTTGCAGAAGGCGAAGGCTCTCCCTCGGACCTCCACAGGGTAGATCTCGCTGAGGACCAGCCAGGTCACTAGGAGAGCAGGAGGGCTCCTGGGCTGAGGCCAGGGCCAGCACCAGCAGGCCAAGTAGGCAGCCCCCACGGACCCACGTCAAGCAGAAGGTCAGGTCCCTGCTACCAAGCCCTCCCCATCTGCACCCTACACCACTGCAGAAATCACATTAGGAAGGCCACAATGTCTGTTGGCCCAGGACTGTGCGGGGTTTCCTGGGACACAAGTCCTTCAGTGCTGAGATGGCAATGGTCCTGGTGGGCCAGGATGATCGGCTTCATCCTATTCATTAAGTTCTTCTCAAGTAAACCCTGCTGCTTGAGCCATCCAGGGACAGAGCCAGGTTTTACAAGGCCCGAAGTTTAATTGGAAAACCTTGAATATATGTGTGTGTATATATATATATATATATATTTTATATATATTAATTTTTTTATACCTTTATTTAATTAATTTATTTTTATGTGGCGCTGAGGATTGAACCCATGGCCTCGCATGTGCTAGGTGAGTGCTCGACCACTAAGCCACAACCCCTGCCCCTAAAATATATATATTAACATAAAGTTAGGCCCTGGCCCTGGGAGGCACGCCTGCAAGCCAGGGAGGGGCCCTGACCCTTCAGGCCACCCACCTCCAGAGCCCCTGAGACTGACAGGGCCTCGCACTGCCTGCTGGGCAGCTCCAGGTTTACCTGCAAGGAAACTCCACCTACCTGGGCCAAAGCCAAAGGAGAAGGCGCTCACAAAGGCCATCATGCAGAGCAGGGCGGCCCAGCGCAGCAGGGCCTGCTCTGGGGCGGGGGGGACTAGGGGTCACTGGGGAGGAGGTGCTCAGGACAGGCGGGGGAGGGGCGGTGGCATCTTCGCCTGCTGGACGGGGCTTGGCTTTCTTAGAGGTTGACAAGGCGGGCTCCTGTTGGTCCCCCCTGGTTCTTGGCATCGGAGGTGGAGATGAGTCCTTTAGCAGGCCAGAGCCTCCAGGGAGGCCAGCCTGCTGGGTGGCATTGGGCATGGCCAGGCA
Source organism: Tamias sibiricus (assembly GCA_025594165.1). NCBI lineage: Eukaryota > Metazoa > Chordata > Mammalia > Rodentia > Sciuridae > Tamias > Tamias sibiricus. Next base: position 165,069,533 of record CM046659.1, read on the forward strand.
GCTCGGACCAGAGTCCATGGGCACGGCAAAGCTGACGAGGCCTAGGCCACTGACCGACAGGGCCATGAGAGCACAGCCAGCAAGCAGCAGGGCCCTGCGGCCCGCGCGGTCCACCAGCCCCAAGGCGATCGAGGTAGCTGCCACCTTCACTGCGCCGAGCCCCACGGAGGCCAGCACAGCTGAGGACCCCCCACGGAAGCCCACCGAGTGGAAGATGGTGGAGGCGTAGGACAGTACGTTGGGCTGCCCCGTGAGCTGCTGCAGGAGCACCAGCCCCAGCCCCACTGTGGTCCGGCCTCGCATGTTATCCCGGGCCCTGAAGAGGTCCAGAAAGGTGTAGCGTGGCCTCTCCAGGCCCAGCGAGGTGGCCTCACCTCCCTGGAGTGGGATGAGGTCCTTGTGAGCTGCAGTCTCAGCACCAGCAGGGAGGAGGAGGAGGCCGAGGCTCTGCAGGAGAGCGGGTGCCACGGCCCAGCCAAACATGTGCCTCCAGCCCCAGGGGGCACTGGCCAGGGCATAGTTGAGGGCATAAGACAACAGGATGCCCACAGTGATGCCCACCTCATAGAGGGACACCAGCACTCCCCTCTGTCGCGGCCCCACCAGCTCGGACACATAGATGCAGCAGGCCATGGAGGACAGCGAGACGGCAAAGCCGGCGGCCGAGCGGCCCAGCACCAGCCAGGGCAGGGAGCCCGCCAGGCCCAGGCTCAGGCTGGCGGCCAGCAGCACCAGGTTGCTCCCCAGGATGACTTGTTTCCTGCCGTAGCGGTCAATGGGGATGCCCCCCACCAGGGAGGCCAGCAGAGCCCCCAGCAGCAGGCTGCCCACCAGGAGTTCCTGCTCGGAGCAGCTCAGCCCAAAGTCCAGCTGCAGGGGCAGTAGCGCGCCCGATACGACTGCCAGCTCATAACCAAAGGTCAGGCCACCCAGCAGGGACACGCAGGCACACAGGGGCAGTGCGGGTGGGGCACGGCCTGGAAGACAAAAGTAAAAGGAGGGTTCAGAATGTTTGTTGCCAAAGCACCTGTGCCCCCTCCCCTCCAGCCCCTCCATCTCTCCACCATCCGTTTATCCATTCATCCACGTATCCACCCCCGAATTCGCCCAAGCACCTGCTGATTGATTGACCCATCTACCCACAAATTTCATCCATCCGTGCGTCCATCCACCCATCTTCGTAATCCATTCCCTCATATACCCACCCACAGCCATCTGTCTATCCATCCATCCACATTTATTTATCTGGCATCTGCCACATGCCAGCCTGCGTCCTTGAGGCTGACAATCAGTGGTGTCTCCAAGGACATGACATGCTAGTAGAAACAGGCAGATGATAAATAAGCACGTACTATAACTTCAGGTGTCGTGAAATGATAAAGCAGGTACGGGCTTGGGAGTGATGGAGGAGTATCAATTCAGAGTCAGCTAAGGCCTCTCCAGGAAGGGGACATTTGAACAGAAATCCAAATAAAGTGAGGGTGAAGGTCACGGGGAAAATGTGGCAAACAGCAGAAGACAGGGAATGCAGGTTAGAAGGGCCTCGAGGTATGTTTGAACAATTATGAATATTTACAGCTAGTACTTACCCGTGACATTTACTAAATGCCAGACCCTGCTTCAAGAGCTGTATAGGTATCAGTCTCACAGTGTATCATTACCATCATCCTCCAGGGTGCAGAGAGGTTAAGCAACTTTCTTACAGTCACACAGCAAGTAAGAGGCAGAGCTCACAGGGCTAGAAAGTGAAGGCTTTGATCTCTGTGCTAATCAGCAAGGAGGCCAGAGAGGCCCGAGCCCAGCGAGTGAGAGATGGGAGAGGATGAGGGGAGAAGTCAGGGGTGGAGGGACCAGACCACGTGGGGATTCGTGGGTCACCGGGACAGGAACGGGTTTCATGCTCAGTGGATGGTAGTCTCTGATGGCTTGTGCTGAGAGTGAGGTGACCTGTTTTTATATTATTTTATTTTCTTAAATTTCTCTCTCTCTCTCTCTCTCTCTCTCTCTCTCGTACCGGAGATTGAACTCGGGGGCATTGGACCACTGGGCCACATCCCCAGCCCTTTTTTGTATTTTATTAGAGACAGGGTCTCACTGAGTTGCTAAGTGCCTCACCATTGCTGAGGCTGGCTTTGAACTGGCGATCCTCCTGCCTCAGCCTCCCAAGTACTGGGATTACAGGCGTGTGCCACCGCTCCCGGCCTATTTTATTTTTTTAGGTGGACACAGTATCTTTTTTATTTTTATGTGGTGCTGAGGATCGAACCCAGTGCCTCACACATGCTAGGTGAGCGCCCTACCACTGAGCCACACCCCAGCCCCCAGTTTTGATTTCTAAAAGATTCCTCTTGCTGTTCTGTGCAGATGCTACATGAGGTGGGTGTAGCGCACTCGAGGAGGCCCATTCACCTCTTCTTTTTCTTTTCTTTTTTTCTTAATTGAGGAACTTGTAGGACTCCCAAGTCGTTTAAATATACATAGTAAGGAGGAGAGGACACTGCATTAAATATTAGGAAAACATTCCAGAGAGTTCATGATGCATTGATAGACGATCTGCTTCAATGTCCATCTTTAAAGAATTAGTAATTAAATAACAATTCAAACATTTCCCTCCTTTAAAGTAAAATAGAGATTTTTTTGTTGTTTTTGTTGTTGGCAAGAGTCTTGCTAAGTTGCCCAGGCTGGCCATCCTCCTGCTTCAGCCTCCCGCGGAGTTGGGACTACAGGTTTGCCATGGCACCCAGCGCAAAGAGAGAATTTTTAGTGTGTAGTAAGTGAATATAGAAAACAGTGGGCCTGCCGGGCGCGGTGGCGCACACCTATGATCCCAGCACTTGGGAGGCTGAGGCAGGAGGATCACGAGTTCATAGCCAGCCTCAGCAATGGCGAGGCACTTAGCAACTCAGTGAGACCCTGTCTCTAATAAAATACAAAAAAAGGGCTGGGGATGTAGCCCAGTGGTCCAGTGCCCCTGAATTCAATCCCCAGTACCAAAAATAAAATAAAATAAAAGGAAAGAAAGAGAAAGAAAACAGTGGGCCTGGTGGGGTGATGCACTCTGTAACCCCAACTATTAGGGAGGCAGAGGGAAAATGCAAATTCAAGGCCTGCCTGGGCAACTTAGTGAGACCCTGTTTAAAAAAATAAAAAAGAAAACAAAAAAAGGGCTGGGGATGTGGCTCAGTGGTAGAGCACCGGGGGTTCAATGCCCAGCTCCGCAAAACAAAATAGGAAAAACAAACGAACAAACAAAAACCTGAGGAAATCAGGAGGGCAGAGGCAGCCAGTCCCTCATTAGGGACCCCCAAACTGCAGAGTGATTCTAATTCTTTAAATTGTGAGGCGTTCAGCCCTAAATGAGTTTATGTCCAAATGGACTATTAGTTAAAGATGAAAAATGAAGAAGACAGACACGAATCTCAAAAAGAAGCAAAATCCTGCAATCCCCTTCCTCCCGGTGCTCCCTCTCCCCGCCGTGGGCTGGACAAAGGCGGACCCCCAGCTGCACACGGCCCCCGGAGGCTTCTGTCCTGCGCAGTGGATCGTCTCCGTGTCCTTGGCCTCCTTCTCCCTGGTCGCCTGGGTGATCCTGGCATGGGATGCGCCGTTAAGGGCTGTCGCAGCCTGCCCGGGGTGCGCCCCCTCCACTCTGCCTTCCCCAGCGGCCCTGGAGCCAAGCTCCTTCTGGGCCCAGTCTCAGTTTGCTCGTGTGCAAAATGGGAGCAGGACCCCCGCCCGCCCGCTTCCAGAGCCCGTGGGAACACGGCATCATCGGGGACGTGGCCGCGCTCCGGGAACGTCATGGAGTGGGAGCACTGAGGCTTGCTCTGTGCGACCTTGGGCAGGTGGCCGCCCCTGACCTCCAGTGTCCTCAGCGGTACAGGGGGTTAATACATGCTTTCTCACGGGCCCTCGGAAGAGTCGGGAAGAGAAAATCTCCTGGCGCCCAGGAAGCTGCCCAAGGACAATCACCAGGCTGGCTAGTTCTACCTGCGCCTCCCGCCCGTCTCCAGACATCCCTGCCTCACTAGAAAGCCACCTGCAGGGACTGGAGCTGGGGGCACAGGAGGGCGATGCTCACCCCACCTCGCCCTTGCTGCAGGTGTGGGGCAAGGGGAGGCAGCCAAATAGCAAGACCCGCGCTGCTTCCTGGCTTGGCAGACTAGCTTTTTTTGGTTTTGGTATCAGGGATGATTGAACCCAGAGGCACTTTACACTAAGCCACTCCCCCAGTGCACTTTTTTTAATTTTTTATTTAGAGACAGGGTCTCACTAAGTTGCTTAGGGCCTGCTAAGTTGCTGAGGATGGCTTTGAACTCATGATCCTCCTACCTCAGCCTCCTGAGCTGCTGGGATTATAGGTGTGTGCCACCACGCCTGGCACAAGCATTTTTTTCTTTTTTTTTAAATCATGCATTTCTCATTCAGAGGTAAAAAGGGGGGAAAAAATCAACAACACACACTCCCAATTACATATGTAGAAATTTAAAATACATATCTAAACGACTTAGCATAAAGATGAAATAAAGTGGAAATAACTACCTATTTGGAACTGAATGAGAATAAAAGGACCACATATCAAAAACTGTGGGAGGTGATAAAAGAGGTAATTATGGAAACTAGAACTTTTTGTCAGAACCTACAATATAACTGAAAATAAATGAATTCAGCCTGTGAATGAAGAAGCTAGGAAAATTAGAAGGAAATGAACCAAGGACAAGAGGAATTAATGAATATAAAAAACAGATGTAATGAAATGGGAAATAAAATCAGGATAGTTAGCCAGGCGTGGTGGCGCATACCTGTAATCTCAGCGGCTCAGGAGGCTGAGACAGGAGGATGGAGAGTTCAAAGCAGCCTCAGCAACAGTGAGGCACTAAGCAACTCAGTGAGACCCTGTCTCTAAATTAAATACAAAATAGGGCTGGGGATGTGGCTCAGTGGTCAAGTGCCTCTGAGTTCAATCCCTGGTTACCCCCCCCCCAAAAAAAAGAAAAAAATCAGAATAGTTGATCATTAAATTTTGAGTTGGTTTGGACATGACTAAGAAAACAGGTGAGGCTCTGGGGAGTGTGACCAAGAAACAACACCAGGAACTCTACAGGAACAGCGTCACGTAGGCACCCAGGAGGCCATGACATTGTCAACAGGCTGAGGCACCAGCAGCAGCGACAGTTGGACAGATTGTCCTTGCAGGCTCACCCAGTACCACGTTTAACATGGAATGAGCTCCCTGCCTTGGGGGTCCCTGCGGTCTCCAACCACTATCTCCCAACAGTTTTGATCTGGGCTCATCGGTTATGCGTCTCTTGTAAACACAGCATAGAGCTGAACGTTTTCAAGTTCAAGTTCAGTAGAAGGGTCTCTGTTTTAAAAAGGTGAACTTATGCTCACTCATTATAGTTATTGATATGCTTGCATCTGCTCCTGCCACTTTGGGGTTTTTTTGGTACCAGGGGTTGAGCCCAGGGGTACTTTACCACTGAGCCTCATCCCCAGTCCTTTTGAGTTTTAATTTTGAGACAGAATCTCACCAAGTTACTGAGACTGGCCTGAAACTTGCAATCCTCCTGCCTCAGCCTCCTGAGTGGCTGGGATGCTGGGATTACAGGCGTGTGCCACCATACCCAGCTCTATTTCTATTCTTCTTAGAGCAGCACTGTCTACTAGAAGTTTCTCCAATGAGAGAAACTTCCATGCCTGTCTATGGGACAGGGTAGTGACTAGCCACATGTAGAGAACATGGAAGGTGGCTAATGTAATGGAGGAATTCATATTCTATTTTAATTATTTTACTTATAAAAACAAGCCACACGGCTAGTGGTTACCATAGTGACAGTGCAGCCGTACAGGTCACTCTTAATTTTTAAAGCACTTTACATTTTACTTGCACTTACATTTTCCTAGAAGCACCTAGAGTAACCCAGCAGTATGTATCTCACTCAGCCCCACTGGAGACCTGATGAGAAGGTTGGTAGCACTGCAGCCAGGTTGACGGAGTGTGTTCTCTGCACCGGGCACTGCCTTGAGTGCTAAGCTGAAGACCTTCTTTAATTCTTCCCCAACCTTACGAGGGGTGCCTCTGAATTATCTAGGAGTGGACTAACTGGTGACCCCAGGGCAGAAGTGCCTTGCCTGAGGTCAGAAGTCACAAGCAGCCAGCCTGCACCCGAGGCCAGAGCTCCAGCCTATCCTGATGGGGCTTCCGTCTCCCCTGCCCTCTCAGCTGCTGGGCAATTTTTGTGCAGAGGGAGGAGTTCCATGGTGGAGGACTCACCCCCTTCTGCTCACCTTCTCCCCTATGCCCCTGCCCCCATTCCCAGGCAGCCCTGCCCTTCCTGTTCTCCCGGGGAGAGACCCTGGAGGACCCAGCTGCCTGGTCCGCAGTCCTCACCTCCCCTGGCCCCAGCTCCCTGGTCCCTGGCCTCAGTCCCCCGGGGGAAGCTTCTTCCAGGACCCCGGAGACAGAGGAGGCCGAGGGCAGGATTGACGGCCATTTCCCGGGTTCTGTTTGAGAGCACAGGGAGCCCAGCCAAAGGCCAAAGCCAGGCGGGACGCCCAGGGCTCTCTGGAAAACACCAGTGCAGACCAGGTCGTGGTGCTGAGAGAACGACAAAAATAAAAGTGAACTAGAAGAGTAATGGTGACAGGTGCTGTCCCTGGAGCAGGGGGTCAGGTGCAGCCTCGTGAGGACCCAGGTGGTGCAGCTGCGCTGGTCCCATTTTACAGACAGGAAACTAAGGCCCTACGGGTGGTCACATCCGGGGAGCAACAGGGTCAGGACCCAAGCCCAGAGCTGTGTGGCAATGACCATCTAGCAGGAAAGGCCAACCAGAGAGGGGGTGGACAGACAGGAGGGGGCAGGGCGCAGGTGGACCGGAAGGAAAGCTCTCAGGAGGACACAAGCTGTAAAGTCCGGAGGACCTAGGAAGGCGTCCCTAGGTGTCGGGGCCATCAGGAAGGCTGGGCAAGAGAAGGCCAACCCCTCCTAAGCTCTCCATGGCCACCACCGCCATAGGAGCACATCCCAGCTCCTCCGTGTGACACCCAGGGCCCTTCCCAGCCTACCCTAAGTGCTTGGCCTGCCCCCCTTGTCCCAGCCAGCATCTCCAGACTCCCCCACATGTCCAGGGGACATTTCTGTCACCCTCTGCTATCAACACGCTGCTCTGCCTCTGCCGCGCTGGCCCTCCCGCTCACCTGCCGCCTCCCACGGCCCCCAGTGTGCCTGTCAGGTCCTGGGCAGCCATACCCCACCCTCTGCTGGGGAGCTGCCCCTCCCATTGCCAGCCCTAGGACACAGGCAGAACGGTCATTCCCACGCCACAGATGAAGCCACCAGGGCACAAAGGTGAGATCATTGCCCAAGGTGACACAGCATGAAAGTGACCCGGGCAGGGATTTGAACTTGTACAATCTGACTCCAGAGCCCAATGTCGAGAGAGTCAAGAGAGCTGTCACAGGAACGGGCCGCTACCCTGGCCGTCCCATAAGGGACCATGTGAGGTCAGAGAAGGTGACAAATTGTCCTAGGTCATGACAAATTGAGAGCACTGGGGCCGGACCCCAGTCCTAATTCCCGTGTTTAGACATCCTGGACCCTGCCGCGGAGAGAGCATGCTGGGAACTCCGGGGAGGGTGGAGACGGCTGGTGACTGGTTTGGACGCCCCTCACCTCCACCACCCAGGCCTGGCTCTGCACATCCCAGGCACTCAGTAAATAGCTGCTGAATTAATAGGCAGGGCGGGAGGGCAGGAGCCAAGGGCCAGAGCCAAGGCAAACGTCCTGGGAGGGCCATGGACTCCGGAACAGTGTGCATGGATTTGAAGAGATGGACTCACAGAGCTGTGGTTGGTCGCTCGCTAGCTGTGCCTCTGCTCTGTGCAGAGGAGGCTGGGTGGTACAGTAGTTAGGAAGGCAAGCTGGAGCCGGGGTGCTGGGGTTCCACCCCAGCTTCTTTTCTCCATAGATGTATGACCCTGGGCAACACACCTAACCTCTCTGAGCCTCCTCTATCTACATCTGCCTGCCTACCTCAGAGCCCCAGCCTCCACTGAACAATCTAGAGTGAGATTTTAGGAGAGCATCCATGTCATGCTCCCCACCCCACCCAGCTTAAAGCCCTCCTCCAGCCTCCCAGGCCATCTGCAAGAAACTCCCAACTTCTCCATGGTGCACGAAGCCCAGAGCCCCTGGCCCTGCTCACCCCTCTGACCACCTTTCACCCCTTCTCTCCATGTTTACTGGGCTCCAGCCACACTGGCCTGAGCCACACCAGCTCTTTCCTGCCTCAGGGCCTTTGATGTTCCTGCCACGGGGAAGGGCTCCCTCCAAATCTCAGCCCTGCTTCTGAGTAACGTCCAGGCTCCAAGGCCTCCTACCCTGGGAGGCCTCATTTTCTGCAACCCAGGGCAGCTTGTTCCTGTACTTGTTTATCCAGCTCCTCAACCAAAAGGTCACCTCCCACGGCCCCCAAGTGTGCCTGTCAGGTACTGGGCACCCAAAAGGTTCACTGGAGGAGGAGAGGGGGCTCTGTGTATTTTGTTCCCGGGGAATCCCCAGGCCCTGTGCCTGGCACACAGTACATGCTCACTAAAAAGGCAAGGATGACTGACCTTCCAGCCTTCTGAACACAGAGGACAGGGTCGTCTTCCTTAGCGACAAAGAAAGTCCCTGCCTGCCCCAGCTCTGTTCTGGGCTCTCCTCCACCGAGTCAGGGCAGGGTTTTGTCTGTCCCAGGCCCGGCGCAGTGTCCACACAGGAGTGCCCAGGGACCTAACAAGTGACTTTCTCCTTGGGGCCTCCACGTCTTGTCTTAACATGGGAGACGTTCCCTTGCCTGGGCGACCAGGGCGGTCCGGGAGTGCCTGGCCGCGGGCGCTCAGTGTCCCGGCAGGAGCACCCTCCAGCCACTCCTTCTCGGGCAGAAAGGAGGATGGCAAGAAGCGCGCCAAGGCCCCCTCGCGGTCCCCAGCCACCTGCCTGCTGTCCGGCGGGCGGCCACCGGGAGGGGCGACCCCGGGTGGGTCGGGGCCCCGGGGAGGGCGGAGGGGCGCGCGGGGGTAGGCGCGGCGAGGGGCGCACAGAGTCCCCGCTGCAGCCTGATCGCGACTTACCCATGGCGATCGGGACTCCGCGGGCGTGCTGGGGACGCTGGGGCCGGGCGCGTGACCCGGGACCCAAGTCCCCTGCACCGCCGCGCAACAAACTTTCCGGCCCGCTTTGGGCCCGCGTCCCGCCCTCTCCGCCCCTAGCGCCACCGCCACGTCGCCCAGCCCAGGCCCCCCAGCCTGGAGGCGGGACGGAGGGGAGCTTGGGACCGCCCCGCCGCCGGGGCCAGACTGGGGACCGCCCCGCTGGCCTGCCTAGGTCCCCATCCTAAGTTCTCCCTGGGGGAAGACCCTCCCTGCTCCGTCTTTCCCCGGCTTTTTCGCAAACAGGAGATTCCCCGGCCACTGCCGTCCCCCCAATGGCCTTCCAGGGAGTCCACACACACACACACACACACACACACACACACACACACTCCTGCACTGACCCGACCCTCACACACCATGTGAGCTGTTCTTTGCAAGGAGAGGCCACTCAGTCATTCCACACTGAGGTTTGGACATCACTGTGCCCGACCCACTAGGCTTGGGGTGGGCTGATGATCATAGCAGGCCTTTTTTTTTTTTTTTTTTTTTTTTGCATTCTAGTGACATAAGAGAAATAATTGAACAAACCAGAAAGATACTAGCTACGGATAGAGGCTGTGCAGAGAGTTAGAGAAGGGCGACGGGCCCACAGGCACAGGGGCTGATTTAGCGGGGTCTGTCAGAGGAGGAGGGGTGTTGGCACTGAGGCCTCATGGCCCAGTGGAGGGAACAGTGGGTGGCTGTCTTCTAATTCTGGAGGTCAGAAGTCTGAAGTGGCCCTCACTGGGGTAAGTGCCGGGCTCCTGTCTGAGCTTCTGGGGAGAATCTATTCCCTTGGTTTTTCTAGTCTCTAGCCCTGGAGGAGCCCCTAGCATACAGTAGGCACTCTGTAGATGCATGGGAAGTTAACGGTTGCATGTCAGCAGTGATGCAGAGGTGAACACTGCCCTCCGGGGGTGGGGTCTGGCTGCTCTGTTCTCCAGCAGCTGCCCGCTGGGCCCTGGGTCACAGACGCTGGAGCATCCTGGGCCCAGCCAGGGAGGCTCGGTTCTGAGACTCTGTGAGCTCTCTCCGGAAAGAGGAACTTTATATTTAAGAAAGAAAACTGTGAGAATTTGAGTGTGAGGATTCCCAGTAGCCTTGTCCGAGTGGGAACCCTGCATCAAGGTAACAGAACAACAGAGTCGTGAGATCATTTGAGATGGGACACTCCTACCTGAATCAGAGGCCTCAGCACGGGGGAATCAACACATTTCTTTTTTGCATAAGTGACTTTGAGTTGAGTCTCTGGCTATTGCAATTCTGAGCATCCTGACTGCCAGGGCAAGAGAGTGTCAAAGGAAGCCTCCAGAGGCACGAGGAGGACCCTTCTGCAGATCTTGGGAAATAAGTAAAATTGTTACATGCCCCTGATTGTTGTTGTTTATTTATTATGTGGCGATTTTGTAACCAGAGCCAAGTACTACAGATAGAGAGGCACAAACGGAAGCTGTCTGACACATCATCAGCTTTTTTCAATGGCCCCGCCAGGTTTCCAGGCTCTGCCACGACTGGGAAATGCTTGGGACACTTGGGGAACCTTTGCTGAGGTTGCCTACGTCCCCTGCCCTAGTTTGATGTGGACACAAACGACTTCTGGGTTGTATTCAGCTTGTAAGATGATTTTGCCAATGCCCTTGTTTTTAGAAAGTAACATTTACTTGCCTTCATTAAAAAAAAAAAAAAAAAAAATCAGGAAAGCTCCCGTTCCCATGATGAAAGATCTGTTAGCCCTGGCCGAATCCCTGCCTGGCCATACCCTGCTGGGCTGTGTCCCACCTGCCCCTCGAGGCTGACCAGTGATTGCCAAACTTTTCCTGCAGAGGTCTAGAGAGCAGCTATTTCAGGCTCTGCTGACCGTGCCTTCCTCTCTGTGACAACTACTCAACCCCACTGTCTAGTGCAGAAGCTACCGGTGGACAGTATGTAAATAAATGGGCGTGGTACATTCCAATAGAACTTTCTGGACAAAACAGGAAACTGTTTGTAGCTTGCCAAGTCCTGCTGTGTGGCATATGCTTCAGTGTGCCACAGTCCTCACCAGCCCACATCGCCTTATGCCCAGCTCACTGCATTATAACACCTGTGTGAGCTCTCCAGGCATGGGAATCCACAGCCCCAGTCCATGTTCTAAGGATGGACGTTGGGGACAAAATCCAGGAAGTCTGACAAGCTGGCTGCCTGCATGAACAAAATGAAGATACAAATCCTTCAACTATTATTATAAAGCAGCACTACTGCTAGGCGTTGTTCTAGATGCCTATTCTGAACCAGAGTGCTGGGGATACTGAGGAAAATAAAGGGATTTTTTGAAACCTTCCACTCACAGAGATTCATTTTAGTGAGAAAAACACAATAAACAAGAAAGAAGCCGGGTGCAGTGGCACACGCCTGTAATCCCAGCACTTGGGAGGCTGCGGCAGGAGGATTGTGAGTTCAAAGCCAGCCTCAGCCATGGCAAGGTACTCAGCAACTCAGTGAGACCCTGTCTCTAATAAAATACAAAAAGGGCTGGGGATGTGGCCCAGTGGTCGAGTGCCCCTGAGTTCAATCCCTGGTACCAATAATAATAATAATGATAATGATATATAGTGTGTTAGGGATAATAGTTAAGTGCTTTATCTTGATGTGATAATGGTTTCACAAGTGTATACATAGGTGAAAATTTGTCATCTGTGTACTTCAAAAATATATGCAGCTTATTGTAGGTCAATTATACTTCAGTAAAGACATTTTTCAAAAAAATTTATTTATTTGCTTTAGTTGTACACAATGCATTTATTTTTACATGGTGCTGAGGATCGAACCCAGGCTGCACACATGCTAGGCAAGCACTCTGTGGCTGAGCCACAGCCCCAGACCCCAGTAAAGACATTTTTAAAGAAAAATGTCACGATTTATCTAAAAAGATATCAAAATGTGACTAGGTTTTTGCTTCTTTAAGTCTTGTTTGGAAAATATACTACTTTGACATCTGGTATTCTTTATGGACATATAGTAGCTGGATACTGAGACCCACACCTGTAATCGCAATGACTGGGGAAGCTGGGGCAGGAGGATTGTGAGTTCAAGGCCAGCCTGGACAACGTAGTGAGAGCAGATCTCAACCAAATAGAATTTAAAAGGACTGGGAATGTAGCTCAGTGGTGGAATGCTCCTGGGTTCGATTCCCAGTACCAAAATTAATTAATTAACTAATGATTTAAAAAGCAGGTAGTGTATCAGATGATGATAAGAGCAATCAATTAAAATAAGGCAGAGAGGGGATTTTAGGAAGAAAGGCTTGGAGGGAGATATAGATGGTTACAAAAAAGAAGATGGGGGCTGGGGTTGTGGCTCAGCGGCAGAGCACTCGCCTTGCACGTGCGCGGCCCCGGGTTCGATCCTCAGCACCACGTAAACATAAATGCATTGCATTGTGTACAACTAAAGTAAATAAATAAATTTAAAAAAAAGATGAAGATGATAGAGGGGCTGGGGCTGGGGCTCAGTGGTAGAGTGCTGGCCTGGCATGTGTGAGGCACTAGGTTTGATCCTCAGCACCACATAAAAATAAAATAAAGGTACTGTGTCCAACTACAACTTATATATATATATATGTGTGTGTACTTATATATATATATGTATATATTTATATGTATATATTTATATATACATATTACATATATGTGTTTCTCTGTATGAAGATAGAGAAAACCAGTAATCAAGATCTCAAAGTATAACCCATTTACAAAAGCAGCTCCTAAGCACCCCTACAGCATGCCCTCCTCCACCCTACTAAAATTCAGAGCTGCCACCACTGGGGTTAAGCCCCACCCACTGCCACTGGGTCCCAGCCTGGACCCTCCTCCTGGGTCTCTGCTTCCATCTGCTCTTCTGATCCATCTTCCCAGAGCCACCAAGATGTCATTGTAGGAAGGCTTCCAGAGTCAGCGCAGACAACAGCAAATAGTACGGCCAGCCAATGTCAACGTCAGAGAAACATCAAATAATTCTGTAGCAAAAGTGTGCCCAGTGTTGCTTCTCTGAAATCCACATTGAACCAGGCCCCCCTTATTCATCTGGAAACCCTGAATTCTAACCATGTCGCTCCCTCAGGGAAACCAACTTGGGCTCTGAAGTTGTCTACATAAGACAGGTTCAATAAAGTGGCTTTGTAAAGGGAATCTGGATCAGAGAGACTCTTTTCCGCAGTAGACCCCCAGTGAATGAATGGGCTCTTTTTATAGTAAGAGCTTTACAACTCAGAACACCAGTCAGAACAGTTTTTAGGCAAAGTCTGCCAAGATCACATGAAATAAAAGTCATCCGTGACCCTGGCTGATGTCTCAGCTCCTGACAGTTAACTGCTCAAAGGCCCCAGGAGAGATTCTGGTCACCCCAAGTCTTAATAAGGACAGATAAGCCCCCGCCATCATCTTTGTAGACATAATCCAGTCCTTACCTCCTCCTGATGTGATCCATCTCCTTTTTGGGATCAAGATAATGAACAGTCCCGGGCGTGGTGGCGCATGCCTGTAATCCCAGCACTTTGGGAGGCTGAGGCAGGAGGATCGCGAGTTCAAAGCCAGCCTCAGCAATGGCGAGGCACTTAGCAACTCAGTGAGACCCTGTCTCTAAATAAAATACAAAAAGGGCCGGGGATGTGGCCCAGTGGTCAAGTGCCCCTGAGTTCAATCCCTGGTACCACACACACACAAAAAGATAATGAACAGCGACGGAGTCTGTATTAGCTATATGTCACTGTGTAACAAATGACACCACAACCGCTAAAGCAACCACCATTTATAATCTCATGATTTCTCAATCAGAAATTGAGGGAGGCTAGCCTAAACAGGAGCGAAGACCCTTGCCAGGTGAAGGTCAACGCAGCAGGCTCGGGCTGGGTTCCCTCCCAGGCACATCCCGAGCTTGTTGGCAGGTGTAGTTTCTCACGGGCTGTTGATCTAAGGGCCTTGGTTCCTCATAGCAATCGCTAAGAGGCATTAGCCACGCGATTCAGTAGATTCTTGCTGCCCTCCCCGGGGTCAGCAGCTTGATCAGAGCAATTGGGTGAGTGCTCAGGAGACGCTGAGCCAAACCCAAATCACTTTTTCTGTAACCTAATTCTCAAATGGCATCCATCACTTTGGCTGTGATATATTCGTCAGAAGTGTTGCTGGCCCCCCCCCCCACCAGGATGGCAAGATCATTGGCACCATCTTTGAAGATGCCTCTGACGCTATCCAGTTAGAACTTTCCCTTCCTCCTTGAGAGCAACAAAGGAAGGGAACTTGTAAGAGCCCTAATAAGGAGATAGCTAAGATGGCGGCTAGCTGAGAGCCATAAGAGGTGTTTCAGTATTTTCACCTGATAGTCATGCATTTATCTAAGAATCTTTCTATGCCCGTGAAAACTATGTGACGCACCTGTAAGTTTGAGCTGTTGACACGTGTATACTTGTTAAGGCAAAGAGTATATTTAACTGGGTGAGGTTGGCTAGAGGGGGTGGTTGGAGTTGGAGAAGTTGTTGGAGCCGGAGAGAGAAGTTAGAAGAAGCAAGAATAAAGAGCCTATTCATTTTCCAGTCTGCCTCTGAATTCTTTCCCGTGGTATCGTTGTTGCTGCAGGTGGTGATAGCTGCAGGCGGGAACAGGAACTCGTGGTGGCAGGACTGCAGACATCCCTTGTGTTGTTTAACCCAGGTCATCTCATAGGAATGGAACAGCTCAGGTCCTCCTGAGCCAGGTCTCCTGGGGACCGTTCCAGATATTCACAGATGCAGCAAAAATTACCTACCACACGACAGTGGCTCAGGTCCTCCTTGGGCTCTTCTCCAGGCAGAATGGTGGTAAAGTATGACGTTTAAGAGCAGGACCCAGGAGCTCCATTTCCCCATACCTGGGCTTGACTCCCAGTTCAACTGCACACCAGTGTGCACCTCTGAGCAAGGTGCTTCACCTCCCCACAGCCTCAGTTTCTTCATCTGTAAAATGGTGATAGATTGTCATAGTTCCTAGCTCATTAGATAGCCGCGGGAGTTAGCAGTGAACTAATGCATACACAATTCTCAGAGTACACAAACATCACTCAACTGTTTCAGCTCTTGGTCCAGTTATTACTGCTGTGTAACAATTTATTTCAAAATTTTGCAACTTAAAACACCCACTTAACTGTACTCATGGAATCTGTGGGTCAGGCATCCAGACAGGGGATAGCCAGATGGCTTGTCACTGCTCCACACGTCCAGGGCCTCAGCTGGAAATCGTGGAGCCAGGACACCCAGGACTCCCAGGTTCCGGACTGTGTTGCAGAAAAGAATTTAAGGCTGTGTCAGGTACGAGGAGCAAGAGGTCTATTATAAAGGGAAAGTACTACTATAACATGCAAGAGAATTGAGGGAGGAGGAGACCATGGGGGAGAGAGAGAGAGAGAGAATTGAGGGAGGGAGGGAGGGAGAGAGAGAGAGAGAGAGAAAGAGACTGACTCCCAGTCTCGTGGTGGGACCGGGAGACATTTATAACATTTATAGCAGGGCTGAAGTAGGGCAGTTCAGGACTGGTTCCCCTGCGCTTGCGCACTGCCCTCACGTGTTCTGATCTTGTGCTTCCTACCTGGCGTGTCGCTCCTGTGTTGCATTAGCTTTTTTAGTTTCCTACTATTATAAGGAGGCCAGGGCCATCTCTCAGCACCAAAGTCTCCAATGCGCACGCCCTGAAGGAGCGGCTCCTGCAGGTGTCTTGTGGTCACCTGGCAGTCTTGTTGCTTTCTGGCAACCTGCCAGCCTCGGGCAAGGCCCTGCCCCAGGGCGTGGGTAGCTCGCAGCTGTGTGTTCTGCACCCTGGTGGTTCACAGACGTTTCTCTTGGAGACTCAGCCATCTCTTTGGATCTCTAAATTCCAACCTCAGGACCACCCCCTGGGGCCATGGAGGGTGGCCTCTGTTAGCGTGGTGTCCTCGCAGCACGGCGAGCACTTGGACTTTTTACATGGAGGCTGAGGGTGCCGATGTCCCAGTGTCCCAGCCTCGGTAGTCACACAGTGCTACCCTGCAGCCCACTGGCTGAAGCAGCCACAAGCCCACCTGGATTTCAAGGAGGAAACAAAGAATTTGGGGGCCAGGTTGTCATCATGCTGACGTGCTCCACCTGCTACTGTCTTCTCCATGCTGTTTCTTTGCCAAAATACCAGCTTGTGTCCCTGGCACGAGGTCCCTGCTGGGAGACTGCGTTGTACCCTCCCGTAGGTGGGGGTCAGTGAGTCTGGCCACATGCTCTGGGAGTCTGGAGAGGTCTGCGCCCACCTGAGGCTAAGCCTGTGTGTATATTTTGAGTGAGTGACAATTAGTGGCACTGTCCCCAGCCTGCCTCCTTTCCAGAACTCCAGGCTCACATCCAGCTGCTCACCTGTTTCCACATGGATGCCCAGGGCCACACAGCCTCAAACGGGCGACACCTCAAGGCCACCCAGATGACACAGAGCTCAGGTCTCCTACCCAGCCCCCAGCTGCTCCCCGTCAGTGCTGAAGTCCTGTGGAGTCTGTCTGCCCTGCCGCCTGACCGCCGCCCACCCCTCCTGAGCCAAGCCCAGCTCCCCTCCCGCCTGGCAACAGCCCCCTCTCCACCCTGCCCCTGCCCTTGCTCCCGCAAGCTGCCAGAGCTCCCGTTACTTCTGCTGTCAATTGGGATGAAATCCTCTCCCCGTCCCGGGCCCTCCCAGGCCTGCCTGGCCAGGCCTCGCCAGCCCGCCCAGGGCTCCCCCTCCCCCCCTCTGCCCACCTGCACCCAGCTCCTGAGCTCCAGCTCTATTTCTGCTTTTCTTTGTACCCCACAAGCCAGTTCTCACCTCAGGAAAGTTGCCTTAAGCCACTGGGTATGTGGAGACTTGTCACAGCAATGATAGGAAACTGAAAAAAGGGTCTGTCCGCCTGCTAGGCTGCTGAGCCTGCAGATGCAGGGCTCGCGGGAGGGCGAGGGGCTGAGAGTTGTGGGGTACAAACCCACACGACTGAGGCGAGCCCCTGGGTCTTGCTGTGTCTAAAATAAATTCCTGTTTGTGTTTAAGCTTGTTTCTGTCACTTGCCACCGACACGGTCATGAATAATGCAGAACGCGTCCCTGCTGAGCAGAACTGGCTGCCCCCTGCCCTGGCCGTGGGCTGACAGCCGGTGCTGGCATCTGGGGCTCTCTCCGGCCCTGCTCTGCTGACCTGTGCAGGCCGGGCACAGAGGTTGTGACACCCTGTGTTAACTTTCTGTCACCATAACCGAATGACCATAAAACAAAACAAAACAGAAAACTTAAACCAGGAAAGGCTTCGTTTGGCTCACAGTTTCAGAGGCTTCAGTCCATAGTCACTTGGTCCCGTCACCACGGACTGTGGTGAGGCAGAACATCATGGCAAGGAGGGTGTGGAGGAGCAAAGCCACTCAGCAGTGGCAGCTGGAAGCAGGGGCCGGGATAGGAAATAGTCCCCAAATGCACACCCCGGGGACCTGCTGTCTCCCACCAGGCCCTGCCTCCTGCAGTTGTCCATTGAGCTATAAGTCCCCCCGCAGGACAATCCATTGATGAGCCCTCATGACACAGTCACTGCCCCCAAAGTGCCACCCAGAACACTGCTGCCTTGGGGACCAAGTCTTCCGCACACAAGCTTTGGGGAACGTTCCAGATCTAAACCATGACACCCCCCTTGTGAGGAACCCTCCACAGTGACTGCGGGAAGGGGGTGTGAGTGCCCAGCGCCCATGGATTCCCTCTCCCTGGGTGACCAGGAAGGGCTTCCCTGGGTGCCACCGAGCTAAGACTGGAACCACGTCTCTGTGGGTCTAGGTGACAGAAGGCGGGGAGAGCACTTTCAGGAGGGAGAGCAGGAGAGGCGAGTCCAGCCCCATGGCGAGAGGCAGCGTGGCCTGCGCTGGAGGGCAGCACAGGGTCCAAGAGCAGAGAGCAGGAGGGCTTGGGGGGACAAGGGCCTGAGGAGGGTGTCGGGTTCCACGCGGGCCTCATGAGCTGAACCAAGGATTAAGCATGGCGGATCTAGATTAAGGAGTAAGCCACTGAAAGAGGTTTTAACTGAGTTTAACCTGGCTCTTAGAAATATGTTTGCACAATAGATTTCTAAAAAGGACTTCAGATGGACTTGGTAACCATAGAGATGGCTATGTGGACACTAACAATTATGATCATGAAACCACAAACTTGAGAAACTGGGTGCTATAAATAGAACTGATTCTAGGGAGCTTTCATTATCTGGGCTGATGAAATGTGCTGGAGCACATTGTGCCAACATAAAGGGTCCAATGTTTGAAAGGGACCTGTTGTGTGTGTGTGAATGACACCGAGGATGCTGGCGTCATAGCAACCCTAGACCACAGGGCCTTTCTTCAGTATTTCAAACAGGGCTCCCATGACTGTTGGGAAGGGCAGGGAGGAAGATATGCAGCTGAGGAGTGTCTGCTGTCCACCAGCTCAGGAGTGACAACTTACTTAATTCTAATAAGCACTTGTCCCAGCAGAACCAATGGTCCTAGTTTGGAAGAGGGAGAAACTGGAATTCAGAGAGAAAGGCTGTTGGTGGCCGGGCCACAGAGTAGGAGACACTTACAGATGCCTGCTGGTGGCCACGCCCAGCTCCCTTCCTTGCCTATAGAGCACATCCCACACACAGAGGCTTAAAGTGACAGCTCCTCACTGGTGCAGCTGCCTCTGCTGGGGAGGCAGTCCCGGGCCCACTGCAGCCAAGGTCTTGCAGGCCTCTGATGGGAGAGGAGACTCCCGCCACAGGTTTTCTTCCGCACATGGAGAGGTGCGCAGGAAGCGGTGCCTCTCTTCAGCATGGTTTTGTGTTTTCTTGTGATTTGTAGAATGTAGTGGCCCCTTGTGATCGTAAGGTGACAAGGGTAAGGACAGAAACCACAGGCTGAGGCTGGTGGGACAGAAAGATGGCAAGATTCTGGGTCCTTAGACTCATAAAGCGACTGAATGACACCTGGGCCCCTATCTCTTGAACCGTTGTGAGATAATAAGTAAACTTGTTGATGGTAGAGAGTTGGTTGAGTAAATTGTTATCTGCAGGTTAAAATATCAAAACTACGGCACAGTCTACTGATTGTGCTCTAATATCATTCCTCCCCTTCTTCCTTTTGGTAACGATCCCCCAAAGTTCTAGCTGAGCCCGTGGCAGCCCTGATAAAGAGCATGTTTCCCAGCTTCCTTTGCAGCCTCACAGTGACCAAGTTCTGGCCAATAGGATGTGGGTGGAAGTGCTGAGTGGCACTTTGGCGCAGCCCCTCCCCTACATGCTTTCTACTTCCCGGCTCTCACACCTCTTCTTGCTGCGTGGAGCGGGTGAAAAGTGGCATAGATCCGGGCGCCGTGGCACACGCCTGTAATCCCAGCACTTTGGGAGGCTGAGGCAGGAGGATCGCGAGTTCAAAGCCAGCCTCAGCAATGGCGAGGCACTTAGCAACTCAGGGAGACCCTGTCTCTAATAAAATACAAAAAAAAAGGGCTGGGGATGTGGCCCAGTGGTCGAGTGCCCCTGAGTTCAATCCCCGGTACCAAAAAAAAAAAAAAAAAAAAAAAAAAAAAAAAGAAAGAAAGAAAAGAAAAAATGGCATAGACTCACAGAAAGAAGCAACAGATCTGGACTATTGCATGACAGAGAAATAAACATCTCACCTATTTAAGTCACTATTTTACAGCAGCTTATTCTGTTCCCTGACACACAGTAACCCAAACTCACAGCCATTCAGTGGTGGTATAAGTCAAGGTTCTTGTTGCAAATCACACAACGGGTGTGTGTGTGTGTGGGGGTCTTTGACAGAGGGAGGTGGTCTCTGTGTTCCCTCAGGATCCCACACAATGGGGAAGGCCTTGTCCCCATAGGAAAGTGGCTGGATGCTGGGAATGTAAATATAGTAGCTATTGTATTTAGCATTCCATAAATAATAACAGCTTCTATTTCTGGAGTATCACATGCCTGGCAGAGTTCTGGGGGATTTTACCTTGGGCTGCTCATTAAATCGTCACAAAACCCCTATGAGATAAATATTAGCTTATTTTATAGATGAGGAAAGGAATGCACAGAGAGGTTAAATAGCCTGATCTACCTCCAACACAGCAGGCACACTTTTTGCATGGGACTTTTTGCACCCGTTACTCTCTCTGTATGCAATGATCTTCCCCCAGGAAGCCGCTTCATAAAGCTCAAAGGTTACCTCTGCATTGAACCTTCCCAACTACTTCATTTAAAATTGTATCGCTCCTTCCTATCTCCACTCTACTACCTTCAAGTACCATATCACCTATTATACAAACCAGGATCTGGCTGAGTCATCTGCAACCTGGGAAACTATGAGGGCAAAGGTACAGGGGAGTGAGGTGCACGTTGGACAGAAGTATAAGAAGGGCGGAAACTTTGGGAGGACAGTTTGGCTGATGGATCGAATCTTAAATTGCTTATCTGCTAGGATTGATCAACATCACTTATGGAAAGACGTTCCCAGAAACACTCATGGATAAGTCAAATGCAGCACAGTTTGTATAAGAAAACAAAGCAAAACCGTGAACAAGGAACTGTGTATGACTACAGAGGATGTGGTAGCTCTCTATGTACTGATACCGAAAACTACTCAAGACAAATTGGGGTGGGAGGTGGGGCAAAGTGCAAAATAATACATGCTATGATCTCATTTATGTTAGGGGGAAAAAACAACTATATGTGAATGTGCTCAATGCATTGTTTAAAATCTATAAAGAAACTTAATGTAATGGTCAGCAGGGTCATAGGTTGGTGAGAGGGACATGCAGTCTTTGATTTGTATCGTACAAAATTCTGTATTGTGAGAATTTGTTAAAGCCCGAATTAGCTTGTAACGAAAGAGGAACAAAATTTGTTAGTCCAAATCAGCTTAGATCTTGTCTCTGAAAAACTTTTCCTTGATTTCTTCTCCCCTGCCCCACAATCTCACCACCCGCCACTCTCTTTGAGTCTCAATTTTTTATTTGTAAAAAAAGTTTTGGCTGGCTGCGGTGGCCCAAGCCTGTAATCCCAGCGACTCGGGAGGCTGAGGCAGGAGGATCGCAAGGTCAAGGCCAGCCTCAGCAATTTAGCGAGGCCCTAAGTAACTTAGCAAGACCCTGTCTCAAAATAATAAAAAAATAAAAAGGGCTGGGGATGTGGCTCGGTGGTAAAGCGCCCCTGGGTTCAACTTCCAGAACAAAACAACAACAAAAAAGTTGCCATCATTTATCCTATTACTCCTCAACGCACTTAAAGGAAAAATGGTACAAAATCGTCCATTGTCCGTCCCGCTGGACTCTGACCAGTGTAAGTCCTCCTGGGGGAGAATTCAGGTGTCAGGGAGGGTAAAAAAAAAAAAAAAAAAAAAAAGACCAGCAGGGAGCAAAGCGGTCCGGGTTCTAGACCGACTCCCACGAGGAGCAGCGCCCCGCTTCCCTCCCGAGAAGCCGAAGTTTTCCGAAGGAGCGAAGACAAAGCCGACGGCGACCATCACCGACAACTTCCGGAGAGAACGGAGGGGTGGGTAAGAACAGCGGTGAGTCGCCGAGGATTTACGCGGACAGACGAAGAGCTGGGCTGCGGCCACACGTGCCGAACCTGAGAGACACTGAGGGGTCTGAAAAGGGCCGACAGATCGGGAGGTGGAACCATTCCCACCGGGCGGAAGTGTCGGAGGGGAGGTGTTGAATGGTGGAAGAGGCCCGAGGATTTCCGGAGCGAGCGGAAGTACTGCCCGTAGTTTCCGGAGCGGGCGGAAGCGCTTGGCGCGTCTGAGCGGAGGAGCCGTCATGGCTGAGGCTGGCGGGGAGCAGCCGCCGGAGAAAGAGCCGGTGGCCGCGGCCCGGGAGCGGAGCGGCCGTTTCTTGAGCGGCTTGGAGCTGCTGAAGCAGGGTGCCGAGGCGCGTGTGTACCGCGGCCGCTTCCTGGGCCGCGCGGCCGTGGTGAAGCACCGCTTCCCCAAGGGCTACCGGCACCCGGTGCTGGAGACGCGACTCAGTCGGCGGCGGACAGTGCAGGAGGCCCGGGCGCTGTTCCGCTGCCGCCGTGCAGGTGAGGCTCCCGGGCTCGCGGGCGTGCGGGGACCCCGAGGCGCCGGGGCCTGGGTGAAGGTGGGGGGAAGAGCCCCACCTCAGCCTCAGTTGGCCTTAGTGTCTTCGTTTCCACCACCTGCCTCGGCCTTGGTAAATGTTCTCTTTCGGTCCTCTCTTCGCTAACTCTTAAGAAGTCTCAAGGTCTTGCACCTGCGAGCATTTGTCGTGGAGCCTTCGACCTGGTTCGCATCTCAGCTGTGTCTCCAGGTTGAGTACGGTGTTTCACCTCCCATGCGTCGGGCTCCGCGTTTGTGCCGTTTGAATTGTGCATTATTATCCCTTTGTTCATTAGTTTTAAGAATCAGATATGATTACAAATATTAGCCTCGGAGCCAAGCTGTCTTGGCTGCTGCTTATGGAGACTTTCAATAAGCTAACTTCTCTGCTTGTTTCCTCTTCTGTGAAGTGGAAGTCGTAGTAGAGGTGTCCATCCTAGATGTTGTGACCATTAGACTAGGTATATGCCATAATTTGTGTTTGAATGTATGCCTGACATAGTTCTCAATAAATGTCAGATTTTTTAAAACCATACACACACACATATATACATATGTATATGTTTTTTTTTAATTTTTGTTTTTTTGGTACTGAGGATTGAACTCAGGGGCACTCGACAACTGGGCCACATCCCCAGCCCTATTTTGTACTTTATTTAGAGACAGGGTCTCACTGAGTTGCTAAGTGCCTCGCCATTGCTGAGGCTGGCTTTGAACTCGCAATCCTCCTACCTAAGCCGCCCAAGTGCTGGGATTACAGGCATGAGCCACCGCGCCTGGCTTATATTTCTTTTTTGATAAAGCATGCACCATCACAAACTTGTCCTCAGTTGAGAAACTGAGGATCAGAGAAGGGAAGTAACTTGCCCAAGATTTACACAGCTAGTATGTGGCTCGTTCCTCTGGTTTTTTACTTTTTTAATTTTTTAGTTATAGATGGATGCAATTTTTGTTTGTTTTTATGTGGTACTGAGGATTGAACCCAGTGCCTCACATGTGCGAGGCAGATGCTCTGCCACTGAGCCACAACCCCAGCCCCCCACTTCCTCTGATTTAGAAGCACTTCTTGCTTTTTTTCTTTTTTTAGTACTTTTTAGGCACCCAGTAAACATCAGGACATTGTTAAGTATTGGGAGACCTGGGAAAGTTCATCATGAAAATATAGGTAAATTGCTACCCTTTTAATGAAGTTATTAGTTCCTATTTTCTCCTTTGACCCCTTTGTATGATGTAAGTTCCATTAAACAGAGCATGGTTTCCTTGTTTGCTCCTGTATCCCCATTGACATATCGCTAGTTCCTAGACGTGCCCTGAGCATGGTTGACATTCAATAAAAATTTACTGAGTTTATTTGAAGTATTGTTTTATGTTATTATAGCAGAAACTGAGGCTTGAGAAAAGTTAATGTATCTTTAAGGTACACAGGTAATTAGGATGGGAGTTGGGATTTGAACCCTGTCCTTTCTGAGCACAAAGATGAACCTCTAAGAGCTCACATGCTGCTTGGTCTCCTGTTTGTGTCCTTGTCAGGTAGAAACTGCTCTGGCTGGGCCATGAGTCCCTTTTTGGATCCTTGTTTGTTTGTTTGTTTGTTTGTTTTAAGGGAGTTAAGTATGACAGATGAAATCCAGTCATAAAAGGTGACTTAGGAAAGGAAATTTTGACATCTCTAAACTTAGCTTGGGTGGTCTCAGGCATAGTTCTGCAGTGCCTGAGCAAGGGAACTTCCAGATAAGTTGTACCACTTTCTGTGTCATTCCTAAATCTTTTTCTGAAATAAGTACATATAATCTGAAAACTGAATCAGTCTTTGAAAATTAAGGCTACCATTAAAAAGAATCCAATCCAATAACAACTTGTGTATTGCTTGCAGGAATATCAGCCCCAGTTGTCTTTTTTGTGGACTATGCCTCCAACTGTTTTATACATGGAAGAAATTGAAGGCTCAGTGACTGTTCGCGATTACATTCAGTCCATCATGGAGACTGAAAAAAACTCCCCAAAGCCTCTTTGCCTTAGCCAAGACAATTGGACAGGTTTTGGCTCGAATGCATGATGAAGACCTCATTCATGGCGATCTTACCACCTCCAACATGCTTCTGAAACCCCCAGTGGAACAGCTGAACATTGTACTCGTAGACTTTGGGCTGAGTTTTGTTTCAGGACTTCCAGAAGATAAGGGAGTGGATCTCTACGTCCTAGAGAAAGCCTTCCTTAGTACCCACCCCAACACTGACACTGTGTTTGAAGCCTTTCTGAAGAGCTACTCCACCTCCTCCAAAAAGTCCAAACCAGTGCTCAAAAAATTAGATGAAGTGCGCCTGAGAGGAAGAAAGAGGTCCATGGTTGGGTAGAACTGTGTGACACCACTCAGTTAAGCTGTTTTTCAAAGCAAATTTGAAGAAATGCTGCAAGTGAGATTAGACCTAATAAAGGTGTTGAGATATTTTTTAAGCCGTCTGTGATCATGCTTGTCAAGGGTCACCATTATCATCTGTAGTTCTGTTTTCAAGAGCTTACGTAAGACATATTCTAAGCAGAATTGGGTGTATAAATTCAATCTGGGACAGACTTTCTCCCAAAGTGACTTGTATCCCTCATGTGCATGCAGGTAAAGGGTGGAAACACATAATGAGAACTTTATTGTCTTTGATCCTTTTGGTGAGACCAGGATAAAGTCTCAGTTGGGGACAGGATGTATCAGCCTTCCAACCGAGCCTGGTGGTACTATTGTTGTGTATGTGATATATTTGACTCAAACCACTTTCGAGGAATATAGACAACATTTTTTAAAAATGAAAGAGTCATAGACTATAAAATACTGGTGTATTATTTTAGGAAATTTGTTTCAAGTATATATTTAGACATATTTTAAACCCAGTGTAGACATATGCTAGGTTTGATATAAATATATTTCTTCTTGAGGGTCATAGTGAAAAATATGAAAAGTGCTGCTTAGCCACAAGTTTTCATTTGAAAAAAGCAGACTTGGAATAGCTTTGAAAATTTAGGTAACATTGTTTTCATTGCTCTGTTTTTATGGTTACCTTCTAATTAAGACAATTGACTGAAGTTCCTTTAACTTTATATAGGTTAAAAAGTGAGTTGATTTCTATCACAGACAGAAAGAGTGACAGTGGTAAGAGGCTTGTGAGTGTGGTTTGGTGGAGTCTGGTTTAAGGAGCAGGAAAACTGAGTTAATACATAAAGTGCCAATAACTGGCTTTTAACCTTCCCAGCCACAGTTTCTTGCCCAACAGCAGGTGTGGGTGGGATAAAGCATTTTTCTTCCTGTAGGTTCCAATCAGCAAATATGTTCTGGATGCCTTTTATGGGCCTGCAGCCTTTTTGGCTACTGGGTACAACTGTGAGCAAGACAGAGCCCCTGCACTCAGGGAGTAGGCATTCTCCAGGGGCCAGGGCCATGTCTCCTGCTCACCATGGCAGTGCCCACCTGGGTGTGCCCACATGGCCTGTGACCGGGAGTGAGTGAAAACTTCCCTTGCTGGGTAGCTGTGGGTAGCAGAGAGGAGAACTCCTTGCCTGCTTACTACATGCCAGGTGTTGTGCCAGGCGTTCTCATATTGGATCTGGAACAGCTCTCGGGTATCCCCAATTTATAGACGGGGAACTGGCTTAAAAAGGAGGCAACTTGGTTGAGGCATGATAGGGAACAAGAGGTCCTTTTACCTGGCTCCAAAGCCCATGTTCTTTCCACCGATTCTTTTAGGAATAAGACGCTGGGTAGGACAGGTCTT
Organism: Tamias sibiricus; assembly: GCA_025594165.1. Classification (NCBI taxonomy): domain Eukaryota; kingdom Metazoa; phylum Chordata; class Mammalia; order Rodentia; family Sciuridae; genus Tamias; species Tamias sibiricus. Next base: position 165,095,560 of record CM046659.1, read on the forward strand.
ACATTATGTATTGGCATTGTGCAACACTTTCAAAGACCTCCAAAGGGCCAGAGGAGCTGGCGATGATTTTTCAATCAGTATTCTCAAAATACTGAGATGGCCTTGCCTCAGGTGCCTCGTGTGAACACTAACACCTACGTCACGGGCAGACGACTGGCTGACTCCTGTACGTGCATTCATCAGCTGGTCCCTGGTGCTCACTGTGTGCCAGCTGCTGGTGACATGGAGGAGGACGTGACGGCTTCTTTACAGAGTAACGGAATAGGGGAGACACTGTCACAGTTGAGTGAAGACATGAGCAAAACCAGAAACGCAGGAGATGGGGTGAGCACGTTCCTGGCAGAAGGACGATGTGTGCGAAGATGATGGAGCAGGAGCATCCCTGAGGGTCAGGCTCACTGTGGCTGGCAGGCAGCAAGCAAGGGGAAGAAGATGGCAGAGGGTGGCAAGACCCAGATCGTGAGGGCCCTGTGGCGACTTGGTTTTTCTTAATGGCACTCCAAGGGCTTTCAACAGCGTCACATCTGAGTGGTATTTCAGAAAGGCTGCATCGTTCCTGGCACAAAAAGCCACAGGGCAGGAGTGGAAACAATCCTGGAAGGGAAAAGGCTGCTGCCACTGGCGGATGCACTGAGGGTGGTGGCCTGGGGCCAAAGCAGTGGTGAGCACGCTGCCCACCGTGTGGCACAGGGTCTGGCGCCCAGTGGGCATGGAGCATGGCGGTCAGCCTCAGGAGGGACAGCAGGGTAAGGAAGCAGCAACCATCTTTGTGGATGTTGAGAGGGAGATGCTGGAGGCTGGGGCTACTTCATCGATGCTCCCAGGAGTATTGTCCAGCTGTGGTCTCAGCCCTGGGCCTGTGATGGGAAGTAAGGTGAGCGTGGATCCCTTCCCTAGTTCAGAGTCTCAGGCCAACGAGTCCTCTGCAGCTCCAGATCCCTCAGATCCACATGGAGAGTAGGGGTGCTTTCCAAGGGGCTTCTGAAGCCCCCTGGAACCAACCAGACAAAGGTCATAACCCCCACCTTACACATGTGGGACCAGCAATGTGAGTGGTCATGTCCAGGGCCACCGTCGTGATGCCGAGTTTTTTAACAATATCTAACTTTATCTGGTAGTGACTAAGTTCTTCCCGTGTACTGACCCATCTTTCAGAGCAGGCAAGCGAGGCACAGAGGCAGTGACCCTAAGTCAAAGAGTGGCAGAAGCAGGGAAACAGTGTAACACTAGCCAATAACTCGCTGTACGTGAGAGTGCTCCCGTGGCCAGTGCAGGGGCCGCAGAGGCAATTCTTTAAAGCCACAGGGAGAGAAAGTGGAGGGAGAGGAGGAAGTGGAGGGCAGCTTCCGGTTCACCTCTTCTGCAGAGGCGGACAGTTCTCGTTAGGGTAGCCAGGCTGACCCTGCCCGCGCTGCCCTGCCCAGGGTTTGGGAAGGCCTGCATGAGCAAAGCCGCACGGGCTGTGACCTGATGCAACCAAGAAGTGGAGCTACTAATCCTGATTTTGGTTTCAGCAAAACTATTTGCAAAAACAGGCAGCTGGCCTGGAGGCCATAATGTGCCAATTTGATTTTTAAAACTATTACCATTAAATGTTTTGATTATTGAGTTTCTTGGTGCCCCTCAAGTTGTGCCCTAGGCAGGTATCTCCCTTGCCTCTCTCACAGAGCTCAGCTGTCACTGACGGCTAGTCCTCTGCTGGGGAAATCTGTCTTCTTACAAGGTGCCCCCACCCCACCACCTTCTGAGGAACTAGGAGTCTCCTCATTTGGGGCACAATTCCAAAGGACTGTGGCTCTCTTGCCACCAGGGGTCGCAAGTTTACTGTCATCCCCTGCTCAGGTGAAGAGGTAAACCTAAAGCTTCCCTCTGCTTCCTTCCCTTCTCCCTCTCCTTTCCCTTCCTCCTGTTTCCCCTCCTTCTACTTCCCTCTTCTCAACTCCCTGCTTCCCGTTGTTCCCATCTGTCTTCCCTTGAACTTGCTCTTGTGTTCGCCCAACACCTAGCTGAGCATGGCTATGTGGAAGGCTCTGTGCTGTCACTCCAGACTGGTGGTGTCGGCTCCCTCCTCTTAACTTCTTTGTCCACCTCCCCCTTCTTCACCTGTTCATTTGCAAGGTGTCTAGTGGGCATTTGGCCGCGTCCCGCTCTGCTAGATCCCGAGAAAGCTCCAGTGCAGGCGAGGTCCAGGCCCTCTGGAGGTCCCTGACCCGCTGCTGTGTTGTACCCAGTGGCCCCCTGGCTGGTGTCCCTGGTTTTGCCCTGACCCCTGTGTTCTCCCTCAGTAGGAAGAGGGACCCTTTTTAAACCAGACAATGCTACCCCTCCATCCAGAAGGCTGATGACTCCATTCAGGTCTCTTTGCTTACTGGTTGCAGAACTTGGCACCCCCTCAGCCACAGTGTCCTCACCTGTAACCTGGGCCAACAGCAGTGCCACCTGTGTGGATCTGCTGCGAGCACATCATGGCTCAGGAGTCCCAGGACGCAGACTCTGAGATGCAGCTGGGTGTGCAGGAGGTTTACTAAGTCACACCTCAATGACCTGCACCCCAGGTGACACCCTGTAGGAGAATGGTTACCTGGGACTGCAATTTTGAGAAACACCTTGTTCAACATGGAACAGTGACCACCACAAAGAATGACCGTGACGACCACGAGAACCCTTTCCTGACAATCCCCTAGCAATGGCCAAACTGCGAAAGTCCCCCCACCCCTTCTCTCTCCTGTAACTTCCCTAGGCCTATGCCGTAAGGGGAAGTCGGGCTCCAGTCTCACTGGGCCCCTCGGCAGGTGTGTCCCGAATAACCCTGAGCTGCTATTGAGCGGCCTCTCCCGTCTCTATTTCCTTCATTTGGTTCTTACGATTTGGTGCTAAACCCGGGACTGGCAACTGGCGTTTGAACTTCCCACCATGGGTGGCCCCGCAGGCCTTCCCCTGACCTTGACCCAGCCTCCTCCTCTCCCTTTGTCGCCCCCTCCCCTCCCTCTGCAGATGCAGTAGGGACCACTCATATTACCAGACCTCTCACCTACCACCACCGGCCGTCGCCTGTTGGGTGAGTGACCCCTGACTCCTCTGGATTCCTGGAACCCCTGCCTCGGTTCCTCTGTGGACACCGTCCGCGCCACACTGGTGGCAATGACTCACATTCTGTGGGGAGGCCCATCAGTTGCCCGTGGTTCCATTGCTCCTTCCTGGAACATCCCTGTCAGTGCTCCTCCCTAAGGCGTCACCCATAGTGTGGGACACCTCCAGGCCCACTGCAGCCACCCATCACCCTCCTGTTTGGGATCTCCCTGCAGTGGACTGGGGCTGTGGCTCAGTGGCAGAGCGCTTGCCCAGCACGTGTGAGGCACTGGGTTCACATAAAAATAAACAATATGAAGGTATTGTGTACACACACACACACACACACACACACACGATTTCCCTGCAGGACCCTGTCTCTTTTCTTTTGCAAATCCCACTACCCTCTTGGTCCCTGGGTCTCTGCGGTCTCCAGTCCGTCATGTCCTGGCTTCTCCAGGCTGACGTTCTCTGACTCACTGACTCCTCATAACACCCCAATCTTGACCATTAAAACACCCTTCCTTGAAGGGGATCTGGGCCTCACATCAGTGTCCACTGTGAGAGCGCCGATGTCATGACACGTGGAGCACTAACTGCCCCAGCCGGTGTCGGGCACTCTGGACCAGTGAGGGATTATGGCTGTAGTATCATGCAGATTGCAAACAAGCAATTAGGACACTGCGTCATTTGCCCCACTCTAAGCCTAGGGCAGACGAGGAGCACGTTCCCACATTTCTGGGCCTGTTTGCGGTGCTTCTGAACCAAAAGAATTTGCATCTCTAGTAAGTTCCCAGGCAGTGCAGAGACCGCTGTTCTGGGAACCACTGCCCTAGACGTCAAGGTGTGCCATGAGAAACACGGGAAATGATGCGGGAGGGCAGGAGGCAAGTGTTATTTCCTGTGCCCATTTTACAGATCGGGGAACTGAGGCTCAGAGATGCTAAGCAACTTTCCCGGAGTCATCAGCCTGCAAATGGTAGAGATGGTTCCAGACCTCATCTGTTGCCTAAAAGAGCCATGTGTCCCCCTCTTAACCTCTTACTGGGACTGAGCTCTTGAGGACAGAGCCCCAATTTGCCCAGGTGTGTGTTAGGTGAAGCTCAGACTAGTCCCTGATGGAGAGGTGGGCATGGGACCCCTTTCTGGTCACTAAGACCAGACACAAGGGCTAATCTGTAATGACTGCTTGGGTGGATGACGTTACATGTCATGGGAGATCTTGAGAGGTGCAGGTTCACTCCATGCCCTGTCCCCAGGACACCCCATCAGTGATTCCTGCGTTAGGCCAGGTGTCTGAGGTTCAGCAGCTGTTGGAGACCACAGGCCACCTGGAAGGAGAGGGTGGGGGACGAGGGGTAGAGAGCCAGGAGGCAGGAGGCTGCACTTAGGGTGCCCACAGCCCAGCTTACGGCACGCAGAAGCAGACGTCTTTAAAACTGAAGCCACTGTCGGTTGAGCTCTCCGCCACTTGCAGCCGGTAGCGTTCCAGCCCAACCAGGCGCAGGCCCCAGTCCCGCACAGCCCTGCTCCTTCAGACCCCTTGTTGCCTTCCCTAGCCAGGTCGGGGCACTGGGGACCACAGGCCCCTCTGCTTAGATCAAAGTAGGGGCAGAGCCAGAGGGGCTCATATCTCCTCTGCAAGGACAGTGGTGGGGACGCTGCCCTGGGTGCGGCCCACTCAGGCCTGGCTGCTCTGTGCCCCCAGCTCTCTCTGAACGGGGGAGAGTGCCCAAGGGAAGGTGGGGTGTGCGCGGGCGGCCTGATGCCCTGGAGCCACGTTCACTGGGTCCTCGTGTCGTTCATTTCCCAGTTGCCAGTGTTAGGCGCTTGGGCCGGGGTCACATCACGATCCGGAGCTCTGACTCGCCTGGAAAGGTGACCAGGGGATACAGTTGCCCTGGGCCTGTTCTGACATGTCCCCTTTTGGAGGGGCTGTGTTCTCTCCCTGCACCCCAGTCCCCACTCCTCCAGGCTGTCCTCCACTCAGGCCGCCTGCCTTCCCATGCACCCTCCCCTCCAGCGTGTCCTGCTGTTCCTCTCACTGTGGACTTAGAGGGGAGGGGGTGCTCTCACCCCAGCCTTCTTCGCCTTCACGCCCGCCGCCTCTCCCTACGTACGACATTCGAGTTTGCAACCCTTAGGTGGATGGTCGGCACCGACTCCAGGGGCCTTGGGGTGTCTCTAAACACAGCAAGTCCAAAACAAACCCGTGGCTCCAGCCCTTGCTCTCCGCTCCCACCACAACCTGCCCCTCTTGGCAAGAGACGGCTGGCCACCCGCGTCTGGGCTGATCCCGGGCGCTCCTTCCACTCCCGTCCTCCACCCCCACCCAGACCCGCAGCAAGTCCACTCGGCTTCATCTGCAGAGGGAATCGGAAGGCCGGACACTGGCTACCCTTGTCGCGAGGCGAGGGACTCCTGGAGACTTCTGGGAGCATGGCGAGTCCTGTTTCTTGAGATCAGTGCTGACTACGTGGGCGGATTTCGTTGGTGAAACTTACTCCAGCTGCACACCTACCACATGCATGCTTTTCTGCATTCACGTTACATTTCTACATAAAAGTCACATGTAATCTGCCACCAGGCCCCTCCTGGCAGCCTGGGGAAGCCTGTTAAGTCCAGATTTGGATGCCGTCTTTCCTCTGTGCCAGACCCTGTGGTGGTGTCCTCCTCATTCAGGGCTGCCCCAGCACCCTCTTCGTGACCCCTCTCCTGCTCCCCTGCTCTGCCTCTCCACTCCCCACCCCCTGCTCCCACTGGGTGAGCCCCGTTGGCCCCCTCGCTTCTTCCAACACGCCAGCCATGCTCAAGGCCTTCGTGTGTTCTGTTCCCTCTGCCTTGGAACACTGTTCCCACCCACCTGCACGCAGGTGCCTCTTTCACTACCTTCAGGCCAATGCCAGATGCCATTCACCTGCAAAGCCCCCATGACACCCTGTGTCTGAGGAAAGCACCCCAGCCGCAGTCGGCCTCCCATTCATCCCCCCACCGCGGCTGCTTGCTGAGCCTTGCTCGCCTGCTCCGGGGCTCACCACAGGGGCCTCAGAGCTGGGCGCTGGGCGGGGGCCTGTTCGGCCCCCTTCTCTCTCCCTGGTCTCTGACATGGCGCCTGGAGCGTGGCAGGTGCTGCAGCAGCTATTGACTCAGGCGAGCCCTCCCACACACCAGCCTCGCATGCCCACGCGCCGCCTACCCAAGGTCTTCTCTGCTGGAGGCAAAACAGAGCCGCTGGGGCCAGGGGTTTGGAACAAAAAACAGCCAGAACCCTGGGGGTCTGCTGCCGATCAAAGGCCTCTTGGTGTTCGTGAACCTTCACCCTCTGCCCAGGAGAAAGGAGGGTGGGGTATGGCGGGAACCCAGAGCTGTCCCGGCTCCAGGCCCTCCTCATAGCGAGGAAAGGCCTGTGAGGCTGAGTTGCCTGATCGCCCCCTCCTGGGGACATGAAGGGGGTGACCAATCCCAAGCCCAGGCTCAGGGCGCTCTGCTGGGACCTGCTTCAACACCAATATTGCTCTTGGAGCTGCAGAGGCCTCACTGAAAGATGCTGACAGTGGCGCGTGGGGCGGGGGGGCGGGGGGGGAGGGCAAGGCAGGGGGACCTAGAGTTCCTTCTTGGGAGGCAGTGCCCCCAACTCTCTCCCCTTGCCGGCTTTATTTTTATTCATACTGCTAAAGCCATGTGATATGCTGTTCATTTTACACCTGCATCTTTGTGTGTGTGTGTGTGTGTGTGTGTGTGGTGCTGGGGATTGAACCCAGGGCTTTGTGCATGCAAGGCAAGCACTCTACCAGCTGAGCCACACCCCAGCCCTACACATGTAGCTCATCTTAAAACTTCTCAAATGAAAATGGCAAAACTTTGATCTGGCTCCATCACTGCTGTACCTGCAGGACCCAGCTTGATGCCTGGCACGTAGTAGCTGCTCAGTTAGTCCTTGTTGATGAGTGATACCCAAGATTTTGATTGATGTTCATAAGCAATCAAATGTGACAGAAAACAGGTTCAGTAATTCAATATGTATTGATTCTGTATGTCCCAGGCACTTGGTGCTGGGAATGTGGCCAGGGACAAATGGGAGTCTTTGTTTTCATGGCGTTTATTCTAGGGGGAATCATTTCAATTAGAATCATGTTATGTAGAAAATAAGAGGGAGGGGCTCGTATACAGGGTGAGTGTGGTAGAGGTAAAGAAAGCTGCATTTCATCAGAGTGGGTGATCTTGGGGGCTCTTCTGAGGAGGGGAAGGAACCAGTTACTGTGATGGTGGCAGGGGCTAGGGGAGGGTGGCCAGAGAGACCCAGGCAGACGGGCAATAAAGTGACAACTTGACATGTTCTGGGAGCAGGAAGCAGGTCATGAAGAGCGCAGTCCACAGTGGTTGAGGAAGAGGCACAGGGTCGAAGGACTGGACAGGAGCTGATCATTCACCAAAGCACCGGTGCGGTGCCCAACATATAGCATGCCCTTCGTAACCCAGCTGATGACGCTCATCAGTACGTCCGCTCATGTCCCCTAGCTTGTTAGTTTCCAATTTAAAATCATTACACCATTTAATGAAGGGTTGATAGGTCGCTGACCCCATGTCGAAGGACTAAGCATGCGGAGGACATGGGACAGTGACTGGCTCCCCATTCACTGACCCCAGCACAGCAACTGCAGTGGCAGGTGACGAAGTCCGCAAACGGGCTAGCCCTGCACAGCAGGCCCACACCACCTTAAAGAAGAACAGAGGCTCCCCCTCCCCCATGGCTCCGGGGCCACCTCCCTGCTCTGCCGCTGGGTGTGCCCCTCCTGTTCCCAGGATCTCTCTCTGGCTGTCTTTCTTTCTGACCTTTCTCCCTTCTTAGGTGGGTGCAGATGTGGCCTCTCCCGGGCTCACACCTCGGCCAGCTCAGGCTCCACGTGCATTTCTCCAGGAAGTTCTTACACGAGTTTATTCATGGCAGGCACTGTCCCGCCGGAACGGAGGCTCTCGCCCACCCTCTCACCAGTGCGGTGGAGTCCTGAGCGCCTCCGCCTGTCCTAGTTTGCACTGGTGGGGGCTCAGGCCGGCTCGCCCCGGCCTCTTGCCCAGCACTGAATCCCCTGGGGCGTGGCGGCTCAGCTGACGCAGCCCAGCTGGGTGGCAGCGAGGCTTGGAGCCAACCCCTGCGTTGAGAATCGCAGGCCACCTGGAAGGGTGGCTGTGGCGGTGGAGATAGCAGACGGCACCGAGCAGGCCTGGCGCAGAGGAGTGTCCGCCAGTGGCACTGAGGGCTCGGGAGACCTTGATGGAAGGCTGCACCTGTCCCCCTGACATCTCGAAAGGGAAGGTGAGGAGAGGGAGGGAGCATGACAGTTTCCCTCTGATTGAACCGCTCAGTATTCGGGTGGGGTGGGGAGAGCAGGGTGTGCGTCTTGGGAATCTCAGTCCTCTCAAGCACTGGCTGTGCGACCTTGGCCGAATGTCTGGGTCTCTCTGAGTCTCCATCTCCTCACTGTCCAGTGGACAAGCCTGCTAGCAGATGAAGGTGGACGTCAGTCAGTCAAACCGCTTGTGTGGACTGTGGACACTTGTTAAGCACCCCTCTCCCGGGGCTGGGGCTGGGGCTCAGCAACAGAGCGCTCGCCTCACACGTGCGCGGCCCGGGTTCGATCCTCAGCACCACGTAAGAATAAAAAATGCATTGTGTACAACTAAAGCAAATAAATAAATATTAAAAAAAAAAAAAAAGAATCCCCTCCCACGTCCACTTCCCTTGCCCTGCCAAGGGGGAGAAATAAATGAAGGAAGTTGGCGGGTCCAGCCTCAGGGACACCTTTTATGCAGCAGCATTCTAAGTCCAGGTCATCCAGCTGGGGACCTTGTGACTTGCAGACCCCTCTTCCTGTAGGAAGCTGCAATTCTGGTAAGAAAAGTAACAGTGACATAAGTGGCCTCTTGCTGGGGAAGAAGGTGCCCCACAAGGTCAGTGGCGGGGAGCGGCCATTTCTTGGCTCACAGGTCATGCAGGTCAGACGCTGGGCAGGGCTGTGTGGCAGGGGCGTCCGCGGGAAGACTGGAGGCTGGAACCGGAGGCATCTGACGGCCCCTCCACTCAGTGCCCGTTAGCCGATGCTGGGAGCGTGGGCCTCTTCCTCTGGCCTCTCTGGGTGGCTTTTCTGCCTGGTTTAATATGAACTTCAAATATGGTGGCCGATTTCAAGAGCGAGGGTCCCCAGACTGAGAGAGCCAGGCAGGCACTGTGCCCTTGTGACTTAGCTTTGGAATGCCAGAGTTCTTGTTCTTGCCATTGACTGGAACGTCACAAGCCCCTCCCCGCCATTCAAGAGGTGGGACAGAGACCCCCAACTCTCAGTGGGAGCAAGTGCAGATGCTGGTGACTGGCGTCGAGTACTGGCACTTGCTCCGTCAGGGACTGTGCTGCCCTTGCCTTCCTGGCAGCCACCCCCACGTGCTTCTCCTCTCAGCCCAAGAAATGCAGGTGGCCCTCGCCTAGAGATGGGCAAGAGCCAGCAGGGTGCCAGTGTGGCTTCTCCAGGGGGGCGGCGGACTCAGAAGGTGATGCCCATGGATCTGCCCGAGGGAAAGGGGCAGCGCCCACCCGGGCGTGCCACTGTTACAAGTAGTCCTGTCACCTTTGAGTCCCCAGGGTGAAATCTCTGTTATGAGGCCAAACATCATCCCTTCACCCCTTGGTCCTGGTATGGGGACCAGGGCCCTGGCGAGATGCACCCTGGTCCCAGCTGCCTCCACCTGGGACTGGCGTCCATGCTGTGAGCTGGTCTGAATCCCCAGGAACAGCTGTTCCAGGCCGGGGTCCCCACCCTCCCGCGCTCGGCCTGCGAGGTCCAAAGAGCTCTCAGGAGGGCCTCCTCTCCCTCTAGCTCTGTCCGGTGCCTTTGATGAGGCCGGCCATTGGGATGGTTCAGGGTCAGGTTCCAACCCGAAAGGTCATGGAGTTTCGTCACAGGTTGGAACAGGTCCACTGGGAAGCAGCTTGCCCTTGGGGTTTACGGGAATGAGGGCCGCAGCACTCGCCCTTGGGGTTCACCGGAGCAAGCACCTTACCTGCCCCTGGCCCTTCTCGCTCTACCTCACGGCTTCCCAAATTTCAGATCTTTGCATCCAAAGGTCAGAATTCTGCCATAACGGTTTACTCGGCACCACGAATTCCTTAGCATTTTCCTTTGAGTTGCTTCTTATGGGGAAACTTAAAAGGAGAGTTAGAAAAAAATAATAAAAATCACTTGCTCTGTCAAATATAATTATAAGAATAAATAAAATAAAAATAATAGTGTTGTCTAGTTCCAGCAAATGCCAAAGCCTCTGACGACAAGACTGTCTCTGGGTTACGTAGGAGGATTTGCAGGCTCGCTAACACCCAGCTGACACCCTCTCCACAGAGCAACGGAGAGTTCAGGAAAACTGACACAGGAACCAACTTCATTTTCTGTGATTTATTGTTATTATTTAGTGTTGTTGTTTTGGTTTGGATGAAAAGTATCCCCCCCCCCCCCCCAAAAAAAAAGCTCTTTTCTTTTTTTTCTTTCTTTCTTTTTTTTTTTTTTTTTTTTTTGGTACTAGGGATTGAACTCAGGGGCACTTGACCCCTGGGCCACATCCCCAGCCCTTTTTTTGTATTTTATTAGAGACAGGGTCTCACTGAGTTGCTAAGTGCCTTGCCATTGCTGAGGCTGGCTTTGAACTCATGATCCTCCTGCCTCAGCCTCCCAAGTGCTGGGATTACAGGTGTGTACCACCGCACCCGGCTCAAAAGCTCATGTTTTAAAAACATGGTATTCACTGTAGCAATACTCAGAGGTGAAATGATTAGGTCATGAGAACTCTAACCCCATCAGTGGATTAATGCATTCATTCGGTGGATTAATAATGTCAGTGGATTACTGGGTGCTATCTGTAGGCAGGGGGTGTGGCTGGAGGAAGTAGGTCACTGTGGATGTGCTTTGGGGTCTGTATTTTGTCCTGGCTCCTGTGCTCCCACCCTCTCAGCTCTCCTCCCCCATGCCCTTCCGCCATGATGTTCTACTCCCCTCAGGCCCAGAGCGTGGAGTTGGCTAACCATGGACGGAGAACTCGGAAACCATGCGCCAAAATAAAACTTCGCCTCTTCTAAGTTGTTCTTCAGGTATTTTTGTCACAGTGACAAGAAGCCACCAACACAGTAGTCTGTGTGTCCTCACCAGCGTGCCTCCAAGAAACACTTCATCCCACTTGGTCTGCCAACAGCTCCTCCCTCGCCCACCTGACAGGCCTTCGGCAAGACCTGCAGCGCCACCAGCCAGACACAGCCAGGAATGATGGTTCCTGGCCGCCGCCACCGTTGCTGCCCTGTGCCAAGCCAACATCATCAGCTCAGCCTGAGGGATGTTTGAAATGAAAAGCTCACCATGAGGATGGCTGCAATAAAAAGGACAAATAATGACAAGTTCTGGCGAGAACGTGGAGAAACCCGGACTCTTGTGCACTGTTGGTGGAAGAGCCTGGCAGGTCCTCAGAAGATAAAAATCCACAGAGGGTCAAGTCCCTTATGTAAAATGACACCGTGTTTGCACATGACCTCACACTTTAAATCCTTTCTAGATGGCGTGTGAGGCCTAATGTAACATGAGTGCTACGTACGTAGTCATCCCGCTGTGTTGTTTAGGTAATAATAACAAGAAAAAAAGTCTACAGGCTCAGTAGAGATGCAGCGGTTTTTCAGGTCTTTTCTCCCCACAGTTGGCTGAGCGAGCAGCCGGGGAGCGTGTGGATGCAGGGGCCACTGTTCCGAGTCCCTGCTGTGAGTGGTCAGGCACATGGACTCGGGGCTAGACTGCTGGGGTCTGACCCTCCACTTGATAGCTGTGTGTACTTGGATTGGATCCTCGAGCTCTCTGTATTGCAGTTTCTTCCTCTGCAAATGGGGACCCATGAGGACCTACTTCTAGGGTCCTTTGAGAGTTCAGTGGGCTAAATCACAATGCCTGGCACAGAGTAAGCACTCCAGTGCTGCCATCATGATTCATGTCTAAGTAAGATGGAAGACCACCATTCCTGGGGCATTTCGCATGGAGGACAAATGCGATTAAACTCCCTTCAACAACACAAATTTTTGTAAAGCTGGTTCTTTTGAATGGTTCAAGCACTGAATATATGTTCATCCACTGGGGATAAAATTTGTGAATATCAAGGATTTTGATACTGTTGGGGTGTCCTGGGGCCCATCCCCCACAGTTGCCAAGACTAGATATATGTTTATTAGATATGGGAAATATGGCTTTAATACTGAGCATTAAACAGAGCAAAACAGCGGTGTCCCAAGCCCTCTGACTGTTCAGTCTCAGCAGTTTGAGTGGCTCACTCTGGAGGCAGACTCCCCGTCTCACTGCCTCGGGCATCAAGAGATCAATTACAAAAGGCCTGAAATCATGGCATTTGCTCTATTTCTTATTCCTATTTTTTAGAACTTTCCGAGGTTCTAATTTTCACCCCTTCCTAGCTGCAATGCTAAATAGGTATCCTCACAGGCTCGTGGAAATCTTACCCAGGTTCTGAAGCAGAGGAGAACTACTCAAACTCGCGTGTCTGCAGGCTCTGAGTCACAGTCACGGCCTGGCTGAGTTCTGACTGCACGCTGGGCCTGGTTGTGTAATTCCTGGGGGTTCAAGTTTGAGCAGCATGCTCAGCTCCTTCCTATAATAGGTTGCCTTTGCTACATCAGATGCCCGAAGTCTCTATATTCTATATGGATCTAACATTGAAACACTTGAGTTTTTCCCAAATGAAGTGTTCTTTCATGGTCCTGGTGTTTTGATACCCTTAATGTCTGATGGCTTTATTAGAAGCAAGCTTTTGTCATTACTCCTTTGTGACAGTGTTCCACTTCAGCTTCTAATATAGGAAGTTAAAAGATACTGTGGCTCCTACTCTAAACTTTCACGACCCCCCCCCCCAAAAAAAAAAGAGGATTTATAAGCTACAAAACCATAGTTTTAAAAAACAAATAGAGAATTGTGGACAAAGAAACCTAAAGGGACTAAATTTTAAGAGGAAATGCCAAGATCCTCACAGGAGAGAGGGATCTCAGCAGCTTCACACCCTGAGCAAATGCCTGTTGATGTGGCCTACTGTCCAAGGCCACCTGGGAGCTGCCGTGCACGTGAGCATGGAGAGGCCACTCAGAACAGTCTGAATTGCCTGCCACCCTCCTACTGTGGGACCCACCAGGTGCAGAGATGGTACACCTGAGGGACAGGTTGAGGAGGGCTGAGGACACCCCCTGGGAGAAAAGGGGCCTCCCTTGAATGCAAGGTACCAATGGCGGGGTGGGAAGCAGGGCGGGAGAACTGAGAGAAAGACCTGCCATGATACTTATTTTCACACACAAAATCTTGGGAGTGAGAGAGAAGACTTGAGAGATGTCCTCCCCTCCCAGGCACTCCATGCTTTTAACTATCGGAGACAGAGAGGGTAGGTAGTGTCACTGAGAGAAAGATATACGAGGCATTCCAGGCCTTCACAGTATGTCACAGCCCTCCAAAGGCCAGATGAATGACAACAGGGCTGGAAAAATCTTCCTAGGTGCAGGAAATGGGGAACGGGATTTGTAAGAAAAGATAACTTGCTAATCACCAAAACAAGACAAACTAAAAACATAGCCCGTCAGCCCTCATGGAATGGAGAGAATTCCCGCCATTCCAAAACCAGGCAACTCTACTGCTGAGCTGATAGAGCCCTAGAAATCTCACCAGTACTCAGGTATCAAGTCTATCAAGTCCTAGTGAAGGAAAAGTTCTGCTTCTGCCCTCAAACACTTGGAGCTGAACTAAAATGACACCAAAAGCTGAAACCAGCTCAAGGACAGATCAGATGAAGTCCACACTCTGTCAGTCTTACTGGAAAAGGGGAGTATCCCTTTCTGGAGTAAATATTATCTACTTCATTCTCTATCATTCCCTTCCATAAAATGTCCCTTACACTCAGAGATTAACAAACCCAGAAAAAGCAATGAAATGAGATAGTCAGGAGAGAAAAATAATCAATAGAAGTAGACCTGGTATTGCTCAGATTTTTAAATTCTCAGACACATTTTTTTAAAATGTGACAAATGGAATTATCTAAAGAACAGCATACATTAATACACGGGAAATTTCACCAGAAACATGGAAATTATAAAAAGAATTAATAAAAATGCTAGAGTTGAAAAATATAATATCAGAAATGAAAAGTCAGATTTAAAGCAAACAGGACACAGCAAAGGAAAGTATCTGTGAAGTTGAAGATAGGTGATATAAAACGCCCAGACTGAAGCACAGAGGGAAAACCAAAGTGAAAAAATATGGAAGACATAACCTGAAATTTGTAAGATAATATACTGAATCCTCTAACATAAGTATGATTGAAGTTCTGAGGGAGAGGAGAGAGACAGGGTAAAAGAAGTATCTGAAGACATAATGACAGGGCATAGTCCAAACTGATGAAAGACACCAGCACACAGATCCAAAAAGCTTAGCAAACTCCAAGGAAATAAGTACAAAGTAAAGTACATCTAAGAACGTTGTAACTGAAATACTGCAAAGCCAAAGATAAAGTGATCTTACAAACAGCCAGAGTAAAAAGGTATATAACCTAAAGGGAAACAATGACACAAATGGTAGCTAATTTCTTACCAGAAACAATGTAAACTTGAAGACAGTGGGATGACATCTTTAAAGTGCTGAAAACAAAACAAAACAAAACAAAAACAAACAAACAAAAAAAAAAAACCAAAAATGGGTAAACCCTGGCAGTGAAAATTACTTCACTCTAGATCCAGTGAAACAACTTCAAACACAAATACAAAAATAAGATACTTTCATAAAAACAAAAGCAGAGGGAATTCATCTTCACAGACCAGCAGAAATGGCAAAAGGAAAGGGTGCCAGCAGCTAAGAGAAATGATGCTGGGTCTGCAGGAAGGAATGAAGAGATAGGGAAATAGCTGGGGAAATATAAAAGATCATTTTAAAAGTACCTTCATTTTAATTTATTTACCCATACCTGACTGTTAAAAATATAACACTGGAGGCAGGAGGATCACAAGTTCAAGACAAGCCTCAGCAACTTAGCAAGGCCCTAAGCAACTCAGCGAGACCCTGTCTCAAAACTTAAAAAAAAAAAAAAAAAAAAAAAAAAAAAAAGAAAGAAAGAAAAGAAAAAAAGAAAGAAAGAAAGAAAAAAGGAAAGTGAGGAGGGGGGAGGGCCTGGAGATGTGGCTCAGTGGTTAAGCACCCCTGGGTTCAGTCCTCAGTACCCCAAAACCAAAACCGAACCGAAACAATGTATGTGCAATTTATACAGTGGGGTTCTGATAAATGTTTAACAAGTGGCTCTCTGAGGGGAAAAAGTCTTTATTTATAGCACTTTATTATTACTGTAAGGTAAGTATTCTCATAATGGGTGATTTCAAGTTATCAGTTCTACAGCTGGCTTGTAATTTTTTTTTTTAATTTAACAGTCATCTCTTATGGTTAACTTCAGCACACCACTGGGTTTATAGGATATATAAATTTAAAGAGACAATGAGAATACACAGAGTGAGAGGGAAGTGGGAAGCAGAATGGTATGGTTGTCAGGTTCTTATGCTGTTCCTAAAATAATACCTTATCATTTGAAGGTAGACTGTGGTGAAGATAAGAAAGTTAATGTATCTATATTAATATCACGGTAGCATCTTGAGTTTTCTAAATTATATTTGACAGTTGAAGCAAAAAGTGTAACACTGATGTAGTTCTAAATGTATTAAGAGTAAATATTAAAAACATATTATAAATAGGATAAGGTTAAAAAAAAAAGAAAATATAAGGTTTCTACATTTCTCTGAATCTGGCAAAATGACACCTGTAGACTATGCTAACTTATGTATACATAATGCCCAGACCTGCACTGAAAAAGACATACAGACAACAAAAACCAAACAACCCGAGTGCAGAGGACTCTCCTCCAGAGAAGTGGTATAAGTGGCCAATAAGCACATGAGAAGATGTTCAGCCTCAGTAACCATTAGAGAAATGCACGTCAAGATCATGAGATAGACTCCACACCCATCAGTGTGGCTATCACAGGGGGGAAACCCTGAAAACAAATGCTGGTGAAGATGTGAAATTGGAACTCTGGTGCTCTGCTGACGGGAACATAAAGTGGGGCAACATCTATGGAAAATAATAATGGCCATTCCTCCAAAAAAAATAAGCATAGAATTATAATGTGAGCCAGCAATTCCACTTGAGCAAAGACTCAGATAGATGCTTGTACACCTGTGTTCATAGCACCATTATTTGTGATTGCCAAAAGGTGGAAACAATGTCTATCAACAAATGAATGAATAAACAGCAAAGCATGGTATATACACGCAATGGAATTTTATTCAGAAAAAATAAATCTGACACAAGCTACAACATGGGTGAAACTTGAAAACACATTAAGCGAAATAAACCAATAAGCTGATTACAGAAGGACAAATGTTCTATGATGCCATTTATGTAAGATATCTAGATCAATCAAATTCATAGAAACAGAAAGTTGAGGTGGGGGAGAGGGGGGTTGGGTAGTGAATAATGAACGAGTACAAGTTTCAGAGATACAAAACTCCCAGAAAAATAAAGGGGGGGTGTCCCTGATCTTTGCAAAGAATTTGATTCTTTGCAATTTGATTCTTTTGCAAAAAAGAATCTGATTCTTTGCAAAGAATTTGACACCAAAAGCATGATCCAAAGGAAAAGTTAAATGTGAGTACATCAAAATTTAAGATGTTTGTGGAAGCCTGTTAAAAAGGACTGATATCTAGAATATACAAAGAACTCTCAAAAACTGAACAGCAAGGGGCTGGGGTTGTGGCTCAGCGGTAGAGAGCTTGCCTAGCCCGGGTTCCATCCTCAGCACCACGTAAACATAAATGCATTGCATTGTGTACAACTAAAGCAAATAAATAAATATTTTAAAAAAAAAAACTCAACAGCAAAAAGCCAAATAGGCCAAGAAAATCAGGAAAAGGACAGGAGGAAGAGAGCTCACCAAAGAAGACACACGGTGGGCAAATTCGCACAGGGAAAGATGCTAAACGTCGTCAGGGAAATAGGGATCAAAACCACTGGGAGAGAGCCTCTCGTCCCCGGGAGACTAGTTACAATGAAAACCAGGGAGGACACCAGATGCGGCGGGATACGAAGAAACCGGATTATTGATAAACTGCTGAGGGACGGCGTAAGGACACAGCAGCGCTGGGAGACTGGTGAAGCCCGCAACCCCCACGCCACCCAGCCCTGGCACTCCCGCGCGTTTATCCAAGAGGAACGAGAAAGCTTCTCCGGGTCCAGCCTGCAGCTCACTCGCCAGCTTTGGGAGAAAATAAGAAACGGCGACATCGAGGGCACTGGCCACTCCCGCTGAGCGCTCTCCGGGCCAGGCACCGCCAGGGCGCTCTGCCCGCTCCGTCTCGTTTAAACTTCCCAGCACGCCTCGCATCTGGCCGAGCCGGTGAGGGTCACCACTGCCGTCTTCAGGACGAGGACACGGAGGCTCAGAGGCCGAGGCAGCACGTGGCCGAGCCAGGATTGGAACTCGGGTCATCCTCACGCCGTGCTCACCCCGCGTTTCGCAGGCCAGCGCGCAGGGCTAAGCCAGCTGTCCCGGGACCCCGCTGCGAGGCTGCGAGGCTGCGCGGCTGGGTCCCCGTTCGCTGGCTCCGGTGCCGAACTTTCCCCAACTCGCCGGGCTCCTGCCCCCGGCCGCGGGGAGGAGTGGAGGGAGGGCGGGACGCGGCCGGCGCAGTCCCCTCCCCGGACCCTCCCCCGGGCTTTAAGCCGGCGCCCGGGGCCCGCGGGGCAGTCGGGGCCGGCCAGTGCGCCGGGGATCGCGCGGATGGCGGCGCTGGCGGCCCTGGCCAAGAAGGTGTGGAGCGCGCGGCGGCTGCTGGTGCTGCTGCTCACGCCGCTGGCGCTGCTGCCGCTGCTCTTCGCCCTGCCGCCCAAGGTAACGCCTCGCCGGCCCGCGCCCCTCTCCTCCAGCCTCGGTCCTGGCAGGGGTTCGTGGCCCCCGCGATCCTCTCCCCTTCAGCCTGCTGGGACCTCCGGGAACGCCCGCTCCTCTTCCCGGCCTATTCCCTGCTGCTCCTTGGAGAGTCCCGCGCGGCCCTGGGCTCTTTGCAGCGCTCCGGGGAGGATTTCTCTCTTTGAACTTGCGCTTGGCAATGCCGCTGCGCACCTTTCCCTCCACAGGTGCGATGAACGCTTAAGGAGCGCCAGGGTGGGTGGCCCCAGGCCAAGTCACCTAACCTCTCTTAAGTTAACTCCTATAAAAACAGGGGGAGTGAGAGTGTCAACCTGTAGCCTATGGTGAATTTAAAATGAGGCAGTGTGTGGAAATCTCTTCCGACCAAGCCTGGTGCACAGTAAGTGCCTAATACATGCTTGCTGGTCTTTCCTTTGCACCAGGTCCTTTGGTGACAGGGACAGCTAAGGTTTAACGAGTGCCTTATGTGCTTCACCTTAAAATCCTTTCAGTGGCCCACCAGAGGGGGAAGTTATTTAGGCCACTTTCCAGAGGTAGGAACCAAGGCCCAGAGAGAAGTGACCTCTGGGAGACACACAGCCAGTGACTGCGTAGGGATCTGCCCCTGGCTTGTCCCCAGACTTTCAAGGAACGTAACCTCTAGAAGATCAAAGGCTGCAGCTGAGGTTAAGAGGAAATCAACCTGCTGGGGGCTGGAAGGAGATGGTACCCCGCCCCTTCTGGGTCCCACCGGTACCCAACCCATTGAGGGCATTGTGGAAGACAAAGTTCCAACCCCAAGAAATCGCTGCACCGTGGGATGTCGGGTGAGATGTTAAATGTCCACAAAAATCAAAGCGCAGAGACGTGTCGTAATGGTGCATTACGCAGCACTGCCCAGCCAAGACCAAGAGCAGCTGCCTGGAGGAGGTGGCCCTCCCTGGGCACAGGAGTAAGGAGGTGGTGCCCGGTGGTGCTGGGGAGACCCAGGGCAGTGCACAAGCAAGTTCTGTGGTGTGGAAGTGTCTTAGCTGTTGGGCTCTCCTGACATGGAAAAGAGAAAATAAATGACAGAGTAAGTATGAGGTTGCCTTGGCGAAAGCCAGCCTGCCCCAGCGACGTTCCGACCTGTGGTTCTCGAGCCACGCGCCTCTCTTCCCTGGGCGTCGCCTTCCTGGTCTTTAAAACGGGGTGATCGCCTCCCCATCTTCTGGGGAGCAAGGTGAGGGGTTGATGTGAGCCGGACTGGGGCTGGCTGGAACCTGCTGGGAAGGGCTGGGCTGAGCCTGTGCTGCCGTCCCGAGGCCCTGCAGAGATTGAGGAAGAGAGGACACCCCAGCGCCTGTCCCCTGACCCGTCTCTGCTTTACCTTTGGCAAGATGGTGACCCAGGAGCGGGTCCATGTGTTTTGAGGCGCAAAGCTTATACTCACTGTGGGCGTCTCTTGAAGGAAAATAACGCACATTTACAAAGACGAGATTCAGCCTGGGGCTGGTGGGGCGCGCTGTGAGGTTTCAACTTCCCGAGCTTTGCAGGGACTCCTCTGCCCCCAGCGCTGAGGTGCACACGAGTGGGGACAGCCGCCCCCTACGAGAAGGAGTGCTTCTCGAATGCTGAGCTCTTACTCTGCTGGCCCTGTGCTGGACCACGCTCCTCAGGCACTGTCCCATGTGATATCCACAGAAACCAAGGGGGTAGCTGCTTTTTGAGTCCCTATTTGATGGGCGAGGAAATAGAAGCTCAGCGAGGTTAGGTAACTTGCCCAAAGTCACACAGCTGGTCCAAAGCGAGAGCGCAGAGGCTGTAGTTTAATCCACTCTCCTTGGTTATGATTAAGTAGGAACCACTCCTGTTCCCTGCAATTCCCCGGAGGGGACCCTCGGTTTGGCTCTAGATGTCACTGCCTCTTTAAGTGGCTGGTAAACCAACACCTTCTCCCAGGAGGCAGGTCTGCATGCTTGGGAGTGGGGGGAGGTTTAGCCTGCTTCAAAATATCTAGTGACATACCTGAAATATCTAATGACATACCCCTCCCCACATATATTCCTGGATATTAAGAAGCGACATGTTTCGCAATCTAATGTCCAATGTGAACAAGCGTGTCCTTAGGGAACATTTGCTGTTTTTATTGCAAAACTGGGTTTGCTATGCATAGGCAGCCCCAAGACTGTCATCTTAACCACACCCTCCCGACGGTGGCCTCGGCAAAAGCTGGTGATCTAACCTAAAAATATTCTTGCTCTGCAAATGTGACTCCAAGGTGAGCGTCCGCAGCGTCGGCTTCAGCCCCAACATCAGACTGCCACAGCTGCGTCTCTCGGCAGCGGCTCAGACATTCTGCACCCACCAACGCAGGGCCTATTATACATCCGGGGTCCTACGAAGTTTTGTTGGGTGCTGGGGATTGAACCCAGGGGTTCTCTACCCCGGAGCCACACCCCCAGCCCATTTTATTTGTCTTATTTAGAGACAGGGTCTCGCTAAGTTGCTTAGGGCATCATTAAGTTGCCGAGGCTGGCTTTGAACTCACACTCCTCCTGCTTCGGCCTCCAGACCTCTGGGATTACAGGCGTGGCCACTGCACCTGGGTCCTAGGAAGTTTTGAGAAATACCACACATCAGATCAGGAAGGACGCTGGAGAGGCCTGGGCACTGCCAGTCGCTGGGTGGTGCTGAGGAGGTCTGTCCTTCCCCGGGGCCTGGCTTGCCAGCTCTGTGGTTTCTAGGGGTGACAGTGGTCCAGAGGGGGCTGGGCTGCAGGGAGCTGTGGTGGGGCCCAGCGCGGGCACAGGAAGTGTCCTTGCACTGTGTCCTCTGGCCTGGACCTGGCCAGCAGGGAGGAGAGGAGTGAGCTGTGGACCCGACCCGGGGTGCAGGGGCTGGAATGTCCAGCCCCACGGGGGTCCTGGCTCTTACCACAGAGGGCGAGCTGCTCAGGACGTCAGGATGCTGCTGACGCCAAGCTTTGCCAGTGTGGCCGTCGTGGCAGCGGAGGTTTGGGGAGTGGCCTTGGACCACATGGGCCCTGGGAGTAGCAGAGACGACTGCTAAGACAGGCTTGCAAAAAGCACCAGCCCGTGAGTTTGCAAAGCCTGACTCCCCCTTCCCTGACCTGCACCCACGGAAAGCAAATGAAGCCCCGCTGACCATTTGGCCAAGATGAGTCCTTAACAGTGGGTGCTGGCAGGTGACTCTAAGGACACTCCGAGTGGGGGGAGTCGGGATGTGCTAGGCAGGGCTGCTACAGGATGTTGTGCAGGTTGTACACTGACCAAGGGGCCTTGACGAGGCCAGCAGGGCCGACCGGCCTATACTGCACGTGCCAACTGTGCCCTGGTGCAGAGCTGGAGGCCCCTGAGGAAGGGCCCCTCCTACAGTCTGCACAGAGGTGTCCCTGAGGCCCACAGCGGGCTCGTTCTGGGATGGGGCTCTTTGTAGAGGCTGGCAGTGCTCCTGTAAGGCCAGAGGCCCACTTTTGCCTAATTCTCAGCAGGTGGGTGGGTTTGGATTCTTTGAGATCCTCCCCACATGCTTGCTGTGTGACCTTGGGCAAGTCACGTTACCTGTCCGGGCCTCACTTTCTTCATCTGCGACGGGGTCAGAGTGTCATCTTCCTTCCTCGTTATCATTGGGAGTCCATGGAATATAATATATGGCGCCTGCACTATAAACTTTTACTTTTAACTCGTGGCTTAGGGAATGCTGTAGTGTGCCCATTTCACAGATGAGGAATGGGGGGGTGTCTGAGGAGTGACAGGAAGGAAAGCACCTGGGCCGTGGGATAGGGTTGACCTGGGCTTGTCCTGGCTCTGAAATGATGAAGGAGGGGTGGGAGGTCTCCTGGGCTGGAGATTTTGAATTTCTGAGCCTCGGTTTCCTCATTTGTGAAGATGGGGGGGATTCTCAGCTGCTCAAAGGGCTGTTATAAGAATTCAGAGAAGAGGGAGAAGTTGCACAAAGCTCTGCCCCACACATAATGGTCATCGTCATCATCACCATCACCATCATCACCATCACCATCATCACCATCACCACACACTCTGCCCCACATTACTACATGTTGCTTTACTTGTCTTTTGCATTTTAGCTCATTTTCTCTTCACAACCTTAAGACGTAGCAACAATGATTATCTTTGTGTTTTTACAGTGAGGAAAGTGAGGCACAGAGAAGTTAGGCAGTGTTCCCGAGATCACACAGCTACTAAACTTTCCTTCAGTCACCCTCCTCCTCTTGGTGCTGGAAGACAGAGCAGCCAGTGTTCTGAGAGGCCCTTGTGTGCGCGTTTCTCAGAAAAAAAAACCTGGAGGTCCTGCTGTGTGCAGCGAGTGACCTCTCTGACCAGACACCACCTGGGCTTTTAACTTGTATCATCTCATTGAACCCCAGAGAGCTCATTTGTCTATAGAGCAGAGTCCAACTGGATTTCCAGCATCAAGCACCACCCATGTCGTTGTTGTGAGATCCCCTTACCACTCAGTTACTTAGTTACATTACTGTTATTTACCTTTTTTTTTTTTTTTAACATTAACATCTTATGGTCCTGCCTCCTTTACAAAAAATTTTAATACACTGAATTAAAAAGGAGGTTTTCTGTTGGCATCGCGTATGAACAGCCAGGATTGTGAATGATGACTAGAAGAAAACCAGCAATGAATAAATAAACGTCCAGCGTTGGTTGATTCGGGCTCCACGCTGCTGCCCACCTGGAGCCCAGGGCTGAGGCTGCCCCTTGCTTGGCACAGGGAGGGAGCCTGTGGAGGGCACCGGGGGCTTTGTTGGGGGGGTGAACGGGGGTTGGGGAGGCGGTGGCTGGGCAGAGAGTGGCCTGGTCCCTTCCTGCTCTTCCTCAGGTCCCCGCGGCCTCCTGGTCTTCCACACCTCGGTGTTGGACTCACAGCCCGGGACGCGCCTTGGCTGGGGCTCAGGAGGTTGGTGCCTGCCCAGGTCCTTGGTGTCCTCCTCTGTAAGTAAAGGAGGCCTCCTGCGTGACGGCCGTGCCTGTCACCTCACATGGAAAGAAGGACCTGGTGGATGTGACCCCGCCAAGGGAGACAGCTGTGCATGGTCTGGGTGGGCCTGGAGTCATCACCAGGTCCTCATGGGAGGGGACAGGGGAGTCAGAGCCAGACGGGCCCCACCCTCTGAGCTGCGGGAGCTTCTGGGAGGCAGCTGCCGCTGGCCCTGGCCTTCAGCCTGGTGAACACGATTCCCAACTTCCAGCCTCCAGCCTGCCTTTGCTAGAACCCTGGCGTTGTGTCAGATTGTTATTCTCGGGGTCATTTGGTACAGCAGCGACAGGAAATGAATGGGAAGGTTTGGAAAACTGAGCCTCATCCTGGCCCTGAATTCCCAAGCGCTACTTGCCCAGGGCTCCCGGGCCGCCTACTGTGTTCAGGACAGAGCCTGCTTTGTTGACAGGCCTAGGTTTGGGATGTCTTTGGATATGAGTTCGTCTCTGGCCTCTACCCCGATGAGCTGTGTGATTCAGGAAGAGTGCCTGTACCTTTCTGAATCCATTTCCTCACCTGAAAGAATGGACATATCCACAGTCTTTCCTCTCAGGATGTTGTGATGAATAAATAAACAAGTTCATATTTGAAAAAACACATGTCTCAGGGACATATAAGTTGTTTCCTCGGCGATTGAATCCAGGGCCTTGCACATGCTGGGCAAGTGTGTCACCATTGAGCTGCACCCCCAGCCCTTTAAACATTTTTCTGAAATAGGGCCTTGCTAAGTTGACCCAGCTGGCTTTGAAATTCTGATCCTCCTGCCTCAGCCTCCTGAGCTGCTGGGATCCCAGGCCCGCACTGCCGACCCGGCCTTAGTTCACTCATTTCTCTTCATATCATCGGGTGCTCATCAAGGGGTGGGAAGTTAGTGTTCACTGATTGTTTACGAAGAAGCCCAGGGCCCGCTCCCTTGCTGAGCCCACGTCCCCCCCCCACGCCCTCAATTCCTGCCAGTCTGACCTTCCTCCTGTTGCTTAAATAGCCCAAGCTGTCTGTCACCCCAGGGCCTTTGCTCCTGCCTTTTCCTTGTTTGAACTGCTGTCCCCGGATGTCTGAAAGTCTTGCTCCCGCACTTCGCTCTTCTCAGCTGAGAACCGACCTCCTCAAAGACCCTCCCAGCCCTATCTTTAGACCCCAGCAAAAAGGGGAAATGAAGAAGCCGTTCCATTCTCTGCCTTATTTTTCTTCGGGGCCTTTACCACCGCCTGGCCTACATGAGCTACTGACTGTGATGCACCTGTCAGCGTGCTCCTTGTACCCCCCCCCCCGTGGGGGGCTAGCTCCACGAGGGCATCATCGTCTCTTCAGTGCCCAGCACGCGGTGGGTGCTCAGTAAACACGTGCCACCTAGTGAAGCAAAGGTCGGTCGTGTGCCAAGCTCTTGGCCTGCATTTCCTCACGAATCCTCCTCCCCGCAGCCCCAAGAAGAAGCTGCTGTGCTCAACCACATTTGCTTTGCTTTGTTGTGTGTGTAGTTGTTGTTGTTTGTACCTGGGTTTGAACCAGGGGCGCTTTACCAGGAGCCACATCCCCAGCCCTGGGTTTTGTTTCTGGGGATCGACCCCAGGGGCACTCGACCACTGAGCGCATCCCAGCCCTTTTTATACTTTATTTAGAGACAGGATCTTGCAGAGTTACTTAGGGCCTCTCTGTGATGCTGGGGCTGGCCTTGAACTTGCGATCCTCCTGCCTCAGCCTCCCCAGTCGCTGGGATCACAGGTGTACACCACCGAGCCCAACTCTGTTTGTTTTGTTTTATTTCTGCATTTGCCCAGTGAGGAATCCAAGGGCAGAGGGCAGAGAGCAGCTGTGGGCGTGGTTCCCAGGCAGAGTCTGCACGGTCCCTGCTCCTGCACAGAGACGCTGAGCCCTTGCACGCTCTGAGAACAATCAGGAGCTAGCTCAAGAGCCGGGGAGAAGGCTGAGCCAGGCCCAGGGACAGCTGTGGGCTCACTGTGACACTCTGGGTCGGGCTGGCTTCGCTCAAGGATGGGATGAGGGGCTCCTGGAATGTCAGGAGTCCACAGACCCCAGAGGCAGACTCCCAGGACGTGACCCAGGAGGGCAGATCTTGGCCAAAAGCACCGCAGCGAGCACCTACTGAGTGCGTGGGGTGCTGGTGCCTCATGTGTGACGTGGCTGATCCTTACCACAGCCTGACTAGGTGGCCCGTGAGGGAGCAATGCAGGGTCAGAGCAGCAGAGAGGTGACTCCAGGTCCCCTGCGGTGGTGGGAGTCAGAGTGAAATGCAGACGGTGGCCCCCGGCCCCGCGTGATCTGGCCCCTGCCCACCTGGCCCACCTGGCCCACCTGGTCCCCGCCTCAGCGTTACTGCACAGACTTGGCCGTGACCGCCAGGAGGTGGGGGGGTGTCTGCCAGACTCACAGATCCCTGCAGACAGGCCACAGAGAAAGGCCCGGGAAGCACCGGTCGGGCAGGAGGTGGAGGGAGGGAGAGCAGTGGTGAGGCCCTGGGCGGTGCAGGGAGCGGAGGCCGGAGGCCGGGCAGACTGGAGGCCAGGCAGGCAGGCTCAGGGCGGGCTGCGTGAGCACGTCCACCTGGCTACCCACTGGGCTTCCCTCATTGGCTGGCACCTGGTCCTGGGGTGAGGAGGGCAGCTGGAAAGGCCTGGAGTGCGAGGCCTGGGAAAGCGGGCCTGTGGGCTCTGCCTTGCTGGTTTGCCTCTGAAAGAAGCGCCCGCAGGCGAGTGGGGTAGGGTCTCCAGGAACTGGCAGCCCTGGAGGCGCAGGCCCTCCAGGTGTCAGAGCGTCCGACACAGAACTGGGAAGCACCGTTAGTTCAGCCTCCTCACTCTCTTCTCTTCTTACTGTGCTTAGCCTCATAGGCCTTCTGGTTCTTCAGACTGGCCAAGACCACTCCTGCCTCAGGGCCTTTGCACTTGCTCTTCCCTGGAACATCCTGGGCTCCTGTCTTCTGTGGCCAGTGCCCTATGCTCGTTTGGGTCTTAGCTTAGCACACTTGCCCTCCTCACTTCACAAACCTCTCTCTGAAACACCTTCCTGTTTTAGTGCCTGCAGGGCATTTAGTCCCAATCTGAAATGAGCATTTCTCTGTTCATTTTTCTGCTTTCCCACGAGGCTGTGGGCGATGTAAGGGCAGGACCCACATCTGTGGAGTCCTCCTCAGCATCCCCAGGACATAGAACAGGGTCTAACGTGCAGTAGGTGCTCAGCGGACACGCGCTGCATGGAAGGATCTGAGTCTGAACGCAGGTGCTGACTCCAGCGCGCATGTGTTTTCCAGAACCCCAGACTGCAGCGCAGACTGGAGCATCTGGGCTGAAATCAGTGTTTGCAGCCTCTTCTCTTTCCAGCTGGGAGAGGGGGGCTGAGGGACCTTCCCAGCCCTCGCCCAGCAGGGCAGGTGGTCCCAGAGCCCCCGGTTGGCCCCCTCGGAGTTCTCCCTGCCAGGTTTGACCTGTTGCGGGCACACGGCCCTGGGGCCGCCCGGCCAGCTCTCCCCTCCTGCTCCTGCAGGTGTGTAAACAGGCCCACGTGGTCCCCGGGAGGCGGCGGGGAGCAAGATCGTGTTTCCTGACCCGTCTCCCCGGGACATGCCCTCTGCGCTGAGGGGCAGGGTTTCTGACAACCCCAGACCTTGAAGACACAGAGTCAGCACCCGGCGAGGGCGGGGCCTGGCCAGGTGGCAGACACGTGCTCCGGCCACTCTGGCCACTAGAGATGTGTCAGGGTCCTGGAGACACGGCCATGCTGCCCCCAGGAGCCTCAGCCCCCCGCTGCCGTGGAAAGTACTGGGGCGTGCCCAGCAGAGGGTCGCTCTGCTGCTATTGTGGGCAGAATAAGGGGCACCAGGCTCTTTGCTCTGTCCACTTGTCCCTGAAATTCCCATGAGGGGGACAGTGACCCCATCTGGATAGAGACATTGGAGGGACCCCAAGGGGCCAGCCTGGTCCTGCCCCAGCCCAGTGGGCACCCTCCCTGTCCCTTTGGCGGGGCTCCCCCGTGGACCTGCTCCGTAGCCTGGGCTGGGAGGAGTTTGTTTGAGCCATCTCAGGGCTCCCTGGGAGGCTGTGGGCAGTGAACTTGAGCTCGCCCTGGGCACAGGCCCTGTCCATGCCCCTCCTGCTTCCCCCCAGAGACCACAGGGATCTAGCCAACCCTCTCTGGCACTTCCTGAGGGCCGGGCGCGGTTCTGCCCACTCGAGTCTCGACCTCCTGTTGGCTCGCTTACGCTCATCCTGGCTCTGAGGGGAGGAAGGGGTCGTATCCAGGCAGGCAGAGCGCAGACGAGACCGAGGCCCCGGCTCTGTGGCTGGAAGGCGGCACAGCTGGTGCACAGACACCCACATCTGGCCCTGGGCTGTGTTCTCAGCCCCCTCATCACCCTGCAGGTCCAGGGGTGATGGACCCATTTTACAGATGAAGGGCCGAGGCTCAGAGAGGTGAGACCTCACGCTAGCCTCTCACAGCATCGCAGGGAAGGCTCCTTCTAGGTTGGCCAAGGGAGGAGCGGCTGTGCCGGCCGGGGTGGGGCTGTCCAGAGGCCGTCCAGAGGACAGACGCCAAGCAGGCGCTGGAGCAGGCACTGGGAGGTCTGGGAGCTCAGGAGCGGGCACGAGGGCCCGGGCATTGGAGGAGGAGCTGGGCTCAGGTCCTGGCCACACCGCCTGTGTGGCCTTGGGCCAGTTACTCCACCTCTCAGCGCCTCGGCTTCCTCGTCTGGTGAAGCAGGTTTCAGGGTGACCCGCGGTGCTTACAAAGAGCTCCCGGCGTGCCACCTAGGGGCCAGCGTCGGCTGGACTCCTGGCCTTCCAGACAAGGCCGGATCAGGGGTTCTCAAGTTGGTTCCCGGGAAACATCTGGCAACATCTGGGACAATTCTGATTGTTACAGCCGGGGGGGGAGGGGGCGCTACCGGCATCTGGTGGGTGGCGGCTGGGGCGCTGCTGACACCCTACGTTGCAGAGGAAGCCCAGCACCCAGGGAGGAGCCCCGCCCCCCGGGCACTGCTTCCCCATCTCGCCAGCAAGCCTGAGGGAGTGCAGCCCGCTTTGCTGTTGAGGAACCTGGGGCCTGGGGAGCGGGGTGCTTGCCGGGCCGCAGGGAAGGGCTGGGAAAGGGAGCCTTGGGGCGGGCCGAAGCACTGCGGGCTCAGGGGCCAGCTCTGGGCTCCCCTGCCCTCTGCCCTCTGTCCTCTGCCCTCTACCCTCTGCCCTCTGCCCTCTGACCTCTGGACAGCGGCCTTCCCCTTGGTGGGGAAATAACAAAAGAAGGCCTGTTCCCTGCCCGGGCCCTGGTGTCCCCGGGCAACTTTCTCTCCTGCCCGGCACTTGAAGCTGCTGCTCTGGGGGCTGGAGTCGGGGCAGAGCGCAGGGAGGTCCCCCTGCCCCTTTCAGCCGCCTCCTGCCCTGTCAGGCTTCTCTGGAATGGGCTGGAAGCAGCCACTAGAACGGGGGCGTCCTCTGCTCTGAGGACATCTGGGGCTGGAATTGTAGGGTGTCCGGCCTGCGGAGCCTGGCGGGGCCTGACCTGGGGCCTTGCTTGGGGCCCACCTCTGCTGGGGCCAGGGGAGCCCGCGGCGGCTCTGAGCTGCCCCGGGCCCCACTGCAGGGAAGCCCACCCTGGGGCCTGCCTGCTGCCCGCTGGACACCTCCTTGTGTGCAGCTGCGCCTCCTCCAGACTCTTCTTCCTTCTCCAGAAGAGGGGCCTGCGTTCCAGGCCACGCGTCCCCAGACTCGCCTCCTGGGGGCGGGGACAGATGGAGAGCGTGTGACCCCAGCACCTGGAGGACTCTGTCTAGCCTCCCACCTCCAGGCTGCACGACCTTGGACACGCCACTTAGCCCCTCTGTGCCTCGGCTTCCTCTTCTGTAAAGTGGGAGGCTGGTGGCTGCTCTCGGGACACGGCAAGGGTTGGCTCTTGCGCCTGAGCTGCTCAGGGCCGCAGTGGCTGCGTGTGTGACCGGTGCTGCCGTGTCTGCTCTGCACACGAGCCCCGGCGCCTGTGGGCTGCACATGCTCCAGGGTGCCCCGCTTGTTCCTGGGCCCCGGCTGCCTCCCGCGCGCAGTGGGTCTTGGTTCTCCTAGACTCCGCTCCTCCCCTAGAAATGGGAACGAAGCGCCTCTCCTGGGGTGCAGGAAGGCTAAAGGACGTGGTGCTCCTTCAGAGGAGACCTCAGTGAACGCTGCCCCGTCCTTCTTTTCTTGGCCAAATCCCAGAGCCCAGGGGACTACGAGGCTCGTTGTCAAGTGGGGTTGGAGACCCCAGGCCGGGCCTCAGCAGCAGGGGTCAGGGCGATGGTGGTAAATGGTAGCTGATCATGAATGCAGGGCAGGCAGGGCCCTCATCCCAGAGGGCACAGGATGTGGCCCTGGCAGCTCTGGGGAGCCCAGGTGTGTGGCTTTGCCTGTGGAACACGCCATCCCAGCCTCGGCTTCTTCATCGGTCGCGTGGGCCTACCTGCCTCACAGGGCGTGGCGAGCAGTCAGGGAAACAGCCTTTGCCAACAGAGAGGGGCCCTGTGAAGAGCGAAGTCCACCCCTCTCACGTCCCACAGAGTCCAGCACTCAGCACACAGTAGGTGCTTAATAAGCATGTCCCAAATGGCTGTGGGATAAGAAAGGACATTTCTGCCGTGTTTCCTGTGTGCTGGGCACTGCTCACAAGTGACCGAGACATCGGTCGAAACTACCAACTGGGCACCTACGGGGCCCCAGCTGCTCTTCTAGGGGACGTGGCGTGAACTCCAGCCACAAGTCATTGCAGAGTGGAGCTGAGGTTCCCGAGGGAGAGACACAAAGCAAAAGCAAATGGAGGGATGAGTATGATCTGCAGCGTGTCACGCGATGCTGGGTGGTAGAGAGGTGGGCAGGGAGTCAGGGAGAGAGGCCGTGCAGGTTTAGAGTGGGGAAGTTTCCATTGGGGAAGGAGCTTTTGAGCAAAGGCCTGAAGGAGGTGGAGGAGCCCTGAGCATCTAGAGAGGAAGGGCCTTCCAGGCAGCGGGAGCAGCAAGTGCAAAGGGCCTGAGGCAGGAACGTGGTGAATGTTCAAGGAACAGCAGAGGATCCTCCTCCATCCTCACCACAGCCCTTCCCAGGAGACTGTCCCTGGTCCCCAGAGAAAGGAACTCAAAGAGCCTCGGTGAGATCTAAAGGCTCATTCCCATCTGATGCCTTTGGACAGGGCTTCACTTCAACCAGAGAAAGGCCTCCTTTTGGCCAGGCCTGCGGAGGGGTGGGTGAGGTGTGGGAGCTCTGTATGTGCCCGCCCGCCGTGAACATGGGAGCTGAAGGAACCGCTGGACCTGGGAGGCTGGGGCGCGGGGAGCGGAGGGAGCTGCCCAAGGTCACACAGTGAGTCAGCTTCTTTTTCCAAAAGGTGCTCCACCCTCCTGGGCTGAGCCAGGTAGCTGGGGGTTCCTGGGCCTGGCCGCTCCTGCCCCGTCCCCACGCACCGGCCGGACTGGTAATGATTAGTGAGCCGGGGCAGCCCCCGGGTGCAAACCGCCCCAGGAACACTTTTAATGAATGGCTCCGAGAACTTGAACTTGTCACAACATCTGCTAATGAGTCCAGGGTCTAACATCCTGCCAGGGAGGGGTGGGGGTGAGGGAGGCCTGCTCAGAGGTCTCCGGGGCAGCTCCCCCACCCTCCTCTGGTGAGTCTCAGGCCCCGAGGGTCACGGCTGGCCCCAGTTGCTGTCCTAACGTGTCCTCAGCATGGGGGAGGGGGCAGGCAGTGAGAGGCGGATCTCCAGGCTGCCTCGACTTCCCGCCTATCCCTCCCTGCCTCCGTGCCTCCCTTGGGCAGGTGGGCACACTAACCCAGCCCTGCCCACCCTCGAGACTGAATGGGCCTGGGGACCACCCAAAGTGTCACACAGAACCTTCTGTTGAGGATCTGCCCTTTCATCTCATCTAGGAGAACCCACCAGAGTGTGGGAGGAGCTACAGACAGACTGCACAGGGCTTCAACCAGCACCTGCACGTAGTAAGTGCTCAGTAAACCATCACCAAGATCCTCTTTGCTGACCAACTAGGGCCCCAAGACCAGACCAGACTCTGGCACAGACGTCCTGGTGGGATCCTTGCCCCTTGCAGGAAGGGCACACGTGGACAGAGGCCACGAGCCTCCCTGTGCCCCCGTCTTCACATTTCCACGCAGGGCGGCTGAGATGAGCTGGTGGGCGAGTGCGGGTCTACCGCCTGCCTGGTGCCTAGGCAGAGTGGGCGCTCCATAAAGGCTGGCTTTGTGACCCCCAGGGACCCTCACACTGAGGCAGAGTGGCCTTGAGCAAGTCCTGCAGCCCGAGCCACAGTATGCCCGCAGGACCCCTCCACGGTGGCTGCAGCTGCCTCCCGGGGCCTCGGGTGTTTAACAGAGGAACCTGCAGATCCCTGCCTGGTTGGTGGTGCCTAATAAGTGCTCCGTGGGTCTGACGGTCTTGCAAAGCAGTGGTATGGCACCCAGGTGACAGGGACAGCTGCTTGAGAGATGGGGGGAGAAATGCTCCGGGTGTCACACAGCTGTCAGCGTGGCCTCGTCACCTCCTCCGGTCCTCCGCTGAGGCCGGCCGCACATTCCCACTTAGGGACGATACTCAGAAGGGCCCAGCGGTCAGCCTGAGGTCACTGCTCCGAAGTGGGGAGCTGGCTGTGCACCAGGACTGTGCGGCTCTCCTGGCCTTGTCCCGGGCCCCAGCCAGACGTCATCAGTCCCCTGCCTCCACGTGGAGGCCTTGCGAGGTGGAGGCCGTCGAGGCGCTTCCTGCCTCGTGGCCGGGCTGCTGCGGCGCCCCTCTCGCCCCTTCCCTGGGCTGCGGCACGTGCTCCGAATTCCTCTCCCTAGGCCACCCTGTCTGGGTGGCACCTAGAACCATTAAACTCGTCCCCGCCGCAGACAGGAAGCGGCTGTGGATCCATGGGACGGAACTTCTAACGTAAGGGGGGCGAGGCACGCTCAGCGGAGCCCGCCAGTGGTGGGCGGCGCGGCAGGTGTGCGCATGCGTGTGCTCCGTGTGCTCCGAGGGCTGCTCTGTGGCTGCCGCTGCTCCGGCCCTCGAGCTCTGTAACTAAATTCGTTCCCGCAGATCGCTATGAGTTGGGATTCTCGTCATCATTATTGTGGTCACCCCCACTTACAGGGGTACAAGCCAAGGAGCAGAGCTGGCTAGCTTGCTCCAGGAAGTGGCAGGGCAGGATTGCAGCCCAGGTACTCTGGCGTGGAACACCAACTCAGGACTCGGGGCCCTCTGCTTCTTGGCTTGGTCTAGACGGTGACTCCAGCTCCCAGCTTCCAACCACTGCCCTTTCCACAGCTGGCTACAGCTGCCGCTTCTTGGGGGCTGGCCGTCTTCCTGCTGGGCCACCGTGGGGATTATGGGATGCCATCCCTCCTGTGCTGTCCATGAGCCAACTGAGGCTCAGAGTGGGGAATCGACTTGGCCGAGATCACACAGCAGTAGTGAGTGACAGCCATGGTGCTTCAGATCCTGCTGGCTTCAGAGGGCCCAGCCCTGGACAGGGCTGATGAGGGGACCCGCGAGGGGAAGGTGTGGCTTCTTTCTTGCTAGAGGCCAGAGCTCAGGGCCTCCCAGCTGGCCCCGTACGCCCTTGGGAGTGGGCCTCAGGAGGCAGCGGGAGGGCACCTCTATGGGCTGGGCCCCAGGCCTGCGCCCTCAGGTCTGGCCCGCCAGCTGGCCAGCACCTGCGTGGGGTTACCGGTACCGGCCAAGAGCCTGGTCACAGGCCAGTGCCGAGGGAGCAGGGACGGGGAGGGAACCCGCCCACACAGTGTCCTGAAAGCTCTGTCCCCCGCCCCGGAGAGGACGCCCCTCCTTGCCCCCTCTCCTGGGTGGAGGGCAAGCTGGGGGGCGGTGGGGAGAGAGCAGCCTTGAGTCAGCCTGGAAACCGTTCCCAGCTCAAAAATTAACCACCTGACACGGCATTTTCTCCCCCGCCCCCCCCTTCTGCGTGTTTTGCCTACAAACTTTAATCCCTGCGGTGATGTGTTGGCTAAGCCAGGCAAGCCGGGGCTATTTGGTGGGGGATTATAAGGCTTCCTGTAAGGAATCCACACCCTGGACCATGTGTCTGGGTTGGGTGAACATGAACAGTCAGGGACTGTGACCACCACCGCCTCTGTCCCAGCTCACCCTGTCCTCCCGCCCAACCAGGGCAGGACCAGGGCAAGCCCAGCGAGGCGCCTTCAGAACCAGGCTTAAGGAGGGGCTCACCGTGAGGGACATGCAGGTGCCAAGCCCTAGTGCCAGCCGAGCTGCCAACCCCTGCAGCCTGAAAAGCTCTAGACCATTACTTCTTAATGAGAAAGATAAAATAAGCTTCTGGCTTGCACAGGCTGCCTCTGACTTGCTGTGTGACCTCAGACAAGCCACTTTCCTTCTCTGAGCAACCTTTTCCTCTATTGTCTTCCCGGTTAGATTAGACCAGATTTTCTCAATGTCAGCACTATTGCCATTGACACTGGGGGAAAGGAGTAATTCTTGATTGCGGAGGGAGGGCACCTGGGCACCACTGGCAGGTCAGCAGCAGCCCCACCCTGTACACTAGATGCTGGCAGCACCTTCCACCCGTCACAACAATCAATGACCTCTCCTGGGGGACAAAACCGCCTCCTGATGAGAACTGTTGGTTTACAGTATTTTTGAAGTCCAGCTTTAAGGAATTGAACTTGTTCTATTTATAATAAAATAATAATAACATATGATTACTAATAATTAATGCAGCGTAACTCATTTATTGAGGACTACCTGCAGGAGCCCTGTTTGGGGATTGACTTGATTTGCGGTTGACTATGAGCCGTGGAGATTTGGGCTTTGTTGCCTCCCGTAGTCTCACGGGACTTGTTGCCGCCTGAAGCGCTTGGAGCAACGGAGCCGCGGGAAAAACTTCAGAGGCGAACTGGAGACAAACAGCTTTTTATTCTGATAACTTTTCTCTCTGGTTCTAACAACGACAAACACACCACTAAAATGGCGCTGACCCGATCAGCAATTTCGGCCAAGTCACTCGAGATCCTGCAACAAGTCCCGTGAGACTACGGGAGGCAACAAAGCCCAAATCTCCACGGCTCATAGTCAACCGCAAATCAAGTCAATCCTCAAACAGGGCTCCTGCAACTACCCATGTATCAACCACTGGGTATGTGTTTATCTTGCATTAAACAGCTCCGTCTCCAAGGTGGGTACTAATGTCATTTGTCTACAACAGATAAATGAGGGGGAGGGAGTTAATTAACCAGGCCCAGGATCCTTGATTAGAATGTGGAAGAATTGGGTTTGAATTTCAGGTTTTTCTTATTCCAAAGCCCCCCCCCCCTTCACATCCTCCACCCCGCTTCTGCTGTGCGTGTGGACGGCAGAGAGTCGGGTAGATGGAGATGGGCAGAGAGTCGGGTAGATGGAGATGGGATGGAGATGGGCGGAAGAAAGCAGTACTTTCTGCTGACGAAATCCGTAGGGGAGACACTCAGAGTCCAAGTTGGTAGAATGAAGCCTGGTCTCACCCAGCCATCTCTCTAGAGCTGTCTGAGAACAGCCACCAAAGGAACAAAAGGAGAAAAAACCCGCCATCTTCCAAGGAAGAAGGCGCACAGTCCCACGCATGCACGAGGTAACAGCAGCTAATGGTCATGGGGTTCAGACCTCGGGGCAGAATTGGAACCCCAGAGCAGCACCGTCAGCAGACCGCGGCAGGACTGGATGTCCCAGCAGCACTTCCAGTCCAGAGCCCGCCCCTTATTGGAAAGCCTGGGGCGTGCATGGGGGAAGGGAGAGTCCTTGAGACAGGGTGACAGCACCCAGGCCCGGTGTACTGATCCCGGAGGCTCCAAGACCTTTGGCAAGGAGTGGCTGTTGGAAGGGGCCAGCGGGAGGAGAGGACGGGGAGCCACCCACCACGTGGGGGTAGTGGTTCCAGTGTTGTCTCTTGACAAGTCAAAGAAACGTGAATGCTGAAAGCCACCCACAAACTGGGACCTCCCTTGGTGTTTGTGCTGAGGAAGGCTCCCGCCTGCTTGTGGCAGAGAAGACGCCAGGGTGGAGCTGGTGAGAAAAGTCCTGGGATGGTCACCGCATGACTGCTTAGACACCTGCAGCCCCTGCCCCCGTCCCTACACATCCCTCCAACAAAGAAATGGTCTTGGAAGAAGGGCCCCCATCCGTAAGGAGCAGCCAGTGTGGGGACTTCACCAAGATGGCGCCAGAGAGGAAAAGACCAAGGAGCAGAGCAGTAAAAGCACACCAAGAATCAAGGCTGCGAGAGTGGCGTCCTGAAGCCATTGGACAGGTATTTCTCTAGGAGACAGAAACACATTGGAGAAATGACAGTGTCCTGAAGCAGATCTCCAAGTAAGAAACGAAAGGGTCGAAGAAGTAGAAGAAGACGGAAAAGCAGCGCTTGGGAAGTAAGTAGAAGACAAAAAGCAGCCGCTGCCCTAGGAGAGACGGTAAATTGGGGAAATGCTAAAACCATGACCAGGGCATGACGGAGAGGGCACGACAGGAAGAGGAAGAGAGGGGGCAGTGGAGAGGAGGGACGGCTAGCTTCTTCCTGCAGAAGACAGAGCAGCTGAAAACAGGATCGAAATCTTTAATAGCAAAAGCTTCTGTTAAAACTAAAATATATGCAGATGGAAAAAGTACATTGTCTCCCAGAAAGAATGTACAGAGATTCGTCAACATGGAGATAAATGACGGCCACCTTAATGAACTTGGAGGTTGAACAAAACAGCGTATGGAGGGACTTGGATTGTGGCTCATTGGTAGAGCGCTCGCCTAGCACGTGCTCGGCCCGGGTTCGATCCTCAGCACCACGTACAAATAAACGCACTGTCAACTAAAGCAAATAAATAAATATTAAAAGAAAAACAACAACAGTGTATGGACATCCAGGTGAAATTCAGTGAGCTGTAAGGGGGAAGCAATAGGCCTGGCCTCAAATTTCTGCCTCCCAATAATTATACATCCACTAATGCTCTGGGGAGGAAAATATAGCTCAAGAATTGTACCAGCATGTGAGTTTTATGTTCAGAGAAAGTCTTCTTTTAAAAATATATGTATGGGGCTGGGATTGTGGCTCAGCGGTAGAGCACTCGCCTAGCACGTGCGCGGCCCAGGTTCGATCCTCAGCACCACGTACAAATAAACACATTGTGTACAACTAAAGCAAATAAATAAATAAATATATGTATGTTGATTGTTGAAGCTTGGAAAAACAGGGCAATGAATAAATAAGAATGCACTCGTGGGGCTGGGCTGTGGCTCAGTGGCAAAGCGTCTGCCTTGCATTTGCAAAGCCCTGGGGTCGACCCCCGGTTCCAAAAAGAAAGAAAGAAAGAAAAAAAAAAAAAGAATGCCCTCTTACCTCACTCCTAAGGTAACTGCCCAACATTTCCAATCTCTTTGCCTTTCCCCTAACGGGTAGACATGCACATGATTATTCCAAATTTGCAGAAGAACAGATTCAGCCTCGGGGTGTTGCATGGTTTGTCCTGGGAAATAGGAGGCAGCCCGCCAGGCCCAGGCTTCCTGGCCCTCTAGACACTCTGTCCAACAGAAGTCTACGTGATGAAGGAGGTAACTACACCTGCTCTGTCCCCAGTGGCAGACACCAGTCACAGGTGGCTGTTGAGCCCTTGACATGTGGCTAAGTCACTGAGAAGCCGGAATTTTAAGCTTCATTTAATTTTAAGGACTGTAAATAGCCACATGGGACCGGGGCTACTGTATTTGGACAGCCCAGCTCAAGAGATTTCCTCGGGGTTGCTCTTCCTGCTAATGCTGCCGACTGCTTCCCACCTCGGCCACCCGCAGGCCCCTACCATCTCAAGCTTTTCTGAAGTCAGGGTTCTGGGTGGCCTCCTTGCATTTGGGCCCAGAGCTTTTCCAGCTGCAATCTCCCTAGGCCTCCTTCTCGGCTCCTGGAGGCTGTGGCTGGGCCCCCTGGCTTCAGAATCTGCTGGGGAGTGGAGGGGAACTTCACCTGGCGCTGTGACCCCCCTGTCAGGGGCCCCTCAGCAGAGCCTTTGGACTGAACAAGGTGGCACGCAGGCAAGCTGCTTGCCCTAAGGTGACCCAGAAAGTGAGACTGCAAGATCAGACACCTCCCCAGCCTGGACTGCACAAGTTAAAATTCAAAGGAACAGCGCCTGCCACCACGTGACACCATGCTCCTGCCTGGCTCTGCCCTGGAGGGGTCAGGAGAAGCCTCCCCTTCCCAAACGCGCAGATTGCACCTCCGCGTGTCATGTGGCTGGTCTGAGTTCACAGAGCAAGGGGCCCAGACGCGGGGGTGGAACCTGCCTGCTTTCGGGGGGTCCACCTGGGCTCCCCTCCAGGGTGCCACCATGTTTGCTGGGATAGAGAGCCTGAGACCTCACCCTGAGCTCTCCATGGTCCTGAAGAAATTCCTCAGCCTCTCGGGCCTCGGTTTTTATACCTGTAAAATGGGGGTTTTAACATGGAGCACAGATTTTTAATAAGGGTCCTGCAATCTCTAGTGATCTGTCAATACTTTGACATCATATTCAAACTGCACGTATATGTCTGAGCACTTTTCTGAGGTTTTCATTATTATTATTATTATTATTTTTTTTTTTTTTTTTGGTACTGGGGATTGAACTCAGTCAGGGGCGCTCGACCACTGGGCCACATCCCCAGCCCTTTCTTGTATTTTATAGAGACAAGGTCTCACTGAGTTGCTAAGTGCATCGCCATTGCTGAGGCTGGCTTTGAACTCGCGATCCTCCTGCCTCACCCTCCCAAGTGCTGGGATTACAGGTGTGCACCACCGCGCCCGGCTTGTTTTCATTAATGATCAAAGACATCCACGACTCCACCAACTAAAACCATGTCAATGCCAGGTCATAGACTGGTGAGTGGGTTAGACAGCCCTTGCTAATAACGGCTACCTCCCCCACCTTTGCTTTTAATGAGCAAATTTTTTTAAACTGTGACATTTCACAGAAAAGCAGTTTGAAGCTTCTCTTGAGGACCCAGGAGATCGGGCGTCACGGGGCCCACGTGGCAGTGAGCAGAGGGGCTGAGCAGCCCTGCTGTCCTGGGCAGGAAGGGGGCGTGCCACCTTCACCTCAGTTCCCACCCTTCCTACTGCACCCAGGACACTGAAGCCCAGTGTCAACTGTCAATTGTCATGTTTGGGCATGTTCCCCCCTGGGTAAACAGTGCTTTTCTGCCCCTCCAGCAATGGCAAGGGGGCAACGCAGGCTTGTCAAGGTGCTGCGGTTTTCCTTCCACCAGCTCACGTCACTCACCAAAGAGTCCCCGCGCTGCAGTCTGCAGTGCCTGATTTATGTCATTATTCATTCACTTAGCAGGCGTCTCTGAGGACCGAGGGTGGAGGTGAGCAGGACAGGCAGGGGCCCCCTCTG
Source organism: Tamias sibiricus (assembly GCA_025594165.1). Classification (NCBI taxonomy): domain Eukaryota; kingdom Metazoa; phylum Chordata; class Mammalia; order Rodentia; family Sciuridae; genus Tamias; species Tamias sibiricus. Next base: position 165,134,043 of record CM046659.1, read on the forward strand.
GGTGGCCTGGAGGTCTGGGGAGGAGCGGTTCTGAGAAAAGGACATGCAGGAAACAGGGAAACATAGCTTGAAGTAAGAAAAATTTTGGCGCAGACCACGATCCATCATGTGGCTAGAGACCAGCCCCCACCCCCAGGAGGGGCCGGGGAGGGAGTGTCCAAGACCAGGCAGCGGGGACAGCAGGTGCCAAGTCCCTGTGGTGGAGGGTGGCCCGTCCCATCTCCCAGAGCCCACCACTTCCCATCTGGCAGCCTCAGCTCTGGAGCCCCTGCCTCGGGTCTCCTGGGAGAGTGCTGCTCTCCGGCAGCCCCTTCTGCCCTCCAGGCCCGGCAGGGCAGCAGGCGGATGAGGGGCAGTGGACTTACTGAGTCCCCGCAGGGAGTGGGCATCAGCGGGCACGTCTGAATCCACTTGCCCACAGGAAGCTCAGCTGGGGCAGGGGAGCTACTTGGGGTCGCCCTGACATTGGTCCAGTCCCCAACCAGTGAGGTAACGACACACTCACTTCCTGCCAAAGCCCAGGGTGGCCGCAGCGGACTCCAGGTCCCGCCATTTTCCTCCGGTCACGGTTGACACGTGCTGTACCTGGATCTCTCCACCCAGGGCTGATGTTGGCATCCTGGTAGAAGCACCCGGAGAGAGGAGAAGGAGGGAAGGAGAGAAGGAGGGAGGGAGAAAGCGAGAGGAGGAGACAGAAGAGTGGAGAAAAGTGGTAGGAGGAGAGCGGAGGGGAGGGGGAAGGCAGGCCTGGGACCCGGTGCCCACGCTTAAGGCCAGGATCTAGCCACATATCCCTCCCCCCATGTTCACAATGTACAGAATGGATACGTTGCACAAAGGATTTGCCGGCTGTCACCCCGCAGCAGATGTGTCCACATCAGTTATATTCATAATGTCCCTGTAGGAGCCCTGTTTGGGGAGATGGCTTAAATTGTGGTTGACTACAGGCTTTGGACATGTTTGGGCATTGGCGCCTTTTGTAGTCTCACGAGACTTGGCCCGGGATCTTGTGAGACTTGGCTGGAGATCTCGAGGGACTTGAGTGAGATTGCGGATGAGGTCTGTGCCATTTTGGAGGTTAGAGGAGTGTGGACGGCGTATTGGGGTGTAGTTACAGCCAGAGAGAAAAGTTATCAGAATAAAGGGCTGTTTGTTTCCAGTTCGTCTCTAAACTTCTTCCCGCGGCTTCTTTGCTCCAAGCAGCCATCGCTTCAGGCGACAACATGTCCCCAAATAAGAAATAACCCAAATGTCCATCAGCAGAGGATGCACAGAGGAGTTGCCCTGTGTTCAGAGAATGGAACAGCGCTCAACAGTTAAAAAAAAAATCGGGGCTGATAAATGCAACTACTTGGAGGGATCTCAGATGTCACAGTGAACAAACAGCCCGACGTGTGTCCCCTGTGGGTCTTGGACACCAAGGTCCAAGAACAGGCAGCCCGAGCTAACGCAGGAAGCACAGCGGTGTGCTGTCGCTGCTTCGCGCCCTGGGGCTTGACACAGCAGTGCGTGGGGGTGACCTGAGAGGGGCACAGGGACTGTTCTGGGGTGGGCTGCCTTGAACTGGGCGGTGGGGGTGGGGATGAAGTGTGTCAGAACTCCTTGAACTTGCCCTTGAACCTGTGTTCTGTTGCTTGTCAACTGTAGCTCAGGGGCTCATCGGGTCAAAACACGGTCATTCTTTCCCCTGCTGCTGCTGCTGGGAGCTCTTTCCACCAGGGGAAGTTCATTTCCTATTGTACAAAAAAAAAAAAAAAAAAAAAAAAAAAAAAAAAAAAATCTTTCTCTCACTCTTGGGAAATGATTAAAATCCCCAGTTGCTTTGATCCACAAACGTGGTCTCAATTCGGAAGTCAGAATGGCCAGCTCCCGGGGTGGTCCACACGTGGGACTCGGCCTGAAGTGAAATCTCCTCTTCCGCTCTCTGGGCTGGATGCTGGGGAGAGGGAGGAGGGAGAGCCCAGTCTCTGGAGGCCTCTGGGTTTCACCTCTCCCTCCTGCACCCACTGTGAGAGCAACTTCTGTGCCTCAGTCGTCCTATCAGTCAAATGGGCATAGTGACACTTGCCTCAGAGGGTGTGTGAACAGAATGAGTTCATAGGTTTCTAAAAGTGCCCGACCAATAGTGCTGTCGATTGTCAGCAGTCGTTGTCCCCGTGGTCCCTTAAATGTTTAAGAGACAAGAATCTAAAAGTCAGCCGGGCATGGTGGCTCACGCCTGTAATCCCAGCACTTGGGAGGCTGAGGCAGGAGGATCGCGAGTTCAAAGCCAGCCTCAGCCGTGGCGAGGCACTTAGTAACTCAGTGAGACCCTGTCTCTACTAAAATACAAAAAAGGCTGGGGATGTGGCCCAGTGGTCGAGTGCTCCTGAGTTCAATCCCGGGTACCAAAAAAAAAAAAAAAAAAAAAAAAAGAATTTAAAAGTCAGGACTCCTGTTAGATTATGTAGCTTGTGAATTACATACAGCACGATGCCAGGAGCTGAATTATCTGTGATCTGTGTGTTTTTTGTTGTTGTTGTTGTTGTTGTTTTTTGGTGGTGCTGGGGATCGAACCCATGGCTGTGTGCCTGCAAGGCAAGCACTCTACCAACTGAGCTGTATCCCCAGTCCCAGGAATGGAATTTCTGGATCAGTTCTATGTGCATGACCTGAATCAATGTCTTTTTATGATTCCCTCTGAAAAGAGGGAGGAAGTAATAGTGCCTCCCAGTTAAGGTTGTTGTGAGCTCTGAACTTGGTGAGTACCTGGACGTTAAAAAAAATACTCGAAAAATCTCTCTTTCCCCCAAGCCCCTTCTCTCTCATCAATTCCTTTCAAGTTAGAGGAACCAATTCGCAACGCTCCTCCACTGCTCTACAACGTGGCCCTCAGGTTGAGGCGTACATCACACGAGCAAATGCCCAAATGCTTGCAGGGCACCGGAGGGTCTGACCTTGGGACCCCGCCAAAGTTTTCGTTTGCTAATATTTAGTTCAGGCAGCTTCTCCTGAGAGAAGTCTCCCCTGCTAACCCCTTTGGTCTCTCAGCTAAGTTGATGACTCCCACTAGTTGTCCCTAATGGACTGAGGGCCACACCTGCTTTTGGTCACCTGGCTTGGAGCTGCTCTTAGGAGCCTTCAGCCACTGGCCCTAAAGGATTTAATTTTTATTTATTTATTTTGGCACTTGGGATTGAACCCAGGGGGTGTTTAACCACTGAACCACATCCCCAGCCTGTTTTTGTTTGTTTGTTTGTTCGTTTTTGTTTAGAGACAGGGTCTCGCTGAGTTGCTGAGGCTGCTTTGCACACACGATCCTCCTGCCTCAGCCTCCCGAGCAGCACGGATTACAGGCGTGCACCACTGCGCCCGGCTGCCCGAGTCTTTGAGCCCACTGAGGGCCGATATTCTCCTACTTTCTCTTCTCTCTGAAGCTCCAGCACGGGGCCCGGCAAAGCGTAAGGGCCCCCTCCCTCCATTCACTCCCTCTCCACTGACTGACTCAGCCCCTGCCACGCGTTGGGCACTAGGCCAGGTGCTGGGGACACAGAAGAGAATGAGACACAACAAACAGGGACTCTCTTCTCGTGGCACTTGCATTCTAGTGGGGGGGGGGGCGGGGGACAGAGTAGGCCAGTGACACTGAACACTGGAATCTTCGCAGCTTGCGATCTGGCAGCCTTTCCAAACTACTCTCCATGGAGCACAGGCACGCAGGGTTTTAAGGGCTATCTTAATCCATGGGCAAATGAATTTCAGAAACTTTGGGTTCACAGGGATAAATAAATGTGATGATATGATTTGGTAGCACTTTCCATGCTTTGTGAATTTTAGGGGAATGGTAGGGAGAAGGGCTGTTGAGAACTTCCCTGGCTCTGGAACCCTTTCTTGGTGGCCTTAGGTGATGCACCGCCATGACTGATGTGACGTCACCTGAGGCCCCTGTTCCGCTCCTAGCAGCTCACACCTTCCAGGGTCCTCTCCTCATGGAACGTGCCCATGTTCGTTACCGGGTATGGAGTGGCAGCCCCTTATATTTCTGAGCCACACTTAACCCGTCTCCTCGGGAAATCCACGTTTCCATTGACTGATTCACTTGACATAACAAGTGGGTGTTCCATCAACAAAGTGCACCCCCGAGCTGGATTTGGCTCTGACAAGGCTCTTCTTTTTGACTCAAATACAAAAGAAACTTCCAGCACCTGCAAGAAGGCAGCCCCTTTCCTCCCCCATACCAAAGATCTCCCAAATCCTAGCTCAGAACGATGTCACTTGTCTTTGATTGTTCTCCAGAAGGACCCCGAAATGAGGATTTGGCTCCAAGGAATGTTTCTGGAAGTGGGAAAGTGAAATATGAAGATCGTGAAGGTAACGCAGGTGATGAATGAAAACGTTGCTTCAGGACAACTGCGCCTCCCTCTAACCAGGCCCCCGGGGAGATGGCATCAATGTGCCTTAGCTATCCCACCTGAAGAGTGACCAAACTTCCTGGTTGGGAGCAGTTCCAGGGAGTCTTACTTCCCTGTAAATCTTGACCCAGCTTGCGTCTTAGGCCAGAGGAAGCTGACGGAGTCACTGTGGTGAACAGGAATGGTGAGGGGCCAGGGGAGACGGAGGAGTGTATTACTCCATTTAAGCTGCTGTAACAAAAATGTCTTCTACTGGATCATTTATAAGCAATGAAATTGGTTGCTCACAGTTCTGGAGCCTTACGGTCTGAACAGCCCAGTCAGGGTCCAAGATGGAGGCACCGACAGATCTGGTGTCTTGTGAGGGCTTTCTCTCTGCGTCAGAGGTGGGACTGTGTTGCTGGGTCCTCACGCGGCAGAAGGCCCTCGGGGTTCTTTTCTAATTGCACTCGTGGGGGTTCAGTCGCAGTGGGGGGGGTGAGGGTGCAACATGAATTGGGGGACTGAGGGGACTCAGACCATAGCGGGTTGGTGCCAGGGCAGCGCCTTCTCAGACCCCGCTGACTTGCTCACACCCCTGGCTTTTCTGCGTCGTGCTCACGGTACCACGCTGTGGGAGGCCTCATCCCTCGGGGGTGACTGTTTTTTTCTGCATGTCTGTCTCCTTGAGCAGCAGAAGCTGATGAGCTGCGGCTGGCCAGGCCCCAAACTGCCAAGGTCAGGTGCAGAAGTGGACGGTCCTCTGGCAGTCCGGTGTCTCATGACAGACCTCAAAGGACAGCAAGACGTTTTATCATTGTTTCTTTCAAAGCAAAAGGTGCGAGACTGTGTGAGGGAGCCCCAGAGCTCCGTGGTGGCATGTCCAGGCTCCTGTGGGCATTTGAGGTCACGATTGTGTCTCAGGATGCCTAGGTTCCAAACTGGGACGCCTGTAGGTAGGTCAGGGGGCACAGAGCCGCACGTGTGTGGCGTTTACCCGTCGTTGTGCACAGGGCGTGCGCTGGGTCGGGCGCTGCCCCTGCACAGCTGTGGCCGTTGGTGCTGGAGTGCCCTCCATGCCAGGGCGGTCCCCATGCCCACACATGCTGCTCCCTCTTCCCGCGGCAGCCGAGCGGCTCTCTGGCTGCGGGCGCATGCGCAGCCTGCACACGGAGAGGCCGGAAGCGCTGGGAGTCCTGCTCCTAGGAGCTGTCCTCAGCCAGTGATGGCGGGAGTCGGCCCGGACACCCCAGGGCCTCAGTTCCGGGAAGGACAGCTCAGGTGTGCCCTGCACTGTGTCCCATGTTGCCCATCAGGACTGCGGTTCCGACTGCCCAGGGCGGGACCTGCTTGTAAACTCACTTTGCATTGCTTCCCTTCTCTGTTTCACCTGCCCACGTCCTTCCAGAACTTTCTGGGGTCCCCTATTAAATCAATTATTTCCATTCTCATCCTCACCTAGGGACTTACTCTAAGACAATGGGGGATTTCATTGTCACTAAATGAAATAGTTTCCACTCAGTCTTGTGAAGTAGACAGAAATAGCTTCTCTATTTTTGTTGTTGTTGTTGTTTTTGGCACCAGGGATTGAACTCAGGGTCACTAAACCATTGAGCCACATCCCCAGCCCTATTTTATATTTTATTTAGAGACAGGGTCTCACCAAGTTGCTTTGGGCCTTGCGATTGCTGAGGCTGGCTTTGAACTCGCGATCCTCCTGCTTCAGCCTCCCAAGTGCTGGGATCACAGGCCTGCGCCGCCGTGCCCGGCAGCCTCTCTATTTTGTACTGAGAAAAAAATGAGGCTCAGAAAGCTGGTGCCACTAGCTCAAGGTCAAAGCCATGGGCACCGCTTCCCTGCGAACGCCCGCACCCCTGCACCCCGCGCTGGCCGGCCCTCCACCTCGCCTCTCCCTGCAGGAAGGCCGCTGCCTGTTCGTGGTGCTGCTCATGGCGGTGTACTGGTGCACGGAGGCCCTGCCCCTGTCGGTGACGGCGCTGCTGCCCATCATCCTCTTCCCCTCCATGGGCATCCTGCCCTCCAGCAAGGTCTGCCCCCAGTACTTCCTGGACACCAACTTCCTCTTCCTCAGCGGTCTGATCATGGCCACCGCCATCGAGGAGTGGAACCTGCACCGGAGAATCGCCCTCAAGGTCCTGGCGCTCGTGGGGGTCCAGCCGGCCAGGTAAGGCCAGGTCGCAGGGCCAGCCCTGGACGCGACTTCACCCCTCTCTGCCTGTGAATGGCGATGGAAGTGGCTCCGCGGAGTCCCTGAGAGGCCAGGGTGGCTGTTGCCGGGCGGACATTGGGCTCTGAGCGGGGAGCCTGGCCTCCAGCTCCCAGGCGAGTCCACGTTTCCCAGCCCAGGTGACCGGGCGGAGGGGTGGGGACACAAGGGGTGGGAAGATGGCCAGAGAGAGAGAGAGAGAGAGAGAGAGAGAGAGAGAGAGAGAGAGAGAGAGAGAGAGAGAGACGGAAGTGGGATCCCCTCCTACAAGGCCTCACGCCCTCTGGCTAGGGTTGGACTTTTATTCCCTGAGGGTTGGGTGGTCTTTAAGGTAGGGGGGTGTGTCCATACCTATTTTTTTGTTGTTGTTCCATGGACCCCTTTGGCAATTTGGTGAATCTTTTTTTTTTAATATTTTTATTTATTTGCTTTAGTTGTACACAATGCGTTTTATTCAATGCATTTTATTTGTACGTGGTGCTGAGGATCGAACCTGGGTCGCCCACGTGCTAGGCAAGCGCTCTACTGCTGAGCCACAATCCCAGCCCCAATTTGGTGAATCTTAAGGCTCTTCCCAGAATGCTGGTTTAGTTGCAGGGAGCAATCCGTGCTCAGGATTTAAAACAACAGCCACAACTCCACCTGGAGCAGAACGCAGTGACTCGGTTTTTTAAAAACACACAATTTTGCCATGATAGCACCCGCACTCCCTTATTAACACAGCACACGGCAAGGTCTAGTGACAGGCCATAGTTTTTGAGGTGGTTTTGGGCATCATCAGCAAGCCAGGGTTCTGCAGCTGTTATAATGTGCTATAAAAATACCCGTGATCTTTTCTGGTGGTGAGATCTCAGGCACTGAGGAAAAGACTCGCATCTGATTAGAAGTTAGCAAAGTGAAGACGCCAGGTTTCCCCCCCTGATCCAGTCTTGAATGGTGGCCACAACCCCCTGCTCTAAAGGGCCCTGGGCTGGGGAGTGACCTGGCAAATTTGCCTTTTTAAGCCTCCTTTTGGCCACATTGTGGGCGGGGCGCAGGTGAGAAGCCGGACACAGCCTGGCTGGGGGGCTGTTCTAGGTGTCTTGACAAGGGGTGGTGGCAGCTTGGACTAGAGGGGTTGCAGTGCGGAAGGATAGATGGACAGACCTGAGAGCTCTCTGAGTGACAAGATCCATGGGGGGAAGGGGAGGAGAAGGGGCCTCTGGATGGCCGCTGGGTCTCCAGCTTCTACTCTGCCAAGACACACGTCTCCTCTGGGAGGAGCCGTCCGTCCTGTGGGACAGGCTCTATCTAGAACAAGTGGGATTTGACATCCCAGGGGCGCATGGTGGTGTGGGAGCCCACGTGGGAGGGGGCCATCAAAAGGAGGTGACGCTGCAGCCATGAATCCGGCAAGGCACTGGTTTAGAAACGATCTGCAAATACAGAATACGCACAGTTGGGAAGGTGATGGAAACACAGGTGAGCCTGTGCAAGGGCACTGGGGCCAGAAGACAAGAAATTAGTAGGAAGGAAAGATGATTCAATAAATGGTGAGAGCCGAGATCATTGGTTTAATCTAGGGGGAAAAAAATCTACTTACTCCTTCCTTCCTACGACACATCTAACTAAATCCCAGGTGGAGTAAGAAACTAATGTATGCCAAAACAAAAACAAACCCTGAGACTTAAGATTCTGTTGGTGGGAGAAGCACAGGCCAGGAGCAGAGGGGCAGGCACGTGGGTTGCTGGCGAGAAGCTCAGCGGCGGGGGAGAGCAGCGCATGCTGGCGAGTCCGGGGGGGGGGGGGGGGGGGGGGGGGGGGGGGGGGGAAGGAGCCTGGGAAGGTCATTACGGCAAGATGGCAGGAGTCCTGGTGTCCTGGCCACTTTATTCTGAAGTGGGTGACATTGGGGATTTGAGGGCAAGAGAGAAAACCTTGGGCTTGAAAGGTCTTTGGGATGGCCTGTCCCCGGGACCTGTGGTCAGCTCACTTACACACTGGCCCAAGGTTCCTGGGGTCTCGAGTAAGCCCCGGTTGTCTGTGGTCCCCACTGGCCCCCGACCTGCCTTCTCTGGACCTCAGCTTTCCACCCGTCAAACTAATGGGTCGGATTCCTCAGGGAGGGGACCGTGGGACCAGAGGAGCTCGGGGACCCTGGGTTCTGGATCTGACTCTCTCCCTCGGTTGCCCAGGCTCATCCTGGGGATGATGGTGACCACCTCGTTCCTGTCCATGTGGCTCAGCAACACAGCTTCCACCGCCATGATGCTGCCCATTGCCAATGCCATCCTGAAGAGTCTCTTTGGCCAGAAGGAGGCTCAGAAGGACCTCAGTTGGGAAGGTGATGAAAACACAGGTGAGCCTGTGCAAGGGAACTGGGGCCAGCTCCACCACATGGAGGGGTGGGAGCAGGGACAACCAAACGATATTGGGAGAAGCCAAGGGAATGCACACTTATTGAGCACCTTCTATGTGTCAAATATTTTAATAGTAATAATTGAGAATTAGATAAATCAAACTGTGGTACTTTGGTTTTCTAATTTTTGCATTTATTGAGCACTTGCTATGTACTGAAAATTGAGTTAAACATATATATTGGTTCCTTTAACTCTCAACATGACCCTTTAATATGGATCCTATAATGAAACTTTGCTTGAAAGCATTTGAACAGATGTTCAACCTCACTAATTCTCAGAGAAACACCAACTGAAGCAATGAGATTAAAATCAATAAGACTTGCAAAAATAAGAAAGCTGGAAATGTCCAGTGTTGGTAGCAATGTGGCCGTGGGAACCCTGGCACATTGCTAGAAAGAGTGTAGTCTGGGCCGGCCTTTCAGAAAGAAAGGAAGGGAGGGAGAAAAGAAGAAAGGAAGGGAGGGAGGGAGAAAGGAAGATGAAAAGCTACATGTTACGCTCTTTAGGGGTTTACGGAAGTAAAATGTGCCTGTACCCCGTAATGCGGCAGCTTTGCTCAGGAACGAAAAAGCCCAAGCTATTCTCCAACAGGACACTCAGAGGTGACACGCCCTGCAGCATTCTTCGTGGGGCGAGGAGTTGGTGGCCCGCCACAGGAACTCCACTGATAGCACAATCAAGCACAGCGCTGCTTTTAAGACGAGAACCAGGGCTGGGCTGTAGCTCAGTGGCAAAGTGCTTGCCTAGCATGCGTGGGGCACTGGGTTCCATCCTAAGCACCACATAAAATAAAAAACAAATAAAATAAAGGTATTCTGTCCATCTACAACTACAATAAAAATTAAAAAAAGACAAGAACCAGCAAACCAGTTACATAAATGGATCTCTTAAAACAGTTTTAATTATGGGGAAAAAAAAACTCAGAATGAGATATAGATCACAAGGACGATATGTAAATTAACCATAGGCACATGGGCATGACAAGGCCTTTTCTAAGAACATAAGGAAAATGAACTGGGCACAGTGTGCACGCCCATGATCCCAACGACTTGGGAGGCTGAGGCAAGAGATCACAAGTTGGAGGCCAACCTCAGCAACTTAGCAAGGCCTAAGGTAGTGAGAGAGACCCAGTCTCCAAATAAAAAATAAAAAGTGCTAGGGGTGTGGCTCAGAGGCGAAGTGCCCCTGGGTTTAATTCCTAGGAGGGGAAGACAAGGAAGAAGAAGAAAGATAGAAAGGAAAAAAAGGAAGAGGAAGGCAGGAAGCAAAAAGCTACATTTTCACACGTCTGGAAGAGCTGCTATGGGAAGGGTCCAAGTGGGAAACGGTGATAGCAGAAACTTTAAAAATAAAATAAAATAAATAAAACGGAAGAGGGGCCTAGGCAACAATAGTGGTGCTGTGCCATGACCTGGACTGTGTGATTCCCCCATCCTCTGAAATTGTGCTCTTAGCAAAAACAAACAAACCAACAAAACCCCATAGCGGCCACTGTGCTTTCAGACCACTCTGTGAGGGCCCAGAGAGGGAAAGCAACATCCCCAGATCACACAGCAGGCAGAGGATGGAGCCTGACTTCCAGCCCGGGCATCGTGGTGGCTCCGGAGCCCACTCCTACCCACGAGACCAGCCGAATCAGGGGAAATTCTTTGGGCTACAACTCAAAGAATGCCTGTCTTCAAGTGGTACTTAAAAAATAGAAGGTTATTGTCTTCAGATATCCAGAAGCTGAAGAAGGGAAGTTCCAGGGTCAATTCGGGGGCACAATGACGTGCGTGCTCTTCTTTGGCAACCTGAGGCCCCGGGCCCTTCTCCCATGGTTGCACGGTGGCTGTCCCGACACATCCACTTTAAAATGTCTTACTTCTTAAAAGAAGCTTTAAACTGATACACGTGTGGGTACAAATCGCTATTTATCCCCAGCGCCAGTTCCTCTTAGTAATGGAACCCTTCGTGGGCTTGTGGCTGTGCTGACTGCATTTCCCAGTTTCCCTTGCGGCTGGATGTGGTCAGGTGGCTAAGTTTGGCCCCAGGTATATAAGTGGAAATGATACGTGCAACTTCTGCCCTTCCTGCTCTCTGCTCCCGGTGGATGGATGTGAATGTGATGGCAGGAGTGAGAGACGCCACCTGGGACCTAGAGGTAGAAGCCACATCTTGACAGATAGATGGCAGATGGGTCCCAGGAGATTTGGGTCATTTACATAATTAACACGACTGGCATTATCCAGGACTGTAGATTTTTATGTGCTAGTTATGTTCTTTTCAAACATGTGTTAAAATAAATATGGATCTGTTAAGAGTTAAATGCTGGCCTCTGTAGCATCTAAGTGAATGTCACTTGCTGATATCTCTGTGCACTCGTGGGTCCTGTTTATTATATTCCCACAACGGCCCTAAAAGCTAGCAGTAATTATAAGCACTTCACAGATGGGGTTCGGAGAATGGAGATGCTTTATCAGATCTCATCATCAGTGAAGTAGCAGACCCAGGGTTGCCTCGAGGGCAAAGTCTTCCCCGTGGAAGGGAAGAGAAGCTGTGCAGTGGGGCTGGCAGACTTTTTCTGTAAATAACCAGATAGTAAATATTTTAGGCTCTGAGGGCCGCTCTGTCGCGATTACTCAATTCTGCCTTTGAAGCGAGTGGCTGGGTGCCAGTGGGCGTGGCTGGGCGCTAACACAACTTTATTTGTGAGTGGCAAAGTTAGAAATCTCATGTACTTGCCACTTCCTGAACTGGTATTCTTCTACTGATCTTTTCAACCACTTAGAAATGTAAAAACCAGTCTTAATTGGCAGGTGGTACAAAACAGGTCATGGCCGGATTCTACCGGCAAACCCTGGGCTGCTGACCTCTGCTCTACCTTGCTGGATTTGCTGGTTTTCAAACTGTTCCCCTCAAGTCTTGGGACTCTGCACCTTGTCCCATCAACCCCAGCTGAGTCCTCTTTATCTTGGGCTGCCCTTCTTCGTAACAATAATTGTGTTTATTGAGCACTTTCTTAGTGCACGATCCCTTCTAAGGCCTGGTGTCTGAATGAGATGAAGCTAGCGTTGACCTCACTGGGAGTTGAAGAAGAAATAAAAAGAGCAGGAAGTAGCTCCCGGGGGTTCAGAGTTTCCTAAATGTTGGAATTGGGCTGCTGCCTTCTTCTCCCCTACTCCACCTCCCATAGGAGTCTCTTTTTCCAAAAATGACACATGAATGTTTGGATACCAGGTCCTTCATTACAAAGATGAAGAATGTGACCCAGGATCAGGAGGGGATCTGCCCAGGGTCACATACAGTGGTGACTATGCAGTGAGAGCCAGGGTCTTCTCCCTCGCACTGCATCGTGTCAGGAGGCTGGAGCCCTGGGAGACTGGGGCCGAGGCTGGGCCCTGGGAGGCTGGTGATCCTTCACTAGCCGCAGGATCAGAGAGCAGGGACTGGTTAATGATCAGTCTCTGGGGCAAGGACAAGGCTAATTCCAGCTCAAAAGAGAGATGTCCCTTTCACCCAGTTTTTGTGCCTTGACCAGGTGGCTGGTGGAGAGGCCAGAGCTGGAGGGAGTGGAGTCCATGTAGACAGACCAGGAGAGGGGCAGGGCGTCTCCTCCAGGCTGTAAGTTCACAAGGGCCATCTACAGCAGCCACATGATGTTAATATCAGCCACCCTTTTCTGAAGGCCCACTCTATGCCAGACGCCATGCTCAATGTTTTGTACCCATCAACTTGTTTAATCTTCTTAACTGCACTATGAGGTAGATGACCTCCATTTATAGATGAAGAGACTGAGGTTCAGACAGGCAAACTGATTCACTCCAAGTAACACAGTAAATGAGTTGCTAAGCTCTGTCTAAATCTGTGTTCGTGAGCTCTGTGCTGTAGGGCCTGGCACAGAGGCGAGCAGAGGGGAGGCTGGGGTAGCATGGGGCTCACTGCACGAGACCCGAGGTCCGCAGCCTTGAGGGAGACCTGCCCCCTCTCTCCAGCTCCTACCCCAGTCCTGTGCCCTGCACTGTCACGTGAGTGGTGGCTTCAACATCCTTGCACATGGGCGCTCATGTCATCCTCCCACTGTGGGGGGGGGCACCCCATCTTACAGAGGAGCAGACGAAGCTCAAGTCAGTGATTTGCTCAATGTCCCTCAGCCAGGAAAGGCCTGCATGGCTTTTTAAAAAAATTATTATTATTGTTTTCCTCATAGTGTTTGGAATCGAACCCCGGGCCTGTGTATGTGAGGGAAGTGTTCTACCACCGAGTTCTATTCCCCGGTCTTAATTTTTTTTTGAATTTTGAGACAGGGTCTCACTAAGTTGCTAAGGCTGGCCTCGAACTTGCAATCCTCCTGCCTCCGCCTCCCACGTAACTGGGATTACAGGTGTGTGCCACTGCACCCACCTCTACCTGGCTTTCAAATCTAAACCCTTTTCCTCCTTTTCTCTGCCCAAAGAAGGCCACCCAGGCATGCCACCCGCGACTTTCCTTCAGGAATGTCCGAGATGCCACCATCTGTCACAGAACCATCTTTCAGGTGGGGTTCAACATTGCCCTCCTCTTCCCTTATTAGGCCATTCCACCTCCAGAGCCTCTTCCTGTCCATAAAGACAAAATATCCCCGTTTTGTGTTATGTTGAGTGACACGTGAGACATGACAGCCAGGCACAAAGCAAGTGGCTCATATGTGGCAGTTGCAGAAAAATTGCTCTAGGATTTGGGGGGGGAGTGGGAGGGGCAGTGAGAAGACCCGCCCCCTCGGAGGGGGAGAGGGTTACTTGCGGCCTGGTTGGGGCCTCCGCGGACTCCGGCTCCCTGAGGGCCTGTGTTGGCCCTCACAGCTGCGACAGCCTTCGCCTGCCGACTTGCTCACCCAGAGTGCCCACTGGCATGGCAGGTGTGCCGCAAATGCGTTATCAACGGGTTCTGCGCCTCCGCCCCTCACCCGTGCACCGGGGATAGTACCCCCCCTCCCGGGGTGCTAGGAGCGCCGATGCCTGTCCGCCTGCCTAAGGTGGGGGCTCCTCACCTAGTTTGCCGCAGGAATTCTTCCCCGAGCGCCTTCTTGTGCCAAGCGCAGAACATTTCAGCCATACTGGGACGGTTGGACTAGAGCTGTCAGCTCCAGGCCACACCTAAGTGCCAGATGGGTGCCTTGGAGACGGGGCTGGAGGGGGGGGGCCAGGGCCAATAGTCCTGGATACAAGCCCAGCTCTGCCACTAACCCGCTGCATCCTCATTTTGGGGAGGAGGGGAGTACTGGGGGATTGAACTCAGGGGCACTCCATCACTGGGCCACATCCCCAGCCCTTTTTTGTATTTTGTTTAGAGACAGGGTCTCACTGAGTTCTTAGCGCCTCGCCACTGCTGAGGCTGGCTTTGAACTCAAGATCCTCTTGCCTCAGCCTCCCAAGTGCTGGGATTACAAGCGTGCACCACCAAGCCGATCTCGAGATCCCAACGTTGCCCGCCTGTCTGGGCCTCGGTTTCCCCAGGTGTCAGGGAGAGGTGGCAAACCCTGCTGGGGGTCTGTCCCGCCACTACCCACAGGAGCCTTCTCGGCCCTCACCTGACTCACACTCAAGGATCAGTGTTATTGACTAAACCCTTATGTAAGCACCAAGCTCCGGGCTGACCTGTGACTTCTGGACCCAGAGGAGTCTCTCGGAGACTTTGTCCCACCAGCCCGCTCTCGTGTGGTCTCCTGGCCACCTTGGTCACGGGAATCCCAGGGGAGGTTTCTGGGTAAATCGTTAAGGCACTGGCCTTGGTTGTCCTGGTTTTTCAATTCCATCTGCATTGGCTTTATCATCACCATCCTTAGGAAAACAGGCCTGGCGTAAATGTTTTCACGCAACTAATATAAGAAGCAAAGGACGCCCCCCGCCCATCGCCTGGGGACTAAGGCGGGTCACCTCCGCAGCTGGGTGTGCGCATGTGCCGCCCCTGCTCACCCACGCAGTGGGGGGGGGGGGCGGGGAGAGGCTCGGGCTCTCCAGCTCCTGTGCAGCCAGGCTCCACCAAGGAGGGAAACGGGGAGCCCGCGGAGCCCCCGACCAGGGGCCTGGGCAGCCGTGGGAGCCTCATAATTTAGACAAGTTGCTGTCAACCCTGGCTGCAGGAAAGAAACGCCCAGAGCCCCCCATAGGGACCCCAGGGAATTCTCAGGGCCAGCCCGGCCGAGGAGTTGGCAGCTCTGCAGAGCTCTGAGGGGGTGTGGCCGCCAGCGGGGCGGTGCACAGGGAGCTGGAGATGGGTGGCCCCGGTCAGAGGTGGTCAGAGGTCTTCGGGTCTAGCCATCCCTGGGGAGCGCCTTTGCCCCGCACCGTGCGCTGTGAACAGCCCTTCACTTCCTGCTGCAGTGCCCAGCTCAGGCCTGGAGCATCAGGTGTGCACGTGTGTTACTGTCACCTGAGCCCTGAGGTCCTGGTCCGGGCCACCCAGGGTGAGCAGACCTGACTTCAGCCTTCAGACCTCTGGGCAGGTGCAGCAAAAATGACCCCAGCTGCTGCCATAAAACCCTGTCCCCTCCTGGAACCCACAGGAAAGGCACAGCTGGGGGTGGGGAATGGACTCCCCCAAGCCTTGTTTGGAAAGAGACAAGGCTGGGGCCCAGCCCCTTCCTGCTCCTCCACATGGTAAGTATGTGACCGCTTTCCTGAAGGAAATCCCATGTAAAAAGAAAAAAATAAAACATTTTTGCTGGAGTTCCTTCAGGAGGATCAATGTCCTTCAGCCAAAGGCCCCAGGGAATCTCTACTTAAATGAGTTGGTTGTCCACCCCAGCAGGGGTGAGAGCCTGCACCCCAGACCACAAGCGTCTTCATCAGAGGGGCACACAAGAACCTGCTGGGGACTGGGTGTCCCTGAGGTCATCTGGAGGAGGGCCTGTGGAAGCCAGGCCGGTTCCTGATGGGTGAGGCCAGAAACCAGGATGCATCTTCCTGGGTCAGGAAGGAGGGTCATCCATTAGCAAGGGGTGGGTGCTGGGGGTTCTTTGGCGGCACAGCAACCTTGCCCTTAGACAAGGCCAGGAAGTGGTCTTGCTTTGTGTGGCTCTGTTAGCCTTGGAGTGACTGTCTGAGGTCGCAGGAGAGCAACGTGGCCTGGCTGCCAGGATCCAGCCGCGTGCCTCTGCCCCCCATACTGCACCCTCGCTAACACGGCTCCTGCTGGCACGCCCTGGCCCACCGAATCCAGACCACCATGTTTTTAGTGCAGTCTGTGAACCAAGAATAGTTTTTATATTTTTAGAAGATTTAAATAAATTGTAAGAAGAAAAACATCTTGTGACATGCAGAGATTATGTGAAATTCAAGTCCCAGCGCCCAATTATTCATAAATTGTAACTTTCATGCTCTTCCGTGAGCTGAATTTTTACAGCAGAGATCACGTGCCCCCCCAAAGCCTAAAATATTCACTATCTGTTTTTTTAGAAGAAGCTTGCTGGTCCCTGGCTTATCTTTTTGTTTTATTTTAAAGCACTGGGGGTGGAACCCAGAGCCTCAAGCAAGCTAGGCACATGCTCTACCACTGAGCCGCACCCCAGGCCTGTCCCTGAATTAGTTGGGTTAATTCCTTTGTCTCCTTGACAGTCCTGTGGAAACGGTAACTTCTGTTTATGATTTACAAATTGAGGTAACAGGAAATTGAGGATTTGTCTAAATCAGGGCTTCTCAACTTCGGCACTATTACATTTGGGGCGAGAGAGCTCTTTGTTGGGGAGGCTGGCTTGCTGTGGGGGGTGTCTAGTAGCATTCATGGTCTCTAGTACGTGCCAGTGGCAGCAGCATCCCCGCCAAGTCCCTTTTATGAAAAAATGTCACTAGTCATTGTTCAGTGTCCTTCAGGGGCAGAATTAGCCCTGGTTGGGGACCTGAGGTCCCATGGTCAGTGATGGAACCCAGGCCCCAGGTTTAACCAGCAGTCCGACACCCAGCTCCCAGGATCCTGGGTGGTGGTTCTGATGGCAGGATCTTAAGTTCATTCTGTTTTTCTCATATCCAAAACACTGTCCAAGTTTCCTGGGAGTCTGGTCTATAAGCAGAAGGGGACTTCAGAAATGAAGTTAGATCCTGTGCTGGTCTCTGCTCAAGCACTACCCTGGCTCCCGTCTGACTCAGAGGAGAAGCCAGACTCCTTACTGTGGGCTCCAAGACCCCTGCATGGCCCAGCCCTTTTCCTGCCGCCCTGCCCCTGTCACTTCTCTCACTCCTCCTCCTCCTCCCTCAGGTTCCTCCAGCCCCCTGGTCTCCAGCTTCCTGACATACTGAGCTCTCTCCTGCCTCAGGGCCTTTGCACCTCATCTTCATTGCCCCAGGCATTTGCACAGCTCACCACTCCACTCCTTCAGGTCTCAGATGACAGATATTCCTTCTTTATTAGAACTCCTCTCAGTGAGAAATCCTTCTCAGTCAGACCCTTGAAAAAATGGCTCACCCCCGAACACTGGTCCCCTTCCCTGCCTTGTTCTCCGTGACACCCCCTGCGTCTGACAAACCACATCTATTTACGTGTCTGTGGTCTGTCTCCCCCACTGGAGACCCGCAGGGCGTGGGTCTCCATGCCTTGGCACTCAGTGCCCGACACACGAGAGACACTGACTCCATAAAGATCTCTCGGGCTGGGGTTGTGGCTCAGCAGTAGGGCGCTTGCCTAGCACGTGCAAGGAGCTGGGTTCAATCCTCAGCACCACATAAAAATGAATAAATAATATAAAGATAATGTGCTCAACTACAACTAAAAAAATATTAAAAAAAAAAAAAGATTTCTCCATGGATGGATTGGCTAGGGTTCGTGTGACCGAGTTCTGGCTCTGAGCTCCGAGTGGTACTGAGCTCAAACCTCAGAGGAACAGAAACACTCGCACAGCTGACCTGCTCTCGGCATCTCTGTGGCCACCAGCCTAGCCCGGCCACCACCACCGCGTTACTTGGAGAATGGGATAGACCCTGAACTGGGTTCCAGCTCCCATTTTTGGCCCCTGCAGCTTATTCTCCCTGGCCAGGCCCAGGGATGTCTGCAAAAATCATATCGTCCCTCTTGGGCGCTAAATCCATTCGTCATACAGCTGATCGGTCTCAAATAACCCTTTGGCGATGGCTGCTCGGGTGGGCCTGGGTGGGCTTGAGCTGCCTTCCTGCCCACAGGCCCGGGGCCATCTCCAGACATGGGTGGTGGGACAGGAGGGTGGAATGTGAGTCCCTGATCTTCCCCTCCTCCCTCCTCTGCTGCTTCCTCCCTCCCCCTTTTTTCTTTAAATGATTAGCACAGGGGCCTTGGCCAGGAAGAGGCCCCTTGACTGGCTACAGCAGAGCCAGTGCCCGTCCTCTGCCGCTCGCGCTAACGAGGCCCTGCTCTTGCCTCCTAGCTGCGGTGCGGAAGAACGGCCTGCACGCGGTGCCCACGGAGATGCGCTTTCTCGCCAGCACCGAAGAGTAAGTTCTGAGGGGGGGGGCGGGGGGGTGTTCCTCGGGGAGCGACGCTTGGCTCAAGGATCAGTGGGCCTGTGTTGGCTGCTGCGGCCTTCCCCTGGCCGGCCCCAGTGTTTTCTCCAAACAACCCCGCGCCCAGGTTTCCACCATTCTTCCCTGTTGCCTCAATGGCCTCCTTTAAATGAGGCCACCATGCAGAGGACAGAGGCACATGAAGCCCTGAGGGCCTGGGGCTGGGGGTCTCTTACAGGAGGGCCCCAGGAGAGCAGGAGAGCTCGGCCACACGGTCGTCAAGGAGGGGAGGCCAGGCTAAGAGGCTCTAAGGACAAACATGTGCTGTGATCGGATGGCAGTCCTTCCCCCTTATGTGACATCTTCACATCATTGTCACATTTGTTCTGCAGTGTCCTTTGTACGATGGCAGCATGGTTAAGGCCCCAGGGTTTGGAGTTACACGGACCTACCGTGGAATTCTGGCCCTGCTGCTTACTGACTGTGTGACCTGAACAAGTTGCTTGGCCTCTCTGAGCCTCCGTTAGTGTTCACCTGCCATCTGGACGTGACGTTGGGGCCCACCTCAGAGAGTTGTTTTGAGATTAGATGAGATAACATGGATAAAGCAGGTTGCCTGGGCCTTATGTATACACGTGGGCATCTGTGGGGGGAGCGATGGCAGCAGGGGCAGTTCCTGAGGGCTCAGAGAGCCCCAGAGGCCAGCGTGGCCGCGCCTGCGTGAGCAGGTGAGAAGGTGCAGGTGGATGACGGCATGTGGGACCTCCTAGGCCACTGTCACAGCCCTGGCTTTGAACAAGATGGGAGCAGCAAGGAGGCGTGGTCCTGTATCGGTTGCTCCCCTGGCCTGGGCTCCTTCCCGGCACCGTGCTCGGGGCCTTTGAGCTGGACTTTGAGACATGGCCTCTGTGATGGACCCAGCCACTCAGGACCATGTGACCTGGGAATATATTTTGCCATGTGCCCATGCAGAGCACCCGTTGGGTATGTTGGAAGAGACCTGGTGCCCACCATCAGGAAGGCCGTGTCCATGGCCACACGCCCCCCCACCCGCTGGGCCTCAGCTGCCCATCTGAATAAAGCAGGTTACACGCGGTGCACTGCAGGCCCTCTGCCCCCTGGCCCTCTTCTCAGTCTGGCTGGGGCCCCAGGTCTGAGGCAGGCCGTGGCTCCTGACCAGGCCTCTCACCTCTAAGAAGTCAGGCCTCATCTGTTTCCAGCTGCTTCTGGTCTTGGCCTTCCTGTGAGACTGGAAGCCCAGGCCCCCACTGCCCGGTGGGGAAAGTGTTTGAAATATCTTTTATTTTTAAAAAAATAAATTTTGATCTTAAAAATAAACAAAAAAATAAGGTCTTAAAAATTGCTTTAACTCCTCCTTTTCAGATTTATTGAGGTATAACTGACCAATGAAATTGTATGGATTTAAGGTGTGCACTGTGATGTTTTGAGATAGATAAACATTGTGACGTCATTGCCACGATCAAGCTAATAGACACGCCCATCACCTCATAGACAAAACAGAGCGATTCTTCCGTTTCATCCACTTAGAAATCCTTTTATGAGTGTACAAGTCAAAACAAAGGACAAATGTGCCCAGCATCTCACTCCCAGAGACAGGTTAAAGAGTTAGGTGAACACCAGCGTGGATGATTTCTTCATCTCTCTCTAAATACGTAAATGCATGTTTGAAAACAAAACAAAACAAAAAAATGTGTGGCACACACCTGTGATTCCAGTGACTCAGGAGGCTGAGGCAGGAGGATCATGAGTTCAAACCCAGCCTCGGCAACTTAGCGAGGCCCTAAGCAACTCAGGGAGACCCTGTCTCTAATAAAATATAAACAAGGGCTGGGGATGTGGCTCAGTGGTTAAGCACCTCTGGGTTCAATCACTGATACCAAAAATAAATAAATAGAAATTTTTAAAAAATTGATAATGTCATTCACACTGTTTGGTAACCCACCATGTGTCTTCACAGAGTGTAGGGAACACCTTTTTACTTTAATAAATTCATGTCAGTATCATGAGCTCTTAACAATATAATTAATTCTTAATCTCATTCCTTCTCGAAACTCTTCAACTGTGCAAGGAGAACAAACAACCCAGAAAATTCAAATAAAGAATCAAAGAGGAAAAAAATATATAATTCCATCTCCTAGAAAGGGACCCAAACAACTCTAGTTTATTCTACATTTTTAACACTCATCTATTCACAAAACATGAATATTTTAAAAGGAATACCTAAACGGTGCTGCCACCTACCTTTTCACTGAGTTGGTGTGACAGAGAGCTCTTACCTGAATAAACGTCCATTAAATCATCAGTCTCAAAGTCTGTATCATCTGGAAAGAGAAGCATCTTTGCTTAGCCAGTCCCTTTTGATGGACATTTAGTTTGCTTCTGATTTAAATGACATTGAATGCCACAGTGAACTCCCTGCGCCCACACCCGAGGCTCATGCCTCATTTTTTTAGGATAAATTCTTACAGTGGAGGTTTTCAATGACTGGGCTGAATTTGCTTCTAGAAAGCCCACCGGGCTCTAGCCCCCGGCAGCCGTGTCTCTGGCTGTGTCCCGAGTGGCTTCTCTTTTGGGTTGTTCAAAGCAGAGGCCAGCCTGAAGAGGTGGAGGCTCCACTGGACCCGCCGGCCGACGCCAAGAAGGAAGAGGAGTATCGCAGGAACATCTGGAAGGGCTTCCTCATCTGCATCCCCTACTCAGCCAGCATCGGGGGCACCGCCACCCTCACGGGCACAGCCCCCAACCTCATCCTGCTCGGCCAGCTCAAGAGGTAAAAAAGCAAGTGTCCCTCGCCCTGGGCTTCGTCTCCTTCTCCGCGTCCCCTCACTCATTCCGCATCCAGGGAATGTGTACAGAGGGCCTCCAGTGGCCAGGCTCTAGGGACACAGAGGTCAGCCCGTGGGCAGCTCCACTTGGCAGGAAGACAGGCAGTAAATGGAAGACCAAAATGGACACGTGTTACATGTGTGATAGGAAATAAAATAAAGCAGGACAAGAAAAGTGTCCCATTGTAACAGGTTGGTCAGGGACATCTGTCCCCGCTGCCAAGGGGACATTTGAGCAGAGACCTAGAAGTGAGGGCATGCGCTATGGGGACACAGGTCAGAAGAGCCTTTCAGACCTCGGGATCTGCCTGCACAAAGGTTTTGGGGTGGGACTCTTCCTGGAGAGCCCCAGGGGACAGCAAGACCAGGGAGGGCCAGGACGGCCCGAGCACCTTGTCCCAGCTACTCAGGAGGCTGAGGCGGGAGGATTGCTTGAACCCAGGAGTCCAAGGCTGTCCTCGGCAATGTAGCAAGACCCCATCCAGAAAAAGAAAGAAAGGGGGATGAGGGAGGCTGGCGTGCGAAGGGGAGGTATGAGGAGGTAAGGTGCTGAAGCAGCACCCCAAATGGACCCCATCTTTCCCCACGTGGGACGAGGAAGGATGGCGAGGGGACAGCGGAGGATGGACACGATGCTTTAGAAACAGACGCTGCTGGAGGCTCGGTCTGTGGCTGGGGTGAGCCGAGAGCAGCCTTCAGCCATGCGCAGGCCCCAGGGGAGCAGGCTCTGCTCCCGCTCTGAACGCGTTCCCACAGTGACAGGCTGCTGGCAGCCAGGGCATGGGGACAGAAGAGAAGGGCTCTTCCACAGCACGACCTCATTCCATTACCCCAAGCCTTTAGCTTCTCAAAGTTTAAAAACTCAGTATTTCAAGATTCTGTGTCTACGGTGTTCAGATGGCAGGATTCTGAGAGGTCCTTTTGCAGTGGAGGTGAATCAATCCTACGATTGTTGATTGGTGTAACTGCAAACGTAAGCTTTTGGCAAAACAGCAGCCGACAGTGGTTGAGATTCAGCGTGGCTGCAAAGGGCCTCTCTACCTGGTGCCCAGCAGTCAGCACCTGTGAGGGGGGTGAGGAGAGAGGGGCCCTTTTGGTCTCTTCCTTGTGAGGAATCAAAGTTTTTTCTTTTTGCTTTTTGTTCACTTATGTGGAGTTGGTTATAGAACCAGGCCATGCTAGGCAAGCGCTCTACCAGTTTGCCCCTGCCAGGTTACTTTTATGAGAAATTTTCAGTACCCTTTCCCTGTTTGGCCTTATTGAACTCCTGGGTAAGATGAATTGTCGCTATATTCTCAGATCCTAAAATCCTTTCATTTTAAGATCTGATGATAGAAACCAATGACTCTCAGCTGCACATGCCTCAGAATCACTGAGGGAGGTGAGGAAAAAAGTCTGGGCCTCACTCACAGAGATTTTGATGTAAGAGGTGTGGGATGCGGCCTGAGCACCACCTTGCACCAGTTCATTTAAGGCTGCTGAGTTTCACTGCAAACCCCGGGTGTCCCTTGGTCTCTAGTCTTCCAGCAAGGTCTGCCTATGCCTCGTGGTTAGGGTCAGCACAGGAAAACCAGAAAGCAAGACGGTCATGCTCCAGGGTTGGGGAGAATCCAGGCGTGGCCCTTGTGTTTTGCACTGCCAGGTGGCTGGTGTTTGGCACTGGGCTTGCTGAAGCCCATCTCCAGGGCTGGACAGGAAGCCGTGGACTCTGGGTGCAGGGGTGTGGGGGGACTGGGAAAGGGAAGTTGTGGTCAACCTGTGTCCAGGCCGCCTGCCTACCCTGATGTGAGCAGGATTGTGTTTCGACTTGAAAAGAAATCAGGGAGGAAGCACTGGAGCTGTTAAGTGAAAATGCCAAGTACGCAGGATTTTGAGTAAATCATATGCAAATTGTATGCAAATACATTTGCATCTATGCAAATTGTATGCACAAACTTGGAACTTCTGGCGTAGAGGGAGAGACTGTAAAAGGAAACCTCTTCCATTAAAAAGAAACTGGCTGTCCTGCCTGGTCCTTGGTCCTGCTTCTAAAACACATTTTACTGTTTTATTTTGATTATCAAATGATACAGGCTCATTATAAAACAGAAAACTGAGGGAAAAAATTAAAAGTATAGAATGCCTTCAATTCCAGGGTAACAAGACTTCCCTCTAAGCTCTGTTGTGTCCAGATATTAATTATCTGTGTATATTTGACATTGTTGTTATCAGACTGTTTATACAGTTTTGCTTTTGTTTTTGTTTTTGGCAGTACTGGGGATTGAACCCAGGGCCTCCTGTCTGTGAGGCAAGCTCTCTACCACTGAGCTATATCACCAGCCCTGTACTATTTTAAAGCCTGATTTTACCATTAAAATTTTATAGAAAACATAAATTTTTAATAGCTATCAATTATCCTGTTTTGGCCAAGTGTCACACTTTATTAATCATGAGCATTCAGATTGCTTTCATTTTACTATTATTTTGTCATTATGAATCATGTGACTGACCACATATCTGCTAATATGTTAATATTTTTAGAATAATATTTTTCTTTTTTTTATCTACTCACAGAGGCATTCTTATTCATGATAGAAAATACAGATGAAGAAAAAGAAGGAAATAAAAATCTCTCAGGGTCCTACTTTATTAATATTTTCATTCATTTGTGTTTATTATAAAATAACTTTATATTTTGATTATTTATTTATTACTTACTTCAAAAGGCCTATGAGCACATTTGTATTGTCATTTTACAACTTATTTTTTGCTTTCCAGTCTAACACAAACATTCCTGACTGTGTTTGTATGCTGTTTTCTTTATAAAAAAATTTTTAGTTGTAGGTGGATACAATATCTTTATTTTATTTTTATATGGTGCTGAGAATCGAACCCAGTGCCTCACACATGCTAGGTGAGCGCTCTACCTCTGAGCCATAACCCCAGCCCCTGTATGCTGTTTTCTTTTTTTTTTTTTTAATATTTATTTATTTGCTTTTAGTTGTACACAATGCATTTATCTTTACGTGGTGCTGAGGATCGAACCCAGGCCGTGCACGCACTAGGCAAGCGCTCTACCGCTGAGCCACATCCCCAGCCCTGTATGCTGTTTTCTTAAGGCATATTTTTAGAAACAGAATTTCTGAATAAGAGGGTACACACATTTTTTTAAGACTCAATGCACTTTTAAGATTTTTTTTTTGTTCTAATTAGTTCTACATGACAGCAGAATGCATTTTGTTTCATTGTACACAATGGAGCACAACTTTTCATTTCTCTGGTTGTACACAATTTTGCAGAGTCACACCATTTGTGCAATCACACATGCACCTAGGGTAATGGTGTCTTTCTCATTCCACCATCTTACCTCTCCCATGCCCCTTCCTCACCCTTCCCTCCCCTTTGCCCAATCCAAATTTCCTCCATTCTTCCCATGCTCCCTCCCCCCATTAAGGACCAGCGTCCACTTATCAGAGAGAACATTTGGCCTTTGGTTCAATGCACTTTACCAAATTCTTCTCCAGGAAAGATTGTTCTGATGCCCAAGCGCCAGGAATCTGCCTGATCACCACGCCCTCCCAGCATGTGGCCCTGGATCCTTTCAGGCTTGAGTATGTGCTCCCAATGCCGAGGTTGAGCCCCGTGTAGCAGAGAAAGACCACAGGGACCTCAGACCACAGGGACGTCACTTGCATGCGGGCGCAGCCCTGGCGTCCGGGAGGACCCCCAGCTAGAGCAGAGGTTGCAGCTCTCAGATGTGTTTGGTCGATTAAAACCATTTCAGAGAACTGCTGCTTCCAGGAGCGTGCCAGGCTGGGCCTGGGGGCTTGCAGGGCCTGCTGGGCGGCGCTCTCTCGTGGAGACTGGGGAGCAGAGGCCCAGCACGCTGACCACCCTCTTCCCTCCTCCCTCACCTCCTGCTGTCCTCCAGTTTCTTTCCACAGTGCGACGTGGTGAATTTTGGTTCCTGGTTCATTTTCGCCCTGCCGCTCATGCTGCTGTTCCTGCTGCTGGGCTGGCTCTGGATCTCCTTCCTGTATGGGGGACTGAGTCTGAGGTACCGCTCCTTGTCTTCCTGGTGGAGGGCCTGGGAGGAGAGACACCTGAGCTCCAGAGCGGGCGTGGCCTGTGGACTCTCAGCCTCCTGGCTCCCTGGGGTGGGCTTCTTAGCATCTCCCCTTGACAGCTGTCATCAGCTCATTTTGTTAGCCAGCTTTGTACCACCGGGATCAAAACACCTGATAAGAACAACTTAGTGGAGGAAAAGTTCAAGTTGGCTCACAGCTTCAGAGGTGCCAGGCCATGGTCTGCTTTGTCCCTAGCTCTGGGCCTGAGGTGAGGCAGAGCATCATGGTGGAAGGGTGGGCAGAGGAATCCAACCCTCTTGTGGCAGCCAGGAAGCAGGGAGATACAGGGAAGCGGGGCGCGGTAGCGCACGCCTGTAATCCCAGCACTTGGGAGGCTGAGGCAGGAGGATTGCGAGTTCAAAGCCAGCCTCAGCCATGGCGAGGCACTTAGCAACTCAGTGAGACCCTGTCTCTAATAAAATACAAAAAAAGGGCTGGGGATGTGGCCCAGTGGTCGAGTGCCCCTGAGTTCAATCCTCAGTACCAGGGACAAGACAGAGCCCAAGGCCATGTCCCAGTGACTACTTCCTTCAGCTGCATCCTACCTGCCTACAACTACTACCACCCAGTGGTCCATTCAAATTACCAATCCATCAAATGGATCAATGCACTGTTGGGATTACACCCTTAGACTCCAATCATTTCCCAATATGCATTGCTGCTCTGCCTAACACATGAGCTCTTCTAGGAAGGAATTCCAGACCCAAACCCTAACACTCATGTCTTGACCTCCGAGGATTGTGAGGATTGGGGTGGGGGTGGCCTGCCTGCTGTGTGCAGGTCATCAGGTAATGTCCCCCCTCATGAACAATTATCCATAGTGTTGTTCTCTAAATAAGATCAACACTCATGGCCAGAGAGAGGAGAGTCCAGGGTCTCGGTGGGGGCCCTGCTACAGGATGTAATCTGCATGGCTTGAGAACAGGATATTAATTAATACTGAATCATATAATGGGGCAAACATTCCTTTATCCACCCTCATCAAATCAACCTGCTTGTATTGAGAAGAAGGCCTCAGCTGGGTGCTAGGGAAGACTTGAAACTTCTCTAACATTTTTTGGAACAAAGACAGAGCGAGATCCAGGCCCAGAGACTTAAGCCAGTCGAGGCTTCTAGCCAAAAGGTAATAATGGTGATTTACTTTTCCGCATTTGTTTTTATGGTTACTTTATTTATGAAGGCAATTTTTACTTCCCTTTATGGGTATGATAAATCTTTCTACTTAAATACATTTCCTTAATTAAATGGTGAGCCTATTAGGAGGAATATATCTAGTAACTACCAGCCTGGAGGTGTGCAGATTTGGCAGTTTTGGTGCAGGGAGGTGTGAACGCCCAAAGTTTGGGAAACAGGAGACACAGCTCTGAGCTGGGGGTGGCAGGCGTGTTGTGATGGGCTTCTCTGACCCAGGCCCCTCCCCTCGTCTCCAGGCCTTCACAGGCTCATCTGTGAAATGGGACCAGCAGGAGCAACTCTGGAGCAGAGATGTAAAAATGATCTGAAACAAGAGAAGGTTGATGTGATATTGGTTGACTCAGATGCCTGCCAGGACTCCTGCTAGCAGAAATGCAGGGTTCAAAGCCCAGCTCAGGCCAGGGAAGCAAGCCCAGCCTGGGGACTCAGATGGGCTTGAGTTCCAGTCGTGGTTCTGTGCCGTCTTACCCAACTCTGTGGCCTCCCTGAGTTTCTAATTTCTTCACTTGTAGATTGAGGATAAAAACTAGCAATGGCTCAGGTGATGACTACATGAGGGAAGGGTGTATGCTGAACCACGGTCCCCTTGTCTCACCCACCAGTTTTAAAAGCTCCTTCTGTACTTGGCCTCAGAGCAGGCAGAAGGAGCCCAGAGAGGGCGATGTTTCTGGGTGCGTGATAGGAGTGGTTCAGTCCAGTCCCCTGACTCCATCTTCACCTAGCAAAATCCCCTGAGCCCCTGAGAGGTGCCTGACTCTCTGATAGGAGCTGAGGTTGCAGCCACGGGCAAGGCAGAGACTGAGCCAGCCCTAGGCGAGGAGGCCCACAACAAAGAAACCCAGTCCAGGGAATTAGGATGGCAAGTACAAAGGCCCTGGGGTCAGAGGTAGCAAGAGATGTTCTGAAAGTAAAAGAAGGCTTGATGGCGTCTAGTACGTTTATCTGTGGTTTTTCGTGCTTTGGGTGTCCTAAGAAACTTTTGCTTAATCCAAGGCCATGAAAATGTACCCCTGTGTTTTCTTCTAAGAGTTTTATGGTTTTAGCTCTTATATTCAGGTCTTTAGTTCATCTGGAGTTAAATTTTATATATGGTGTGAGGTAGGGGTCCAAATTCATTCTTTTACACATGGATAAATGGCGGTCCTAGCACTATATATTGACGGATTGCTCCATCCCTGTTGCAAGGTCTCGGCCCCTTTCGTAAAATTCAGTTGGCCATAGAGCTTGGGTACCTTTCTAGGCTTTCAGTTCTGTTCCGTCATCTGTGTGCCCAACACCAATCTCTGAATAGCCCACTTGTCCACACTGATCTGAGATGCCAGCTTTATCACAGACTCAACTCCCACCCGTGAGTGAGCCTAACTCCAGACTTCTTATTTTGTTCCATTGATCTGTCTGTGTTCACATGTCCTTTCGACCCACAAGAGGATTTTAAGCCTGGGGGTCATATGATCAGTCCCCTTACGTGTTTTCAGAAGATCAGCCAGGCTCTGGGGGCACAACTGTAGGAGGGGAGGCCCTCCCAGCGTCTAGAACAG
The DNA here is from genome assembly GCA_025594165.1 of Tamias sibiricus. NCBI lineage: Eukaryota > Metazoa > Chordata > Mammalia > Rodentia > Sciuridae > Tamias > Tamias sibiricus. The sequence continues at coordinate 165,162,148 of CM046659.1, forward strand.
AGGTGCCGTGGCTTGGCCAGGCTGGGTGGGGGGTGGTGAGAGTTCCGACACACCTGCGTGGCGGCTCCTACCCTCTTTCTCTGTTTCAGGGGCTGGAGAAGAAAGAAATCCCAGCTAAGAGCTGATGCGGAAGACAAGGCTCGAGCTGTGATTCGGGAAGAATTCCAGAACTTGGGTCCCATCAAGTGTGTGGGTAACTTGGGGTGGGGAGAGAGCGGGTTTTAGACTTTTGGGAGCACTACCTCCTGGCCTGGCCCTGGCTGAGTCCCAGGAGAACGTCAGGACCAGTGAATGACCTGGGAGCCGGGAGGACGGGGCTTGGCTCACACCACCAGCCCCTCCTGGTGCTGGGTAGAGCCCTTGACCAACAAAGCCCTCAGGGTGTGCCTGGGGTGGGGACCTGCCCCCTTCCCACCTAGGGCACCCTTTCTGACACCATCTCCAGTGGCTTTGGGGATCTTGTTTAAAGCATGTTACCCACGGGTGAAAATATCTCGGCTTCATCAGGCCTGTGTCCGAGGACAGGCTCTGCCAGCACTTCCTGTGTGGATTTGGGCATGGCACTAACCCTCTCAGGGCCCTGCTTCCCAGTCTGTGAAGTGGGCATATCAGGCAGCTATTTCCTCGTGCATTTGGAGATTCTCTCGTCCCACCTCCGTGGACCCTCTCTGCATGTCTGTCCCTTCCCCGTGTGTGCTTCTGTCGGTCTGTCCGCCTGTCTCCATGACAGGTCCCCTCTCTCTTTCTTCCCATCTGTCTCGTTTCCTTTTCTCTCTGCTTTTCAACCTCTGCCTCTGCTTCCTCCTTTCTTTTTCTTTCTTGCAAATTCCCAATGACAATGACGGAAACCACTGGGGAGGGGGCGGCATGACACTGAGGCAGGGTCCTGGGCGAGGGCAGCCCCTGTCACCCTGCCCTCTCTCTGAGGCCTCCTGGGGGTGAGTGAGTCTTCTCAGCTTTCTCAGAGGCAGGACACCTGCCTGGGTCCCCTGCCCCTGCTGCTGTCACCTGAACCCAGGGTCACCTTCACGCCTGCCTGTCTGTGCCACAGGTTTGCTGAACAGGCCGTTTTCTTCCTGTTCTGCATGTTCGCCATCCTCCTCTTCTCCCGGGACCCGAAGTTCATCCCTGGCTGGGCCAGCCTCTTCCCCGCCGGGTGAGATTCTGGGGACCTACGGGATGGAGGCCACCGGGGAGGATTGTGGGGTGGGTCACGTGGAGCTGGAGAGGCTGCAGAGCAGGGACACTCATGTCCAGGTTTACACCCCTCGTCCCATGTAATTGTGTCATTAGTAATGCTCCCTTTCCCTCTTGGAAGAGTTTAGGCTTGGATGATAAAATATGCACATTTAAATATTTTTAAAAATAGCCACCTAGCTGGGCATGGTGGTGCACGCCTGTAATCCCAGCAATTTAGGAGGCTGAGGCAGGAGGATCACACATTCAAGGCCAGCCTCAGAAACTCAACAAGGCCTTAAACAACTTAGTGAGAGTCTGTCTCTAAATAAAAAATAACAGGGGCTGGGGATGTGGGTTTAGTGGTTAAGCACTCCTGGGTTCTATCCTTGATACCAAAAAAAAAAAAAGAAAAGTAACAGATAAATAATATTAATAATATTCTTTATAAATTATACAATTTATATATTGTATATATTTATGTCATGTGCCACATAATGACGTTTCATTTGAAGGACCACAAGGATGAGGGTGGTCCCATATGGTTATATAGGGCCCAGTGATGTCATAGCAGTTTGGTTTATGTAAACATACATTCTATGATGTCATCTATTGCCTGATGACATTTCAGAGGTCTCCTTGCCCTTAAGTGACACATAACTGTATTATTACAGGAGGTATTTTGCATTCTTTTATTTGCTACTAAATCCTCAAACTCTAGTGGGTGTTTTATATACTTAAAGCACGTCTTGATGTGGTCTTGCCACATTTGGAGAACTCAACAGCTACACCAGGCTGCCACCTTGGACCAGGTGGCTCTAGACACCTCCCACTCTGAGCCTCCAAGTCTTCACTGTGACTTGGGTGATAAAACTCTGATCTACTGAAGGTTGTTTTAAGGCAGAAACATATAACTTCATGGCCCCTGTTATTCTTTTATTTTTTCCAGAATGTAGGTACTTTGTTAATTTTTTTTAAAGGAAGAATGGATGTTATAAGCATTTCAACAGTACAGAGAAAGTGAAAAATAACTGTGAATCTCAATCTCCAGTTCTAATAGATATCTTTTCTGACTTTTAATAAAGCCTGTCTAGAATCTGTTCTATATCTTGGTCAGGTGGCTGGTTACAGGACTGGATACATTTGTCAAAACTCTTGGAACTGTACCCAAGACTTTATATACATTGCATTATATATTATCATGGATACATTATATTACATGTTAATTACACTTCACTAAAACTCATGACAATTAGCTAAAAAGAACCCCAGGGAAACAAGATTTTTCTAAACAGAAATGCAATCTCAGTAAACCTAGTGTCATCTGTTTTTCTCCTTTATTATCAGAAAAATTATGCATACTCACAAAAATTCAAACAAGGCCAAATTTAAAACATAAAAGTTAGTTGCTCTTCAACTACCCTTTGCTCAGCTTCCCAGGACAATCACAATGAATGTGTGTGACATTCCAGATACGCAGATACATATCAATACACACATATTTGTGCACATGAGACAAAAGACTGGAGAATGCAATAATTTGATCCTGAACAACTTGCGATTTCTGATTCACTTCATTCTGCTTAGGCACTTTAAAGTATTCTGTAGTATGGGAGGATCTTATTTTATTTAACAAGTTCCTTATTGAGCTGTGTCCAATACCACAAATGAACCCTTGGTTTTTTTTTTCTGTAATTTTTTTTTTTTTTTTTTTTTTTTTTGTAATTTACAAGGTATCTTGGTTCGATTTCTATGTTGATACATAAAGATTGAGGTTATCTTTTTTAAAAAATATCTATTTATTTGCTTTAGTTGTACACAATGTGTTTATTTGTACGTGGTGCTGAGAATCGAACCCTGGCCGCGCACATGCTAGGCGAGCGCTCTGCCGCTGAGCCACAACCCCAGCCCCCGAGGTTATCTTTTATCTTTTTTTTAAAACAGACACAAATTATTTTGTAATGGATGAAACACACTTTATTTAAACACGTCCCTATCAAAACTCCTCCAGGTTGTCTTACTGATAATGAACATCCCTGTTCATAATCTGGGTGTAAAAGTCTGATTTTTCCTGAGGGGGAACTCTTAGGAGTAGAATAAGTGGATCGAGGAGATTTCACAGGTACGATCTGTGGCTTGTCCCCCGCGGCCTTCTAGAAGGTGAAGCCCATGTGTCCTCCCACCCCCACCCCCTCACCAGGTTCATTCCCCTTTTAAGTTTTGACAGTCTATTAGCAGAGAAGTGGTATTTTGTTACTGTTTTTATTTGTATTCCTCTGGCTATGGAGATACTGGCCCCCTTTCCACACCTCGGCTGTGTGAATGCTCGGTTTTCTGTACATGCGAGCCCAGAGAGCTTCTGTTAGCAACAGGCTCTGGGTTTCGCTGGGTCTGGGGCCAGGCCACGCTGAGTCCAGGCTCTTCTCCTGCACTGCCAGGGTCTGACCTGGAGCAAGCTGTTGCTGCTCTCTGACGGCCCTTCTCCTCCTCTGAAGTCCAGGCCTGCCCGAGGGCCTCACATCTGCCAAGCTCCCCCAGAGGCCCGCTGTGGGTGCTTAAAAGGTGGTGTTAGGTTCTGAGGGGGTCCACGTGGGGAGCTGCCTGTCCTGAAGTAGCTCCATTGTGCACTAGAGCCCCGATAGGGTGAACCATGGGGGCTCCGTGGACCCCAGTTTTTTGTAGCTCTCAGATTCTTCCCTCTTTGGCCAAGTCCCTCCTCCTGGGGTCCTTGAATCAGGAGGGTAAGCATTTGTTTGGCACAAGCCATGTCTAACCGCCCCGGGGAGCTGGGGATAAAGGCCCTTGCATCCCTGGTGGTGGCGTCACACTGAGCGCAGCATCCAGTGGCCCAGCCTCCAACAATGCCCCCTTCACAGCGGGCTAATTCCCTTCCACAAATCCTCACTTGCGAGCCTGCCAAGCCACGGCCTGCTGAGAAGCCCAGGGTCACGTGCTTTGGGGCCTTCTCATTGTAGATTTGTTTCTGATGCTGTCACCGGCGTGGCCGTTGTCATCGTCTTGTTCTTCTTCCCGTCCCAGAGGCCCTCACTCAAATGGTGGTTTGACCTCAAAGGTAAGATGGGCAAGGCTGGGGCCTCATGGGATCCGCAAGGACTGTGGCATGGGATGTGGCCTCAGTGACCTGGAGCAGCCACTGTACTGACCGAGTGGTCCTGCGTGTCCCCCTCTCAGTGTGAGGGCACTGTCTGGGGATTTGGGACTGCCCGAGGTGGCATCCACGCCCCGTGATGTGATTGCAAATGTAGTTTGGGGGCCAGACCCAGTAACTGGCCATTATTGTAAAACCCCTGACCCAAGAATGGTCTTCACGTGACTGAAAAAAAAATCAAAAGGAAACTATTTCCTGACACGTGAACATTACAAGAAATTCAAAGTTCAACGTCCGTAAGTGAAGGTTTGCATGTCCTCAAGAGAGCTGAGAAGCTTCGGGAATGTTTTTTCCCTTGAGTTACGTAAGTAGCTACACCAGGGCCTCGGTGTGGCCTCCTGGCTCACACAGCCACACAGACTTTCTGGCCCTTTTTGAAAACAGTGGCCAACCCCTCAAGCCCAGGCAGGGGGCGCAGCTGGTGGCCTAAGAGCCAGGCAGGAAAAAGCCAACGGGGATTCGTGGGGTCGGAGGCAAAACTAAATTCAAATCCAGTTTTTAAGAAAATCACCGCTTGCCCCGACTGTGAGTCTGCAGGCTGGCCTTCTAAGTGCCAGTGTGTGACCCCTTTGGGTGTCCAGCCGATGGCTGCACCAGCACCTGCCACCTGGGATGGAGGCTGTGACTAGCCCAGTGTCCTCCTCGGGCAGCGGAATGGGCTCTGGGCCAGGGGCCAGGAGCCAGGGTCAAGAGCCAGGGTCAGGGGTCAGGATCTAACTATTTCCTATTGTTGGGGAAGAAGGACTGTTGTGCAGGCTGGTCCCCGCTCCTGTGAAGACTGAGCAGAAAGCAAGGCGTTCCCAGGGTCCCACGCAGCCGGGGCCTGGCTGGGCCCCAGGGAGCCTGGCCGTGGGCTTGGGGACTCACAGCGGAGCGGGCTCCGCTCTCCTCTGGGCTCCGCTCCTGCCTGGCCCCAGCCTCTCTGCTCATGCATCATTTCTGAGCTTCGCTGCTGGACGGCTTCAGAGTGCCTGCCGCGCTCGGTGTTGGCGTACGTGTGGCTCCTGCGTGGCCCTGCTTGTTTCTAGCTCCACTCTGTGGGCACGTGGCCCTCCTCAGCCATCTTTCCTGTCACATCTTGGTACAGAGAACAGTTTCTGCCCCTGGAGGAAAATGGCAGCAGGGAATGATGACAGGGGACAGGAGCCCTGGCATCCTGGCAAAGTAAGGGCTGTGCAGACCCACTCCATGGGGCAGATGTCTTGGTTTCACCCACCCTCAGCACACAGGGAACAGGAGTGGTTTGGTCAGATTTTTTCAAGAGAAGCAAAGACTCCGGGCTTGTGTGTGAGATCTCCCTGATCTGAAATGTTGATAACGAATTCAAGTTACAAAGTAAATGCCCCGTGGGCCAGTGGCAGCCACACCAAGACACCGCGAGTGGAGCCTGGTCCATGGAGTGTCAGCGTGCCACCTTGGCCGAGGCCCTGGACTAGAGTTTCCAGCACTGCCTGGCGGGCAGGGAGGGGGACTCTGACCCCACTGTCCTCTGGCCCCTGCTGTCCTGTGTAGACTGGCCGAGGTGACGCTTTGTGTATTCAGCCCTCCGGACTTGGACGGTGCTTTAGAGAGTGGTCTAATGGTCAGTGTCTGAGCAGAGAAAGTAACTTGACCAAAGTCACCTGGCTAGCTTCAAAAAGGGTGTGGAAACCAGGCAACTTGGATTTTCTTTTTACCCCCCTCGCCATCTTCCACTCTTCTCCCACTTTACGGTCCGCCAACGAGTGGGGATCGAGTGCCTCTGACGCGCCAGGACAGGCTGCGGTTGACAGGGATGGATGACGGGGTGCGCTCCCACTTCCTGTCTGCCCGGCGGCTCCTCCTCAGGAGGCCGCGGCTCGCTCCATCGCGGCAGCTAGGGCTCGGCCAACGCCATCTCCCCAGAGAAGCCCTCATGAACGTGCGGACCGCAGTTCTCCAGGACAGGGGGCGTCTCCTTGCTGGCCCTCCTGTGTCTCTGGTGTCCAGAGCAGGTGTGGCACGTGGCAGGCCCTGGGGCGTAGGTGTCAATTAAAGACCCAGGGCCTGCCGTGGGCCAGGCCCCAGGCTCCGCCCTTGGCACACGTGGGCACATCTCACCTCAGCACCCAGTCTCTGAGGGAGGTGCTGTCACCCCCGCCTTTCAGATGAGGAGGTCGAGGCTCAGAGAGGTAGAGTCACCAGCCCAGGTCACACAGCTGGTGAACAGCAGGGCGAGGTTCAGACCTAATCCAAACCTGTGCTTGCTGCCGCTGCTCTGGACACCAGCCAGATGGGGTGAAGCCAGGAGTGGGTGCCCACCTGGCCAGAGGCTGCGCTAGTAGGGAAGAGTGGCAGGGCATGGCTGGGCAGAAAAATAATAAGGGCAATAGTGCATGCCAGTGGTGCCTAATAGGTGGCTGGCAGTCTGCATTACATGAGGCCCAGGTCCAGGGCCTTCCCCTTCCCTGTCCTGCTCCTACCTGCCACCTAGGGCAGGTCACTTGCTTTTTCGGGCTCCTCCTCCTCTCTAATGAAATACTGTTTTGTCTCCTAAGGGTAGAGGCTGGGCCTCCTGCCACCTCCAGTTACCTCTTCCAGTTCTGGGCTTAATCGCCTGTTGCATTCAGTCCAAGAATCTCCAGGCAGCCCGCGACACCCGAGGGGGGATTTTCCTGGTGGAGGATTTTCCTAAGCAGCTTTTATTGTTTTGTTTTTTTTTTTTTTTTTTTTTTAATTTTCTGACTATAAAATCTTGTTTGGGTCAGCCATTGTGTAAAATTTGGGAAAAACCGAAAAGGGAAGCAAAATGCCAATGGCTGCCTGAGCAGGGAGGAGCTGGCTGCCCACCAGGCACGGGGCTCGGCGTGACATGGCACATACTCACGGGGTGACTTGGTTCTAGGCCCTGGGGACGCGGGTGTCAGCTGAACAGAAAGGCCCCTCTTTTCTCAGCCTCTGGACTGTCCCTGGCTGCTTCCCCGGCTGCAGTGACAGAGCGGCTGCTGCCCAGGCGGCAGGGATGGCTCATCCCTGTCAGAAGCGGCTTGCTGTCCCACCCTTTCTGACCCCACCACACACGGACACTTCTGAAGAAATAAAAGCCAGGTCATGATCTCATGGACCAAAGCCACTCCCGGTTTCATTTTTCTAAATTTCCTTCCTCTTTTATCGCTTTCTGTGCACGTTCGGATCCCAGACAGCCTTTCCTGCTGGGCGTGAGGATCCAGACAGCCCCTGGCCGGGAAGGCAGTGCGAGATTGCAGTGATGCCCGGCTTGTGCGGTGCTGGTTCCAGAACATTCTGGAGCTGCGGGAGCCGCGCGTGACTTGCAGGACACCCCATCGTGATGCCTGCAGGGTTTCTCCAGAGCAAGGCCTTGCCTTCCTGGGGACCCCTGTGTATCCCCATAAAGAAGGGGCTGCAGGGCTGGCGGCCCCTCCCCAGGCCGCGTGGCCCTGAGCATGTGCCGGGTCCCTCTCTCTGCCCAGCTCCCAACACGGACACGGCGCCCTTGCTGACCTGGAGGAAGGCCCAGGAGACGGTGCCCTGGAACATCATCCTTCTGCTGGGCGGGGGCTTTGCCATGGCCAAGGGCTGTGAGGTAAGAGCCGCAGGAGCCGCGGGGCTGCTGGCCCGGACGTGTGTCCCCGCTGCTGCCCAGACGGGAGCCGGGCACGGAATGGGCCCTGCAGGCACAGCCAGTTTCCTGTTTGACAAAGCGGGGCGGTCACGGTCCGACCTCGCGGGCCCGCGCTCAGCAGCCAGTGCTGCAGAGGGGGAGGACGGAGGTAAGATGCACCAGGAGCTCAGGTGGCCGCAGGAGGAGCACTGTCGCAACTCGAGGGTTCTGTGAGAGCAGAGGAGTAGCCGCGTGCCCTTCAACACGCTTCCCACTGTTTAATTCCTGGGGCCTCCCAGTGATCCTGTGAGGCAGGGGCTGCGGTGATTCCCATTCTGGGACACTGAGAGGTAAAGTGACTTGCCTAAGGTCACACAGCTGGGGAGTCAGGATGAGAATCCAGAGAGTCTCGAGTCTATGTTCGTGACCCCTGAGATACGCGTGTTACTATTAATAGTAATTCATTAAAGCTATTCCTAGTGTCATGCCAGAGAGCTCCCTGAGTGCAGAGCAGGACTGGGGCCAGCGGAGCTAGGCACACAGCTTGCAGTTCCAGGAGGTGCTCGCTCTCAGGTCACGCAAGTTCACGGTCAGCCAGCACTGCCCAGAGGCCGTGCAGCCTCTGTGTTCAACACCTATGTTGTATTAATCCTCACACTGACCCCCAAGGGTAAGACAATGCTTCTATCCCCATTTTACAGGAAGGAAAACTGAGGTGTGGGACAACTAAGGACCTCCCCAAGGTCACCAAATAGTGCTCTGCATAGGAGCTGGGGTCCAGCTCTGATTCCTGTGTCCAGGCTCCTCCCTGCACTGGGTAGACAGCCTACCTGGGAGGTGTCACAAGGGCTGTTGCTGCCCTGGAAAGGGACAAGAGGGGGCTGGCGGCTCGCCTCGATACACGCGCAGGTGGTGGTGGGATGTGAAGCCAGAGCTGGCCACCCTGGACTCCGCCCCGCTCCTACCTCCGCCACGGCTCAAAACCACAACCAGCTAAGGATCGTTCTGAAATGAAGGCAAAGAAAACCTAAAATTCCTTCTCATATTGCTTTCTCTTTTTAGTTCAATTTTAATTTTCAGTTTCATACCATGTTCCCGTGCAGGACACCTGTTGAGGGCGTATATTGGTCAGGTGACCAGGCTTGGGGGCTGAGCTCCGCCACTCTTCTCTGGGGTGCTTTGGACAGGTTTCTTAACCTCTCTGGGCTCCCGTTGTCTCACCTATAAAGTATAGATCAATTTTTTTTCTTCTACAGAAGAAATGGGGACAAAGTAAGATAATAATGAACCCAGGCATAACAAGTAAACAGTGCCATGTCCCATGATCTAACTGCACCTGCAGGCCACAGCGTCTGCAGGAAGTGCACTCTGAGTTGATGGGTGAGCAGTGTTTCCTTAGTTTGCGCCCTTGGGGTCACCAGTGTGGAGGGAGAGAGAAGAGAGGGAGAGATGGCGCTGTGGGGAGGCCCCACCCACAGAGGCTTCAGAGCGTCCTGATTGGTCAGAGGTGGCCAGGCCTTGGTATCCCAGTGTCCACATGACCCCGGGCCAGAGGGCTCCTCTGGGGCCTGGTCTAGTTGACTGAAGCTGAGCCCCGGCAGCGGGGCCTCCCTGGAGGACCCTGGAGGCACACGCAGGTCCTCCATGATGTACCCAGTGATGAAACATAGTTGATTCTCGAAAAAGAAACACACGCACAGTGACGCCGAATTCAAAGAGAACAAAATGACAGGTGAACAAAAGCCCCTTTTTAGGCCTCCATTTTAGGAATTACAAGGCCAGAGAGGTTAAGTGACCGATCCCAGGTAACTTGGCTCACTGATAGCAGGGCTTGGATATGAACTTGGGTTTGTCTGGCTTCTCTTGCTATTGCCTCCTATGGGGGGGGGGGGTGTATCACGGGAGGCTTCCTGGAGGAAGTGACTTGTGATTCAGGTCTGGCATGAAATGCAATGGAACCAGGTCATCTGGGCTGGAAGCAGAGCTCCTGCACTTCTCACTGCTTGATCTTTGCCAAGTTATTAGACCTCCTTGGAGCTCAGCGTCCTCACCTGCAAAATGGGAAGAACAGGGACCACCTGGGAGAGTCATCGTGATTTGGAAGTGAGTCAGTGTGTGGGGTGGGGGCTCTTAGAAGCTGGGGAAGGGGAACTTGGAATCCGGGGCAATTCCGTGGAAATGGTGTCCTTTAGCACAGGGATCTGAGCCCGGCCCGGCCCGATGCAGGGGACTGGGAGAGCTGACCTTGCCACCTGGAGCCTCTGGGCTGAGGACGGGGTGATGGTGGGGTCATTGCTCCATGGGGACCAGGCTGCAGGGCCGCCTAGCATGCCGGGAGCGGGAGGCCAGGCTGGCTCTCGGCCCAGGCCTGGGCAGCAGCCCGGGGTTTCTGTTCAACAGGGCCTTTGTGTGGTGGCCGCCCCTCTTCCCCAGCCTCTGCTGGTACCATCCTGTCCCCAGGCAGCTGAAGCCCAGCCCAGGAGTGACCAGAATGCTACGGCACAGCCCGCGTCCTGGCCCTGCCCAGTGTCTTTGCCGGGCCACAGCCAGGCCACCCGAGGCTTGGAGGTCCTTGGCTGGGGCCCAGGTGAGGCTGGGCATGTGGCCTCCCCAGGCTGAGGCTGAGAGCTGGAGGCACAGCCTAGTGGGCACAGAGCTTGGGTCTGTGGCGGGTCCTCACTGCAGGGCAAAACCGTGTGCTCACAACTGCCCACACACATGAGGACAAGCCCAAAGACTTCCCAGCCCTGCACACATGGCCTGGTGCCTGCCTCCCTCCCTGACCTTGGCACTGACCTCTCCCCCTCCTTCACTACTCTCCAGTCCCTCTGACAGCCTGCTGTTCCTTAGCCACATCAGACTCACTTGCACCCCAGGACCTTTGCATCACATTTCTCTGTTGAATATTCTTCCTGAGATCTCCATGTCCATGTCTCAGCCCCTTGGAGATGACCTCTCAGGCCACCGTAGCTAGAGTAGTCCCCACCCTCGGTTCCTCTCCTTCTCCACCCTGCTCATTTCTGTTGTACCGCATCTACCCTCTAACTGATCCTGGGCAGTTGTTTATGATCTGTCTTAGGAGAATGTAACCTCCGTGGGGACCAGACCCGTCCCAACCCTTCAGGTCCCAGCATCCAGGAGTGATGCTCAACGAGCACTTGTTGTCAGGAGCTATAGATGGGCAATTTTGAAAATGGATAACGATATAGGAAAAGGAGCTAAAAAACAACACACCCAGGCCGGGCGCGGTGGGGCACGCCTGTCATCCCAGCACTTGGGAGGCTGAGGCAGGAGGATCACGAGTTCAAAGCCAGCCTCAGCAATGGCGAGGCACTTAGTAACTCAGTGAGACCCTGTCTCTAATAAAATACAAAAAGGGCTGGGGATGTGGCCCAGTGGTCGAGTGCCCCTGAGTTCAATCCCCGGTGCCAAAAAAAAAGAAAAAGAAAAAAGAGAACAGCACAGCCCAGGCACAGACCAGCCGCTATGGCTGTGAATGTCTGACCATCTCAGGGAAGAAAGATGGACCTTGCTCATGGCCTTCAGACATGCGACGTCACTAGAGCCCCCTTCTCTGCCGACAGACTGAAGTTACAGGAGCCTGATGCTAAGTCAAAGTGGAGCAAACCCTGGGGGGGGGCAGAAACACATGCCCCCCCACCCCCATCCTGCTGGGAATCTGGGGCGCTCCTCCTTCCTGTCCCATCATGGTGCAGGACAAAGAGCTGATGGAATGGCCAAGATCCAGATTCCGAGCCCAGAATCACTCAGACAAGTCATTTCAGTTATTCGGACAAATCATTTACCCTCTTTGTGCCTCAGTTTCTTCAACCATGAAGTGGGGGTGTGTATTACCTACTTTGGGGGGTTGTTATGAAAAATCCAGCAAGTTAATACTAACAGAGTACTTAGAAGAGTGCCTGCCCTGAGGAAGCACGATATTGTGTAATAAATTAAATAAATAATAACAAATCATATTCAGTGCTTAGTATATACAGGGACGCTTTTTACACAATCACTTAGAGAAATCAAGGAACGGAGATGTTAAGTCACTTGCCCAATACCACTCAGCTTGTAAATGTGGCAATGAATGGGGGGTTCGCACATGAGCATACGGTTCTCTTTGTTTTCCTTCCTTTAATCCAAGTCACTGGTCTCTGTCCCTATGATTCTTATTCAGGGCTGTAGAGGCACAGCGGAGGCGGCTGTTTTATGAGCCTTTTAAGAGATTTTTGAGGGCCCCAGGAGATTTTGATTTCCATCACTGAACTTAAACCACAGCACCCTCCTTGTGAGATGTGGCCCCACTGTAGGGAAGTGACCAGGGAAGAGGATCTGGTTGAAGTAGGAAGCAGGGGGAAGAGGGGCCTCATCTGCCAGCTCAGTCTCCCTCCCTCCCATCCTGCACGGTGGCCCCAGGTCTTCTTGTCATCTTTGGGGCCACCCAGGAACACAGTCTGCCCTCTGCATTGGGTCATTGAGTCCCACCATTTCGGGCATCTGGTGACTCGATGCTGCACTGGGCACTTCCCAGGTGCTTGGCCACTTTTCTATGACTTTCTCTCAACAGAGTTGAGAGTTACCCAGGACAGGCCCTGGTGTCCCCAGTTTACAGGTAAAGGACTCAGGCACAGAGAGGCCCAGTTGCTTGGCCAGGACGACACACCTAGGAAGGATCCCGCTGGCAAATGCCCAGTCCGACTCTGGAGCCTTCTGTCCCCCTCTGGCCATGCTGCCTCTGACCGTGGCTCTCCCGGGCTCCTGGCATCCCTGGGACATCCCCAGGGTGTGCGTTTCCTAGGACACCAAGCTTCCGATTCCAAAGGAATGGGAAAGGGAAGGTGAAGTCCCTTAGTGTCCCCAATAGAACCCCAGGGAGCTGGGGGTTTTCCTCTCTCAGAAAGCTGCCAGAAGTCCCTCCTGCGAGGAGCTAAGCCCAGGACCTGGGTGGCTGCTGGGCGCTGGCAGGAAGCCCGGCACTCAGAGGCCAGGATGCAGGAGGCCCTGGGCTTCGTCCTCGGCCGGGACATTAACATTCCCTCTCACGCCCTCTCCATCTAGCTTCGCGTGCTCCGCTGGCCTCTGCCAGAGCTGCCGCCTATGGGAAAAGCAGTGGCCCCATTGTTTCCTGGGGCATTCCCCAGGCCAGGGAGGGCCGTGCCGGGCTATCAGATGGTGCAGGTGGGCCAGAAACCCCCTGATTTCACAAGAACCTTTCTACTGTGAATTCATTTTTTAGCACTTATTATTCATGCATTGAAGGTAGATTTAAGGTCACATTGTACAACCAAGTGTAGTATTTTATGCATGTAAATAAAATAAACATAAAGCTGTATTCTAGAAGCCCTAGTTCCCAATAAACTGAATTTTCTATTAAACGTGAAAGAAAATGAACAAGGTTTCTTTGGCAAAACAACATGAATTGGTACCAGAAGATCCTGGGTTGATAAAAGGACTGTGGCAGGAATACATTCGATTCTAAATCTTAGGGGCTTACTCCAACTCTGCCCTAACCCTATACCTCTGTAATTTTTGACCAAGCTTATAGGACGAGTTGTTGAGCTTTGTTATGATCTTGTGTGGCACCACCAGGGGGCAGTGTGTAGCAGGGCTGGACCTAGCTTTGAGTCCAAGCAGGGTTAGTCAAGGATGTGTCCCCACAGGCGGCAGAGGAGGGGACACTGCACGTTGTATACTGGTGGCTGGGGGGATTCCTAGAGAAGTCAGCAGAAAGCACCCCGACAATTCTGCAGCATTGGTAGAGTGGTGGCTATGGGGACTGAAGGGGGTTTTCTGCCCTTCCTTCCCTGGCCCGGGAGGACTGTGGTCAGCTCTGGGTGTTGCTCTTAATTAAGAGGTGAAGTGACAAACTAGTGTGTCCAGAGGAAGTGGGGCTGTGGGGAACTTTGCACAAGCATGTCGGCTTATGAATTCAGATGTGGCTCTCAGTCACTGTTTGGGGGGACAGACCATGGGCAAGTAAGTCACAAACACTTTTCTGGGTTCAGATTCCCCACCACCACCCCTTCCCCACAAAACAGAGACAATAAAGTCTACCTTACAGGATGTCAACAGGTAATGTAGCAGGTGCCTGGCCCCACAAAGCCTCAGAAATGACAATTCTCATGACAGGAAATAGTAACACAACGTTACTAATGTTAGTATTTCTATCATCATTGTTATAGGCATCCTTAGTATTGATCATAAATATCTTTATTCATAATAATCATATTGATTGTGTTGCTTTTGATATATATATTTCATATTATATATGATATATAGTATATCTTATATAGAATATTTTGTTACATATCAATCTGTTATGTAATAATTACAATAATGAATATTTTGCATAAGTAATTGTTAATATTTTGTTATTAATCACCATGGTTGGAGGAATAAGACTTATCAGGAAGGGTCTGATCTTCTCCCCTCCTGCTCAAGTTGGAGCCTCGGGGTGCTAGAGCCAATGGAAACGAATTTCTAATTCTAACCACATGGGTTGTGGGGGACCCTGGGGTCCGGCCCCTGGCTTGTAGAGTGTGAGGTTTGAGAAGCGGAGCAGCTGGCCCCAATGGGGGCCCTTGGCCGTGCCACCTGCCTCCCTGCCCCGGGTCTCCCCATCTGTGAAGGGGCAGCGCCGTCTCTGCCGCAAGGTCCCCCGACCCTCTCCGGGCAGCTGGGGCTGGTGTGAAGGCTGTGCCCACCCCTAGGAGTCGGGGCTGTCGGCGTGGATCGGGGGGCAGCTGCACCCGCTGGAGAACGTGCCCCCGGCGCTGGCTGTGCTGCTCGTCACCGTGGTCATCGCCTTCTTCACCGAGTTCGCCAGCAACACGGCCACCATCGTCATCTTCCTGCCCATCCTGGCGGAGCTGGTGAGGATCCTCCTGGGGCAGAGGCGGGTGGAAAGGAGCACCCCTTCCCCGGGGCAAAGTCGGAAATCTCCTCCCTGCTATGGGACCCTCCTCAGGGACCGCCGTGGTCACTGCTGTCTTCCGAAATGCATGCAAGTGTCAGAACCTCAGTGTCATTTTTTTTTAAAAAAAATAGGTTTATTTCTTCAAGAAATGCATAAATATGAGTAAATATGTTCAAAGTGCAAAAAATGCCCTCACTGGGGAAAATGCACCTGCGGTGACATGGAGTTTTCTAAGAAGATATAAATTTCCAAATTTGGATTATGTGGAAAATCTGAGAGTCTAATGACAGGCAAAGCTGTAGCCCCCTCTCAAAAGTAGGGGGTGTCAGCACTATTGAAAATTTGGGCCGAGAATTCTCTGGGGGTGGGGGTGGGGCTGTCCTGTGTGCTGTGGGGGTGTGGAGACCATCCCCGGCTTCTACCCACCAGAGGCCAGTCTAGATAGTTACATTCCAAAATGGCCCCAGACATTGCCAATTATCCCCTGGGAGGACACATCACAACTGATTAAGAATCTCTGCCCTAAAATCACCATCCCTGGGTGGTCTCATCAGAGACAGGCTGGAGCCATTTATCCAGAATCGACCTTTGTTGGGTGAGAGCTGAAAATTCTTCAAGGAACAGAGAGTTCCACCTCACCCAGCTGGTCCCCAGCAGGCTGTGCTACCCATTTAGGAGGTCAGCGGAACCTGACACCAAATCCAGACAAAGAGAGGAGAGGGAAAGGGAGAAGGAGAGGGAGGTGTGTGTGTGTGTGTGTGTGTGTGTGTGTGTGTGTGTGTGTGTGAGAGAGAGAGAGAGAGAGAGAGAGAGAGAGAGAGAGAGAGAGGAGAGAGAGAGAGAGAGAGAGTCCAATCTCACACGTGAACAAAGATGTGAATACTAAAGCGAAGTGAATCCAGGATCATATGCAAAGAACAAGAAATAATCACTATCAGGTAGATGGTATTCTAGGAATTTGTACAAGGATTAGCATCAGGAAACTATCAATGTTGTTTTACATTTAAGCAGATTAAAGAAGACCAAGCCCTATGACTATGTTAATACAATCCTAAACTGACAAAATCAATGTTGCAATTTTACATGGTGTATATATGCCCGGTGTGCAAACAGTAGCACCCTCTTGCCTGCAGCACCTGTTTTGGGTTTTAGTTTGCTTCTTTTATGTATCCTTTTGCAGAGGAGATCACCCTGTACCAGCCCAGAGACACAAGGTATTCTTTTTCAACCGCTGGAGACCATTCCATTCTAAAGGGATAGTTGCTGACGTGTTTAAGCCATCTTGGGCTCATGATCATATGGGTGACTCTAGACCCCTATTATCCAACATGGCTGCCTTGATCTTGCCAGTTCTGCGCACCCTCGAGTACTTTTAGATAAATGACCTACAGCTGAGATTCTTGGATCAAAGAGCATGTGCATTTAAAATGTTAGGTTTAAGCAAATTGCCCTTCAAATCCGCTCCCCAGCTTACCCTCCCACCAGCAGTGTGGGGTGACACCCCTCATACCTTTGCTAAGTGAAGTTGGATTCAGTCAGACCCTTTCCCAGGATCTGAGGGACCTGGCAATAGGGGTGCTGTGGGGGAGGGGAGGGGACCTAGAGCCTGCTCTTGCTGGGAAAGTCTCTGCAGGACATAGTCTCTTAAGTTTTGCTTCTCGTCAGAACCAAAGAGGGTGATGTCAGAGCTTTTTCAGGAAATTTCTGTGCTTTTGGTTGCAGAAACTTCCTAGAGGGGCCCAAATGTCCTATCTTAAGTAAAATGGCAGGGATTGATCAACAAGAATTGCAGGTGAATGGGTCATGTAGGAGAGGTGACAAAGTGGCGCCTGCTGCCTGAGGTCAACCCACAGACAACTTACTCCACAAGTCTTAGAACTGTGGAAATGCTTGCCAGTGGTGCCAACCTGAGCTCTCCTTGTTACTGAAATGCAGCCAGCCCCAACCAAACGTGCCCAGAGGCAGCTGCTGGGATTGTGCTGAGGGCACGGCCAGGTATGGCGCTGTTGTGGCAGTGCCCTGGTTCTCAGCCCCAGTGGCGGCAGCAGCATCACAGGCGAAATTGTGAGAAACGCAGTCTTGGGTTCCACTCAGACCTGTTGGATCAGCTTCTCTGGTGAGGCAGGGCAGCCTTCTGGGTTCTCACAAGCCCCCTGGGCAGTTCCGATGCTCACTCACACGAGAAGGACAGTCGTAGCTAAATCACCCAGTCACTCCCTAATGAAACGGCCATGTGGCCCTGCGATGTCACTGACTTTGGGAACATCTCTCCCTCTTGTCCTGGTCTGCCTGTCCTCTGGTCTGCTGGTGTCTGTCTATACTTCTGGCTGCATGTGTCCCTGTGGTTCTCTGTCACTGGTCTCTATCACTCGTGTGGTTGCTCGGTGTCTGTCTGTGTCTTGGTCCCCTCCTGGCCCAGGCCATCCGCCTGAGAGTGCACCCGCTGTACCTGATGATCCCGGGCACGGTCGGCTGCTCCTACGCCTTTATGCTCCCCGTCTCCACGCCCCCCAACTCCATCGCCTTCGCCTCCGGACACCTGCTGGTCAAAGACATGGTGAGTCTGGGCGCTCCTAGCCGCAGCCTGGGAAGCAGGAGGAAGGGCCCCAGGCAGTGGGCAAAGCATCCAGGCTGCGCCCCATGCCCTCCACTGGCTCCCCAATCTCAGAACAGCTGTTCTGGATGAGGCTGAGGACAGATGTCAGCCAACACTCTGGGGTGAGGCTCATGCTGAGACCATTCCAGCAAACACTGCCAGTGACTGCTCTCCACAGTTTGCTTCAGGGACAAGGGACCTGCGCCTCTCTGGGCACTGCTCTTTTCTTGGTTGTTTGACCAACAGCTCCGTGCCCAGAATCTTTAGGACAGAGGGGCACAGACACGCGCTGGGACTTAGGGGTGGGCTTCAGTGCCCAGGAGTGAGACAAAGGAAGCAGAAGCCTGTGGGTGGGCTGGAGGAGCCCACCATCTTTGAGTGGGGCTTCCGGTCCCCCTCTCCCCAGCTCCAGGCTGCACCGACTGTCCCTCCCTCCCTCCCTCCCGCCTCCCTCCTCCAGCATCCTTCTCCCTCCCCACTGCCTGGAGCATTTGTTCAGCGTCCTGAGCTGACACTGCCAAGAAGAGCGATCAGCTTAACTAGGCATGAGACCCCAGCAGGGTAGTGGAGAGAGAGGGATCAAGAGTGAGACTCAGAAAACAGCAGGGAGGAGGGGGCTGGTGCATTCTGCGTTCTGACCACTGGGGGCAGCAGCGGGGGCGAGGCTGGGAGACCCTAGACAAGGCGAGCAGATTTTTTTAAAAAATGGGGTTTTAAGCAGGGCAATGACGTGGTTGAACTTCTGTCTTTAAAAGGCGACTTTGGCTGCTGAGTGGTCAGGGCAGGGGGGATAGTGTGGAGCAAGAGGAGTCAGAGTGGGGGGCAGACACGCAGACTGCACGGATTCGGAGAGCAAAGAGACAGCGAGAGAAGCAGAGAGCCCCCAGGGACTGGGTGCGTGACGCCAGAGACCACCAGAGACAGCCCCTCGCCTGCAGCTGCCCAGCTGCAGGATCTGCTCCCCCGGTTGCCAATCAAAGGAGCCAATGTGGGAGCAGCAGGTTCCCAGGACCCCGGGAGACCCACCCCTCTCCAAGACCCCACACTTTGGCCACTCTCTCCTCCAAAGGTACCAGGGGCTTTCAGACCCCCTGGAACTGAGGCAGGGCAGCGACAGCACAACACCGTTGTCCTGACCTCAGTTTGGCATTCCCTTCAGGATGACATATGTCCCTTCCATGAACCATCGTGGCCATGTTCTCCAACAACTTTATTAAATTGACTTCATGTGCTTTCTTTTTTTTTTTTTTTTTTTTTTTTTGTGGTACCAGGGATTGAACTCGGGGGCACTCGACCACTGGCCACATCCCCAGCCCTTTTTTGTATTTTATTAGAGACAGGGTCTCACTGAGTTGCTAAAGTGCCTCGCCATTGCTGAGGCTGGCTTTGAACTCGCGATCCTCCTGCCTCAGCCTCCCAAGTGCTGGGATTACAGGCGTGCGCCACTGTGCCCAGCACATGTTTTTTTTTTTTTTTTTTTTTTTTTTTTTTTTTTTTTTAAGCTTAAATAAGAGTATTTAAAAAGAAGTTTCCCATGGCTGGGGTTGTGGGTTAGTGGTAGAGCACTTTCCTATCATGTGTGAGGCACTGGGTTCGATTCCCAGCACTACATATAAATAAGTAAAAATGAATAAAATTAAAGTCCATCAACATCTAAAAATTTTTTTAATTTAAAAAAAAAAAGTTTCCAGCACATGTATATGTGGGAAACGGGTATTAGATGCAGTGGAAGGTAGGTCTAAAAATAAGTGCAAAGAAATTTTAAAAAAATAGTGACATTGTCCCTGAGAGCAGCAGCCTGCAGCAGGCCGAGGAGGAGCCTGGCGTGGTGGGGGAGGGGAGGCCCTGGGGGCACCCGAGGGGGCTTTCTCTGTGGCAGTAGGCTCCCTTGAGAGCATTGAAAAGGGAACATCTTTGTCCCCACGTGATCCAAGCCTGGGTAACACTAAGGTGAAGCAAGCAGAAAACCCGTCGGGAAAATGGGCGTTTTCAACCCAAGGGGACCCAATGGCCCTGGAGACTCCAGGGAGGAGGTGCGTGGGCAGGTGCTGTCCAGCTACTTCGAGAGGTGGACTCCCCGGGAGGAAAATGCTTCTCAATAGACCTTCTATTGATGAAGGCACAGCCTTCTCTGGACCTGCAGAGTGTGTGTGTGTGCGTGTGTGTGTTCGTGTGTGTGTGTGTGTGTGTGTGTGTGTGTGTGTAGACCTATGTTGCACATGTGTGTATGTGGGGAGGGCCGTCATGATAAAACAAGACTGTTTTCAGTGGTGGGATCTGGGGGCCCCGACTGCTCTAGGCTCTGGGTGGGTGACTTCCTGTCTCCGAGTCCAGGTTTCCTCATCTGTATGCTGGGTCTGTGCTGACCCCTCCCTCAGCCTCGGCTCCGTTTCAGGTGCGGACAGGTCTCCTGATGAACGTGATGGGTGTCCTGCTGCTCAGCGTGGCCATGAATACCTGGGCTCAGAGCATCTTCCAGCTGGGCACCTTCCCGGATTGGGCCGACATCCACGCAGCCAACATCACAGAACTGCCACTCACCTTGACCAACAACACGTTTCAGACCCTCTGAGCCTTCCTGGGGGATTCCCTTTGGGCTGGGCCCTTCCAGAGGACTGTCACTATTACTTGCTGCTAGGACCCTACAGGATGATCAAGCAATTCTTTTTTGTATGCAGCAGAGCAAGGATAACCTCCAGTGGTCCACTTGGGCCTGCAGGTTCTGTTGTCCATGATCCCTTCCCTTCCTCTCTCATGCAGTTCAAGGCCCAGGTAACTCCCAGGTCGCTACCTGAGAACAAGCCCCAGCATCTGTGAGCTCTTCTGTGGTAGGATGCCAGAGAGCCCAATTTTAGGCACGCTAAGCAAATCTAGAATGGAGTTTGTCTTGTACGCTGGGAGGAGAGGCCCTCCACCCCTGTGAGCACAGCTAACTCCATCCCCAGTGGACAGTTGTAGGTCTCTCTGGAGAGACCATCTTATCTCTAAGGACTCGTTTGGGGAGAGGCTTTGAGGCTGTGAAGTTCTAGGCCAGATGCTGATGCTATTCCTGGCTGGGGTGGGTTCTGCCCAGCTGGTGCCCGCTCTGGGACAGCTGTTTGGCCATTACCCCTGTGAACACCCAATAGCCAGAGGTTGTTTTTGATCCCTAGAGACAACTGATGGCTTCCAGAGGCCATGGGGACTGTGCAGAGTCCCCTTGCTGTTTCTCCAGGCTCCCAGGCACACCAAGGGGGTCCAAGAAGCCCCAGCCAACCCTTCCACCCAAGATCTCTGGCTTTCTCCTCTTGGAACTGATTCAGTTTGGCCATAATTCTGGGGTCAGGCCAAGCCTGGGCCCTGCCCTCTCCCAGGTGGCCCATGGCCCCTCCATCCAAGACCCTCCTACATGGGGCCCCCAGGGGCCTCTGTGGCAGGGGGGTCATCACCCATTTCTTGTCCCAGAAACTGGTTGCTATCTCCCCACCCCACCCCAGGTGGTAAGGATGTTTATTCAGCAAAGACCACATTTGGCAGGGGGAGAGAAAGGTCTACAGATAAATCAGGGCCTTGTAGGTGGCCAGGGTAACAGGCCTTCCCTGAGCAGGTGGCGGAGCTGGGCAAGTGGAGGCTGGCAGCCTCCCCTCGAGGCAGCCCTGTGAGCAGCAGGGTGCTCGGGCCAGCAGACCCCGCAGGAGGGAGAGGCAGCCAGCAGCAGCAGAGGCCCCGGTGGGGGGCTGGGACCTCCCACTTCCCCTTCCTGCTCCCTGAGGCTGCGTTCCCTGCCAGCACCCAGGGACAGAAAGAAGGCTGTGTATGTACAGCTCATAGTCAGGGGTGTTTCCCTGAGAGCAGGGCCGGGCCCCTCTGAGCCGCAGGTGGGGCTCCACTTCCTTCCCCGGGGCAGTCAGTATTTAACTACAGCTGATTGGGGTTGGGTGGCCCTGATCCCTAAGGTGGGATGGTGAGAGGCTCATGCACGGAAAAACCCATGGACTTGTAACCAGAGGAATCATGACTCAAATACTTCTGATCAAAAATGCTTCAAAATAAAGAATGTTAATCAACACTGGCTCGGGAGATTCTTTGCCTTTCTGAAAATGAGAGAGCCACAAATCCCCAAATTCCTGGACCTCATGGACCTCTCTGGCTTCACTTGCTACCTCTCCCCTCCTCTACTCCAGACACTCAAACTCTCCTGCCTCAGGGCCTTTGCACATGTGCTGTTCCCTCTGCCTAGAACACTCTGTACCCAAATATATGCTTGGCTCCTGCCCTCTCTTTATTCACATCCTTGCTCAGGTGTCATCCTTGTTACTGTCCACCCTCTTACTCCGCCCCATTCATCTTCTTAGCACTCAGGATGCCAAATCATATATCTCCTTGTTTATTTGCTTTCTCTCCTTCCAGTATATATACTTAAGAAATACAAATTTTATTTGGTTCACTGCTACAACTCTGGCACACAGGCCAGCTCTGCCACACACCGCATGTTCCGTAAGTATCTGGCATGCGGATCTTGGCCTCTCGTGGGGTCTTGATCTGGTTCATTTCTTCTCCCATTTATTCACCCAACAAATGTTTATTTAGAGTCTGTGACGTGCTGGTTCACTGTCCCCGCCTGTGTGGAACTTCCATTCTAATAGGAGGGACAGGCAACAGGAAGATAAATAATAGAAAAATGACTCTGAGTCATGATTCAGGCTAAGAAGAAAATGAAATGCTGCCGCGTGGGGTAAGGCGATCAGAAGCCCTCGCGGTCTTCCCTGAGGAGGCAGCCGGGGACAGGGATGGACAGTCATCCAGGGGATCATGGCAACGTGGGAGGCAGAGGGAAGGCGGTGGGTGGGGCTCTGTGGGAAGGTCCCGCCCAGTGGGACCTCTGAAACTCAGAGGTCCAGCTTCTGCCCCTTCTGACTGGTGACAGCCCTCTCCGCAGCTCCCCATAGGAAGCAGTGCCTTCTGGTCCCTCCCTGGGACCGGGACCGCCCTCAGTGGAGGTCCCTGGCCCTGATGCTTAAGGGCTTCACTGTTCTTAGCAAGAGAGAAGACCTGGGGACAGGGGACCTGGGGACAGGGGGCCTGGGGACAGAGGACCTGGGGACAGGGGGCCTGGGGACAGGGGACCTGGGGACAGGGAGCTTGGGGACAGAGGACCTGGGGACAGGGAACCTGGGGACAGGGGACCTGGGGGCAGGGGACCTGGGGGCAGGGGACCTGAGGAGGGAGGACCTGGGAACAGAGGATCTGGGAACAGGGGACCTGCGGTCAGAGACCTGGGGGCAGGGGACCTGGGGGCAGGGGATCTGGGAACAGAGGATCTGGGACAGAAGACCTGGGGGCGGGGGCAGGGCAATACTGCGGAAGCAGTGGGGGGGATGCTGAGTCATTGGAAATGTGCCAGGGGTTCTCTGTGTCACACAAGGAGCAAAGGCCTAGGAAGGACAAAAGCAAGCAAACAAAAGAAAATGAAAGCAACCTGTTTATCTTTTCTGCATAACAAAGCACTCCGAACTCTGGCCTTGAGCCGATCTATTGGCTCATTTTTCTGCATTTGGACAGCGTCCTGCAGGGATGGCTGGTTCTGGCTCTTTGAGATGTGGTTGGAGTTAAGGAGCTAGCTGGCCGACTTGTCTGTGATGGCCACAGGTGCCCCAGAGTCCCTCTTCAGGTGGCTTCTCCAAGATCTATGCAACAGTGTACCTCAAGGACAAACGCTAAAGTCCAACAACGTTAACTCTGCCACAGAATTAGCCTGGTTCAAGGGCGGGAAAGAGACCCCACGCGGTGGTGGGGTCAGTGGCATCCAACAGGGAGGTCAGAAAGGCCCAGCGGGCTGGTGGGCCGCCGTTTCTGGAACTCTCCTCCACGGCCCTCTGGAGAAAAATAAGCAAGAATATGAAATGCAACTTGGAAAAGGATATTTCTAGATGGCCAAAGGGTCATGAAGAGATGGCCGGACACACATGTTTGTAATCAGGGAGATGCAAATTAAAATAAGGGAGAACAAAACGTCAGTCAGATGGGCAGAAACCCCACAAGTGGGTACCAAGCGGTGGGGGGATGTGAGGGAACAGGCCTCGTGCTCTGCAGGCCAGCCGGCTGGGCCAGGGAGCCTGCCGGAGATCGGCAGTGACCAGGGGAGTCGATACCTGTGCTCCCTGGGACCCAGTCACCCTGTTGCTGGGTTTACAGCCCAGCCAGCTGCCCCACTGATAGCTGGACTTGGGCGGATGGGCCACCTCCCTTATGGAAATTTCCATGAGGAGCAACCAGGTTTCATTTTCCCCAGGCAGGAGCCAATCAGCTTAAAGGTTGCTCTGTTCCAGGCAGAAGCCAATCGGCTTAAAGGTCACCCTGTTTACTGGGAAAAGAACCAATAGCGTTAAAGGTTGCTCAGGCACACCCCCCACCAGAAATCCCTACTTAAGTCCCTGCCTGCCTGGAGCTCAGACAGGACAGCTCCTCCCTGCGGAGAGGAAGCAGCCACTGTAATAGCTCCAGACCCACCCTCTCCAGCCCGACGGCAGCTGCCCCAGCCGACAGCTCCAGAGACCACAGCCAGCACAACCAGGCACTGACCCTCCATCCAGAGCTTGCACACTTCCCTCTCCCTGACTCCTCTCTCCCCATACTTCTTCTACCTCTGACCAGCCATAAAGATTGGTGAATAAATCTCTTGGCTGCACGGTTGTCTCCGGTGTGATTTTTGCCCTTCACCCATGGGTTCCTAAAGAGACAATGTTGTAAGGCCACTCTTCTTGAGTCTTTGGGGAGCTGTGGCTACCTAGGTGACCAGCACTGGGGAAGCGCCACACACCCAAAGAGCTACGAGCCCTCAGCCATGCGTCAGACACATGCACACTCCAGTATTGGTGTCAAACAGACACAGAGTCAAGAGGACAGAGGAATGGGAGCTGGGGCAGGAGGGAAAAGCCAAAGGTGAAATGAAAGTCACTGGACAGGGGCCAGGGGGCTACGCCGACTCCACCCCCAACATGCTGTGAGACCTTGAGGAGGTCTCTACATGATTTTGGACTTTCCTAATCTGAGAAATGGGAGCACATGGTCAGGGTCTCAACAGGAAATAGAAAACAAACTGGCTAGTTTGAGGAAAGTTCATAAACAATCTATTTACAACTTATGAACAGAGAGCAGGCAGGTGGCAAGAGAAAGTGGGGGGGGGGGGTCCCAGGAGGGAAGCAGGGCTGGGGCGGCAGCACCCCCAGCCCTAGGCCTCCAAGGAGACATCTGTCCCAGCAGGAGCTGGTCTAGGGGCACAAGGAGCCCAGGATGACTCTGCAGGGAGGGAGCTGCCCGAGGTCTCCTCTCCCTCCCTCCGGCAACCCCCCTGCCCAGGGAGTCAGGAGAAGCATGCGCGATGTGTGTGGACAGCAGCCCCCGCCTTCGCGGATGGGTTCCGAGAGCCCCAGCGGATGCCTGAAATGGAGGATGATATCAAACCCTGCATATACTATGTTCTCCCTCTATACACATGTCTAGGAGAAAATGTAATTTATAAGTTAGGCACAGTAAGAGATTGACAGTAATGACTAAGATAAAAATAATTTAAGACTTGTGAATTGTTTCTTTCTGAGATTTTCCAATGAATTGTCATGGTGGATGATGAAACCCAGGGAGCAAAGCTGTGGATAAGAAAGGAAGAGAGAGGGATTTTTAGCAATGGGTTCACAACTCGGCGAGTCCCACATCTAACAGGGGAGGCTGAGACTCGAGGAGTTGGAGTTGGCATCTAAAGGCCATCTGCTGCGGAATCCCCCCAACTCCCAGGTCAACCTTTTGTTCTATTCAGACCTTCCACTGATTGGGCAAGACCCACCCCCATCCTGGAAGGCAATCTGCTTTACTCAAAGTCCATTTATTTTAAGTGTTAATCTCATCAAAAATATCCCCACAGAAACATCTAGAATAACCTGGGACCGAATATTTGGCAACCAACAGAACAGAATGTAATGAGTCTTCAGTGCAGCCTAGCCAAGCCCACTCTGGGGCCCAGGGTAAGGAGGAGCTGGGAGCAAGTGCAGAGAAAGAGACCACACAAACATGGTGAAAGGCTTTAGTCACTAGCAGAGGTCCCAGGCTCTGGATCTGGCCCTCAGTCAGACTTATTCCCCACCCCTGCCAGTGAGTTTTAAACTATTAATGGGTTGCTCCCCCCTTATTTTCTTTCTTTCCTTTTCTTCCTCCTTCCTCCCTCCCTCCCTTCCCCTCCCTCCCTCTTTCATTTTCTCTTTCTTGCTTGCTTGCTTGCTTGCTTGCTTTCCCAGGGATCGAACCCAGGGCCACTTAACCACTAGCAACAACCCCGGCCCTTTTTATTTTTTATTTTGAGATGGTGCCTCACTAAATTACTGAGGCTGGCTTTGAATCTTCGATCCTCCTGCCTCAGCCTCCTGAGCTGCTGGGATTACAGGCATGCACCCAGCTGGGTTGCTCATCTTTAAAGCTCAGATTTCACTTAAAAATCTGGATTTTTACTTCTCTTGGGAAAGAAAGCACCACAAGATCTAGCAAAGTGGGGACCTCATGCCACCTGGCGACAGTGGCTGGGAGCTGAGGGGAGGGATGGGGGAGCAAGGACTGTCACCTACCCCAGTCCCCAGTTGCTTGCCATCCCACCCTGGGTCCCTTCTTCCCACTCTGCCACCTTCATGGCTTGGGAAGGCTCTAGAACCTAGGATCCAGATTACACGATCTGGAGGGTCTTTCTTGGCTTCAGTGGTCCCTGGAGGCACAGCCAGGAGCCGCACTGCCCAGTGGAACTGTCTGAGATGATGGGGGCGGCTGGCAGCTGCCCGGCCCAACACAGAAGCCACTTGCTAAGTGTGGCCACCGAGCACCTACAATGTGGCTGGTTTGAATTGAGATATGTCACGGTATAAAACGCCGACCAGATTTTAGAAACTTAGCATGAGAACTACAAACGGGAACGGTCCAATTAACAATATTTTATATTTTTCACTTATGAAAGGACATTTAACATTTAAAAGGATACTATTTTGGATATATTAGATTGAATAAAAGAGTTTTACTGAAATTAACTTCGTTTTGTATGAGGTCATCAGAAAATCACATCGCGTGACTCCCATTCCCTTTCTGTGGGTGGCACTGTCTGCGTGCTAAGATTTTCACCCCCTCTCTGCCTTCCCAGACCATCTGGATGGTGCCCTCATTCTATACCCACAAGCTAAGACACTCAGTGACACCAAGAGTTTACGGACCTCTGCTTGGGATTCTAGACCAGCTCCGCAGAGAGAGCCAGGGTCACTCACTTCCCCTCCGTCTCATGCCTCTGAATCCTTCACCCAGAAATTCCCCTAAACAGGGCTGCTGCTGGTTTTGATGATTCAGAGCCCCTTCCGGATGTGGTGGGCCTTGAGGTCAGGCCAGCCTTAGATGGGCAGGGGTGTCTGCCCACATATGCCAAGAAAAGCCAAAAATACCTTTTGCTCTTTGCTTTCCCAGGTCGCCAGTCCCCAAATCCAGAGGCCTTTTGGAAACAGCTAAATGGTTCTTAACCAATCAGCTCTCTGGCTGTATTGTGGAAACTGGGCCAGTGCCCAAGCACAATGCCTTGACTTCCCTATGTGCTGGGACCCAGGTGAGGGTGGCCCAGAGGACGTCACAGAGGCCTGCACAAGCAAGTCCAAGCAGCCCGGAGCTCATTCATGCCGAGCTTCCAGCCCAGGTGGGAGAGAGCAGGGTGTGAGCCTTTATCTACTGCTTACTGAACACTCCACACATTATCTCACTGAGTCCTCAAATGATCCTAAGAAGTAGGTAATACATTCTCTTTGCTATAACAGAGGATGCACAAGTTCAGAGAGGCACACTGTGTTGCCCAAGGTCACACAGCACTGTAACTGGCACAGCTGGCATTTGAGTTCATGTCTGCTGCCCACAGCCCAGGGCCCCTGCAGTTCACCAGGTGAGCACCCCCACAGCCCCCCCACCCCCGCTCCCTGCAGCCAGACAGCCATAAAGCAGGCCCAACTGCTGCCTCTGCAGAGGGTGCAGGTTGGTGGCCCTCGTGCTGGCTTTGGCCCTCGCACCTGATGGATGGATCGGTACTGTCCTGTTTCTTCTTCTTTTTTATTAATTGCTGGCTTTTAAAACTTGGAGAGTTTTACATATACAGGGGGATGACTGGCATCTTTGGGAAAATTGGAAAATCTGCTGATGTCGGGTCTTGTTTCTGGAGCTGAGGGGCAGCTGCCTTTTCCAAAGGAGCCCACACTTCACAGTTCACCCCGTTCCTGTGAGACCTGCCTTGTGCCTGAGCTGCCCTGCCGGCCCCGCAGGCTCACGGGTTGCCGCCCGGGCGACTTTAGGTGCCTGCCTCTTGCACATGTGGAGGCTCCAGGCTTCCTGGGGGAGCTCATGGCCCGAGAGTGTAGGCCTTCTGAGGGTCTAGCCACAGGCGTCTCATTCAGGCACTGAGTGACCAGGAGATGTTGCGTCCCTCATCTGGAGGCAGGACGCTCCTCTTTAGATCTAAGCAAGTTAGCCGGGCGCGGTGGCGCACGCCTGTGATCCCAGCACTTGGGAGGCTGAGGCAGGAGGATCGTGAGTTCAAAGCCAGCCTCAGCAATGGCGAGGCACTTAGCAACTCAGTGAGACCCTGTCTCTAAATTAAAAAAAAAAAAAAAAAATACAAAAAGGGGCTGAGGATGTAGCCCAGTGGTCAAGTGCCCCTGAGTTCAATTCCTGGTATTCCCCCCACCCCCCCCCCAAAAAAAAAAAAAAAAAAGATCTAAGCAAGTGACCCAGGGAACATGTCCTTTTAAGGGAAAAATGACAGGCAGTCTGGAATACCACCGGGCTATGTCGCCTTTGGGTCCATCCCAAGGGGAAGGGGACAGGGGGTTCATGAGCGGTCTCCTGGGGAGAAAGCCCTGCTGACAGTGGTGGGGACAGAGATGCGGGGAGAGATGTCTCTATCCCAGGTGGGACTGGCTTTCAGAACAGCCTGAAAGTGACAGCAGCATAAGGTACATTCAGGTGATTGACATTTATTGAGTGCCTTCTGTTTGCAATGCCGGATACACAGCAAGGTATTATTCCCTCCAACGCAGTAGGACAGTGGACAGGTGCGGTGGCTAGTCAGACCTCTGGTCTTAGCAGGGATCCCACTGTCTCTGCTGGGTTCTCAGCCACCCCTCAAGAGTTAGGGACCAGGCAATAACAGGGGGCACAGGGACAGGGAGAAAGGGGAAGCAGAGCAGAGCTCTTTGTCTTGCACTACTGTGAATGAGCTGTGCGCTTTCTTTGAACCTCGGTTTCCTCCTCTGTAAAATGGGGCAAAGTCTACCTTCCTGCTAGTGGGATTACAGATATTTCTTGGGAAACTTCTCTCTCTCCTCCCACGCTTTCCACAGGCCCTCTGTACGGGGAGAGGATGAGGCAGCTCTCCCAACCCCCGGGAGGTGGGTCCCAGGCGGGGCGGGACAGGAGCCAGGAGGGCTTAAGGGTGGAAAAGCAGAAGCAACAGGGTTTCTCCCATGGCCTCTCCACCTGCAACCACTGCCAGAGACTGACGGCCACTCAGGGACCATGAAGGGCCTCTGTGGAGCTGCTGAGCACCTCATCAGGACTGGGTAGGTCTGGGGACTTTGGACAGTGAGGGTCACAGGGGAGAAAAGGTCAGCAATCTGTTGTGAAGAGTATGAGCCCAGTCCTCAAGGTCTTCCATTCCCTGGCTGTGTGACCTGGGGTCCATCCTCCCCTCTCTGAGCCTCAGTTTCCCCATCTGTGAAGTGGGGATGACAATAATGTCTATGAAGCTGTAGCGGGAGTTGAATAAGAAAATGCACGCATAGGGCTTGGCTCAAGGAAGCACTTGGTAAATGTCATTTATAATTCCCAGCACGGAACTTGGCTCCCAGTGCGACCTAGTACTGGTTTTTATACAGTTAGATGATTAGCTAGTATTTCAACAGCTACCCTGTTCCAAACACTAGTTAGACGGCAGGAGGGGCGTTTAGTCCCACAACCAAATGCCTTCAAGGGCCAGGATGGGAGTGTGCTGGTAGGCCCCTGGGGTGCTCGCAGCCCTGTACCCTGAAGAGTGGGGCCCAGCCTGCAAGGGTGCGTCCCTGTCACCGGGGCAGTGGAGCTCAGCTCTGGCCACCTGTGCAAAGGTAGGAACCCTGACCCAGATGCTGTCATTTCTCAAGAGAAGCTAGAAATACCAATTTCAATGTGAAACATCCTAAATCCAGATGAAGGCAGTTCACACACACATGGCGTGGACCAAAACAAAGCAAATTTGCACACTGGATTCAGCCCTCAGGACCCCAGGATGTGGCCTCTGTTCCAGTCTCCCAGGCCTTGCACGTCACAGCGTGTTCAGGTCCCCCACACCTGTTTCCTCAGGGAGCAGTCAGAGTGCAGGACCTTCTCATGCTCTGCTCCTTCTGTTAGGGACCCCCAGCTTCCCTTCCCCATGTAAGAAATGACACCTGTTCTTCCAGCCCCAGCTTAAATATCACCTCTTCCAGGAAGCCCTCCTGACATGACCCTCCACCTTCTCCACCCCAGTGCAGATCCAGACTTACCAGGCCTGAGAGTCCTTTTATAGTGGACTTACACTCTAATGTCCTGTCCACATCTCCCCAATTTAACTGTGAACTTGTCCTGTGTGTGGCCCGTGACTTAATTCGCCTCGGTGCCCAACATTCATACAATTATGTTTTACCTCTTCTTTGCCTTCAAGCGTCCATCACCTTCTCCAGCATCCTGTCGTCAGATTTATGAGCACCCCTACATATCAGACGCTATTCTAGGCACCTGGAATGTATCAGTGATGGAAATATACAAAGTCCCTGCCCTGAAGGAGTTGATAGATAATAGCTCATGCGGTGCTTATGATGTGACCAAAATGACCCTAGGAGACACATACTTTTATAGTACCATTCTACAGATGAGAAAACTAAGGCACAGCTGGTGGGTGGTGGAGCAGGGAATTGAATCGGAACAGACCAGAGAGGGTGCCCTCAATCCTTGCTCCTCGTATTTCGGATGATATTGCTCAAAGGTGTGCACGCCTTATCTGGCTATTACCATCATTTACCCATTTCCTCTGCCTGCCCACCAGCTCGCAGGTCCACCTTCCTTGCCCCTAGATTATAAAGGAGATGGCGAGGGCCACAAGGACTATGAATGACCTCAAGTGAAATAGATTCAGTTTCTGTCTCTCCCCCTCCCCCGCCACTCCTCGATCATTCTCCCTTTTATCTGGGCTTCCTGCTCCATGGCTCTTTCTTTCGGGCCAGTTGTCCTCCCAAGGCTGTGATTAGGGGTTCAGGCAGCCCAAACAGGAGCACCCAAGTTCTCAGGAGCTGCGCGGAAACTGGGCTCCTAGTGTGAGCAAGCGTGAACAAGCCTGGGGAGAGCTGTGATTGGTTCAGCTTTATCACGTGGGTAGGAGGGGTAACTCTGATTGGTCCATCTGGAACGTTGGCCTGCTTCTGTAGAAACAGGGTGGAGTCTGCTAGCAGGCGGTGGGATTGAGGGGCAGGGCCGTTGACAGACCCACCAGCGCCCCTGATGGAGGGTCCTCCTATTTCCGTGTGTGCAGGTGCAGGTTCTGGCAGTTGGGGATCCGAAAGGTCCTTGACCCAGTGCAGGCTGCCTGGGATGCCTTCTCCCAGCCTGTCCCCGCCAGCTGTGGCCAGCTGCTGACCCAGCTCCTCCTGTGTGCTTCCCTGGCTGTGGCTGCGGCAGAAATGGCTTATCACTGGCTGGTCTCTTCGTGGCTTGATCCTTCGGGACCCTCGGGCATCATAGCCAC
This sequence comes from Tamias sibiricus, assembly GCA_025594165.1. Lineage (NCBI taxonomy): Eukaryota > Metazoa > Chordata > Mammalia > Rodentia > Sciuridae > Tamias > Tamias sibiricus. Next base: position 165,193,380 of record CM046659.1, read on the forward strand.
TGTCTGTGGACTCCTGGTCTTCCTGGGCCTGGGCTTGGTACCCCCAGTCCGCTGCCTGTTGGCGCTCAGCGTGCCTACCCTGGGCACGGAACAGGGACGCCGGCTGCTCCTGTCCTACAGTACTGCCACCCTGGCCGTTGCTGTGGTGCCAAATGTCTTGGCCAACATGGGTGCAGCTGGGCAGGTGCTGAGGTGCGTCACCGAGGGCTCCCTGGAGAGTCTGCTCAACACCACTCACCAGCTGCACGCTGCGTCCGGAGCACTGGGCCCCACGAGCCGATCGGGCAGCAGGGGCCTGACATTTGAGAGCCAGGGAAATGGCTCTGCCTTCCGGCTTCACATGCTCAGGGTCACTCAGGGGATCCTGGAGGACTTCTCTGCCCTGGAGTCCCTGGCCCGGGCAGCAGCACTGGGGACTCAGCGGGTGGTCACAGGAATGTTTATGCTGGGCCTGGTGGTGGAATCTGCCTGGTACCTCCATCGCTACCTGACTGACCTGCGGTTTGACAACATCTATGAGACACGACAGCTGACCCGGCAACTGGCCCAGGCCCAAGCCACACACCTAGTGGCTCCTCCACCCCTCTGGCTACTCAGAACAGCCGGGTGGAAGCTGTCACAGGAGGAGCTGCTGAGCTGTCTCCTAAGGCTGGGGCTACTCACCCTGCTTCTGGTGGCCACAGCTGTGACAGTGGCCACAGACCACGTAGCCTTCCTCCTGGCACAGGCGGCAGTGGATTGGGCTGAGAAGTTGCCTGTTGTGCCCGTCACGCTTATGGTTAAGTATGATGTAAGTACAGGGAGGGGAGACGACATAGGTCAGTCCCGGGAAGGAAGGGGTAGCCTTGCTGATCCCTGGACTTGCAGAGCTGGGCATGTGGCACACACCTGTAATCCCAGCTACTCCAGAGGCTGATGAAGAAGGTTCACAAGTTCAAGGCCAGCCTCAGCAACTTAGCAAGACCTGTTTCAAAAAGGCTGGGGTGCAGCTCAGTGGCAGAGCATCCCTGGGTTCAATCCCTGTACTGGAAAAAACAACAAAAAAAAAACCCACTTGACATCAATTACATTTACTCGCCTGCAAATCATAGACCTTGGATAAGCCATGGGGTCTGGGCATCAGCAAATGAGCCCATCTGATCCCCACAAGAGGCCTAGGAGGTGGTTCTGTTTTTACCTCCTGTTGTGGGTACAGATGCCAAGACCCAGAACCCTTAAAATAACTTGCCCCGTGGGAGCAGCAAAACATTTTAGCCTTAATTCCTGCATTTGAGTTACACACCACACAAAAGATGCTTAATAAATAGTCACTATTACTAATAGTTCACACCTGGGTAGGAATGGTCTAGACCACTAGCCAGCCAGCTGTGGCTCTCAGGGCTAATCCAGCTGGCTTCCTGATTTTGTAAATGGAGTTTTATTGGAACATAGCCTTCCATCTGTTGTGTATTACCCACAGTTGCTCTGCAAAGGCATAGCTGAGAAGACAGTAGAGACTATAGGGCCCCCAAAGCCACAAGTTACTATTTTAATAAGGATATATAAAACATTTCCTATCACATTACTCTTGGATATATTTACTATCGGATCAATATTTGTGGTTTCCAATCTTTTCCTTTTCTTTTTCTTTTTTCTTTTTTATTTATTTATTTTTTTTTACTAGTAATTGAACCCAGAGGTGCTTTACCTCTGAGCCACATCCCCAACCCTTTTGTAATTTTCTTTTTTTGAGACAGGATCTTGCTAAGTTGCTTAGGGCCTCACTAATTTCCTGAGGCTGGCTTTAAACTTGCAATCCTTCTGCCTCAGCTTGCTGAGCTACTGGGATTATAGGCATGTGCCACCATGCCCAGCTTGTATTTTTTTATTCTTAATAGTAAGATCACACACAAAAGCCTATTGCACAAAACACACCCAAATTTCAGACCCTGAGCTAATAATGTTAATAACTTATATTTATCAAATACTTATTATATACTATAAATTATTTTTCAAACTGCAAGAAATCAATTTAGGTGATCATGACCTAAGTTAAGTTGTCTTTTTTTTCCCTTATGAAATAGACTAGAAAATTATGAGAGTATATTGCAGGTGATAAGGCTATGTATGTTTTGTGAAACTTTTCATTAATTATAGTATAATCTGTGCTTGGAAGATGCTGAAAAACGCATTTCCTACCATAGGTCACAGGAAAGAAATGTGTCAGGGAATGGTCTAAGTGAGTTCCCTGATTTACATAGATTTCATTCATCATATCTAAGATGCTATCAATTCCAAGTCACACTCTTGTTTTATCTATCAACAAAAGAGAAAACGCTATCCATTAAACCTTGACTCAGTGCTTTCTTTTCACTTAGAATTCCAATTATATTCATGTAAAATAGTTCGCTTTTATTTAACAGAGACTTATTTCACCGTGTCTCTCTCATGCACACATAAAAGAAAAAACAGAAAGTAATTTGTAAGTTTTCCTAAGATGTCCTTCCACCCAAGCCCAAACCTGAATGACGCTGGCCAACATCTCTGTGTCTTCGGGAGTGCTGGTGACGCCCCACCATTTTGTCCAGCATTACTGACCAAGCTTGGGCTGTCTGTCTGCAAGTGTTGACGCCGGTGCTCTCTGACCCTCTGGGGAAGCATTGTGGGCACAGCACTCCTCCTTGCTTTGGCTGTTTCTCTCTTCCCAGGCCTTTGGGAGTTTCTTCTGCTTTCATTGAAGATTTGGAATGTGGCAAACCCTCTGCACACAAGTTCGTGACTCAGCCTTACTTAGCTCTATCTACTTGCATAAACCTCCTTTCTGTGGGTTGTCACTTGGCAAGTAAATATAGGCTAAAGTTCATCCCCCAAAAATGAAAATTTGCAGCCCGGGCGCAGTGGCGCATGCCTATAATCCCAGCACTTGGGAGGCTGAGGCAGGAGGATCACAAGTTCAAAGCCAGCCTCAGCAATGGCGAGGCACTTAGCAACTCAGTGAGACCCTGTCTCTAATAAAATACAAAAAAGGGCTGGGGGGAGGTGGCCCAGTAGTTGAGTGCCCCTGAGTTCAATCCCAGGTACAAAAAAAAAAAAAAAAAAAAAAAAAAGAAAACTTGCTTCACTAATATATTTGTGGCTTGCTGCTTGGGTCTTCATTCAGTGGTTGTAAACATTCACTTCTTTTTTTAATTATTATTTTTTATTTGTTGTTTTTAGACATATATGATGGTATAGTGCATTTTGACATTATACATACATGGAGTATAATTTATTCTTTTTTAAAATATGTTTTAGTTGTTGATAGACCTTTATTTTATTTATTTATATGTGGTGCTGAGAATCGAACCCAGTGCCTTACACATGCCAGGCAAGTGCACTACTGCTGAGCCACAGCCCCAGCCCTGAGTATACTTATTCTAATTAGGATCCCATTCTTGTGGTTGTACATGATGTGGAGTTACACTGGCTGTGTATTCATATATGAACATAGGGAAGTTATGTCCAACCATTCACTTCTGAAGCAGAGTTTCTTTTGGAGACATTTTGAGAAGGCAATCAAACTCTACACAGACCAACAACGCACATCACTTACTGAAACCACAGTGTGGGCACTCAGGCTAAATGGATACCTGTATGCAAAATGTGACCGGCCGTGGATGTTGAGAACCGTTACCAGTCATATTGATTTTAAGACATGTCCCAATTTTAAAGACATTAAAAAGTAAAAAACCATGCATCTCAGAACTGATGAAATAAGGTAGCTTCTTTAATCACCACCATGATCCTGTGAGATAGGAATTATTATCATCACCTCCATTTACAGAGAAGGATGCCAAGGTTCAGAGAGGTTGGGGGAACTTCCCCCAAATTCACCAAACCCAAAGTGGTAGAACCAAGCTGCTTGCTACTTTCGTGGGCCCCTTTCACCATGAAAAAAAAAAATTTTAAAAATATAAATGGGTGCATTTGTATAAAGGCAAATATAATACATGTTGAAATGTAACGTTTTGCTTAAAAGTTCAGTTTTTCTTCTAACTTTATACAAAATGAAAACATTTTCATGAGCCCCTAAAAATACAGCAGTGTGAGGCCCCAACCCCCTGCCTGCTAGGCTACCTGGAGCTGTTCTCCCTGAGGGACCCAGCAGCCAACCCGAGTAGTCTGGCTCCAAGCTCCAGGGGCTCACCTTTGGCTGTGGCCATTCCTCCTGCCTCTGACACACCTATGGACACTGGAGGAGGGTCCAATGCTTATGAGCAGGATATTGGGACCACCCTTCTTGGCTGGGACTGCTCCTGCGTTGGCCACATTGAACCCGCTGAGGGGCTTTGTGTTCCCCATCTTTTACATGAGGCCCCTGTCGGCCTCCATCTCATGGAATTACACGTTTGAGGAGATAGCACATCAGTATTCACTAAGGGCTTAGTGAAGAGTAAATGACCTTGAGCATTAATTTGCTTTCTCTAAAGCATTCTGCTAAAAGATAGTAATAATAATCACACCTGTAAGATGCTTTTTATTTGGCCAGAGTCGCGTGCCAGCCTCAGTTACCTTTGGCCCTCCCAAACCCAGGAAGTGGGGGTTATTTCCGCACCCATTTTGCAGATGAGGGCAGGGGACATTGGATCATCCGTCCCTGCAAACCTCCGCAGGGGCGGGGGACAGGCAGTGGCCAGAGAGCCCTCGGCTGACCACACCTCTCTTTCCTTTTGAAGGCGGCCTACACCATCCTGGACTTTATTCCCTTCCTCTTCAACCAGCCTCCTGCCCAGAGCCCTTTCCACTCTGCCCGCCACTATGTCCAGTGGGAGCTGCGCTTCACCTCCAGGGCCTGCCAGCTGCTGCCCGCCCAGCGCCCCCACGCCGCCGCCGCGCTGGCCGCCGGGAGCCTGCAGCTGCTGGCCTGCTCCACCGTGCTGCTGGAGACCTACGCCCGGCGACTGCGACATGCCATCACCGCCTCCTTCTTCCCTGCGCAGGAGGCAAGGAGAACCCGCCACCTGCATGCCCGGCTCCAGACAAGGTACCACCGGCACCAAGGCCAGCAGCTGCCCCCGGGGCCTCCTCCCTCTCCCCGCCTCCTGGATGGCATGCTCAACCCTGTGAAGAACCCAGAGGCAGGTGGCAGAGGAGCACAAACTTGACTTGCTACCTTGGCCCTGTGCTGCCTGCCTGTGGGACCTTGGGTGGACACTTTACCTCTCTGAGCCTCAGTTTCTCCAGCTGCATAATGACAATTGTTGTGACCTACTTTCCACGCGAGAATGTGCAAGGAGATATTGAGCATGAAAGGTCACTAGCCAAGGGTGGTGCACAGGCCAAGTAAGGAAGCAGGAGACCGGCTTGGTCCTCCTGGCCTCGGAGGCCAGTCAGGGTTCTCCTCCGCACCCCTTGCTATACCTGTTGGCTGGAGACTTTGCATCATGAATTTAACCGGATGCGCCAGGGAAAACTTATTTATAAGCCTCTCACCCCTCTGAACTTATTTATAATAATGTAATATTTTTATTTTATAAATGAATGTGTTTATTAAATCTTAGATTGTTATTCCTCTGCTTCCAATTCCTTTGGGAGCTTCCCAACCAGGATTGCCAGGTTTGATGAATAAAAACACAGGCGGCCCAATTCAATTTGAATTTCATATAAATGACACTCTTGTTTAGTATGAACCCTGGGTATGTCTCTGACTCCTGGGTCAGCCACATGTAACCCACTGTGTGACCTTGAGTTTCCCATTGTGTACACACACACACACACACAATTATAGCACATTTAGATAATAGTCTTGATTGGATTTTATGTGAGTATTAGAATCAGGCAACATCATATTCTAGAATAAGCACTCTGAGGGGTTGAAAAAAAGGAGGTTGGTTTAAAAGACAAAAATGGCCTGAAAAGAGAAAGAACAAAGAATAAAAAAGCAGATTGGCCCATAAATCCTATATAACTATTATAAAACACCTGAGTTGAATTTTTTCCATCAAAAGGGACATGAAAACATAAAATAGGCGTTTGCAATCTCTTCATTTTTCTAGGTTCATTTTCAGGCCTTTCTTTGAAAAGAATCTGAGTTATGGGTAATGAAGAAATACAAAACTCTTAAGTTGATCTAATTTTAAAAACAGGAATGTGAGCCAATTGGAATGCCCAACCACTCAAAGTTTAATTATAGGTAAAAGAAATTGATGTAGCTATCTTAAGCCAGGGAGGATTTAATACAGGAAATTGGGTTCCTACGGGGCTAGAGGAGAGGACCCTAGATCTGACTCACCTCTGCTATCCTTAGAAAGGTAAGAAATTGAGAAGCCACTGCTCAAAGTGTAGGCCCTCTTGGCTGAGACAGCATGAGGGAGACCCCAGAACCCGCTGAACACGTGAGGTCTGTACTGGCCAAACACGAACATCCCGGGACTCCCACAGAACCCCTGCCCGGGCACTGAGCTCTCTGTTCACGCAGCCCACCAGCCCCTCCCACCAGCTACTGTATCACATGCCTCTGGGGCTTCTGCCCTCTGCACGTACTCTCATGAGTGACGCTCCCCAGTTGACATGCAGGACGTCACACAGAGTGTGCCCTGGCTCTCAGGCCTCAGTTCACCAGCAGAAATAGGGGCAGCAGAAATTAAGCCTCTGCTTCCTCCCAGTTTCCATACGTCACACGACACACGATTGCATCTAATTGGTGGAACCTAAATTACACTGGCACCTCGCTGTGAGGGAGTTGGAGAAACATACTTTTTATTTTCCAGTCCCAATAGTTGGGGAAGATCTACTTAAATAATGACTTTGAAACATTTTTGACCACCACTCAAAATACCTTTTCTTTTGCAACCCCCTCCATGTGAAATACATTTGATTAAAGACACTTATTCTTTTTTCTTAATTTTAAAAATTGTATTGGTGTACCATAAGTATACATAATAGAAGGATGTGTTATGCTCTATTTGGACATGCACTTAACAATTTGTTCAATCTCTTCTTCGTTTGCGCAATGTAGTCTATTTTCTCTGTTATCAACCTTGTCCTGTTCTATTCCATTTAGTCATACGTATATTTTATTCCATTCTATCTTATTCTACTTAAGAAAATTACTGCTAAGAACTCACCAAATTGCAAGGTCTGTTGAGAAGGAAGGTGGACCGTGCATTAAGCTGCCCCTTGAGGTGGGTCTCTGGTCACGAGGGTCAGCAGCACAGAGACAGCAGAGAAAGGCCTGGTGGCAGAGCTGCCTGGGGTGTTCAATGCGGAGACACAGAGATGGGGAAAGAGGAGTTTAAACCAGTGTTTTTTTTAAACCTTAGAATTTTCTTGAGAAACTCTAGTATGAACAACATGGCCTTCTTTTTTGCTGTGTTGTTGCCCAATGAACCTAACAGGGGCCCCGCTGACACTGCCCACGTGTGCTCCCAGGGGAGGGACACAGGCCAGGCTGCTTCCAGGAACTTGGCATCCAGGCCCCTTTACTGCAGCTGAACTCCAGAGCACATCTAGGAGGCTGGGTTCTGAGGAGGCTGGAGAAGAGAAACTCTTCGACCCGCCCCTCGCACCCCACGCCCCAGCTCTGGGGTATTTTTAGGCCATGAGTCACCACCGGCAGGGAGCTTAGCCACACTCCAGCCACTCCTCCTCCCACTCCCAAAGGTGTCCGTGCTCCTGTCACAGGGCCTCGTTGGCCTCCCACGCCTCCCAGCCCCCACTATAGGCTCCCTTTCCACATAACTGCCCTGTTGCTGTTTACGTGGTGACTCAGCCACATGTATTTTTAATTGCACAAACAATATATCAATCCTCCTTATAAAAATCAGAGCATTACAGATGATAATAGTTAAAGTGTCAGTGCTGATGATGTGCTGGGAATGTACTAGAAAATGCTTAAAAACTGATTCTAAAAGGAAAGAAAAAGAAAGAAGGAAAGAAAGGAAGGAAGGAAGGAAGCCCTCATTTGTAGTATTTGCTGAACCCCATGGTATAAATGCCACCACCACCCCAACCCCCCAGGGGATTTTGAGCCACCCACAAATATTCCTGAATTGGAGCAGGGAAGAGATGCCCAAATATCCAAAGCTCTACTAAAACCTGTGTGCACACAAGTGTCTGAGGTGCTTGGCATTATTATCATCCTTCTTTTGAAGGTGAAGAAGTTGGGATTCAGAGAGATTAAGTACTTTGCCCAATGTCACACGGCTAATAAGCTGCAGAGACAGGCTTTAAACCCAAGTAGTCTGTCTGCCAGAATCCATGGTATTAACTGGTCTTTTAACTAAGGGGAAAGCCCTCTGTTAGCCTTCTTTATCTCCCCAGATAGAACCGTATTACCTGTTGCATGGGGATCTCTCAGATATGTTTTGTTCAGTCTTGAGTGACACAACACTTACATATAGTGTTCTACAACTTATCTTTTCATTGGAAAATAGGTCTTAGCCTTTTTCACGTTCCGTTTCACTATTGAAGAGCATGACTGTGTCATTAGTTATTTGGCAGTTACCTGGCCGGTAGACAGTGAGGTGGTCTTTTTTTTTTTTTTTTTTTTGTGGTACCGGGGATTGAACTCAGGGGCACTCGACCACTGGGTCACATCCCCAGACCTTTTTTGTATTTTATTTAGAGACAGGGTCTCACTGAGTTGCTAAGTGCCTCGCCGTTGCTGAGGCTGGCTTTGAACTCGCGATCCTCCTGCCTCAGCCTCCCAAAGTGCTGGGATTACAGGCGTGCGCCACCGCGCCCGGCTAGTGAGGTGGTCTTGTAAGCAACGCAGCAAAGGACATCTCTGCGCATGCCTCCTGGAACCTAGCAGGAGCTCTCCTTAGGACACATGTAGAACTTCCCGAAGTGCAGGGCTGCTTCTGAGGTTTCAGGTTGCAGGTGCGTGTGAACTGGTGTGGCAGATGGACATCTAAGATGGCCCTAGTTGTCCCCACCTCGTGGTACTCATACCCTCACGTGATCTCCTGCCCTGTTGAATGTGAGTGGACCTGGTCCTGGTTCTGGCCAATCAGAAGGCTAGGACAGAAGCAATGGTTTGCCCCTTCTGTGACTAGGATAAATAAAATCGTATCTCCCATTACGCTCTCTCTTGCTTTCTTCATGGCTTGCATGCCCCTCCAGGTGGAGGGAATGCATAGGGAAAGACGTACAGAGGGACGTGGGGCCTCCCTGTCCTCTGTATACCATGTGCCCAGCACCCGACACGTTCAGCAGCCTGTGGCCTCCAAACCCTGCAGTTTTGCATAGGCTTCATCAGATCGGCATGAGGGATTGTTAACTCCCTCTCCAGGCTCTCTCTCGTCCCTGGAGGGTAGATGGGGATGAACGTTCCAAGCTCCTAACCAGGGCTTGCTCTTTCTGATGACACGACCATCACCCAGGAAAATCCAAAGGATTGGAGAGCTGTGTCAGGAACCGTGGTCTAAGACCCGACATAAGAGCGAAACATTCTCCCAGCCATGAGCTACAAGGGTCTCAGAGCTCTGTGTCAGGAACCGGGGACGGAGACATATAGATCTTACAATTTCACACACTGGACGTATGTGTCCTCCTCCTAGGGACTGCCAGTCTGCCCTGTGCTTGGGACAGAAAGAAAATGCCTTCAGGTGCAGATCGCCTAGAAGAGCTGACAGTGGGATCCCCGCCACCTGTATGGGAACCAGGAGTGCCACTTCGAGGCGGGTGGGGAAGGACCAGCGAAGCCCTCTCTGAGGAGGTGTGGAGATGTCATGGGGATTGAGACCTGAAGGCTGAGCAGGAGACAGCTCTGCAGAGAAGGAGAAAGAACATTCCAGGCAGAAGAAACTCAGAGTATAAAGTCACCACACCGAGGACAAGGTTGACGTTTTTGAAGGGCTAAGAGAGGATGGAGGTGCAGTCACACAGCTTGTCTAAGGCCCTGACTCCTTTCAGGAGTCCCCGCCCAGACCACCTGTTGGGTGTCAGGCAGAGACAGGTGAAGGCGGACCCCAGCCCGCTGGCAATCCCACGCTTAGTTTCAGCATCTTCTCACTCTCTGGCCCAGAGACAGAGAAGGCAGGGCTGGACCCCCTGTGTGGGGCCACCTGCTTCCCCCTTCTTTCCCAATAGCCCTCTGGGGTAGGCTAAGGTCATTAGTGTGCCCATTCTATAGATGAGAAACCTATAGTTCAGAGAGGATTATGTGATTTGCCCAGAGTCATAGTGGTAAAATTAACTTTTCTTCTACCTAAGGAAGACTCCTAGACTCCCAGAGAAGTAACATGGGTCAGGGGCTCTCATTTCCCTTGTCTGAAGTGGGGCGCTAGCCCTGGTGTCCCCCAGTTGGAGACCTTGGGGTGTACAAGGAGTTGGGAACACAGCAGTGTCAGGCGCCCTCTGCTGGCGCCATTGGGCCATCGTAGGGACAGGAACCAAAAAGAAAGGGGAGCCGGGAGGAGAGGGTCAGGCTCCCCACCTGCAAATGGGCTGGAGACTGGGTTCCTGTCCCCACTCCAGCACTTGCTGCTGCAGCAACAATCTCAGGAAGTGCCGCAGCTGCTCTGGGCCCCAGCGTCCCCCCAGCGTGAACTGGGGCTGCTGACGCCCCAGAGCTCGGGCTGCAGAGTCAGTCCTGGGGACTTGGGGGTGCTGAGCACTGCAATGGAATAGAGAAGAATGGCGCTTATTTATTGGCACATTTTATAAGTGTGTTTAAAATAGCTATACTGAGGTATCATTCACATACAATGCAGTCTACCCACCGCAGGTGTGGAGTTTGATCATTTTTAGTTGACGATGGTGTTGGGCAGCCGTGACCACATTCTGGTAGAGCGTTCACATCACCCTGAGGAGCACCTTCATTTCTGCCCCACATCTCCACTCTCACTCCCAGCCCAAGCCATCACCCCTGTTTCCATCTCTGTAAATGTGTTTTTGTCTGGACATTTTCTATCGATGGAATCACACAATAGGTGATCTTTTGTGTCTGGATTCTTGTGCAATATTCTTGAAATTTCTTCCTATTATAGCATGGATCAGTGCCTGGTGTCTTTCAGTGCTGAGCGTGTTCCATTGGGTGGACACACCACAATGTGTTCAACTAGTCACTGATTGTTGGACATTTATTGTGTTCAAGTTGGGACTATTATGAATAATGCTGTGTGAATATCTGCAAAAAGTCTTTGAGTGGACTTGTGTTTTCATTTCTTTTGGGTAACCTAGGGATTGAAGCCAGGGGTGCTTAATCACTGAGCCACTTCTTCAGCCTTTAAATTTTTTTTATTTTATTTTTTTAATTTTGAGACAGGGTCTTGCTAAGTTGCTTAGGGCCTTGCTAAATTGCTGTGGCTGGCCTGGAACTTGGGATCTTCTTGCCCCAGCCTCCTGAACTGCTGGGATTACAGGTGGGCTCCACTGCCCCTGGCATATGTTTAACTTTTTAAGACACTGCCAAACTATTTTCCAAAGGGGCTGTTCCATTTTATGTGACCATCAGCGGGGCATGAAGGCTGCAGTTGCTCCACATCCTTGCCAATGCTTGCTGAAGTCAGCCTTTTGGACTACAGCCATTCTAGTGGATGTTTTAATTTGCATTTCCCTAGTGACATGAGCATCTTTTCATGTGCTTGATAGCTCTTGGTGAAATGTCTATTTGAATATTTGCCCAAATTCTAATGGGCTGTTGGTGTTATATTTGAGTTCTAAGTATAATTACATATGCTAGACACAGTCCTTCATTAGATATGTGATTTACAAATATTTTCCCCTAGTCTGTAGCACATCATTTTGGTTTCTTAGCAGTGTCTTTCAAAGAACAGAAGTTTTTTAACTTTAAAAAAGTCTAATCGCTGGGCACGGTGGCGCACGCCTGTAATTCCAGCACTTGGGAGGCTGAGGCAGGAAGATCGTGAGTTCAAAGCCAGCCTCAGCAATGGCGAGGCACTTAGAAACTCAGTGAGACCCTGTCTCTAAATAAAATACAAAAAAGAGGGCTGGGGATGTGGCCCATTGGTCGAGTGCCCCTGAGTTCAATCCCCAGTACCAAAAAAAAAAAAAAAAAAAAAGTCCAATCTATTATTTTTTTCCTATTTTAGATTGCTCTTTTGGTGCATAGCTAAGAAATCTTTGCCTAAGCAAAGGGCATGAAGATTTACTTGTGGCAGTCTGATCATTTTAGCTCATATCTCATGCTTGATTTTGAGTTAACTAGTGTGTATGGTAGAATAAGAGTTTAAGTTTTTGTTTGTTTATTTTTGCATGTGACTGCCTGATTCTCCAAACACAGCTTTATGAAAGGACCTCATTAAATTGCCTTTGCAGATTTGTCACCAGTCAACCAGCCACAAACATAAGGATTTCTTTCTGGACTCTATTCTATTCCATTGATGGAGTTCTCTGTCCTTCAGTCAATACCACATGTGATCACTGCTATGAATTCATTTTAAGCACCTTTATTATCAGTATGAACACAAGTTACTCCGCTTCTCTGAGCCTCGCTTCTTGTTTTAAGATGTGAATAATAGCTGTTTTTACCACTCAGACTTGTCCCATAGTCGTAAGTGACTTCATAGGAACAAACAGTTATTATCTCTCCCAGTCTGTAAGTGAGAAAATTGAGGTTTGGGAGCATGAGGTTGACTGGGCCAAGGTAAAGGAAATGGCCCTTGCTTCTCTTTTTTGCTTCACACCAGTTGTGCACTCCTCCTGAGGAGGCTGAGACCACCTCCCACTAGAAAAGCTGAGAATGACCAATACTCACCTTCCCAGGACCCCTTGCAGCTTGGCACAGACACCTCCCCTGGGCAGTCCAATCAGAAGCTCTCAATCTGACTTCAGAGGCCATAAGCACAAACATTCTGGCATTTCAAATATTCATTCCACAGACCTTTGCCAGACCCTGGAGTGGGCCAGCCGCTGTGCCAAGTTCTTTGCAAGTATTCTGTGCACAAGACAGCTCTCCGTGGTGGAATCTGTTCTTATTCTCACTATACCACACCTCACTATCTTGCTACAGAGGAGGAAAAGACTGAGAATATTATTACACTTTCATTTATTATTTTGCCTTTTTTGGTGTGTATGTGGTGCTGGGGATTGAACCCAGGGCCTTCTGCATGCAAGGCAAGCACTCTACCAACTGAGCTATATCCCCAGCCCCTCATTTATTATTTTGGAATTTTCAAGCATCTACCAAAAAAGATAGAGGAAATAGCATAATGAACTATGACAAACCTGATACCATCATTGCTGACTCACACAGCCATTTCAAGGCAAAACATTGATTTTTAAACTGCCAATTTCCAACAACAGGTTTAAATTAAATTGGTTGTTTTGAACTCAATGGAGTGAATATATATATAAGAGAAGAAATATTCATGGACTAGATCTACATTAGTATCATGGATGATTTCACAAATCATGTCTTAGAGACAAGTTTTCTTTTTTTAAAATATAGACCATATGATTCCATGGACAAAAAGTTCAAAGTAATTATTTAAAATGTCATATGTATAGTTGTATAGTTTAGGGAAATATAAACATGTAGTAAAAGTATAATGAGGAGCTTAGAAATAATGGGCTCTGAGCTAAGTGAGTGCCTTTTGGCAAGAGGAAGAGTAAGGTCAGAAATGAAGGAGGAGTTTCACCTTCATTGGTGCTATTTTATACAACAAGCTAAATGGTAAATATATAGGCATCTATTTTATTATTCTTTGTATTTTTTATTTATCATTTTTATTGCATGATTTTTTTTTTTTTTTTTTTTTTTTTTGTACTGGGGATTTAACTCAGAGGCACTTGACCACTGGGCCACATCCCCAGCCCTTTTTGTATTTTATTAGAGACAGGGTCTCAATGATTTGCTAAGTGCCTCACCATTGCTGTGGCTGGCTTTGAACTCTTGATCGTCCTACCTCAGCCTCCCAAGTGCTGGAATTACAGGCGTGTGCCACCGCGCCTGGCTTATTGCATGATTTTTAAAGTCATGTATGACAAACTAAGGAATGGTAGGAAGGTAGAACAATAGATTATCATTTATTTCATTTGTTCTTGATTTGGCTGCGCACTGAAGTTAAAAGTTAAAACAAAACAAAAAGCCAAAAAACACAGAAACTTCATTCCAGTCCCCTGGGATTTTGAGGTCATTGGCCTGGGGTGAAGCTGGGAATTCTACCATGGAGCCAAGATTGCAGAACAGCTAACACGATGAAACCAAGGTTATAGACAAAGCTTTAAAATATAATTTTTTTGGGGAAAAAGCAAGTTGCCAAAGGATATATACAATATAAAGACTTTTATGTAAAATTTGAGAGTATAAAATACAATATTTATTATATTGTATAAATTATTTATATTTATTATATTGTATATTTATTATACTGTATAATAAATATAAATATTGATAAAAATAAAATATTTATTATGTTTTACATAATTTTTAAAATATAAAATATGTTATAAAAATTAAAATATTTATTGTATAAAATACAATATTTATAAAATACTATATATATATATATACATATATATATATATAGTGGATATATACATACATTATAAAAGTGTACCAAGAATACATGGGTGTTTGCTACATGGTGAAGCAAAAGCATTCAACTCACGCAATAAATAGGACCAAAGAGAGGGACCCCCAAGTTCAAGGTACCATTTAACTCTGGGGAGAGAGGAGGATGGCTCGGGCTGGGGGTGGGACTGGGAATTGGCATAGTGGGCTGCTATAGTTTGGATCTTAAGTGTCCCTCAGGGCCCATTTTCAAGGACCTGGCCCCCAGCTTGACACAACTGGGAAGTGATGGCATCTTCAGAGGGGCTGCCTCGTGGGAAGCTTCAGGTGGTGAGGATGTGCCCTAGAAGGGGATAATGGGACTCCAGCCCCTTCCGCTTCCTCTCTTTGGTCCTGTTTATTGCACGAGGTGAATGGTTTTGCTACACCACATAGCAAACACCCAGGCACGGACGGTGATCACCCCGGCGAGGGTCCAGTGGCTGCGTCACTGGTGCTTTGTTGGCTACCACCAACCAAAGGAAACATGTCTCTCAGTGACTCTAGCTCCATGCCCAGCTGGGAGGATGGGACATCTGATCTGCTTGGAACCTATAAGCGGGGTGGCAGGTCAGGCTCCCTCCATTGTTTCTAGGGTTGCTGATCCGGAATGGGGAGCAAGGCAGAGGCTGGGGCAGAAATAACAAAGAAAAAATATTTGAGGCTAGTGAAGCCCCATTAGATGCCTGCTCTTCAGGACTTGGATGAATGGTGAAGGCGTTCCTGCACCCTCTGTCTGACAGGGTCACAGCATGGGGAGCACAGCAGCAGGGCCGCTGTATCTGGAAACTGGAACCATGGGAGTTATTTGATTTAACAATGTGTTTTTTATTATTTATACTTATGGATGACAGGAAATTTGCCAATTCCAAGAGAGAAAACATGTTGTTCAGACATGCAAGAATATTCCCAGAATGAGACTAAAAACATAATTGAGAAATGTCCACAGGTGTGCAATGTTTCCCAAGAAATGAATAACAACAATGTTTTTTTGGAAGTTCACAAAAACAAGATTTCTGGGAGAAACTTGGGCAACAAGAGTTGTTTGCCCCTCAGTTAATAATTCCTACTGAGCCTCCTGTTCTAAAGCCACAACCCTTGCAAAGGCCTAGTTACAGAGAAAAAATTATTTTATCCACAGTACAGGGTCCACCATACATAACCTAATTGATTAAAGGAAGATTATGGTATCGTCTGAGGAGAGAAAAGGCTAATAAAAATACATCCCCCACCTCCAACAGACCCTCCTTTACCTTACACAGGGGTTTATGATGAGGATGGAAAACACATAGTTAATATTCGTGGCAAATGGGTTGATATACCGGGTTGATATACAAACCGTACCTTTTAGTCAAAGATTACAAAGATTTAAGACCTGGTGCGCTTTAACAAAAGAATAAAGAAACTCTGAGAAAGCAGCTCAACCGGTTTTATGAGAAACTAAATGTAGGCACTAATTAAAATAGGTTTTATAAGATATATTTTTAGAATAATGTTAGAAATATTTTTATATCCTTAATTCTTTAGGTATATGGGTTTTTTTAGATGCTTTAAGATTAGTTTATAGATTTTAGGTTATCATAAGCATAAGACTTAAGGGGACTTTTAGATGGGGATCTTAGATTAGAAATAAAGTACAGGTGTACTTTAAAGTTAAAAGTTCATGATAGATTAGGAGACACAGAGTCTGGATACATAGTCTGGCACTTAATCATTGAAGTTAATATGTGAAAGGTTAATCAAATCGCTTGGAAAATACCTGAAGAGGTATAAAAATGAAGGTTCTTGGAGGAGAAATATGAGTAATAATAAAAAGAAGCCTCTTTCGAAGACTAGAACCAACTCGTTGTTTGTCTCATTTCTTGCACTGACACCACTCATCCTTCAGGACCCCCCTGGATCCTACTGGGGCTGGACCCTGGCAGATGAATGATTCCCAAGCGTGAGTCATCCGTGTATTATCATCTTTGAGATTTTTCTTTTGCTGTGTACCATTTTTTTTTTTTTACTATCGTAGATATAAAGTTTTAATTTCTATACTTTGCATTATTAAGTGCATTTGGCCTTGTCTAGGTGCAGGAGCTACATTAACCTGAGCTGAGATGGATTTCCATCTACCATAACTACCTCATGGCTCACCTTGCAGAACCGCTGAGGCCGGGGTGGAGGCAGCTACTGTCTACAGGGGCTGGTGGTCGAGTGACTGCAGCACCCGCTTTGCTTCCTCAGTCCTTACCCCATGCATCTCCCTACCAAGTGCAAGCTGGGAAAAAGGGGTGGAGACCCGCCCCTGCACAGCCTGTAGGGAAGCCAGCCTGTGCCTGCTCAATGACTCCCACATGTTGAGGCTGCCTCTTCCCTTGTGTCCCAGCTGGTTTGGTCAACAGCTAATCAAGCTTGTGATTCACTGTCTCCAGGAGGCCCTCTCCGACCCCATCCTAGCGCCGTGAAAGAACGTGCATTTTGGAATCAATTATGTTAAGATACAAGTCCCAGCTCTCAGCTCTGCCACTCTTTAGCTTTGTGACTTTCATGTCACCTTCTGAGTCCTAATGTCTCATTTATAAAATAGGGATCAGAAAGGTGCTTTTCTAGTGGACATCTGATATTTTTCTTCTGTCTGGCAAATTTCCCCACGCCATTCAACATTTTTGCAGAGAAACGGCTACTGCTATTCCACCACCACCAATTTCATGTCACCTGGTGCCCAGTCCCAGCACCTTGCCATTTCTCGTGTGTGGATCTGACTAATCCCAATTCCCCAGATGGCCAAGACCAGGGAAGGCCCAGCCAGGAGCCTAGAGCACAGAATTGAAGGGGGTACTCACTCTCCTATGGCGGCGTAGGCTCTCACTTCTAGCCACCTGAAGCGCTTGGAGCAACGGAGCCGCGGGAAGAACTTCAGAAGCAAACTGGAGACAAACAGCTTTTTATTCTGATAACTTTTCTCTCTGGTTCTAACAACAACTAACACACGCCAAACACACCACTAAAATGGCGCTGACCCGATCAGCAATTTCGGCCAAGTCACTCGAGATCCCGCAACAAGTCCCGTGAGACTACGGGTGGCGACAATGGCCAAATCTCCACGGCTCATAGTCAACTGCAATTCAAGTCAATCCCCAAACAGGGCTCCTACATTTCCCCCTTTTTGTTTTAAAAGAGGTAATGCTCTAGGACGTCTATGTGCAACCAACATTCTTACCCGTCATCGGATAATCAAGGCTGTGCCCTTGACTCCTGTCTTAGGTTGATATGTCGGCCACATGAGACTGTCCCGTGCGACTGTGCCTGTCTTAGGTTGTCCCCCTCTGGGGATCTTACCCGTCATTGGCTAACCAGCCATCCAATGGAGCCCTTTAGGATCGACTATATATGATGACTAACAGCCGTCCAATTGTGAGGAGATGTTGCGGCTTTAAGGCAACAAGCCTTTTGGTGATGAGCCAAATTGCATAGCATATCAAATTGTTTAAACAAATCAGCTGCCCTAAGTTCCATCAAGTAACACACTGAATTCTCTAGACAAATACCCGCAAGGCATTGTCCCGTAAAGTCCCAAACAATGAAAGATCAAAATGTCCATTTGTTATAACATGTTGATGTAGGAGGCCCCATGCATGTAGAGCAGAGGCCACACTGTTGGTGAGGTTGTTTGATGTTTGAGCAGCAGACGTCTTTTTTATGTTTAGACAATGCCACCGGCAAATCTTCAGGGCCCGCTACCTAGAAACTCAAGCATCAATTATTAAAGGAAAGGCAGTGCTATTGCAGCACTGAGTCAAGAGGCGAGTTGTCAAACTACAAAATAGAATAATTAGATTAGAAAATTAAAGTTGATTTTTGTTCACATACATCGCTGGTTGAGCTTCTACAAACATAAGTTGGAAAAATGTCATATTTAGAACAAAACAAAGAAAGACTGAGGGTAATTACTGCATTAAAGATAGATTAAAGAAAAGGTAAAGGCACTTGAGAGAAATAATTTGTTAGCTGGAACCCTTGAGTCTCTGTATACACAGCAATCTTTTACCTGTTGAGATAATTGAAATTAATGAGCTATTAAACAAATGAAGTTAATAACAAATAAACGATCTTAAGTCAAAACACCAAAATATCAGGTTATATAGCACTAGTCATATTGTTTGCTAAAGAGAAGTCCCAGGGACACCTATAAATCAAAATTGAAAGTACCTTCATTTATAAAATTATTTACCTAAATTGAATACTCTTAACCTAAAATGAATTAAAGTTATTTGGATCCATATATATATATATATATTTTCTTTTTCATAAGCGCTTTGTTCTTTGTGACGTCACACTGGACAGACGAACAAACATACAAACATATATTTGTGACGTCACATTAATATGAAATATAGACAAATGTACAGACATAAAGACATGTATAAAAAGAAAAGAAAAAAAAGAAAAAAAAAAATACAATTGTGTGCACACTAAAGAGAGATCTCCTCGTCCCGGCCGGGAGGAATGACACTTAAGTTGTGAAATATTTTGAAGGACTCTTTTGAGGGAATCATTCTATACCTTCATCTTGGTCCTCTTGATTTTGTACCTTTTTTTATTAATCTTGATTCTTCAATAACTTCATCTTGATCATTTTGATGTGGTACCTGTTTATTAATCTAGATGGTATCCATATTGGAGAGGATTCGTCTTTTGGAAAAACACAAACAGATCCTCTTCCCCAAATTAATACTGGATCTGGACCCTTCCATGTACCTGAAAGAACATCTTTCCAGTAAACCAAAGGTTTATGTTGTTGGTGTGGATTCCAATGTCTGTCTCCAGCAGAATAACCATTAGAGTCTAAAGTTAAAAAATTTAAGGTTAACAGGGCAACTGCCAATCTGTCCTTAGGACTTTTCCAATTTCCTTCTTTTTGTTTTAATAACATAATTTTCAGTGTTCGGTTTGCTCTTTCAATAATGCCCTGACCCTGAGGATTGTATGGGATGCCTGTTTTATGGGATATATTGAATTTTGCGCAAAACTGTTTGAAAGATGAGGACGTATATGCGGGGCCATTATCTGTTTTAAGCATTTTGGGGATGCCCAATGCAGCAAAAGCTTGCAAACAATGAGATGTAACATCTTTAACTTTTTCTCCAGAATGTAAGGAAGCAAAAATCATGCCTGAGCATGTATCTATGGTCACATGAATAAATCGCAATTTTCCAAAACTTGGCTCATGAGTAACATCCATCTGCCACAAATGATTGGGCATTAATCCTCTAGGGTTAACTCCGAAATGAGGATTGGGCAAATGTGTCATACAAGATTTACAATCTTTTACAATTGTTCTGGCTTGCTCCTTTGTGATTTTAAACCTACGTTGCAAGGTGGTGCTGTTGACATGAAACTGGGAATGAAATAAAGTAGCTTGTTGTAGCGCTGAAAGTATAAATACTGTTTTTGTAAGTTCATCAGCCTTTTGATTACCTTCATGGAGGGGACCAGGCAAATTAGTATGTGCTCTAATATGGCCTACGAATAGAGGTTCTTTTCTTGCCCACAAAAGTTTTTGTATTTGATAAAACAATTTAAAGGCTGGAGTATGAGGTGCTATTGGTCCTGCTAACTCTAATTTTGGGACGGCTTGTACAATATAGTGGCTATCTGAAAAAATGTTTACGGGCTGGTCCCTAAAATTTTCCAGAGCTCTTACCACAGCTTCCAGTTCCACTAGTTGAGCTGATTTGTGTGCAGTTATGTAAGTCATATTTTCTTTTTTAGTGACTACTGTAGCAGTACCATTTGAGGACCCATCTGTAAATACATTAAATGCCTTAGGAATAGGTTGATTTTTTATTACCTGTGGAAATATAATAGGATGATTAATACAAAAAGATAATATAGGGGAATTAGGAAGATGATTATCAAAATTTGCAGAAGTAGAGCATTTAACTATAGCCCAATCATTATCATTGAAGCATAAGTATTCAATCTGTGATGATGAATAGGGAGTAATAATAGTAGCAGGGTGAATGCCAAATATTTTAGTAGAAGTCTTAAGTCCTTGAAGAATAAGTTTAGCCACCATGGAGGTATAAGATTCAATTATACTTTTAGGAGAGACGGGCAAATGTATCCATAATAAAGGCCCTTGTTGCCAAAATACTCCTGTGGGTGTATATTGTGAAGAAATAATAATCAACATCAGCAGTTGAGTTAAATCAAATCTATCACAATGAGCTCCTTCGATGGCTTTTTCTACTAACTTTAAAGCTTTCCTAGCATCAGGAGTCAATGTTCGTGGTGAAGATGGATCAGGATCTCCACGAAGGATGTCAAATAAAGGTTTTAGTTGGCCAGTAGTGAGATTTAGTGTAGGGCGAAGCCAATTAATGTCTCCCAGTAGTTTTTGGAAATCATTGAGGGTGGTCAAATGTTCTTTATTTATTAAAATTTTTTGGGGTCTAACAAAAGTATCCATGATTTTAAATCCTAAATATAATATGGGAGATCTGGTTTGAACTTTTTCTTCTGCTATATATAATCCATATTTTTTTAAATTTTCTACCACATCACTGAATATATTAAATAAGATTTTTTGATTAGGGTGGGCCAATAAAATATCATCCATGTAATGTAGACACATGAGGTTTGGATATTTATTTTTAATGGGTTGGATAGCCTTGTCCACATATATTTGGCATATGGTGGGGCTATTAGCCATTCCCTGTGGTAAAACCTTCCATTGATATCTCTGATCAGGGCCATTATTGTTCATAGAAGGAACGGCAAAAAGCAAACCTGGGGGCATCCAGAGGATGTAGGGGAATAGAAAAGAAGCAATCCTTTATATCAAGAGTAATAAGATGGAAATTTTTTGGAATAGCTACGGGACTAGGAAGTCCAGGTTGAGTAGGCCCCATAACTTGCATGGTTTTATTGATTTGTCTAAGATCATGTAACAATCGCCATTTTCCTGACTTTTTCTTGATCACAAATATGGGGGAATTCCAGGGAGAGGTGGAAGGTTCTATATGACCTGCTTCTAATTGTTCCTGAACTAATTGGTGGGCCGCTTGTAATTTCTCTTTAGATAGGGGCCACTGAGGGACCCACACTGGCTTATCAGAAAGCCATGGTATTTTCAAAATTATTTTCTCAGTGGCCCCGAAAAAAAATATCTTTTTCCTTTATGACAATGATTACTTTTAGGGTTAAGATTACTCTGTACTTTTTGATAATGAGTTCTTTTATGGTTAAGATTACCCTGTAGGTTTTCACATTTAACATCTGCAGGCTTGGTTGCAAGGTGTACTCCCATTTGTTGCAAAATATCTCTTCCCCATAAAGTAACCGGTAGATTAGGTAAAACATAAGGCTGAAATGTTCCTTTATGGCCTTCATCATCCTCCCATTTTAAAATTACTGCACTTTTATCTGGGAAGTTATTATATCCCAAGCCTCTTAAACTGGTTGAAGCTTTTTGTAGAGGCCAGTGCTTGGGCCATTGGCGTAAATTAATAATGGAAGAGTCAGCTCCAGTATCTATTAATCCCTCCATTTCTATTCCTTGGATTTTTATTTTACACATAGGCCTCCTTGAACAGTCTCGAACCCAGCAAGCCATGGGACTTGAGTCAGTGGAACAAAATCCTCTATTGTTCCCTTCTTGAGGCATACCCATTTTAAATGAATTATGTAAATTGGGAAGGAGAAGCAACTGAGCAATTCTATCTCCTTGATTAACAGAACTTATACTTTAGGGTGAGCTAAGCATTATTTTTATTTCCCCTTTGTAGTCTGAGTTTATTACACCTGGGGTCACTTGCAAACCTAATAAGCTTTTAGGACTACGCCCGATAATAAGTCCTACAGTCCCTGAGGGAAGAGGTCCCCTGACTCCTGTGGGAATCAGTTGAACCCCCATTTCAGGTGTTAACACTATTCGGGCGGTGGAACAGAGGTCTAATCCTGCATTTCCTCTTGTTCCTCTGGTGAGGGAGTGGATGGGTAGTAGGGATTGTGTCGGGGAAGCATCTGAGTGGATGCTTGAGGATACTCCTTCTGCAATGCCCCGTACATTTGTGGGCCCCGGGGTATTGGGCCCCGTGCCCCGTTTTTTGAATTCCTGAACAAAGGATTTCCATGGATGTCAAATTTTGAATGGCATTTATTGGCCCAATGATTTCCCTTTTTACACCTGGGGCAGCGGCCTGGGGCACGATATGAGCTTGGTCTTATTTCTCTTTGGGATTTTGCCTAGAATTGCCTGATTGATTATGATAATTTTGCCTGGAATATCCTGATTGATTATAATATCTACGTTTAGCCTTTGTGAAATTTCGAGAGGAAGCACCTCTCATTGAGGCTGCAATCACATTTCCTGTGACAAAGGCGTCATTTATATCTTTACATAGTTGTATATATACGGAAAGATCCTTTTTAGTTCTCCATGGCCTGATGGCTGCTTGGCACCATTTATTTGCATTTTCATAAGCTAATTGAACAACTAATGGCATAGCTTGGTCAACATCTGCAAACACACTGCCTGCAGTTCTCAAAAGTCGATCAGCAAAGTTGGCATACGGCTCATTAGGTCCTTGAATCACTTTTGACAAGTTACCTTGTAGATCCCCAGGTCCTTGTACAGTTTTCCATGCCTCTAAGGCAGCTGCATTTATCTGAGCATATATATCTGGGTCATAATCTGTTTGAGCCTGTAAGTCTGCGAATTGCCCTTCTCCTGTGAGCATGTCTATATTATAGTTTTCAAACCCTGCAGCCGCGTTTCTTTTAGCCGTTTCTATACAAAGTTCTTGGAATTGCGATCGCCAAACCAAGAATTGCCCCCCGCTTAATGTTGCTTTACATAGACTTTTCCAGTCTGAGGGGGTTAAGCTAAAGGTGTTAAGGGACTCCAGCATACTCAACGTGAAAGGAGCTTGGGGCCCATAAGTCATTACTGCCTCTTTGAGATTTTTTATTGTTTTGAAATCTACTGACTGATGGACACTCTGTCCATTTTTCTTTTCAAATGCTGGCGGTTCCCAATGTATCTGTGAGTTGTCCTCGAGAGCGCATAAGCGATCAGAAAGACTTTTTATTTCTGTTTCTATGGTATGCAAATGCCTAGTAATACCCTTCATATTTTCTGTAATGGATTCCACCCATGGGGGAGTAGAGGACACAAGTGACTCCTCTGCCTGACGGACCTTTTTCTCGGGTCTTTTTAATTTCTTTTTCCTCATTTTCTCAGGATCACTTTTACTAGATTCCTCACCACTGCTAATTTCACTGACAGCAATATCCTGAGGCCCAGGTTCCAGTGAGAGCAAGTATCCTTCAGCTTTCGCCAATAACTCCCGAATAGCTTTAATAGCTTGGATTTTTGTCATTTTTGGGTCTCTTCTAATACTCTCTTTACTGGTCTCAGTTGGCCCAGTGGAATCTACACTTTTTTGATCACTTTCACTTTTGTCTATATACTCCTCACTGAGAACAGAGTCAGGTATATCAAGGAGTCTTTGCATAGCCTCTATCACTTGGGATTCAGTTATATTCGAACCCATCTTTAGAGACCTTTCAGTTCTTACCTGTCCGCTCCGAAGTTCCCCGTACGGGCCGCCACCTGTCGCCGCCTGAAGCGCTTGGAGCAACGGAGCCGCGGGAAGAACTTCAGAAGCAAACTGGAGACAAACAGCTTTTTATTCTGATAACTTTTCTCTCTGGTTCTAACAACAACTAACACACGCCAAACACACCACTAAAATGACGCTGACCCGATCAGCAATTTCGGCCAAGTCACTCGAGATCCCGCAACAAGTCCCGTGAGACTACGGGTGGCAACAATGGCCAAATCTCCACGGCTCATAGTCAACTGCAATTCAAGTCAATCCCCAAACAGGGCTCCTGCACTCACTGTTGCGGAGCCACTCACTCTCAGGGTCGTGAAGTGCATCCTATGAGCCGATTTGTTTTGTTTCATCTAATCTGGGTTGTGTTGCTGTCACTCACAACCAAAGAATCCTGATGAATGCAAAGCAATTCAAGAATTGTGTGAGAATTAAATAAGATGGTGTGTGCATAGCAGGACTAAAGCATGTTTTCCCAACGCATCCTGATTTCCCTGCCAGGCATTTGGATCTTGACTCCTGAAGGCTTCCTGCTAGTAGGACTGGGGCTGGAGGGTGGAAACTTTGGCTATTATACAAGGGTGGAGTGGAGAGCTTTTGAAGCTGTGGGAGATGCACAGGAAATTGAAGGAGTGACAGACCCAAAGGGACCTAGGCCTGAGTGAAGACACATCTGAACTCTTGCAAAGAGAATTTTCAGCCCCCTATTACTCAGCCCAAAGGTAGCAGGTGATGGTGGAAGTCCTGACGGGAAACTCAGGTCTACTGGGGAGAACTCACACGTGATCCACACAGATGGTTCCCTGTCCCCATTCCCATTCTTAGTGGCTTCCCACCATGGAAGTAGGAAATTCCTGATTCCCACTCTCCCAGCTTCCCTTGCAGCTGGCCTTGGCTGTGTGGCCCAATTCTGACTGATGGAAGCCTTCTGGAAAAAATGTCTGCCTCCTGATAGCTAGACATCCAAAAAGAAACTGCTCTTGGTGTCTTCAAACATGATTTCATGTGGGTCTGAGGCTTGGAGCTTGACAGCCATCTTGCAATCACGAGAGGATTTGTTTGAGGGAAAAAATAAAGAAGCTAAGGATGGATGAGGGGCAGGACGGGAAGAATCTGAGCTTCCAATGTCATAATTTAACTGTGGACTCAACCAGCCCTGCTGTTGCCCTACTCCAGAGTTCTTGTTAAACTGAGAACATAAGACATCCCACCTTTTAAAAATAAATTTAAAAATTTAGAATAGCTTTAGATCTTTTATTTTAGTTGTTGATGGACCTTTATTTTATTCATTTATTTATATGCAGTGCTGAGAATCCAACCCAGTGCCTCATACACATGAGGCAAGCGCTCTATCACTGAGCCACAACCCTAGCCTGCTTTAGATCTTCTAAAAATTATTAAAATAGTAGAGAGCTCCTCTATGCCTCACATCCAGTTTCCCCTATCATTGATATCTTTTTTTTTCCTTTTTTCTGTTTTTGGTACTGGGTACTCGACCACTGGGCCACATCCCCAGTCCTTTTTTGTATTTTTTATTTAGAGACAGGGTCTTACTGAGTTGCTAAGTGCCTTGCTATTGCTGGGGGCGGCTTTGAACCCGCAATCCTTCTGCCTCAGCCTCCCAAGTGCTGGGATTACAGGCGTGTGCCACCATACCCAGCATTGATATCTGATATGTTATGGTACAATTGTTTGTGATGAATATTAATACATTAATATTTTTAAAAATTAACACTTTGTTTAGTTTCCTTTGATTCTGATCTACAATCCTTTCTATGTACCAGGATCCCACACAGAGTGCCACATGACATTTAGCTGTCCTGTCCCCTTAAGTTCCCAGGGCTATGACATTTTCTCAGACTTTCCATGTTTCTGATCATCTAGGCAGTTTTGAGGTGTGTTGGTCAGGTAGACTCTTCCTCCATGGAGATTTGTCTGATGTTTTTCTTGTGATTAGATGATACTTTCCCCCCCCAGGAAAACCACAGAGGCAAACTGCCCTTCTTATCACATCATACTGAAGATACATACTGTCCTTGGTTACCTAGCTGAGGTAGTGGTTGTCAGAATTTTTTGCTGCTGTAAAACAAACCTTTTTCCTCCTTTTCATACTTCTTTTTCTGGAAGGAAGTCACGAGGCACAACCCACACTGGGCGGTGGGCAGGTTTGCTCTACTTCCTTGAGGAAGAAGTAGCTACATAAATTACTCAAAATTCTTTTACATGTGAGATTTGTTTACTCATCCCTATTTAGTCATTTATTTATATCTGTATAGACTTGTGGGTATTTATTTTATGCTTTATGTTATAATCTAATACTACTTTATTTTGTTACTCAAACTGTTCTAGCTTTGGCAATTGGGAGCTCCTTCAGTTGGCTCCCACGTCTCTTTGACATAGTCCCATCAGTGTGAGCATTTTTAATATCTTATTTCCTGTCACTACAAGGTGCTCTAGGCTCATCTTGTGTATTCCTGTCCCAGGATTCAGCCAGGAGTATTCCTGACTCATTTCTCTGGACAATGGTATTTAGAAACCAAGATCTGTGTGTTAGGCCTGATCATTGCCATTAGAGAGAGCTCTGTTCTTAAGCCATTTTATTTTTTATTTTTTTAAATATTTATTTATTTGCTTTAGTTGTCCACAATGCGTTTACTTTTACATGGTGCTGAGGATCGAACCCAGGCCGTGCACTTGCTAGGCGAGCGTTCTACTGCTGAGCCACGACCCCAGCCCTGTTCTTAAGTCATTTTAAATCAAGTATTTGGTTATTTGTAGCTGAAAGCTCTGTAACTTATTGTCACCATATCTAATGAATGCTGTGAAAAATACAACTCAGGAGGTGAACATAGTAAATGTCTGTGTAGAGTGTCCTAAATAACACTATCAAGCATCCTTTGATTCCATAATGGCATATATGGGATCCAGAAGGGCCTGTTCCCTTGGGGAAAGTGGGGCGAGGTGACTGATGGGAGACCCAATATCAGGAGCCTCTCTGCAGGAAGGGGTGAAAAGATCTTGTATCCAAGGTCTACAGTATGGACTCTCCAAGTAGAGATCAAATGGCACTGCCCATTCAACCCCTCAGGAGATCTGAAGCACCTGTAAGTACCTAAAGGGAAGCTCTGTCAGCCAGGGAATAACCTTGAACTTCTCTGAAAGCAAACACCGTGACTTTCTTGTAATGAACAAAAAGCCCAGAAACTAAATCAGTGATTTAATTTTAAATCAATGCCCAACAGAGGTGAACATTTTTTCTTGTTTTTTTAAACATCTTTTAGACTGAATCCTACCATGTTCCAGTAGATTCAAGTCTCTTATAAATTTCTTTGTAGATATTCTGTTAAGGGAAATTTTTTCACCCCAACTAGATTGAGGTTGGGACAGGGGGCAGGGCATATGCTCAGTGAACTTGTGAACTAAATAATCTAGTTCAGAAATGAAGTAAAGAAGTGAGGAATGAGCTACCCCAAGGGGCTAGGGCAGTCGGTGTGGTCTGGGTACCTAGGATGCATGACTTCAGACCTGAAAAACCTCTAGATGACTCTATCGAGTTCCAACCTAGAATTCAGCACCAGGGAACTCTGGACAGCACCCAGGTTCTACTAGGAAAGCTTTCTTCTGGCCTTAAATAAAGGCTGGTCTTCCAGGTCAGATTTTTTCCAACTGATTCCATCATATTGATACCGCTGTTTACCGGTGACGAGTTCTGCTCCCCAAAATGTTGAAGTTTGGACATTAGAGAAGCATGCTGAAGCAAGCATACAAAGCAGGGTTTATTTAAAAGGGGTAACATATACTTCTCCTGGGAGTGAGAAGGGGGCTATTGCTGGTATTCTGGCGACCCAAGACACAAGGCAGGTCTGCCTTTTTTATATGTCCCAGGGCTTCCTTTGTTCCCTTGCTCTCTTCTCCTTCCATGTAAGTGACCAGGTGAGAAGCAGATGGGCTGAAGGGGGAAGGGCAGGATGGAGCAGCCCAGGAGACATTAACAACTTTAAAGCTCCCGGGGTGGGGGGGGGGGATTCCTGAAACAGGTTACCTTGGCAACAGGTTGGGGCAGGTTTTTGATAAGGGTGGAGGAAGGGCTCTGAAGGAATTAACATTCCAATCCCTAGGGGGACGGTCTGCCAACAAGTCTCCAACTTCCCTTGACTCACTCAAAATTGGCTTTCTTGATCCGACCTGACTTGATTTACCTATCTACATTGACTGCCTAACAGGTTCTGGCTTCAGTATCCTAACACTAGGAACTAAACTAGAATTTGTTTTTTGTTTTTTGTTTTTTGTTTTTTTTTTTTGTTTGTTTGTTTGTTTGTTTTTTTTTTTTTTTTTTTTTGGTATCGGGGATGGAACTCAAGGGCACTCCACCACTGGGCCACATCCCCAGCCCTTTTTTGCATTTTATTAGAGACAGGGTCTCACTGAGTTGCTAAGTGCCTCGCCATTGCTGAGGCTGGCTTTGAACTCGCGATTCTCCTGCCTCGGCCTCCCAAGTGCTGGGATCACAGGCGTGCGCCACCGCGCCCAGCACAGGAGTTTTCTAAGTGGGGCTGGAGTTGAAGGAAGGGTTTGCACCAGGCGCAGCTGGACAGCAGCTGCTCTGTGGGCTTCCTCCTGCAAGCTCACGGAGACCTGGAGCTCGGGATTCTGCCCTGGCGCCGGTGCATTCCTCTTTTCTCCTGGGAATCTACAGGTCCTCTGCCTGGCAGGTCACCAAGATGCTGGCTGTGGTGGTGGTCCTTTTCGCTCTGCTGTGGCTGTCCTACCACACCCTGGTGGTGGTGAATTCCTTCCTGAGCCCGCCCTACCTCAACCGGGGCTTCCTTCTCTTCTGCCGCCTTTGCATCTACCTGAACAGCGCCATCAACCCTGTCCTCTACACCCTCATGTCCCAGCACTTCCGTGACGACTTCCGGGGACTATTTCAATGCCGGCTGGCCCAGCCCCAAGGAGGACACCCCTATTTAGAGTGTCATCAAAGACCGTTTCCAGCACAGGTTGGGCTCTGAGAAGGATTCCGGGAGTATGCTGACCAGAACAGGCAAGGGGGCCTGGGGGGCCTGGGAAAGACCTACCACTTTTTCCTACTAGACTAAAAAGTCTCCACCCACTTGTGGGGAGAATGTCTGGTGGAGGAGCGTATAGTGCCCAGAGCAGCTTGGCAGCGGGTCACTCACTATCCATTCAGTCTAGATTTAAATACTTAGCAAGACTATTTATCATTTGAATAAATTTACAAATCTAAGCGGGGGACACTTCTTTATAATTGACACAAAAACACTGTATGGCCTAATGGCAACCCAGGTAGAATTTGAGTAAGATTTTGAGTAAAGTCTCCAAATTATGGAGATTTAGGTGGGAAGAGTTGCCAGGAATCTCCTGGGAATCTATAGGTCCTCTGCCTGGGAATCCAGGGAGTTTCTGTTTGCCAAGATAAATATCAAATGCTACCTCCCACTGAAAGGTGACATATGTCTCAGGGTCCAGTGCCGGCAATAGAAGCTTCCCCAGCAGCCATTGTGGAGGTGCAAAGGGCGACAAAACTTTGTGGGCCATTCTCCCTGCCCAGGACACAGAGGGAAAAAGCCAGAAATATGGTTTGTCAGGAGAACAGAGTGTTTAAAAGTGGAGTCTTTAAAAAATTTAAAGCTAATATATGTAGACATGACTTGTTATTCTGATGGAAAGTTATGTGTGTTAGTCAGCATAGGCTAGGTTTAGGTGCAGTGACAAGTGACCCCCCCCCAAATTAATGAATTAACACAAAATTTCCTTGCTTGCTCATATAATGTGGTCTTTCAAGGTCAGCTCTCTTCCATTTTGTGACCTCAAGTTCTGAGTCACTTCAGCCTCATAGAACCAATTGCTCAATATATGCTTCCACGATCCTCACAGTAGAAGAAGAGAGTCTGAACAGAGCTCAGACTGGCAGTTGAATGCTTTAGTCAGTGAGTGACACCTGTCACTTCAGTTGGCAGCCAATAACATGGCTGTCTAATTGCAAAGCAGTAGAGCACCCCATGATCCCAAAAGTTAACAAGAACTGGCTCTGGGTGAACACTAGCATTCTTTGTCACACATGTGGATGCAATAGCAGAGGACAAAGGTGGACCAATGGTACCTCTTCTGTTTGTTGCTTCCAACCCATGGAGCAGCAACACCCCCCCCCCCAAAGCCTGCTTGCCCACTGTTAGCATCTGGCTGTAGTCCTTGGTGAACAATCAAAACTGTGACTGTAGCCCTTTCTTGAAGCTGCAAGACCCCTCAGAAACTCTCCCCATTTCAGAGGATGTTGAGAATCCCACAAGAACAGTGGGAGCTGTCCAGTCGTGCTGAGTACTGAGTGGCCCCCGGGGGTGGGGTGGAGAGGGCTGTCTGAGATCGTTTCCTTGGCAGACTATGCCAGCTGCTCCCTTCCCATGCCTGTGGGTCCCCAGACGTGTCAGAACCAGACATGATGTCAGTGCCTTAAGAGAGTCAAGATCAGGGGCAGCCCAGACAGCACAGTGTCACACCAAATAAATGACTAGGGACTCTGAGGCCCCAGAGCTGAGTCCCAGCTCGGTCATTAACCTACTGTGTGACCTGGGACCTGTCAGCCAAGTTCTCCCAGCCTCAGTTTCCCCTTCTGGAGATGGATGTAGTAGAGGTTTGTGTAGCCCTTAACTCTCTCTCCCTCTCTCCCTCTCTCTCTCTCTCTCTCTCTTCCCCTCTCTCTTTCTCTCTCTGATAGTTCTTTCTGGTGAAGACTACAGCCTTCTTGTAAACTTCAGAGACCCAGATACCTACATTTTATATTTATTTTTAGTTGTAGTTGGACACAATACCTTTATTTTATTTATTTTTATGTGGTGCTGAGGATCGAACCCAGGGCCTCACACGTGCTAGATGAGTGCTCTACCACTGAGCCACAACCCCAGCCCCCTAGATACTTATTTAACAGTCAACCTCACATGGCCTTATCCTCCTGGGAGGCTCCCCAGACAGAATTTTCTGGAATGGTCACTGAGCCTTCACCTTCCCCTCTGCCTACTGCTAGCTCTGACTCCATCATGTTGTTATGACGGGAGGGCGCACCAGTCTTCTCCAAGTCCCTCTCTCTGCGTTGAGAGGAACAGTGCACCCAGAGGTCCTGCTCTCGCCTCCCTGCATGGATTCACTCTCCTGCACTCAGTCTTCATAGGCTTCGGTCCACTAAGAGGCTGATCCCAGAGCCCCGGTATTCAGAAGGACCAGAGGGTGTGAACATGAAGTTCCCTTTCACATCCTCCCAGCCTTAGCACCATTTGCAGTCCGTCCTAAGTGTAGCCAGAGATGTCTCTGGTGGGGTTCATGCTTCACTCTCATCAAGAGGAAGAGAGAAATTGTTGAAATCTGACTCCTTAAAAAATTGGTCTGATTTTCAGATGTTTTTGGAGACAGACAGACTTAAAGACACAACTTTCATCTCTCCGACTTGGTGAGATATAAAGCTAGCTACCTCTCGGGGTCTCAACAATCCTTCTAAATCCCTGAGTTCATTCTGCATCTTTGCCAAGGGACTATACAGTGTCTCTGAATGCTCTAGGGACCTGTTTTCTATAGCCTCTCCTTCATCACAGATGGTGTGAGTAACCTTATTGGGCATGGAGAGAAGGGGATGGAGGGACAGAGAAGAGCCTTCAGTGAGATCCCTGGGGCTTCTCCAGGGAGGGTCAACTCCAGACATGATCCAGGAGACTTCAATCAAGCCACAAACCTAAATAAACAGGTTTGTTAACTCTGTGGCACAATCGGGCCCTGGAGGCAGCGACCGCTGGAGCCTCTTGGGTCTGTGACCACACAGGCTGCCTTGTGCAGCCCCAAGGACTCCAAAGCTGGCAGCGGTAGGTCCCAGTTCAAACTTTGTACCAACCTGGTCCCTGTTTTCTGAATGTCTTGCCCTGCCTGTTTTGTCAGAGTTCTGACTCCTGTAAGACACTGAAAAGTCCACTGGCCTGTCTAAGGAGGACAGCAGAAATCCTCAAGGGTGACAAAAGCACTGATTATCCTGTGTGTCTGGGAGGGTTACACTGACTGCTTGGACCCATCATGTCACATGTCCCTCACAAACCCAATATAAGGCGCCATCTGCACCCACATTTTACAGATGAGAAGACACAGCCCAGAAGCATGAAGTGGCTCTCGGACTGTCATGACAGGTAGATTTGCAGAGTCAGGACTGGAGTGGCAGGTCCCTCTGCCCCTAGAGTCTGGATTCTCAACACCATTGTGTACTCTGCTCATTCTCTAAAGTAGCAGTTAAAACTGTGTGTCCCTTTAAAAATGAAATTGCATATAGAAACCCAGTGTAGAAATCAAAATGGAAGTGTTCTCCTCCAAGAGGGAAGGGGAGGAAGATTCCTAACTCTGTGCTTTCCTGGCAGGGGGAATCTCCTTTACTTCCCAGCATTCACACTCCCCTTTCCAGTGGGTGTGACTGATCCACCTGCCTGCAGGGGCAGGGCCTGATGGGTCCTAGCCAACCTGGGTGAGCTCGTGCCTTTGACTGACAGACCAGGGTAATGCCAGGCACACAACCCAAGCCAAGCCAGCAGCACATTCCCCAGACCCTGTGACTGGCCCTCGACTTTTGTTTGCCATTGATTGAGTCAACATGCTCTTTCCTCCCAGATGGTACTGGGTGCTTCCAGAAACCATCTTTCAACTATAAGAAATACCAGACTGAGGAAGAAAAAAAAAAACCAGAGAATTCAAAAGAATCAGAACCAGACCTTACCATACTCTGTCTGAAGTTCCTGTATCAGTGTTTGATGTGTTTGGCTATAAAAAAAGAAGGGGGAGGGGTGCTAAAATGGACTTAAACAATAAAACCTTATATTGTTTCATTGTTATGGTTTGAATCTGGAATGCTTCCCAAAAGTTAATGTGTGGGAAGCATGATCCCCAATGCAGAAAGGCTCAGAGATGGGACATTTAGGCAATGACCTCACTTAGGGCTTGGACCTCATCCCTGGGTTAATCCATTTGCAGAAGTAAGGCATTGATCTGAATGAATTACTGGGCAGTAACTATAGGCAGGTGGAGCATGGCTGGAGGAAGTAGATCATTGGAGGCATGACCTTGGAGATTATATCATGTCCCTGCTGCTCCATGCATCACATTCTTACATGACAATGTGCAAACAGGAAAAAAGAAGGTAAGTGCTTCTCATCCCATAATTCTTTTCTCATCCAACAGGAACAACTTTCCCAGAAGTCCCTCAGCGGACTTCCTGTTAGCTCCCATTGGCCAAAACTGGTCACGAGTCCACTCCTGAACCAATCACTCCCAGAGGGGAGTGGGATCATCATGACTGACATACCAGTCATGGTTTGTTTTCTTTGACTGGGGAGGGGCCCACCTTCCCTGACACAGAACAGTCCAAACAAAATCAGGGCTTGGTAGATGAGAGCAAAGGGACAGGATGACTGTGGGGTGAGCAACCCGGGCGTCTGTCCCATCTACCCTTTTGCTAAGACATTTTGGTTCCTGACACCAACGAGCCTTCTTTATTGCCTAAACCCAGCTCAGTTGGGGTTTCTCTTACATAGAACTGGGAACCTTCTAATGGAGCCACAGAAGGTCATCCCTTACCTGCTAGGAAGATTGCTGCCCAGGGGCAGAGCTAGGTCTTCAGGAGCCTGGGGAGGGCCTGGGCTTCGTGGCGCCAGCATGTAACCCCAGTCACCATTACTACTAGTGGTTGCTGGTCAACAGCTGGCTGTCCTCAGCACGCGCCCCAACATCTCCAGGCAGCAGCCGAGGTCACTGGAGAGGTTTCCACCACATTTATCTCCTGGGCCTCAGTCCTAAAAGCCCACCTGGCATTCTCTGCTATGGTGTTCCTGTGGGGCCTGGCATCAAGGTACCAACACCTCCAACTAAATGATGCTGTCAGACCTGCCTACGGACAGGTTGGGACGGTTGGGAAAGTTAAAAAAAAAAAAAAAAAAAGGCTGCAAGATGTAAGCTTGATTCTGATTCGTTCACTCAGCTAACATTTATCACGCTCCTAGTGAGTTCCAGGTGCTCTTCTGAACATGTGAGAACACTAGCCCTCTTCTTCTCCCTCTCCTTATGTGGGGGACAGGGAGCAGCCATAAGCTCTTAACCACGTCCCAGCCTAGACCTCACCCTCCTCTCTCCCTCTCTTTCTCCCCCCCACCCCCCCCTTGTCTTGATGTCTTCAGCCCCAGCGACGTGTCCCAGCTCCCAGAGGAGAATCCATGAGCCGTTTGTCAGGCTGACAAGGCCCTGGCTGCACCTTAATGGGGTTAGGGCTTCTGCTCCCCTTTCCCAGCCGGTCCTGCCCACTGCAGAATGGCTCTCAAGTGACGCAGGTGGAGAAAGGTGTTTGGCTTCAGCCAAGATGGGGACCAGGAGGCTCCTGCCTGACCTGAGCTGAGCCCCCAGGTCCTCTGCTCTGACCACCCAACCCGACAGCGTGAGGAAGGGGACAGCGAATGCCTCTAGAACTAGCCTCCCTTCCATGCAGGGTGTCCATGTGTCAATTTAAGGAGTTTGGCACGACCCCTCCTGGAGGCCATCTACCACTGCTGAGTCTTCATGGGCGCCTCAACTCCCCGTCGGTGCCCTGTTTGAAGCAGGGAAGCATCGCCTCTCCCAGTAGGGCCCAGTGCCTGGGGAGAAGCAGTTGCCGAGCCCCTGAAACTTCAGTGTGGACGATGATGTTCTTGAAAGCTTCTTCTCTAAAAGGAGGGAACACTGATCAGTGAGGAGATGGGGTACAAAGGGGAAATTAGAGTGTGGCTGGGAGGGGGCTCTCTTGGTGGCCCAGATTGGGCAAAGCACTGTGGGGCATGATGGGTTCCTTTAGGGTCTCCATTTCCCATTAATTTTGGCTCAGGAAAATTCAGAGACATCTCACAAAGTAAGAGAGATGACTGTGTCCAGAGCAAATTTCAAGGTGAGGGTCAGAGAGAGGAAAATGCATGGGTCCACCTCAGGGCACCCATCAGGTGGTCATTGTGGCCCTGAGCTCTGGGTCCTAGGCATATCTGGGTCAAGCCATTCCCTAACAGCATGGTGGCAGCCAGGTCACTTATTAGAGTCTTCCCACTTGTGCCTGTGTTCCCAGGACTGCCCGGTGTCGGCACTGCAAGTCCTGCAACTTCCTGTCTGTGAAGCAGGACCTGACATTGTGCTTGGCCCACAGCATGGTCCCGAGGATGATCTTCATAGGGCACAGAAGGTGCCTGCTCCTGCCCAGCCTAAACTAGATGCTCCCTGCTTCTAAATATCTTCCACGTGGCTTCCCACTCTTGCCCTTCACGATTCTCATCACCATTTTGGGTTCCACCTGCGGCCATCCATATCCTGGGGTCTCCTCACCAGACACTGAGTGGGCAAGTTCCATGAAGGCAGTGCCCATATCTGGCCTCTTCACCAGTGCATCCCAAAGACTAGAACAGGGCCTGGCACATAGTAGGTACACCAGATATTTGCTGGATGCATAAACGAATGGATAATGAATGGAAATCAACCTCAATCTTCACACCCAAGACCTTCTGCCAAGGCCAGATCCTGGTTTGGGGAAGGTTCAAGGTGCAGACTGTGACTCATTGGGTTCTTTGGTTGCTAGGAACAGAAAGTTTCTCTAAAAAGTCAAAAAAGAAATTATCGGGGTTGGAAAGAACCAGAATCAGCTGGAGAGCCCGTTAGCTGGAAATAATGAGCAGTTGCTTCACAGCATTCATGTCAAAATGAATTAGCTTCACATTCTGCTCAGGACTCAAACTTGAATTTCATGTTCCTGCACCTTAACCAGGAGCAACTGGTTCATGTTCCTGCACCTTAACCGGGAGCAACTGCATCATGTCCCTGCACCTTAACCAGGAGAAACTCATTGGACCATCATTCTATGACTGTCCTTGACAGTCGTGTAGATTGGGCACTGCTCAATTCCAGTAGGCACCACTTAGCACGGTCTAACCGGATGGATCCTCTGGGCTTGTGCAGTGCACGGTCTGTGAGAGTGTATGTGGCAGGCCTGAGTGGGAGTTGGGTAGCTCCCCACAGGATATGTGTTTGTTATCAGAAGAGAAGGTATGAACATCAGGAGAAGCAGGAAAGAAAAAAAAAAAAACACACACAACACAGATGTCCCCTACAAATGAACTGACCCAAGTTCGAGTAGCGGGAAAGGTGACATTATTTGATGTATCAGCAAGATCTAGGCCTTCCAGGTCCTTCCTCAGAGCTTTCGGTCAGCCAGGCCTTCCTCACTTGGTAGCTTCAGACCCTGAGCCCTCCCTCAGAGAGGCCTTCGGACCCGAAACCGTGTTCATGCTTGAGCTGTCCCGTGTGGTGCTGCCCTCTAGTGGCCACCGTGGAGACTGCACCATCCAATGTCCGCTTGCTGGGCTGCGGTTTTTACTTTCTCCTCCCCAGGTTCCTGGCCTCTGTAATCCCTCTTCTCCTCCTCCATCTTTCTTCTCTCTCCCATCCCCTTCTCCATTCTTTTTTTTTTTTTAATATCCCATCCGCAATGTCTGATTAAATTCCTTATCTTCTACCTCCAAATCTTTTTTTCTTCTTTTGAAAAGATATTTATTTTTACGTGGTGCTGAGGATTGAACACAGGGCCGCGCATGTGCTAGGCGAGCACTCTACCAGCCCCTCGTTCTCAACGCTTGTTCCTCCTCTTCTTCTCCCTTAGGGTCTGGACACTTCATTATGCCCATCCAGAATCCAACTCCATCCACATCTCTCTCTGGCCTGGAACTTCTATCCTTGGTCACTTTGGGCTGGGTCTACCAGTTATCTGTGAAGTGTGATTGATAGAGTTGTCACACACAGTGGGGACTTGATAGTCTGATGTCCTCTTTCTGTCGATCAAAAATTAAGAGGTGCACCTGGGTGGCTCTCTCTGGAAACTTCCCTGGGATCCCCAATAAGATCAAGAGGTCAGGAGGAGTGCGCCATGCTTCTCCTGAGAGGACCCACTGTCCCTTGAGAGTGTCCCCCAGTCCCTCTTCCTAACCTTCTAGTAAGCTCATGCCTGTTACTCTGAGCAACATGTCTGAAATCTGACCTGATTGTAAGAACTGGAGTTTGAAGGGGGCCTCTGTGCTGCCTCGGCTTTGTCAGAGGCCCGTGCCTTGTGAGATGATGAATGACTGCACACTGGGTGGTGGAAGCAGCAGCACTTATTATTCTCTCTCAAGGTTCCTAAGGTCAGCTGGAAGGTGGTCAACCCTCGGGGTCTTTCATGTAGTCTCAGGCCGGAGGTGGCCAGGTCATCTCAAGGTCTTTCTACTTACATATTGATTGGGTGATCTGTGTTGGCTAATAGCTGGAACCCTAGCTGGGAATTTAGCCACACCTGCACATGGTCTCTCATGGGACAGCTGGATTCTAAGAAGGTGCACCCCAGACAGTGATGGACACTCTGTCACCTTTTTGCCCGAGCCTTGTCGGTTGCAGAACATCCTTTCCACTGTATTCTGTAGGCAGTCACAAAGGTCCATTCAGGTTCAAGGGAAGGGACAAAGTTCACCTTTAGATTGGTAGGGAGGGCAGTGGAAAGAGGAAGAGGGATGGGAGATACTACAATGGCATCTTTGGAAAATACGACCTGCTCCATCATCTTAAACAGGACACCCTTCCCAGCCCAGCCAGCCAGCCATTTACTGGCAAATGCCATAATTTCACTCTTCTTTAAAGCTGTGTAATATTCCCTTGAGTATATATACCACATTTTCTTTATCCTTTCATGTATTGAGGGACACCTAGGTTGGTTCTATAGTCTATCTATTGTGAATTGAGCTGCTATAAACATTGATGTGTCTGTGTCACTATAGTATACTGATTTTAAGTCTTTTGGGTATAAACAAAGGAGTGGGATAGCTGGGTCAAATGGTGGATCCATTCCCAGTTTTCTGAGGAATCTCCATACTGCTTTCCATAGTGGTTGTACCAATTGGCAGTCCCACCCGCGATGTATGAATGTGCCTTTTTCCCCACATCCTTGCCAACATTTATTGTTGCCTGGAATCTTGGTGACTGCCATTCTGACAGGAATGAGATGAAATCTTAGAGTAGTTCTGATTTGCATTTTTCTAATTGCTAGAGATGTTGAACACTTTTTCATATATTTATTGATCATTTGTATTTCTTTGTCTGTGAAATGTCTGTTCAGTTCCTTAGCCCATTTATTGATTGGGTTATTTGGGGGGGGAGGGTTTGGTGTTAAGTTTTTTGAGCTCGTTATATAATCCCTAGAGATTAATGCTTTATTGGAGGTGCATGTGGTAAAGATTTTCTCCCAATCTGTAGGCTCTCTCCTCACATTATTAATTGTTTCCTTTGCTGAGAAGAAGCTTTTTAATTTGAATCCATCCCATTTATTGATTCTTGATTTTACTTCTTGTATTTTAGGAGTCTTATTAAGGAAGTCAGATCCTAGGCTGACATGGTAAAGATTCAGGCCTATTTTTTCTTCTATTAGGCACAGGGTCTCTGTTCTAGTGCCTAAGTCTTTGATCCACTTTGAGTTGGTTTTTGTGCAGGGTGAGAGATAGAGGTTTAATTTCATTTTGCTACATATGGATTTCCAGTTTTGCCAGCACCATTTGTTGAATAGGCTACCTTTTCTCCAGTGAATGTTTTTGGCACCCTTGTCTAGTATGAGATAACCATACTTAGTACATGGATTTCTACCCTTCCAAGATATAGTTTGGTTACATTGCCCAAATAGCTCTGAAAACATACATATATACATATACCCACATGAATATGCAGTCATGTCATAACCTAGAAACTAGGAGAGAGAAGCTGAAGAGGTCTCCTTCACAGCCCCCAGTAGCAAGCAATCCTATGGACACCCTGACTTCAGGCTTCTGGCCTTGGCACTGTGAGACAATCCATTTCTGTTGTTTAAGCCACTCAGTTTGTGGTACTTTGTTACAGCAGCTCTCATAAACTAATACAAAAGGCAAGCTAGAAAGGAAAGAATAGTTTGAGGACAGACAGAAGTTAATGAAAGTTGCTAAAGAAAGTTTTAAGAGGAAAAAACAACATCAAAACCAAAATTTGCCATACGCTGAGGCTTGTAAGTAATAAATATTAAATATTTATTCCAGTCTTTTCTTCAGTGCTTATCTCAGTGAGGATTTATATGTGTATATTGTATTTCCTATCACACACACACACACACACACACACACACACACAATTTGAAATTTAAATCCAGTTAATAGGTTAAGAATGCCTTATTTTCTTTTTCATCCTGTGTATCCTTCATACACAATAAATGGAAAACCCACCCATTTTACTTCTTCATTAAAAAAACGATACAGACCCACAGGGAAAGTCCCTCTTCTTCCTTAGTGATCTCATATCCCATGGATTATCATTGTGACATTTTGGAGCATGCCTTTTCTTAATTTTATATAAATTTATGCCATCATACCTACTTCTATTTAAAGGTGGATATCTTTACAAAAACCTACATATGCAGTCCCATAATTCTTGGATGTTCTGTTCATGGTTTCTTATTATCTTCACTGTGTGGTCAATTTTATTTTCCAGATTGCATACTTTGTCTTCATTATCTGACGTTCTTTCTTCCAAGTGATCTAGTCTGTTGGTGATGCTTTCTATTGTGTTTTTTATTTGGTTTATTGTTTCCTTCATTTCAAGGATTTCTGACTGTTTTTTTTTTTCAGCATCTCTATCTCTTTTTTGAAGTAATCTTTTGCTACCTGTATTTGCTCTCTTATCTCTTTGTTGTAGTGATGAATTTTTGCCTGTATTTGCTCATTTAGGTCATTCTTTAATTCACAGATCATTTTAATTATGACCCTTCTGAACTCCTTCTCTGACATTTCATCAACTTTTCCGAGCATGGGTTCTGTTATTGTAGTATCCTGGTTTGTTTGGGGCACTTTCCTCCCTTGTTTTTTCATGTTGTCTATTTGTCTTCCTTTCTTGCAGTGTGGATCTGAGATATTACAGTTTCTACCCTATATTCTTGTAGTATCTGTGCAGATTGTCTGTGCCTCACCTTAATGTTGGGCTTTCAGACCTTGCAGGTGTCCCTCTTTGTATGCTACTGCAACTAAAGGTGGTGGCGGCAATAGCGGAAGTAACTGGAGATATCAGTGAAGGTGCCCACGATGGATGCAACGTCTTCCAGAGATGGGGCTGAAAGGGTGGGCCTTACACTGTCTTTGGGATGCCTGCTCTGAGATGCGGCTGCTTTTAGGCTCTGTCTGTTGTCAAAAGGTAGGGGCTACTGCGTGGTGAAGGCTTTGGCTATGTCTGCAGTGTCTCAAGATGGAAGTGGGTTGTTATGCCCAGAAAACAGGCCCCCAAAGACCACCAAGGAGTCCGGAGTGTATGCAAGAACAAAGAGCTTTTATTCGGGCTTAAGCTCGGACTCTCAGACCTCACCAACACAGTGGATCTGTACTGAGAGCCCCTCACTCGGGGGGGGGGGGGGGGGGGGCAAGCCTTTTATTGAGGTAGAACCAGGAGAGTAAGGGGGTTCACATGATTGGCCATCCTTACAGCTAGGGGGGTCTCGTCACATTGCAATAGGCCGGGGGAGCCCGCGCGCACGCCAAGCATGCTGATAACTGAGGGGCTTCTTATTGGCAGAAGCTGGCTTCAGCACGATGGAATGCGCTATCTCTCAAGCTCACTGCAGTGTCCTGCTTTTATCTTACAAGGTTTTATTGTGCATGGGAATGGCTTAAATTGTCCGGGCTCGTTCTCTCTTGGTCCCCATGGCCAGAGACTTGTGACAGCTCGAGGCTGACAAAATAGAGGTAGCCGATTACCAAATAGAGTCACAGCAGTTTGACTCTTATTATCTTAAAGCCAAGCAATTTACAGAAGCAAAAACAAGCAGTTAGACTAAAAAAGGGGCATGGGGCTAAAAAGGGGATCTCCACAGGGGTAGGTTGTGCTCCCAGGTGGGGGTGGGGTGGCCGACTCTGGGCCTACCCTGGGCCTGGGTCCCGCGCAGGTTGGTGTGGGCAGAACTGGCCAAGTCTCTGCTCTCGTGGTGGACTGCGGGTCGCAAGTGTCGGTCCTGTGGCATAGCCTGAGCTCAGCTGGTGTCCGCCAGTGGTGGGATGGACCCGGGCCCACTCTGAGCCTGGGTTCCGTGCAGGTTGGTGTGGGAAGAACTCAAGGTGTTCCAGTTTCTACCCTATAATCTTATAGTCACTGATGTCTCGTCTTGGTGTTGAGCTTCCAGCCCCCAACCGGTGTCCCACGATGGAAGCTGCCCCACAACTGAAGATGATGATAGTGGCCGCGGAGGTAACCTGAGATGATGGTCAAGGTGTCCCAAGATGGAGGTGACCACTTTCTGAGATGGGGCCGAAAGGGCACGCCGCAGTGTTCTAAGATGGAGGCGGGAAGGTGGGGTGGGCCACAGCCTTGGGAAATAGGGAACCTCAGGGAGGGCTCCATGCAGGTCTCCACCCAGGGGCTGTCCTGGGCCTATAGAAGAAAAAGTAGGCCCTAATCTCCATCATGTCAGATTAGGTCCCAACTTCCTTAATAAGACTCCTATGGCACAAGAATTAATATCAAGAATCAATAAATGGGATACATTCAAACTAAAAAGCTTCTTCTCAGCAAAAGAAACTATCAGTGAGGTGAAGAGAGCGCCTACTAATTGGGAACAAATTTTTTTACCACACACACATCAGATAGAGCACTGATCTCTAGGATATATAAAGAACTCAAAAATCTTAACAGCAAAAAAAACAAATAACCCAATCAATAAATTGGCCAAGGAACTGAACAGACACTTCTCAGAAGAAGATATACAATCAATCAACAAATACATGAAAAAATGTTCATCATCTCTGGTGATTAGGGAAATGCAAATCAAAACTACTCTAAGATTTCATCTCACACCAGTCAGAATGGCAGCTATTAAGAACACAAACAACAATAAATGTTGGAGAGGATGTGGGGAAGACGGCACACTCATACATTGCTGGTGGGACTGCAAAATAGTGCAACCAATCTGGAAAGCAGTATGGAGATTCCTTGGAAAACTGGGAATGGAACCACCTTATGACCCAGCTATCCCACTCCTCTATCTATACCCAAAGGACTTAAAACAGCATATTACAAGGACACAGCCACATCAATGTTTATAGCAGCACAATTCACAATAGCTATACTGTGGAAACAACCTAGATGCCCTTCAGTAGATGAATGGATAAAGAAAATGTGGTATATCTACACAATGGAATATTACTCAGCAATAAAAGAAATAAAATAATGGCATTTGCAGTTAAATGGATGAAGTTGGCAAATATAATGCTAAGTGAAGTTAGCCAATCCCCAAAATCCAAATGCCAAATATTTTCTCTGATATAAGAAGGCTGATTCACAGTGGGGTTGGAAAGGGGAGCATAGGAGGATTAGAGGAACACTAGAAAGGCCAATGGGGAGGGATAGGAGGGAAGGGGCAAGAGGGTTAAAAAAAAAGAGTGGTAGAATGAGATGGATATCATTACCCTAAGCGCATGTATGAAGACACGAATGGTGTGAATATACTTTGTATACAACCAGAGATATGTAAAAATGTGCTTTATATATGTAATATGAATTGTAATGCATTCTGCTCTCATATATAACAACTTAAAATAAAAGGAAAAAATCTACATGTGCAAAAGAATTATGCTTTATATCCACTTTTGTTTTCCACTTGCATTTTTTTTTTTTTTTTTTTTCACCTAAGATTATTTTATTGAAGGTCTCACATTTTTTAGGCTGGCTTTGAACTCACGATTTCAACATATAGATAATTTCCTATTCTTTTTTAGTGCTTTTGTGGCATTTCATCCCAGGCATGCACCATAATTTATGTATTCATTCCCCACCAGTGTACATTTATGCTGTATCCTTTTTAATACTCTAAACAATGTTGCAAGCAAAACTTTATGAAAGTATCTTCGTAAATATAACCAGAATGCTGAAAAAGCACATCTTGAAAAACAATTTTTAAAAAGCAAACTTTAGTCTTCCGCTACAGTGCTTTTTTTGAGGAAGCTCCCCATGGATTAAAAACTCAGCAGGATCTATGGTTTTTATGCTGCCTTTTAGGTAACTGGCAGATCTATAGTCACTTACCACAAGCACAGTGTCTGTTTGGCAATTAGAATGTCAAAGTCCTGGATATTAACTCAATAGTCTTCATTCAAAGCAAATGTAGAAAGGGAACTTTAGCTTCATAATCTCCAACTCAAATCTTCATTTTTCTCCTCCTCTGGTTGAAAATGAAATGTTAGGAAAAGAGGAATGAGGACAGTACGCAATGTGACTCACCATGTTACGTAAACATGCATACACCTTCTGGGTTAGAGGATGTGGGAGATGATTCCAGGAAGCAGAAGTGAGGGACTGGAGAGAATGAGTGAATGCAGCAAAGCTAACATGAAGGTGTGCTATTAAGTCCACTGCGGTAGACATCAGGTTGGATTCTGCCAGAAACTCTGAGAAGCATGCAGAATGCTGCCTGAATTGTCTCCTGAAGGCCTGCACATGAAGACATTTATTCATCATTGAGTTTCCAACAGACTGTCCACCCTTCCCTCTAAGAACCCAAGACCTCTACTCTGCCAGAATGTGAAGATGTGGGGATGGAAAACACAAACTCGGCAAGTGGGAGTGATGGTGAGAGGGGTTAGTCCTATTGTCATTCCTGCGTTCCCAACTGCTGGGACTATGACATCATATGTCAGCCATTGGCTCAATGCATATAACACATCGTGGTGGACAGCAACCAAAGCTCTCAAGGTGTGATTCCAAAACCTGCCCTAGCAGACAGAGCCTTTAATAAGCCAGACCATAGTTTTATTAGGATGACTCTTCAGCTGATGCCTTATATGGCAGGACTAGTGGGTCCCTGGAGGGCCATATGCAGCAGCTGTTGAGGAACTGTAACCTCGTACTGCATTAAGAGATTAAAACCTGTGAGCTAAGGCCTCTGTCACAGGAATGCAAACCTTATTACACTTAGGCTACCCTTTCACCCTATTAGCTGCTCACACAGCAGAATCTTCTGAAATGCCCCCAGTGATCCTCATCTCCTTATATTTATGGCTCTCCTCCATCACCTACTCTCTAGTATGGGCTGAACATGATGATGTCCTTCCAACAAAATGTGGCAAAAGGGATGTAATGTCACTTCTGAGATTGAGTTCACATGACTGTGACTCCCTCTGCTTCAAGTTGCCATGCTGG
Organism: Tamias sibiricus; assembly: GCA_025594165.1. Lineage (NCBI taxonomy): Eukaryota > Metazoa > Chordata > Mammalia > Rodentia > Sciuridae > Tamias > Tamias sibiricus. The sequence goes on from CM046659.1 coordinate 165,237,729, forward strand.
GAGCTGCACTCTAGAATGGCTCAGGGGGCAAGGAACCAAATCCTGCCAACAACCATGTGTGCAACCCGGAAGCTGACCTTTCTGGAGCTGCCCTTGACGTGACAGCAGGCGCAGCTGACACCTTGAGTGTAGTCAGAGATCCCACAACACAGAACCCACCTAAACCATGTCCAAATGCCTCACCACCAGAAACTCTGAAATAATAAAGATCGGTGTGTTAAGCCACTGAGTTTGGGGGCAATTTATCACACAGTAATAAATAACTAATACATCCAGCTATTGCAAGAAAAATTGTAAATAAGTCAGAAATTCCAGATCAAAAAGAGAAAACATATTGCTTGTTATCTCCCTTGCCAGAAATGACTGTGCCTTATAATAGATTCACAATTATTTTAAATATTCTTTTTTTTTAGTTGTAGTTGGACAAAATACCTTTATTTTATTTATTTATTTTTATGTGGTGCTGAGGATCGAACCCAGGGCCATGCACGTGCTAGGTAAGCGCTTTACTGCTGAGACACAACCCCAGCCCTAGATTCACAATTTTTAATACTTTAACAATAGTAGGATCCTCAAAGTATATGTTTAGGATTATGCTTTTAATAAACATATAGTAAATCTCAGCTTTACAAACTCTTAGCTTTATAACCTCAATTGGTTTTTCGTTTTGTTTGTTTTGATTTGGGTTGTTGGGGTTTGGTTGGTTTTTTGGTTTTTTGGTTGGTTGATGCCAGGAATACTCTACCACCGAACTGCATTCCCAACCCTCTTTATTTTTTATTTTATTTTGACACAGGGTCTTACTAAGTCATCCAAGCTAGCCTTGAACTTGTGATCTTTCTGCCTCAGCATCCCAAGTATGTGGGATTGAGACCTCTGTACCCAGCATCAATTGTTTTTATATGACAATGAAAATAAGCTAAAAGGAAGCCGGGCGCAGTGGTGTACACCTATAATCCCAGCACTTGGGAGGCTGAGGCAGGAGGATCGTGAGTTCAAAGCCAGCCTCAGCAATGGTGAGGCACTTAGTAACTCAGTGAGACCCTGTCTCTAATAAAATACAAAAAAAAAAAAAAAAAAAGGGGCTGGGGATGTGACCCAGTGGTCGAGTGCCCCTGAAGTCAATCCCCAGTACCCACCCCCCCCCCAAAAAAAAAGAAAGAAGCTAAATACCCAATTACAATAGCAGCAGAACATTTGAAATATCTAAACTTGAATAAATAGGTGTTTATTTTATGTTCCTTGATGAAGAAGAAATTTATTTTCCTGAATGAAATTCCAATAAAAATAATGGTACATTTCAGTATATAAAGCATTTTCTCTTTCTTTACCTTTTGTTTTTCATAATAGAATATTTAAGATACATCCAGAAAGTTTTAGGGAAAACAGAGTAATGTTAGTACATATGAAGTTGGTTTAGTTTGTAAAAATAATTAAGTACTGGTTCCTTGCAGGATCATGTGTGGACAAAACATTTGTAAGAATTTAGGTGACATCTCAAAGGAGTGGATAAGAAATGAGGCTATCAGTAAATAATATTGAGATAAATAGTTACACCCGAAAATGTGAAAATTATATCCACAATTCATGTGTTACATCAAATAAATTTAAAACCGCTACCTGGCCTTCTATCTTAAAATGTACATCACTGGTGGACATGTAGATTGATTCTCTCCACCTTCTTATTACTATTCGGATTAAAATCATGATGAGGAACTTTCTTGATATACATATTTTCATACTGATTCAACTATTTGAGATATTCATAGAAGATGAATTGCTGGAATAAAAAGGGCATATAAACTCCAACTTGGGTACAGAATGTCTCCTAGAAATGTAACAGGAATTGTACTCCCACTCAGCCTCTCTGGGAGCAAACTTTTTCCAAATTCATGACAACACTTTGTTATTCTTTTTAATCCTTGCCAAGCAAGTCTGCCAAAAAAAAAATCATATGGAATTTTAAAAATCATTTTTTTTTTTTGCATTTCTTGCCCTGTAGTATTACTGGCTGTTGGTTCATATATGTAACTCTGGCTCACATACAATTATTCTGTATTAATTGTCTCTTTCATGTTCTACTCCATCTCTTTAAAAATAATTCAGATTCTAATCCTTACTAATTTCCAAAAGAGCTGTTAATAAATTGAGCCTTTTAATAATTCTTACTTATATTCTCTGCATTCAGTTGCTTTTTGAATCTTTTCTTCCTGAAGTATGGGTTTTTTTCAGTTTTTAATAGCCAAATTTACCAGCCATTTCATCCACATTGTTTGCTTAAGGCATCCTATCTTCTCTACCTAAGGATGCAGAAAAAAAAAATCACTTAATCTGATAGTTTACTTTTTAAATTTCAATTGTATAGCTATGTAAACCATATTTACTATAATTTGCAAGATGGGAATTTTTTACTCCAAATGGTTAGGGAGTCATCTCACATGATTTTTCAATAATCCATTTAACAATAAGTCTCTCTTGTTGCTTTAGAATGGCATATTTTCATATGAATTTTCAGAAATAATCATTTGTTGCTGGATAACAAACCAGCCCCAAGTTTATTTGCCTAAGACAACAAAATGTATTATTTATTGTACTCTGTATATTTACTTGGATCAACTGGGTAGTTTTGCTCCATGTGATTTCATCAGGAGCCAAGGTCATTTAGGGACTTCCCTTGTCCTCCATGTTCAAGATGGCGCCATTCATTTTATCTGATTTCTTTGTTAGGATAGCTTAGGCATAGCCGGTTGCTAGGACAGATAGGTCTCCAAATCTCTCTCTCTACTCTAGGTCTATCCTCTTGGTCTCTCTAATAGGGAAGCTGGATTTCTTAAGCAGTGTTTAAGAACTCTCCAAAGGGCAAAACTGAAGCTGCCAGAGCTTCACAAGTCTAATTTTCTAAAACTGGTAGTGTCCTTTCCAATGCATTCCTTTGTTAAAGGGTGTCACACCATCTGTCAAATTCAACACAAGAAGGATACATACAAGCCTTGAATACTTGGAAGTTTGGTCCATTGAGGGCCACTTTCAGAGACTAACTACCACAGTTACTTATATTTCTTTTCTGGAGCTTGATAATAATATATAAATTTCCCGCCTTCCATTGAGTAAAGTAATATATAGCTTTATTTATTCAACATGTATACAACACATTCATATTTGTCCTCCTGAAGGAATATTTTCCATATTTTTGTGTTAATGTGAGGTAATTGATGTTGTTAAAATATATTGACATGATTTTTTAAAAATAAATCATAAATTGTGATTTCCCCTTCTGTAAAGCTGTCAGACGGGCATTATGCACCTAATGTTAAACTCAGGCATCTGGGAACTGGGATTATGGCTAATGGATTGTTTTCTTCGGCGATATTTGCAGATGTTCTGATTTATCTTCCATTTTCAGCTATTTCTTGTGTTTTCTGGGAAGCCAGCCATTGTTTTTTACTCTATCTGGGGTGAACTCTGTAGGTCCTTCTTGTTTTCTTCACACACTGCTGGAATTTCTTTCAGTCTGTAATTTTCCCATTTCATCCATAGCCATCGATGAGACTGACACGGAGCTTTTCTCTTTGTATTCGTGGTTCACAGCTGTCAACCAGGAGTGGGGGACGAGGGCAGCAGCTCCTCGAGGAACTCCTCAGCTCAGGGCGGCGACTGCGGCGCCTTGTGGATAATGTGGTCCCGGAAGGGCGGAGAGCGCCCCATGGAGAACCCTGGGAAGGGGAGCCCGGCGGCCTCTACTGCGCACGCGCGCTTCCGGCCTGTACCTGGACGCCCTTCCGGTTCGCAGGCTCTTCCGGGGGCGGGTCCTAGAGCCTCAGCCTTCCCGCGTACTGGCGTCATCTTGGCTTGGTGCGAACCGACAGCTAAGCGGGCGTGCCCGCAAGTTAGAGGAAGGGCCGGCGGCGAGCCCAGAGCACGCGGGGGTCGGAGGGGAGCGTGGGGCCGGGCGCAGCTGGCCTCGGGTCCGCGGAGGTGGACGCGCGTCCCTCTCGTGGAGGCCCGCCGCGGGGTTCCGATGGTCGGGAGCCGGGCAGCGAGGGCACCGCTGGGCTCCTGTCCCGCAGGCCTCGCGGCGGGCGCGCTGCGCGCTTCTTTGCCTGAAGACGGTGCTTTGTGAAGGGGGAAGGTTTGTGCCTCGAGCGCTAAGTCGGATCCCAGAAGTTCCACAGATGCCCCTGGACCTGCACCGTTGATGACTGTGGCTCAACAAACCTTCAGCTCAACTTTGAGAAGGATGCGAGCTGCGATTGAAGTAATGAGCAGGGTCCAGATTTGACAGCAAGACACTTCATTGGAGGATCTGCGAGGTTTTGGTTGGAGGGACGGGGAACTGGCCATAGCTAAGGAAATGGTTTCTCTATCACTTCCTAGACGCATACATGCCATTCCCTGTGAGCTCCACTTCTGGTTTATTATGAGCTGCTCAAACCATGACCATCACCACTCCTGGGATATATTGAATTTCCCCTGTATAGAATCGCACAGTGGAGGTAAAAGTTTTTAACAACCTTTTAAATTTTACTTATTTTAAAATCAGAATTTAGAAAGTGAATATTTTATCCATCTGTGCAATTTGCTGGTGACAGAGCCAAGAATTGAATTCTGGTCTCTCATTTCCTGGATCATGGTTTTGTCCTTCACCACATTTAGGTTAAAACAAGTTTCTTATAAAAGATTCTTTTGTGAACCTGTAATTAAGAGAAACCAACCCATGAAAAAGATAAACTTCTTAAAGCACTTTGATTCCTTCTATCTGGATTCTCTGATCTCATTGACTAAACATATTAGTAGAAAGATGGGTAAGCAACATCAATATATTCCCATGACAATATATATTTCAATCCTAGAATCAATTTTAATGCTGAACTACTGTTCCAAATTTTGTATATACTAACGTTTGCTGACCCAATCTCCTATTACTTGACTCACAGGTTATTTTTAAATTTTTTATAGGTGGCATAAATTGGCAGTAATTCAGTAGAAAACCTTTGTTTACATTCACTCAGAGACTCTCCATGTGGGGGAAAAAAGAAAGAAAAGGAGAGAAGCTCTATGTCATCAGTTCAGAACTATAAGTGGGCATTCCCCACCCAGTGGCTTCTGTACCAGGTTGGTCAAAAGACCATTTCCTCACGTGGATGTGTACCTGTCTTTGTAGGTAATTGTAAGAGCTGTCTTAGCCTGACCTCTCATGATTCCCTTCCCAATTCTTCCTTACCCAGCTCTGCTTTCACCATTCTTGGCCCTTTCTCAAGAGCATCTGAAAATGAACAAATCCCAGGTAAGTTGTTTAGGGATTTTTGTCCCAGATTTTACAGTGGATTTTAAGAGTTTTATAGTTTGTGCTTTCAGGTGAAACTGAAGCAGTATATAAAATTTGGCATCTGAGAGTAAAAGTATCAGATCAATATTGGAAAAGTCAACCTAAATAAACAGAAATCCTCTAGATTTATTCAAGTTGTTCCATAAAGGCCCGGACAAGAAGATTCACCTTACATTGGCTATTAGTAAGGGTTTTCTTTCATTTATATATAAACTTTTTAAAAATAATCTTTGAATAAGTGATGCAAAGACAGTGTTACAAAAAGCAGTTGTGAAAGAAAAGCAGTGGGGTTCCTGTGACTTTGATAGCCAGGCAAAGCACATTAATTATAGAGAACTAATTCATTGTCATCTGAGTAAATGGCGTTCTGATGGTTGTCCATGATCCAGTGATGAAACCTAGAATAAATCAATTGCATGTTCTGCAGATAATACTCTATAACTGTTTCCCTCAGATATACTTTTTTTTTTTTTTTTTTTTTTTTTTTTTTTTGTGGTACTGGGGATTGAACTCAGGGGCACTCGACCACTGGGCCACATCCCCAGCCCTTTTTTTGTGTTTTTATTAGAGACAGGGTCTCACTGAGTTGCTAAGTGCCTCGCCATTGCTGAGGCTGGCTTTGAACTCGCGATCCTCCTGCCTCAGCCTCCCAAAGTGCTGGGATTACAGGCGTGCGCCACTGCGCCCGGCTCCCTCAGATATACTTTTAAAACAAGTTCTGCAAGTAGCAATTCAATGTTATATTCTATACGTAAAACTTCACTTGCTTGTCTCAATTTAACTCACTTGGGTCTTTGTCTGCCCCACTACTCCCATAGATGTGTTCTAGTTAGCAGCAACCTAAACATTTTCAAACTTAGTGGGTATTTTCCAGTCCATAATTTATCAAATTGTTTTTTGCATTTGACAATATGACCACCCCCACCCCAAAATGCACCTCCAATAATTTATTTGATGTCACTGACATATTCTCTTTCTAACTCTCTAATTATTGTCTCTGTTATATAGTCATCTTCTCTTTTATACCACAAAATTGTTATCCCATTGCTAGCCCATTATTCTTTCTGATGTTTTTCATGCCATTTGTGGTTTTAACTTGTAATTCTTTGTACTTTGAAGTCTTTTACTGCCTCCAAGAACCTCGGCTTGAGGTCCTTGCTGAACGTCTCCATAAAGGTATTCAAGAAGTTCTTGGAGTCCCCATGTCCAAAATGGAAATAATGTTTGCAGTCTACTCAGTTTGCTTTTCTTCTTTATTCCCTATCATTGCCATTACCATCCCACCAGTTATGCAAACCAGAAAATCAAATACATCTGAATTTTTCTTGTTCCTCACCTCATACCACATCTAGTTACCAAGGCTTACTAATGTCTAATAAATATTTCTTGAATTTGTTCCATTCTTATTTCCTCTGCCCCAATTTCTGTCTTCTTGGTTGTCATAATAGCTTTCTGCCTACGTAGTGTGCCCACCTGAAAACTATTATAAATGCTTAATGGACCCTCTAAAATGCCAATCTGATCATGTCTCTTCATATGGAAACTACTTAAGAGTAGGTCCATATTACTTACAGGATAAAAGTTCAGTCTTCTTTGTGTGGCTTATAAGGCTATTTTTAAAAATTCCTACCACTCTAGACTTTTCATTCAACAACTATGTGTCAATCAACTTTTACATACCAAACGCTATGCTGGGTGCGTTAGGTATAGTGTGGACAAAAGAGATATTGTCTCTGTCCTCATGGAGCTCACAAGCTAGTTCAGGAGAAAGGCATTACACAAATAATACAAACTGTGGTGATGTGATTCTCAACTTCATCAGACCAAATATCCATTGATATACACATTTTGAACATACAAAAACCATGCATGCTCCACCATCTCCTACTTCTCTCTTATTTGATGTTGTCCATCCACACCGGTCTGCCTTCTCTTTTACATAAGAATGGAACAACACACCATGAGGTATGGTTTTGGCCTCATAGAGGAGCAATAATGGAACTAGATGATGCGACCCAAAAGTGTAGGCAAGTTGACTCCTCTTGGGAAATGAGAAGGAGGTGGGCAGATAAACTGCCACTTCTTTTTCTCATCCATGTACTATTCCAAGGTCACTTTCACTTTATGGTCCTTCTGAAGACCCATGGGTCACTACATGCTCTTCCTGAGGCACCTGCTACCTCTTTGGAGCTCAGATGAGGTAGACAGTGTGGTAATGCTTCTCACATCTCATTGCTGATGCCTGCCCTTTCCTTACTTCCTTTAGTACTTTAGCATTTGCCTTAGGCTCTATTTTCTAGAGATCCCAGCTAAAACACATCTTCCCTTTATCTTGGTTTGGAAATCACAGATAATTTCATATAATCAGCATAACTGTATAGGAGAAATAAAAGCAAAGTAATTTAAAATGTGTTTTAATATGGATTTGCATAGATACAGCTACATTGAAGGAGTAGTAATCTGATGTTTAAACCTACAGGTTGAGAGACTGGATATGATAATTACAAATTTACAATGTGTAGGTGTAGTTCAAATATCATTGGCAGCATTTCCATTAGTGATATTTTTCAAAGAATGAAAATTACTAAAGTTCCAATCCAGACCAAATAACAGTGCTCCCTGGATGTATTCAGTATTGGATTTTAAGAAAATTTAGTGTACATAAAAAAAGAAATATAAATACATATGTGTTCAAGTATAAAATAGAATAAGGTTCTAGGCTCAGATCATTATGAATAGATTTGTCATCTGTATGAATATTTAGGACATTAGAAAACTACACAAGACTTGGAACATTCCTTTCCTATATGAAATTGTCCTGTGTGTTGTGTCTTCCATCCCTTCTTCCCCGTCCCTCCAAATTCAGCAGCATGTCACAGAACATTGACAGTCCAAATTCCCTGAACAGAGATGTAAAATGCCCTGTGTGACAGAAGTCAACCCTGCCGAGCACTACCACAGTGTTGATAAAGTGCATTTAGTTTTCTGAACACGTCCCAAATTTTATGCTCCTGCATGTGCCTACTGTGCTGATTGTTCCCTGGCTCTCTACCCCTTTCATCTTCACTCGTTTGTGACCACAGCCACGAGCCATTTCTTCATAGAATCCATTCCTGCCCCCTTGTCTTCTGTCCCCTGGGCTGTGTTCACTTGGCGTTACAGCTGTCTCCATTTCTGCATCACCTGTGGGTCTCCACACAAGTAAGGCCATTGGTCTTTGGCGGTGCAGGCCCATATTGCATTCCTCTCTGTGCCTGCTGATAGTAGTGCTCTGCATTTCTTTGTTGAGGGTCACCTGTGAACTCTCCTCTGCCCTGAATGAATTGTCAGTCCATTAGATTTGCTTACAGAGTTGACGTGAGTCACCAGAGAATCAGGTTTCTTTATTATGAGCACCATTCAGTCTCTTACAAGGTGAGTGTGTTCACTGTTCTTACTGTAGACCTGTGTTACAGGCCACCATGTCTGCTTCCCTGAATACAGGACTCTAGTGATGGCTCTCCACTTCTGACTCACTCTCACAGGTCTTTTGCAGTCACTCTGCAGTCATTCTAACCTTCCCCTTTCCTTGTCTGTTGTACCTGCAATTGTAAGACACTGTTCATTGTCAGGAGGCTTATAGCTACTTTGGAGGAAGTAATTCATAAAGGAAATAATATGGGTAATGTGACTTTCTAGCTTATGTACAGGAGACAGTTACATATGGAAAGAAGGGTGTGAGTAGATATCTAATAAAGTGGGCCAGTATGAAGATATATAGCAGGTTGAGGAAGGAGAGAATAAGGTGAGCCAGGATAGCCATGGAATGAATGGGTGAACGTGTGTCAGTCCTAGGGTACAAGGTGTGCATGAGGCTATACAGAGCTGGAGGTGCACTCTATATTTTTTACTGCTTTATTTTGCAATAATTTTAGACTTAAAAAAGAATTGGAAAAAAAAAATCACAGGCAAGGTACTTGCATACCCTTCACCTACTTCCCCTGGTCTTTTGAAATCATAATACAATGATAAAAACCAGAAAATTAACACTAATACAATAGTTTTATCTATCTTCTCAGATTTTTCCAGTTGTCCTAATGATACCGTTTATCAGTTCAGGGATCCAGCCTAGGATCCCACAGTGCATTTAGCTCTTATGTCTCTGTAGCCTCTTGCAGTCTGCCACAGTCCTTCTTTGTCTCATGACCTTGACACTTTATTGGCCAGCACCCTGTAGGGTTCATTCTAACCTTCCCCTTTCCTTATTTATAATTCCTTTATCTCAGAGGAATGAATCTGGCTCTTGTAGTCTGCATTCCGTTTACTTATTTTCTCATCCAGCTATACACATGAGGTAATATTTAAGAATTGCCAACCCATACCCCATGTGAGAAACAAATTTCCTAACTAGAGTATAACTGTATACAGTTGATTTTACTCAGTCTTACAGAACGTAGTCAAATGCTCTTTTCTAAGGTTACTTTGGATAGTTCTTTCCTTCCTCATCCCCTTCACTGTGGGTGTTACTTTTTTTTTTTTTGGTACCGGGGATTGAACTCAGGGTCACTCGACTACTGGGCCACATTCCCAGCCCATTTTTTTGTATTTTATTAGAGACAGGGTCTCACTGAGTTGCTAAGTGCCTCGCCATGGCTGAGGCTAGCTTTGAATTTGCAATCCTCCTGCCTCAGCCTCCCAAGTGTTGGGATTACAGGTCAGCGTGCATGGCTGGGTGTTACTTATTGTTAATATGTGTATTCATATGTTACTATTTGTATTCTATTTGGAGTTCCCCTTCCCTATCCTGTTGGATCTTAGTTACTTGTTTTGGGATAGATAATATTACCATCCTTCTACAGATTGGAGCTGTACAGGAGGATATGTAGAGAAGTGCCACTCCCCTCACTCTGACCTGTCCCTTGCCCCCGTACTTCCCTCCTATTCCCATTCTTCCCCTGTAACCAAGTTCATGGGTTTCTGGTTTATTCTCAGTTTTTCTTTTATACACACATGATGGTTGCATGTGCATTTTCTTGTACATTAAACGTAGTGTGTCGTAGATATTCTTTTGCACTTTGTTTTTTTTACTTAACAATATAGCCTGGAAATTGTTCCATGTTACTTGGTGGAAACCTTCCTCATTGTTTATACCTTCAGATTTTCCTTCCAGTCACCAACTATCCTGCTGCCGACTGATGTCTCTACTTCTGTAGTCCACATAAAGATGAGTGCTTTAGCTTTCTATGCTCAGCTTTTTTCTTTTTCCTCTTTCCCTAATCTCAGCATGCAGTGCTTGTATCTACCCAGCTGCTCATGCCGACAGTCTGCACAACCAACCATGACCAACTCCTTGCCCTTCATCATGTTGGAGTGATGCCTTTTTCTGCATTGGAGATACCTGTGGCCCTGTCACTTGAGGACATCTTAGTTTTCTTCCCCTCAATCTGACTTTTTGGACATTTTCTCGTTTTAGAGAATGTGACAGCAAATGTTTTCTTTAAAGGACCAGATGATAAATATCATTGGCCTTGCTGGCCACATGGTCTCTGTAGATCTATTTGACATAGCAGCTATAGCATAGAAGCAGTTGTAAACAATGTGTAAACAAATGGGCACAGCCAGATTTGGCTCTCAATAGCTAGATTTGGCCTACAACCTGAAGCTTATTGTTTGCCAACCCCTATACTCTGGAGCTTTGCTTTTGGGGTGGGGGTGGGGGAGTACTGGGGATGATGGAAGCCAGAGCTTCTCTACCACTGAGTTCTGCCCCCAGCACTTTTTATTTGTTGTTTGAGACAAAGTCTGACTAAGTTGCCAATACTGGCCTTGAATTTGCAATCCTCCTGCCTTAGCCTCCCAAATATCTGGGATTACAGGCATGCACCACTGCTCCCAATTTACAGCATTATTTGTAAAATACAAATTTGATTGCAAAACTCCAGTACTTGCTTGCAAATATCTCTGTGGATTTCCATCATTCACAATAGTGGTCTCCAAAGTGGAGAATAGGGGCCCTTGGGCTTCTTTCTATTCATATGTTATCTTGACTAAAAGAATAAACTTATCAGGCTTCATTTGATATTAATAGATGGCTTAAAGTAACTCAGAATTACATTATAATTTCTAAGTAAATGTACACATTGGTTATATGCAAGAAAGTTTTACTGATGTGCTTTACCATCCAAAAATTCAAGACTACTAATTTAGGGGAAGGTCCCTCTGTCCAACTCACATTCCTACAAAACAGTTTTTACTTCAGGACAGAAATTGACCCCTCCAAAGGAGTCTGATAATGCAAAATAGATCTAACTTTGTTCTTTTGTGACTACCCTTTTTCTTGTATGACCATCTTTGAGCTTTGCTGAAGGTGTGTGTTTATATTCATGTTGCCCAGTGAGAAGGTGTGCCCCTAAAGAGCAGGGTCAGTATTTCATGTGAGTTAGTGATCCAGGAAGCCAGGCACTCCAAGGCATGGTATAAACTCAGTACACTTAAATTTTTCATTTAAAAAACACAGTGACAGGACATTTCCAATGTTTTACCCTCTCACAAAGCACATCTCTCTGTAACTTACCATAGGCCTTGGCAGTGGTCTCCTCATTTGTGATATTCCATAGATTTGGTGTCACTCAATTCTAATCATCTCAGATTAAACATATTCTTTCAGAGATCAGTTTCATTCAAGGACCTGACTGTGAACTTCACCTATGAAGAGTGGCAACAACTGGACCCTAACCAGCGTCTCCTGTACAGGGATGTGATGTTGGAGAACTATAGCAACCTCATCTCAGTGGGTGAGCAAAGTTTCCTTGTACACCTCCTAAGAGCATGCTTTTCTTCTGTCACAAGAACATGTTGAAATTCTAGAATTTAATTATACAGCCTTCAGTATCAGAGAAGAAAGATGTTAAAGCCATTTTAGGCAATAGAAGTAGGGGTGTGTGTGTGTATGTATGTATGTGTGAGTGTGAGTGTGCACGCACATGCTCCCTGTCCTTCCCCACCCTTCACTAAAAACATTCTGGCTTCACTGAGCTGCTGCTGGGCATCTTCATTGCATGGCTTCTGAAACTGTTTTCTTCATGTTTCAGAGTCCCTGAAGTCCAAAGAGCTTGGTCCAAATTCTGTGTCATTTACCATTAACAGGGTTTCATGTTAGCAAACCAGATGTGATCTTCAAATTGGAGCAAGGAGAAGAACCATGGATAGTGGAGGAAATCTCAAGGGAGAGCTACACAGGTAAGTAAATGATAACTGAGCAGGTGGAAACCAAAGGAAATGAGAATTCCCAGATGGCCGGCAACCACAATTGGCATCTTGTTGTTGGGTGTTTTTTTTGGGGGGGGGTGCTGGGGAATGAACCCAGGGGCACTCAACCACTGAGCCACATCTCCAGTCCCCAGCCCTTTTTTTGTATTTTGTTTAGAGACAGGATCTCACGGAGTTGCCTAGGGCCTCAGTAAGTTGCTGAGGCTGGCTTTGAACTCTCGATCCTCCTGCTTCAGCCTCCTGAGCTGCTAGGATGACAGGTGTGTGCCACTACACCTGGCTACACAGTTGGCATCTTTATGATTTTTTTTTTTTTTTTTTTTTTTTTTTTTTTTTTTTTTTTTTAGGAATCTCTTTATAGGCCCCAGACCTTTGGAAGTAATTGAGGACAATTAAGTGTCATGCTATAGTTACTGAAAATATTGTTTGTCCCCTAATAAATATGTTACTTTAATTGAAATATATAAAGAGTGTTGCCCTTAAGTTACCCCAGAATCCAAGTTCCTCTTTCACCATACCTCAGCTTTTTTTATTTCTATAGCATTCTCTTGCCTACCTTGACCCATCCAGTCTTGTTATAGACGTGCTTTACATCTAGACATTCATCAGTCCGTCTTAATAAATTTTGCTTGATTTGTGTGGTCTCTCTAGTTCCTTCTGTGTGTGATTTAACTGAGAAATAACAGTTTAGAATTAGGCAAACAAAGCTCCTAGCACTCAACCTGTAAGACCCTCACTCTCAGGCTTATAGAGGTGCCTGAGATGCCCTGCCTCCCTCTAGTCCCAGCCATGCTCCACTCCCAGTTTCATGCACCATTACTCTTTTTATTTGTACGAATTCTCGTATCACTGCAAAAATTCCACATTGACCTCTTCCTTCTTGTATTTTTTGATAACACTGATCGTCTTCCTGAGAACTGTTCTACTTTGTCTCACTGCATAGCTGTCTTTCTCTGAAGTTTTCACTAGACTCTTATCTCTTTCAGTACCCAGTCAGCCACACTTGTGGTATTCTTTGTGTACTGTTTCTTGAGACTCTTTTTTATTTTTTCACCCTATGTATAGAGTATAAAGTGTCAAAGGTTCTTTGCTAGTTTCCTCTTCCTTTGACACTGTTAAATAGGCTGGCATGGATGGGTTTGCTGTTTTATTTTCCAAAATCAACCAAGTAGGAGAAATTTGCACTTAAAGTTCATTATTTCTGTGAGGCTTGGCCTGCAATCTGATCCCCTATAACAAGGCATTTGTGGGGATTCCTTTTGCATAGAAAATGTGTAAAGACTCACAAATTATTGTTAATTGTGCTTCTTTTTTAGAAGATGATGATGCCTTAGAGAAGGACAAGGAAATCCAAGACAAATATTTGAGACAAAATGCATTTTTCAACAGCACAACACTTGTTACAAAAAGAGTGAATGCATTTGGAACAACATTTACTCTGGGCATGAATCTTGTTCCCTCAAGAAAAATACCCTACAAATGTGATCCGGGTGGCAACAGCTTGAAAACTAATTCAGAAATAATTGTTGCAAAGAAAAGCAAGGAAAATATAAAGGTTCCTGATGAACGTGGTGGATGTGAGAAGGCACTGCTCCATGCTAAGCATGTGGAAAGTCATCTTGGAATGAAAAAATGCAACTATAATGAAGCAATGGAAGCCAGCAGTCACGAGGAAGATCTTCTGCACCAGAACATTCAGACTTTGAAACAACCTTTTGACCATAATAAGTGTGGGGAACCCTTCTTCAGGGTGGCACTCCTCTCTGCACAGAAGAGAGGATGTGCTGAAAAGAAGCCAAATGAATGTGACGAATGCAGGAAAACCTTTTCTAAGAGGTCCACCCTCATTGTGCATCGGAGAATTCACACAGGGGAGAGACCCTATGTTTGTAATGATTGTAGGAAAACCTTCCGCGTGAAGACAAGCCTCACTCGACACCAAAGAATTCACACTGGAGAGAGACCCTACGAATGCAGTGAGTGTGGGAAAGCCTTCATTGACAAATCTGCCCTCATTGTGCATCAGAAAATTCACGGAGGGGAGAAATCCTATGAGTGTAATGAATGTGGAAAGACCTTCTTTCGGAAGTCAGCCCTGGCTGAGCATTTCAGGTCACACACAGGGGAGAAACCTTATGAATGCAAGGAATGTGGGAATGCCTTTGGCAAGAAATCTTACCTCAAGGTACATCAAAGAACTCACAGAGGAGAGAAGCCAAACGAATGTAAGCAATGTGGGAAAACCTTCTTCTGCCAGTCAGCGCTCACGGCACACCAGAGAATTCACACAGGAGAGAAGCCCTATGAATGTAGTGAATGTGAGAAAACTTTCTTCTGCCAGTCAGCCCTCAATGTGCATCGAAGAAGCCACACAGGAGAGAAGCCCTATGAATGCAGTCAGTGTGGAAAGTTCTTATGTACTAAATCAGCCCTCATGGCACATCAGATCATTCACAGAGGAAAGAAGTCTTACGAATGCAGCGAATGTGGGAAGTTTTTCTGCCATAAGTCGACACTCACCATACACCAGAGAACCCACGCAGGAGAGAAGCACGAAGTGTTTAATGAATGCGGTAGAACATCTGTGGTGAAGCCCAGCTACAGCGAACATAAGAAAATGGACACAAAGGAGAATCTGTACGAGTGTCATGAACTTGGGCACGCGGCCAACAGAAGCCCACACCTCTTTGCACATCAGAGGACCATGTGGGAGAGGCCCTATGCATGTGGTGACTGTGGGAGGACCTACTGCAGGAAGTCAGCTCTCACTCACCACCAGAGAACACACTCTGGGGAGAGGCCCTACGAGTGTAGTGAGTGTGGGAAAACCTTCTGCCAGAAGTTCTCCTTTACTGAACATCAGCGAACTCACACTGGGGAGAAACCATATGAATGTAGCGAATGTGGGAAATCCTTCTGCCATAAGTCAGCCTTCAGAGTACATCAGAGAATTCACACAGGAGAAAAACCATATGAATGTAATGAATGTGGGAAAACCTACCGTCGGCTCTGGACGCTCACCGAGCATCAGAAAATACACACAGGGGAGAAACCCTATGAATGTAACACATGTCAGAAAACATATCGCCACAAATCAAACTTCCTTTTACATAAGAAAACTCACAAGGAATGAATTCAGCAAGGCAACAAATCAAATGATTTACATAAAGCTAGAACTGAATATGCATGGGGGAATGAAATCTTTTCAGTGTAAGGAACGTGGGAAAATTTTCTGCCACAGGTCAGCCCTCACCATACTATCAGAGAGTTCACACAGTGAAAAACACAGTTTGTTTCATACAGAGTTCATTGTGAACTCTGAAAATGTTCAGCAATTCAGACATTATGCCAAGTGTGCCTCCCTTTTAAAAAAAAAAAGATGAAATGTTATTTAAGTTACTTTATTGTTACAGTTGTGAGGATCTAATCTTACTTCATTTCAAATCAGGGCCAGTTCTTATGACAGCTGATTAACTGATAAAGTAGAGATTTATGGTGTATTAAATCATCAGATTAGACGGTTTGTTTTCTGTTTTCTATCTCCATATTGTTCTGGTACCAGACCCCAATCCCTTCATCTGCAAAGGTGACAATTAAGAGGACTAACCATGCTACCACATACCATAGAGGTGTTTTTCAGAATTCATCTATCAGATTCTGAGAAAGGGACCTATGTAATGATGACCAAATTATATTGTATGGGTATATGCGATTAGACCATTTTTATGGAGTTCGTGTCAAGTCCTCATTTCTATGAGTGGGTTTTCCCCTAAGCCCTTTCCTGGCCCCTCTGTGACTTTGTGTGTTCTGCCCCAGGGAGGCCAGAGTGAGCTCATCTAATCGGTAAAGTGGTGGAGAGCAGCAGGGCTTGCTTAACTCAACAGTTTTTTGTCTTCATCGTGGACTTTCCTGTCGTGGGCATTGCAGTGACTGAGCAGGCACATTGGCCTCATTCTGTCATTCAGCTATTTGGCCCATTTGGTAGCCATGCCACGTTGCCTTCTCCAGCTCTGTCTTCACCTGTAATAAAGGCCTTATCCTGACCCCTAACTGCTGCTGCTGCTGCTGCTTTTAATTTTTGATTATTCAGGTGGGAGAAAATGGTGCTGTTTATTTGGGGCCCTTCAGAGAACCCAGTATGAATGTGATTTATTTACCTGCTTATTTGGTTCTTGTTTTATGTCCTTTAGCACAGTGGACATAAGTAGACACATATACATGTATTTTACATGTGAACAATTATTTTGTCCAAGTTTATCCCTTAATATTTTTCTTTGATCTTGTAAACTTTATTATTTTAGGTGAAACCAGTGATTGCTCTGTGTTTCCTGACTGTTTTTGCATGCTGGGGTCTGTATACCAAGCTGTGCCTTCTGCTGCCCACTCACTCTGGGTTCTGTGACATACCATGATTCTACCCATCACTGCATTATTTTTCTTTATTGGTTAGTAGCCAAAGAGAAAAAGACAATATACAGAGCCTATTGGTTTCCTAGGGTTGTCATACAAACTACCACAAACTGTGTATCTAGAACAGAAATCTGTTGTCTCGCAGTTCTGGAGGCTACAAGTCTGAGGTCGAGGTATTGAACACCGTGGTGTCTTCTGAAGGTGCTGGAGGAAGGTCTGCCCCAGGCCTCTCCTGGCTTCTGGTATTTCCATGGCTTGAGGCATTTTATCTCCAGTCTTCACATGGCCTCCTCAGTGTGCTTGTCTGTGTATCTGAAGTTTCCCTTTCATAAGGACACACTGGATGAGGGGCCCGCCCTATTCAACTAGGACCTCATCTTAACCAATCAGGCCTGTGATGATCTGATTTCCAAATGAAGTCTCATTCTGAAGTACTGAGGGTTATTAGGATTTCATCGTAAACTTCAGGGAAACAATTCAACCCTAACACATTAGTGTTCATTACCTACTAGTATTCCACAAATTACCCCTAAACTTAGCAACTTAAATAAACATTTATCATCTCACAGTTTTGGTGGTTTAGAAATCTGGGAGTAACTAGCTAGGTCTGGCTCAGGTCTTTCATAAAGTGGTAGCCATTTAAAGACTTCCACAGTGGCTCTCACGTGGCTGTTGGCAGGAGGCCAGGTCCTCATCACATGGCCTCTTCATAGAGCTTCTTGTTCTGTCTTCTCAACAGGACAATTGGCATCTGCAGATGGGTGATCCGAAAGAGATATGCTATGGCATCTCCTGAAGCTTGTCATTTTCACCGCCTCATCTTGGCCTCACAGACCAACCTTAGTATGGTGTGGGAGGAGCCCACAGGGGCATGAAGACCTGCGGGTGAGAGTGCTGAGGCCGTTGTCACCAGGGAACCACAGAAGAGTGGAGTGGTTTCAAGAAATAGGAAGCAGCCGCACTGGAATTTATCTTAAAATCTTCCTTTTTTGCCAATGAAATGGGGAAATAGATCATTTTAGGAGAAAGCATGGGAGAGAGGTTTCATCAATTGGTATTATTGATATGACTTACATATTTGATTTCAGTTCTGCCATATTGCTTTATACTTATATCTTCCTATTTTTCTCTCCAGTATAGCAATGTGGGGCTATGTCTTTTGGTATTTAGGAAACTTTGTATTTCCATTCTATCAGTTACCATTATACTAATGTCCTTACATAATGCCTTAATGTCTCCTGTTTTTTGCAGGGAAGACACAGTCTTACTCTCAATTCATGATGAAATTGGTTGGTAATCACTTTTTCCTTTTCTCTCCCTGTTCACATAGAACCTAATTTAAGCATCCCCTGAATTATTGTGTTTATACTGGGCCTGTGGACTTTATTTCATTTGAAGATCAGTTTGGTTGGAAAATTCCTGGTTAGCTTTTTCTGTCATTGAGTATCCTAACATAGCTTACCCCAACATATCTAGACCAAGGGTCTTTCTTCAGAAGTTAGGTGCTTCTGCATATCCTCTGTCTCTACCCCACTCCACACACCTAGGGCAGACCTCTATGAACCATATCAGCCAGGGCCTCTTCCATCAGGTGTCTTATTGGGGTCCTAACCAGTGACCCTCAGATACCAAAATCATTTCCCTGAGAGACACAGTGTTCAATCAGAAATAGTGCTGTGTGTCTATAGATGATAGATTGGTAGACCAATAGATAGTTTTGTTAAGGAGAGCTGACAGTTGCAGGGAAATAGTCACATGGTTGTCCCTATGTCTCATGCTGGAGCTTAGAGTCCACAGGCTAAGCAGTCAGGAAGGAAAGGTGAACTTTGATTGGGCAAGAACAAAGACAAGCAGACCCCACACAGACAGATGGACCTGTGTCAATTGGTGTCCTACAGGAGAAGTTGGTGCCCTTGTCACTTTCCTAATGACTTAGCCCAGAGGCTAGATGAGCAAAAGGGAAGATCCCTGGTAAGGGAGAGGAGTCTCAGGTCTATCTCCTGGCTCAGTTCACCAAGACAGCCAGCAGGTAAGGACCAACAGGGTCGGTTAAAGGCAGCTTCAGAGTACACAAAACGACCACTTCTCCTCCACCACCCTCTGATGTCAAGCAGAAATGTCCTCTGTGGCCTACCCTCACTGGAAACCTACAGAAAGGGAGTGCTGGGGAACACAGTCTCAGCCAAGCTAAGGTGACACAAAGTTGCCACACTTCTGTTTTCCCATCGGGGCTGGTGATGCTGGGTCTCTTGTTGATTCCCCCAACCCCGCCCACACTTTTGTACAGTCTCTCCATTTAGTTCTCTTTCATTACTTTTTTTTGTGTGTGTGAGTGAGGGGGTACCAGGGATTGAACCCAGGGGCACTCAGCCACTGAACCATATCCCCAACCCTATTTTGTATTTTATTTAGAGACGGGGTCTCACTGAGTTGCTTAGCACCTCACTTTTGCTGAGGCTGGCTTTGAACTCGTGATCCTCCTGCCTCAGCCCCGAAGCCTCTGGGATTACTGGTGTGTGCCACCGCGCCCAGCTCTTTCATTACTCTTGAATGTGCTGTTTCTTTTTCTTTCTCTTCTTTTTCTTAATATTTTATTGGTTGTAGGTAAACATAAAACCTTTATTTTATTTTTGTGGTGCTGAGGATCGAACCCAGGGCCTCACACTTGCGAGACTAGTGCTCTACCACTGAGCCATAGCCCCAGCCCCAAATGTGCTGTTTCTTAACAGGGCTGATTCTGTAATTAGTACCAGAAGTGGCCCAGGGAAACAGATTCTCAAAATGGAAATGATGGGATCTTAGAGTGGAACCTAGGCCAGGTGCCACCACCAGTAGAACAAAGGGACACAATATCCTACCATGCCTTGGGACAGAGTGGTAATTTGGTTTTGGCCTGCCAGAGACAGCTAGTTGACCTTGAGGACCCTAGAGTGGACTTAGATGGGCAGCCATGTGTAAGTGGGCAGATGTATAAGTGAACCATGTCTCAGTCTCCCAGACAGAAACGTGACTACCATGGTGACAGGAGAATTCACAACACTCATTCCAGTTTAGACAAAGCCATTTCCTACACCTAAAGTGGCTTGAGGAAGGACCTTTGAAGGAGGTCCTTGCCCTGTGGTCAGACAGTGACTGTGACTGGTATGACTCTTCCTCTCTGCCTTCCCAGGGATGCCTGTGGTCACTTGCAGCATGGCTGTGCTCTGGAGAAAGGGAGACACCCAGACATCCGTGGGCAACTCAAATATTGGCTTGGAAAATATGCTAATTCTTGTTGTTTGTTTGGTACCAAGGATTGAACTCAGGGGCACTTACAACTGAACCACATCCCCAGCCCTTTATATTTTTTTTATTTTGAGACAGGGTCTCCCTAAGTTGCTTAGGGCCTCACTAAGTTGCTGAGGCTCACTTTGAACTTGGAATCCTCCTACCCCAGCCTCCTGAGCCAGAATATGCTAATTCTTAAAGTTCCCAAACACCACCATGGTCCACAGTCAAAGTGGACACAAGAAGGTCAGAAGATAAGAGTTTGGACCTGAATCCACCCCACAGAGGGCCAGCTTCTGCCAGGGGAACCACAGGCCCTTCCTGCAGTCATTTCCTCAGCCCCTGAATGCATAGCAGAGCCAGGCTGAGTGATTGGAATAAATTCCATAGGTTCCCTTCCCCCAAAACCCCAGTTCTAGGGATTGAACCCAGGGGCACCCTTACCACTGAGCTACAACTCCAGCTATTTTTATTTTTTTATTTTGGGACAAGGTCTTGCTAAGTTGCTGAGGCTGGCCTTGAACTTGTGATCCTCCTGCCTCAACCTCCCGAGTTGCTGGGATTACAGGTATGAGCTACCATGCCCAACTCCCCCAAGGGACTTTGTCTTCATAGAGCATGGTGACACAAGCCTATACCTACTATATACACCTAGACTATGTGACATAGGCTACAAACCTCTGCAGCATGATATTGTACTAAATACTGTAGGCAATTGTAACATCCTAATTTAGTGCCTAAGCATATCCAAACATAGAAAAGTCCATCAAAATGCTACATGATAGGAATTTTTCACTTCTGTTATAATCTTATGAGACCATTCTTAATCTTATGGGTCCTTTGTTGGCCAAAACATCACTAGGTGGCACATCACTGCATATATCAAAATATTTCTAATTGTTAAAACAGTTAAATATCAGAAACTAGTCCCTTTGAATATTGGAAGAGTCTGTCATCTCCAGAGAACTAAGCACTGTCATCATGTCAGCATCCATCGTTCTGATTTTATTTCCAAGAATTTATATCCACACATTTGAAATGAATCTGTAGAAGATATCTACTACCGTGCCACTTAGATTACAGGAACTTCAATTATACAAATTTGAAATAATGCCAAAGAATAATAATATTAATAAAAATGTCTATATCAGGTACAAATTTCAATATAGTACATGTCTTCCAAAGTTTCCAGAGCTTCCAAGCAGCAAAGAGCACTATTTGTGAACCTTCCTATAGACACTTATTTGGCTGCATCACTTTAGCATATAAACCAAAATACATCCACTTAGCAATCAAGTCCGTGATTGTTAGTGTCCTGTAAATTAATACATTGTTACTAATGCTTTAGGATGTTTTTGAATGATTTTGTAACTTTGACAATTATTTTAACATGGACTTTTAGTAAAATTTAAAATCTTTTAGTTACTATGTCAATCTCATCCAAACACTCACTACATGATAGCATTTTTAGGGTACTTAAAAAATTCATGGAGACCAGTTACTTCAGGAACTTAGATGGTATAACACACAACAAAGACAGACACTTAGACAAACACAGGAGGCACTGTGCAGTTAATTTAGTGGAAGACATTCCATGTGACCTTGAGCTAACACAGAAAGTCAAGAAGGCAGGAGAGTGCTTAGCCCAGTGGACACAGATCTCCGCTCCCCAGAAGTGCAGGCCTTCCTACTCTGTCTGTCCCTCCAGGGAGAGTAAGTATTGAACTATTCAGGTTTTGAGTTTTCCCAGGCCTTTATAAACAAAATCCGTTCATAGACTGCTCTATTGTTATGTGTGATGGTGAAGTGGCTTTTTATTCAGGGCTTGATTTTGTTCTTGTATTTGGTACTTAGCGTTTGTTTTTAAACCCTTAAGAGATGTGTCTGATTTTTATAAGAAATAAACCAATGTCTTATGTTCTTCTATTGCCCTACATTCTTATGTAAAGTTACTTTATTTTAAATACATTGTAAACTCTACCCACATCAAGGTGTACATCCATGCACTACAAATTTTAATGATTACCTAAAGTCCCACCTTCTGGATTCCCATAAATTATTTTATTTTTACATTTAGATTTTTTACAATGCATTAACTGTTAACATAAACTGAGAAATGTACCTATCCATATACCTCTGGGCAATTATTTTCCTTAGGTCATATACCTAGAAATAGAATCAATACATTAAATAAAGTGTATTTTCCTTTTAAATCTTGGTATGAAGTGGCCTCCAAATCATTTTATAAACTATATTCCAAAAAGAAATTTATGAGAATGAACATTTCTCCTAGCTCATGCCCACTCCGGATATCATTTTTTTTTATAATCTTTTCCTCCTGTAAAGACCCAAAAATGTATTTAAGCACTTGCATTTTTTATTTGTACTTTATGGACTGTTTTCACATACTTATTCCTCATTTACATTTTCCCTTTTATTGCTTGCCTTTCACACCCATAGATCATTTTTATGGTAGTGTGATCTTCTTATAAATGTATAAGAGATAATTAAATGAAGCCAATAAACCATTTCTTTCATACACTTAACAAATATATTTTCCAAATGTGTTTTTACTTGATTTTTTTTTTCCTGAAAGTAAGGTTTTAAATTTTTCTAGAGTAAAATTTGACAGTCGTTTCTTTTGTGGCTGCTGTCTTTCATCCCTACCCAGAGAATAAATGAGGAAATCCTTTTATATTTTCTCTAGGTGTTTGTTGGTAAAATGTGAAATCGAGAGTCTTAGGAAACACTCCTGTGCTATGTGTGCATGTGCTAGAGGTGTGATCTGTCTTCCCCCACCCCCGCTGCTCCAGTTTCCTAACATGATTTTTTGACTACTTCATCTCTCTCCTCCCCCATCCCAGCCCCTACTTGGAAATTCCACCTTTATCATACTTAAATTCTTCTGAACTCTTGGGTTTATGCCTGATGTTCTGAAGAGCAATCATCTGATAGGAAATACTTAAATTTTTTCCATTAAAAACTCCTGGTTGCCATCCTAGGTTTTTTGTTCTTCCAGATAAAATTTAAATGTGTTCTGTGAAATAAGGTTTAAAATAAAGGGGAAAAGCCAGGCATGGTGGTGTATGCCTGTAATCCTAGCAGCTTGGAAGGCTAAGACAGGAGGATCATGAGTTCAAGACCAGCCTCAGCAATTTAGCAAGGCAACTTAGCAAAACCCTTTCTCAAAATTAAAAATAAAAAGGACTGGGGATGTAACCCAGTGGTAAAGTGCCTCTGGGTTCAATCCCTAGTACCAAAAATAAATAAATAGGTAGGGAGAGGGAGAGAGAGGGAGTGAGGGGGAGAGAGAGAGAGAGAGAATAAAAGAAAACCTACATCTTTCAACTTATTGAGATTTTGGTTGGGATTTTAAGAATATTGACTTTTCCCATTAGGAAAGCAGTGTCTATCTCTATTCAAATCTTTAATGTCATATAGTAGATTGTAATACTTTCTTTGGTACACATTCTGCCCAATTCTTCTTAATTTAGTCCTACATACAGAATACTACTGTGGTGAATGGAACTTATTATTAAGTTATTATCATTGGCAGAAGAGAAACAATTGATATGTTGATGTCACCAAAAATGGGGTAAACTGATGTGTGTGGAACTGAGAAGAACCTAGCATCCCTGAATCTCAGTATCAGAAAACAATCAGACAAACACAAATGAAGGAAGACTCTTCAAGACAACCCATGTGTCCTCATCAAGATTGCCAATGTCATCAAATACAGAGAAAGGCTGGGGAGCTAGATTAAAGGAGTCTAAATGATATGGCTGCTGAATGTATGAAATAAATGATCCTGAATTCAATCATGGATCAGAAAAAAAATGTTGTAAACAATATTATTGGGACAATGGGTGAAATTTGAATCTGGTCCAGATTTTAGATAATATTACATCATTGTTCAATTTCTTGGATTTGATAATGGTGTAGTAGATAGTCATATATGTGTGTGTGTGTATACATATATATAAATATATATATGTGTGTATATATATGTATGTATGTATATATATATATATATATATATATATATATATATACACTGCCCTTGTTCTTAGGAGACATATGCTAAATTTTAAGGGATGATAGTTGATATTTGCAACTTACTCTCAAATGGTAAAGAGGATAGGGAGAGAGAAAAAGAGAGGGAGAAAAAGAATGCAAAATAGTCACAGTTTGTGAATCCAAGTAAACAGTTTACAGATGTTCAGTCATATTGAATCATTTCTGCAACTCTTTTGAAAGTTTGAAATTTGCCAAAATAAGGAGAAATAAGGGTAGGAAAATTATTAACAACAACGTTTTATGAAAAGCCCCAAATACCAGATTAAGCCTTTGGGGCCCTATTTCAATAAGGATATCACATTGGCATAGTCACCTCTGGGGAGGGAGATTATCAGAGTGAGCCTTTGATCAACTCTTCCTGCCACTTAGGAGCATTTGCCGTTTGTTTTATCTATGGTTTTAGCGAATCACTTTTGAAATCCAGTTTGGGGCGGAGGTAGTATTTGCATTTGGGGGAAAAATTTTGCTGGTCATGAATAATATTGTTTTATTATATTGATAGGCTTTATTTCCTATAAATATTTCCTATATTGCTTGGCTTTAGTTGTTATTAAACGTTATAGGTGGGACCAAGTTCAAATCCCTAATGGGGGAGGGAGGGGCGGTTTGTGAGGGAGCAGGGCTCCAAACAAAAGTAGAGAGGATTTTGGAGCATAAATCACCCAACTGGCCGAAAAAGGCAGGAACTCCTCAGAAATTCCCTAAAGAAAGGGACGCGGAGACGTGTGAGAAACTGAGTCTCGACTTTGATGGATTACCCCAGGAGGGGGCCCGAGGAACTGGTCCCTCGCAGCTCCTTCTGCGCATGTGCAGTTCTTCCTCATTGTTCGCCTGCACCTCTTGTCTCCAGCTGCGCGCGGCAGATAATACGAATCTACGCGTCGCTCGGTGGCCGGGTCCTGCAGGAAGAGTGTGCACGACAGGTGAGAACCCAATTTGGAGGGCTGCTTTGCTGGGCTTGGGATAGGTCTGTGCCCGCAGCTGGTGGAAGCAAACTTGCGCGAGTCCCACGGAGGCTGAGACGCGAAAACACTTGTTCACAAGTCTGCTCTGCGTGCGTCTAGTGACCCCGGAGGTTCGCTGCGGATCGCCTTCTCTGAGCGGATAAGGAATGGGACGCGGGTTTCTTGGTCAGAATAAAGGGCTCTGGGAAAAGGCATTCGAATGGTAAAGAGTTGTTTGCACAAGCTTCTTGCATTTGCTTGTGCCCTGGCCAACCATTGCCTAGCGAGTCAAATGCAGATACCAACTGGGATGAGAAAAGATTCTTAAAACCCGTGTTACATGCCCACAGGCTCAGGGGGGTGATGGCTCTGTCTGAAAGGCTGATTTCAGAACCTGAGTTCAAATTCCAGCTTTGCCACTAACAAACCTCAGTGTCCCCAACAGCAAAGCAAGGTTATTCCTAAAACCCGCCTCAGGGTGGTTGTGAGCACCTTGGGACAGACCACCTGTCAAGCCATCAACAGAGGTCCTGGCATTTACTCAGCACCTGGCAACTCAGCACCTGGCAAGGTTACCTGCCTTTACCACGGTTCTGTTCAATTATATGGTTCTCAAACCCTATGTTCCCAATCTGGAATCTGGGGGTGAAGTGCATGGCCAGCAAGTGAAGGAGTCAGGACGCAAACCCCAAACCATTTGATTTCCAAATCTCATGCTGGGTTCATCCAGGGGCTCATTTTCCCCAGCACTGAGCAGTGGCATGTCCAAAAGGCACAAGGAATAACCTGGAGTATGTGAGGACTAAGTCTTTCCTTGGGGCTCCTGGGGATTCCTACCCTGGAGGGGACTGAGGCCTCTAGTTCCCTCCATCAGGAGCCACCTGTCTGTGCCCTCAGCAGTTTTCAGGCTCCCAAGCCAGGTTTCTGGCAGTTCTCAAAACCAGCATGTATCAGAACACCTGGAGGGCTTGTGTTGGGCCAGTGGCTGGGTCCCACCAGAGCTCCTGACTCGGTGGGTTCGGATTGCCTGTTTCCTGGATGATGCTGATGCTACTGGTCTGGGGACCTCGCTGGGGGAACCATCATTGTTGGGGATGGTGAATTCCAAGAGAAGAGTTGAGACCCAGCTGAAGGTTCCAATTATTCAAATTTATTCCCTCCAACCAGGTTCAAATTGCCTTGGACCACGCAGCTCTTATGAAGAAGGAAGAAGGGGACAGTGGAAGCAGGAATCCCATCTGGAAGATCCCCAACACCACCCAGGTACAGGGCACCACAGCTGCAGGACAGAGGCCTGAGAAGCGGGGAGAGTCTGTATTTGCTTTCTCTGAAGCAATTCCTGGTCCTTCTGCCCTGAATAACATCCTCATACCAGAGGTGGTCAAGAGCTGTCAGCCAGCCAGGGTGTGGTCCACAGGAAGGAGGTGAGCTGGGCTGAGGGTGGCGATCAATAAAGGGGCAGGCTGCGGGAGAAGAGGAAGGCCTATGGAGGGCTGGCGGAGCCGTGAGGAAGAAGGCCAGGGAGATACTGTCTCTTCCCCCCAGAAACTCCTCCCACAGTTTTATTCAGCCAGAGAGAGAGAGAGAGAGAGAGAGAGAGAGAGAGAGAGATGAAATTATGTTATTTGCAAGAAGATGGATGAAACTTCAGAACAATTATGTTAAGTGAAATAAGCCAAACTCAGAGGTCAAGGGTCATATGTTTTCTCTCATATGTGGAAGGTAAGAGGATAAAGATAAAAAGCAGGGGTAGGGGGCAGGCAGGGATCTCAGGAAAATTAAAGGGAGACCAGTGGAGTAGAAGAAAGGAGGAGAGGAAGGAAGGGGAAATACTGGGGAGTGATACTGGCCAAATTATATTGTTCTATCATGTGCATATACAAATATGTAACAGCAAATCCCACCACTGTGCACAACTATAATGCACCAATAAAAAAAAAATGGGGAGAGGGGAGAAACTCTTTCTGTACCCTTAATTCTCCAGTCTGTAGAGACTCCTTTAAAACAAACCTATCTCTGTTAGTGGGTCCCAGAAATCCTCAAGGAGTTAAAAATATATGTAGGAAAGTAAATGAGCAAATCTTTATAATTTTCTTATTGTTTTATCACTTGTATACCTTTTATTATGGAAATATTTAAAACACCAAAAGTAGAAAAAAATACTAAGGTACTTGTCACAGTTTCAGCATGTAGGCAATTTTATTTCAACTATACATTCCCCAAAATGCACGTGCGTGCGCGCGCGCACACACGCACACACACACACACACACTCATCCATTCATCCATCCATACACTTTCCCCCATCTCCCTTCTACCTTCCTTTACAGGACCATTAAGGTAAATCACAGACATTAAAAAAATGCAAGGTGTTTCATACCATGTTTCATACTGGACTAGAAGCCCTGCAACTTATCCTTGTTGTCATATGGTTTGTTTAGCTGACCTTCACATTGCTACATTTGTCTGTTAGTAAATCAAAGCAGGTCATGGAAATGTCAAGAAACCAATATTGACTTTCCCCAATGAAATGCCTGCTTCTCTCAGCTCCACATAGTCATGTCAGGGTTGCAAGAGCCCCTTGGCAAGACACCTACCCCTCCTGAAGGGTCAAAGTGGCGTTCACATGGCCATCTGTCAGCAGATGTGTGGATTTTCAGCAAGTGCTCTGGGGACTCCAGGGAACAAAGATCATTTCTCATGATTTCTGTGCTCCTTCCCTCTCCTCCAGCCCTGCCTTCACGCTTCTCTAAACTTTTCCAGGAGCAGAAGAAAATGAACACGTCCCAGGTGAATTATTTGCTTATTATTCCATGTTTTCAGAAAAACTAAGAGTTACTTTGCATTGTTGTCAATTGTATTTTCTTCATTTCCTGACTTTTCCCTGCATTGTGATTTTAATTCCTTTTTTCCTGATTTTAAGAGTCTACATTTTATTTTCAATGCTATTATTGATTACCCTTGATGTGTTAATACATATAACACATTTTTCTATCAATATCAGGAATATTTTTCACCTATTCACCTAAACAAGATACAGCCCTCCGTCATATCAGATTTTGTGGAGATTGTCTAAATCATCAGATTGTTTTTCACTTTCTTTTCTTCTTTTTATATAGCAAATATTATGTTTTAAATATTTTGTTAGTGATTACATCACACCTTCTAACTACTTGAACAATTACAGTTTAAATTTGAATATACATTTTCTGGTTACTTTTTTGCCATCCCCAGTTTAAAGATAGAGTGACAAAATTATAATAGTTGATCCATTCTAATATAATCTACAGTTTAGGGCTGCATATTATATTCTAGGCACTGTTAAATTCTGATATTAATCCTACCAGGTGTTCACTCTACCTGATTAGCTTGTGTAATTTTGAAAACATTAACGGGCAGATACCTTTATAACAACCTTTTTACTAAGGGCTACAAAGATTTAAGTGACCCTCAAAAGCTTATAGCTGAAATAGTTCAAAGCATACATCACTAGATGTTTGGCCAGATGGAGATCTCTTCAAATTCAATTATATTGCAAGTTCTCCACCCAGTTTTGAGAGTAAGTTATCTGCTTCTGTTCCAGCCTGCTCAAGAACTTGGAATGGGGCTGTTTTAGGGACAGGATGGCCAGACAAGACATAGGGCACGTGAAATGAAGCAGGGGACGGACTTATGCTATAGCCGTATTTGTTGTGTATCTGAAGTTCAAGTGTAACCCACTGGCCTGTGTTTTTATTACTAATTCTGTCAACCCTACTCAGGTGGAAAGTGAAAATGGAGGTGCTCTCCATTGACCCTTAAAGCTAACAGCCCCAGGTCACCCAGAGGAGCAGACGCCCTTTGCTTTCAATGGCTGATTTTATGACCTCATTCAGAGTGGCCCTTGATGAATTAGTGTGACCCACCCGGGTTCACCACGGATCATTGTAGCAGCTGTCCTAGAGTCTTAGGAATTGGCACCCACAAACATGGCTTTGTCTGAAGCCATAAGCACTTTGCCTGCACACCCCTGGGCTCAGCTGTCCTTTCTCCACAATTGTCAATTGTCATGTGTCTTGTTCTCTTCTTTTTTTGGGTCCTGCTGAGTTTAGGGCTCGCTGTGTTTGTTCTGCTGTCTGAGCCTGGATGTCTGAGGATGCCTGTACCCTGCTCTGTTCTGTGAATGAGCAACTTGGATTCCATCTTGAAATCCTCTCCCCTCAAAGTATTGTGAGCAAAAAGAACCTGCAATATCTCTAGGCATCTGGGGAGAAGTGGTGTGGCCGCTTGATTGTCATTCCTTTGTAGATAACAACCTCCCCCTCTCCTTGCCCCTCCCTCGCCTTTTCTCCCCTTCCTCCCCCTCCTCCTCCCCCTCCCTCTTCCTTTATCCTTGCACTTCAGCTCTTTCCCTGGGCTGTGTCTGCTTATTTGTTCTTTGTTCAGTATGCCCGCTTGGCACTTGAATGTGTCCTAAAAAAGATAAAAACATAGAGGCTCTGAGGTGTTTTCAGTTTCTCTCTGCTTGCTTCCTTCCAGCTTCCTCTTTGTCCCTGCCACCTGGAAACCCCACTGCGGCCTCTCTTCAGTCCCCTGTCTGTGTTCCTTGCCTTTTATCTCATCCTTTCTATTTTTCTGTGGGTTTTTGTGTGTGTGCCTGGAGAGATTTACTTACTTTGTTTCCAAGCCTTCTCTGGAGGGGTTTGTTTTCTGTTTCCCCAAATCAGTAACAAAATATTTAACATCTGTGTACATCCGTGTGCTTTTTTCTTTTCTCACAGCCAACTTCTCTTATTTACGGAAGCAAGACCCTCTTTTATATTGACTTTAAGATACTGATTTGAATGTTTAAACATTATTCTCTTCAATATCATAGTTGAATTTCTTTCATAGCTTCCAATCTATTCATCTCGGGCCGTTGTTTTTTATTCACATTAAACTCATTCATCAGACGTCAAGTCTTTTCTTTTGAGGCTTATTTCTCAGGCTGTTGTTTTCCTCTAGCGTTCAGGCTCTTTTTTTGTTTCCTGGGTGAACAGGAAAGCAGAGATCTGACTCAACCCATAGAGGTGGCAGATGTGTGTCTCAGCAGCTTGGAGCTGTTTCCAGGGCAGCTTCCCCTGAATGACAGGATTGGCCTCAGGCCTTTGAGTGAAATGTCAGGAGATGTCCACAGACTGCCCTTCAGGCTGTATAGATTGGGAGGGAGGCAAGCTCAGGCACCCCCTCCCCTGCCAAAGACAGTAGTACTGTACTTAGTGCATGTTCAACTGTCTCCCCAGAGTTGCCCTGAAAGAAGAGCTGTGCCCAGAGGGGTGCTGTGCACAGTACTTGGTTTCTCTCTTTGGTAGCAAAGTTCTCACAGATTCCTGGGAGGCAGTTCCCTGCTTTTTTTAGGGAACATTCTCCTGAGTATTAACCCTGCCAAGGGGTCTGGCGATCCTTTTGCTGACCGAGCCCCCTGCTCAACTCCCGCCTCTGCTGCTTCTGAGCGGGAGGTCTCGCTGGGCTCTGAGGAGACACCTGAGGCCCCTGCACACCCCGTGTTTGAGCTAGAGGCAAGCCCAGTGCCTCCTACTCTACGTCTTCCAGAAACTTGCCGAAACTTCTCACTTGTTGACGGCCCCGCCTGTACTCCGCTGCTGGGATCAGCCTCAGCCTCGAGGTTTTCTATTCGTATCTTCTGTTGTTTTGGAGGCAGAAGAGATTAGCCTGTGTGCCCAGCCCAGGTGTTGACCCAGGAGTGTCACTTTCTCTTGAACTTGTCACTTCTGGGACACTCGGCACTCGTTCGTCAGCTGCACCAGAAGATGCTGGCACGGCTGGCAGCGACTGATCCTGGTTCTTGGACTCCAGAGCCAGCTCTTCTTTCTCTGCTGTCCCTCGAGCTCCGTGTCCTCAGTGTCCATATTCTTTGTGAGCAAGTGCCCTCTCCTGATGGCTGTAGCTACCACTGAGTTAGACCTGGTTTCCAAAAGTCTATTTTTATCTGAGATCTAAGGCCTAGGCCTGGTGTCCAGCTGTTCTGTGGACATATCCGCCTGTATCTCACACTCCTTGAGTATAACACACCCCTTATCTCTCTGTCTCTCTCTTTCTGCCCAATGCAGGGGTTTTGTTTTTGTTTTTGTTTTGCCTCTTTTGTTTTTCTCAGTACAGTACATGGTGACAGCATCAAGTCAGCTGCTCTTATGGTTAATCTGAGAGTAATGGTCCATTTTCCTTCACTACATAATGAATTGCTGGTGAATTCTATGTAGAATCAGTTTTCGGCTTCTCAATCCTGTGCTTCTGCCTTAAGAGAGGCGCTCATCTCTCACACTCGTCTATTATTGTCCTGACAATAATAGTTTCCTAACCTTGGCCATTGACATTTTGGGTCATGTAATTCTTTGTTGTGGGGGTGACCTGTCCATTGTGAGTGTTCAGCCTCTAGTGTTAGCCTCTAGTGGCTAATTGGAGAGCAATCTCACCTCCCTCAGTTGTGATAGCCCAAAAGACCTCCAGACATTTCCCAGGGACAGGGGCAAAATGACCTCTAGTTGAGAATCATTTCTTTAAGAATTCTCCAATGTGCTTCTGGAACATTACTTTCAAAATATAAAGCTAGTCATATTACTTACTTAGATGTCCCCATTGTCCATACAAGTGATCTCCAAAAAGAGGTGTGCTTCCTCCCCCAGGGACATGCACTGCTCCCTCTAGTGGTGCATGGAAACTACTGGAATATCCATTGCATTTGGTTTTTTTATCTAAAAAAATTTAGAAAGTTGTCAACCTTTGCTTTTGAAGAATGGCTTAAAAATTGTCTACATATATAATTTCCAAATACTCTAAAGAATGCTAAAGGAATTTTTGCTGATAGATAACTACATATTTTGCTATCACTGGTCTCTAGGAGGAAGTCCAAAATTTCTCTGTCTGACCACTGATACTTCCATTATTCTTCATCTCACTCAATCCCCAACCTTCTTCTTTTACCATACTTTTAATTTCCTCAACTTAAGATATGATTTTAACGTTGTCTGTTCCTTCGCTCTTGCTACTGCCCATGTTCACACAAAACCCACTATACACACACTACCAAATCCTGGTCTCCTTGATGAAGATGACCGAAGAAAAGGAAAATTAACTTTCCTCCCGTTTTCTGGCCTCAGTCTAAATTGACCTCACATTTTTTCCACGGCTCGAATTATTCATTTCTACACATGAATATGTGGATAGAAAGTGTTCTCATCGGTCTTAAGATCCTTAAAAACAGGACTAATGTCTTATTTTTCATAGTGTTTTTTGCAGCCATAACAGAACCAGGTGTGCAGAGGAAATTCAAATTGTGTTATAAAGTTATCAATGAAGTTATAAATAAATATAAAGGCCCAGTATTTCGGTCATGATTTCTGCTTCTCCTACAAAGTGGAACATGAGGGAATGTAGGGTTAGACAACCTTTGTAACTCTTCCTGGTGGAGCGAACTCAGTAGGAACTATTTCCCATACGTATTTCCCATGTCATTTGGTCTCGAGTACTTCAGATTGAGCAGGCCTGGACTGTTGCAGGGACCAGTGTTGTTTGAGGACGTGTCTGTGGACTTTACCCAGAAGGAGTGGCAGCTTCTGGACTGTGCGCAGAGATGTCTGTACAGAGATGTGATGCTGGAGAACTACAGGAACCTGGAATCACTGGGTAAGCCCAAAGCTGCCCACGCAACCCCCAACAGTGTGCATTTCCTATCTTTGGAGCCAAATTGTTGCACAAAGTTTGATGCTGAGATTGTTAGTTCTAAGACTCTTTTAGGACACTTAAAAGAATATTGCATTTTTACTTCCCTGATAAAAGGTTCTTTCACTAGATGCCTGGCCCCACCCCAGGGAGGGAACTTAGCCACTGACAGGGTGACAAGATATCTACCCCCACAACCCCCAGGCAGAGGCTTAGCCACTGGCTGTGATGAACCACAGTTGTACAGTGGTCACGTGTGTTTCTCCCTTCTGTCCTTCAAAGGGTCTGAACCCTAAGCAGCATTGCCAAGTCTCATGTCATTTCCCATCACAGGACACTGTGTAACCAAACCTGAGCTGATATGCAAGTTGGAGCAAGGAGAAGAGCCGTGGATATTAAAGAGGAAAGTGCCAAGTCACGGTCACGCCGGTGAGTTGAGGTCGGATAGAAAGAAACTGGGAGAATTAGATCCTGGGTGGCCAGTTCAGGGCTTGGTAGCTTTGAAATGTGTTTTGGAAATCGGTCGGAGGCTCTAGAGGTTTAGGAGTGAGTAAAGAGATGATCACATACCTCACACACCATGGAACCTCCTAACGTTGCTGTCAAGTGTAAGTGTTCTTTGTTTTCTGTTTGGTTTTTAGAGAAAGATTTACTTGGTGTTTATAGAACCTCATTGCTGCTTTCTTCATCCTATACCTTTATTTCTGTTTTCCTTCCTGTTCACCTTTCCTCCAGTGCCAAACACTTGGTCAGTGTGCATGTATTCATGCTTTCTCTTATTAAACATATGTTTAACAAGCACCTGATATGCACTGGTCACATTCTGAACCTGGGGGACACAGAGGTCCAGTTAGCACCAGGCATGGTGGCGCACACCTGTAATCCCATTGGCTCAGGAGCTGAGGCAGGAGGATTGTGAGTTCTAAACCAGCCTCAGCAATTTAGCAAGTTCCTAAAGCAACTCAGTGAGACCCTGCCTCTAAATAAAATAGTAAAAAGGGATGGGGATGTGCCTCAATGGTTAAGGACCACTGGGTTCAATCCCTGGTACCAAAAAAAAAAAAAAGACCAGTTAGCAAACAAATATATAATAGGGTAGATAGTCATCAGCAGTACGAAAATTTAACGTCAGATGAAAAATGTGGAGACTGATAGGGCCTTGTAAAGAGGGAGGCTGGGGAGACTTTTTAAAGGAGATGGACACTTGAATAGGAACAGCAGGATGGGTCTTGAATGAAGGGGTGGAGTGACCCACAGGTGATCAGAGAGATTTCCAGACCAGAGGAACAGCAGGGACCAAGCCTCTAAGACAAAAGTGTCCTTGATGTGGGCAGAAAGCAGCAAGGAAGTCACTGGGACCTGAGTGGGGAGAAGGAAGCAGACAGTAACAGAGTTAGCCAGGAAAAGGCTTTGTAGTCCTGGTGAAGAATTTCAGTTTTACTGAGTGAAATCGTAGGTAAGAGAACAGACCAAGGGCAACACCTTTAAGCACAGCCTTTGAAGGTCAAGAGGACACAGGACTCTAGCAAGAGAGACTGAGAAGGGCCATCCATTCTGGAAGAATCAGAGTGGTGTCCAGAAGCCACATGAGCAAAGTGTCAAGAAGCAAGGAGTGGATTCCAATGCAGGGGTGGAGGTGTGAAGTCAGCAGTGTCTCTTCTTTTCCTTATCCAAAAGCCACAAGTGACATGAAACCAAAATGTCAACTCCACCTTCCCTGGAGACTGGAGGTAGCTGAAATCTCAAAGTAGTAGTAGTAGTAGTAGTAGTAATAATAATAATAATAATAATAATAATAATAATAGTAAAGGTGGAAAAGCTGCCAAAGCAATGAAAGTTGGGCATGCTCATGGAAGATGTAGAGAAAAAACTATGCAGACCATCCCTCTGGAAAACAGTGATAGAATATGTTCTGAAGACAGTGCTTACATGCAAATTTGACTACAAATGGAACTTAAAGGGGTGAGGATATTTTTAAACAGTGGGATAGTAGCATCATCCTGAAGAATATCTAGCTTCCAAGTAGAGGACAGAACATGTACCAAATAAGTGAAAAAGATGGAGGGTAGGTTTGTGGTTGGAAGTAAACAATGTATAGAATCAAATAGCCTGAACTGATAGGAGCTGACAATATTGTAGATTTGCGAGATAATCACATGAACACATATTGTAAATTTAGGTATAAGAATCTAGTATAAAATCTAAGCATAAAAATCTAATGTTGGGATATTGACTTCTATTTGTTTTACCTAATGCAGAAAAATCAAATGTTTTTATGCATACAGTTAATGTTATTTCATAAAATGTAAGTAACAGAAGATAATAACAATCACCCTCAGCCAAAATTGTTTACAACAAAGAAAGACAAAGGTTAATAGATGGTCCTGGGCCACATCCAATAACCAGGTGCTTACTTATCACAGGAAAGAGAAGCAATAGAGGAAAACATGCTATTAAAGATAGCATCAAATATTAAGAGTTGAAAGGTATGTCCTTACAAAAGCCAGCACATGGGTATATATATAGAATATATATATAAGCTTGATTCATAATTGCCAAAATTTGGAAAGCAACCAAATTGTCCTTAAGTAGGATGATGGATAAATAAACATGGTACATCTACACAATACAACTATTTAGCACTAAGACAAAACAAGTCATTCAGGCATAAAAGGACATGGAAAAACTTTAAACATTTATTAATAAATGAAGGAAGACAGTCCAAAAGACTACTGTATGGTTCCACTGTATGGTTCCAACTATATGACATTCTGGAAAAGGCAAAACTATTGAGTAAAAAGATCAATGGTTACAGGGGCTTGGGAGAGGGCTGAACAGGATTCATTCATGGAGAATTTTTAGTGAAACTATTCAGTATGATACTATAATGGTGGATATTTCCCAGCATACATTTGTCCCAACCCACAAAGTATACAACACTAAGAGTGGTCCTTAAGGTAAACTATGAACTATGAGTGATAGTAATGGGCAAATACAAAATTGATTGTAAGAACACATGCCACTCTCGTGGAAGATGTTGATGGTTGGGGAGGTTGTGCGTATGCGGGAATGGGGTACATGCAAGAACTGACAGCACTCTCCACTCCATTTTACCATGCTAAAAAAAATAAATAAATAAAGTCTATTTAAAAAGTCAGTGTGTGAGCCGGGTGCAGTGGTACATGCCTGTAATCCCAGCACTTGGGAGGCTGAGGCAGGAGGATCTCGAGTTCAAAGCCAGACT
Organism: Tamias sibiricus; assembly: GCA_025594165.1. NCBI lineage: Eukaryota > Metazoa > Chordata > Mammalia > Rodentia > Sciuridae > Tamias > Tamias sibiricus. The sequence goes on from CM046659.1 coordinate 165,273,942, forward strand.
CAGCAATGGCGAGGCACTTAGCAACTCAGTGAGACCCTGTCTCTAATAAAATACAAAAAAGGGCTGGGGATGTGGCCCAGTGGTCGAGTGCCCCTGAGTTCAATCCCTGGTACCAAAAAAAAAAAAAAAAAAAAAAAAAAAAAAAAAAATCAGTGTGTGACAGATCACAACCAATTGGTAAAGTCAGTCAATGGGTTGAAAGAGGGAAAAGTAGAATTTTCACCGGGATGGTTTACTATTGATTAACTCTGGTAGAACTGAATGATGGTGCCACTAGTCAGAATATGGAGGTGAAATGGATCCTGCTGTACTCATGGCTTGTCCTCTTGTCCACTTTAATATTTCATTGGACATTGTTTCCCATATCATAGGTATATAGAGACATAGGGCCTGAACTGTAGCATTCGCCTTTAGACCTGATGACATGAATGATCTCATAATTGTAGTTGGGGTTGGTGTGCAGTCTGGAAAAGAGGAGAAAGACTAGAAGCACATAAAATGGGTTAAGGATGCTCCTGTGGTAATTACAGTGGAAAGGGAGAGAGATCAGGATCTGGTTTCTGATCGTCTACAAACCTATTCCTTGCTCTGCTATTTCCCTTGGGCACCCTCTTCCTCCTTGTCTTGCTGTTTGGTATTCCATATCTCTGCCTCATGTTTTGAATGTCCTCCATCCTTGGATCAGTCATTTTCTTGACATCCTTTGTTCCCAGTTCACCATTTCTTGTGTTTTATTTCAAGCTCTGTACCCATTTTGAAGTCGTGTTTGTAACAATCCAAAGCTACTTACTTTTTTTTCAGCTTTCTCTCTTTTTCTACTATAGTATGTGGCTTTGTCTTTGTTTTCATATAACCCAAAAGACTAGAAGAAATGTTTGCTTAGGACTATTGTGCACCCAGGAGACTGCCTGAAACCCAAGAACCAGCTCAGCACAGGGCACTGTGTACAAGCCCTTTCCTTAAGAAAGGTGCCAAGATGTATAATGTATGGTTAATTTTTCATATTTCTAGGAGTCCAGAGAGCCAATAACATGAAAGAAAGCCAAGAAAATGGAGACAAATATTCAGGACAAGCTGTATTTATCCACAACAAAACACTCACCGAGGAGGGAAGTAAGAACTTAAGAGAAACAGTAGAGATGACCACAAACCCAGTGCCCTCAAGAAAAACATCCCATGTCTGTGACTTATTTGGGACAAGCTTCAAAAGTGTTTCAGAATTAATTATTAGTAATAGAAACCTTTTAAGAAAAAAGTCTGATGATTTCAGTGAACGTAGGACCCCTGATATTAAGCAGGCGAAAATGCAGACAAGGAGCAAACCCTGTGAGAATGATCAGAAGAAGAAACCCCACAGTCCTCATGAGGACTCTATTCAACATCAGAACAATTCATCTCCAGAACAAGTTCTCAACTATAATAATTGTAGGAGGGCCTTTCATAGAAAGATACTCTTTGTTACATGTGAGAGAGTTCACATAGGAGAGACATCCTCTAAAGGTAACAAATACAGGCAAACCTTCAACCAAAAGTTAAAGGTCGATTCTGATATGAGGATCCTTAGGGAAAGGAAACCACATGAGTCCAGGAAAAGTGGGAAATTGTCATGCAAAAAGCCAAAAGATGCACATCAAACAATTCCCACATGGGAGGAGCATGTTGGATGTAGTAAATTGGGGAAATCTTTTAGCGAGAAATCAAATCTTACCCAATGTCAGAGAATGTGCCCAGAAGACAATACTGATGAGTGTCAAAAAAGTGAGGAAGACTTACAGAAGTCAAACCACACTCAAGATGAGGATACTCATGCAGGAGAGAAGATCTATGACTGTAAAGAGTGTGGGGAATCCTTTCGTGAAAAATCATGCCTCACTAAGCATCAGAGAACTCACACTACAGAACCAAGCAAGGGTGATGGTAGGAAGAGAGCCTTAGAGTGGAAATCACACCCCACTCTAAATCAGAGAAACACCACCAGAGAGAATAATGATAAAGGTAATAAATGTGAAAAATCCTTCCTCAAGAAATCAGTACACACTCAACATCAGAGAATGACCTTGGAGAAAAATCCTCATGAGAGTAAGGAAATTGGAAGAGCCATAAGTGGGAAGTCACGCCTCACTGAAAACCAGAGCAGTCGCAAAGGAGAGAGAACTTATGACTGTGGTAAATGTGGGGAAAGCTTCCACAAGAAATCGAGCCTTACTCAACATCAGAGCACACACACAGGGAAAAAGCCCTATGAGTGCAATGAATGTGGGAAATCCTTCTTTGTGAAGTCCAACCTCACTGAACATCAGAGAACTCACACAGGAGAGAAGCCGTATGAATGCAGTGAATGTGGGAAATCCTTCTGCCAGAAATCAGCCCTCACAGTACATCAGAGAACTCACACAGGAGAGAAGCCATACAAATGCAACGAATGTGGGAAAACCTTCTGTGTGAAATCAAACCTGACTCAACATCAGAGGACCCACACTGGAGAGAAACCCTACAAGTGTAACGAATGCTGGCGATCTTTCTGTGTGAAATCCAACCTTGTCGTGCATCAGAGAACTCATACAGGAGAAAAACCCTACAGATGCCCCGAGTGTGGGAAAACCTTCTATGAAAAGTCAGCCCTCACAAAACACCAACGAATTCACACAGGGGAAAAACCCTATGAATGCAATGAATGTAGAAAAACCTTCAGCCAGAGGTCAGCCCTCACCAAACATCAACGAAAAACACACAAGAAGAAAACTCCTATTAACACACTCCGTGTGGAGAAACCGACATTGACAAGCCAAACTCATTGAACATCAGCAGAATCTGAGGGCAGAAACCCTGACATGTCAACACACGTAGGAAAGTCCTCACAAATATAACTAATGGGAACCAGAGAATTCATGCAGGAGTAAAACCATCTGAATGTTTTGAATATGTGGATGCTTTCTTTCAGCAAGTATTTAAAGATATTGAGGAAAATTTATAATTTTAAAGAGCATGGATAAACATGTGTTTGTAGAAATGCTGTTTAACTAGAAGTCAGATTTCAGAGGCAATATTATTACAGAAAAGATAACAGAAAATAGTGTATTCTTAATTGAAAAACAAAACACAGGCCTTTTGTAAACACATGGATCATTTAAGTCATTGCTATATCAGCATTAAATAGTCTTTTTGGATAGCCTTCTCGATTTTCTTCATTGTTTTCCCTTTGTTTCCTAATAAAATTTTTCTTAGGTTTTTTAAAATAATAAAGTGGACACTGATGAAGATAGAAAAAGCAAAGTAAGTGAAAAAGAAACAAAAACAAAGTACAATGACCTCAAGAAGTAAAACTGAAAAGAAACCAAACATAAGTTATTACAAATAATAAGAACAAATTGAACTCCCACATAAAAGTCAGAAGTAGTTTAATGATGATTTCAAAAGCTAAGTCTGCCAGGAATGGTGGTGCACATCTGTAATCCCAGTGGCTCAGGAAGCTGAGACAGGAGGGTTTCAATTTAGTGAGACCCTTATCAACTTAGCAAGACTCTGTCTCAAAATAAAAAATAGAAAGGGAGGGGGATGTGGCTCAGTGGTAAATTGCCCCTGGATTAAATTCCCACTATCCAAAAAATAAAAAAGCAAAGTAAAATACTAAGTCCAACATATGATTTGCAAAAACTACTATATCTAAAACCAGTTGACAGAGGGATTTTTAAAGTAAAAGGATGGCAAAAATTTATCTTTTTAAAAAAACGTCCATCTACTGGGCTGGGCATGGTGGTGCACACCTGTAATCCAAGCTGTAATCCAAGGAGGCTGAGGCAGGAGGATTGCAAGTTTAAAGCAGCCTCAGCAAAAAAAATGAGGTACATAGCAACTCAGTGAGACCCTGTCTCTAAATAAAATACAAAATTGGGCTGGGGATGTGGCTCAGTGGTTAAGTGCCCCCGAGTTCAATCCCTGGTACCTACCCCACCCCAAAAAATGTCCATCTACTGAAGTGTGAGTGCATAAGGGTAAGTCCTGTAGTTATGTGGTTTGACCACCTCCCATGGAATTGTGGTCTAGGGGGAAGACGGGCGTTGAGGATCCCATGTGCACTTGGCACACAGAAACTGTGGCACAGTGGACTAATTATCCTCTGGTAAGCCTGGTCCTTCTCCTTCAATAGCAGAACCCTCAGGGCTGTTCACAGACTCTAGGGCCACCCGACTCTATGTTTCCTAGCCTACTCTGCCACCAAAAGGAGCAAGAAGGAAATGGCACCTACCTGTCCAATGGGCCTCTGAAGCAGATTGTTGAAAGAACACAGACATTTATTTCCAAGTAGTTTATTGAGAATTTATCCTCTTTGGGATAACACCAAAAAACTTAAGGCCACCAAATACACCATAACAGGGGATCGGCCACATAAATTGTGGCACATCTGAAGAAAAAAAACACCTTGATATTCACTTACAATAGGTAACTCTGCTGTAGCGTTCTCTGGGTGTCAGGCATTGTTTAAAATAACATACACATGTAAAATGATATGATGAGACTCTCGTTTAATCCTCAGAACAACCTATGAAATAGATACTATCTTCCCTACCTTACAGATGGGGAAACCAAGACACAGAGGTTAACTTGCCCAAGGTCATACAGCTAGTAAGACATGGAGCCTGTCTGAGTCTAAACAGTCTTGTCCCTGAGTCTGTGTTCCTAACCTCTAGCCTCTTCAATCTCTCATCAAAACAAAACAAAACAAAAAAAAAACATCTTGGCCTGGTTATGGTGGCACACGCCTGTAATCCCAGTGGTTTAGGAGGCTGAGGCAGGAGGATCGCAAGTTCAAAGCCAGCCTCAGCAAAAGGCGAGGCACGAGGCAATTCAGTGAGACCCTGTCTCTCAATAAAATACAAATAGGGCTGGGGATGTGGCTCAGTGGGCAAGTGCCCCTGAGTTCAGTCCCTGGTACCCAGAAAACAAACCATCTTATAGGGAAATCCACTTGATATGAAAATATGTTCTTGTTGTACTGCTTTTTTTTTTTTATGTCTTTAGCTGGCATTTTTAACCCTTCTTGGCCAGAGAATCCACAGAAGCCTCTGGAAAGTGCAAGGTAGGGCAGTGACTTTCTGGCATGTCTGCCCTTTTGACTGACAGTGCTCCAATGCTTATGATTTATACCAAGAAACTTTTTCATAGTTATATGTTTTAATAGCAAACTCCCATGGGAATGGCACAGAAGAAAAACAGCATTAAAAACATACACTTGCAAGTAGGAAAACTCAGAAAAGCATAGCAAATGGATGGAATCTACTGTATGATAAAAATGCTACCAACACCATTTAGTTGCCATCAGTAAGAAATTTACTTGTTTTTAAAAAATCCAAATGCTGGCATTATCCAGAAAAATTTAACACTTTTATTTACACTTGTTTATAAAGTTGCACTGCTGAAACTTGTTCACTGAAGCATTTTGAGTTACATTAATGCTTTACGTCGCTATATTTATATTAAAAATTGACACACAAATGAACCAATACCTGCTGTCCATCCCCTGTTATCCCACTCACAATCATATACTTTGGTACTTTTTGACCCCCTGGGAAAAAACATCTAGCATTTAGAACTACCAATATTAGGAAGAAGAGAAAAAAAGAATTTTTTAAAGAATGAAGTGTTTCCCATCGCAGTGAAATCTTAAGCACGTTCTCCATGAACGCTGCGTCCTAGTTAGGCATCTTCTGGTATAATTGTTACCTGTGTGGCGTGGACAGCACACAGGCTGGTGTCTTCAAAAAGGCCAACCAGGGAAGCCTTGCTTGCCTCCTACAAAGCACAAGTGCCTATGCTCTGGGGGCACAGATTTGTTTTAAAGCCCTGAGCAATTTCCCACCCGAGACACTGGAAGGGGAGTTTTTGAATCAGAGGTTCAGTGGGCTCCTGATAACATCTGATTTCCCAGAGTGTCACCTACCTGCCCTGTAACAATGAGGTTCCTTCGCCCTCGGGGAGAGGGTGCACTCTTGCAGCCAGTCATTTCCTGGGTGCTTTACTGCAGGAGCCCTGTTTGGGGAGATGGCTTAAATTGCGGTTGACTACGGGTTTTAGACATGTTTGGGCTTTGGCACCTTCCGTAGTCTCACGGGACTTGGCCCGGGATCTTGCGAGACTTGGCCGGAGATCTCGAAGGACTTGAGCGAGATTGCGGAGGAGGTCTGCGCCATTTTGGAGGTTAGAGGAGCATGGACGGCGTGTCGGGGTGTAGTTAGAGCCAGAGAGAAAAGTTATCAGAATAAAGGGCTGTTTGTTTACAGTTCGTCTCTAAACTTCTTCCCGCGGCTTCTTTGCTCCAAGCGGCCATCGCTTCAGGCGGCTACACTTTACCACCGGTCGAATTGTGGGCAGCCTGCTTTGTGCCCGCCAAGGTAGACAGCAGGCCTTACTTACCTACCTTCTCCTTTAGCCGGAGCGGAGCTTGGCCAGCTAGAGGCTGCCTTAGAGAGCAACCCAACGCAGGGAGGCTGCGAACAGAATTTTATACTAAAAAACTTTATTTTATCTGGAACGATGAACAGGACACAGAGTGGGACCGCTTGGCTTCTCATCCTGATGTGGTTTCTAGCCAACGGTATGGCCTAGTCCAGCCCCATTTACTCGTCTTTGAAGTGAGGCAGAAGTAGATAATACTATGATGCTTTTCCATTATCATCATTCTGAACTTTGTGGTCGAATTTGGGCAGTCTAGACAGAGCAATCAGCGGAGCTTGGCCAGCTAGAGGCTGTAGAGAGCAACCCAACGCAGGGAGGCCACAGAGGCGATGAACATTGGGACACAGATGATGCATGATGGGTTTCTAGCCAACGGTATGGCCTAGTCCAGCCCCATTTACTCGTCTTTGAAGTGAGGCAGAAGTAGATAATACTATGATGGCAGCCGATTGCTCAAGATGTGACCAGGAAAGACTGACTAGAGAATAAAGAGAGCACGCGTCTTTGGAGAAGGTTGATATTGAATTTCCACAGCTCAGCCTGACTTTGGAGAAGGTTGATATTGAATTTCCACAGCTCAGCCTGATGATGCCATCTTGCTCCAATTGTGCCCTCACACACATCTGATATAACAGGCCTTTTCTTGTGGAGACTGTCCTCTCAGCTCAGCTCACTGCTCTTCAAATTGCCCCCAACACCCCATTATCACAGAGTCCTGATGGTCTCTGCAGAGGGTGACTCCATGAGACTTTGCACACGCTGAGCAAGATGATAAAGAATTGCTTCTGGTCCCGCTGCTTCTGCCTCTGCCTTCTGCCTCTTGCCTCTGCCTTCCACTCGGGAGAGAGGTCTCATTTCAGCATTGTATCCCCAGGGTGGACATCTATTCCAGAGCCTTCTCTTTCTAGTACACAAAAGCATGGCATTCATGTGCGGTCAGCATCTAGGCCCCAAGCACAACCTCACTTTAGATGGAATCTTCCAGATCATGCCTGTATGGCTAGCAACATCCTGGCTGTAATCTGTGTATACTTGCAAGACATTAGCATTGGAAGATACTGGGTAAAAGGAACACAAGATTTCCCTGTATCATTTCTGACAGATATCAAATGCTTGTGAATCTATGGTTATCTCAAAATACAAGTTTAATTTTTAAAGGGAGAATAGGAATGATCCCATAATGTGGGTGAGCAGTTCCTTCTGGGACTGGGAAGGAAAGAGGAAAGGAAAAGAATCTCCCCCACCTATGGCCCTTGGGCATCTGCCTTAGATTTATAGTGAGGACAGATTTCAAAGTCATGTGTGTAGTTCCCCCCAATGACCTCCTTTTCCAGAACAATTTCATTTCTACCTCTGAGTCCCCAGCATGCTTAATAACGACCTAATCCAGGCCCATTCAGATAAACAAAGTCAAATTCTGTGACTTCCTAGCCCCTTCAGTTTGAGAACACAGTCCCATTCAGGATTAGCTTCTCCTCGTCCCCCTTCTCTTTCACATTAAAGCTGAATTTGGGGGTTGTGGGCTGCACAGAGGCACTGCTGAGGCCGTGAGGGAGAGGGCCTTGCCTCTTCTCCTCACCTTCACCTGTCTTCATCTGGCCTCCTGCTCCCAGGGCTGCAGGTGCACAGCACTCACTGGTCCTAGGCACCGGCGTTGCATATGGGGTCCCCAAGAATCGTGCGTGGCTGGTCTGGGGACCCTGACTCAGTGCTTCTTAGCCTTTGTCTTTTTCCGTGTTGTGCTGCTGTAACAGAATACCTGAGACTGAATAATGTATAATAAACAGTTCTGGAGGCTGAGAAGCCCAAGACAGAGTGGCTGCGGACGAGGGCCTTCTTGCCGTGTCACTCCATAGCAGAAGGCAGGAGAGAAAGAGGATAGCCAAACTCCCAGCCTCGGCCCTTTGGGAATCAGCGTTCATCCATTCTTGATGAGGCCTCGCCTCCTGATGCTGTTGCATTGAGGACTAAGTCTCCAGCTCTTGGCAAGTAGCAAGGGACACATTCAAACCGCAGCAACTCCCTTGGTCATTGATGGAAAGCACGGAGCCGTGTCATCAATTACTTACCAGTGAGACTCTCTCTGCCATATCCTGACTCTATATGACTCACAGAACAAAATTATAAATCAACTATTTATTTTCCACTATTCCTTTAAATCTGCACTGCAGGACTCGTTCTCCTCCCAGCCCCGGGTGGAAGCTCAGGCAGGCGTGACTCCTCTGGCTGCTTGTAGGCAATAAATCCCCAGCAGCCAGCCCTGCAGGCCGCGGATAGGTGAGGCGCCCTGGGCGGGAGGGATTGCCTTGTGACTGCGTGGTGGGGCAGGGGACGCTGGCCTATTGGCTACTTGCCACAGTGTTTGCCACTTGCTCAACAGATGCTGAGCCCTGGCCTTGAGCTCCTGGCTCCTTGGCAGCCTGGTGGGTGGGTACATCCACCTGAGCCCAAGGCGTGGCCCCTGAGACCCAAGAGCAAGAACCACTATGCTGTTTGCTGTGCTCTGAGTGACACACCGTCTCACTCTCCGTCTGCTTTGGGCGCCTAGAGTCACATCAGGTCCACCCCTGCCTGTCCTCTGTGAGGCTGGGGCTCTTCCCAACACCCCATCTCTTGGCACCAGGGAGAACGGTTTGCTCCTTTGGGGAGCCAACCCTCCGGAGCTGTGCCTGCCAGGCTCGCAGGCCCCGGCCCTCCACTCCTCATGTCTGGTTTGACTTTACCTGGGGACCTCCCCTGTGATGGGATATGGCCAGGGTCCTTTGTGGCTGCCTCTGCCTGGTTTCTCTCAATCTCTGCGAGCAGTCCCCTGCCGATGAAAGCACTGGCATCCTCACTCTCTTCTGTTCTAGCTTTTAGGAAAAAAATGGAAATCATGAGGCTCCAAATAGCCAATTTCTTCCACCACTCCACCATTGCCTGTCACTAATCTTCCTTTCTATCTCAGAGCCCAAGAAGGCGACTCCCTCTGATGGTGGTAAGAATGCCCCTCGGAGCTGGGCATAGTGGTGCACACCTGTAATCCCAGCACTTGGGAGGCTGAGGCAGGAGGATCACGAATTCAAAGCCAGCCTCAGCAATGGTGAGGCACTTAGAAACTCAGTGAGACCCTGTCTCTAATAAAATACAAAAAGGGCTGGGGATGTGGCCCAGTGGTCGAGTGCCCCTGAGTTCAATTCCCGGTACCAAAAAAAAAAAAAAAAAAAAAAAACAGAGTGTCCCTCAGGCACTCCAGAGCAGGAGACTTGAGGCCTGGGACTCAGAGGAACCTGTTCTTCATGCCATGCTATAACATGTTGCACTGTGTGGTTCTGACTCAGTTACGAGTTCTTGCTGGGCCTCAAACCCAAACTTAGTTCTCATCACGTGGCTCACAATACAACAACAACTGTTAAGTAAACGGACTGAATTTAATTTCCTTTTTTAAAAAAAATTTTTTTAGTTGTAGTTGGATACAATGCCTTTATTTTCATTTATTTATTTTTATGTGGTTCTGAGGATCAAACCCAGCGCCTTGCATGTGCTAAGCAAGCGCTCTACTGCTGAGCCACAACCCCATCCCCTGAATTTAATTTCCTGAAGGATGTTCCTATAATTTGCTGCAGAGGATTCTGGTCACACATCCTCAGCAGAGTCAATATCACCCCAAAAGGGAAAAACTTGTTCTTGGATCCCCCCAAAATATTACTTACTACAATGGCTTATAGTCCTCCAGAGGACCACAGCATAGAAAGAAATATACCAAATATTTATAGCCTTAAAATTTCATGGAAAAGGGAACAATTAAGAGAAAAAAAATGATCCCTTGGGGAAGCTATAACTTTAAAAATAAAAGCTGAGTAGAGGGAGGGTGAGTCTTTGTACCACACCTGAAGTTAGGTGTACCTAAGACAACTCTTTCTTCTAGAATTTGGAGTAGTGGTGACAGCCCAACCTCAACAGTTCCAAACTGGACTTGCTCAGGAGAAGCCCGCCTGTTGCCGCCTGAAGCGCTCGGAGCACCGGAGCCGCGGGAAGAACTTCAGAAGCAAACTGGAGACAAACAGCTTTTTATTCTGATAACTTTTCTCTCTGGTTCTAACAACTAACTCACGCCAAACACACCACTAAAATGGCGCTGACCCGATCAGCAATTTCGGCCAAGTCACTCCAGATCCCGCAACAAAATCCCGTGAGACTACGGGTGGCGACAATGGCCAAATCTCCACGGCTCATAGTCAACTGCAATTCAAGCCAATCCCCAAACAGGGCTCCTGCATTTCCCCCTTTTTGTTTTTAAAAGAGGTAATGCTCTAGGACGTCTATGTGCAACCAACATTCTTACCCGTCATCGGATAATCAAGGCTGTGCCCTTGACTCCTGTCTTAGGTTGATATGTCGGCCACATGAGACTGTCCCGTGCGACTGTGCCTGTCTTAGGTTGTCCCCCTCTGGGGATCTTACCCGTCATTGGCTAACCAGCCATCCAATGGAGCCCTTTAGGATCGACTATATATGATGACTAACAGCCGTCCAATTGTGAGGAGATGTTGCGGCTTTAAGGCGACAAGCCTTTTGGTGATGAGCCAAATTGCATAGCATATCAAATTGTTTAAACAAATCAGCTGCCCTAAGTTCCAACAAGTAACACACTGAATTCTCTAGACAAATACCCGCAAGGCATTGTCCCGTAAAGTCCCAAACAATGAAAGATCAAAATGTCCATTTGTTGTAACATGTTGATGTAGGAGGCCCCATGCATGTAGAGCAGAGGCCACACTGTTGGTGAGGTTGTTTGATGTTTGAGCAGCAGGGATGCTTGCGGCGGCCGCGATCCCTGCAGCTGTAGCAGCAGACGTCTTTTTTATGTTTAGACAATGCCACCGGCAAATCTTCAGGGCCCGCTACCTAGAAACTCAAGCATCAATTATTAAAGGAAAGGCAGTGCTATTGCAGCACTGAGTCAAGAGGCGAGTTGTCAAACTACAAAATAGAATAATTAGATTAGAAAATTAAAGTTGATTTTTGTTCACACACATCGCTGGTTGAGCTTCTACAAACATAAGTTGGAAAAATATCATATTTAGAACAAAACAAAGAAAGACTGAGGGTAATTACTGCATTAAAGATAGATTAAAGAAAAGGTAAAGGCACTTTAGAGAAATAATTTGTTAGCTGGAACCCTTGAGTCTCTGTATACAGAGCAATCTTTTACCTGTTGAGATAATTGAAATTAATGAGCTATTAAACAAATGAAGTTAATAACAAATAAACAATCTTAAGTCAAAACACCAAAATATCAGGTTATATAGCACTAGTCATATTGTTTGCTAAAGAGAAGTCCCAGGGACACCTATAAATCAAAATTGAAAGTACCTTCATTTATAAAATTATTTACCTAAATTGAATACTCTAAACCTAAAATGAATTAAAGTTATTTGGATCCATATATATATATTTTTTCTTTTTCATAAGCGCTTTGTTCTATGTGACGTCACACTGGACAAACAAACATACAAACATATATTTGTGACGTCACATTAACATGAAATATAGACAAATGTACAGACATAAAGACATGTATAAAAAGAAAAAAAAAAATACAATTGTGTGCACACTAAAGAGAGATCTCCTCGTCCCGGCCGGGAGAAATGACACTTAAGTTGTGAAATATTTTGAAGGACTCTTTTGAGGGAATCATTCTATACCTTCATCTTGGTCCTCTTGATTTTGTACCTTTTTTATTAATCTTGATTCTTCAATAACTTCATCTTGATCATTTTGATGTGGTACCTGTTTTATTAATCTAGATGGTATCCATATTGGAGAGGATTCGTCTTTTGGAAAAACACAAACAGATCCTCTTCCCCAAATTAATACTGGATCTGGACCCTTCCATGTACCTGAAAGAACATCCTTCCAGTAAACCAAAGGTTTATGTTGTTGGTGTGGATTCCAATGTCTGTCTCCAGCAGAATAACCATTAGAGTCTAAAGTTAAAAAATTTAAGGTAAACAGGGCAACTGCCAATCTGTCCTTAGGACTTTTCCAATTTCCTTCTTTTTGTTTTAATAACATAATTTTCAGTGTTCGGTTTGCTCTTTCAATAATGCCCTGACCCTGAGGATTATATGGGATGCCTGTTTTATGGGATATATTGAATTTTGCGCAAAACTCTTTGAAAGATGAGGACGTATATGCGGGGCCATTATCTGTTTTAAGCATTTTGGGATGCCCAATGCAGCAAAAGCTTGCAAGCAATGAGATGTAACATCTTTAACTTTTTCTCCAGAATGTAAGGAAGCAAAAATCATGCCTGAACATGTATCTATGGTCACATGAATAAATCGCAATTTTCCAAAACTTGGCTCATGAGTAACATCCATCTGCCACAAATGATTGGGCATCAATCCTCTAGGGTTAACGCCGAAATGAGGATTGGGCAAATGTGTCATACAAGATTTACAATCTTTTACAATTGTTCTGGCTTGCTCCTTTGTGATTTTAAACCTACGTTGCAAGGTGGTGCTGTTGACATGAAACTGGGAGTGAAATAAAGTAGCTTGTTGTAGCGCTGAAAGTATAAATACTGTTTTTGTAAGTTCATCAGCCTTTTGATTACCTTCATGGAGGGGACCAGGCAAATTAGTATGTGCTCTAATATGGCCTACGAATAGGGGTTCTTTTCTTGCCCACAAAAGTTTTTGTATTTGATAAAACAATTTAAAGGCTGGAGTATGAGGTGCTATTGGTCCTGCTAACTCTAATTTTGGGACGGCTTGTACAATATAGTGGCTATCTGAAAAAATGTTTACGGGCTGGTCCCTAAAATTTTCCAGAGCTCTTACCACAGCTTCCAATTCCACTAGTTGAGCTGATTTGTGTGCAGTTATGTAAGTCATATTTTCTTTTTTAGTGACTACTGTAGCAGTACCATTTGAGGACCCATCTGTAAATACATTAAATGCCTTAGGAATAGGTTGATTTTTTATTACCTGTGGAAATATAATAGGATGATTAATACAAAAAGATAATATAGGGGACTTAGGAAGATGATTATCAAAATTTGCAGAAGTAGAGCATTTAGCTATAGCCCAATCATTATCATTGAAGCATAAGTATTCAATCTGTGATGATGAATAGGGAGTAATAATAGTAGCAGGGTGAATGCCAAATATTTTATTAGAAGTCTTAAGTCCTTGAAGAATAAGTTTAGCCACCATGGAGGTATAAGATTCAATTATACTTTTAGGAGAGACGGGCAAATGTATCCATAATAAAGGCCCTTGTTGCCAAAATACTCCTGTGGGTGTATATTGTGAAGAAATAATAATCAACATCAGCGGTTGAGTTAAATCAAATCTATCACAATGAGCTCCTTCGATGGCTTTTTCTACTAACTTTAAAGCTTTCCTAGCATCAGGAGTCAATGTTCGTGGTGAAGATGGATCAGGATCTCCACGAAGGATGTCAAATAAAGGTTTTAGTTGGCCAGTAGTGAGATTTAGTGTAGGGCGAAGCCAATTAATGTCTCCCAGTAGTTTTTGGAAATCATTGAGGGTGGTCAAATGTTCTTTATTTATTAAAATTTTTTGGGGTCTAACAAAAGTATCCATGATTTTAAATCCTAAATATAATATGGGAGATCTGGTTTGAACTTTTTCTTCTGCTATATATAATCCATATTTTTTTAAATTTTCTACCACATCACTGAATATATTAAATAAGATTTTTTGATTAGGGTGGGCCAATAAAAAAATATCATCCATGTAATGTAGACACATGAGGTTTGGATATTTATTTTTAATGGGTTGGATAGCCTTGTCCACATATATTTGGCATATGGTGGGGCTATTAGCCATTCCCTGTGGTAAAACCTTCCATTGATATCTCTGATCAGGGCCATTATTGTTCATAGAAGGAACGGAAAAAGCAAACCTGGGGGCATCCAGAGGATGTAGGGGAATAGAAAAGAAGCAATCCTTTATATCAAGAGTAATAAGATGGAAATTTTTTGGAATAGCTATGGGACTAGGAAGTCCAGGTTGAGTAGGCCCCATAACTTGCATGGTTTTATTGATTTGTCTAAGATCATGTAACAATCGCCATTTTCCTGACTTTTTCTTGATCACAAATATGGGGGAATTCCAGGGAGAGGTGGAAGGTTCTATATGACCTGCTTCTAATTGTTCCTGAACTAATTGGTGGGCCGCTTGTAATTTCTCTTTAGATAGGGGCCACTGAGGGACCCACACTGGCTTATCAGAAAGCCATGGTATTTTCAAAATTATTTTCTCAGTGGCCCCGAAAAAAAATATCTTTTTCCTTTATGACAATGATTACTTTTAGGGTTAAGATTACTCTGTACTTTTTGATAATGAGTTCTTTTATGGTTAAGATTACCCTGTAGGTTTTCACATTTAACATCTGCAGGCTTGGTTGCAAGGTGTACTCCCATTTGTTGCAAAATATCTCTTCCCCATAAAGTAACCGGTAGATTAGGTAAAACATAAGGCTGAAATGTTCCTTTATGGCCTTCATCATCCTCCCATTTTAAAATTACTGCACTTTTATCTGGGAGGTTATTATATCCCAAGCCTCTTAAACTGGTTGAAGCTTTTTGCAGAGGCCAGTGCTTGGGCCATTGGCGTAAATTAATAATGGAAGAGTCAGCTCCAGTATCTATTAATCCCTCCATTTCTATTCCTTGGATTTTTATTTTACACATAGGCCTCCTTGAACAGTCTCGAACCCAGCAAGCCATGGGACTTGAGTCAGTGGAACAAAATCCTCTATTGTTCCCTTCTTGAGGCATACCCATTTTAAATGAATTATGTAAATTGGGAAGGAGAAGCAACTGAGCAATTCTATCTCCTTGATTAACAGAACTTACACTTTGGGGTGAGCTAAGCATTATTTTTATTTCCCCTTTGTAGTCTGAGTTTATTACACCTGGGGTCACTTGCAAACCTAATAAGCTTTTAGGACTACGCCCGATAATAAGTCCTACAGTCCCTGAGGGAAGAGGTCCCCTGACTCCTGTGGGAATCAGTTGAACCCCCATTTCAGGTGTTAACACTATTCGGGCGGTGGAACAGAGGTCTAATCCTGCATTTCCTCTTGTTCCTCTGGCGAGGGAGTGGATGGGTAGTAGGGATTGTGTCGGGGAAGCATCTGAGTGGATGCTTGAGGATACTCCTTCTGCAATGCCCCGTACATTTGTGGGCCCCGGGGTACTGGGCCCCGTGCCCCGTTTTTTGAATTCCTGAACAAAGGATTTCCATGGATGTCAAATTTTGAATAGCATTTATTGGCCCAATGATTTCCCTTTTTACACCTGGGGCAGCGGCCTGGGGCACGGTATGAGCTTGATCTTATTTCTCTTTTGGGATTTTGCCTAGAATTGCCTGATTGATTATGATAATTTTGCCTGGAATATCCTGATTGATTATAATGTCTACGTTTAGCCTTTGTGAAATTTCGAGAGGAAGCACCTCTCATTGAGGCTGCAATCACATTTCCTGTGACAAAGGCGCCATTTATATCTTTACATAGTTGTATATATACGGAAAGATCCTTTTTAGTTCTCCATGGCCTGATGGCTGCTTGGCACCATTTATTTGCATTTTCATAAGCTAATTGAACAACTAAAGGCATAGCTTGGTCAACATCTGCAAACACACTACCTGCAGTTCTCAAAAGTCGATCAGCAAAGTCGGCATACGGCTCATTAGGTCCTTGAATCACTTTTGACAAGCTACCTTGTAGATCCCCAGGTCCTTGTACAGTTTTCCATGCCTCTAAGGCAGCTGCATTTATCTGAGCATATATATCTGAGTCATAATCTGTTTGAGCCTGTAAGTCTGCGAATTGCCCTTCTCCTGTGAGCATGTCTATATTATAGTTTTCAAACCCTGCAGCCGCGTTTCTTTTAGCCGTTTCTATACAAAGTTCTTGGAATTGCGATCGCCAAACCAAGAATTGCCCCCCGCTTAATGTTGCTTTACATAGACTTTTCCAGTCTGAGGGGGTTAAGCTAAAGGTGTTAAGGGACTCCAGCATACTCAACGTGAAAGGAGCTTGGGGCCCATAAGTCATTACTGCCTCTTTGAGATTTTTTATTGTTTTGAAATCTACTGACTGATGGACACTCTGTCCATTTTTCTTTTCAAATGCTGGCGGTTCCCAATGTATCTGTGAGTTGTCCTCGAGAGCGCATAAGCGATCAGAAAGACTTTTTATTTCTGTTTCTAGGGTATGCAAATGCCTAGTAATACCCTTCATATTTTCTGTAATGGATTCCACCCATGGGGGAGTAGTCACTTCCACAAGTGACTCCTCTGCCTGACGGACCTTTTTCTCGGTCTTTTTTAATTTCTTTTTCCTCATTTTCTCAGGATCACTTTTACTAGATTCCTCACCACTGCTAATTTCACTGACAGCAATATCCTGAGGCCCAGGTTCCAGTGAGAGCAAGT
The DNA here is from genome assembly GCA_025594165.1 of Tamias sibiricus. NCBI lineage: Eukaryota > Metazoa > Chordata > Mammalia > Rodentia > Sciuridae > Tamias > Tamias sibiricus. Next base: position 165,290,852 of record CM046659.1, read on the forward strand.
ATCCTTCAGCTTTCGTCAATAACTCCCGAATAGCTTTAATAGCTTGGATTTTTGTCATTTTTGGGTCTGTTCTAATACTCTCTTTACTGGTCTCAGTTGGCCCAGTGGAATCTACACTTTTTTGATCACTTTCATTTTTGTCTATATACTCCTCACTGAGAACAGAGTCAGGTATATCAAGGAGTCTTTGCATAGCCTCTATCACTTGGGATTCAGTTATATTCGAACCCATCTTTAGAGACCTTTCAGTTCTTACCTGTCCGCTCCGAAGTTCCCCGTACGGGCCGCCACCTGTCGCCGCCTGAAGCGCTCGGAGCACCGGAGCCGCGGGAAGAACTTCAGAAGCAAACTGGAGACAAACAGCTTTTTATTCTGATAACTTTTCTCTCTGGTTCTAACAACTAACTCACGCCAAACACACCACTAAAATGGCGCTGACCCGATCAGCAATTTCGGCCAAGTCACTCGAGATCCCGCAACAAATCCCGTGAGACTACGGGTGGCGACAATGGCCAAATCTCCACGGCTCATAGTCAACTGCAATTCAAGCCAATCCCCAAACAGGGCTCCTGCACCCGCCTGGAAGGCTTCAACCTCAGTGCTCCCCTCTGATCACCCCACATTTCCCCCAGCCCCTTCCCACTCCCACCCTCCTGTCCCCACCCCTTCCCAGGCACCCATGATCTGCTCTTGGTCGCTCTAGGTTAATTGGCACTTTCTAGATAGTGTTCTACCAATGGAACCCGTCGCTCTCTACTCTTCTTTTCTCGCTTCTTTCCCCTGAGGTGATGATCTTGAGATCCATCCATGTTGGGTAGCAACAGTCGTTGGTCTTTAGTGTGGGTTATATTCCGTGGCAAGACTGTGCCACAGGGTGTTCCTTCACCCACTTGGTGGTGGGTGTGTGGGTTGTGTCCGGTTTGAAGCTGTCATGAATCAAGCTGCCGTGGACATTTATGTCCTTGTATGGCCGCATGTTTTCATTTTTCTTGAGTAAATACCAGGGAGTGGAATTACAAGGTTGTGTGGCAAGTGTATGTTTAACTTCATAACAAAGGGACTGATTAGGGCTGGGGTTGTGGCTCAGCGGTAGAACGCTCTCCTGGCACGTGCGCGGCCCGGGTTCCATCCTCAGCACCACGTAAGAATAAAGGCACTGTGTACAACTAAAACAAATAAATATATATTAAAAAAAAAAACTGACTAACATCCAGGCAGAGGAGCTCCTTTCCTCTCCTGTGGGTAGGGGAGAGACATTCAGTGAATTCAAAGGATTCTCTCCTAGGAAGACTTCTGAAGCGATGCCCAGTGTCCACACCCATCCTTTGGGGAGTACAGAGTTCACCACCACCTCGTTAGGTCAGTGTGATTTTCTGGCGCCTCGCTCCAGGGGAAAGAAGACACACATATGCACGTGAAATCTCTGGCATGGCAGAATGCACCCGAGATTCCACAAAAATGTGCAACATGCAGAGAATACAAAGGAGAAAACGAAACGGGTGTGACACCATCCTGAGGGGTAAGTGTGGCTCACAGTCTGCTCTAATCCCTTCCAGTCTTTTTCCTGTGCATATTACACATAGACATGGATGAACCTGTATCCCTCTACACCAAGAAACACATTTTCACAATTTCTATTTCCTGGTCAGGCAGGTCACAATGGTCACTCGTCACAACAGTCCCAATCCAGACTCCAGACCTGCACCGGCTTTGCGACTCCACACACATGGACTAAAGGAGAGGCTGGGTCCCCAGGAGGGTCCTGCCACACTGTGGCAGATGGCCTCTGCTGGGGACACAGGAACACACTCAGCAGTTTGAGAACCGTTGGCCCATGGTTCAGGTTGGCACTGATACCCACAGTTCCGATGCATCATCCTGGCCTCCTATTGAACCTGGACATACAAAGGGCAGGAAATAAAGTCCTGGTCCAAGTGTGGATTGCAGTGGGTTCTAGAGGCCTATGGGTCATGGCCCCAGTCGTCAACTGGAATGCAGGTATTAGCACTAAGCTCCCACGCTTAGCCAGTGGAGTCAGGACTGCCAGGGTGAGGGAGGCCAGTGGGAAACAGCTCCCACCTTGATCCGGCCAAGGGAGGAAATCCAAACACTGTCACATGTCGGGAGGAATGTCAGACGTTAGTGTCACCTTATAAACCTAAATGGTGCCGAGGCGGTCATCTTTATCGTATAGTGTTTAACACACCCGCCAGGGCCCTGCCCATCCCAGGTACATCCTGGGCGTGGGAATGGATGACTGAGGCTCAATCAACCAGCAGCCTCAAAGCTGCTACTGTGCCAAATGCGTTCTCTTTGCCAGAGCAGATTAGCACAGCCCTGGTATGTGGTGGGCAGCCACTGATCCGGCCCTGGGGGTACTTTCTCATCCCCATCCGAGAAGGGGATCAGAAGCAGATTTTATGCAGGAGGAGTGGACGACGAGTCCAGCTTGGCCCCAGAGCTGTGATAATTCCTGAGTCCCCTTTCGTGATGTAATTGGAAGAGACCTGGACCGGCTGGATGTCCACAGAACCTCACGCTGGTCCCCTCTATCAGTGACATTTGCTAATTAGACGGAATGGAGTGGCCAGAATATGGAGGCGTCGGGCACAGGCACTCCGGAGGGTGTGAGGTAATTCTTCAAAGAAGCAGGGCTGCCAAATAAGTAAGCTTTTAGGGTCCTGCATTGGTCATCTTCCCATCGCTGTGACAAAGGGGAAAAAAATTGAGAAAAATTTAAGGAGGAAATGTCTATTTGGGCTCCCGGTTTCAGACGTTTCAGTCCACAGTCTCTTGGTCCTGTTGTTGGGCCTGTGGTGAGGCAGAGCGTCTTGGCAGGAGCGTGTGGCATAGAGGCTGCCCATTGCATGCCAGCTGGGAAGCAGAGAAAGAGGAGAAGGGGCCCGCAGTCCAACATCCCCTTCAAAGGAATTGCCCCCACGAACTAACTTCCTTCCACAGAGTCTCACTTCTTAAAGGTGCCGCCAACCCCCAATAGTTCCACCATCTGGGGACCAAGCCATCACTCTATGAGCCTTCACAAGACGCTAGATGCAAATCATAGCAGGTGCCCATGTTTGAGGTATGTTGGAATATCTCCTCCAAATATCTGCCTCTTTCATCTCCTGCCAGTAGACTTCTCTGAGTTCTAGAGAAAGCATGTGCCAAACCTGGGACTACTGCTCTGACCCAAATACCAGGTGGAATAAAAGGCTGCTGTCTCTGAGAAGGGCCCGGAAGGGGAAAGAGCTTTCAGAGGTCCACATTGCAAAGCAAGGGGCCTCAAGGATTGGGCCACGTGGCCTCACAAGCCTTATGGTGTTAGAGATGTCAGTGGTGAGAAAAGACAGTTAAGTTCATGGCAAATCTCACTGGGAAAAACTCACGACTCAGATCACTAGGGTTCTGGAGCAAAGCCATGTCATCTACACCCTTTGGTAAACAGTTCCTGAATGCTACTTAGCCCTGGTAGGGATGGAGCCCTCAGCCATGGGACAGCAAATGGCCGTGCAGCCAGAACTGTCCACAATGAGTCAGATCAACTAAGTCATGAGCTCAGGCAGGCCCAGAGCATGCCAGGATGGAAGTGGGACATCAAGGACTGAGCGCAAGAGGACCGGATGGCACACGTGATCTGCATGAGCGAGTAACCCCGACCCCATCTCACCCACGTGTGGACTCTTCCTCAGCTCACCCAGATGGCTGCCTGGGGTGTGGGGTCCTTTATCATCAGGTGACCGAGGAAGAAGCCTGAGTGTGGTGGGTATCTATTTTTGGTGGTCAGTAGACATGTGCCTTCATCGTGTCTCATCATGAGAACAGCATGGTGACAAGGAAGGGGCGGGTCCCTTAGGAATGAGGATTGGGGTCCCAGCACCCAGCAAGCCACTAAGTCCAACAGAGGTGCTGAGAGTGAGGGAAGAATAGAGAGTGAGGGAATAGAGAGCAGCTCCCCCCACTCTGTGCCCCCAACCCTGTGCTCTTGTCACACAAGGAAAATGAAATTTCTTACATGTTTATACCACAGTGAGTTGGGTTTCTGTTGCACAAAATTTTGACAGAGTATTCCTAAAAATGGCATATGGCTGGGTTTTGTTCAATTCTCTGTAGTGGATTTGGGGTTTTAATGGGAGAATTTGGCCCATTTGAGGTTCGTATAAGAGGGACACATAATTTATTTTATCCCTTCCATTTAATTTCGGGTCACTGTTGCACTTTATCATTTCTCTTTTCTGTCTTCTTATTTTTGCTGGCTTGGTCACATGGGCTGTTGGTTGCATTTTTTTTTGCAGATTTTGATATTCTTCTATGCTTTGCCATTCCAGTAGTGGTGATCTCCCTTTTGTTCTCTCTTTTCTCCTAGTTTTTTGTAAATGTACCTTACCATTACCCTCAGCCATCTTACCAGGCAGCCGCACACCAGGACTTCTTACTTCTCTGTCTGACTAGACCTTTGCACCCCCTGATTGGCCTCTCCCCGCCCCTTCCACTCCCTGCTCTCCCCAGCCTCCGGCGACCACCTTCCTGATCTCAGCTTCTCCGAGGTCAAGTCCTGCCTTGCTGGGCCTCGCCTATTTCACTGACCATAATGACCTCGGGTTCACCGGGTGGTGTCATCGTGGGTTTTACAGGGTTTTGTTCTTGCACTGGCTGAATGCTGGTCCATTGTGCATACTCGTCACATTTTCTTTGTCCGTTCCTCAGTGGGTGGACACTCAGGTCGCTTCCTCCGCGGCCGTTGTGGAAGTGCCACAATACTCGTGGTTGTGCAGATGCTTCTTTGACCTGCTCACTCTCTGTCCTTTGGATATGTACCAGGCGTGGGCTTGCAGGATCTGACGGTAGTTCTATTATTAATTTTTTGAGGAAACTGCATGCTGTTCTCCACAATGGCTCTACTAATTGATGTTCCTGCCAACAGTGCGCCAGGGTCCCCTCCCTCCACATCCTCACCAGCACTTGTTGTTTTTTGTGGTCTCCAAGATCGCCGTCCTTACCCCAGTGAGCTGATACCTCATTGTGGTTTAATTTGCATTTCCCTGATGATGGTGATGTGGAGCATTTTTTCATATACCCGTTGGCCATTTATACCTCTGCTTTTTCTTTTTCCTTTTTTAACATACAGAATGAAATACACAATTTCAATTACAGAATCTGCCATTACATGAAAAAATATCATTATTCCCCCACATTAAGACAACCCACTTATGATTCTTCTACACCTCCATTCCCCCTGCCCCTGGAGAGATTTGAATGCTTTATTCTCTATCTCCATCTGCCCCTCCCGACGCTGGGCTAGCTTCCTGCAGTGAAGGAGCCCTAATTAGGAAGGGCTGTTGTAGCTAGCTGGAAGCCATATGTGACGCATCTGTAGGCACCCGCAAAGCTGAAGGTATATAACCGGGTGAAAGCGGTCCGAGTTAGGAGAACGAATTCATTCGGTCAGTCGGGCAGTCACTCGGTCGGTCAGAAGAATCAGAGCGGCCAGAACGTAGGCAGAGCGGTTACAGAAGAGAAACCAGATAGAAGAAGTAATGACTGGTCAGAGTTAGGCCGAGGCTCCCAAGGAAGACAGAAGACAGAAGAAAGAAGAAGGAAGAAAGAAGAGAGAAGAAAGAAGCTCTAATCTTTCTCTATCTTTCTTTCTAAGACTCTAAGCTATCTTTCTCTCTAAAAATCTTTCTTTCCCTCTCTAAGCTCTCTCTAAGAAAGTAGAAGTAAAAGTAGTAAAAGCTTAACTCTGCCTCTGAGAGTTTTTCCTCCCGGTTTTCGGTACCAGGTAGCTTACACTGCAGGACTTACAATCCTACATTACTGTTAGTCTTTCCTTAGGAGTCCTCTTCCCAGAAGCCCATAGATGTTGCTATAGCATCATTTGCTTCCACGGTTACAGACAGGGAGTCCAATGCCAGCCTCATTGTTAATTGTTGTAAGCTGTTTCTCTCTGGAAACTGGTAAGTTTTTAATATTTATATTGCAGTTACAATAATTTTTTTGCAGGACATGCCTGAAGGTATTATTCTTTCTAAATCCTGTTGGGAATTCAGTGGGCCCTTCAAATCTGCAGGTAATGTCTTTATTTTAAAAATTTAAAAAATTTCAACTGGTTGGAATTTTTTGTAGCCAAGTTGCTGGGTTTACAAGGTACCACACACCTATAATCTCAGCAACTTGGGAGGCTGAGGCAGGAGGATAGAAAGTTAGAGGCCAGCCTCAGAAACTTAGTGAAGCTCTGAACAACTTATCAAGACCCTGTCTCAAAACACAAAATAAAAATAAATAAAATGTTTCAAGAAAAATTTCTCCCAATATTTGTTTAACTGTTTCCTGTTTTCCCTTGGCTTCATTTTGTAAATTTATATTATTTTGATAATAACAAATTCAATGTGGCATAATTCAACCCTATGATTTTTTTTTGTCTCCTGTGTCTCTCCCTCAAACTTTTTTTATTTCCCCTCATAATTTCCATCTCTTTGAATGTTTAATTGTATCTTGTTTTCTACATTCAGTATCTCAGGTCAGAGACCAGCCGTGATTATCGTCTCTTTTGATTCACTACTTGAAATGTTCAGTCTGCAGATGAGACCAGTACATGGGCACGCAGCCTGCCCACACCCTGTGTTTGTGCACCTTCCTTTATTTATGCCCCTGTGTGTTGCTGTTGTCATTGTTTTCTTTTTTCTTGGTACCAGGGATAGAACTCAGGGGCACTCGACCACTGGGCCACATCCCCAGCCCTTTTTTGTATTTTATTAGAGACAGGGTCTCACTGAGTTGCTAAGTGCCTCACCATTGCTGAGGCTGGCTTTGAACTCGTGATCCTCCTGCCTCAGCCTCCCAAGTGCTGGGATTACAGGCGTGCACCACTGCACCCGGCTGTCATTGTTTTCTATCCAAGTTATTCTCTCTCTTCCCTGGGTTGGTGGTCGCTGTTCTCTGTGATATTCTGGTTCTTTTTTTCTCACTTCCAGGTCCCCCTAGACGTGTTGACATTTTTCTTTGCTGGCTCTTTGGAGCCCACATTCAGCGGCTGGGATCCACAGCAGGGAGTCTCTGGAGTGATGGGTGGCCCAGCAGCCTTTGCACACTGCACCCAGTTAGCAAGTTGTGGGCCCTGGAAGGACTCCCTCACCCTCTTGCCTCCTCAGCTGTGAGGACCAACATCTTCCCAAGAAAGAGGGTGCTTTTTGCTCCCCTGTCTTTCTTCTTTTCTCTCCTCTCCTCTCCTCTCCTCCCCCTCCTCCTCCCTCCCTCTCCTCCTCCTCCTCCTCCTCTTCTTCTTCTCTCTCTCTCTCTCTCTCTCTCTCTCTTTTCTCTCTCTTTCTTTCTTTACCAGGGATTGAACTCGGAGGTGCTTAACCACTGAACTATATTATTATTTTTAATTTTGAGACAAAGTCTCGCTAAATTGCTGAGGCTGGCTTTGAACTTGCGATGCTCCTGCCTCAGCCTCCTGAGCTGCTGGCATTACAGGCGTGCACCACCACACCTGTTCTCTCCTGTGTCTTTTTGAAGTCTGGAGCAATGAGCCCAAAGGAGACTCACGTAGGCAGGGGCAGCCTCTCCCTCAGGAGGGCCTTGTATTTCCATAGTGAAGTGTTCCCAGACTTCACTGCTTTTCTTCTGAGCACTCCTCCTGTGCCCCTGGTCCCTGAGTACACGGTGGGCTCAGAGGCAGAAGCTGTCTCTATCAGCCCCCTCCTCTGGACCCCAGAGAGGTACTGGATCCCACTTCTATTCTACACCCCAAAAGATGCTTGGGTCACCAAAGGCTTGGCAGCTGGTTTGAAATTGAATGATGAGGGTGGCAAAGATGGACTCAACCAAACATCTCCCCAGAATTCTAGAAGGAGATTTCCCTGTACCCCAAAAGGCAGAAAACTGTTGTAGGCCACTTCACAGACCCAGTGCCATAGAACTAAAAGCGGCCACCCAAAGAACAGCCAAACAACAAAAAATCCTTACCACCAACAGAACCCATGGACACGAATGTCCAAACTCACTCTTCTAATTATCCATGGTGTTAAAGGAAAAAAATCAAAGTAGAAATCATAAATTATTTCTTGTGAATAACAATAAAAGTGCCAAACATAAAAATCTATGAGCTGTGACAAAATGCGAATTCAAACAAATTTAAATGACTCTATTAGAAAAACAAAAATTAAAAAGCATGAAGAGGTCCCAAGTAAAAGCAGCAGATTGAGCATAAAAGTCTAATTTTGTTCCCACTGAAACACCTATTAAAAATAGAGGGAAGGAAAAAATAATAATAATAAAAATTTGTAAAAAATAGAGGGAAGGGATTTTATTTTCACCTTCCTATGTTGTAAAATATCAAATCCCCAGAAAAGGAGAAGAATGCTACAATAACATTCATAGACGAACCATCAAGATTTGCCACTTAAGATTTCTCTCTTTTCTTTAGCTTTCTGTGCGTTTTTTTTTTTTACATAAAATACATATATACATATACATTTTAAAAAATCATCGGGAAATAAGTTAACAATGTTCTGATACTCCACATTTACACATGCATTCCCTAAGAATAAGGACAATTTCCTATTGTCATAACTGGTTTCTCTCAAAGAGAGACCCTGAAACAGAGATGTTCGTGCAGGAAGTCGATTAGGGAGGGCTCTTAGGACCAATATCTGTGACGTTGAAGAAGGACCCGGCACAGTGTGGAAGCAGACTATGACACAGACTCAATAAAAACAAAGCCATCTTCATGAGGAGCTTTGAAACTGCCCACTTCAGAGTTGTCCCAAATTGGAGTGAGAGGAGATGAGCCAGTTATTCCATGTTGGGACATGCAACAACCTCATATTTCTGCTGTCAGAAAGGAGAGTCAAACCACTGCTCTGGTCACATTGGTCTAAGAGGCTCTGGTGTCTTCATTGCTGTCAGGAGCAGTGGAATACAGACTGGACATGCCGAAGTCAGGCACAGTGGGGCATGCCTGTCATCCCAGCGACTCAGGAGGCTGAGGCAGGAGGATCATGAGTTCAAGGCCAGACTCGGCAACGTAGCTAGGTCCCAAGTAACTTAGCGAGGCCCTGTCTCAAAATAATAATGCCTCTTTGCTTTGCTCTTCTCTGTCCAACTTCACTCCTTTCCCCTCAACCTGGTCCTTGAGGTTGCACTCCCCAAAGAGGTGTCAGCACCCACGTGATTGCCATGGACTGCTTCCTGGGGAACCCAGGCTAAGACAATACTCTCCTTGAGAAATAAGAAAAGAACAAGAAAATAAGCTGGAGGTTGGGGGGGGGGGTTAGGAACAGGGAACTTATTTAAATAGAAGACAATATTTTAGAAATAGTTGGGGAATGAGCAGGGGAAAAAATCTAAAATGTATTTCTTTGAGAATAAAAAAAAAAAAAAAAAAAGCCCTGATAAATCATTTAGTGTGCTATATGCAAGAGATAGAAGCTGGTTGAGCTGAAAGCAAGTTTATTAAAAAGATAGTCAGGCCAGAGAGCTGGGGACATAGCTCAGTTGGTAGGGTGCTTGCCCTGCATGCATTAAGGCCCTGGGTTCAATCCCCAGCACCACAAAAAAAAAAAAAAAAAAAAAAAAAAAAGATTGTATAGCCAGGCACGGTGGCGCATGCCTGTAATCCCAGCACTTGGGAGGCTGAGGCAGGAGGACTGCGAGTTCAAAGCCAGTCTCAAAGCAATGGCAAGGCACTTAGCAACTCAGTGAGACCCAGTCTCTAAATAAGATACCAAAAAGGGCTGGGGATGTGGCCCAGTGGTTGAGTGCCCCTGAGTCCAATCCCCGGTACCAAAATAAAAAATTAAATAAAATACAAAAAAAGGCTGGGGATGTGGCCCAGTGGTCGAGTACCCCTGAGTTCAATCCCTAGTACCAAAAATAAATAAATAAATAAATAGTCAGGCTGGGTGCCGTGGCTCACACCTGTAATCCCAGCACTTGGGAGACTGAGACAGGAGAATCTCAAGTCCAAAACTAGCCTCAGCAAAAGAGAGGCACTAAGCAACTCAGCGAGACCCTGTCTCTAAATAAAATACAAAATAGGTCTGGGGATGTGGCTCAGTGGGCAAGTGCCCCTGAATTCAACCCACGGTACAAAAAAAAAAAAAAAAAAAAAAAAGATAGTCCCCCATAGTATTGTTGGAAAAGCTGAAAAGCTACACTCAAGAGTAAGCAATGGGGCTGGGGATTGTGGCTCAGCGGTAGAGCGCTTGCCTAGCACGTGCGCGGCCCGGGTTCGATCCTCAGCACCACGTAAAGAATAAAGGCATTGTGTACAACCAAAACAAATAAAATAAATATTTAAAAAAAAAAAAAAAAAGAGTAAGCAATGCCCCACACCACACTGTCCTCAGTCCTGGCCTGGTGAAGAAACTGCCACTCCTGTCACACACCCCAGTGGCAGGACTTGATGTGGCAATCTCTTCCAAGCAGAGCAGCATTAAGACTCACTGCCCACCTGACCTGGGCCTATGGAAACAGAAACTCCAAGGGGAACTCGAGCCCTCATGGCGCTCACTTCCAATCCATCCCAAAAGGTCAAATGTGCACATTTTAACTGTGGGGGGATGAGGACTTTGAGGTCTAATGCCTTCTCTGGGGGACAGGAGAGATGGGAGTCATGACTGTGATTTTCCCTGATATAAAAGGGCTATTCAAAAGATGATGAGAAGCCGTGAATAAGACAGATGTCTACTGTAAGAAATAAAATAGATTTACCCCTCATGAGGCAGATAAAAGATAAGTGAAAGAGAGCAAAGATGATTAAGAAAAAGTTCTGGCACAGATTACTATCCGGAAGAGAGCTGTCCAAAGGAAATACAATGTAAGTTATGTAGGAAGTTAAAATTTTTCTAATGACCACATTTAAAAGAGTAAAATGAAATATGTAAAATTGACTTTAATAACACCTAATCTAATGTATCCAAAATGTTGTCACTTCAGCCTATAAACAAATGTTATAAATGTGACATTTTACCCTCTCTAGTTTCATACTATAAGTCTTAGTACTATTTCTTTTTTTAGTTGTAGTTGGACACAATATCTTTATTTTATTTATTTATTTTTATGTGGTGCTGATAATTGAACCCAGCACTTCACACATGCTAGGCGAGTGCTCTACCACTGAGCCATAACTCCAGCCCCTAAGTTTTGGTATATTTTATCCTTACAATCCATTTCACTTCAGGTCAGTGGTAGTTCAAATGCTCAATAGCCACACGTGGCCTGTGGCAAGTGTATTGAATGTTGCAACAATAGAAGAAATAAAGTTGCGACCATATTTCATATCATCTAAGCAAAAAATAAATTCCAAATGAATTAAAAACCTAAATCTAAAAAAATAAAACCATTATAATTTTAGAAGAAAACATGACAGTCTATCAACTTAGCACTCTGTGAGCTCTGCCTATCTACGTGCAAATCAGATGTCAGCTAAAGGTTTGATTCCTATATATACAGACAGCTCTTGAAAATAAGTGTTGGAAGAAAAATGATGAGAAGGTATCATTACACAACTCATGGCGGAACCCATCTAGAGGGTGAATAAATGTAAAAAGATGTACAGTCTCCCTAGCAGCTGGGAAAATGCAAATTAAACAATGACATCTCACTTTATTCACATCAGACTAGCAAATTGGGAGCATGATGACACCTTCTCCCGCACTGCCAGCAGCTATGACCTTGTTAGAAAGCAATGTGGTAGCATATATCAGAATAAAGCTACTCACGCGTTCATTTACCCTGCAATCCACACATGGGAAGCTATCCCTAAAAACACCAAAATGCATTGAATGCAGTGGTCACATCACCAGTGATTGTGATTTCAATGGAGAGGTATCCTGAAAACTAGGTGAACGCCCCATAGGTAGAGAAATGATGAAAAAGTTATGGAACACTTATATCATGGCACATGATGCAGCTATTAAACAATAGTAACTTAAATATCTATTCACTGACTTGAGAGCACTGAAAAGTGCAGAGAAATTAATAAACTCTGGCTCCATTTTTGCGAGAATCATCTATATGCATGTATATAGTTAGATATAATTTATGAAGAAAGAAGAACCTTGCTTTGCAAGCAAGGTTCCTGGAAGCGGGAGAAATGGGGGTACCATTGGAGAGAAGGGGGAAGTGGAGTTTTAAAAAAAAAAAAACTGTTGTTCAAGTGAAGGTGATTTTTATAAAGTTATCATTTGTGCTTGAAAAGGGCAAATGCTTATCTCAATAGAAAGCCACTCCATAAAGCTTATTAATCACGGTACTCAAATCCTTTATGTTCCTTACTTGATTTTTTGACTACTTGTTCTTTAATCTCAAGGTGCATTAATATTTCCCACAAAGCTGCAGATTTATTGCTTTCTTCTTGTAATTCTATCAGTTTTAGTATTACAGGTTAGGCATGTACAAGCCTCTAAGTCTAAACTTATTGGTAGATTATTGTATCTTGCAAAATATTCTTTTCTCTCTCTCTCTCTCTCTCTCCAGATAATACTGATTATTTTTGCCTTAAAATCCACTTGACTGCTGGGCTCAGTGGCTAATGCCTATAATCCCAGTGGCTTGGGAGGCTGAGACAGGAGGATCGCAAATACAAAGCCAGCCTCAGCAACAGCAAGGTGCTAAGCAACTCAGTGAGACCTGTCTCTAAATAAAATACAAAATAGAGCTGGGGATGTGGCTCAGTGGTTGAATGCCCCTGAGTTCAATCCCTGGTAAAAAAAAAAAAAAAAAAAAAAAAAATCCACTTGACCTAATGCTCAGATGGCCACCACGTTCTTTGTTTATACTGGCATTTGCCTCCTAGACCTTTTTTTATCTCTCCATAATATCAAGCTCTCTATGTTATTCTCTTTTTGCAGTCTCATACAACAACATACAGTTTGAAACATTTTTTTCCTCTTAGTTCAAGGGTCTCTGTCTTTTAACAGTAAATTTAATATATTCATATTTATTGTGGTCATTGATAAGTTTGTACATTTCTTACCAATTTACATTGCATTTTCTATTTTACATGCTGCTTTCATTTTTCTTTTTAGTTCTTGCTTTTTGATTAGGTAATGGCTGATTTTTGGATTTCTAATTAATTTTCACTCTAATGACTTGTAAAGTATATGTTCTGCTCCTATTACCTTTATATTTGTGGTACACATAATCATATTAATCATTGTTTTGAGTTAATTAATATTTGTGCCTTCTCAAAATGTAAAAGAAGATGGGCGTGGTGGTGCATGCCTGTAATCCCAGCACTTGGGAGGCTGAGGCAGGAGGATCACAAGTTCAAAGCCAGCCTCAGCAATGGCGAGGCACTTAGCAACTCAGTGAGACCCTGTCTCTAATAAAATACAAAAAGGGGTGGGGATGTGGCCCAGTGGTTGAGTGCTCTTGAGTTCAATCTCTGGTACCAAAAAAAAAAAAAAAAAAAAAAAAGTAAAAGAGACTTTTAAAATGCTTTTACTTCACTTTCCTTTCTTCTTTCCGGGCTTTATAACACTCTGTCCCACACTATTGTCAGATTTTAGTTCATTATTATAATCATAGATATTTATTTAGACTTAAAAATAAGCGCTGGGCTTGGTGGCGCACGCCTGTAATCCCAGCACTTTGGGAGGCTGAGGCAGGAGGATCGCAAGTTCAAAGCCAGCCTCAGCAATGGTGAGGCACTTAGCAACTCAGTGAGACCCTGTCTCCAAATAAAATACCAAAAAGGGCTGGGGATATGACCCAGTGGTCGAGTGCCCCTGAGTTCAATCCCCGGTACCACACACACACACACACACACACAAAAAAAAAAAATAATAATAATAATAATAATAAGCTTTGTTGGTTTCCTTGCTCACCTGTGTCTTTTATGTCAAATGCTCTCTCCCCAGATTCATTTCCTCTTTGCTGGACTATATTTTCTATACCTTCAAGTTCTCACCAGGAGGTGTTGCAGTGCCCCCTCCCACTGTGGGTGTTTCATGCTGTCACAATGAGGAGAAACGCTACTAACATCCATGTAATGGGTGGTGATCAAGGACACCCAGCAACTGGCAGTGTGTGGCTCGGTCTTGCATAGCAAAGAATTGTTCTACCCAAAATGTTAATAACACCCTGTAGAAAAATGCTATGCTACACAAACTGTGAGTTATAAACTTTTTGAGTCTGTTCATATCTTTAAATGTCTTTAGGATACTTTCACATTTGCTTAATCATTTGGCTGAGCAAAGAATCTTAAAATCATGCATATTTTACCAGAAAAAAAACGTAGAGATATTATTTTGTTTTTTTCTTAATTGCTAAGTTGCAAATGAAAAGTCTGATATCAATCTTCTTATTCCATCTTGGGTCATTTATTTTCTTTTGTTGTTGTTGTTTTTAGATATACATAACAGTAGGATGTGTTTTGATATATTATACATACATGAGGTGCAGCCCATTACAATTTTGATCCCATTCTTGTTGTTGAACATGATGTGGAGTTATGCTGGTCGTGTATTCATATATGAGCATAGGGGAGTTATGTCCGATTCATTCTGTCTTTCTTATTCCCATCTCCCCTCCCCTCTGGAAAATTACTCAGCTATAAAGAATGAAATTATGGCATTTGCTGGTAAATGGATAGAACTGGAGAATATCATGCTAAGTGAAATAAGCCAGTCCCCAAAAAACAAGGATTGAATGTTCTCTCAGTTATGTGGGTGTTAACCCGTAGACAAGGGAGGGTAGAGAGGGGAAGTATGGAAGTTCATTGGGTCATTGATTTTCTTACTCTGGAAACATTCAGGGTCACCTCCTCTAGCCAGACCCCCTGGGCCAGGCCATCTGGCAAGAGGGGACCTTCATTTCTTTAAGAATGACTGCCCCAGGGCTGGGATTGTGGCTCAGCAGTAGAGCGCTTGCCTAGCACGTGGGTGACCTGGGTTCGATCCTCAGCACCACGTACAGATAAAACGCATTGTGTACGACTAAAAGCAAATAAATAAAACTGTTAAAAAAAAAAAAAGAATGACTCTCCCAGATTTTCAAAGAATGGGCAGCTGCTCTGGACATCCAGGCCAGTCCAGTAAAAGGCATGGAGGTGTCCACCAGAGCAAAGGAGGCAGAGCCCAGGAAAGGAGCCCAGCCCTCACCAGGCTCTGGTCCCCAGAGGAAAGACAGGGATGGTCCTGGCAGCAAGGCCATCTCCTCTTGCCACCCTGACACAGACCCCTCGGCAGCTCCAGGAATTGGTTCCTATGATTAACCCCATTTTCCAGATAAAGGTAATGAGTTTCAGAGAGGTCAAGCTCATGGCCCCAGGACCCACAGCAAGGATGGTAAGATTCAGCCAGCACAGCCATGCCCATGCCGAAGTCCTGACCTTCTCCCGGACTCATTGGTGACTAGTGGCTGCCTCAGCCCTAGTGCTACGGCCGCTTCCCAGCAGCCCCGATTTCTTCCTCCGCCTCTAACCCTTCACCTCCCCACATTCTAGTAGCTAAAGGGTCAAGACTTGGTCATACCGTGGGGGGTGGAGAGGTGTCGCCTGGGGCCCTGCTCCCAGGGCTGTCCTGATCTGTGGGGAATTAGGCTTCACTGGTTACTAAACATTTTACATTAATAATTAAGATTGTCTGCTTCTGTTGTAGCAGGCCTTACTATTGGAAAAGCAGATGCTGGGGACAAGTCTAGAGCTGGCTGGGAGCTTCTCTCTTATTGAGACAGGTGCAGCCACCCAGAGGAGTCCCCAAGCTCCCCCAGGTGCACGCAGAAGTAGCACAATCACCAAGTCCCGGCGAGTCACTGCGCCGGCTGCTCCCAGTGAAGCGCTACATAGCAGACTGGCCAGGGGGCGCTGCAGACCAAAAAAAAAAAAAAAAAAAAAAAAAAAAAAAAAAAAAAAAAAAAAAAAAGGCAAGGTCCTGGTTTCCAGAGCGCTGACACCCAAGGTCAGAGTCCACCAGTTCCAGCCCCCATCTGCTACTTAATGGCTGTATAGCAAATTACTTAATCTCTCTGTGCTTTGGTTTCCTCTAGTGAAAAATGGGAGTAATAATAATAATTCCTAATTCAGAGGTTTGGGGTGAAGGTTCAATTAGATGCAGTGTGTGAAGTTCCTGGGAGTAAATAAATTAATGTAAAACCCTTAAAACAGTGCCCGCCCTCCACCCCAATGTTATATTGGTAAATGGTAGCTATTATTTTTATTTACTGTGTGCGCTCGAAATTTTGCAAAGCTCGTTGAATATGCTTCCCCAAGGCCCTCCTGCCCCACTACACACACACCCACACACACACACACACACACACACACACACACACACACCCTCTGTGGGCTTTGAGTGTTGGAAGATGACCCTTGGGCCAGCAGAGGGCGCTAGTCTCCCACAGGCAGGCTGGGCATGGCCCTGGTGGGTCTCTAGTTCCAGCCCCTCACACAAATACATCTAACACCCTTCCCCCCATTCCTGGAAGAATGATCTTGGCAAATTAAGTTACTGTGAGTTATGTGAACCCCGGCCTGCGAGAGCTGATGCTAGACTGGCTGTCTGCCTCCTGCCCTTTGCTTCCCGCTTAAAGAACCAAGTCACCATGAATTTTCTTAATAATACTTTATTCTCCTGTTTTAGCCATTTTTCTTCTCTTTCCATCTGACGCAGAGAGTTGTCTTAAGGGAGACAGAGCAATGTTGCAGAAAAGGCACAGCCTGGGAGTTAAACAGAACTGGATTTGAATACTGGCTCCCGTGCTCAACGAATAACCCAAGTCAATTGTCTAAACGGTCTGTGCCTCAGTCTCCTCATTCATAAAATAAGAGTGACAGCAGCATATGCTTCATGGGAACTTAAGAATCAAATGAGATAAGTCACATAATAGACCTTAGCATATAGTCCCATCTGTATCCATGCTTGGAAAGTGTGAAAACAGGGCAGGGGACATAGTTCGGTGACTGAGAGCCTACCTAGCATGTGTGAGGCTCTGGGCTCAATCCCAGCACTAGTAAAAAAAGAAAAAGAAAGAAGGAAGGCATGAACGAATGAACGAATCCAAGAATGAAATGCCACAGTATGCTGTCCCATTGGGTAGTATAAAGAGAAAGACATGCCCCTTGAACTTACACTGATTAGAGCACCAGACAGGCTGTGTGGCCTGAGCAAGTTTCTTCACGAGTTAAACCTCAGTCTTACTTATCTGTAAGATGGGCACACTCGTATCCATTGAAAGTTGGCTGTTTTAAATATGATAAGGTATATAACAGTCTCCAGTGTAAGTCTTGACACATAGTGAATCCACAATAAATGCTGATTCTGTTTTATTTATTTATTTATTTATTTATTTATTTATTGCACCAGGGATTGAACTCAGGGGCACTTGGCAACTGGGCCACATCCCCAGCCCTCTTTTGTATTTTATTTAGAGACAGGGTCTCACTGAGTTGCTAAGTGCCTCGCCATTGCTGAGGCTGGCTTTGAACTCATGATCCTCCTGCCTCAGCCTCCCAAAGTGCTGGGATTACAGGCATGGGCCATTGTGCCCGGCTTCTGTTTCTTTTAGAAGACAAACGTGAATTTTGACATTTAGGACCTACCATACCAGAACTCCTTCTCCTATTTTGGCAGGATTTTTTTTTTAATTTACAATGATTGTATGTGAGAAGAGACACACTCAACCTCTATGAGTGTTTGGGAAGATTCAGATATTGGTCAAGTCCTAAGCCACAGAGACCTTCTGGTTATCCAGGGCTTATTTTTATTCAATTGTTCAAAGATGTAATAAACAAGGTATTGACCACACATCATGTATGAGGCGTGCTGGGGATATAGCTATGAACAAGACATTCACGGTCTCTGCTGTCACAAGGCTTAAAACTAACGCAGAAGTCAGAAAACCAGACAGCAAGACAGCAATGTGACACCAACTGCGAGGAGGACGTAGAGCAGGTTAAGAGAGGGTGGGTCTGGGTTTAGGAGTCAGGGAAGACTTGTTGGAGGCAGCATGACCTCAATAAAGTGGAGAAGAGAGTGTGGGAGTTGAGGAAGAAGAGAAAGCAGTGATTAGGATGGGCTCTAAGCTGGGGTTCTAGTGGACAGGAGGGAAGTGAACTCACAAAGGGATGACAAACCTCACAAATGTGGGTGGTCACATGGATTAGAGAACTGGGAGGGGTATTTCTACAAGTTCTGGTTTCGATGTTATTTTAGGGGAACTCAAAATGCTATAAATACTTCACTCGCACAATAAATACTGACCGAAAATTTTGAGACTTAATTTGTTGAGCATATATTATGTATTGGACACTATGTTTCATTTTGTTTATTTACCATATCTCGTTTAATTCTCAAGATAACCCATTCAGGTTAGAACTGTTATTTTCCCCATTAGATGGAGAGTCAGAGGGATCTGGTAACTTACCCAAGGACACACAGCTGATAAGTGGTAGAGAGGTCTGTAGGATTACAAAGTTCAGGATCTTAACTACCAGGCTCCATCCTATGCCACACACCATGCTGGGATCATGTAACTGACATTCAGCTTCGGGTATTCCTCCTACTAGACCCCAGCCTGAGTACAGAGCACCTGGCCTCAACTGCACAGTGGTGGCAGCTGGGGTGCAGGTGGGAGGGTCTGGAACTCTGTGCTTGTGCACATGCAGCTTTAGTGGAGTTGTCAATCCAGGAGCCGCCCTCCTTAGCCAAAGGGAAGACGCGTTACCTGAATTTGGTCAATCAGACTCTTGTTCCAACGACTTTGACCCTGATCAAGGAAAGTTCTGATCAAGAAGGAGAAAGAAGAAGCCAGGCACAAAGGTACATGCTGTAATCTAGCTACTCTTGGGATCAGGTGGGAGGATTATGAGTTTGAGCGTGCCTGGGAAATTTAGAGAGACCCTGTCTTGAAATAAAAGAAAAAGTGAGAAAGGGATGGGACTGATATGTTTTGGCCACCTAAACTCCCAAAGCATCTTTGTTCTCCGTCCTTTCCTAAGGCTGATTCTATTCTCTACTTAGAATAGAATCTGCTGGAAAATAAGTTCCATGGGAGCAATGACTACAGTGGAGATTGCTAGCCGTCCACCAAAGTCTCTTCTCCCCTCCTTCCAGGGTACGATGGCTACCCAGTCATGCTTCACTTCCCAGATGCACAGGCCATGAAGATCTGCTCTTTCTCCTCACCAGCTGAACCCAGCCCTGTCCCTGTGATGAGGAGGAGGAGGAGGAGGAAGATGGGCTGGGGAGGACAGAGCCACAGCATAGAAGGTGCCAGGGAACCGAATGATCACCTGTGGCTGAATGCTCCCTGCTGCCCTGCAGTGCTCACTTTATACTTTAGTGTGCAAGAGAAATAATAGTCATAGTCACCACTATCAGTCACCACTGGCCTGCCAGTAAACTCTTCATTTGCTAAAGTGAGCCAGAATTGGTTCCTCAGATGTGCAATCAAAGAACCTGCGCTGGCATATTGCGGGGAAGAGACAAAGAATTGTACAACTGAAGTGATCCTTGGATGATTGTGAGGGCCAGGACTGGGGTAAGGCAAGGGAGGCACGCAGGACACAAAACAGAAGGAGTGAAAACAGCATCCCTCCTCCTCCTTCCAAAAAAAAAAAAATCATGACTCAAAGAACAAAGATTATTTCTCTTTCACATTAAAGTATGAAGTGAGCACTGCAGGGTGACAGGGAGCTTTTGGCCCCAGGTGATCATTTGGGGACCCTGGCACCTTCTGTGCTGTGGCTCTGTCCTCCCCAGCCCATCTTCCTCCTCCTCCTCATCATCATCACATGGACAGGGCTGGGTTCAGCTGGTGAGGAGAAAGAGCAGGGAGGAGGCAGGCCCGCTGAGTTCAGACCCTGGCCTGAGGTTTCACGCATCACTCTCACTGGCAAGAACTAGATACCCACCAGATCTTCGCGGCCTGTGCATCTGGGAAGTGAAGCATGACTGGGTAGCCATGGTACCCTGGAAGGAGGGGAGAAGGGACTTTGGTGGACAGCTAGCGATCTCCACTGTAGTCATTGCTCCCATGGAACCTACTTCCAGCAGATTTATTGTAAGTAAAGGCTGCTGAGGTTGGTGTTCTGGGGTTGAGAGATGTTCATGGACTGGAGAAAACCGGGAAGGCAGAGAGATGAGGGATGCCACTGAGAGGCACAGGAGTCAGAGAAGGCCAGGACATGGCCTGTCATCTCTTGAAGGGGCAGGAAGAACATGGGCTGGATCAAGGTGGGATGTTCATGGAAGCTCACAAAACAGGATGGTAGGCAGAGGATGGAATGTGGGATGAGGAAAGTCAGGTTTGAGTGGCTTCTTGGGTGACCTCAGGTATATCCTTAATCTTGCCAAGCCTTAGATTCCTTCTTTTAAAAATAAGTGTGATAACAACATCATTAATATAATCATGCACTAATAATGAACAATAAAGTAGTAATAACAATAAGGTTGTTGTGAAGCTTCCACATATCGATGATCTATGAAAGGCTTGGGTGTCCAGCAAAGTGCTATAGAGCAGGTGTGGATAAAGCACTGCCCCAAGTCATCCCCTGCTTTATTTAATAAAGTCTTATTGGAACACAGCTGCACTCCTGTGTGTGTGTGTGTGTGTGTGTGTGTGTGTGTGTGTGTATCTATCTCCCCCACCACAGTCATAATGGAGACCTTGTGGCCAAAAAGTATGTCTGACCTGGACCTAATGGGAAGTTTGCAAGGTTAGTAATGGCTGAGCCTTGGCCTCCTGAGCAATACTTTATTCACCAGTAAAACAGGACTAATAAAAATCATCTTCAATTCCAAGGTGTTTAGAGAATCCAATGAAACAACGCATATAGGAGTGTTTCACAGACTGTAAAGTGCCATATAAATGGTGGTCATTATTTAGTCCCTATCGGTTTCTTCACTATAAATGGACAACAAAATGCCTACCTCCCAGGACTGTGGTAAGGATCTGTGAGGGGAAATAATTGAAGTATAAACTTTGGAATCAAACAGGGAGAGGCTGCGTATCACCAGCTGTAAGATGGTAGACCCTCTCTTGGCCTCAGTTTCCTCATCTGTAGCAAGGGGATCGGCGCACGCTCTACACCACAGGACTGCGGTGAGCACTGAGGGACGTGGCAAGAGAGAGTCCTTGGCGAAGTGCCCGGCCTTGTTCCGATTCGCAGGTGCGGTGACGAATGCCACCTCCCACGGATCCCTACCAACAGTACAGCTGAGCTGTACCCCTCTGCCTCTGCTCAGCGCCCACGGTCAGCCCTGGGTGCCGGTATAATTAGCTCCATCTCGGTAGTGAGCCGCGGCTGCTCACTGCCGCTGACACGACTGTCACCTCCCACTCAGTTCTCCAAACCAGTTATCCCCACTGTTGAGAGTGTGTCACGTGCCCACTGGGCACAGAACTGAGTGCCACCAGAAAACAGCTTAGTCCTCACAACCCTTGATGTGTCACAAGGAATCAGAGCCTTTTTCTCCATTCTTGGGCTGTGCACAAAAAATAAAGAAGGAAGAAAAAAAAGTTGGTGGGGGGAATCTACCTCCTGCGTTTGCTCCTCTTGGCGTTTGCTGGGAAATCACGTTCCTCCAGACCCGAGAGCCTGAAGAAGAAAGGCATCCTGTTTCTTTAAGAGGCCTCGGCTGCGGGGCGGGGACTGTCGGCTTTCCTTCACTCCCGCGCCGGCAGCTTGACCCGCCCCTTCTTGAGTGGCAGACTAACAACCCAATTGAAGAAAGAGGGCTCAGCGTGACGGTGAAACGATGCAATAGAAGCCCGGGCCGGCTTGCGAGGGGCGTAGTCCCAAGAAGGCGGGGCGGGCGGAGGCTGAAGGACCCGCGGCGGCGGGACCCGGGCGCGGGAGCTGGGCCTAGGTCTGCGCCCTGGTGAGTGAGGGGTGCGCCCGTGGTCAGTGCGCTTGGACTGCCGGGAGGGGCCCGCCGGAGGGACGCAGGGAGGAGAGGCGGGTCCGGAAAGGGGGCTCGGGGCTGCGGCCTGCTTCTACCCCGGGGGCTGAGGGGTTGGAGAGGGCGGGCCTGGGTTGGACCTTGCCGGCTCCTCGGGCCTCTCGGGGTCGCGGCCCGGTAGGGCCAGCCGGGCGGGAGGGACACCTGGCCCTGCGGGTAAGGGTCGCCGGGTTGGTGGGAGGGAGGGCCGGGCCGTGGGGAGCAGGGACTGGGCCGGGCAGCGCTCGGAGGGTGGGAGGACGGAGCCGGGAGGGGAGCGCCGTGGGGAGGGGCCAGGCGAGGACTTGAAGGCGCCCCGGGGAGCGCTTGGAGCCGGGCGTTGCGACTCTGAAGCCCGGGGTCTTGCTCGGCCAGGTCCCTCCCCTGGTGCATTACCCTGCCCCGTCGGTCCTGCCGGCTCCCATCCTTCTACTGTCCCCCTCCGGGTTCCCCCGCAGTTCAGGCCCCTCTCTTGCCTGGACAGTTGCAGTGTCTGTCCCCAGCACCGGCTCCCGTCGGCCTCGCGTGGGGCCCGAGAGAATTTGTTTCAAAATGCGGATCAGGTCCCTTGGCTTGAGACTGGCCGGCTTCCCACCAACCCTTGCAGGGTCAGCACTGGGTCCTCGCCCAGGCCCTGGAGATCTGGCTCCACCTCTCCCTAGTCTTGAGTGTACCAGTATTTTCCCCCCCGCAGAGACAGACCTTATTTCTGTTCCTTCTCCATCCCTAGCTCTTGGTATCCTTTGGGTCTCTCTCTGGGTGTTCCAGAGTCTAGTTTAGAAAACTGTTCATCCTCCAAATTTTCCCTCAAGTATCACTTCCCCAGAGGAGGCTTCCCTGGTCCCTGACCAGTCAGTGCCCCACTTTGAACACCCTGTATTCTTTTTCACAACACTTGCCCAACTACAGTTTTGCATTTATTTAAGGAAGTATTAATGTCTATCTGTCCTACCAGATAGTAAGGCCCACAAGGAAGAAGACAATGTTTGATTTTGCTCTTGGTGTCCTTAAGGCATTCTAAATATTTACTAAATAAATGACTGCAGGGCTTAGATATATTGAAGAAGGGGGTGTGGATTGTGGTCCCTTACCTGTGGAAAATGGAAACCAACTTTGGAATACTTTTTGTGTACCAGGCTGGATGCTAAAGTGATGCTGTTCAATAGAAAAATAATGCATGTCACAATGTTATTTAAAATTTTCTAGGGGCTGGAATTGTGGCTCAGCGGTAGAGCGCTCACCTAGCACGTTCGCAGCCCGGGTTCCATCCTTAGCACCACGTAAAAACAAAGGAGTTGTGTACAACTAAAGCAAATAAATAAATATTTTTTTAAAAAATTTTCTAGTTTCAACATTAAAAAAGAAGTTAAACAGATGGAATTAATTTTAATAATAATGTTTTACTTAACCTAATATATTCCAAAATATTATTGCAACATGCAATCCATATTAAATGGTATTAATGGGATATTTTACTTTTTCGTACTTAATTTTTAAACTCTGGTGTGCATTTTGTGCTTAGGACAGCCCATTTCACTTTGTAGTGGCCACTTTCCAAGTGTTCCATAGCTAGAGGCTGCCATATTGGGCTGTGTAGTGCTAGACACCTTATATACCTCATAGTGTTTAATTCCCTCCAGAGTATTTTGAGGGAACTATTGGTATCTACATTTTACTGATAAAAAAGAATGCAGCTCCTAAAAGTTGTTATCTGCCAGGGATCATCCTAGAATTTGTGAATGGAGGGACTAGGACCATGACCTCCGTCTTGAGTCAAGTTACTCTTTTTATACCTCATGATGGAGCCAAGAAAGTTATGAGGTACAGGAAGTGGGAACCAAACTTCTTTGAAAAAATGGCACCAGCATATAGCATATTCTATCTTGTTCTATGCCAAGATACAGTATCTAGATGTATTAGCAGCACCTGCCTCGGTGGCTTAAAAGTAAGTATATTTGATGCAGTTGAAGAAAAATACCCTGCAAGGCAGTCCTTCTCTAACTCAGTTACCATACCTTGCCCAGCTGCACTAACAGCCTGGTCCCAGGAGCTGGGTAGAAAACCTACGCTTTGTAGCATTTCAGAGGTGCTGAGAATACTAGGCTTGAGTTTACAGTCTGAGTTCAGTGGTTGCTTACTGAGTATCTACCATGAGGCCAGCACTGTTCCAGGCCAATGGTGACTGACTGGACAGTGAAAGTCCCAGCCTTCATCTTCAAGATACTTACATTTGTACTTAGAAGGACGAGACTGGATCACATCAAATAACTAGATGTTGTGCAGCCAGATGTGGTATAGTGAAGAACCAGAATCTGATTTGCTAAAGTCTGCAAAGTGGTGGTGTAGCCAAGCTGCAGGATGTATTTTTAAGCACATACTGAATTTGAGCTCTTCTTGTCTGGGCAGTTCCTTATAGTTTACCCAATTCCTACACGAATGCTGCGTGTTGGTTTATTTACTTGCCTGCCTGACTGTGTAAAGCATTTGACTTTAGAACCCCATTAGGCATGCTGCTTTAATTTGACTCACTAGAAAAGGTTTGTCCAGTACCTATTGTGTGCCAGGCATCATGTTGGCCTCTGTTCTGGAACTAAAATAAAAATAAAAGGTTCTTCCACTAGGAATAATGATGATGGTGATGATAATAATAGAACAACATCTACAGATGCCTTGCCTTTTAGACTGATTTTCCTCCCTGATTGCCATCATATACCTTCTCTCATTTTGTCACAATCTGGCAGTAAGGTTTGGTGTGTGTGTGTGTGTGTGTGTGTGTGTGTGTGTGTGTGTGTGTTTAATGCTGGGGAAACATGGTTACAGTTTTTATTTTTTCTTCAAGTTTACACAGCTAGAAATCTGCTACTCTGTGCCAGATATTATGCTCAATGCTTTATATATATTATCCTGCTGAATGTTCACACAACTTTACAAGGTAGGTTTGGTTCTCATTGCCTTTTTATAGATAAGGAAGTTGTTAGAGCTGAGATCCAAATCCAGGTCTGTTCCATTCCAGAACACAAGGCCCTTAGCGTTAACCTGCATTGCTTCACAGGTCAAGGTTGGAAGAAACCTTGAAAACAGCTAGTCCAACCCCTATGAGTAGAGCCCATCCAGAGAGGCTTGTGTTTGTGGCAAAGCTATGCTGCAGAAGGAGGACTGAACCAGAGTGAGGCCTAGGCCTTCTTTTGTCTCTAACTGGTGGTGTGATGTGGCCTTGCCAGTGTCTCTGGCTCTTACTTCCCTCCTTTATAAAATGAGAGGGCTTGGCCTAATTTTATGAGAACAGTGCTGTGTTGTTATGATCTCTATTAAAGGAGTTGGACCCACAGACTGGGATTTCAGTCATACCCAGGCCTCTTCTCAGCCTACCACTTCCCCTCCCTATCCAGGCTTCATCTCCTGTACAACCATGGTAATCTGTTGAAGGGAAAAGTTAATCTCTCTCTCGTTTTTTATTTATTTGTTTGTTTGTTTGTTTATAGCACTGGGGATTGAACTCAGGGGTGCTTTTCCAGTGAATTATATCCCCAGAACTTTTTTTTTTTTGGTACCAGGGATTGAACTCAGGGGCACTCGACCACTGGGCCACATCCCCAGCCCTTTTTTGTATTTTATTAGAGACAGGGTCTCACTGAGTTGCTAAGTGCCTCGCCATTGCTGAAGTTGGCTTTGAACTCGCGATCCTCCTGCCTCAGCCTCCCAAGTGCTGGGATTACAGACATGCACCACCGCGCCCAACTTCCCAGACCTTTTTGTTTTATTTTGAGATAGGGTCTTGCTAAGTTGCTAAGTCTGTCCTCGAACTTGTGATTCTCCTGTCTCAGCCTCCGCAGTAGGTGGGATTACAAATGTGTACCCCTACATTCTGCAGGAAACGGTTTTTTTTTGTATGGAGAATTGAACCCAATGGGTACTTAACCATTGACTGAGCCACACTCCCACCCCCTACCCCCACCCACTTTAAAAATATTTTATTTTGAGACAGGCCTTGTTAAGTTGCTGAGGCTGGCTTTGAACTCACGATCCTCCTGCCTCAGCCTCCTGAGCCACTGGGATTACAGGCGTGTGCCACTGTGCCCAGCAGGAAACAGTTTCTTAAAGTTCATCTGTATTTCTACCTTGGTTTCTATTTCCTCTCATTTCCCAAAATGGAGGCAAGTGGTCTACAAACCCCTTCTAAACTTTCAGTTATTGTAGATAGGGATTTGGAAAGGCCTAGGTAATGGATAATCCTATCAGTAGTGTTCTTATTCTTAAAGGCAGTTAGGTCTGGGGCAGCAGAGAGTATTTGTGGTATGGAATTCTGTAGACACAGCTGTATGTAGGGTGCTGTACTGAAGGCTTGGGGGACAGCATATGGAGGAGTAGACACAGGCTTGAGAGTCCTTGCCCTCAGGTTGCTCCCTTCCTGGAGCATGGTTTCAATCCTGGAACCCACTAAAATCATCTAGGGAAGTTTTGGGGGATTGTTTTGTTTTGTTTTGTGTATGTACTAGGGATTGAACCAGACCTTCACACATGCTAGGCAAGGGCTCTGTCACTGAGCTACTTCTTGCCATCCCCCCTTTTTTGATTTTGAGACAGGATCACTCTAAGTTGACCAGGCTGGCCTTGAACTTGCAATCCTATTGCCTTAGCTTCCAAGTAATTGGGATTACAGGTGTGTACCACTGTGCCTGGCTTACCACTAGTCTAGGGTCTGCTTCCCAGACATTACCCCACTGGGGTGGTGTTGGCAAATTCTGAGCCAGAGGGTCTGGGCTAGAGGGGGTGCTTCTGCATTGGTACTAGCCCCCAGAAATGCCCCCTGATGCTGGTATACAGATCAAATTTTACTAGCCAGGGAAGAGACTGCACATAGAGAATTGTAATAATGGGGCCAGTGAAGGTCTGTATAAAGGACTGGATGCACAGATGAGAGTGCAATTAATTGTACCTGAGGTGAGAAGATTAGGAAGCCACATAGAAGAATGGTAATCTGAGCTGGGCCCTGAAGGTTGAATAAAATTTTGCTAGCAGAACAGGGCAGAAGGAATTACAGCACTAGCAAAGGTGCAGCCTCAGAAGAACATGGTATTGAGGGATAGGTGGCCTGGTGAGGCATACCTGGTGTCTGCGAGGGTGAGTATGAAAGCTAGTTCCACCCCAAAGCCATGGTGGAACTGGAGTAAGTTGATGCTGTCCTGAGCCTCACACACTATTCTCTAAGCTTAGGAGTGTTACAGAGACCGTCGTGCAAGAAGAATGGAGACACGGGGGCTCCTAGGGTGGGAGTTGGGGGAGAAGCCCACACTATATTCTGTTCACGCACCCTTCTCACCACATTTTTTTCCTCTCTGCAGGTTTATGGTCTTTAACCCTATCAGGTGAGTCCTGAGTGTTCACATGTCAATACAAAGGAGACCCTGAGCTGCCCACGGTGTGGTGGTCCTTCCCTGGATTTCTAGCAGTGGTGTCAGGACCTGAGTCTTTGACCTGGAATCCCCCTCTGCACCTCAGCACACTGTGCTCCTGCAGTGTGTGGACTAAGGGAAGTTGAGTCACTTCTCAGATGAGAAGATTGCAGAGGGGGAAGCCTCTACCGAGATTGTGTTCTTGATTAGAAAAGAGGGTGTGACCTCCAGTTGCCTTCCTGGTGAAGTTGTGTTCTGTTGCAGGAAACATAAACCATACTTACCCCTGCCTCCCCCACTGAATCACAAGCAAAAGAACAGAACAAAAAGCACACATCATCCTTACCCTTAAAGGACGGGGGAGGGAGAGGAGCTGGAAACCTTCTGGCATTCTTCATCCAGAATTCCTTCTCCGGGGAGGAGATCATCTTTCACTTCCTCCCCAAAGATGGGCTCTCCAACCTTCTGGCAGTTTCAGTTCCATGAAGCAGTCGCTGTAGGGGTGATTGATAAAGCCTCTGGGACCTTTTGTAATGGTGCTGATTTTATAAGCTTACCTTCCAGAAGCTACTTAGAGATGGCTCCACTGGAGACACTGCTGTTCTTATTGTCTTGTTTCCCCAACTTTGTTGAAAAGCAGAGCTTTCCTCCTTGTACCTCATAGTAGAGCTGTCTTCAGATCAGCCTCTTGTTTTGTGGCCTTCTTAGCTTTCCAAGTCATCTTTATTTCTGTAATGCTTTAAAGGGGGTGGGAGGGAACTGGGCATATAGCTCAGTGATGGAGGGCTTGCCTAGCGTTTGGGAGTCCCTGGGTTGAATCCCTAGCACAAAACAAACAAATAAATAAACAAACAAATAAATAAAGGGTGTGGGAGGGAGAAGGGTGGAGAGCTGTGGAATCCTGGCCATTTGCTATTGAACTACAGTACTGCTGAGTGGTGGAATGAGAGGCTATTTATAACCCTGAGAATTTTGCAATGTTATTGAATTGCTTCGACCTAATTTCCACTTCCTTTCTAAAATGAAAATGAAAAGAGTAAGCAAACACGTGCTAGAAGGGTTCCCTACAAGGAAATCCTTTATCCTAGGAATATTAATTACCTGAGAAATATTACTCTATTCTCATACCTCCTAAGGTTTCCATAGAGAGAAAAGCAGAAGATATTTCCCTCTTTGTTTTAACAAAGGCAAGGGTGCTAAGTCTGATTCTCAAGTAAAATTTGTTCTCATGTTAGAAAACAAAATTATAAACATAGAAATACTGTGGTTGTGTTATAAGGTGGTGTGGCCCTTTCGCAAAACAGGCAGCTGCAAAGGTCTCCTTCACCCCTATTCTTAAAGTCATGCCAGAAAGATTTCAGACACATCACTCAGACTAACATGCATGAGTTTATTAAAAGGGACAGGAAAGGGGACACTCTCAAGGGAGAGTGAGTCCTCTCAGAGGAGAGGGGTGACATGCCTCTCCTGCTCTCTGTTTTATTGGGGGTCCTAGGGAAGTTTCCAGAAAGTTTTACCCAGGTTTACCTCTTGACTTTTGATTGACAGCAGGATGACATCAGACTTTCAAGTCCCTGCTGTGCATGACAACTCTAGGTCACTTTGGACCATGCTGAGCAGTTCTGATTGGAACCTGTTCTTACAGATTTTATGGTTAGTGGGAATTATCTTTATATCCCTGAGTTTTAGAATCTGGTTTGTGTAAGGATCACAAAAGTTTCTCTTTCAGGATAACCTGTGTTCTCTTTACCTGATATTTTTGGGCCTGCATTTCTCCTGCAGATAATAGGTTATTTGCAGAGGAATGTAACACATCCTGTTAACCTAAACCAGACAGGGCAGCAGGTAAATTGTTTTTTTTTTTTTTTTTTTTTTTTTTTTTAAAAAAGCACGTGCAGTTCAGCACGGTGGACCCAGCTTACAGAACTGTTCCCTTTACCTCACGCTGCCGTTGTTCACATCTGTCTGCTCCCTATCAGTTGGAAGGCAGCGGAACACAGAGGTAACAGCAGAACTACTTGAACAGTTCCTGCCATTCTTTCCCTTGGGGAAGCAGGCCTGGTTCATAGGAGCCATTGTGTTTTGAGCAGGTACACAAGCTTCCTGTGCCTTCTCTGTTCGCCAGGTGCCATGCTAATTCGTGAGACCACCCAGCTGTACCTGGCATGGAGGAGGAGCTAGGGAAAGGGAGAGCTCTGTGTCTAACTATGTTGAGTGTGACAGGGCTGTTCACAGGAGCAGGGACAGAGGCCCCTATCCTAGTTAGTTTTGTTGAGAAAAGGTAGAGAAAGCTAAGAATGGTACAAAGAGAAGGTAACATCTGAGCTGGACTTGGAAGCTTGACTAGGAGCGTCTCTGGAAGCCAGTGGAAGGAAGAAAATGTGCAGAGGTACAGAGATATTAGAGCACATGGCCTGCCTTGTAGAAGTCACAAGTGGTCCAGGGAAAAGTCTGACTAGATTACAGACAGACACTGCACCAAGTAGTATTTTGAGACCATCGAGCACGTTTCTGTTAGAACAGAGAACCCTTATCATATACGTCTCTTAGCGTCATTGTGCTTTAACATTAGATACACAAACCAGAAGTCTCTAACAGAGCACCTGCTGTGGGTTAGGTACAAAGCTATCTGCTTTCACATGACTTTGTTGTTACACCAGACTACCTGGGATCAGATTCTGGCTGTGCCACTTAACTAACTATGTGACCCTCAAAATGCTACTTCACTTTTCTGCCTATATGGTAGGGATAACAATGTACCATACAGGGGTGCATTGTGGATTAAGTGAATCAATATATGTACAACCCTTAGAACAGTGCCGTAGCATTGTGTATTTGTTACCTAGCTAGTGTCATCATCAAAGTAAGTTCTACTGCGTAGAGGGAAGAGAACTAACTTTGGAGTCAAGGCCTAACCATGAAACCCAGTTCTTTTGTGATTGACTGTTTGATTTCTTTGGGGGAGGGCATAAAAGGAGATACATTGACAAGCAATTTCTCAACCCATCTGAACTTTGTCTCACCTGTAAAATAGGAATGTTTTTCAGAGTTCTTGTGAGCATCAACTATAAAATGCTATAACATGAGTACATCAAAGTCACTGTATAACTGATCTGTTTGTAACAAGCCAGACTTATCTAAGTAGGTTTTGCACTCATCAGTTCAGCTAGTGTTATTAGGTGCTTACTCAGTATCATTATCTTATGCTAGTGATGTCGCTCTATTTTCTTACGTACACTTTAGAATTCTTCAGAGTTTGGGGTCAGTCTTGGTCTTAGGCTTTTTAGTTGCAGCAAACAGAAACACAGACTAGCTTAATTTAAGGAGTTGTAATGATAGAATGTTAGGGAATACCAGGTAGCCCAAGCTTAGAAGTGTAGCCATGGAATCTGGAAAGTCATTAGGCAGTGGCTTTTTCCAACTCTTTAGTCCCACCAGCTGTGGCAGGGTTAGGGACAGTGTCATTCAGCCCAAGTGGGCTGCCTGGGGTTTCTGGGATATACAGAGCTGCTGAGAATGGGAGCTTATTATCTTTTGGATAATGTGGGTTGTTGCAAATCTCCATGATTTAACATGGGTGTGAGTTTTTGGAACAGATAAGAACCATTCAGTGCTAGCTTTAATAAATGATGAGACAACGTAGGGAATATCTTATGGGACCAGAAGAAAGTAATATTTATAAAGTACTGAGCTTTAGCTTAATTTTCTCCAAATATAGAATTCAGAAAGAAGTTTTAAAAAACATGTAGTTTGTTTCTTAAAATAGAAAAGGGGTTTCACTTTTTTTTTGGTCTAGGACTTTACAATGGTATCTTCATTTGGACTTTACAAGTTCCGCTTTAGAATCATGGACTTAGACTCAGAAGCACTTGAGACATACTTTAGTTCTACATTAGAGAACTGCAGTTCTGCTGCTTCTTATAGCAGAAGAAAATGGAGGGGCTGGGTTGTGGCTCAGTGGTAGAGAGCTTGCCTAGCATGTGTGAGGCACTGGGTTCAATTATCAGCACCACATATAAATAAATGAATAAAACAAAGGTTCGTCAACATTTATTAAAAAAAAAAAGAAAACTAAAAAATAATATATCATAAAAAAATAAAATAAAATGGAGACTTGGGTAAAGAGACGTGTACACAGTGTGAGGGAACTAGGATTAGGTCCCAGTCCTTGGGCTCTAAATCCAGTTGCTTTCCTCAGTGGGGAGAGTCATCCCAGCCTAGTGCTCTCTATTCCTACCTTGCCTATTTATTTTTAAAAGAAGAAACCAAACTAAGTAACAAATGGTCTAAAAAGCCATGTTGTACAGTGCATGTGTCCAGTACAGAAACAGGCACCACTCCTCTATGGTGATGGAAATCAGGAAGAGGTGGCCTTTGAAAGGACTAGAGGGAGGTTCTAGAGCATTTTCTGGGGTAATGAAATGTTCAGTATCTTATTGGAGGTAGTTGCAGGGAGGTGTGTGTTTTGTGTTTCTCCTATGTATATTTACATGCACACATACACTTAAGCATGATACATTTTATTGTATGTAAATATATCTCAGTTTTTAGAAATGGTCTCACAATTGTGTAATCCTGCTCCCAATTACAGCAGACGTACAGTAAGCATAGGAGCCTGCCCTCAGCATCCAGAGTCGCAGCACCATACCTGGCATGAGAACTTCCTGCCTTTGGCATTGGAGCAGAGCCTTCCAGTTGGAAGTTACACTAATGGGGCCAGTTTCTTTTCAGAGGTTTGTTGTGTGCCTAGACACATAAATCCACATGAAAAGTTCTGCATGGAGCTGCAGAAGTTGTGGAAGCTTTGGGGGCCATCAGGTCAGCCTATTTCAAAAACCTTTAGGCTTGCTTTGTAGTGAACAGGAGTTCAGACTACTGAGGGGAGGAGGAAGAGCACTGGCCAAGTCAACTCCAAGTTCTGTCTCTCCTTTGCCACTTACTATCTGGGTGTTCTTGGCTTAACTGAACTCTGAGCTTTACTTTCATCATCTTCATATGGGGATAATAGCCCTATTCTGCCTGCTGCATGGGCTACTGGGAACACTGAACAAAATAAATGAAAGCGTTCTGAAAACCACTTATTTTACGTGGTCAAGTTTTACATGGTCAAGCTTCTAAAGCAGCCCACACTGATCAGGAAATGGTTGTGAAAGCTTCCGTCTTTCTGAGGCCTGTAAGTGTGTAGGGGATGGAATTTTACCCCTTTTCATCAGAGAGGTTTGTACATGCCAGGCTGTGAGAACCATCATCTGTGTTTGGGCTGAAAAATTGATAGCATACGTGAATAACAGCTTAGCAACGGCTATGCTGCATGTACCAGGAGAGGCGGGCGGTCCCCATTAGAGAGGCATGAAATGTGGGTGAGTGGCTCAACCTTGAGATGCAGAAAGGTCTTTTTCATTAAGAGAGCGGCCTCTCCTGAACCTATAGGCAGGGAGTGTAAATATACATTGAAATAATCCATCAGCGAAGTGACTTCCCTTCGTCAGACCTTGGAGAGAGATTCTATCTGTTGCTTAGAATACCACTAAGCGATCAGAGTTGCCTAGGATACCAGTCACATGGGCCCATCTCCCAGACTTGCTCAAAATGATTTATTTTCCTTTATTTTAGAGAGAAGTGGGGGAGGGGGTCAGAGGTACTTCTAAAGCTTTGTCCTCCCATAGAGGGGCCTTTGTGTGAAAGCATCCTTCCCACTTCCCTGTGCCTAAGCTCTCAGCAGCCCTTGCCCTTGGCAGTAGGGACTAAAATAGCATTTCCTGTCCCAGTTCTCTTCCCCATTTTCTGAACTCTGCGTCATCCTACGCAGAGGAGGCTCCACATTGTGTCCTTTGAGGGGGATAGAGTGGCAGCAATAAGTAGGAAGGAGGCCAGAGAGTATGTGGCTGGGCCCTGCTGAACCTGGGATCTTTTTAGGATGGCTGCCGCACAGAAGTATCCTGGCTTCTTCAGCTAACCACTCAACCAAGAGGAGACTGTCTGTTCCTATCTGTCTTGGAGCGTGTGCTTCTCTCTCCCAAGGTCCCAAGATAGGAATTTGTAGCAAATTTGCTCTTCTACCACCAAATCCTCTTGACCCTTCAACTGAAGTGTCACATTGGCAGTTATTGCTACTGGCTGAACCGTAGGTGATAAATAGGTTTGTCCCAGTTCTTCTCGCTGATTTAATCTGAAGAGACAAGGACCCAAGGAGAGGTTTGGTATGATCTAGAAAAATTCAAACCAAGTAGTTCCATATGTTACTTCAGACAGTATCTCCAAAATAGATAACAAGAATGAAAATGAAGGCATACTCTGACTTTTTCCTTCTTTCCTGTTCTTTCTCCCCAGGCAGCTGTGTCTGTGTGTGTGTCTTAGAGAAGTAGAGACCACTGGGAACGATGCCACCCCCATCTGACATTGTCAAAGTGGCCATTGAGTGGCCAGGTGCTAATGCCCAACTCCTTGAAATTGACCAGGTATGCCCCAGAAATGAGAAGCAGTGCTGCAAGCAAAGGGATCTGGGGCTGCGTCGCTGGCGGCGGAGGGGGGGGGGGGGGGGACAGGGGGTTGTCTTTAGGCATGAAGAGTAAGGACAGCAACAGGAAAGGTGAGCTTTGGGCCTAGCCCCACAAGGAAGGTGGGTCACGGCTTGGAAGAGGCTTTCTCCTCAACAGAAGCTGTCAGGAAATTATTTCTGCACCCCAACCTGGTCCTGCTTGGCAGCTCCTCTCAGAACCTGGCACAACTAGCACATAATTGCTGGTAAAGGATCTCTCTCCCTCCCTCTCTTTTTCTTTCAGAAACGGCCCCTGGCATCCATCATTAAGGAGGTTTGTGATGGGTAAGTTAAAACTGTTCTTGTTCTTGGTATTGGCAGCGAAGTCTAAAGAGCACTGCCAGACCCTGAAGGGCCTTTGCAGGGTATCCAGTGGGGCAGTCCCTCGTGTGGGTCTTGCGGGCTGTTGTCTTACCAAGAAAGCATAGTTGATGAAGCTGTCCTTGAGGCTGCTGTGAATCTTCGTTTGTTCTTCCAAGTGCAAGAGTATTCCATGGAGGTCTTGGGACGGTCTAAGGCCCATCCTCAGCAGTGTGCACTTCCTTTCGTGATACTAACCTTTACCAAAGGCAGAGGAGGTTATTTTTCAACCTCTCATCCTAGAGCTTTGTTTTAATTCCACTGTGGTCCAAACAAGACACCTAATCCCTTAGGCAGCTCTACTGAAAATTATTTATTTGCAGCTTCTGGATAGGCCCAAAGGAATGACCAAGTAAGATACACTGTCTTCTTTTGTTTAGGTGGTCGTTGCCAAACCCAGAGTACTACACCCTGCGATATGCAGATGGTCCCCAGCTCTACATCACGGAACAGGTTAGTACGAGGAGGGCCAAAGCAGTACAGGTCTTAACATCCAGGTAGCTCCATTTCTTGGGTAAAGAGTTATTTATTCCCTGGGCAAAAGAGACAGTGCCAGTTCTGCTCTCCTCCAGTGGCTGGAAAAAAGTGACTTTGACTTCCGAAAGCCCAGGGTACTTGAAGAGGCTCTCAGAAGGAACAAGCAGGAGGAGAGAGCCTGGCTAAAAAGAGCATCAGTTTCAGTTAAAGTCATCCCTCAGTATCCACAGGGGCTGGTTCTAGGACCTCGGGGATATCGAAACCTGTGGATGCTCAGAAGGCACCATATTTGCATATTACTTGGTAGTCCCCTCATACTTTTTTTTTTTTTCCAGTATAGAGGATCCAACCCAGGAATGCTTTGCCACTGAACCACATCCTCAGCTCTTTTTATTTTTTATTTTGAGATCGGGTCTCACTAAGTTGCTCAAGCTGGCCTCAAATTTGTGATCCTTGGACCTCAGCTTCCCAAGGAGCTGGAATCATAGACACATGTTACCACGCCTGTAGGAGCCCTGTTTGGGGAGATGGCTTAAATTGCGGTTGACTATGGGCCATGGAGATTTGGGCATTACCGCCTTCCGTAGTCTCACGGGACTTGGCCCGGGATCTCGAGAGACTTGAGCTGAGATTGCTGATCGGGTCAGCGCCATTTTGGTGGTGTGTGGTGCATGTTAGTCGTTGTTAGAGCCAGAGAGAAAAGTTATCAGAATAAAAAGCTGTTTGTTTCCAGTTTGCCTCTAAACTTCTTCCCGCGGCTTCGTTGCTCCAAGCAGCCATCGCTTCAGGCGGCAACACACGCCTGGCCATATCCCCTCATACTTGAAATCATCTTTAGGTGACTTATAATACCTAATACAAAAGAAGCACTGTAAATAGGTGTTATATTGTGCTGTTTAGAAAATAATGGCAAGGAAAAAAATCCTACCCGTTCAAAATTGCTATTGTTCAAATTGTCCATGGATATGGAACCTGGGGTAAGGAGAACTGACTATACTTTAAAGGTGACCAGAAGTTCCTGTTGATTCTGGTTGCTTATGCGATTTTGATATTGTATCTTCATTGTTTCTTGTTTTGTTTTTTTCTTTGCTTTCCAGACTCGCAGTGACATAAAGAATGGGACAATCTTACAATTGGCTATATCTCCAGTAAGTAGTTTTTTCTTCTTTAAGAGTTTATTAATTTAACAAACATGAGCACCACAGCCCAGACTGACCCAGAATCTAGGACTATGGCAATTAAAAGTAGATCTTTGCTCTCACAGCCTGCTGACAGCAAACAAACGAATGTGATATGCCTCTCAAAAGCGTCTCGAGAGGGAGTTGCTTAGGGAACTGGGGGAACTCAGAGAGGGCTCACCTTCTCAGCCTGAGGGTTTCCAGAAAGCCTTCCCAGAGAATGGGACCCAGCTGAGATGCTAAAGGATAAGCTAGAATTGCTAGAGAAAGAAGAAAATGAAAGTTTCCAAGCAGAAAAGTCAGGATGTCAAAGGTGCAGAGGTAGGTATGGTGTGTTCGGGAAGGTGGGAGTGCTGGGTGGCTGAAGGTCAGTGGCAGTCATTGGGAAGCCAGGTACTGAAGCTATTTGCATGTCCTGCCCACAGTCCACTAGAAGGAAGTGGTGACATTGGAGGATTTTAGGATGGAAGGTGCATTCTGCTTAGATTTAAATTTTAGAGGGACGACTTTCATGACAGCATGGAAGATGGGCTAGAAGAAGGAAGGCTGGTGAGGAGCATCAGCATCCCAGTGAAGGCCATTGGTCATGAACAGACATGAGAAATACTTAGGAGACAACCTTGATGACCATGGTGAAGAAGTGGATATAGACAGCAAAGGGAGAATCCAAGATGACCCCCTGATTTCTACAAGAGCAGCCCTTAAAGGCAGCTAAAAAAGCAACTGGAAGAGAAGAAAGAAAACCTGCAGTGTGACTCAGGAGCTGAAGGCAGGGGAGAGAGGTCAGGATGGAGGAAGGTGTGGTTAACAGTTTCTAATGAGCAGAGAGGGAAGGTACACTGAGAACAGAAAAGCTGTATGTTGACCTAGGTGGTCAAGAGCACATAGGATCTTCAAGAAACAGTTCTGGTCAGGTGTCGTGGCACATGCCTGTAATCCCAGCAACTCAGGAGGTTGAGGCAGGAGATCACAAGTTCCAGGCCAGCCTCACCAACTCAACAAGGCCTTAAGCAACTTAACAAGATCCTGTCTCAAAACAAAAATTAAAAAGGCAGTGATCAATCACTCCTGGGTTTTTAGATACCCAGTTAAAAAAAGTGAGAAACAGTTCTGCTGGGAAGAGCTGGTGGCCAGATTGTAGTGGACTGAATAAATGGTAAAAAGGTTAAGACCTTGAGTTTACCACTGTATTAAAAGGCTTGGTTTTAAAAGGAAGTAGATGGAGAAGGCAGTAACTCAAGAAGGATGTGGAGTCAAAAAGGTGTGCTTTTCAAAAAACAGGTAAATGGTTAATGTGTTTCAGAAATCATAGTTTGACAAGATCTAGTGGAAGGTCTCTTTCCTACTTTGGTCCCCTATCTACCCGGTTCTCCACCTTTCTGGCCCTTCATAGCTGTTGATTTCTGTTGCAGTTTTTTGTGTGTCCTTGAGGCTGTGTTAAGATGGGAGGGAGATTGAAGGTGCAGGAAGGAGGGGACAATTAATAGAACAGGACCTTCCTGCGTCAGGACACAGAGGACCTAAAACCCAGTTGGAGGGAACCACCCTGAGTGCCAGGCCCATGAAAAAGACCATCCAGGGGGTGCAGCTTTGGTCACATTTGTAGAAGGGCTGCTAGGAAATTAAGGGCGTGATGGAGTCTGTTTTCTTGGTGAGGGAGAGACTAGTCCATCTGAGAGGAGGAGGATGCGTGGAGGGATACAACCTAACACTGAATGCCTGTATTTTGCTGAATGTTTTGTGTATGTCATATCATTTAATCCTAATAGCCAATGAGAGAGGCCTATTTTGCAGACAGGGACATGAGGACTTAGATTAAATAACTTGCCATTTGTCACACAGCTAAAAAGTAGTCCCAACTGACTTTTTCCCTGGGCCGGTTTTCTCACCACCGTGTTTTTCTGCCTTCTCTCCTGAACTCTTCTCATCTTAAGGACTTCATTGTCCCCTCCTAAACTCTGCTAATTTAACATGACAGTTTAGGAGTTACTTTTATGGAAGTACCGAAGTATTTTACAGACCTCTCACATGGAGTAGTTGACTATCCCAGAAGCTTATCTCTCTGGAGCAGGAGGCAGCAGCCCAGAAATGCTGTCCCTGGAGGAAAATTGACATTTGGATTGGAAGTTTTTAAGTATGATGCAGACCAGTGCTCTTCAAATTGTTCTATCCTGTGACCTTTTCTTGTGGTGCACATTCTCTCTACCGTAGGATTTGGAGGATTTGTGTGTCACTGAGAGCGCCGTGCTGTTCTGGGAGCTCTCCGACAGTACAAGAGGAGCGGCAAGGGGAGGAGGGTGGGCTCGACTCTAGCTGGCAGCCGAACTGGGCTCCAGGCGCTTGCTTAACAGCACGAGAGAAAAGGAAGACTGGGAGCGTTTTTGCTCTCAAGACTCTCCCTTCCCAGCAGAGAACATTAAATTTTAAAAATATAGAATGATGACATAGTGACCATGAACTTATTAAGTTGAGCGAAAGGAAAGGAGTGAACTCAAGAAGAAGAGGGATTCGAACTGTAGCTGTGGGAAGGAGGCAAGATCCTACTAGGAGAAGTTTGTGTGGGGAAGAAGTTGTGTCTTCACAGGCATCATTTTCCTAAAGCTGTTTTGAAATTATTGGTATCCCACTCCTTGGATTCTTAAAGCTTTCCTAGGACTGTTACTTTGGGGAACAATCATGGACTTTGAGGGAAAGATTTTTAAGAAAAAATATCAGGCTTATCCCATTTTAGGATTAAAAGGGACCTTAAAGACCATCAGATTAATTCACCACCCAGTGTGTGAGTTCCTTCTATAGTGTCTCTGACAGATGGTTGTCCTGATTCTCATCGATTGCTTCCAGTGACAGGGAGTTTAGTTCCTCCAGAGAAACCTCTTCTGCTGTTTGACAACATTAGTTAATAGAAAACCCCCTATTAAACCAGTGTCTGTTTCTCTTGCGTCTTCCCATAGTAAGTGGACCTCCCAGATTCCCAGATCTCTACATTCCTTGGGAGGGCTGTTTTGTTAAAAATCCATAGACCAAGGGGGTGCAGAAAAGGTACAGATAACTGCAGATTGGTCTCAGCATGCTGCATGCTGGAACTCCCTGGTTGATCCTGTGAACATATATTCAGCAGCATGAAAAACTAACTCTGCCGGGGGCTCAGATGTCTACAGAAAAGCCCCTGTGAGCTATCCACAGAGCAGTCACCTGCCACAAGGAGCAGATGGCATGTATTTTGTCCCTGGTCCCCCAGTCCCGGGCTGCACGCCAGCTGATGGAGAGGACCCAGTCATCTAGCATGGAGACCCGGCTGGATGCCATGAAGGAACTGGCCAAGCTCTCGGCTGACGTGACTTTTGCCACCGAGTTCATCAACATGGACGGCATTGTTGTGTTGACGAGGCTCGTGGAAAGTGGAACCAAGCTCTTGTCTCAGTGAGTACTACCACTGTCATCTTCCGAGGGACTTCAAAGGCTTTACTACACTCTGCAGGGCCTCCTGTTCTCGTTTCATTGAGTTAGATAAGCATTTGCCACCACCTCTGTACACAGAGCAGTGTGCCAAGCACTAGCGTCCACACAGAGAGGTCTAATTCACTGTTGTGACCCTACATCTTGGGATCTGGCTGTGCTTTCATAGATTTAAGTAACAGTACAAAACGGTACTGTGCCAAGGGACTAGTCAAAACAGGGACCATAGAAACCAGGAGGAAAGAGGTCTGCCCATGACAGACCTGCTCATGTATGGGACATGCTTGGCCTGATGAGGGTTAGTGATCAGACCAGACTGCTCATCGTCTCCCAGGATGGACGACTGCTTTAACAGCCCTCTGCCTGCCTCCCTCCCTCTCCAGTCCCTCCCACTCATGTCCCCATGTGAGTACGCAAGCACACACGCCTTCCTTTGTGTTTGCCACAGCTTTCCCCTACCATTTGCCATCTCTTGCCCACACACTTTCCTAGGGAGCAGGAGATCTAGAACACAGCCACACACGAGCATCTGTACAGTCCTCCAGAGTTAGGCAGATGTGGCGGGGAGCCGTGCCCGTGATCAGCAGTGAAGGACAGATGCTTAGGTTCCACCTAAGCCTGCGGAGCCTAAGCTGGCATACAGGGAGTCAGAAATCTTCTCTCAGGCGATGGATCAGCTACTGAAATTCCTTGTCAAACTGAGAGACTAATCATAGGTATTTGTTTTAAGTCTTGATCTTTCAGCTGCATTAGAGTCCTAAAGCCCTTGGCTGCTGTAAGCACTGACATAGGAGTTCTGCAGCCTCCTGAGAGCAGAGGGTTAGACCAGCCTTAGTTTCCACCTCTTCAAAATGGGGATAACACCTGCCTGCAAGTAGCGTTGTGAGGGGTGTTATAGGTAATGTGTTTGAACATGCCTGGGAAATGGACGATAGTTTGCTGGCTATGGAGCGCTGTACAGACGCATGGGGGATTAAATGTGTGAGGAGAGACAGAAGAGAAACAGTTGAATCCTTGCCCTATACCAGCACTACTGTAATGGCTCTGCTCATATCATCCACTGCCCTCACCACAACCCTGTGAGCCTAACTCAGTTTTACAGAGGACAGAGTTGAACTTTGAGAAAATAAAATGTCCATGTTAGTAAACAGTTGAACAGGCATCGAACCCATGTCTAGGCCTTGTGCTCTTTCTCCTGCACCCTGCTGCCTTTTGGCCTAAAGGTTAACATGGGACATAAGGTCTGATGTCTTTTTTGTTTTGGGAAATAGATGAGTGATTCTGTGTCCCTGAGACGAAGCAGCACAGAGAAGGCAAGCCTAACCACCCAGCAGCACTTTCTCCCCTGTGATCGATGCCTGGGCTGGAGCTGCTCGCATCTGGCTGGGTGTGCGTGCAGGCAGTTGCAGTTCCTTCACTGATTTTCCCTGGGTTGTTTACACTGAAATCTGTCCCTTTTGTGCCTGCCTTCACACTTGTGTTCCAGATCTGAATCTTTGTATTATTTTTTGTGTGTGTGTGTGTGTGTTGCACATGTCTCAGCTACAGTGAGATGCTGGCATTCACCCTGACTGCCTTCTTAGAGCTCATGGACCATGGCATTGTCTCCTGGGACATGGTTTCAATCACCTTTATTAAGCAGGTGAGGCCTCCAAAATCCTGTCTCTCTCTTCTCCCTCAGTTGCCACTTGTCCTCTGGGCTTAAGGGGAGATACAGGCCATACCGCCTATACACTCTGATGAGGATCAGCTTTGTGTTCCCTAGGGCCAGATTTTTTTCATCATCAAGCTCTGGTCTTTTTTATTGCCTCCTCAGAAATTTACACCTTGTTTTACAGATGTTCCTCAACTTACAATGGGTTCCAACCTGATAAGTCCTTTGTAAGCTGAAAATATTATGAAGCCAAAATGCACTTAACATGCTGAATCTGCTGAACATCAGAACGTAGCAACACAGTACACTGTAAAATTTTGGTTATTTACCCCATGATCATGTGACTGACTGGAAGCTGTGGCTTGCTTCCACTGTCCAGTGTTATAAGAGAGAGAGAGAGTACTGTCACTGCTAGCCCAGGAAAGATCAAAGTTCAAAGTTTAACTTCTTTTGAATGCATATCACTTTGCACCATTGAAAAACTGGAAAATCATAATTTGAATCATTGTAAGTCAAGGACTGTGTACTCTCGGGGCCTGTGTTGAAAAGGGGGCCAGCATCTCAGAACTGAATATGGTCCAAGTAGACTTGGTTGTCATTGAGACTCAGAATAAACCAACCAGTTAACCAGTGCTGTCTGAGTGTTTTTACCCGCTCCCTATTGGTTCTCCCTTCTCTTTGAATAAGAAGATGTGCATTTCATTTGCAAATTTGCCTTCTATTTACAAATCTGCAAGCTAACTTGTTTGGGTTGTCAGATTAAAGACTATGGGTAGATGGGGGTAACTTATGATTTTACCCTCCTTTCTTCTACCAGAGGGGGCAGTGTCAATTCAGAAAACTGAACTATAGCCAATGAATAATATATCTGCTGACCTAGAATTTCCCCCATTATTGGCCTGGGACATTGAGAACTTACACTGGAGGCATTTGGACAAAAGTGAAATGACCATGTGTCAAGGATATTGTAATGGGGGTTGAGAAGAGGGATTATGTTAAAAGACTTGAAGGTCCTTTCTGCCTCTCACAGTCTGTGATGTTATTCTAAATGTGTATAGGGGGAAAGTGCATGTCAGAAGCAGAGTAGATGGAGATAAAATGAGATCCCAGTATCAATATATCTTTCGTTTTCCACACTCAACTTTCTCACACCTGAATCCTTGTTTTAAAGAAAAGGATTGAGCTCTTAGATTTTGAGGAAACACAATTGAGTGACCATTATAATCTGCCATTAAGATATTCATGGCTGGGGAACACTGGCACATCGGCCAGGGTACCATAAACCAGATACAACTGTCCACCTAGCCACAGCAGCCCACATACAGGCATGCCCAAGGAAAGTGCCTCCAGGGCTAGTGCCAGGTGCCCCAGCTGCTCAGCTGCTCTGCTGTTCAGCTCTCTTGGGCCCTGAGCTTCCCAACTGATTTGCTCCTCTCTGGGTCTAGATTGCAGGGTACGTGAGCCAGCCCATGGTGGACGTGTCAATCCTTCAGAGGTCCCTGGCCATCCTGGAGAGCATGGTCTTGAACAGCCAGAGTTTGTACCAGAAGATAGCAGAGGAAATCACCGTGGGACAACTCATCTCGCACCTGCAGGTGTAAGAGACCCCACCCTGCCTCTTACCGCGTGTCTGTTCTGGTCCCTCCTCTTTTGTCTTCTAGTGCTACCTCTGCTTTTCATGTCTTCCAAGCTATGCTCATCCTTCGATCATCACCTCTTCCACACAACTGTCAGAATTCCCCCCATGATTCAAGCCTGACCACATCACGCTCTTGTCTGAACTCTTAACTCTCCTTGCCCCCAGGGCCACAGCGAAGCTTTTCCCAGTCTTCCCATACCACCTGGGGACCAGACAGAATTACATGCTGCTTCTCCTATGGACCTAATGGACTCTATTTGT
This sequence comes from Tamias sibiricus, assembly GCA_025594165.1. Lineage (NCBI taxonomy): Eukaryota > Metazoa > Chordata > Mammalia > Rodentia > Sciuridae > Tamias > Tamias sibiricus. The sequence continues at coordinate 165,333,695 of CM046659.1, forward strand.
ACCTATGATATGTATATGTAATACTGTATCTTTATTATCTGCTTTCCATCTTACACTTGGAGCTTTATGAGAAGAGGGACTGATCATTTTTGTGTCCCTGGCTTTGATTTAAGTAGAAGCTCAGTATTTGTTGGGTAAATGCTTGCTGAAAAACAAGGCGTGACTTCAGGAAACCAGTTCAGATCCACGTTCTGTGGTCTGCGAGGTCTCTACCTTTAGCAAGTTACCAGTTAGTCTCTTCTGGCCTCAGTTTCCTCATTTCTAGATTAGGCTCCCCACCGCCCAGACTGTGAAGACACAGGAGATTTTTAAAAGGCCTAGTATTGTGGTCAGCACAGCTTCAGTATTCAATAAATTCAGGGTATTTTGTTTTTGTTTGTTTTTTTAAGAAGCTTTTTTATATCCTAAAACATTTTGTTAGGTAATAAAACCTGACGGCAAATGAACCTTTTGGAATACTGTTTCTTTGCTCTCCATTCCTTTTCTGCAGTTTGATCCAGGCTACACAGTTGAAGGGGGCTGGACCTCCCAACACTGGGGCGGTAATGCTGCAGACCCCCTGCTACCCACTGAGGCATGGTCCCTATCTGGGAGTGTACAGCAGCCCCGTCTTTACCTAGTTAGGCTCCTGACCAGTTTTTCCTTGCTAATCCAAGTAAAACAAAAGCACAGTGATTTCTTTGCACCTCTCATTTTACCTTGTCACCTTGTCACTTTTAAGGAAGTCTTCAGTTTCAACCTGAAGAGCCAACAGGGTTGATTAGGGGGAGGGGACATTATGGGTACTGGATCAAGTTCTAATTTTCTGGTGACTTGGCACCTACCTCTCTGTTTCTTTGTCTGTGATTTGGGGATGTCCCCAGTTCCCTCCCTGAGGACAAAAGAGGACCATGGCACTTGTTAGAGGTCTGTCATGACCACTTTCAGCCCATGGCTGATATCAGCCCATTTGTGTTCTGCTGTGTGGACAGGGGCCACTTAGTGCCCTCCATTAGAGTCTTGAAGTACCCTTGCCTGACCAGGAAGCCCATCAGCCCCACTGGAAAGAGAGCCTCAGGATGCTCCCACATGTGGCAGGGGACGTTGAGTGCCAAGTGCCGGGATTATAAGATTCCAGAAAATGGTTGCAGTTTTTTTTTAATAAAGTAGGATAAGTTTGTAGTCACACTTTACAAAAGCACAATAAAGTACCTTCTTTGCCATCCCACTCCAGACATAACCGCTGTTAAGTATTAAATATTCCTCTAGTTTTTTTATTTCCATATTTTTAATAAAATTGGGATATTTTATGCATATTATGTGTACCTTGGTTATTTTTTTAAAAAACAATATATCTTGAACATTTTCCCATGTCAAAAGATTCTTCCAAAATAGGTGTCCCAGACATCTTTGTAAATCTAATACCAACTATAGGCTCTTTTCTCTTTAGAAAAAGTATCACATAGTTAATTAAATAGAATAATTTCTGTGCCATTTCTGAGGTTCACAGTCTCTAAGCCGATCCCTGAATTCAAGGTTAAGAATATACTCTTGCCAGGCAATAGTGGTGCATTTCCATAATTCCAGTGACTCAGGAGGCTGAGGCAGGAGGATCACAAGTTCAAGGCCAGCCTCATCAACTTAGTAAGAACCTGTCTCAAAATAAAAAAAAATTTAAAAGGGCTGGGGATGTGGCTCAGTGTTAGAGTCTTCCTGGGTTCAATCTGTAGTGCCATTAAAACAACATCAAACAACCATCAAAACTATTAAATGGATTAATTTTTTTAAAAAGACAAAAAAAAAAAAAGCTTTATCCAAAAGCATGATTTTTAGTGACTACTTAGAATTCATATTTGTAAAACAGAGTTGCTAATGGAAATATTTGGCTTGCTTAGCATTCTTTGTTTTTTAATAGTACTCTACTAAAACACTTGATTGATAAATTTTGATTACTGTTTTGCATAAATTTCTGTTGTGGGATCATGATATGCCCAGTTCAAATGCTTTTGAAACTCATCCCCAGAGTGTGATTTGTGTACAGTCTACGAGTGAGTATCCTCTCAGTCTTCTCATCTCCCTCTGCTTCTTTTCTCCATTGACACAGCTCCAACCAGGAGATTCAGACCTACGCCATCGCACTGATTAATGCACTTTTTCTGAAGGCTCCTGAGGACAAGCGACAGGTCTGTGATTGCCTTTCCAAACTTTCCATCTGGGCTTCTCCAAGAGAATTCTCACACCACCAAGTCTTTGCTCTGCAGAGAGCAGAAATACAACCATTTCCCCAGGAGTTCCTCCTAACCTTCTGTGGTCAGAGCCCAGCAGGGTGGCTGGGCTAAGCAAGCCCTGGGAAAGAACCAGGAGGGGAAACTAGCTGGGTCTTAGATCAGAGCAGGGCCTGAAAACTTTTTTCTTCTAAAGTGCCAGAGTAAATATTTTCTACTTCATGGACCATACAATCTCTGTGGCAGCTGTCCAGCCTGGCCTTTGTAGCCACAGTAGCCACAGAGGGCAGGTAAATGAATAGTGTGGCTGTCTTCAGTGAAACCTTATTTACACAGACAGGCAACACGCCTGGTATGGCCATAGTTTGCTAACTTCTGGGATAGAGGGTCAAGAATAAGGAAGGACAAGACCCTCTGTTGAGTTCTGGGGAATCTTGAACAAATGGAACTTAGCACCAAGTTTCCTGTTTAAAGATCCTCTGATCCAGATCCTATACCTCTCTTCCCTTGTTGGTTAGCTGTGTGACAGTGGGGCAAATCATGCTGCCTCTCCATTTCCTCACCTATATCAGCAGCAACAGCTGCGCTGTTTACCTCATATGGATGTCATAAGGAAAACAAGACACCTATTATACAATCAGGGAACCTGGGATCATCTGGGCAGTAGAACAGGCACTTACCTAAGAGTCAAGGGGTCTGAGCCGGGCGCGGTGGCGCATGCTCGTAATCCCAGCACTTTGGGAGGCTGAGGCAGGAGGATCGCAAGTTCAAAGCCAGCCTCAGCAATGGTGAGGCACTTAGCAACTCAGTGAGACCCTGTCTCCAAATAAAATACAAAAAAGGGCTGGGGATATGGCCCAGTGGGTGAGTGCCCCTGAGTTCAATCCCTGGTACCACAAAAAAAAAGGGGGGGGGGGCGGTCTGAGACAAACTACTTTTTCTGCCTTTTGTTGAGCAAATGTTCTAACCTCTCTGGGTCTCATTTTCTCTTCCTGTAAGATGAAATGGCCAAATTAAATGATCTCTGAGGGCCCTTCCAACACTTAACATTCTAGGTCTCTCTGATAAAAGCCCAAGTTATGTACAGGAGTAAGACTTTTTAGTTCTCTGTCAATATCATGGGCTCTGTAAAATAAAGTCCAAGTGGAATGGCCAAACTCTTGATGGATTTTAGAGGGAGGAGCAGAAACATCTGTGGTTCTGTCTGTCCTGTCTGCCTGGATGGTGTGGCTCTGTTAATCTCTTCCTTCCGAGTCCTTCTTGTTTGAATGTAAGCTGAAGCTCATTCGTCTGCTTCTCTCTGTGCTTTTTGCTTTCTGCCGGCAGGACAAGCACCTTAATCCTCTAGACCTGCCTGTCACTGTAAGTAGCACCGCTGTGTGGAAGGGACCCTGGCTGTCTTCCAGGTGGGGAGGTCAAAGCTGGGCAGGAATCTTATGGGCGGATCAGGATGTTCAGGCTACGCCAAGGCCCTGGGAAAGGTGGAAAGCTGTAAATCTCGTTTGTCAGGACACTAGGGAGCTCTGTAGGTCAGCATCACAGGAAAAATTGAAGGCAGGTCTGCTCCAGGGAGTGTGGCCTAGTCTTTCTTTTGTGATTTGCTTTGCACAGTCTGTGGTCAGCTAAGGAAGGTCAGATTCAGAAGTAGCCTGTGCCACATAAATGTAAATAAATAAAATAAAGGTATTGTGTCCATCTACAACTAAAAATATTTTTTTAAAAAAATGGGCTGGGATTGTAACTCAGTGGTAGAGCACTTGCCTAGCATGTGTGAGGCACTGGGTTCCATCTGCAGCACTACATAAATATAAATAAATACAATAAAGATATTGTATCTACCTACAACTAAAAATGTTAAAAAAAAAAAAAAAGCTTGTGACTTTCACCCAGATGATGCCATGGATACATCGCCTCCCAATTTGCTATAGCAAAAGGGTAAAGGTAAATCCACATGCTTTTGGGGAATTCAAAAATACTTAGTTGATGAAAGGAAATTCAGATGCTCATATCTTGGTTAGAGGGAAGCTTCAAGAGGCAGCTTTACAGGATACCAAGGACAATGAGTGCCCCTTCCCCAGCGTCAAGGAGAGGCTTTGGTGTGAGCCCTTTGCATTCCAGCTCCCAGCCACAGTCCGTTACCGACTTTGTGAGCTGACCACAGCCAGGTTTAATCTCGACTGACCTCCTGTAGATACCAAAGAAGTTTCTAGGCCACCTTCCTCCTCTGCCTGCCAGTACGTGCTCAGGGCGCACAAAGTGAAACTTTAAAGCTCCTGACACAATCAACCATCTGGGTCATGAGTAGAAATTTAGAAATGAAAGAAGAAGGCCTTTCAGTTTGAGAAAAATGACAGAGATCATAGATACTATACCATAGGAGAGGGGTTTCATCTCCTTCAGGCTCATTGACTTAGAATTATCTATAAAATTAAATGAAGATGGCAATTTAGAAAGTGAAATCATACTAATTAACATTAGGAAGAAGTGATGGCTGACATTGGAAGGAGGAGACAGCACCATTGTGAAAAGCTGTCAGAAAAATTAAAAGCTTTGTAATCTGGGACCGTTTTGTTTAGGGGAAAATAGCTTCACATTTCAATAGCTCTTCAGGGTAATACAGTGTCATAACACAGAATGATCACAATTCTTTTTGATGAAGCCGAGTCCTTGGCAATGATTAAATTATAACCATTGTAGTCTCTTCAGAAATGAAGAATGTATATATTTCTTAAAGATTTGCATAAGAATGGTCAAAATAATAAACCCTTAAAATTTTGCTCCCTGGAAGGCTCATTTATGTAGGATACTTTATTTCCTGGGTGAGCTAAGTAAATAAATCATCACTGTCAAAATCTAAGCCAAATATAATAAGAAAAGGTGACCTATTACGAGAGCATGTTGCTGTCTAAATAAGAGAGGAGTGATGGGGCTACTTTCTGTGTTAGGGCACCCATGCCCAGCCCTGACTCCTAGGGAGTGGAGGAGGGGCTGGGCAGAGCCTTTGCTCAGTCTGGAGTCAGTGCTTCCGCAGAGTTCCGTCCAGCCTGGGCGGTGGCCTAAAATGATGCCTGCAGCTTGGGAACCATCATGCTGTTCATGCTCTGCGTGCAATGTCCATTGCCCAGCATCCTTGTAACACAGTGTCTCATCGTCCATGTCCTTCTGTGAAGACGATGTGGTTGATTGTGCCATTAGGTGGAAAGCTCTATTTGAGTTGATTTGCACTCATTAAAAGAAAAAAAAAGAGAGAGAGAGGGAATTGTTTAGAGTGTAAGATACATTTGATGGTCAATAGATTTTCTTCTACTCACCCACTCTTTGTTGAAAAGGGGAGAAAATTTAAGAAAGGGAAAAGAAAAACTGACATCACCTTCCTCTTGATGCCAATCACATGTATGTGCACACCATCTTTCCTTATATTTACTTATTTTTTTTCCGTAGGATATGGCCAATGCATTTGCGCAGAAGCACCTGCGATCCATAATCCTGAATGTAAGTCCCAAAACACATTGTATTTTGTGACTAATGTTTTGTTACTATTAATAGCAACTATAACTATCATTATCATTACAGTTATTATTATTAAAATTACTATTGCATATTAGGGAACACAGAGGGAACTTAATAGGTATTAAACCTTTTGTTTTAGTCATCTTTTTTGCTGCTCTGACCAAAGGACCTGACAAGAATAATTTTGAAGGAGTGAAAGTTTATTTGGGGGCTCACAGTTTCAGAGGTCTTGTCTATAGACAGCCCACTCCATTCCCTGGGGCTCAAGGTGAGGCAGAACATCATGGTGGAAGGATGCAGCAGAGGAAAGAAGTTCATCATGTCACATCATGAAGCAGAGAGACAGTGCTCAGCTCAACAAGGACAAAATGTATACCCCAAAGGCAAACCCCCAGGGACCCACCTCTCCAGCCACACCCTACCTGCCTACAGTTACCATCCACTTAATCCCTGTCAGGAGACTAATGCACTGATTCAGTTAAAACACTCATAACCCAATCCTTTCATCTCTAAATTTTTTTGCATTGTCTCATACATGGGTTTTTTGGGAATGCCTAATATCTAAACCATAACACTTTTTTTATCATGCTGGGGATCAAACTTAGGGCCTCCTGTGTGCTAGGCAGGCACTCTACCACTGTGCTACATCCCCAGCCCACTGAACTGTTCTTAAACTGTTAAGATTTTCTTATGATCCTCTGTAAGCAGAGTTGTCTCTGGGAAGCCATCCCACCAGGAATTCTAGCACTTCAAGAAGGGATGAAGGCCAGCTCTACTGCTTGACTGCTTGATGCAACTCCAGAATGTTTATCAGAGGGCATATGTTAAAATAGGCACAAAAATTGGGCGTGGTGGCATACACCTATAGTCCTAGTGACTTGGGAGGCTAAGACAGAAGGTTTGCAAGTTTAAGGCCAGTCTAGGCAACTTAATGAGACCCTGTCTCAAAATAAAAAGATCTGGGGGTATAGTTTAGTGGTAGAGCACCACTAAGTTCAATACCACAAAAGAAAATTAAAAAGAGGAAAGCATTCACACTGATCATAAGCCTGAATCATGTGGAGCACTGACAGAGATGAATAAGAGAGCATGCTCTCAAAGACCTTTGGTCAGTGGGAAAAACAGTGATGGTAGCATGGCGTGGTCAGTGCGTCTATAGAGGTTTGTGGTCTTGGAGAGGACAGCAGGAGCAATTAATCCTCACCTAGATTCAGGGTGTCAGGAAGCCTTTAGAGGAGTGTCTTTGGGTAAGCCCTGGAGGACAAGTAGACAAACCAGGAAGAAGAGGATTCCAGCTGGAACCGAGCACTGTGTGACTGGTGCAGGCTAGGGCAAGCAGCACAAGGACCAGATAAAGTAAGGCCTCAGTCTAAGGACAACTGAGGGGATTTAGTCAGTGGCAAGATAGCCAGTTTGCATTTTAGAAAGACCACAAGAAAGAGCTGTGTTGTTTCCTGAGGGGTGAAGAAGAGAGAGAGGAGAGAAGAAATTGCCAGGCAGGGTGCTGGGAGGAGGGTCCTTTGCTGTTATCGTGGTGGTGATGTGAGGTGCAGGACAAAAGTGAGTAGTTGGGGGCGCTGGGAGCTGGGAAGGAGAGCCAGGGATCTAGATTAAAAGGAAACAATTCTATTAGTTGTCAAAAACAAGGGGAAACTGAGAGACTACAGTGAAGGGAATAAATGAAAACTCAGGAGTCAAGTGTTAAAAAAATAATGTTGAACAGACTTTGGAGTTGATCGGCCCCTGCTCTGTGATTTTCCAGTCTGCTTTGATCTTGAACAGTTCACCTCACTTGTCAGGGCTTTGATTTGCTCATCTGGATGCAAGGACTAAATGAGATGCACATGTGCGCGCACACACACAGACATACCCAGTGCTCAGCAGGGTGCCTGGCACTTGGTAAGCCTCTACTCTATGGGCAGAACAGGATGCGGTGGTGACAGAATTCAGGAAGTGAGCCCTGAGCACCTATGAAGAGGAGCAGTCAGCTGTTATGAACTTGCAGTCTGCAAGCTTCACCTTGTAGAACTTGCTCCTCCCTGCTGTCTACTCTGTAGTGGCCACAGCCCAGCCACCAGCCCAGGAGGAGGGGCTCCAGCTAACGCTGGAATGAATGCACAGCGTTCATATGCATGGCTGGCGACATTCCTGAGCAGCTCTCCAGGTACCCTCATCTGCATGTGGGGTTGAGGGTGCTCCTTCAGGGGAATTTAATTATGTTTGAGACTTATTTTCCTGAATGGGCTTAGAAAATCAGCTCATTTCTGGACAAGTCTTGTGAACAAGCAAAAATTCCACTACAGAAGATGATATGATTCAGCATCAGGACTTGAATGATCTGCCAGGAAGTGGTTAATGCATGCTCACTGAAGTCCAGGGATTTAACTGAGTCAAGCCAGAGAGCTTAGGCCTTGAGATGGCTGGCAGTCGGGGAAGCCGAGTAAGCCTTCAGGCGAGACCTCCAAAACTACAGCCATACTTCTCCAGGCCATTGCTGCTAGAGGAATTAACTACCTTTCCATCATAGTGTCTCTGTAGTTTGAGAAAGGGGATTAAAGTGAATGAAAACCAAGAGCAGGAGAAATCAGGGTGATGGCAAGAGGGAACAGTAGAGATGAAAAGGCTCAGTGAGCAGAAGAGGTGTGGAGGGGTCAAGAAACTGCAGAGGCAGGAAAGATACTCTGGGCCATGAGAGCAGAGAATGAGAAAGCTGGGCACAGGCAGAGGGAGGGAGGGAGGGAGAGCTCATTCTGGAGAGACAAAGGGCTGGAAGGAGTCTCCAGTTCACAGGGAGGGTGGGGCAAGATTTGGCTTAAGTACATTGGCAGCTGCTCTAGTTTATGGAAGTGCTGTCCAAAATGGTAGCCACCTGGGCACTTGAAATGAGTCTAGTGTGGCTAGGAAATGAATGTGTAATTTTAATTTCAATTACATTTAAATACCCATACTCTGCTTGTGGCAACTAACTGGGTAGCACCATCTAGAGAAGGAAGAAAGTGCAGAGTCACAGCTAGGGAAGAGGTCTAGAGCAGCTCCAGGTGGTGGAAATAAAACTTTATCCACATGTTTAATTTTAAATGTTCTAGTTTCAACATTAAAAAAAGGAGTAAGGGGGCTGGGGATGTGGCTCAGCGGTAGAGCACTCGCCTAGCACATGTGCGGCCCAGGTTCAATCCTCAGCACCACGTAAAAATAAACACATTGTGTACAACTAAAAAAGCAAATAAATAAATTAAAAAAAAAAAAAAAAAAAGGAGTAAGGGATGCCAGGTACAATGGTGCACACCTATATTCCCAGTGGTTCGGGAGGCTGAGGCAGGAGGATCACAAACTGAAAACTAGCCTAAGCAACTTAGTGAGGCACTAAGCAACTTAGCAAGACCTTGCAAAAAAAAAAAATAATAATAATTTGAAAAACAGCTGTATATGTGACTCAGTAGTTAAGTGCCCCTGCAGTAAATCCCTGGTATCCTCCCCACCACAAAAAAAAAATGGAGTAAGGAAAACTGAGTACAGTGGCACATGCCTATAAATCCCAGTGACTCAGAAGCTAAGACAGGAGGATCACAAGTTCAAGGCCAGCCTGGGCAACTTAGGGAGACCCTGTCTTAAAATAAAAGAATTTTAAAAGAGCTGGGGATATAGTTCAGTGGTGAGCACTTGCCTACTATTTGCAAGACCCTGTGTTTGATCCCAGTTTGGCAAAGAAGAAAGAAATAGAGGAAATTAAGTTTAATGATATAGTTTATTTAACCTAAGATACTCAAAACATCATTTCAACATGTAATGAATATAAACCATTATTAATGACATATTCTACTTTTTTTTTTTCATACTAAGGCTTCAAGTTGTGGTACACATTTGATACAACACACTGGCTTGGACTAGCTACCTGTCAGGTGTTCAGTGGCCACTTGTTGCCTAGTGGCCACCAATTGGACTGCAGATTGGACTATGGAGATTAATCTAGAGCGAGAGTAGGCTCTACAGAGAACTGATCTAAAGCTCAAGGGAGCTTTGGAAAGATAAGTGTTAGAGTTAGAGACCTCTGGAGAGGGGTGGTACGATGGAACTTTTTGCAAGGCAGCCACAAGGCAGCCACTAGTCATAGTGGCTGGGGAGACAAAGAAGCTGAATTGTTAACCTAAGTAGGTTTTAACTGATTTAAATATAAATAACCACCACAGTGGACAGCACAGCTCTGCTGAGAAGAGAACCCGAAGACACAGCAGTGGGATGTGGGAAACTGACAAGAGGCTCATTTGGACAAGAAAGAACCCACAGTGACAGGATTCAGGATGGTGGATGAGACAAAGTGGGGAAGCAGGGAGAAGAACAGGGAGCACAGAGGAAAGAGCAGGGTTTCATGGCGGGGGTGGGGGTGCAGGATGGTGAGAGACAGGCAGACAGGAAGGTCCAGCATGCAAGAGAAAGATGGCGGATGGAGGGTGAGATAAGCCAGGGAACCTGAAGTGGGGGACGGGCACCAGGGGCCAAAGAGGAAGTGATGAGCCGATGAGGGGAGGGGGGCACAGAGTAGAGAGGACAAAGGACCTGGTGGGGGGATATGGGAGCGGGACATACACAGGTAATGGGACAGAGGGAGACAGGTATGGGAGAGAAAGGAGGGGACAGGGCAGTGTAAGGAGTTGGACAAAGGTAGATGCTCCTCATTTGTGTAGGAGTCTCAATATCATTTGAAGAAAGTGATTTTCCTAAAGCGTCTCTACTGGGTGAAGCCATGGAAACATTTTTCTAAGGAAAAAGTGACCCTTTTCCCATGCTCTGTCTGCTGCCCTGGATTCAGTGGTCTGGTGAGGTGCCTGGTTGGAATAGGGTCTAGCACGGAGGCTCCATCTCCTAACCTTGACGGGGTGGCCCCTATGGCTGGCATCGCTGGAGTCAGGTGCAGCTCTGCCCTTCACTCCATCTCGCCATGGAGGGAGTGCAGAGGAAGGGAGGGTGCTCTCAGCCTGGCCTATGTGGATCATCTGCCTGAATCAAGCCCATTCACACTGCGTCTCCTTCTAGAACATGCAGTCCTTGGGTGTGGACGGAAGGAAGCTCGTTCCCTGCCCGGTGCACTTTTTCACCAGCATGTCTGTGGCTTTTCTTCAGAAAGAGAGACAGTTCAGCCCCCTGCTCTCTGCCTTTGCTTTTTCTAGCATGTGATCCGAGGGAACCGCCCAATCAAAACAGAGATGGCCCATCAGCTCTATGTCCTTCAAGTCCTGACCTTTAACCTTCTGGAAGAAAGGATGATGACCAAGATGGACCCTAATGACCAGGCAGGTGCTAAGTGGGACAGTGCCTTCCTGGCTTAGCAGGTGCTATTTTCTTACTCATGCTGTGTACTCCCCTGTGGCCTGTATGCCAGGTACTGTGTGTGGTCTTTATCCGCCCTGGAAAGTAGCATGGTGTATGCCTATAGGGGACTCTCTGGCCCTTGCCTATTTCTGCTGGTGTAGAGGCAATTCCTCCCAAGAGACTGACTGGAGCCAAAGTTTGGCTCTGGAGAGCCTGTCCTACTCTTTCCCTTTCTTGCTTCCCTTTGCTGACTCACTTGCTGATTGTCTCTTCACCTGTCAGGCTCAAAGAGATATTATATTTGAACTAAGGAGGATTGCATTCGATGCTGAGTCTGACCCTAGCAATGTTCCTGGGAGTGGGACTGAAAAACGCAAAGCCATGTACACCAAGGACTACAAAATGTTGGGATTTACTGTAAGTAAAGAGTAGAGGGTGGTAGGCTTTCCCCTCAGACAGCAAGTCAGAAGAAGGTCCATCTAGACAGTCTGACAACTCCTCCTTCCTAATGGTGGCCTTGGGTCTTGATGTTTGGTTGCTTCGTCAGTGGCAAGTTGGCAAGTTTTTGTGCACCATTGGCCTCATGAAATACATTCATCAGGGGGTGGCCCAGGAGGTCTGCCACAGTGGGTAGAATGGGGACCTGTCCCCCCAAAACAGCTAGGTTCTTTGCAAAGCTCTCATGACTAATTTATGGTAGAACATGCCTGGAGAGTGGGGTTGGTTTATGTTTGTGCTGCACGCCTGCTCAGTGCCTGGCAGCAGCTAGGTCCGGGGATGCAGGATGAGGCAGGCACAGTCCATCACTCTGAGAGCTCCCAGTTCAGTCACCGAAACGGGAATGCTGAAAGAGCTAGGACCAAGGTAGTAAGTATGAGGTGCTGGCAGCAGACAGAGGGAGGGCAGTAGGGCTTCCCTGAAGGTCTTTCCACACATGGGGACACTACTGAGTCTCACATCAGGTGTCTCTGTTTCTCCAGAACCATATCAACCCAGCCTTGGACTTTACCCAGACTCCTCCTGGAATGCTGGCCTTGGACAACATGCTGTACTTGGCTAAAGTCCACCAGGACACCTACATCCGGGTAAAGGTGGCAGGGAGGGTTGGCCTGGCTCCCAGTGCCATCTCTTGCCTTCCTCCCTCACCTCCCTAATCCTCCCTTTTGTCTTCCCCACAGATTGTCTTAGAGAACAGCAGCCGAGAAGACAAACATGAATGCCCATTTGGCCGTAGTGCCATCGAGCTCACCAAAATGCTCTGTGAAATCCTGCAGGTTGGGGAACTGCGTAAGTCTCTGCAGCTTCCTTTCCTCCCTTAGCCAGTGTTGTTGCCAAGAGCCTTTTGAGTCTGGAGGTTGTGAACAGTTAGATGTCAGTGGCCTGGACAACCTTGGGTTTTTTTAAATTACTACATGAGCTGGTCATCCATCTTTTTTTTTTTAATATTTATTTATTTGCTTTAGTTGTACATAATGCGTTTATGTTTACGTGGTGCTGAGGATCGAATCGCACATCTGCTAGGCGAGCGCTCTACCACTGAGTCACAGCCTCAGCCCCCTGATCATCCATCTTACCTTTGTGGGAATCATGGCTGTTGCTTTGTTTAAGCTGGTAATTTGAGGTGTGATCAAAAGCTGCTAGCAGCCGGGCGCAGTGGCGCACGCCTGTAATCCCAGCACTTGGGAGGCTGAGGCAGGAGGATCGCGAGTTCAAAGCCAGCCTCAGCAATGGCGAGGCACTTAGCAACTCAGTGAGACCCTGTCTCTAAATAAAATACAAAAAAGGGCTGGGGATGTGACCCAGAGGACGAGTGCCCCTGAGTTCAATCCCTGGTACCACAAAAAAAAAAAAAAAGCTGCTAGCGCTATGTGTCACGGCTAGCTGCGCCCATGACAAGGTAGAGGAAAAGCGGCCTGGAGAAGAAAGCTAGAGAGTGGAGAAAGGCCCACCCCATGCTCATTGGCAGCCTTGGTTCTTGGTCTGCTTTTGTTCTTTGCAACTTTGGTGCAGAGAATCCAGAGCTTCTGGATGTGAGCTCCCAGGCCCCATGGACAGCGCCTTCAGCCTTTGTTACTCTTCTCCTGCAGCAAACGAAGGGCGCAATGACTACCACCCGATGTTCTTTACCCATGACCGAGCATTTGAAGAGCTCTTTGGAATCTGCATCCAGCTGTTGAACAAGACCTGGAAAGAGATGAGGGCAACAGCAGAGGACTTCAACAAGGTCAGTGTCACCAAGCTGCTCTGAGGCCCATGCAAGATTATCACACAGTGGCCTCTGACAGCTGGCCAGCTCCTGGGGAACTCCTGAGAGAGAAAACCAGCTTTGTGTGCAGTGCTGAGTCACAAGACTGAGGCATTGGAGAGCCTCGGTCTCATCTGGTTGTCACTTCCTCTGTGACCTTCAGTGGGAGTCTTCCCCTTGGTACCCAAGGCCCTCATTTGCCCAGTGAAGCCAGCACCTGGCCCTCCTATCTCCTTGGCAGGGGGCAAAAGATTAGCACAGCCATATAGCTGTGGCTTATTGTGCGCTGTGTGTAGTTGCTGTTGAACTGCCGATGTTGGGAGAGGTTAGGAGACCACAGGTATCCTCTGTGCATCATGGGTATTAATTGATAATTGTCCCTTGGTGCTTTCAGGGTGCGCACTCTATAGAGCACTGTGCCAGGCCCTCGCAAGTTGACACGCTAGGAGCCGAGGGTTTTGAAGTTAACCATCTCATAAAAAAATGGAAAAATATAAAGAAGGAAATGTCACCTATAATTCCGCCACCCAACAATATCCACTGCTGTGTTTTTCTCTATTCTTTTTTCCCCACAGACTTTCCCTTCCTTAGTGAGATCATGCTGCACACACAGTGGGATAGCCAGTTTTGTTTTACAGGAATGGGCACATTTTTAACACACCACGGTGTGCCAGGCACTGTGCTTGCCTTCTATCTAACCATCTATCACTTGACATGAGTAGCCACTAAAAGGTGTCCCTTAGAAAGTCTGTACTCTCCTTCACCCAGCAGGTGTCTCTAGGACTTGGGACACAGGAGCTGAGGAGAGCGTTGGTCTCCAGAGTCAGCCTGTCCCTTTATCAGAACAGGGCACGAGTTGCTCCCTTCTGTCCTCTCAGGTTATGCAGGTAGTCCGAGAGCAGATCACCCGAGCTTTGCCCTCCAAACCCAACTCCCTGGATCAGTTCAAGAGCAAACTGCGTAGCCTAAGCTACTCTGAGATTCTAAGACTGCGGCAGTCTGAGAGGATGAGTCAGGATGACTTCCAGTCCCCGCCGATTGTGTAAGTGCTGTCCTGGAGGAGCCTGGGAGGGAAGGGGGCAGCTGCCAGCTGTGCCCTCAGGAGCACACCATCCCCATGACCTTCCACTTACTTCAGTGCATGTCCACCCCAGGGAGCTGAGGGAGAAGATCCAGCCTGAGATCCTCGAGCTGATCAAGCAGCAGCGCCTGAACAGGCTCTGTGAGGGCAGCAGCTTCCGAAAGATTGGGAATCGCCGGAGGCAAGGTGAGAGGAGACAGGAGCATTGGGCTGGTCCTCACCCGCGGACTCCCTGCAGCCAGAGGAGCCTACCTGGGTGGCCCCTGTAGGGAGCAGGCAGGCCACAGTTGTCCTTTCATCTTTTGTGGGCCCAGGCCTTTACCAGTACTGCCCTAGCTCACCTGCTTGGTTTCCTTGTGTTCCAGAACGGTTCTGGTACTGCCGATTAGCACTGAACCACAAGGTCCTGCACTATGGTGACTTGGATGACAACCCTCAAGGAGAGGTGACATTTGAATCCCTGCAGGAGAAAAGTAGGTTCATTTCTCTGCTGATGTGTTGTAGTAGCTAGACTTGTCAGCAGACCTGAATTCTAGTCCTGGCTATTTGAGTATCTGTTCTTAGGCCCGTGTTCTTGGAACCTGTTTCCTTATCTGTCAGAGGTCACCTGCCTGGCCCACCTCACAGGTTGCTTGGGGAATTGACGAGGTCACAGATGTGAACATACTGTGTCGGTTGTCAAGGATGGTGCAAGACTAAGTTGGAAAGAGCAAAAGCTCTGGTGCCGGACCACCGAATTTAGATCCTGGCTTTTCCCCTAATTAGTTATTAATTCTGATTAATTGCAAGTTAATTCTCACTTCTGCCTTGGATGCTTCTATAAAATGGGAATAATGGCCACCCTCCCAGAGGTCTGCATGAGTGGTGAAAAAGGGCTGGCAGGCAGTGAGCCCAGCCTACAGCTGCCACTGACATTTGCTCTGATGGCATTGTCGCCTTCATTACTGTGAAATGTCCAAGGCCCCACTCCTTGGGAATTAAACCAGGAACCCAAAGTGATGCCCAATGAGCTCTAAGACAGCCTCACTAAACCATGGTCTATGGAAAGTGGCCAAGGAGGAGTGACCACTGCAAGGCCATGGTCCATGGCCACCCTTCCTGAGGCAGTAGAGCCCTTCAAGTCTGGGACCTGCAGCTTCCTGGCACTCTGCCCAGGGCTTCCCTTCCAGCACTGAGGCAAGCACTAATCAGCTTGCCCCATAAGCTTCCAGACGCTAATTCCCATCATTTATCAGTTCCTGTTGCAGACATTAAGGCCATTGTCACTGGGAAAGATTGTCCCCACATGAAAGAGAAAAGTGCTCTGAAACAGAATAAGGTGAGTGGAGAGACAGTCCTGAGTGTGAGCAGCTGTCACAGTGACACCTGCAGAGTACAGTCGGCAGGGGTTGTTTTTTACCTGCATGCTCACTCTCTCCCCCTCTTTAAGTTATTCTTGAATGTTCTATTAAGAATTTTGAACATACAAAAAAATAGATAGAACCTTCATGTTTCACCCAGCCTCAGCAACTGTCACCCATTCTGCCATCCACTTCTTCCTCTCCCTGTGACTTTGAAGAAAATCCCTAGTGTCACATCATGTCATCTGTGAATGTCTAAAATATAACACTCTTTTAACATAACCCAACACCATTATCACACCTAACAGGAAAAGTAGTTATTTTTATCAAATACTTTGTACATGTTGGAATGTCCACCAATTGTCTTATGTCATAATTTCTTTATATAAAAACATGTAGGTTTAGATGTGTACTCACACACTTTCATAATCATTTGGGGGCAGGAGGGGGGTGATGGGTACCGGGGATTTTTGGTACTGGGGATTGAACTCAGGAGCACTCAACCACTGAGCCACATCTCCAGCCCTGTTTTGTATTTTCTTTAGAGACAGGGTGTCATTAAGTTGCTTAGCACCTCGATTTTGCTGAGGCTGGCTTTGAACTCATGATCCTCCTGCCTCAGCCTCTCCAGTCTCTGGGATCACAGGCTTGCACCACCGTGCCTGGCATAACCATTTTATTTAAATCAGAAATCTAAAGTCTATACATTGTAATGAGTCTTTTTAAGTTTTTTCATTCATAAATTTCCCATCTGCCTTTTCCATCTTTTTTTTTTTTTTTTTCCTTGTTCTAGTTTATTTGTTGAAGAAATCAGGTTGCTTATTTGGTAGTTTCCCAGAGTCTGAATTTTACTTAGTGTCTCCCTGTGGTCTAGTTTAACTTGTTCCTCTGTCCCAGATCTGTAAATTGGTAGAGGGATCTAGAGGTTTGATTTGGTTCAGGTTTGTTGTTTTTCTGGCAAGACCCTTCACAGATGGTCTTGTGATCTGTCAGGAGGCTCCTAAGGTCTGGTGTCTGCTTTGTGCCACATCAGCAGACTTACTGCTGGTGCCCACATCATTAGTAAGTTAAGATTTGCAAACAAGGGATACTCCAGTGCAATTATTCCTTTTTCACTTATGAGCTGAACTTCTTTGAAGAGAAATTTGCCCTTATCTACTTTTGGTTTCCTAGGAGTACAGTTCATGTAAGAAAGGAAGATCTATGCTTGATTCTTTTTTCTTATATATGTACTTTTAAGACACTGAGTTAGTGCCCTGTTATCATTCAATAGTAACTAGTTTTCTATTTTGCTTTGTTTCTTAGTACTGTTATGACTTCATGGATGTAAGAATATTATATTTGTTTCATTTAGTCCATTGCAGTTATTTTATTGATGCTCAAATTGTCTTTGTCTGCAGTTTGTTTTTTGGTATTTTTTAACAAATTATTAAGACTTCCCTGTGTTAATTACAGCATGACAGAAAGAGGGAGCCAGTTATTTTATTAATGTACAATAAAAAGTTTTAGGCAACATACATTCAAGAACTTTGACATTCAAGGGTTCTGAGTGTTGAAATGACTTCTCCCATCTTAAAAGTATCACCATATCTTAGGCAGGACTTAGGTGAAGAGGTAAAGTTGATGACCACTGGGCCTTATCTCTAGCCACACCTGTGTGCATGCCTACAGGCCTTGATGATGTCAGAGCTAAATCAATGCATTTGGTGACTGTTCCACGTTACTAGGACTTTGGCCAAGATTTTGATGTGCAGAGCTCAGGCCATTCTGTTTTTCCAAGTAACTGAAACCCTTTCTCCTTTAGGAGGTGTTGGAACTGGCCTTCTCCATCTTGTATGACCCTGACGAGACCTTAAACTTCATCGCTCCTAATAAATATGAGGTGAGCAGTGTGCTGCTGCCCTGAACAGCAGAGCCCTCACTGGGACTCTGTAGCTGGGGAGGAGGACTGGCAGAACAGGAGCATCATCTCAAAGCAGGTGGTCATAGCAGATCATGCAGGCTGTCGGCTGCTGAGGATCTGCCACACTGTGGGCCTTTCACTGTGAGCTGGTCTTCCCAGGTTATTCTTTAGCTACAGCCATACATTGGAAAGATGGGGTCAACTAGGGACAACTTATTCACCCGGGACTAGGAAAATTTTCCTCTTTTCCTTTCTTCTGTGGTCCCCAATCCAAGTTGACTTGACAGGACCTCCCTACTCAGGGCTCCCAGTCACAGGTAGTTGTGGACCTAGCCTGGACTTTGCAGCCAGTCAGATCTGGTTCTTCTGACAAGGGGCCTGCATTTCCATGTACAGCCCTGGAAGATACTGGACATTAAATGAGTAAATGCAGTTGAAAGCCTATGTGCCTGGTGAGCTCTGAGAGCCAACAGAGAGAACCAGAGGCCAGGCTTTGAGAAGAGTGTACAGTTGGTTGGTCCTGAGCTGCCAGTAGAGTTTAGGTGGGAGGAAAGGAAGAACAAGCAGGTGAGGAGCCAGGTGAACAAGGCAGAAAGGTAGGAAAATGGCAGCAGAGAACATAGGAAGATTTCAGGAGGGAGGCTAGGAAGGACTGTCAGTTATTCCCTCCCATCATGACACCCTCCAGCTCAATTTCTTTAGTACTTACTTTTTAATATTTATTGACAGGTCTTTTTAATTTATTTATTTATTTTTTTTTTTTTTAAATAAAACTGAGCCGGGCGGCGCACGCCTATAATCCCAGCACTTTGGGAGGCTGAGGCAGGAGGATCGCAAGTTCAAAGCCAGCCTCAGCAATGGTGAGGCACTTAGCAACCAGTGAGACCCTGTCTCTAAATAAAATACAAAAAAGGGCTGGGGATGTGGCCCAGTGGTCAAGTGCCCCTGAGTTCAATCCCTGGTACCAAAACAAATAAATAAATAAAATAAAATAAAAATAAAACTGAGATACTTCCATATTCCTATATGGGTCCTACTTTTATCCACCTAACACCCTCTGCCCCATACACTTCCAGTTTTGGGGACTGATCAGCATTCACTGACCACCACAATCATGACAGATTCTGTACCCAGCTTCAGGTAGGTGAAACTCTAGATTTAGGTCTCATTCTGTTCTATTCATTAATTATTTTTAGGCCACATTTCATATTATTTTAGGGAGTTTAAATCCTCCATAAAAACCAGAAGATCTCTTAATAAAGTGTGACCACCTCCCACTTTATCTTTGCTATGATCAGTTTTGCCTGTGCTAAACAGTGCAAAAGGGACCGCAGTAAGTTCCATCAGAACAGGGACTCTGGCAGGATCTCTTGTGGCCCCGTGGCTACCATGTGACATTTTTGCAACTTGCTCTCCACAGTACTGCATCTGGATTGATGGCCTCAGTGCCCTTCTGGGTAAGGACATGTCCAGTGAGCTGACCAAAAGTGACCTGGATACCCTGCTGAGCATGGAAATGAAGCTGCGGCTCCTGGACCTGGAAAACATCCAGATTCCTGAAGCGCCACCACCAGTCCCCAAGGAGCCCAGCAGCTATGACTTTGTCTATCATTACGGCTGAGCCTGGAGCCAGAGACCACAGTACCCAGGAGGGATTTGGGCCCAGGAGGGACACTCAGCTCTGGTGCCTTGTCTTTTGCTTGTACAGAACCTACAGTGATGGTGGTGGCCAGTAAATGCCAGCCACTTCTCAGACCCACCTCAGACCACCCAGAGCTTCCTCCTGGTCCCTGTCTACTAGGAGTCATGGAGGCAGGGTGCTTTGCCTTCCCATCACCGCGAAGCCTGGGATTGGGCCATGAGGAATGAATGATAGGTGCCCTTGCCTTCCAGCCTAGCAACTGTTGTCTTGAACTGGGTTTAATAGCAGCCATCCACCTTTCCTTCCTGAG
The DNA here is from genome assembly GCA_025594165.1 of Tamias sibiricus. Lineage (NCBI taxonomy): Eukaryota > Metazoa > Chordata > Mammalia > Rodentia > Sciuridae > Tamias > Tamias sibiricus. Next base: position 165,353,237 of record CM046659.1, read on the forward strand.
GCTGCTCTTGTTGGCTGGATCCCATGTGAGCCAGAGATGGCCCAGGAAAAGCTGCCTGCAGAAGACAGGGAACCTGGGCACGTTGAGAGCCTTGGAGTGGCTGCCTTTGGGTGGATCTGAATATAGGCCTTGGGCCTTCACTTTGTCTTCTTCACGAGGGCTCACTCCAGCCTCATCCGGTGCCAAGATGTTGCTGCTTCTGAGGTTCGTCTCTAACAACTCTGGTCTCCAGAGCTATCAGATCTCTCTTGCCCATGCAGGTATCAAGACAGATGGAAGTTCCTCCATACAAGCTCTCAGTCTCTTCCTGGCCAGGCAGAGACCTCCAATCCAAGTCCTGCCTTCTTAGTTTCCAGGAACACTGCAGGGAAAGCCCCGCTGAGGCCTAGGCCTAGACTGTGGTGATGTCACAAATTCCACCTGGTCGTCCCTACATTTGTTATCTTTTCCTTCCTGGGGAAATCTCCCACTGGCTTGAACTGCAGCCCCCTCCAGTTTTCCTTTAGCCTTCCAGACTTTAGGAAGTTTGTCTTCCCTTCTCACCTTCCTAGTGCTGTGGTTTCTGCCATTGGCCATGATTTCAGGGAGCTGGCTGGGGTCAGCCAAGGCCACAGCTGTGCCATGGGACTTCCCTGGTGCTTCAGCACTTGAACCACATGCACATCCTCTCCCCTTGGACCCGTTAACACAGTGGCATTCAGTATTGATACCCTGGCATGGTAGGTACTACCCAACGAAGAGTGTACTATATATTTTCTTTACTATAGGCCATACTTATACAGACATGTATATATATTTATATAAGATCTACCTATCCTAGGACAGAATGTTTGCAGGGCAGTACAATGGGAAAAGACTAACACTCCCAATTGTGAGCCAAGAGTAACCAGAGAACAGCCAGATCTTCCTGTCAGTAACCAGGTTTTCAATAAATACTCTTTCATGTACAAATTGTGGTTCCTGTTAACAGCTGTTTCCCTGCCCTGGCTCCCTGCCCAGGGTGCCATCACCTTGGCAGTCTTCACTTTAGTATACCTGGGAGACTAGAGAACTCCAGCTGGAGCCATTAGCCACCTTCCAAGAGCCCCTTCCTCCTCATCCATGCCCCCCACCACACACAGCACACCCCTGCTGCTGAAGAATGCTCACAGATTGTTGTCCTGGGACAAAGTGTTTCCAGCTGGGTGTTGCTCAGCACAGCAGGGAAAAGAATACTGTACACCCTCATGAGCACATCCTCCCTCTTCCCCCTGCCAGGGAACAGCTCAAGCACTTGTGCCTCACAAAGAAGACGTTCTTCACCCTGTGTCATCTGTGCTTGGTGCTCAGCCTTCCAGCTGGTGCTTAAGGCTATTGCTCCAGACCACAGCCTTGGTAGCATGAATGACAGTAAGGATGAAAATAGATACTTTACTTTCTCTCACCTCTGAGAGAGGAGGGGGTGAGGACAAGGTCTTTCAAAAAGCATAGAAAGTGCATGCCACACAGGCCTTGAGGACTGAATAAAGCCAAGACCTTGGGCAGTGATGGGTACCACTGTAGGTGCTTGGTAAGCACTGAATGAACTGATGCCAGCGTGATGCCAGCTGGCAACGGAGACAGCAGCAGTTTGCACAAAGCTCTGCTCACACTCTGGCCTTGAGCCTTCTGTTCAGAGGGGTTGGGAGCCCAGCTGAGTCACAAAGATCCATGTTTGCAGCCAGTCCTAGTGCAGAGCCCAGGAGACTTGAAGAGAGCAAAAAGCACAAAACTGGGTCTCCATGTGCAGCCCTCACCTACCTGGCCTAATGTTTCTCACTGCCCATAAACACTGCCCCTTTTAACCCATCCCACAAGATGCATCAAATCTGAATGCTCTTGGCTGGCATTTGGGGGCCACTGCAACCTGCCCCTTGGCTACTTTAACCACTGTAACTTTTGTTACCATCTATGAACCACCTGAGCTCCCAGCAAGCCTGGCACTTTCTCACCCCGTCTTAAGATTCTTTATTTCCTCTGGTATACTCTCCCCTTACTCAACCTCTTGAAACTATTCTTAGAAAGCTTCAGAAGAAATATTTAAAGCCGGGCGCAGTGGCGCACGCCTGTAATACCAGCACTTGGGAGGCCGAGGCAGGAGAATCGGGAGTTCAAAGCCAGCCTCAGCAACAACGAGGCACTTAGCAACTCGGTGAGACCCTGTCTCTAAATAAAATACCAAAAAAGGAGCTGGGGATGTGGCCTAGTGGTCGAGTGCCCCTGAGTGCAATCCCCGATACTACCAAAAAAAAAAAAAAAATTTACTGTTATTACTTCTGTATCTTTCTAAGTAAAAATTCAAAATTCAATGTCCCTGACATCACTCCCCAGCTGGCTTGAGCTTCCAGAAGCAGCAGCCCAGAGAGATTTCGTGGCTCGTTCCATGCTTGCCCGGCACTGAACTGTATGTAGATAAATCTGTTTAACAAAAGTAAACAGGTGGCCTCCGTGTGGGGTGCTCACTGTGTGCAGGACGCCAGCAGGCACCGCGGCTCAGGGGAAGGGCCTGCTCGCGCGCCGGAGACCAAGGATTACAATACAGGGCTGAACCCGAGGTGGGCCTCGGGCGCCCAGCCCACCGGGGCACCGCGGAGGGTCCCGGCAGAGCGCCGAGGAAGGTCCCCCAGCCTACCAGCGGCGGCTCCCGCTCCAGCCTCCGCATACTACCCCGGCACCGCCCCCTCACCGCTCGGCCCTCGGCGGCTTCCGGCGGAAGTCACCCCTCCCGCGGCTCGGGGCGGAACCTGGCTCGCACTTCCGGCGGGAGCATCGAGGCCGCTAGCGCCACGGTGGAGGTGAGTGGGCGCGCGGCGGGAGCTCCCGGGAGGGGGTCGGGCTGGCGTGGGGGACCCGTCCCGCCCCAGCTCTGCGCGCGACTCGCTCCTGCTGTCGCTCCTGCTGCCGTCCCAGCCCCCGGCCCGGTCCGCGGAGGGGCGGGACCCCGGCTTCCTGCAGGCCGCCCGCCCGCCGGCGCCGCCTCGCCCGGCACTCCCAACACCTGCAGGGTGCCGGGCCCGCGTCGGCAGGGAATCCACTCCGGCCCCGCCCGCAGAGAGGCCGGGCCCCGCGGTCCGGGTGGGTAGCGGGAGACACGTGAGCAAACACGGAAACGTCAGATGGTGGGAAGGGTCTCGGGGATGGGGGCCCTTGGGAAAGTCAGAGGACGCGGACTTGATGTGCCTGACACGCCGCAGGGAGCCGCGGCGGCGGGTGCTGGGGACAGCGGTAGGAGAACGAGGTTGCAGAGTCGGCGGAGGCCAGGGGGTGGGCGGCCTCCGGTGGGCCGCGCCGAGGGGCCAGATCAGCCCTTCGAGTGCGTGGTCTGCTGTCTGTGTTTAGGCACCCGCTCCGGCTGCTTCTGGGACTCCGGGCTGTGAGGGACAAAAGAGGAAACACTGAGATAACTAAAGATAACGTGGCTGAGACTGTGGTTGTGGAAGGGGAAGTGAAGAAAAGTGGACGAGTACCAGAAGTCATTGGTGGGGGAGCTGACGGGGCAGGACTTGAGGACTGAGGGCCAGAGAGGGGTCAAAGGTTACTTCATCTTTGATGTTGGCATTTGGTTTAAGTAACTGTGCATTACACTGGTGCTTACTAAATGTCTTTGGAGTAGGTTGGGAGCCTGGGGAATAATTAAGGCATATTCTTAGGGCATCTTACCATCTAGATATCTGGAGTGGAGCTACCAAAAGGCCAGCTGGATACACCAGCCTGCACTCACAGGAAAGCTAGGCTATGTAAAGACATCATTGGCACATGGTTTGGGTCAGATGCAATACTTAGGTTGAGAATTAAGAAAGAAGAGAAGCCAGGACCCAACCCTCAGGTGCCAACTCTTACGTGTTGAGTTGAAGAGGTGGTGTCAGGCAAGAAGACTGAAGAAGGAGCCCAGAAGAGCAGAAGACAAGCCAGAGATTATGGGGTCCTGTCATCTGAGTCATCTTTCAAGAAAGAGGAAGTGGTCATTGTGTGAGAGGAGAATAGAGAGTTGGCCCTTGAGGGGGCAACATGGAGGAGGGTGTGTGACTCCTAAGCAGTAGGGACTGGAAGTGAGAGGAGGAGAGTGAGTGGGCTGTCAGTGTAGGGGCCTCTGCAGGAAGTTTTGTTATAAAGGGAGCAGGAGAGAGGTCATCTGTACACATCCAGCATCAGGTGCTGTACCTGATGCTGTTGACTCCTTTCCCCGGGAGCCAGATGCTTCTGTCTCCCGTTACAGTTGGAGAAACTGAGTTCCAGAGCCTACTTATTTAGAGTAGAAGCATTAGGACTTGCTCCAGGTCTGTAACTTCAGACCTGTACTTTTAAGCTCTAAGCTGCACTGCCGTGTTGAAGTTGGGAAAATGGAGGGCAGCCAGGTGCTACAGCAGTGCACAGCCCTACTGTACTGTAGCTGCTGCTCCCCAGGGAAAGGGAGGCAGAATGTGGAATTCCTCTCCTGGGCAAGTGAGATTTGGAAAAGAGCATTTAGCCCCGTAAGCCTGGTCTCCCTTACCACATAAGAGTGAGGACCTCGTCCAGTTTCATGCCTGTATCTCCAGTGCTTGGATATAGTAGTGTGTCACAAATGTACATTGAGTATGTGCCTATGTGATTTTGAGAGCCCCTCTAGCTGAGGTCAGGCTTTGTGTTTTGGGTAATAAGAAACACTGTTGTAGCTTTGAGACAGATGGGGGCGGGTGTATATTACAGGAATCTGGACAAGCTCTTTGAAGGAAAGGCATGATTTGAACAGCCCAGGGAGGACTTTGCATTGTTGGAGCAGGCACTGTAGCATAAGCAGAAGGTGCAAGTTGATCCACAGAATGGGAAACAGACAGCCCTAGCTTGGAAGCCTCTAGAAGGACCCATGGGGTGAGTGCTAGGAAGAAAGTCCCCTTAGTATCAACATACCCTGCAGCTGCATTGTAGCATAAGCAGTGGCTCTCTACAAGGAGCTCTTGCGATCCCCAGGCAGTGTTTGGCAATGTCTGGACACAATTTTGGTTGTTAGAACTTGGGGCGGGGGCTAAGGATAGTCCTGGCATCTCGTGGGTGTTGACTGGGGATGCTGCTAAACATCCTACAGTGCACAGGACAGGCCTTCTTCCTCAAGGATTTATCCAGCCCCAAACATCAGTGGCACCAAGTTTGAGAAACTGGCGTAGAGGAAAGTGGTCCTTGAGCTTGCACCATGCAGGGTTGATGCCCCCCTGCCCCACTCAGCTGCAGAAGCAGGAGTCTGGCTGGGAGTGGCAGGAGGAGCAGAGAGACCCCTGCAGGAGGTTGCTGCAGTCACCTGGAGAGAGGGTGGGGACTCAGGTGTTGGGAGCGGAGGTCAGGAGATGCGATCATTTGGGGATATTTTCAGAGATGGAGCTGCCAGGAGTTGAGTGAGTGTGGCCCAGGGATGGCGAGTGAAGGAGGAGAGTGTTTTGAGCCTGCACTGCACAGTAGGCGAGTGGCCGTGCTGTGCTGTGCTGGGAAAGGGCAGGTGGGACACCTGAGACCAGACATCCAGGTAAAGAGGTCAAGTCACAGTTGATATTCCTCTGAGGTTCAAGGTGAATCAGAGCTGGGGTCCACACTGGGGAGATGTCAGCTAGCCGCAGGCATGCCATGCATTTCACCAGGTAGGGCAGTGACACACAGCCCATTGGTTCCAGTGCATCTTTTTTTTTTTTTCTTTGGCAGTACTGGGATTGAACCCAGGGGCGCTTTCCCACTGAGCTACTACATTCCCAGCCTTTTTTATTTTTATTTTGAGACAAGGTCTCGCTGAGTTGCCACGGCTGGCCCCAAACTTGCAATCCTCCTGCCTCAGCCTCCTAAGTCACTGGGATTACAGGCATGTGCCACCACACTCAGCCCTTCACATATTTTTTTTAAAAATGAGTGTGCCCTTACATAATACAAAAGGAAAGTAACTTACAATAAAATGTGTTTCTACATGGAAGTTCCTGGGCACAGCACCAGAATGAGAGTGAAGTGGCAGGTGGCTTCCCTTCTCTTTGGAACACCTGGGAACATGGTAGCCACAAACACAGACTCACACAGCCATGGTGTGCCCAACTCTTGCTCAGAAACCACGAGTTCATGCTCTGGGTGTTATGGTTTTTTCAGATCAGGACCTTTTGGTACCCTTTTGACAAAAAGTTCATTTGCCCCTCAGTGTACATAGTAATTAAGTTTTTGGAATTTTCAGTGCATGGTGGAGCCGTAGAAAGCTGCTGCATGTTTACACCTACGCCTGATTTAGGGTTTGGGTCCAGGTGATCATAGGCCAGTCTTCCACCTGCACATCAAAGTCATACAGATTTCGTAATTAGTTTTGTGGGCTATGCCTTATGGTCCTTGCTCCCTGTATGCTACCAGTATCCCCCAAGTCACCACTACAGATTTCTAGAGCTCCTCTGAAGAGAACTGCAGCCCTTGGAGCCCTTTGGGCAAAGCCTGTGCCAGCTCCCAGTTTGCATTGCAGGCGGGGAAGCGATAGCACTGGTTCCAAGTACAGCGCAGGTGTGGTCTGACGGGAAGACCCGTGGGGGGTGGGTATGATCAGCCTTCTAAGAAGGCTTCCAGAAGATGGCATTGCAGCAGGGTGGGGCATCTCCAAGTAGGTCTTGAGGAGGGGACACACAGCTGAAGTGCAGGTGTGATGCTGGCCCCGCTCCCTCAGGCACAGGTGGGTCCACGTCTCCCAGCCACGAAGGGCTGCCTACGCCTGCCTACGCCTCTGAGAACAGTTGGTAGAGGTAGGGCCAGATAGATAACAGGTTTCCTGGTCCACTTTTAACCCCTGAAGACAAGATCAGTCCCCTGAAAATTACATGCATGCTGTCTGTCACTGAGTCATTAGACCAAATGGAGAACTCACAGAATATCAGGTGTGGTAAGGTTCTTCTGTCTGTCCTCAAGTTCACGGCCTTGCCGAGGACCAGACCACCACGTTACTCAGATCACACCCTACAGAAGTGCTATGAAGAGAAAGTAGAGCCATCTCTATCTCAAGACTGATGGGTGGGGTGATCCCTGAGGACATGACATTTGTGCCCAAGATAAGTAGGATGAACTGAGGAATAATTGAAGCATGGGCGGGGCGTTCCTGTCCTCCTGGCAGCAGGCAAGAGCTTGGTGTGTTGGGAGAAGCAAAAAGGCAGCCGATTGGACCCGCCCTGGGAAGTGTGGGGCTGAGGCTGGCGAGACTGGCAGGGCCAGATCTGGGCCTCGGGAGCCCCAGGAAGGGTTTTGGCCTTTGTCCATGAGAGCACTGGAAGCTGCTGAGGGGTTTTAAGCAGTGGTCTGACACCATCAGATCTACGAATTGAAAAGGTCATTTTGATAGCAGCCCACGGAGAACAGCTTGAAGTGACAAGGGAGAACAGCTTGAAGTGACAAGGGAGCAGACATGACCTAGGGCTCTGAGAGTGCTGGACTGAGTGTCGGAGCCGCAGAACCACCAGAGCTGTCTTCTCATCTTTCTAGCAGCAGAACTGGGGTTCTTTGAGCCCTGCAGCCAGCTAATCATGGAACGGGTCGGCCTGGGCCACCAGCCCCTTAGGTGAGGACTCCACGTGGGGCTCATTGACCATCCAAACATGGAGGCGGAGAGAACCCTGCCAGCCAGGGCAGCTGCTCGTTGAAAGTCTGGTCCAGCTGCCGCTCTTCTGTGGGCTGTCTTCAGGAGAGGTGCCTGTCTCGTGGCCCAGGAGCTGGGGCACTGCAGCCTCCACGGATGGGGAGGTGGGCTCTTGACGTGGCCTTTGTGTGGAAGGCAGCGTTGACTTTGGGGCTGGTCCTTCTCTACTACTGCTTCTCCATCGGCATCACCTTCTACAACAAATGGCTGACGAAGGTAACTAGAGGCCTCACCAGTGCAGGGTGCTGGGACAAAGGTGGCCTCAATTGGTATGACCTTATTGGCCCACAGTGGCTCGTGCCCGAGTGGGTGTGGGCAAGGCTGATGGAATAGCCAGCAGGTGTTGAAGTGGAGACTGCACCAAACTGGGAGTGAGCCCCAGGGTGCCACTTCTCTTTGTGGCCTTCATGGTGGGGACAGAGTCTCTCAGTCCAAGGAATTGGAATGCAGCTGAGGGCCCCTCCCTGCAAACCAGGGGATGAGCCCTTCCCACCCTGTCACCAGCTGGAGGGAGGAAGCGGGCACCAGCCCAGGGCAGGCCCTCTGAGGCAGCCTGGGTGTCTGCTTGGGCTCCGCAGAGCTTCCACTTCCCCCTCTTCATGACGATGCTGCACCTGGCCGTGATCTTCCTCTTCTCTGCCCTGTCCAGAGCACTGGTTCAGTGCTCCAGCCGCAGGGCCCGCGTGGTGCTGAGCTGGACCAACTACCTCAAAAGAGTGGCCCCCACAGGTATGTGTCCCGGCGGGAGGAGGGCTGCTAGAGGACCAGAGAGAAGCCCTTAGGGCCTTGAGGTCAAGTCCCCTCGCTCCCCACCCCATGCCTCTTCACGCCCTCTGCCTCCCTCCCCTCACCCCGCCATCTCTTGGGTTCTCCCTGTCTTCCCCTCCCCGCCACACACAGAAAGCCCTGCAGCAGGCAGGCCAAGCCTGTGGTGTGTGCGTGCGCCTCGCAGGCAGGGTCCTTGCCCTCCCGGGGCCGTGGTGGGCTATAGGGGGCGCCCCAGAACACTGGGAGCAGAGCCTGACCTAGGCCTGCCTGTGACCAATTTCCTAGGGCAGCTGTGAGTGGGCAGATACTGAAGGGCAGGTGGGACCAGCTGGAGCTGATGTTTCACACACCCAGCGGTGTGCGGAGTTTGGAAGGGCACTCAGTGTCACTGGAGGGCTGGGTGCCCTGTTGAGTTCATTTGGTCCCCAGAGAAAAGGGTTTTCACAAGAGGATTGACCCAGTGAGAGGTTCCTACCTAGTGAGGGGCAAGTTCAGCACCCTGCCAATCAGAATGGACTCCAGCCGTGTGGCCAGACTCCATTTGCCCCACTTTTTAGCCAGATGTTAACCATTTAGTTGCTGGGTAGAAAGGAGAGCCTCAGGTTCCCAGAGAAGAAGCCAGGGCAGGGCAAAATGGACTCCTTAACCACCTCTGGGACATAGCGGCCACCTGGCTGGATATTCCTGTGCCACCTCAGCCATGGGGGCCCCTTGTCTCCACAGCACTGGCGACAGCACTTGACGTGGGCTTGTCCAACTGGAGCTTCCTCTACATCACCGTCTCGCTGTGAGTACCGGCTGCTGTCTGCGCACCTGGCCGATGGGCCAGCCACTCCATCACTCTCTGGGACCAGCCCTTGCTCTCTCAGCTCCTCCCTGGCACCCAGCAGCTCTCCAAGAAGTCTCCAGCCTCTTCCGTAAGCCCAGCGCAGAGGGGACGCTGTGCCTGCCGGGCAGCGGGGGAAGCCAGGGGATGCGGACAGAGCACTGCAGTCGAGGCAGGGGCAGAACAGCAGAGCCGAGGAAGGGGCTGGCCACAACACGTGGCCACGTCAGCGCCCAGTGTGGGCACAGGCTGGGTGACAGCTGGTTCTGTGGTGTTGGCTTCAGAGGACATGGTCCTCTTCCTGTCCTCTCTTCTCTCATCTGTTCTTCCTTTCCTGGTCTTGGCCAAGGGCTAGGTAAAGGATAGGACTCCTCGATGTTGACACGTAGCCTCGTCTCCCGGTGACAATCAGGGGGCCTCAGAGAGTCTTCTGATGACAGGTCCCTTATCAGCCCAGATGACTCGGGCAGGCTCCTTTTGGTCTTCTGTACCCAGGTTGCCCTGCTGCCCTGAGCAGTTCCACTTGCTCTCTGGAAAGTCAGCCTCCTCCCCTTTCAGCCTGCTGATCTGTGCTCTGGGCTCTCTTCTGGGTGGCGGGTCCTAACCCCGGCTCCAGCAGTGCAGTGTGGGTGATTTCCACTTCCAGGTACACGATGACCAAGTCCTCGGCTGTGCTGTTCATCTTGATCTTCTCTCTGATCTTCAAGCTGGAGGAGCTGGTGAGGCCCCCACCTCTCTTTTGTCCTTCCTACCCCTGCCTGTGCCCAGAATAGAAGAGGGCATCTGAGCAGTGGATTGTCACTCCGTGACAGAGACAGGCCCAGCCCAGGTGGCAGTAACTCCTCTTCTGAGAAGGCACCTAGGCGTAGGGACAGTATACAGAGTATCTAGAAACAAGTGTGTCAGGGGATGACAGAAGAGAGCAGGAGGGTCCTGGAGAGCCTGCTGTGCAAAGTGGTGGCCCTCATTTGGTGGGTCAGGGGAGGAGGCGGAGAGGCCACTTGCGACTTGGAACAGATCTCAGAGAGCACTGTAGAATTTTAGAATAGCAGGGGATACTGGGGACATGCCAGCTGAGTGTCAGCCCTTCATAGTCGGTAGGCAAGGACTGTCTGTGACTTCCCTGGAGGGGTTGAGGGTAGGTTTCCTGCCCCAGAGGAAGCCAGGGTGGACGCTGACCCCCAAGCTCTGGGTGTGGCGAACCCCCGGGTTAGCTGCGCCTGCTCCCCCTCCTCCTAGCGTGCAGCACTGGTCCTGGTGGTTCTGCTCATTGCTGGGGGCCTCTTCATGTTCACCTACAAGTCCACACAGTTCAACGTGAAAGGCTTCTCCCTGGTGCTGGGGGCCTCGTTCATCGGTGGAATTCGCTGGACCCTCACCCAGATGCTCCTGCAGAAGGCTGAGCTGGGTGAGCATGGGCAAGGGGCAGGCACAGGCTGTGCAGGCGAGGGCCAGACCTCGTGACCCCTGTGTCCTGCCCGCAGGCCTCCAGAACCCCATCGACACCATGTTCCACCTGCAGCCACTCATGTTTCTGGGCCTCTTCCCTCTCTTTGCCATATTTGAAGGTATGTCGGGCCAGCCACCCCCAGGGCACCTCAGAACAGCAAATCCCAGATCCCTGCGTGGCACTGGCTGCAGAGGTTGCCAACATCAAAGACACAGCCCCACCTCTGTACCCGTGGTTGGGACTGCATAGACCCATAACCAAATGGCTAGAATCCAGTCTGATAATTACTATAGAAAGAGTGTTTGTAAAACATGAGGACAGTGACTATAATGACCGCACAGAGTGCAGGTACACCAGGTACTATTTTCATCTTTTTTTTTAATTTACTTTTTTAAATGTTGATGGACCTTTATTTTATCATTAATTTGTATGTGGTGCTGGAATCTAACCCAGTGCCACTCACATGCTAGGCAAGCACTCTACCACTGAACCACAACTCCAGCCCCTTCATCTTTTTTTGTTCTGCTTTTTGTCCAGTACTAGGGATTGAACCCAGGGGCTCTCTGCTACTGAGCTACACCCCACGGCCTTTTGGGTGGTTATTTAAAGACAGGGTTTCAACAAAGTTGCCAAGTCTGGCTTCAGACTTGCAATCCTCCTGCCTTAGCCTCCAGAGTAGCTGGGACTACAGGCCTGCACCATCACGCCTGGCTGTTTTAATGATTTCAAACACTTAACTCATTTAGTCCTCCCAAAAAACCTGTGCTGATACTGTGATTGTCACAGATAACAATCACAGATGAAAGAAACTGAGGCTCAGAAGGGAAGAGAGCTTGCCCAAGGTCCCAGAGCTCACAAAGAAGCCAGAATTTGGGCCCAGCCTCCTGGCTTCAAGTGGTTCAGCCCACTCACTCTTCCCTACCTGGCATGCTGCCCTAAGAGGGCAGAGTCACCACCTGTTTCAGGGTGGCAGAGTGAGCGAGTCAGAAAAGCTTCCCAGGCCGCCTGTGTATTTTGGCAGATGAGTGGGTTGTGGTGGTTTAAGGCGGGTGGGGTGTCCTGGGCAGCAGGACAGGAGGTTCAGTCACCTGTGGGCCTATAGCTGTGGGGGTGGCCCGGCAGGGGCCAGCCTGCGGGAGCCTGGGGCCCGGAGCAGAGTTCCCTGCCCTTGGTCTTCCAGAGGAAGGGAGGAGAGAACTGGGAGGGCAGCGGCACAGTGCCGCCTTCCTTCCTCCAGTTTTTGGGATTAGTCTTTTCCTGTCTATTTATTCTTCCTCCCAGAGTCCTGACTGTCCTCGGGGTCATTACAGAAAATTCTGTCCCACATCCATTTAAGTTTCAAGCAGTGAAGCGTCTCCAGCCTCCCTGAGAAAATTACTCTGCAGCCGTTGTCCAGGAGACTTCTGTGCAGAGCTCATGTTTTTCCTTTTTAAAATCCCTCCCATTCCTTCATTATGCCCCCTGCACCAAACACCACGCTCCCGGCCCCCCGGGTGTCTGCACCATTCCCCCGTCTGCAAACCTCATCCAAAAGCCCCTGGTAGTCGCCACTTAGCAAAGCTGCATGGATTTAGCTCCTTTAATCTTTTCTGGTAAATTAATCCCCCAAGCGCCTTCATTACTTATGTTGCTCTTCCCCGAATTCCCTTCAATCTGCCCACGCCTTGGCAACCCTGCTGAGCCAGCCCCAAGCAGGATGTCCCGCATTGTGAGACCACTGGCCGGCAGGGGGTGGGCTGGGCTGGGGCCGTCACTCTGTTTTGTTGGTGCTTCCTTCCCAAAATGCCAAGTGCTTGTCAGCACCCAGCTCCCACGTGTGTCTGTCTTGTGCCAAGTGCAGGGCTAACTCCACCCTCTGCTGATGCACCGTGGGGATCTTGCTGGGGACCCAGAGAATTGTCCCTTCAGAGGGACAGTGTTGGAGGGACTCATGAAAGTCCCTAGGCAAAATTTGTGTTTTGTGCAGTCATCTCTTCTCATAGGTGTGTGCTTTCTTTTTGAGAAATGCTCATCAGCCCAGCCACTGGGGGCGCTGAGGCAGGAGGACTGCAAGTTCAAGGCCAGCCTTGGCAACTTAGCAAAAGTCTGTCTCCAAATAAAGAAATCAAAAGGGCTTGGGTGTGTCTCAGTGGTGGAGCACCCCGGATTCAATCTCTGGTACCAAAAGAAGGGAGGGAAGGAGGGAGGGAAGCTCGTCAGGTGGCTCTGCCTAGTCTAGTTCCATCTAGTCCTTTTATTAGCAGGGAAACTGAAGTCTAGAAAGGGAACATCTTGGCCCAAGTCCCTTAGCTGTGTACTAGCAAGACCTAGGTTTGGGCTTGGTGGCAGAACGCTTGCCTACCATCCATGAGGCCTTGGATTCCATCCCCAAAACTGCAAAAAAAAAAAAAAAAAAAAGAATGTGAAGGAGCAGGGGCTGCTGCCAGTGCCGTGCTGGCCAGCCCCTCCACGTGGGCCCTCAGGTTCAGACACTGCCTGTTGGGACTGCTGGCTTGAATTGCCCTGGGGCTCCTGGCAGCTGCTCTGGCTCCAGTCTCCTGGGTCTCGGGCCTCTTGGTGGGGTTATTCTGTGCCTCCTGTTCTTGCCCCGGCTGCAGAGGGTCAGCAGGTGCTCCTCCAGGTGCCCACCTCAGTGATGACAAGGCGGTTTGCTAGGCGGGGCCGCCCAGGAGGCCCCAGCCCTGCCTCCCGCTCTCTCTCCCCGCCTTGCTTCCAGGTCTGCACTTGTCCACATCTGAGAAAATCTTCCGCTTCCAGGACACGGGGCTGCTCCTGCGGGTGCTTGGGAGTCTCTTCCTTGGTGGGATTCTCGCCTTCGGTTTGGGTTTCTCTGAGTTCCTCCTGGTTTCCAGAACCTCCAGCCTCACTCTCTCCATTGCTGGCATTTTTAAGGTACAGACTTGGAAGTGACCCCAGTCTTCCCTTAGAGGCCCCATAAAGGCTCCTTACCCAGCTTCCATCCCAGCTCTGGCACTGCTGGGCCCTTCAGAGAAGAGACTGAAGTGCCCATTTCAGTGACAGGCACTGTGCTCCTGTCTCTCCTCTCTCCGCCATCCTCAGCCCTGGGTGAGGGGCTCTTCCCTGCAGAGGAGGGGAAGACCTGCAGAACCGCTCCCAGCCAAGGGTGCACAGCTGGGGACTCAGGGCCAGCTCTGACTCCATTAGACCCAGGATACGGTTACTTTTTACTTCAGTGCCAGCCCTGGGCCTGTGGCAGTGTCCTGGAGCCATAGGTGAGAAGCCCCCACCCAGACTTATCAGTAAAGAGTTCCGTGATTGATGGGCAGTGTCTGCCACGGGCCCAGCAAGAGAGTTGTGTCATGCAAGGGTGCCACCTGTTGCCAGTCTTAACCTTTTCTGGTACCTTGAAGCCGTCCCTGCTCGCCTTCCTCCATTCTTCCATCCCCTCGCCCCTCCCCCCCCCCACTTCACCACTAGTTCTGCAGCCCCCTGCTCAGGACCAGAAGGGGTTTTCTCTTTGACCAGGCGGACCCCACACTGGAGCAGAAATGAGGTCCCCTGAGGGCCTTCTGGCTGGCAGCCAAGGGCTGAGGCATAAGCTGTGGTTCTCCGAGTGCCTTGTTCACCAATCCCACCTGCAGTCACTGCTTATGAAAGACCCTGGGACAGTGGATCCTCAGAGCCCAGTGTGACCCTGCATTTGCCCAAAGGAGCTGAGGGCTGCCCATCTGCAGGTGCCCGTGCCAGGGTGGCTAACCCTGTTGTTGTGCACGAGGCGCAGGCTACACACCAGCCCTGGGTCTGTTGTGCCTCTTTTATTCCCAGCAGATTTCTGTGAAATTCTGCCTGCTTTTTGCATCTCAGTAGCAAAGCGAAGCTGGCAGGAATGCCACACAGGGAGACTGTCCCTCACTTCTCCACCCTCTAGTCCTGCCTGTCCTGCCCCTGGCCAGGAGTCCTGTGGGTTGGGATCTAGTCAGCTATGCAGGCCCAGCTCTACTTTCCCCGAGAAGGAGCGCCGTCTGCTGACCGCCCCTGCCCACTTCTCTGCCCACAGGAAGTCTGCACGTTGCTGCTGGCAGCTCACCTGCTGGGCGATCAGATCAGCCTCCTGAACTGGCTGGGCTTCGCCCTCTGCCTCTCGGGAATATCTCTGCATGTTGCCCTCAAAACTCTACACGCTAGAGGTAACTGGAGACCTTCCAGAAGCCTCCATTCTCTGATGTCACTTTCCCTGTGACTCTTGGCACCCCTGAGTTCCCCTCACCCCAGCCCCGCCTGCCCTGAAGAGCCCGTGGCCCTCGGCTTCCCCAGAGCAGTTGTGGCCTCTGGCTGTCTACAGTCCAGCTTCCTCTCCTGGCTGCTGCTGTGCCTGGTGGTGCTGCCACCACCCCGCTGAAAGGACATGGGGTCATCTTCAAAGAGGGGACAGGGGACCTGGGTGACTTATGCACATGCAGATCAGGGCAGCCAAGAGCACCATTTTGGGGTCCATGACTGATCTCTTCCCCCAAGGTGATGGCGGATCTAAACCCCTGAAGGACCTGAGCTCCAGCCCTGACCTGGAGCTGCTGCTGCGGAGCACCCAGCAGGAGGACGAGGACAACGAGGAGGAAGACTACTTCGTGGCCCAGGGGCAGCAGTGAACGGCCAGCGGAGCAACTTGGGTGCAGGCTGCTCTGTGACCAGCGCTGCCCTGAGCACTTGGCAACAGGGCCCTGTGGCTCTTCACAGCAGCTGGGAGCGGTGGCCTGGGAGTCACCTGTGGGGGGCTAGGTCAGGGCTTGTGGCTCCTACTGCTCCCTTCAGAGCTTGGTCCACAGGGGGAGCACCGGGCCAGCCTCAGGCCTGGCTAGACCTCCGCCCACACTGCTGGGGCCCTGGTGGAGAAGGAAGTGGGTGGGTCCTTCTTGGCCGCTGGCCAGGCTCTGTGCCCAAGATGATTTCAGAGGCACAGCGGCTTTCTAAGGGGGTGGACTCTGGACTGCAGGGCGCTTGGGGATGTGAAGAGGTTGGGGCCGCATCACCTGGACAGCCTCTTTCTCAGCAGATTTATTTATAGTTTGGAAATAAATGGTTTATGGTCCAGTGGCCACTCACATTGCCTAGGGGCAGGGAGAGCTGTGAAGGCCTGTCATGGCCCTCTTCTCTTCCTGCTAGAGCCTTCCCCAAGTGACTGGGCCAACCCTGGCCTCCTACATCCCCTGCTTGCCCCTCCACAGGGCCCACCACACCTGCAGGCAGAAAATAAATGAGTATTTGCTGAGTACAATGCCCCGGGGCTTAACATGTTGTTCACAGCCTATATTTGAATCCTGGCATTGTCCCTTTCCATGTGACCTTTAGTGAATACTTAACCTCTCTGTGAAATGGAAATAATATGAGTCTGAAGATTCTTACAGTATTTGTAACAGATTTAAATGTTAGATTTATTTTTTTTAATCCTTTCAACAGCCAAGAGATCAGGTCCTAGAAAAGATGAAGAGCTCTCTGAGTAGCTGGGCGAGCACCACAGGGGGCCCCCGCCTCCACCCAGGGCCTGGGCGCCTCCTGTAAGGGACCCCTGGGACCTGCCTTCCATGCACCTCTTCACCTTGACCAGCCCCTTCTCCAGTGTGTGGTCCTCTCAAGGGTTTGGGCAGGGACCACGACCCAGGCCCTGACCCCTGTAGTTCTGAGCTGCCTGCCTGCACCCAGGGCTTTCCTGGGGCTGCTGTGGCCACTCAGCAGGTGGCGCCATTGTGCCAGGCTGCCGCCACCACTGCCCAGACCCAGGCAGAGGAGGCGACTTGGGGGGGACCAGGACGGGGCTCTTAGAAAAGCCCTATTGGATCTGCTAGGATTTACTGGCCTGGGCCTGGCGCCTCAAGTGTTCAGGAAAAGGGTCTGCAAACTTACTGTAAAGGGACAGATAGTAAATATTTTCGGTTTGGGGACCATATGGCATCTGTTACCACTTCTCAACTCTCCGTTATAGCATGAAAGGAAGCCACAGCCCATACAGAAACAAAAGGCCGTGGCTGTGTCCCAGTGAAACCTGATCTGGAAAGGAGGGACTCAGAAGAGTGGCTGGCAGCTGCTGGCATCCCTGCTGTCAAAGGGTCCTCAAGTGTGGGGCCAGATCCCACGCTAGGGGGACAGGCCTCAGATCCTCCGTGGAGGCCCAGCCTCCAGTCCCATTCCCTGCTGGTGTCTGCACAGAGGGCTCCGACGCCGCCCCTTGCCTGTTCCCACCCATCTGTGCACCTCGGATCCCGCAGGCTCAGAGGCCAGGGTGGAAGGAAGCCGGGGTTCCTGCTGGATGAAGAGAGCCAGCCAGGAGGGGCTAGGGAGGTGGCCGCAGAGCCTCAGAGCCCGCTGCTTGGGGCGGAGCAACCGCCCCACCCCCCACCCCGGGCACAGGTGGATGAGCGCTCCCGGCCCAGGGAGCGCCGCTGGCTGGTGCAGTAATTACAGGGTGCAGCACAGGGGCTCGCGCCGCACTTGGTGTTGGCCTCAATGACAGCCCCTCACTTAGCAGCAATTACCAGCCAGGCCTAGAGGAGGGCTCCCTCCCCGACTTCCCCACCCGGCCTGCCCAGTCGCCTGGCCTCCCAGGCCAGATAGCACTCACCCTGGCTCCCAGCCCTCAAACCATCCGCACTGTCTGCAGCCATTGCATCTCTGGGCTGCAGCGTCACCATGGCAACTCTGTGCTTGCACAGGTTGAGAGGAGCTGAGGATGTGACTGGTCTCTCCAGGCTGTGGTGTCTGTCCCGGCAGAAGGGGAGGAGGGAGGGGGCTGACCCGCAGGTGCGGGTTTTAAGTGCTTACATGCCCACCGCCTCTCCCAGGAGCCCACGGTGGGAGGAAGGTTAATGCCCCCAATATACGAGGACGTCCGCAGTTGGCATTGTAGTGGGGACCAGTGCGAGCTGGAGTTTGCTCTGGGAGAGGCCTGAGACACAAGGCAGGACCCTGCGTGCTGCATCTTCATTCTGGTCCTCGCCTCGGCCTTGGGGATCATCTGCGGCTGTATCTGCTCCAATCTGCTGTGAAACCCTGAAGGTCCCAGTGGCATGCGAGTAGTTACATGGCATTCTCTCAGTGGTACTTGCCACGTGGACTAGCTATTGAGTTGGGTTCCCAGTTTCCAGTTCAGAGGACCAAGGGTGGGGACCCTCAGATCATCCATTTAGGGCAACAGCATTCGGACAGTGCTGGTCATGTGGCAGGCACTGCTGGACTTGGGACAGAGATGTTTGTCCTTGGAGACACCTGCCCTTCCTCCCAGCCCAGACAAGGAGAAGAGACAGGCAGGAGATGGGACTGAGGAAGGAAGGACGAAGGGACCAGCTACTGGACGCCTTTGGCCCTTCCCACAGGTCCTTGACTCCGGAGCAGCCCAGTGCAGTAGGAACCGCCGGTGGGCGCCTGCTTCATGGTTGTAGAAACTGAATTCACAGAGGCGAGGCATATAGCGGCTAAGAATTCAGCCTGGGGACAGCACCAGACTCAGATTCACTTTTCTCTGCTCTATGATCTTGGCCGTGTTGCTGGGCCTCTCTTCCTTACCTTTAAAGAAGGGATGATAGTCTCTCTCCTCATGAAGTGGCTATAAAGAGAAAATAACATGCAAAGTGGTTTACACAATGCTGGGCACATTCTCATTAGCTCTCAGTAGATGTCAGCGGTGGGAATGTCACACAACCTGCCCAGTGACAGCATGAAAGAGGAGCGGCCAGCACCAAGGCCCCACTGCCATGGTCCCCATCCTTGCCTCAAAGCCTGGCACAGAGGAGCCACTTAGACATTCCTTCTGCAAAGGAATTTCCAATAGTGGGAACTAAAGTGGGGGTTTTCTAGGTTTTAGCTTTGAAGTTATTTGCCCTAGTGCCGGGGCGGGGCTTAGCTCAGTAGAGTGCCTGCCCAGCACACAGGAGGCCCTGGGTTCCACCCCAAGGCTGTGGCCACCACCAGCAGCCCTTCTGGCCAGGCCTCAGCCTCCTAGCTTCCCACTGAGCCTGTCCCTGCCTGACAGCCAGCCCTGACACCAGCCAGCCCTGACACCAGCCAGCCCCTTCCCCCCGCTTCGGAGTAACCAGTTAGCTTGACTTCCGTTCCCATGGTTATTTACAATTTTGTTGGCAACTAGTACGTTTCCCTGAACAGGCCCCTGAGTCCTGCTGGCTTCGGCTGGAGGGGTGTCCCTTTCTCCTGATACCTGATGAGAACGCTCCTGCTGGAGACGACAGAGGCAGGGACAGAGGACTGAGAGAACGCATCAGCAGGGACCACAAAAGTTTTCTGCAGCACCTACAACAGGCCTGCCTGCCGCTAATGGAAGGAGTCACTGACAGGTGACAGTAGCACAGTGACACACACACTGTCCCTGTCCTCAAGGAACTTCTGCGGGCCTTTGAGCCCAGGGGTTCCCTGGAAAGCAGACTTAGAGATGGAGATTAGCGCGGGCTGTCGACTAGGAAGTGGTTTTGGGAAAGCCCTGTGGAAGGAGCAGGGCGGGGACCTGCAGAGGAGGAAGCTGAGCTTCCCGAGGCAGCACCCCTGCCAGCCCCTAGAGCTGCAGAGACCCAGCAGAGGTGCCCCGAGACAGGAGACAGGCTCCAGTCTCTACGCCCCATTCACTGGTGGCCTGTCATTGGCAGTGACCTGGCCACTGGAAGGAGGCCTGACATCAGGTCCGGGGTTGTCTTCGCATCAAGAGGATCCCCCAGGAGGCTGACGGCCAGGGCTGTCTCCTCGCCAGGCTCCCAGGGCGAATAAGGCCTTCCTGCCCAAAGGTAGGACTGAGCATGGCGCCCCAGTGTCCATGGTACCCAGGGCCACAATCTGCCTCCAGAGACAACCAGGATCCATGAAAAGGGACGCTGCACCTGGCATGCGTGGACATATGTGTATTTTCCTGGGAGAGTCCTGGATCCCCAAAAGACCAAGAACCACCGGTCTAAGGAAAGCCCCCAAATTGTCCAAAAGTTCAGTGGGATCAGAGACGCGTGCCAGGTGTTCAGCAGAAAGTCTGGATGAATGGGCGCTGGGTGGACGGATGATGGATGATGGTGGACGGGAGGAGGGGGGCGGGGCTGGTGAATGGGTGGGTGGGTGGGAGGATGATGTGTGGGTGATGGATGAGTAGATGCCACAACTGAAGAAGGAGGCACAGAAAGGGGAGGAACCAATTCTGCCTGGGTCTGTGTGGGCCAGGGGACTTCCAGGAAGGCCTGAGTCTTAAGGACTAAATAGGAGTTTGCTAAGCAAGGCACAGAGGTGTGGGCGAGCGCAGGATGAGGACGGTGTGTTTGGAAGAAGACTCAACTCAGCATGGCTGGCTGGAGGTGTCTGTGGGGAAAGGGAGGGTGGAGAGGTCTACCTGCCTTTGAAAAGCCCCCAGCCCCAGGAGGTATCCTGCAGGGCCTGCTCCGCAGGGTTCTCTGGAACAAGCAGGAGCCCCCCTCCCCCCACCTCACTTAACAACTAGGGGTACTCCTAGGTTAGGGAGGGGCAGGAGGCTGATCCTAAAGAGGATTCCATGCCAGGGAGGAGGAGCGTGTCTCATCCATTCACCACATCAATTTCCGTTAGTCCTCCTGCAACCCACCCGGAAGTCCTTGTCCTAGTGGTCCAGCTTTGCAGATGAGAAACAGGATCAGAGAAGCTAAGTGACTTGCCCAAGGTCACTCACCCCAGTAGCCACCAAGCAGGAGCCCTCTCCCTGGGCTCACGCATCCCAGAGCTCCAGCCCCCCTCACTCTGCAGCCTCTGGTCCCCAGGCCTGAAGGCAGGCAGGCTCTGCCTCCTGGGGGAACGGCCCTCTTGTTAGGGATGAGAATAATGGCCCTCCGAGAGGGCCCAGGGTCCAGCTGGGTGGCATCCTGCTGGCAATATTTTGCTCAGGGAGGAATCTCCCACTGAGCCCTCGCCTCGTCCTGTTCCCGGGGCTGCCCCATGAATTAAACATGCCCCCGTGGTTAACTCAGTAATGCTTTTATTAATAGTTAATTACTCAACGCGCACTGGGGAAATGAGGCTCACTCAGGCCTCGTAAATTAAGGCAGTGATCTCGGGAAGGAAGGGGGGAGGGGGAGTTCAGTGCCGGCCCCTTCCCTTGCTGCCCCTCTGGGTATGCCATTTAGTGGCGCTAAATGACGTGCTGGGGTGGGGCTGAGGGGCAGGAGTCACCCAGGGGCCGGGAAGTGGAGGGAGAGCATCTGGTGGGCTTCCTAGGAGAGCACGCCCGAGGAGAGGTGGCCACAGTGTCAGCTAGGAAATGTTATTCTGCTCCTTGGTGGTCTGTCATCAGCCTGTGTTCCCTGTCACTGCCAGGGACTCAGTGCAGCCTCCAGGGATTCTCAAGACAGGGCAAGGTCACCTGTCTCAGGTGAGGGACTTCTCCACTCGGCAGGGCGCCCCCTCCCCTTGCGCACACCCCCCCTGCGAGGCCACCTTCCCCTCCCGATGCGGCACTCGCTGCAGGCTGGGTGAGGGCTCATTCTAACCTGGCTGGGGTTGGCTAAATTTAACTTTCACCCATGTTTTGTTTTGTTTCCTGGGAGACAGAGCCCTTCCATTTATCTTCAGGGAGAAGCAAGCCACGGCCCGCTCTGAACCTACTACGCGCCAGGGCCTGTCGGTCCTCACGGTCCGCGCTCATTAGCTTTAACTTCCAGCATCTGCCTCCACCGCCACGCGGCTCCGTTTTCACAACTGACAATGGAGATGGTGACACCTGTCTGAGGTTGTGCTGGCAATTCTGTAACACGGAGTAAAACCAGCCCCCTCCGCGGCTGCGGTTACCTTCTTCCCTACCGAGCTCCTGGCGGAGTGTTGCCCCACTTCACAGGTCAGCAAAATGAGGCTTCACGTGCATCCTCTGACTTGCCCAAGGACACGCGACCCAGGACTTTGTGTTGCCAAAGCCCATCCTCCTCCTTCCGTGGAGGTGATGTGGAAAGTTGGTCCCCAATCTGGGAGCGCGCCATCAGCCAAGCCTCCGGAGCCAGGAAAGACCCGCTCATCTGTCCCCAGGTCACAGGGCCTCCCCAGGCAATGTGGGAGGACACTCAGAGAGCCCAGCTCTGAAGCTGGGAGGGACTGGGTTCAAATCCTGCCCAACTATGACTCGTCTCCATGGAGCCTCAGTTTCCCTGTCTGGAGAAATGGGCTCATGGTGACACCTACGTCCTTGGATACTCAAGGATTTCCTTTGGGAAGCACTGGCATCCAGCAGTCTTCTTTCAGAGCTCTCTGTACCTTATTATTATTTTTTTTTCCTTTTGGTATGTCTTTTGGGGGTAACAAGAAGCCTCCCTGGCCAGGTTGTTGGAGGCCCACAGACACAACAGCACCCATTTGCCTTGGGAGCAGAAAATGCCAAACAGGTGAGCTGCTGGTGTTCTCGGTCAAGGCCCCTTCTGGGGGCTGCACAGTCCCCATCTGCACGAGGCCACCCCTGGCTCTCCTAGGTCAGTGACGGAGAGGGCTGGGACATGTCGTCACCGCACGCTCTTCCCAGCCACCAGACGCTTGGCAGGCAGGGATCAGCGTTGGTCTGTGACCCCCAAACTGCCAAAGTGGCGCATGGGCGAGGAGTCTGGGCTGGGAGCTGGCGGCCGCCCCAGCTAGGGAGCACAGGCACAGAGCAGTGCAGCTCGGGGTTCATATGTAATATGCAGCGTCAGATTTAAATGTCACCGCTGCAGGCGGCTGACCCGGGCTCCCACACAATGGGCCGCGAGGGGCGCCCCCCCGCCGCCTCTTCATCTTCCTGGCGGGAGCTGACCAAGGGAGGGAGATTTGGTTTCTTAAAAAACTAAATAGTTGTTGAGCACTCTGCCGTTGCCTGGCAACAGCGAGGGGGAGAGAGAAGCATCTTATTGTTTAAAGTTATTCCTGCTCGGTTTCAAAGGTCTGCTCTGAAAAGACCGCAGCCTCCAGCCTCCGCTGCTCCTCTGTGCCGCCCGCCCGGCCCCCGCAGCCCCTGCCCGCCTCGCCCATCCCACCTGGCAGCCCCGGCTGTGGAAGGGTCGTGGGCTGTGGCTGCGCTGGCGGTGGCAGCCTCCCGCCCCTGAGCCCTGGGGTTCGCCCACGGAGTAAACACACAGGCAACCTGCAAGGCCTCTGGACACCAGCACGGTGACTTTAGGAGCAGCCCCACACACGGGCCTGAACTTGGAGGATGGGGGCCTTGACCCAGTGGTGGACATCTTGGTTTCCAAGCCCAGCCAGGGGCAAGAGGAAGGTGGCTGTGTCGGGTCATTACTCAGGGACAGTGGTTTAGTGCAGCCACCAGGATCACTGGAGGCCATGTTAAGCAGCCTGGCATCTGTGCCCCTCTGTCCCTCCCATGACGTGATATCGAATTGTTTACTCATCTCTCTTCCCCACGAGACCGTCAGCTCCCTGACAGCGGGGCTGGGTCTACTCATCTCTGTGTGTTCTTATAAACTGCCTCAAATCCTTTCAGGAGCAAGGCAAATTCTGAAAATCCAAATAAGACATACATATATTTTTAATTAAAAAATATTTAGATAGTGAATACATACACATTTTACAGGATTCGAAATGTTCCAAGGAAATAAACATCCGTGTCTCCTGGTACCCAGTGTCCCTGCACAGGGACAGTCACGGTTCCCACCTTCTGGAGTATCCTTCCAGGAATATTGTCACATAGACACAAATGAGCATCGAATAAGATCTATTATTCATGTCTCCAGCCTCAGTGTGTAGCTTAGGGCCCAGCACGGAGGAACAGAGAGATGGTGAGAGATGATGGATGGATGGTTGGGTGGGTAGATGGATGGTTGGGTGGATGGATAGGTGGAGAGAAGGAGGGAGGCAAAGATGGATGGATGACGGGTGGATGGATGGAGGGAGGGATTCTTGAGTGGAGAAACAGGTGGATGGATGACGGGTGGGTGGGTGGGTAGACTGTTGCAGTTCTTGAGTGACCAGATCTCTTTTCTCACACACGTTTGAGTTCCCCAGTAAGAAGATCTTGAGAAAAAAGATGACAGGCCAGCGTTGCACGTGTCGAATCTGAGGGGTCTGTTATACAGATGGAGCTGTCTAATAAGCAGTTGGGTTTGTGGTTGCATCGGGTAGGAATTTTATTCTACTGGAAATAACATGACACAACTACAATGCCTTGAGCCCACCACGGTTGGTTTATTTTCTCAGGATGGGAAGTCCAGATGGAGGTTCCGCTCTCAAGGAGCTGAGGTTCCCTTGACCTTTCTCTCATGGTTCCAAACACGTTCTTGGAGGAAAGGGGCTTCTACCATCAGCAAGAGGAAGAAGAGGGGCAAAAGAATGAGTCAGCATCCTATAAAAAGCCCACTCCTGGAAGCCCCACCCAGTGACTTTAATTAGATCTCCATGGCAACCCCTAACTGCAAAGAAGGCTGGGACGCCTGGCCTCTCAGCTGGGCACCTTGCTCCCTGAGATAGTGTTGGGAGCAAAGGAGACATGGAGAGACAGGGCAAAGAGTGGGAGGAGAGAGCCGGCCAGAGGGCAGAAACCTGAGAGCCCATCCCAGGGAGGGGCAGGAACCAAAGCCCAGGTGGGACTGTCCCTGGCATTCCGTTCAGCAAAGTCCCAATGACTTCAGCCTCAGAACACTGCATCCTAGCTGGACGCAGTGGCGAATGCCTATAATCCCATGGCTCCAGCTACTGTGGAGGCTGAGGCAGGAGGATCGTGAGTTCGAGGCCAGTCTAGGCAACTAAGTGAGACCTTGTCCCAAAACAAAAACAAAACCAGCATCCTAAATGGGAAGGGGGCAGCTTGCCTGGCTCCAGGCCACCATCATTTTTCCACCAGATGACCACGGCCACCATGTTCCTGACATCCCTGCTTCCCACTTACCTGTCACTTGAAGCCCAACATCCAAAGTGATCCTTCCTAGCTGGGCACGGTGGTGCACGCCTGTAATCCCAGCACTTGGGAGGCTGAGGCAGGAGGATGGCGAGTTCAAAGCCAGCCTCAGCAATGGCGAGGCATTAGCAGCTCAGTGAGACCCTGTCTCTAATAAAATACAAAAAAGGGCTGGGGATGTGGCCCAGGGGTCGAGTGCCCCTCTGAGTTCAATCCCTGGTACCAAAAACAGACAAACAAACAAACAAACAACAACAAAAAAAAGAAAACCAAAGTGATCCTTCCTGTAGATACACGAGAATGTTTGGCCCCTTGGAATACAGGCCTTCCGTCACGTGATCCCTGTTCCTCTCCGTCCTCTTCCCTACAGTCACTTTTCCCTAGTCACACTGGCCTCCTTTGCTCCTTCCCACCCAAAGGCCCCAGCCCCGCAGTGTCCCCCACGCCCCCCACCCACCACCTTGAACTTGACCTGGAATCCTCACATTCTGGAGGCCCCTTAGCCTCCTTCAGGCTGCTGATGAAACACCACCCAGAGGCTTGCTGGCCACTCTGCTGCCACCGCCCTTCCCACCCCTCCCATGAGGCCTCAGGTCCCTTGACGCTTGGCGAAGCTTATGGTCCCTTCCTCAGAATAATGCTTGTCAATGCACGGAAGAAAATACACAGATGTACTAAGGCAGACAATTATATCCAAATACAGTTTCCAAAATATTTACAAAACAAATGTGATACGACACTATACGTGCCTCTTTATTAATGCATTAAATAACGAGATCTAGCGGCGGCTCCATTAGCTCCCACGACTCCGAAGCAGCAATGACCGTGGATGATGTTTTGATAATTCTGCAGCAGCTCTCATGTGATAGGAAGTGTCTGATTTCTGCTGGTGACAAAGTCACAGGCACTATTAAGACTAGCATGATGTGTCACCAACATTCATAATTAAAGAGAAATACTGCATTTCAGTTAAGGGTTAGTGAAATAAATGTTTTACTGACACCCTGAATTCTACCTGCACAGCCCTTGGCTGGGTAGGGGACAGGGACATGGCTTCCCCCCACCCCATCTTTTAAGTCCTTTTCTTGGCCTGGCAGCACGAGGGTGCCGGCTTCCTCCCAGAGCCTCCCAGGACCGCAGAGGTGTCACCTGTTGTGTTCTCTGCTGTCTCTTCAGTGCCTGGGACGCTGCCGGGCACGCAGGTGGCGAGCAAAGGTTTTCCTAGTAGATGTCGCTGCGAAGGCAGGGGCTGGAGCCACGTGAGGGAGAACTAGGGTGCCACTCTCAAGAGTGTGCCTGGGACTGCTGGGGTGGAGTCCCCCTGGAGGCAGAGGCCCGTCTGAGGGAGGTCCCTGTCCTCCCGGCAGCCGGGCTGACGGATGGGATGACTTGGAGGTGTGACCCGACTCCAGAGGCAGGCCTCTGGGGGAAGCACAGCCGAGTCCCAGCAGCCATCGTGGGTGTCACCAGGCACGTCCCCGGTGACACCCCAGCTCCTCCTCTGGCTTCCCTGGATGCTAAGCAGGGACCTTGGAGAGCCCAGGCCGAGGGCTGTCGCCATTCTTCATTCTAGCAGTAACAGTATGCGGGTAGCGAGGCCAGGGCCCAGGGCACGGTGGGGAAGGAGAGGCCCCAAACTCAGGACTCCCTGGGGGCGTCTCAGAGGCAGCTACTGCAGAGGGACCCCGTGTGTTGGAGCAGGAGCCCGGGGAGCTGAGCCACCCCTCCCAGCCTGGGCTTGGCAACTTGGGGATGTGGGTCTTTTACACCCCCGAGAACAGGGAAATGAGCCAGTTCCTGGAACCAGACCAACCCGGGTGGAGTCCCAGCTCTGCCACCTGTTTCTTAATTGCATGGGGTTGAGTAGGTCACGCACCGGCTCCAAGCCTCAGTCGCAATCTCTGAAATGAGGGGGTTCTTTCTATATTACAGGTTTGGGGTGAGGATTTGACGGGAGAAATAATGACTCCAAAGCAGCCAGCTCAATGCCAGGTGCACGGCGACCACTGGGCCAGCAGCTGCCCTGGTCACTGGCAGCGTGCAGCCCACAGCCCCTGGCGGCTGTCCCTCCACCATCCACCTTACCGCCCTGCTGGGGAAGGGCAGTGGAGAATAAGGTGGTGCCGTGGCCGGATGCATTGAGGAAAAGCGACACCATCTCTGGGCTTCTCTGAGACTCTTGTGCACAGGACGGCGCTTTGAAAAGTCCTGCAGAAAAGAAGCCTTTGAACTCAGTGGTCCCCAGCTTACTTGGCCACACCCACTGACTTTGGGACACACGGGGGCGGGGGCGGGGGGTGGACGGAAGATCACAGCCTGGGGGCAAGTGACTTGAGTCCCAGGCCCAGCCTCAGGCGGTCAGCACATGATCCACCGCAGCCACATACGTAACCTGGAGGAGGGAAAGTGACATGCCCAAGGTCACTCAGCATCAGACCCAGAACCCGGGTCCCCACCCAGCAGCTAACACCAACGTGTCTTCAGGGCACACGCTTTTCTTCCTCCCTGCCAACCTGCTAGGTGGGCGTCACCTCTGCAGCTGCTAGTCCATACTGTGCCTTTGCGTCAATTACAAGAGAGTGTCACCTTCTTCAGGGCCAACAACATTCCGTGTTGGGGCACCTGGATTGGTGCAGTACGGTTTGGGCTGAATTTCAGCACCCACCTACCCTCTTGGCAAATACTATTATGCAGGATGCAACCTATCCAACCGTACGCGGCGACCCTTAGTCACTCCTTTCTCCTCCGTGCTTCTTGCTCCTTGCAGTCTCTGCCCCTGCATGTTAGGGGCACTTTGCCTTCAGGGTGCCGGGTTGAGGTGGTTATGGGGACAGCTCAGTTGTTAGGCTGCACTTCCCAGGCCCCAAAGCTGCAGCGGCCAAAGGTGCTGACTCAGCAAACTTTAATTTATCTCACAGGCCAGGGGTGCGTGTGAAGCAATTAGTGAAATAATGGTTATGTCGCACTAAAAATTATTTATAGAGTCACCGTGCACACAGCTGTGATTAAATTAGACAACCAGGGGGACTTTTAACTGCCAGCAGCACCAGCATCCCAGGCCCGGGCTCCAGCTGGCTGGGGATGGGGTGCGGTGGCTTTTCTTGTCCGCTGACCCCCAGCCAGGAGCTGGGCCAGCCCTGACCCAGGCGGGGCGGGGAGGGCCTGCGTGGGCAGGGGTGCAGTGAGGGACCTGAGCAGCCAAGGCCATTGGGCCCACAGTTGAGGCTTCGCAGCCCAACTTTCCACCACATAGTCTGTGGCCCCGTGAGTGAGAGAGGGGGTCCGCTGACGTAGAAAAGGTGGTCCAGGAGCTCCAGGGGTTTGGCATTGACCGCAACTGTGGCCCTGAGAGCCCCAGACCAGCAGAGTGTGGCACTGAGGGCCACAGTTCTCGCCTCGCTCTGGTCCCCAACAAGCAGGCTTGCGGGATCTTTGACCCTGCTCCAGGCCCTGGGTGGGCCCTGGGTCTGGACCTCAGAGTATCCCCCCAAGGGAACAGACATATACTGAGCATCTGTTGCAGACCGAGCACCGTTTTATATTTGTGTTTATTGTCTTATTGTGTTCATTTACATTCTTAGCTCCTTACAACATTCCTGCGAAACCTTACTGCTCTCCCGTTACAGATGGAGAATCTGAGGTTCAGGGACTGAACGATATTGTCCAGCGCCGCACAGCCCCGAGGCCGGGCAGGGTGGTTTTCTAAAGGCCGTCAGATTCTGGTGAAGGAGCGCTGTGGTATTTGGGTGCTTCCTGTGAGGCTACACAATGGAAACAGGGTTTCCTCTGCCCTGGCCCAGACACTTGGGCGTAGAGGGGAAATTGAGTCACGGGGTGGTCTAATCCCCAAGCCAACCCCCCTGGGAGAGAGGTTTGTTCTTGTCAGCAAGACCTGAGCTGAGGGGTCAGGGGGTGTGAACTCAGCTGCGCCGAGGTCCACGAATGTCATACAGGGACCTAGATGACTGCTGTGGCCTCTGAAGCCACTCGCAGACTCTGGCTTAGACCCCAGGTCTTGCCAGGACGCAGCCTCAGTTGCAGCCGCCCCATCTGGAAGCAAGGCCGGAGCCGCCTGTGACTCCAGGACCTCCCGGAGCCTCGCTGCAGTGCTGGGCGGTGCAGGGGAGGCCCTGGAGCTCCGTGGACTTGGCATTGACGGCAGGTGGACAGACTGCAGTCAGGAGGCACTGGGGGGTGGCAGCACCCAGCCTGGCTCAGCCCCAACCCCCGCCTCCCCCAGACTGAAGGTGTTTCCAGATCGCTCCACAGGAGTTCCTGCCTCAGTCATCCTTCATGCTGGGGCCCTTCCTGGCCTTCCCTCCAATCACGCCCCTGCTTGGCTCAGAGAAACCGGGTGCCCAGCAGGCCAGGGCCCGGGGGGCTGGAGGCTCAAGGACTCCTCTCCAGCTGCAGCCGCCTCCTCCTCCTCCCAGAGCCTCCCCACTAGCGGGCTCTGGTGACCACAGCAGCCCTCCTCCAATCACAGCTCTGCCAGCGGGCTCTCCAGGCGCTCCCACCCAGGGACACGTGCTCAGGGACCCCTAGCACCACCCAGGAACCCACAGGAGAGGGCAGAGAATCAGGAGGAGCTGGGCCACCCTGGTGCCTCGTCTTTGGCAGGCGACCCCCCCCCCCCAGTAACCTCTGACCCCACGGGATGTGCCCTCCCACCCACAGCCCCCTGCCACCGCCCAGTGTGGCCTCCCCTCCCATCAGAGCCAGCCTCCGGTTCTCGGGTGCACACAGACCTAGGCGCCTGTCTGGATCTGTTGGGGACCCGGCTGCTGCCTGGGGCCACTTAGCATGCAGCGCTGGTTGTGCGGCTGCAGCAACCAAATGAGATTAGCTCGCCTGCAAAAGCAAGTCCCCACTCGCCACCACCCACAGCCCCGCCAGCTACCAGCTGTTCTGAGCCTCCCACAGCCAGGGAGGCCTAGCCCTGGCCCCTGCCCCTCGCCCCATCCGAACCAGGGCCACTGGGGGCAGGTGGAAAGAGGACCAGGGTCCTGCCTGGCCTCGCAGCCCCGCCATCTGTCCCCAGCAGACCTCCTGGAGTCAGCGACAGGGAGCGGGCGATGCCAGGGAGACAGCCCAGGTTAAGGACGGTCTCTTGTTTTGTGTCCCCCGCCAATGCTCCTCCTGGGGGAGCAAAGAAACGAAGGGCCACCCGGCTTCTTCCACGGTGCCACCTCTCCTCTCGTGGCCTCCTGGGGACTCGCAGGGGGGCTTGAACTCCCGCTTCAACTCCTGCCCCCATGGGCCCCTGGGGATCAGGCAAGAAGGGCACACCCGGCCCCAGCACCCTGCCCCTCTCCTGCCAGTGTGGGTCCCCCAGCAGGAAGAAGGGTCCAGCCAGCCCCCTGGCCCCAGCCCAGCTGGGGGACCTTCCAGAGGCCCGTGAAGGAGACCAGCAGGAAGAAGTTGACCCACCCGCTCCTGGGAGAGGCGCACGGCCCCTTTGAAGCCAGGGCCCTGGGGGGGGGGGGTCTTATAAGGGTTCCTGGGTTGCAAAGGACAGCTGTGTCCCTGACGGAAGCCCCCGCCCCCCGAGGCTCCGGCCCAGCAGCTCTGTATCTGCCTCGTCCCCATCTTGCCTGGCTCCGTGTCTCACAGGCCACCTGTCCAGCTAGTAGCCGATGCTCCAGAGGTCAGCCTGGTCTTGAGCTACCCGAGGCCTGGGCCCTGGCTGGATGCCCGGGGGCTGCTGTCCCTAAGGTCTGAGCTCAGCACCTGCTGGCTGAGGAGGCCCCTCCCTGCCATCCTCGGGCTGCTCAGGGTGAGCCTGCCGGGTGGGCAGGCCCGGGGAGAGGGAGGGCTCCTCCTAGCTCCTCCAGGCCTGGGAGAGAAAGCTGCTGTGAAGACCTCTTCAGCCCTCGCCAACCCCTGCCGCCTCCCTGCCTGGCTCCCTTCCCCCTCTTGCCCAATCCCGGCCCCCGCGGCTCCTGCTCGCACACTTGGACTTCACTCATCAACCCTGCACACGTCAACTTGCCCTTTTTTTTTTTTTTTTTTTTTTTTGGCACCAGGGATTGAATTCAGGGGCACTCGACCACTGGGCCTCATCCTCAGCCCTTTTTTGTATTTTATTAGAGACAGGGTCTCACTGAGTTGCTAAGTGCCTCGCCATTGCTGAGGATGGCTTTGAGATCCTCCTGCCTCAGCCTCCCAAGTGCCGGGATTACAGGCATGCCTCACCGCGCCCGGCAACTTGCCCTTTCTTTGTGTGCTTGCACTTAGCTTTAGGTGAGCCGCAGAACCGCTTCAGGAAACCTCACTTTACCCATCTGCAAAATGGAGGGATCCCTACGTATCTCGAGGGCTGGTGTGTGGTTCAAATTAGACGCCGACTGTGAGCACGCGTGTACTCAGAGCCAGGGATTGCTCGACTTCAGTGGTGGAATCCCCTTCCCTGGAGCTGGCCGTCCTCTCCCCCTTGGTCCGCAGCCTTTGTCCCTGCTGCTCCTGCTCCTGGCGTGGTGCCCTTGGAGTGGACCCGCCCCTGTGCTGGTGCACACAGGCAGAGCAAGGAGGCGCCGGGAGTGTGTGGGGACGTGGATTAGCAGCCGTCACTGGGAAATGGCTTTCTTATCACGACACAGCCCGAATTGCCAAGACTGACTCTGGAAATTGAATTGCCTCTGCGTCCCCGCCACCCTTCCCTCTGCTCCTGGTCCCCTCCCTGGCCCAGTCCTGGCTCTGAAAACCCTGTAGGGCGAGACCAGGAGACAGAGAGGCAGGAAGAAGCTGGTCGCGAGGGAACCTGGGACTTCAGAGACCGTGCAGAGGTGGGGGCCAGGAGGCAGGGGCGGCCATTCGCCGCGAGCCCAGAGACAGGCGGGGATGGGGGTGCGGGGCCGGGGGTCCAGCTGAGGCAGGCTGCTGTCCCTGCCTGTCCCCCACGGGCCCCGCGCCCATCAAGCTGGAGTTTGGGCCCGACAGGTTCTGCCCTCTCCTCCCTGCTGGCCCCTCTCCAGCCCCCACCTTGGCGCCTCGGCAGGGCAGGGGGACAAGCCCTGATGGCCAGGGCAGGACCCTGGGCCAGAGCCCACGGGTGCTTGGAAGCCCCCGCAGTGAGTTCCTGGCAGAGTCAGGCTGCAGGTGGTGGGAATGGGCCGCGGGGGCCGGGCGGCCGGCTGTGCGAGCAGGCAAGCTCAGGGGGGACGCCCTGGCCACCTGCCTCCAGCTCTCCAAACAGGCCACCAGGGCCTCCCGGGGCAGGGGTAGGGGGAGGACTCAGTCCAGAAACTCCGCAGGAGCTGCAGCCTCTGTGCAGGGGCCAGGCCTCCACAGCACAGCGGGCCAGGGGCCCTCAGGCCCAGGGCACCTGAGGAGCCACTATTGTCATCATCCTGGCTCACCTTCTCAACCAGCAGCCAGCCCGGGTCTAGGAGCCTCATTAGCCAGGGCCTGACTGGCAGCCAGACTGTGCCCAGCAAGAGGACCCAGGAGAACCCTGTCCCCAGGATCACACGGTCCTTTCTCTGCTCAGCCCCAAACACACCGACGCCCTCTTTGGGATCATTCCAAATGCACTACTGAATCTCAAGTTCACGAGTTATCAGCTCCCGAGACCCCTTCATCCAAGCCCCATTTCACAGGTGGGGAAACTGAGGCCCTGAGAGGGAATGGACTCGTCCAAAGTCACACGACCAGGGAATTCCTCTTCGCCCCAGCCAGTCCTTCCCTTCCAGAGGACTCCCCGTAGAGATCCCACTGGCCTCAAGACTGACCAGACTTCCACGTTCTCCTGGCCTCCCTGCCCACCTGGGCCTCCCAGACCTGGCCAATTGCAGGGCCCCAAAGTTAATAAATCAAGGTGACTTTGGGGGACAAGAATCGGCCTCTTTCTCCCTTGTCCCTCCATTTGCATAATCCTGGCTGGCAATATGATAATGATGTTTGTTAAAGACAGAGCACAATAAATTAATACCGTTAAGTTGTTGCTGCAAAATGCAAAGCAGGTAATTTAGTGCCAGCGAGGAACGGAGCCTTTAAACTGTAATGGATTAACTTTCCCAGCAGCAAATGTGTCCCCCGAGGGAGGGAGCAGGGGAGGCTCCGGTGGCGCTGGGTTGATGCCAGGCGGGCCTGTGGCTTCACAGGGTCGGGGCCCTGGGTGTCCCGGCCCCCGGCTGAGCCTCCACGGGTGTCAGCCCTTCCCTGTTGTGCAGAGGGGCACTGAGCCTGCGCAGGAGCGCGGGCCCATAGGGCCGCGGAGGCCTGGTGGCCCTCGAGGACGACGCTGGAGGTGCCCCCTTCTCATACCCTCTTTGGGCCCCTCAGAAGGAGCCCCTGCTGCAGACCCTGGGGTGACGAGGGAGGGACCCCCCAAGGCCCTGGGGAGGCTTGGCCCCAGAGTCGGCCCTGGCCCAGACCCCGGCTCCTCTTGGGGTCCACCAAGGTGGGAGGGAAGGATCTGGGCTCGGAGGAGACCGGGGAGGGGAGGGGAGAGGGAGGAAGGGTGGGCCAGGAATGAGGTAAGACCTGGCAGGGCCGCCCTGCTCCCCCACCCTCGGGAGGGAGGGGTGTTCCCCTGGGGGAGGGGGAACAGGGCGAGGCAGGGGGAGGGAGGTGGCCGGAGAGGCCCCAGGAGCCGGCACAGCAGCCAGGCCTCCCAGGGCAGCGAGCATCAGGGCTGAGACGGCTCCTTGGTCCCGGGGAGAATTGCGCAGCCTCGCGGCTCAGGGCTGGCTGGCGGGCGGGTCCCGGGGACCCCAGCAGAATTCTAATTTCCCATTTATCTCTGCAGCTTCTCCTGCGATATTAAAGGGGCGACAATCTGCAGCCGGCTCCCAGGCTAATTGGATTTGGGCCTCCTCTCACTCCTGGGCGCGGGAGGGGCAGCTGTGAGGGGGGAGGGGACGCTTGCGGACCTGGGCAGGGGCTGGGCTCCGCGTGGGTGGCTGTGGTCCCTTTGACAAGACCCTCGGATGCCAGTCCTGACTGCCATGTGGCCTTGGGCAAGCCTGTGCCCTCTCATTCCCTGTCTGGGGGTGACAATGACGATAATAACAATACCAGCCCCTCCCTGCCTTCCCCAGCGACCAAGAGCCGAGGAGGGCACAGCCTCACTCCCCGCTCCTCTGACACTCACGGGGCCCAGAGCAGGGGTTTTATTCTGCCCATTGTACAGGTGGGTAGCCTGAGGCCGGGGGAATAAGAAGCTGCTCAAGGTCTAGGCAGTACCCACACAGAAACTTCCTGGCTTGTAACATGCCTGGAGTTTTAAGAGCCCAGTGACACCCAGACAGCCCTGAGGTGGGGATGGCTGTCTGTGCCCATTTCAAAGACGGGAAAGCAGAAGCCTGGTCTGGAGCTATTTCAGCTTTAGGAGTCTGTCGCTCCCACTGAGGCTTCCCTTCCCCCCACCCCAAGGTCCAGGCATTTCCAGGGTGAAGCTGGGTGTTCAGATTGTACATTTGGTGCTGGTCACTGAGGTGGGGCAGGGGACCTTGCTCCCAACACCTGTCTTTTCTCCATCAATCAGCCTCCTTCCTTCCCTGAGCTGAGGTCTCCATCCCAGCATCCTCCAGGCCTGCAGGGCCCTGTGATCCACACTGCTGAGCTGGAAGGTGGGCCTCACCTCATCAGCATGAGTCCATCCCCAGGTGAACCCCAGATATGGGTAGCACACCTGTGCAGGCCCAGAGAGGGAGGGGCCCAGTTCCACTGGAGCCTGTTCCCAGCACCCAGGAACCAGGCCCTTTATATCTGTCACTTCATGTCATCTGAACGACAGAGCTGGGGCAGCTCTCATGCCCCTTTTACAGGTGAAGAGACTGAGGCTCTTGAAGGACTCAGGCAAGTCCCATGTGGAGGCCCTGAGCAGAGATTCAAACCAGCCCGTCTGTGTAGAACCCGAGCTCCCAGCAGCTCTCTACTGTGCAAGAGAGAGCTGAGACTCAAAAGTTGCAGCAGCAGGAAGGTTCTAGAACCAGGGCCAAGAAGGAAAAGAGCCCTGACTGGGGTCCAGCAGATGTGCCTTTAAATCCGCACTGCCCAAACTCACGGTGTGACCCTGGCCAGTTACTCTGCTTCTCTAAGTTCAAGGGCAAAATAGAGATAGCAACAGTGCCCATCTTCTGGGGCTAGTGTGTCACAGGAACTATAAATAAGTCACTTGTCACAGTGCCTGGCGCGTACTAGGTGCTCCGTCAATGCTAGCCACCATTTCTGGGGACAGGTTCACACTGGACTCCCAAGACGGCTGAGCAGCAGGTGGGGAGGGCTCCGCTCTGCTCCGGCGACTCCGAGGTTGTCAGAGCGACAAGCACCCAGGAAAGCACCCTCAGCTTTCAGATGGGGAAACTGAGGCCCGGGGTGGGAGCAGGCGAGGGGCAGGGCCTGGACGCCGCCCGAGTGACCCGCAGCCTCGCGGCTCCCGCTGTGGTGACTGCTCTCCTTCCAGTCTCCTTTTGCCGCGGGTGTCCGCATCTGTCTGTCCGGGCGTCCCTCCCCGGCAAGGCCAGCTGCATGGCTGACCCCGCGGCCTGTGCAGTCCAGCGCTGGCAGGAACCAGCCGGGATAAATGCAAAGAGACCCCCTCCGGAGGCGGCTCCTGCCGGGCCCCCTGTCCAAACGCTAATTTTGCCAGGGCCTTGATAAATCTTCCTGTCGTCTCCGTCCGCTCGAGACATAGATTTCATCTTATTGAGAGGTGACACTTCTGCCCTTGGGTGCCCGCTGTCAGTTTCAGGCAGAGAGCAACAAAGACCCAGGCCCCACTCCCCCCGCCCCCCGCCACCAACCCGTCCCTCAAACTGCTGGGGCCAGCGCACTTGACATTGCTTTCCTGGGACCTTCGGAGGCAGGGCCTCGTCCCTGGTCTCTGGCTGAGCCCTGCGGGGCCACCACTTGGCTTCCTTCCAGCTGCCAGGCCTGCGCCGGGCCTGAGGCTTTCTCAGCCTCTTTGCTACCCAGGTGGCCCCCGAAAGAGGCAGGGAACCAGCACCTGGCACCACCGCCCGCTCTCTCGCCCTGGGAGCGGGAGGGGCCAGAAGAACTCAGGCGTGAACCCGGCACCGCCTCCCGGCTTCAGTGGCCCTCGTGGTGACAGGCCAGAGAAGGTGGCTGGATCGGCAGCCTCCCCGCCACCCCGCGTCACTTCCTGGGCTTCACTCCCTGTGGAGACGCTTGCCCTTGGATCCCTTCCTCAGGGTCTTCCTCTGCAGGAACCCAAACTAAGACCCTTCCCAAACATTCTCAAGTGCATCCAGACACGATGCACTGTCAGCTATGGAGACACCTGTGTGGCAGGTGCCATGTGTTTCTTGCTCCTAGATCAACTTTTCATTCACCCTGAAAGTCAGCTCGGGGGCGGGGGCTGTCCCAGTTTTACGTAGGAGAAAAGAGATGCTCAGAGAGGTGAAGTGATCTGCCCAAGGTCACACAGCACACAAGAATCAACATCCAAACTCAGGCAGTCCCCTGTCTTGTCCCTCCCGTTGTACTGCTGGGAGGGGCAGGAAGTGGAGCCAGCACAACCTTCAGGTGTGGTCAGCAGGTCAGTTAGGCGACTTTCTCCTGAGGGCTTACTCTCAGGCAGCCTCTGAAGGTTGACACCACAATAAAAGCATGCAATTCCTGACAGCCAAAGGGTTGGGGACCTGATGTGGGAGACAGATTCTGGTGTGCACTGTAGCTCTTCCCTAGAAGGCCCTCCTGGGACCATGGGACACTCTTGCCAGGAGGTGGCTAACAGGTCTATTTCAATACATCATTACACAGATGGGACAACTGAGGCCCCCCCAAAGATAGGCAGCCTCCCAATCTGTGCTCCATGACCAAGGCTCTTGTGCCTGAACTCTGTGGAGTGTTACTGACCCTGCGCTCCCAGCCTCTGCCTTGGACTGAGCCAGAAATTCCCCAAGGGAGCCAGAGGACCCCTTAGGTGCATAAGCGACTCTCAAAACTCAAAAGTCTCAAAGTTAAAAAACAAAACAAAACAGGTTTTACTACATAAAATATCTAAGCTTCTCTAAAACCTGAGAAAAAATAAATGTACAGATTCAGAAAAAGATATTTGCACATAGCAGGTAAAAGGTTAATGGCCTTAATATGCAAAGAGCGTTTATCAATAAATAAGAGAAAGATAATTTTTTTAATGGACAAAAGGTATGGACAGAAGATGCTAGTCTAAGGAGCTGATGCCAGTACTTTGGATTTCTGAGGATCCTGAGGGTGGTAAAACTGTTATTACTTGTTAAATAAATGCTTATTCATTATTAAAAGATCCATTTATAGTGTGGGTCACACATTATGGCTCGTTAAACACTTTAAAGTGCTGGGAGTCCTCCCAGATGCATTATTTACAGTTACAACCGCAGAGAAAGGTGGCCAAATACCAGAGCCCCAGCCCTGCGATGAAACCCACTTCCTGTCCCGTCCCAAGAAAAGTGGCCTCAGAGCCAAGTTGCCTTTGCAGTCTGTGTGACCCACTGTGGAAGTGTGGCTTTGGAATCAGGATGCCTGGGCCCTGTCCTACCCCGCCCCCGACTGGCCATGTGACCTCTGCCCTCCTTCTGGACCTCAGGTTTGTCATCTGTAAAATGGGCAGGTGGGCAACAGGGCATGAAAGCGCACTCCAACACGGACAAGCTGACATTCTGGAGGAGGGGGTGAGAGAAGGTTTGGCGTCTCCTGTCACCACTGTCCCCACCTCTGCACCCAACACAGCTGCTGACCTAACTCCTATCCCGCGATTAAGGACCTGAAGTGACCTAAGATGAAGATCTCACTTTGCAGATGAAAGTCAGAGCCCAGAGAAAAGCAGGATTCCCAGAGCTCCCGATCCGTCAGGACTGGAGGCTCCGTCAGGACTGGAGGCTCATCAGGACTGGAGGCTCCGTCAGGACTGGAGGCTGCAGGAGAGGCAGAGGCCACAGGCAGCCCAGCGAGGTCTCCCCACCCTGCCAGTCTCCCTCACCTCTACTCTGAAGGCCACTTCTCACTCCCAAGGGGCATCTGGGCAACTGGCACCCCATTCTGCCCGATGCCTGCCATTGGAGACGCGTCCCTTCTGGAGGGCAAAGCATGACCCTTGTCAGGAGTCTTGGGGGAAAGGCACCTAGACAGCATCAACACCTACTGTACTCATCCTTTATTTGGGGTGCCTCCCCATCACTCCCGGTAGTGGTCTGTGTGTGCCCCGTGATGTCAGTGAGGACAGCAGGGCTTGGGCCCGATTCTACCAACTCACTGTGTGACTCCAGGCAAACCAAGTTACCTCTCTGTGCCCCTCAGTGGCCAGGGCTGGTGTGAGGAGACAGACAGTGATATTATAAAGTAAAGGCATCGGCTCGGGGCCCAGGACCTAGGGAGGGGCCGGTATGAAGTAGCTACTATAGTCGTCTGAAAAATGGGATTAATAACATCTACCTTAGGGTTCTTGGATGAGATAATGGCATAATGCATCTGAAGTACGGAGCACAATAGCAGGGGCTCATTTAGTGACCGCCGTGGGCCAAGACCAACGACGGCTAGGTGGCTCCACCAGCAAGGCATCC
The DNA here is from genome assembly GCA_025594165.1 of Tamias sibiricus. NCBI lineage: Eukaryota > Metazoa > Chordata > Mammalia > Rodentia > Sciuridae > Tamias > Tamias sibiricus. The sequence goes on from CM046659.1 coordinate 165,391,250, forward strand.
ATCCTGGGGCTCCAACTGCTCACCAGGGTCACCAGCCCCTCGTCAGCTCCCCCCACCCAGCCCAGGCCAGCCTGGGGGTGTCGTCCAAGCTGGGGAGGCAGGAGGGGGGGTGGGAGCCTGGAGCCCCGGAAGACGCGCATGATCGATACTAAGCCAATCTCCTCCACGATCCCCCCCGGCCTCCGGTATCCAATCGTAAAGAAAATCACTCAGCACACTGGGGAGATGTGAAAAATGCCGCAGATTACAGTTTGGGATGTTCCGAGTGAGAGTAAGTGAGTCCGGAATTGTTTGCTGCAGTAAATAATTCATCCACTTTAAATTTCGTTTTTTCTCACCGACTCCTTCCTCCCGCCCGCCGCGGCTGCGCCAGCTCCCTCCAGCTGCCCTCTCCAGGGCTCCCACCCCCAGCTCCGTCCAGGGCACCCCACGCCGACAAGGGGCTCATAATACAGAGTGTGGAGTCTGTTAGTGACGCTGATCGCCTTTCGCTGCTCGTTAGTAACGCTGCCAAGGAGCACGTCTGGTCAGCGAGGCCAACGACCACCCAGGCAGGACAGCCATCGGGAGCCTGGGGGGGCTGGGCGTGGGCCGTGGTGCCAGGGAGGGCCAACCTGCTGCACCGAGGACTGCCAGGCCAGGGACAGCTCCTCTAGCGGGGACCCTGTCCTCTGCCCAGCTACTCATAGGTGATGGCTTAAGGGGGAGGCTGGGACAGGCACAGGTAGGTGGAGGCCAGGGAAAGAGATGTGGCAGGTGGTGGCCTCCTCACTGCCACAGGCACTTCCTTCTTTGGTGCCGGGGATTGGACTCAGGGGCCCTCGACCACTGGGCCACATCCCCAGCCCTTTTTTGTATTTTATTAGAAACAGGGTATCACTGAGTTGCTAAGTGCCTTGCCACTGCTGAGGCTGGCTTTGAACTCGCGATCCTCCTGCCTCAGCCTCCCAAGTGCTGGGATTACAGGCGTGTGCCACCGCGCCCGGCTGACCACAGGAACTTCTAAACCTCCAGTGCAAAGCACGAATCAACCTCAACCTGAGACTCAGTGCTGAGACCCAAGCTCAGAAGAGGCTAATGGCAAGGACCTACCTGGGTTTTCATCCTGCACAGTAGAGGGACCTCCAGCAGGTGCCCAGTCCTCAAGCAGACCCTGAGCCAGACACTGCCCGGAACCCCAAAGCCTCACAGCTCCATGGAGGGAGCTGTATACAAACAGCCCACGTTTCTTGAGCACTTACTAAGTGCTGGGCACCAGGCTGAAAACTTTTGCATTTTACTCCCTTGGTGTCTCCAACAAAGCTAGGAGGCAGCCGCTTTTTTCTTTAGGATTTTTGTTTGTTGGTTTATTGTTCGCCTCTAAGTTTTGGGTAGGTACTTGTTTCACCCCCATTTTACCAATGAGACACCCAAGGCACAGAAAGATCAGGTGACTTGTCCAAGGTCACAACAAAGTGGAACCAGCACGTGAACTTGGACAACCTCGTCTGTTAATGAAGCCCACTTGTTTTGATCACATAAACCCCTCACAGGAAAGGAAGAAGGAGAATTTTAATGCAGCAGGAGCTCTGCTAAAATAGGGGTGTTTGGGGAGCCCCAAGGAGGCCCAGCAGTCAAGGGTGGTGAGGGCTTTTGGGAGGAGGTGAGAGCCCGGAGGGAGAGGGGCATTAGCCAGGGAGGCACAAGGGGAAGCAAGTGGAATCCCAGAAGAAGGGGGTCTGGAAGGGTGGGGGGACGGAGCCCCAGGAGGCCCTGCTGAGAGCCACCTGCTGTGAGCTGCAGGGGACGCGACTCTGGGACGCCCCCCCTGGCCTCCGGATGCAGGAGATGAGGGGTGGCGGGCCAGAGCCAGGCCAAGGGCTGCTGGGCTGAGAGGCCAATCCAGCAAGCGACGCGGAGGTTGAGCCAGCAGGACAGGGGCAGGGTCGGAAGCAGAGGGAGGAATCCCAGCAGGGAGCCGGCTGCCTGTCTCCCCTGGCACAGGGAGCTGTGGGTGGGGGTCCAGCCCGCCAAGTCTATCCCAGCCGGGGCTGCAGGGGGCCCAGCCGCCAGGAGCTGATAAGGCAAGAAATGCACAAGCCCCAAAGGCCCTGGCCAACTGCGCCCCTCTCCCCGGCGTTCACGGAATAAACTGCCTGTTCTCTGGTGGGAGGGAGACCCTAGGATGCCTTGAACTCTTCTTAGGCAGCCCTGAAGACTCAAATTATATAATCATCATTTTTCAGGGCAGCTTTCTGGGGTTCCCCCAGGCAGGATAAATTGTCCCTCCTCTGTGGTCCCAGGGTGACTTTATGTGCACATTATGTGACTTGGTGATATGGGTGGATGGAGGGAGGGGTTTTTCAGGCTTTCCGGCAGAGCCCGGGCGCTCCCAGAAGGGCGAGGTCCTGGGAACCCTTGGTGTGTGCGTGTTGTTGCAAATGAGCGCGATTTGTGTGGACCCACTTTTAAAACGTATGTCTCCCTTTCTAGACTGTGCGCCCTCTGAGGGTGGTCTCTGGTCTTATTTTGTCATCATACAGTGACTTTGGCTCTTTTTAGTGTGTGCAGCTCTCTCGATCTGAACACACGTCTAGATCCACGCGCGGCGTCTGACGCGCTTTCAACTCCCATAAACGGCAGCGCTGCGGACCCCCACCGGCTTCTCACTCTTTCATTGCAAGTTTCAAAGATGCACCCATGGCTGTCACCGTGCGCTGTGTCTTGCTCTAACAGCTCCCAGGACCTCCACAGCATGTGTCCCCCATGTCTTCTCCGCTCACTCTGCCAGAGAAGGCACCCCGTTTCTTCCGACTCCTGGCACAATGTTGGGACGAGAGTCCTCAGACTTGTCCTGGTGGGGATGCCAGGAATGTCACTGAGAATTCTTCTCAGGAGGAAGAATCTCCGGGTCATGGGGTCAGGGTATAAGTAATGACGTCTAGATCTCATGTCACTCACAAGGTTCCCCAGCCCAGCTTGGGGGTGACCCTTAACAGGTTCCGTAGATTGGGCCTGTACCGGCAGGGCTCACCAGGTGTTCCAACTTGACGGCTGACCACTCTGGCAGGCAAGTAGCTGCTCCCCTGTGTCTTGCTCTCCCAAGGCCTCAGCCACCCCCTTGACCCCAGCTTCTCGCTGGAACCCCTATCTCTTCCCAGGATCCCGCAATGAAAGGGTTACACATGGCCTGGCCGGGCCTTTGATGTCCACCGACAGCTGTTGCACATTCTGAGTATCATCCCCGTGCACAACCCTGTGCAGGGAAAGGAGTCAGACAGGGGCTCCCGAGCTGAGTTCAAGTCCCTCTCTAGTCCTTGAAAAGCTCCTCCCTGGCCTTTGGGAAACAGGCTCACCGCCCGGCCCAACCCCATCACAGCCACCTGCAGCTAGGAAGTGGTTCTCACCTGACAGATGGAAAGACCGAGGCCCAGAGAGTGGGGGTGACTTGCCCGCGATCACACAACGAGAGAGGAACAGAGCTGGGACCCAAGAGCACCCCTGCTTTGAGGGTCCCCACCGCCCCTGCAGTCCAATGCACCAGCCTCCATCTCAGGCACTTCCTGGGCGTGAATTCCGGAGAGAGGACTGAATTGCCTTGACTAGCTGGCACGAGGCTGCGTTTTGTAGACATTTAATTAAACACTCATTAATTTTGATTTTGCAGTTTTCTTTTTGTATTTTGAAGCCAATCTTTTTTTTTTTCCTTCTCTCTCTCTCTCTCTCTCTCTCTCTCTTTCACATCTTAAATTTTTCTGGGGGCCCTTGAAAGCTGCTTGAATACTGCATGGGGTCTTGGGCCCCACGGTGACTGTGCCCCCGTCTTTCTTTTGGCCTCATGGATGGGCCCTTTATATGTGCAGGGCTGTGGTGGATCTGGGGAGCAGGGGTCAGAGAGGCAGTCAGCTGAGGTCCTGCCCCCCGGGGCTCTAGGTCTGTGTCTGAGACTTGGCGTTCCCCAAGGGGAAGGGTCTCCAGTGCTGGGCTCTAGCAGGCCTCAGGAGTCAGTGCAGAGGTTCCCCAGGGCCAGCAGCTGGGGTGGGGGTGGGACGTTCTAGGGGGAAGCTGGAAGTTATTGGTCGTGTGTGTGTGTGTGTGTGTGTGTGTGTGTGTGTGTGTGTGTGTTTTAAAGGATGGGGGCTGGGGATGCCAGGATTCCAGGCTCATAACGTTGTCCAAATTAATAGTGTCAACGGATACCTACATCTATTGAGCGTCTACTGGATGCGAGGCCTGGTACTACCACCATCTTATTTAACCCATGACATTTGTGGGGTGCAGGCAGGGTGGATTTAGAAAATATCTGATGCTCCGCACAGCATGTGTGGGTCATTTGGAACATTCTGGACTATAAAACATTCCAACCATGCTGGAGCAGGTCCTTAAGGCCCCTGAGGAATCAGCCTTGAGTTTTTGCATGTGGGGAGGGAAGGTCCCTCTCTGTGGCACAGGGGTGGTCTAAGGGAAGAGCACTTGGTCCCTGGCTCTTTACCCGCCAGTGTGGAAATCTTGCAATATTTTAACAAGCCGGGCTGACTATCAGTTCAGTTACAGGTTCTGTTATAATCCTCTCCATTTTATATCAGACAGTTGTCACCTTTACCCGGAGGGTGCTTCCCGAAGTTAGACCTGGGTTGGGCCCAAACCATTCATCATTAGCTCCCTGTGTTTATCTACGCTGTCCCAGACCAGGGGCTCCCCTCCTGGCTGCTCCCCCTGCCAAAGGCCTTGCACAAGTCCTTCCCGCTGACTCTGCAGGTGCAGCTCAGGCAGAAGGAAGGGAAGGGTTAATTGGGCCACAGCCTAGGGCAGGCATGGCACCCCTCTCAGGCCTGGCAGCGGCTGGCACCTGCCTTAGCCTTTCATCTCCACAGGCTCCAGGTGAGCCGAGCCAGAGCCAGGCCCGCCAGGGCCCCAGCAGCGTGGCTTCCCTTTGATTCCCGTTGAGGCTGCCTGCTCTGAGCCCAGAATCAAAAGCAGGCAGCAGCCGCCAGTGCCCCAGGGCCCCTAGCATGGCAGCCTGGTGCTGCCCGCCGCACCTGCCTGACCTGAGCCTCTCCTGCCTGTGTCCCCTTCCTTGGGGGCAGACCAGAGCCAGAGAGGAGCTGAGGGAGAAGGGACAGGAGTGGGAGAGGCCAGGGTGTCCGGGACTCAGCCCCAGCACAGGTCTCGGGGAGGGGGAAGGGGGGGAGGCCCAAACCGAGCTCAAATCTGGCCTTTCCCTGGGGTGCTGGCAACCTCCTGGGGTTCAGGCCTCAAGGTGAGAGCTGCGGGGGGCCCCGTGAGGCAAAAGCAACGAATTTAAAAGGAATTAGTCAGGAGGAGGTGACAGGCCCATTCTGAAGCAAGATGAATGGATTTCAGTTGGCGAAAATGATTCTAATTTATAATCTGCTTCTTGCTGTCGCTCGCCAATTAATTCTCTATAGATACATAAATAGGCCGCGTGTTTGCTTTGCCTCAAACGTAATAAACATTACACTCTGTCCCCTTCTTTTGTGCCGGTTCCTGTCATGGCATTAGTCCCCACAGCTAATTCCTCACACCTGTCGTCGCCGCTCAGGGGAGCAGGCTGAGCGGAGGAAGAGCCGGGCTCCAGGAAACCGCTGGCACCCGGAGATAAATTACTGATCCGAGCGCTGCCGGCACCCGCAGCGCGGAGCAGGGCTCCCCACGCGGGAGGGGCGGAGGGAGGCACGGGGAGCCCCCTCCTCCCTTCCAGACTCCTATGTCACCAACTTTGGGACCAGCTTCCTAAGGAGAGAGGGAGGGAGACACGGTCAGTCATCTTCACTCTGATCATCGCTGGAAGTCACCGGGCACCAGACACCCGGGGCAGACCCTGCTGTGGCTTTCCACTGCTATTTCCTCTGCCCGAAGCCTCTCTCCCTGGAAGGCCGCCTCTTTTGTGTCTTTCTGCACAAACCCCCTTGGCTGTGAGAGATTTCCCTGACTTCCCTTCCTAAAACTGACACGCCCTCTTCAAGGCCCCTGGGCCCCTTTCCTTCTTTGACTACCTCCTTAGCACAACGCCATTGACGCACTAGGTACTTTGCTAATTCATCTTGTTCACCGTCTTCCCCCAGCTGCCGTATTTCCTTGGTGTCTAAGAAAGGAAGATGCTCAAAGCACAGTTGTGGAATGAATGAAAGAGGTAGGGGCGGCATCTGAGGGGTGGAAGATAGGGCCCACAGATTGGAATGACATCTCACTCCAGCTTGTCATTTCACCTGCCCCCTGAGGGGGAGGCTAAAGAGAGGCAGGAATAGGGGTGGGTGGTGACTTGCCCAGGTTGACACAGTGAATTAGTGGCAAAGCCGGGTTTAGACCCCAGTCCTGGGGTCTTCTCTAAGGTAGCTCAGGCCAGAAATATGAAGCCCACAATGATTTTTCCCAGGGCAGGGGTATTGAGGAAACTGAAATTCAGGGAGAGGTGTGAGTGGCCCAAGGTCACACAATCATTTATTCAGTGAAATAATTGAGTAACTACTATGTGCCGGATGGGGCTCTAGGTGATGAGGAGATAGCAGTGAGCAGGACAGAAAAGATCTCTGCCCCTGCTGCATTCATTCTAGAGGTAGAAATGGGCATTGGATGAGTTGAGAAATCAATGTAAATGTCAGGGAGTGGGAAGAGCTCAAAGGGTAAACAGCCAGGTGAAAAGACAGAGGGGGATGGGCGAGGTGGTAACGTTCAAACTGCAGCGGCCAGGGAAGTCTCTGTGCCAAGGCTTCCGCTAGGCAGGGGCCCCACAGAAGAGAAGGAATCAGCCTGTGAGCGTGGAGCAGGGCCAGGGTTCCCAGCCTGGAGCTCTGCCTGCCCCGCGTGAACTGCGTTGCACTAAAAATGAGCATTTGACAGCGAGGACCAGTAGGCGGTGAAGCAAGGGGCAGCCAGCCCTGCGAGGCAGCGGGTGAGTTGGTGCCTGAACCCTGAGCCGGAGAGCCCTGGGGTGGGGGGCGCTGCAGAGGAGGGAGAAGGCCGCGAAGCTGAGCTCTGGGGGAGGGCAGAGGCGGGCCCTGATTGGTATTGGGTGTCGATTTTCTGGGGGTAAATACTCTCAACAGGGTCAATTTCAAGGACTTGCAAAACTGGCTTGCAAAATTCCTGGGGAAAACAAAAATCTAACAATTGACTTTGATAAGCCAGTGGACACCAGCTGCAGCACAGGACTGCTTCAGGCCTGGGCCAGGGATCCTGAGGTAGCGGCCACACAGGGCAAGGGCAGGGAGGCCGTGGAAAACCGTGTGAAGCAGCGTCCTGGACCCTAGTGACTGAGGGCCCGTGGTTGTCATGAAGAGATCCTCCGCCATGCCCCCATTTTTTTTTTTTTTTTTTTTTTTTTTTTTAACGTGCTAGAAAACCAGTGCCAAGCAGGATGGGATCTGTAGCACACGCCTGTAATCCCAGAGACTGGGGAGGTGGAGGCAGGAGGATCGCAAGTTCATGGCCAGCCTGGGCAACTTAGGGAGACCCTGTCTCAAAATAAAAAATAAAAAAAAAGGCTGGGAAAGCAGCTCAGTGGTAGAGCACCCCTGGGTTCATCCCCAGCGAAAGAAAGAAAGAAAGAAGGAAGAAGGGGGAAGGGAAGGGGAAGGAGGGAGAAAGGAAGAGAGGGAGGGAGAGAAAGGGAGGCAGAAAAGGAGGGAAGGAAGGAAGGGAGAAACGAATGAATGAAACCAAGGTCAAGAACAGAGCCAGAGACTTGCCCAAAACAAGAGAGTGGGGATGAGCTGGGGTTGTGGCCCAGTGGTAGAGCACTCGCATAGCATGTGTGCAGCCCTGGGTTCGATCCTCAGCACCATGTAAAAATTAATTAATTAATTAATAAAATAAAGCTATTGTGTCCAACTACAACTAAAAAATAAATATATAAAAGAGAGAGAAAGAGAGAGAGAGCGTGCGGACAGCAGCTCCAGGACTGGGAGGAGACCTGGCACTTGTCAGGGTAACCACAGTTTCTTTCAATCGCCTGCTCTTTAGGGGGCCTGGTCTGTGTGGCCCCATTACACCTAACAGTCAAGGACTCTGTTATCCACGTGGGGCAAGAAGAGAGAAGCCACCAGGCCGAGTGCAGCTCCAAGGTGAGAGAGCTTCGTGCCATCTGCTGGAGCTGGACTTTGAAAGATGAGCAGGACTTTTCCAGGAAGACAAAGGAGGAAACGGAGCTCCAAGTGCTGAGAACAACATTGTAAGAGCTCAGAGTGTGATGAGAAAAAATAAAATAAAATAAAATAGTCTGACATTACCAGGATACAAGGCGGTGCGCGCCTGTAATTGCAGTGGCTTGGGAGGCTAAGGCAGGAGGATCGCCAGTTCAAAGCCAGCCTCAGCAACTTAGCAAGGCCCTAAGCAACTCAGGGAGACCCTGTCTCAAAAAAAGAAAAGCAAGAAAGGCTGGGGATGTGGCTTAGTGGTTAAGCACCCCTGGTACGAGAGAGACAGAGAGAGAGAGAGAGAGAGAGAGAGAGAGAGAAAGGAAGGAAGGAAGGAAGGAAGGAAGGAAGGAAGGAAGGAAGGAAAGACGAAGCTGGAGAGGCAATGTCCTGTCTCTGTGCTGAGGCCACCATGGTGGACTTTCAGGTACCTGCAGGGAGGCTATTTTTAGATGGGTGCTCCCATCTTCCCAGAACCAGCTGAGGGAGGCCTACAGCTTATCGTGGAGGGGACTGCAGTAGAGGGAAGGCCCAGCCAGGCCCCAGATTCCCTGGCATCCCTGCCCTGCCCTACTGGTGCTCAGTGTGTCATGCACCCTGTGTCAGTGCCTCTGCCTCGCCCCTGGCTGCCCCCCCCCCCCGCCCCGGCTGCTCTTCCCAGGCCAGGAATAGAACCTCACATCTGACAATCTTCAGCCGTGTTTAAATTTAATGGGCCTTCCTGCTTTTTTCCTCCTCAGCACCTGGGCTGGGCGCTGCAGCAGCCCTGGGGAGAGCAGGTGAATAATTCAGGGGGAGGCGAGTGTTTGAAGTGCGTGTTTTGCAGGGTGTGTGTGTGTGGCAGGGCTGTCTCACCCTGCCACCCCAGGGAAGGGGTCCAGGAGGGATGTTCCAGGTGCTCGGGCCCTGTGCGCCTCCGCTGTCTTTACAGCCTTTCAGGAAAGCTCAGGGGACCGTTATTCACATCTTCACGCAGCCACCTGCGGTCAGGCCTCAGACCTGCAGAAGCTGGCGAGGGCAGGAGGCAACAGCAAGAGGGGTGGGAGGAGCCTGTCTTCTCCAGGGGCAGCCCCGGCTTTGAATCTGGGGCCCAGACTGAGGTTGCAGGAGGGTGACCTGGGAGATGGCCTGGACCAGGCAGCTGGACAGCTCCTAGGCTGACGCGAGACTCCGGGCCAGGAGCGTGTCTGCTGTCCATGGTGCTGCCACCGCTCAGACCGATGGAAATCCTGGATCTGGGCAAGCTCCCTGGTCCTGAACGTCCCCAGGCGCCCGGCTGTCCCTTTTCCCACGTCACTACACCCCACCCCGCAAACAAAGTGTCTTTCAATTTTCTAGCCTTGGCGCCTTTCCAGCGTTTTCATCTTTCCATTCGCTCATTCAGGCAACAAATGTTTATTGAGCATTTACTGCGTGCTGCCTCCGGAGGATGCAGCAGTGAACAGAACAGACTCAGTCCTTAAACTCCCAGAGCTTAAGCTCCCACCCCGCGCCGCTCCTTGGAGGAGAAAGGGGGAAGGGGCGGGAGGGAGCGGGCTTTAATCCCTGTTCTTCCCCCTCTTGTTCTGAGCGCCAGGCAATCGCTCTCCCGTCTCAACCTCGGTTTCCCTCTCTGTAGCGCGGGGCGAGCGAGGATCCCCTCCACCGAGCTGTTGTCGCTAATCTTGTTAATTATAGAAAACACTTATTCTGAGCGTCTTGCCTGGATTCATTTCTTTAATCTCCACCCAGTCTTCGGAAGCAGGCACCGACGTTGTCATCACCCCTGTTTTACCTATGAAGAAACAGAGAGGCCAAGTCACTTGCCCAGGGTGGCATGGCTGCTAAGTGGCGGCGATGGGACTTGAACCAGACAGTCTGGCTCCGGGCCCCGAGGATTAACTCAGGAGGTGCTAAGGGCGCAGAGGCGCGCGGCTCGCGGCTCCCGTCCCTCCGGAGGCCGAGGCTCTCCAGCGCCCTCCGCCCGCTCGGTGGCTCCGGGCCCGCGGCGCAGCCAGGGCCGCCTCCCCGCTCCGCCCCTGCGCTCTGCGGTCCCGGCGGAGGCAGCGCCGCGACGGTCGCAGGAAGGCCTGGGGGGCGGGGCGGGACGGGCCCCGACGGCCCCCCACCGCCGCACCGCCCCCACCAGCGGGCTGGCGGCCGCGTCCCCGCGCTGACATTTCTTTGGTTGTTCATGTCACGGCCCTTCAGTCTGCGCGGTTTTACAAATGTGCTGGCGAGATGAAAGGCGCCGGGAACAGCGACTGGAGAGCAAGTTCGGAAAAGCTTTTAACTTCCAGCTCCCACGGACACAGGGGGGAGGGGGCAGGCCGGGAAGAAACGAGGGAGGGGAGCAGAGGAAGAAGCGGGGGAGGGGGAGGGGGAGGGCAGAGGGAGGGGGAGGGGCGGACGGGCCGGGAGGTGAAGGCGGAAAGCAGGAAGGTTGAGGATGGGGGCCCAGAGAGCCAGAGAAGGACAGGCCAGGGGCCCGGGGGCGGGAGATGGGCAGAGGTGGAAAGAGAGAGAGACGCAAGAGAAGAGACAGACAACAGAACAGGGCAGGCGGGAGGAACCGGGAGAGAGGCGGAGACGCAGCCGGGGAGCAGACACAGACGGGGAGAGAACACAGGCCCAGGTGGAGAGACAGGAGGGAGGGAGGCGCCCCGGGAGCCTTAGAAAGAGGAAGAGACAGCGACGGGTGGAGAGAGTCAGAGAAGGGTGGAGGGACAGTGTGTGAGAGGCCAGGGACAGAGGGGAAGAGGGTAACAGATGACAGAGGTGGGGCCCAGGGTGCGGGGGACAGAGTGAAATAAGGCCCCGTGAGATCTGGGCATGGTGTGGAGAGGGGAAGAGCCAGGGAGAATGAATGGCAGACACACACACACACACACACACACACCCCACACGCCCTTCGCTGACACTCACCAGCCCCCCCCCCCCCCCAGCAGACCCTGCTGTTCATTACTCCGACTGGAGCAGCGGTTCTCAGCAGGGCTGATTTTGCCCTTCAGGAGACACTTGGCAATGTCTGGACACATCTTTGGTTGTCACAACCTGCCTGTGGGGTGGGGGGATGGTGTGCTACAGGCATCTGGTGGGTAGATGCCCCAGATGCTGTCAAGCATCCAGGCTTAAATAGAACAGCCCCCTTAGCACAAAGTGATCTGGCCCAATGTCAATAGAGTGGAGCTAGAGGAAACCCGGGCTGGACGGACCCAGAGGGCCACGGATCCAGACAATCATCCCAAATGGAGGACTTCTCTGGGTGCCAGATGTACCATCCTGGCAAAATCGAACAAGCTCCTCCTCCTCCCAGAATCATTCCCCTAGCCATACCTTTCTCCCAAGTCCTCCTCTCCCCATCACAGCCCCCTGGAAGAGTAGCATCTTTCTTCTGTGTACACTCCCCGTGTTATAATACAAACGTGCAGCTCAGACCTCTAGCCAAGCACCTACAAAGCACCAGGTGTGTTACCTGCCCAGAATCAGTACTACACACCTGTGCAGTGTGGCCCCAGCCTGCCTGGGTTTGAATCCCAGCCCTTCCACACACTAATTGTGTGGCCTTGGGCAAGTTTCATAGTTTCTCCATGCCTCAGTTTCCGCCATCTATAGATGTGTACGTTGGTTGCCGTGAGGATTAAATGAGATAATCTAGGTGAAACATTTAACAACAAGGCTTGACACGTGGCATAGGCTTGCCAAATGCCATTGTTATAATTGCCCCATTTTCTCTGCATATTCGGAGAAGTGGCTGGCCTGATGCATCCCACAGGCTGTGTGGGGCAGAGCTGTGTCAGAGCCCAGCTCCACCCAGTTCTTCGTCTATCACACCACACTGTCTCTTGCTGCATCTGCCACACTGCAGCAGAAGTCCCAGTTTACTTTCTCCCAGACCAAAGCGTGCTGCTTCAACCTGATCTGTGTTCTTGGTGTTTCAACCACCCGGTGCCTCAGTTTTCCTTCTCGGTCAATGGGGCTCGTATTAGCATCTGATTGTTGTGAAGACCTAAAAGCAAAATCATGGCACACAGCAAGTGCTCAATAATCACTGATGGTGATTTCAATGTGTTCTCAGAGCCTAGCATAGCGCCAGGCACAGGGACACACAGAGATGTATTGAAGGAAGAAAGAATTGGAGATTATGGTGGAAGTGAGACCTGAAAGGGGAGATGATATGCTGGGAGAAGAAAGGGAGTTATAATAAAAAAAAGTTCTGGGGAGAAGAGAGAGCAAAGGGATGCCCATTTATTGAGCACCTACTGTGTACACGCAGATGTGAGAGCATCTCAGGTCCAAACAACTTGTGGACAATTACCTAGGTCTCACTCCTGAGATGAACAGCACACACCAGGGCCTGGAGGGAGAGGGGAAAAGATAGTGGAACTGGAGAAATGGGAAAAGCGAGTTGGAGGGAAGGAGAACACAGAAAGTGAAGAGATGCGTCTGAAAGGGCTGGCCTCTGAAAGCTTGAAAGAGTGGAGGCTAAGAATAGAGAGAAGGGGGGGGTGATACAAAGGCGAGGCTGGGAGAGATCAATGAAGGGAATAAACCAAGAGAAGGACTTAGGGCAGGAAACAGGCTGGCCGGCTGGAGGATAAATCTCAAAATAAATAAAAGAGTGATGGAGTTTAGCAGGAGGGGCTGGAGTGGGGAACAAGAAGAGAACCAGGCTGTGGGGTGGAGATGGCAGTCAGGGAAGGAGGTGAGGCAAGGAGCGGGATAAGGTGAGGCAGAGTGTGGGTCCCTGAGGATCCCCCTAAGAAGCTGGGGACTTGGAGGCCCTACTGCCTCTTGGCCATGAACTTCAACAGCTGGCTGCAGATCATTATGTGTCTGGTCAGTGACAGCAGGGCAAGGACACAGGTATGTAGCTGTTCTGGGTCCTGTTATTCTACACCTACCTGTCTGGCATTCATGGGGGGAGGAGAGGTCACTCAGGGGACCCCCAACCCAAGATAAAGTGTGGAACTATGGGAGTCACTGGTCTCAATTCACCACCTGCAACTTCATATTGATAATGAAGAGGTGGGGGTGAGGGAGTCTCCCCAGTGAGGCTTCATCCCAGACTCAGGAAAACCAGGCGACCAGGGCAAAGAAACTGGGCCATGCAGAAAAGATGCCAGGCAGCAGATTAGGGGGGTTTCAACAAGAAGGGGCCACCCAGCCTGCAGGTGTTTGTGGGCAGGGGGAGGATGCTACCAAGACTCTGGCACCAGCTTGGTGCTAAGTTTAGGATGGAGCTGTCCCGTCTGGCCTGCTTACTTTGTTGATGGCAGGGGTGTCCAGAGAGCCCCTCCAGAACAGGAAAAGCCCACATGGTTCCCTTCCCGGGAAACCTGACCTCCCACCTGCCTGGGGACTCACAGCCCTGGGCACTTGCTTCTGCCACCTCCATGCCAGTGATAGTTTCTGAAAAGGCCTGGCCTGGGCAGGCAGCCAGGGGTGGCCGCTTGAGAAGCCCGCCCCCACCTTCCATCGCACCCCTCCCCTTTGAAGCCAGGCTCCCACAGTAGTGGGGGGAAACAGGAAACCGGAGACTCAGTAAAGTCAGGTGGGGAAATAGGCTCAGCTCTCCGACTGTGTCTGCGGGAGAGCTGAGCTGCCAGGCGGGGAGGGAGTTGGTCCCCCTCCTGGGGGCGCTCCCTTCGCGCAGATCTGGGGTTGGAGGAGGGAGGGGCACTGCCCCCCCCCGGGGGAGGGGGTTCCTGGGACTGGGCGGCGAGATGGAGAGGCCGGCCCCTCCCGGCGAGGGAGGGACGCGGTCGCGGGTGGGGGGCGCGGCTGCCAGCTGTGGGGTCCGGGCTCGGCGGCCGCCTGCGGCTGGCGTGGCGCGGCGCTCCTGCCCGGCGGGCGCTGCATTCTCCGAGTCTCCACCAGAGGCTGCGGGAGGAAGGAAGGGATCCGTCCCTTGCACACTTCCCCCCTAGTCAGACACGCACACTCCCTCGCTCCCGCTCGCTCACTCCCTCGCTCTCTCGCTCTCTCGCTCATACACACACGCGCGCACACGCCGCCGCGGCTCCCCTCTCGCTCCCGCTCTCCCTCCGGCTCCTCCGGGCGGCCGCCGGGCTCCGGACTCGCCGCGCGCCGCGCCGGGCTCCCGCCGCACGCACGTCCCGAGGCGCAGGGCTGGGGGGGAGCCCCGGGCCGCTCCCCGAGGTAAGAGCGCCGGGGGGCGCGGGAGGGCGGCCGGATCGCGGCCGAGGGGAGGCTGCCCGGCCCGGAGGGAGCCCCGGCGGGGAGCGGCCGGCGGCGGGCGGGGGGCGAGCCTCCGCCGCAGGGGACCCGGCCGGCCCCGCGCCCCCTCCCCTCGGTGGGGCGGGCGGGAGCGAGTTTCCCACGTCCAAACTTTCCCCGGCGCCGAGCCGAGCCGCCTCGCGGCCGCAGCCCGAGCCCCTGCCCCCGCCTCGCCGCCGCCGCCCGGGAGCCCCGGGGACCCCCGCAGGCCGGGGACCGGCAGCGCGGGGGGCCGGGCCGGCGCGCCGAACGCGCCCGGGGAGGTGGCGCACAGCCTCGGCGCGGGGCCCGGGAGCCAGGCGCTCGCGCCCCCCGCCCCGCGCTGCCGGGACTCGGCTCGCCGCCCCTCCCGGAGGCGGGTCCGGGGCCGGGAAATACCGCACGGCTGAGCGTGTGCGCGCGGGCGTGTGTGTGCGAGGTCGTGCCGCGTCCGGGGTCTCCCAGAGGCTGACTCCAGCCGTGGCGACACGCACGGCTGCGGCCACCTCAGGGTGCGGGCATCCGGCGCACGGGGACTCCTACCGGCGCGACCCGGCGCCCTCCAGCCGTCGGGGTGACAGGTCCTCTTCCTTAAGATCTGACTCTGGAGACACTGTCCCCGCCACGGAAGATGGACGGGGCCCCGACTGCCTCACGTCTAAAGGGAGTGCCACTTAGGACTGACCCCGGGGCCGGGGCGCTTAAGGCGGAGGTGTGGACTGTGGGTGTGCGGAGCACCGGACAGCCCTGGTGGACACCCGCCGGCCCCCTCTGGCTCACGCCTCTGGACCTGATCTCCCCACTCCCTCTTCTGTGGCACCGTCGGGCTCCCGCCCCGGCTGGATCCCCACGGGAGACCACCAGGCGGGGCTGCAGCACAAGGAGCTAAGCCGGATGCCCCGAGGTCTCCCCGGGCTGCGGGGCACCCCCTGGTGGCGGGCAGGGAAGCCAGCGGAAGGCTTCACATGGCACTCCTGGGAGCCCTCTTGCCTTATGGCCCACCCTTGCCCGCGTCGCCAGAGGTTGTGCATGCCGACTTCTATTTCCGTGGGTATAATTTCAGCACCCTCTGGGTCCCTGGGATTGGCCAAGGTGCCCCAGCAGCGGCAGCAGCTCATCTGAGG
Source organism: Tamias sibiricus (assembly GCA_025594165.1). NCBI lineage: Eukaryota > Metazoa > Chordata > Mammalia > Rodentia > Sciuridae > Tamias > Tamias sibiricus. The sequence continues at coordinate 165,406,707 of CM046659.1, forward strand.
GCTTTGGCTGCTGCCAGAACTCTGTCGGCGTCTCCAGGAGCCGGTGCTCCATCTCAGCGTCCTCTTCCCCCACTGGTCAGCGCCACTGCGTAGAACCCAAGGACTCCTCCCTAACCTTCATGCCCCTCGGCCCCGTGTCCATATCCCTGTGCTTGCTCATCAGCGCCCACTCTGTCCCCTCTAATTACTCCCGTCCTGTAGCCCTTTCTGCCATTTTCCTGTATGCTCTAATGAAACCCCGACCTTGGAGTCATGGTCTTTGCCCATCCACCACGACATCTCCACCTGGCTTCCACCCTGTCTGCCTCGGTTTCTCCCTGCAGTGGTCACCTACCCCTCAAATGGGGCCCCAGCCACTTCTCCACCCCACTCACCCCTATTCCTCTGCCCTCCCTCTGTCCTGATGCTTCTCTCCCATTCCTCCCGAAAGGCGCGGCCAGAGCCCACCTTTAAGCACTATTCCCTCAAGTTTCTGCACGCTCCTCTGGGACCTCAGAGCAGATATTTTGCAACTGTGCTCCTGGGAGCCTTGTCTGCGGATTCCTGGAGATGAGAGCCACTGCCCCTATTCCTGACTGTCACCACACTGGAGGCCACCTGGGCTGCCTGCTTTCCCATTTTGAAGTATTGGAAGCAGACGCCCACGGTCACATGGCAAACTATCCAGAGTCAGAAATCGGGACTGAGGTGTCTTGACTTGCAGACCTTACCAACGCCCCTATGTGCCGGGCCAGTGTGGGGAGGAGCAGAGCAGGAAGACAAGGCTTAAAAGTGGCCTGAGAACCAGGCGCAGTGGAGCACACCTGTCATCCAAGCGGCTCGGGAGGCTGAGGCAGGAGGATCTCGAGTTCAAAGTCAGCCTCCCCAATGGCGAGGCACTTAGCAACTCAGTGAGACCCTGTCTCTAATAAAACACAAAAAAGGGCTGGGGATGTGGCCCGGTGGTCAAGTGCCCCTGAGTTCAATGTCTGATACCAAAAAAAAAAAAAAAGTGGCCTGAGGTGTTTAAGTTAGACCCCCCTCCCCTGCTTTCAGGGGAATGCAGTTACATGCCTTTAACAGAGAAACCTAAATAACAGACACTGAAGACCAACTTGGTCTCTAAAAGTGTATTGTGACCCCAGGCAAGTCACAGCCCTTCTGTAAAGAGTGTGTGTGTGGGGGCGGGGGGGGGGGCGAGGGTCTCGGGATGTTTCTGGTGGTGGTCTACAAGGATTGTGGCTCAAGGCTGGACTTCCAGCAGCCCCATCTCCCCCAGCTTCCCAAACCCTGATTTTCCGAGGGTTTTGCCAGAGAGCTGTGTTCCGAAACCCTCTGAGAGGGCAGGGGCTCTAGGTGGGCTTTCTCCCCCTACTTAGCAAAGTTTGCAGCAGCCCGTTTATTCACCACAGGGGCTAGAGGGTTAGTCGATTAAATTTCCTCTCCCCTTGGGTTTTTCCCCCCTTTTTCTTCCATCAGGAAGTTCCATTTGGAAATGCAGCCTCAGGTACTCAGAGAGAGAGAGAGAGAGAGAGAGAGAGAGAGAGAATAGTTCCTGTTTATGTAACTCGGGCAGCAGCCTTCTGCATGCCCTGGGAGGAGGGGCTGGATCTGAGGCGGGAGGCAGGTGGCTTCTGGGGAAGAGAAGGCCCTACCGAGGTGGCTGGTGGGCTAGGGCCCCAGGGCTGTGGGCTTCCCCGTCCCTGCCACCTGAGCCAGGGAGCAGGCCAGGGGTTGGGGACAAGGTGAGGGGTCCACCGTGCTTACTCTGAGAGAAGAAGGCCTCAGTCCAGCCTCAGGGAGCGAAGCCTGACGTCCCCAGCCCTCCACACTCCACCCCCATCCCCCGGGGTCCTTGGAGCACCCTAGGATAGAACTCCTGATAGAAAGTCTCTGCCTGCTACTGCCTGCAGGTTCTGATTCTGATCTCTTTAGAGAAAGCCTAGGAATGCCCACCCCCACCCCAGCCATCAGGACAGGCTGTGATCTCAACCCTTTCCTCAGAGCAGTGGGTATATAGGACTGTGTCTTTTCTCCCATGGGTGAGACAAGCATTAGCAGGAAAGTTCAGTCTACTAGGTATCTGGCAGGGTGGATGGATGTTTTTGTCATTGAAAATGACTCAGAGTGGCTATTAAGGGACAGGGGAGCAGGATGGGGAGGCTAGAGGTATGGCTGTCATGTCCAGGTGGGTAGGTTGTTGACTGTCCAAGGGCGCTCAGTCAGTGGCTGAAGTCTATTTTAAGCTCCACTCAACAAGTCAGATGCCCTAAAGGCAGACTCTGCCCGGAGGAAGGGGCGCCTTTCTTTAATTTGCAAACAGGCTTTTTCTAGTTACTACCCAGGGTCCTGTGGGACTGCTTGTCCCCAGAGAAGCAGGCTTTCTTGAATTAGCACAAAGGTGGCCCAACGTGGGTTGAGGACACATGCACCACCCACTCCTTGGCCCAGTTCTCTTGCAGTGGGGACACAGCCTTCTGGGTCTGAGTCTGGGTCTGACTTGAGGTGCAGGAACCTGGAGGCCTTTGCTTACCCCCACGGTTGCCTTCCCCTATCAGCAGGCTCTTTCCCGCTGTCACGTGGAGATGAGGCTGGGAACTTGTTACTTCCTCATCAGACCCATTAGCCTTAAGCCATCACTGGCTACCTGCTCCTTCCTTCATACAGCATCAATACTGATCAGGAACATAGGCATTGGAGAGTCAGACCCGCCTGGATTTGCAACTTAGTGGCTGTGTGACTTTGGGAAAGTTACTTCACTCCTCTGAGTCTGTTTCTTCCTCTATGAAGTGGAAGAAAAATATACCTCGCTGGATCGTCGTGAAGTGAAATATCCATGCATGTGTTTGGTGCTTAGCCCAGTGCCCAGCACGCAGAACATTCTGCAAACAGAACGATATTATTACTTTTAATAATAAAAGTGCGTGACCTGTGTGTAAACCCTGCGTTCCCACGGGGCTGAAGGCAGCGATTTCTGTTTGGTTCTGCACATGACCTTGGCTGCCTGGGGAGTAGAGTCAGGACCACCAGGATCTGTTTCTGACCTCAGGGTCCTCCAAGGCATGGCCCTGGCCTCAGGGAGGTGGGGACTGCCCAGTCATAAAGCCAGGGCCGCGTTCCAGATTCTCACCGATTCACAACACCCTGGTTCCCACCTCCTTCCCACCTCCCTTCTCTGGCTCAGAACTGGCAGGCTTCTGCCTAAACCCCTGGGGCAGCCCCCTCGCTGGCCCCCAGCCTCCGATCCCCTCCCGCTGCAGTCCCTGCTGCAGCCAGAGCGATCTTTCTCCAGCGCAGGTGGGATCATGTCACTTTCTTGATTAAAACCCTTCCATGGCTCCCCATCGCCTACTGAATTAAGTCCAGACTCCGCACAGTGACATTCAAGGTCCTTGTAATCCGTCTGCCTCCCCCTCTGCCTCCCACTGTGCCCCCACCCCCCACTCCCACCTGCTCGCCCTTCCCCTGAAGATCTTCCAGAGCCTTCAAGACCCAACCCAGACACCCCTCGTCCCCGCGCCCACCCACCGCAGGTCTGGCCTCCCGTCCATTCATTTCCAGTTTCAAACGTCGACTTACATATTTATGTCAAGCGTGTGCCGTGTGCAAAGCGTGTGGGGCGCGAGCAGACTGAATCCCAGCTGACTGGAGTCTGGGGGTCCCGGGCAGGGACAGACAATGGACAATTCTTGTGTCCACAGAAAGAGCCAATGGGGGAGCGGCAGGGGCTCCCAAGAGGGAGGAGAGACGTTTAAGCGGGGGTCGGGTGGAGCGGTGGTTATCCAAGGGAGGAGGCAGGGAGGCTGGGAGCAGGGAGAGCCGGCTGCAGGCCTGGGTGAGGGCACCGAGTCCCCGAGGGAGGGAGGATACTGGGGGGAACTGCGAGTTCCGTGGCCGAAGGGGGAGGAGGCCAGGCCTGCAGGGCCGCGAGAGGAAGGCAGTCCCCTAGAAAGCAGCAGGAGGAGCGCAGAGCCCACTCTGGAGCCCCGGCACCCGGAGGCCTGCAGCAGTGGCCATGGTGGTGCTTTCCCTCAGAAGCCGCCCCTGAGCTGCAGGGAGAAGGGGTTGGTGGGGATGTCCCAGCTCAGAGCTGGTGGTGGCCAGGCCTGCCTGGGGCGCTGAGGACCCGAGAGGGCCGGGTGACTGTGGAGGCACGGGGACAGCAAGGGTCCCCATCTCTGACTCCAGAGGCTGTGGGTCATGGAGATGGTCAATGTGAAAGGCGAAGGACTCTCAAGAGCAGGTGGGACCAGCTGGGCCTGGGCGCGTGGGCTGCGGGCGGGATCTGCATGTGGAGGGCCCGGTGGAGAGTCGTGGCCCCCTGATGGCCCGGTCAGGAGGGCGGAGGAGGGGAGCGGCCAGGAACAGCCAGTGGAAGGACAAGAACCTGAGGGGTCCTCGGCCCTCAGCCCGGTGCCGCCCAGGGAGCCGCCTGGCCCCCAGCACTGCCCACCCCTCCGGCTGCCTCTGCAGAGTGGTGAGCTGCGGCGTCCCCAGGGCCACCTCACATTGCCCACAACACCTTAGACCAGCGTTCCTCAGCTGGGGCGGTCTGTTCCTCCAGGGACCCTGCAACGTCTGTGAGCGTTTTCAGTTGTCACACTGGGCAGAAGGCGGCTGCTGGCATCTAGTGGGGACAGGCCAGGATGCCGCTGGTCACCCTGCAGTGCACAGACCCCCACCCCACCACAGAGAGTTCTGCAGCCCAGAATGGGGTCTGTGAGTTGGGGAGCCCAGCCCCGGGGGACTCCCGAGGCAGGCGCAGACTCCCTTTGGTCCTCACTGAATCCAGCCTGGGTCTGAGGAGAGGGCCTTGGCCGCACAGCATGGGCCTGCACACCAGCCCCCAGGAGCTGGGAGCAGGGAAGGCTGGGCCCAGAGACAGGAGGCTTGGGGAGCTCACTGCAGGCAGTGCCTGGTCCCCCACTCTTCTTCCCTTGTCTTGTTAGCTTCTGTCACTTTTTTTTTTTTTTTTTTTTTTTGGTTTGAACTCAGGGGCACTCAACCACTGAGCCACATCCCCAGCCCTTTGTTGTATTTTATTTTGAGACAGGATCTCACTGAGTAAGTGCCTCGCCATTACTGAGGCTGGCTTTGAACTGGCGCTCCTCCTGCCTCAGCCTCCCAAGTGCTGGGATTACAGGCGTGTGTGCCACCGCGCCCAGCTCTGTCATTTCTTTTCACCCAAACAAACAGGTTATTTATTTTTTTTTTAAATAGGCAAGTTACAAATATACACAGCCAAAAAGGCAATCTGCTGCCCAGAGTCCAGTCCCAGTGGGTCTGCTGGGTCCAACCCTGGCTGTGCCCTGAGCTACCTGAGCAGCCCTGGTTTCCTCATCCAGGAGAGGCTGTGACAAACCCACCTGCTAGGGTGGCCCCACAGAGTGAACCAGGCCACGTGCACAAAGCACTTAACCCAGAGCCGCACCCACAGGAAGCTTTCATCAGAGTGGCCGCTTGCACTTATACGTGTGTGTGTGTGTGTGTGTGTGTGTGTGTGTGTGTGTGTCTTTGCTTGTATGAAAGCATTTTTAATCAGCCACGATACCGTGACCGGTATTGGCCACCATTTCAATGCCTATCATTTCAATGACACAGAGAGATTTTTAAAAATGGCATCCTGCTTTCTACGTAGGCCTGGGCAACCTGCTTTTTTCACTCTATAATATATTGTGAATGTCTTGCCATTTCGATAAACATACATCTACATCATCATTTTTTAAGAGCTGCATGGCTCACCATTGTGCGGCTGGCCCACAATTCATCTAGCCAGCCCCGCGGCCGGACATCTGGGTGGCTTCCAGTTCTTTGCTATCACAAACAATCCCGCAACGGACGTCCCCGTGCACACGTCTTCACGCTCCTGTCCAGTGATTTCCTTGGGGACCGCTTGGACCATTTTTGGCAGGAGGCGGGTGGCCCTGACCAGATTCCTCAAGCAGAAGCCCTCGGGTCCGTCGAGGAGGGGGCCGGGTCTCTGGGGAGGGGACAGGATCTGGCTGGCAGAGAAGGTTCTGGCTCCTGGGAGCAGGGCTGCTGCTCAGACAGTGGCCAGCTCCGTGGTGGAAGCGGGGAGGGCCCACCACGCCCCTGCTGTCACCGCAGTGCTTGCAGAATCGCAGACGAGCGAGCGGACAGAGGGTAGGGAGGTGGGCTGCGTGTGTGATGGGAAGAGTGACAGACACCAGGCAGAGAGGGACCCGGGGTGGACGGGCCCAGGCAGCTGATGGACGGGTGGCAGGAGCAGGTGGATCCAGGTCAGCAGGCAGACGAGACGGCGGACAGGTGACGGGCGGGACCGAGTCAGGTGATCAGACTTAGGACTGTGGCCTCCCAGCGGGGGCCCACAGGGGCCGGGGGCTGGAATTGTGTGTTCTGGGGCTCCCAGGGGGCTCCTGAGAGACGCAGCCAGGCCCCAAGGCCACAGGCTCCAGGTGTACGTCTCCCCCGGTGCTGCATTGAGGTCTGTGCGGTTGGGGGTCGAACGGGGCTTTGCGGGTGGCCGAGGCCCAGCCCATCGTGCAGATGGGGGACAGAGCTTTGGGAGAGGCGGCGACTGGCCCAGGGCCTACCGGGTCTCAGAGCTGACCAAGTCTCCACACCCCTAACCTGCCTAGGAGGGAGGGGACAGAGGTTGGCAGAGGGGACCTCAGCATAGCCGAGGGGGCCACGGGCGGGGTGACCCTTGTCCTGAGCCTTCTCTGTCCACCCCTCCTGCCATGCTGTTCACACACCACCACTGGGTCCTGCCTCAAGCACAGGACAGGGTGGCCTGAGCTGCACCCAGCCCTGCCATCACCAGCTGAGGGGCCTTGGCTGTCACCCAGCCCCTGCCTCAGCTTCCTCATCGGCACCTACCTGGGAGCTTGCCGAGAGGATCCGTGACTTTCCGGAAGCCCCGCCCCGCCTGTGGAGGGGTTCTGGCAGCGTCGGCCCTGACCCCACATTAGGTCACTCTCACTTTTTCCCTTGAATTTTGTGTGGGGGTGTGTGTGTGCGCGTACGTGTGCACACATGCATTCACACATGCCTGCGCGAGCAAGCAGAGTCCCTGTGAAGGCAACAGTCACGCCTTTGCCATCCTGTATCCTCTCTCCTGCCTCCAGGGCCCTGTTAGCCAGGTAGGCACACAGTAGGTCCTCCAGACATGCGTCTCGATGGCACAGTCCATGGACTCGTCAGGGAGGGGGCATGCGGGAAGGTTCCAGGGGGGAGGCCGACGAGCACTGCGCGCGGAGCTGGGATGACATTGCCGCAGGTGGAGGGACATTGCCGCAGGTGAAGGGGCATTGCCGCAGGTGGAGGGACATTGCCGCAGGTGGAGGGACATTGCCGCAGGTGGAGGGGCATTGCCGCAGGTGGAGGGACATTGCCGCAGGTGGAGGGACAGGGCCGGCTCTCTGGGGGGTGGGGAGGATAAGCAAAGGGGAGGAGGCTTGGTGAGTGTCTGGGTGGCAGCTTGTGACCCAGTTAACCAGAGCACAGAGGACACAAAAGGGAGGAATGAGAGAAGACCAGAAGGGAAGGGGAGCGGAACTCCAGGCTGAGGAAGGTGGGTAATAGGGAGCCATGGAAGGCTGCTGGTCAGAGTTGAGTGGGCAGGGCCCTGGGAGGGAAGGTAAAGAGGCCAGAGCAGGCGTGGTGGCGCACGCCTGTAATCCTAGCACTTGGGAGGCTGAAGCAGGAGGATCGCGAGTTCAAAGCCAGCCTTAGCAATGGCAAGGCTCTTAGCAACTCGGTGAGACCCTGTCTCTAATAAAATACAAAAAAGGGCTGGGGATGTGACCCAGTGGTCGAGTGCCCCTGAGTTCAATCCCCGGTACCAAAAAAAAGAGAGAGAGAGAGAGAGAGAGAGAAAGGGGCCAGGGGACACAAAGCTGGAAATAGGACCCCCAGGGCTTGGAGCTGCTTGGTTGTGGGAGATGCAGCAGAGGTTAGAGGAAGAATCAAACGTGATGAGGTCGCAAGCCTGGGGGGCCTGGGAGACTTAGGATCCATTAACCAAGTTAGAGGAGTCTATGCATAGGAAATATGGGGGGCAGCAGGGGGTTGAACCCAGGGCCCTGAACAAGGCACGTGCTCTCCCCCACAATCTACACCCCCAGCCCTGAAATCTGGGAGCAAGTTGAGATGCCAGTTGACACTCTTCAACCACCCAGCACTCACCCAGCCATCCATCCACCCATCCACCCATCCATCCAGCCTATTTAACTATCCATCTACCTGTAGTCCACACCCTGCTGCCTCTACCCATCCGTCCACTGCATATAGACCGCTCTTTGTTCCTGGCACCTCACTACCCATCTGTCCACGCTCATTCATCCACAAACCCACCAACTTATCCATCGATCCAAGATCTCCTTCTTGTGCACCTACTACATGCAGGGCTCAGGTGAAATCTTGACATAAGCATTTGGAGATGCCTGAAAATGGAGATAGTGATTAGAGAAGCCAAAGGAAGTGACTTGGGCACTTTTATGATCTGGCAGAGAGAAAGTTGGGAAGAGACTTTGTGTCCTCAGAGGGTGGACAGTGGCCGGCAGATGGGCCGTGTTCTAGAAGCATCAGCCATTAACACTCTTGTGCCCAGTTCCCCCCCAAATTCTGTATATGCTTAAGTCCGTATGCACGCTCACAGACACCTGCACAAGCAGGCTGAGTCCCCTTGAAGGCAAAAATTGTCTTTCACATCCTCTAAACTACCCTCCTGCCAGAAGTACTTAAAAGCCAGATAGGCACACAGTAGGTGCTCCATAAATGTGTCATGACAAGATGGCTCATTGGACTACATCTGGCTGAGGGGATTCAGGAAGCTTCCCCAGGACACAACAGAGGAACTTGGCTGCCCTTGCAGCTGGAGGGATCAAGGTTAGCCATGAGGGAGAACTAACCCATTGATCACTACAAGGGTCTGGAGTAGTTTACCTGGTAAGTGTTTGGCTGTGGAGGGATTCCAGATCTGTAGGGGTGACTTACAGAAATGGGTGCAGACTGGGGCATTTTTGGAGGGGCTAGTGGAGGAGCACTCAGGGCCTGGCTTTGAAGAAAGATGGGTGGGGTGAATGGCGAGCTGGCCAAGGACACAAGCCTTGGCAAGGAGGGGCTGAGACCAAGGGGGACACCTGGGGGTGATGGCCGCATTCACAGAGGCCACACTGACTCCCGCCCTGCCCCACACCAGTCCTCTGCCGCGGCCCAGCCTCCCCCAGAGCCGCTGCCTCCCTCTGGCTCCTAACTGAGCCCCCTCAAGCTGCCCACCCTCCTCACAAACCCCAGTCCCTGAGCCCCTGGCTGGGACCCCACCACCTCCCAGACCCCACCTTCTCCTGCAGGCCCTGTCCCCTGCCAGCAGTGGCCTCCACCCCGCGAGAGCGTCTGCTCCTCTTGTGGAAGCCCAGGCCCCACAGAGCCACCCCGTCTCACCGCGGCCAGCCCTCACCGACCCCAGCGCCGTCCCTTGCTGGGCACCTGGCCACTCCCCTTAGCTCATGGCCACTGACTGGCACGCTGTCCCCCACTGAGCCCTCTCCTTTCCTCCTCGCCCTCCCAACGCCCTTGGCCTCCTCACTCAGTCCTGGTCCCTCCTGGAGCCGTGGGAGCCACCGCAGAGCCCGGCCACCCTCGGCCCGGGGTGCCAGCCTGGCCGTCCTCATCCCTGGGTCTCTGCACCAGCCCAGCCGGCCCTGGGTGAGGAAGAGCCCTCAGCCGGGGCCCATAAGACCCTCCCCAGCCTCCTGGGACCCTGGAGGGCTTTGGGGACGGGCCTCTCGGATGGAGGGTGGGAGCCTGCTCGGCTGGCTAAGGGCTGGGAGAAGCTGGAGAGTCCCGGCTTCTGGGCGAGGAAAACAATCACCAATTAGAGAAGATGCTTCGGGAAATTGCTGCACTGCACGAGAGGGAGGCGCCTGGGGAGGGAGGGAAGGAGACTGAGGCCCGCGGGGCGCTCCGCGGCCTCGTCCATCAGTGCTACCCGGCCCGCGGCGCTCGAGCTGATACGGAGCCCGAGACACACCTGCCCCAGCCAGGCTGCTGCACCCACGTCGGTTCCCACAGCAGCCCTTTGTCACCTGGGCTGGGGCGTCCCATCCTCTCAACCTGAGCGCCTCTTCCAGTCCTTTATGGGCTCTTCTTACCTGAATTGTCTCTCTGACTGGTCCCTTGGGGACAGGAACCACGTTCAGTACTAGTGGCAGACAGATCTGAGCACCAGTCGTCATCTGCTATATACTGGCTGGATGGCCTCAGGCAAGGCTCTCTGCCTTCCGGAGCCTCAGTTTCCTCATTTGTAAAATGGGGAGAGCAAGGGCTCCTACTGGTTGTTACCAGGAGTGAGATCATGCACACAGTGCCCCGCTCACAGTAGGGACCTCTTTAATGAAGACACTCTTCCTCACAGAAGACCAGAGGTTTGGGCTCAGAGGGCCAGCGTTCATCTCCCCACAGCCACTTCTCAGCAGCGTCCCTGCCACCTGCTGTGTCCCTGTCTGTCCACCAGGCTCCTACTGAGAGAGGTGAAAAGAGGGTGCGTGAGCTTCAGGGCAGGCACTTGGGGGTGGATGTAGGAAGATGAGGTGATAGATGCTGGATCTTTCTTATGAATCATTTGGCCATCAGGCATGACTCAAGCCAGGCCGTCTTCTGTCTGGAGGAATTAGGACAGCGGCCAAGAGCCTGGATCCTGGAACCACACGGCCCGGGTCTGAGTCCCTGTGCTGCCCCTCCCCAGCTGCCAGGCCTTGCCTAAGGTATTCGACTGCCTCAGTTTCCCCATATGTAAGATGGGGACGATAATCAGAGCACCTGTTTCATAGGGTCACAGTGAGAGTTAAATAAGCTATTATTGCCGGGCGCGGTGGCGCACGCCTGTAATCCCAGCACTTTGGGAGGCTGAGGCAGGAGGATCGTGAGTTCAAAGCCAGCCTCAGCAATGGCGAGGCACTTAGCAGCTCAGAGACCCTGTCTCTAATAAAATACAAAAAAGGGCTGGGGATGTGGCCCAGTGGTCGAGGGCCCCTAAGTTCAATCCCTGGTACCACAAAAAAAAAAAAAAAAAAAAAAAAACAAAAAAAAAACTACTATTTGTAAGCACCCTGTGAGGGTTTCCTAGTGAACCGGACAAGGGAAGAGGGATTCTGGGACCTGGGAATGGATGGCAGGACCCGCAGCGAGGTAGGAAAGGGGCTTTCAGAAGTGGGGTTTTTGCTGCCCTGGCCTCCGGCCAGCTTCAGCCGAATTGGCCACTTCCTGAATAGGAGAGCACAACGGTCTCCAAATGAAAATGCTTTTTCTGGAGACCCACGGGGGGGGGGGGGGGGGGGGGGCGGGGGGCGGGAGGGAGGGGCGCCTCGTTTGGAGAAGGTTGGGCCAGGGACGCTGCACGCAGAGGCAGGCACTGAGGCAGCTCTGTAGGAGGCAGCAAGGAAGGAAGAGCCCTGGGAACCCTGGCAGGACACCTGCCCTTTCTCTGGCCCAGGAGAAGCTCATGTGGCCGTTGGGATGAGGCTCATTGCTGTGTCCCCTCCATGGAGGGGACCTTGGGGATTCTCTCCCAGCAGACTGTGGGCAAGGAGCCGGTGTGTCCTGGGAATCCTCTCCTGGACTGAAGGGGGTCTGGAGCTAGTTAGTCCCTCCCTACCTGCTGTATGCCAGGCCTGTGCTGGGCACCAGGGGACTACAGTGGCCACTTCTCGAAGGGAACTCGACTCCCTCTTCTCCGGGGACTTGGTTTCTTGTCTGTCCTCTTCCGGAGGCAGTCCTTGGACCTTCCGCTTGCCCAGTCCTTTCTCTCTTTCTCCCAAGCCTCCTCCCCAGCAGAGGTTGGGAGGGGCCCCACAGAGGAGAGAGTTTCCACAAACTGGGGCTGCCCTTGGAACTTCTGATTGGCTGGCCAGGGCCATTCTTTTCCTCCGTTGCCATAGCAGCCATTTCCCGGGGTTGTCAGTGATGAAACTCATAACATTGTTTTCAAATAATCCGTGTAATTGAAATAACAATTGAGCTGTTAACTCGTCCCTCACACCCAAGCTAGGACAGATCCTCCTCCCTCACACACCCTCCTCTCCACCCCAGGAAACTCGGTCCCTCCCCATCTCCTCTCTGAGGCTCCAGCCCTGGGGCTGGAGGAAGAAGGAGACAGCATGGCCTCCCAGTCTCCTGGCAGAGTCACGGGAACTCCGGTCACAGAGCTGAACCAGAACTTGGAGAGCAGGAGCCCTTTCTCCCCTCTTTACACCCTGAGACCCAAAGGAAGGAAAAAAGTTGGAGGTGACAGGTGGCATCGCGAGTAGATGGAAAGCCACAGAGTTGCTCTCTTCTGAGAACTTGACCTTGTATAGCGCTCTGCCCAAGGAGTCGGGTGATACAGTGTTCTCCTAACTCTGCAGAAAATACCTGTCGCGTGGATGAATCTGAACACAGACCGTCTCTCCCCATCTCCCCGAACCAGGAACGGAGACCTGTTTTTTGTAGTCACAGGCTGCTTGGAAGAGGGCAGTTTGGGGACTTGTGGCTCAGAGAAGAGGAGGGATTACTTAAGGAGCCATGACGGGGGTGGGGGGTGATTCCAAAGTCCTGCCCCCACCGTGCACCCCTAGCTTGGGTTTGTGGCTGCATATTCAGAGGCATAAATGTGAAGGACAGAGGACCTTGAGGACCCTGCCTAGTCCTCAGAAAGGAGTGGGCTGGATTGAAAAATGGAGAAATGGCTGCTCACCGGGATGCAGGTCCGCACAGACAGCTCCCTATAGTGGCAGCTTCAGGGAGGATAAAAGCATTTTTTATAAAGTGTCTGGTCGCTGTCCAAGGTACTCCCTGGGTCCGCAGTGTGTGTGGGTGGCGGGCACTCGCTGGGGCTGGGGGCCAGCCCTGGAGGTGAGACTGGAGACTGCAGGAGGCGGCTGCCTTCCCTGGATTCTAGAGGTGGCAACCCCTAAGTGCTTCCACTCCCCCAGTTCATACATTGTCACTTCCTCAAACCTTTATTGAGTATCTGCTCCGTAAGGGAGAGCCGGTCTCTGTCCCCGGGGACTCTTCTGGTCTAGTGGAGCTACACCTCCCCTGTGGCCTGTGCCCCCACCGCATAGCCAGTGTTCTTCTAATAGGTGACAGGTACCGAGTCAGTACAGAATCGCAAGTCACCTCTGCCTGCAAGAATAAGAAAGACCTCCACACTCCTGTAATCCCAGCAGCTCTGAAGGCTGAGGCAGGAGGATCGCGAGTTCAAAGCCAGCCTCAGCAAAAAGCGAGGCGCTAAGCAACTTAGTGAGACCCTGTCTCTAAATAAAATATAAAATAGGGCTGGGATTTGGCTCATTGGTGAGTGCCCCTGAGTTCAATCCCCAGTACCCTCCCAAAAAAATAAATAAAAGAGTAAGAAAGACTCTCTGGAATAAATGACTTGAAGTCAGTGTTGAAGGGTAAGTAGGAGTTCTCTGGTGGGTGACAGGAAGAAGAGCATTCCTAGGGAATAGCAGAAACACAGGCAGAGACACAGTCACCGCATGGAGGACAAGGAGAAGGTGCTGGCAACTGAAAGGTTGGCTGCCTGACAGTGAATGGCAGATTGAGGAGTCTGGGTTCTGGAGAGGGACAGTGACCTGCCCAAAGTGCCACCTGGAGTTAGAGGTGCAGCCAGGACTAAATCTCGTGATAGGTTGCTTTGTCAGAAAACAGAATATTGCTGGGCAGGGTGGTGCACGCCTGCAATCCAAGCCACTCAGGAGGCTGAGGCAGGAGTATCGTGAGTTGGAGGTCAGCCTGGGCCACTCGGTGTCAGAATAAAACATATAAAGGGCTGGCAATGGAGTCAGGGGAGAACGCTTACCTAGCACATGTAAGGTCCTGGGTTCGATCCCCAGCACCCCAAAAAATATAGATAATGGATGGATAGACAGACAGATAGATATCTCAGAACATCAGAGCTAGCTGGGTCTTTGAAATGCTCTAGACCAAACTGCCTCTTTTTTTGGTGGAAAACAGGAAGAGAGACTTTGGAACCTGCCCCATCCAATGTTAAAGCCAGAACGACTTTCCTGACACCACAGCTGGAGGTCGGGGAGTCTGCCTCCCCTCAGCAGGGGGACAGGGCCAGCAGGGGCAGCTGCCCCGTGGGACCAGTGCCGTGGGACCTGCAGCCTGGGCGGGCTCCTGTCAGTCACACGTGGGGTTCAGCCCCTCCCCCTGCAGCGGTGGGTTCCAGCAGGAGGCTCAGTGGGATGGCCCTGAGTCCCACCTCTGGCTCTGGGTGGACGCTGGGGGGAGGCACTGCGGCTCTGGGCCATTGTCCCCAGGAACTGCTGTATCCTGGGAGGCTCCCCTGGCCTGTGCTCGGGGCAGTCTTCTCATTGGGGTAGGGAGCGATTCGACCCCCCAGGAGACATTTGACAATGGCTGCACACAGCTTGGGTTGTCACAACCCACGTGGGGGCAGGAACTACTGGCATCTAGTGAGTAGCTGCTGCCAGGCTGCTGTCACACATCTTCCAAGGCACAGGATGGCCCCGCAGCAAAGAACGGTCCAGCCTAAATATCAGCGGTGCTGAGGTTAAAAAAATCTGAAATCTGAGGCTGTTTGTGAAAATCAAACACAGCCGCGAGAGTGGGCACCGGGGGCTGGGCACAGGTGCACCCCGAGCCCGCCGCGCAGAAGCACAAGTGGCCTTGATGTTGGGCAGACCCGGCTGTGTGGAGAGGCCCTTGACCTCTCCGAGCCCTGGCTGCCTCATCAGTGCAGGTAATAACAGCTCCTACCTCGGGGGACTGTGGAGAGGTGGGGCGAGGCCCTGCCTGCAGAGCTGGAGGAAGACGGCAGAGCAGGGTCAGCAGCCGCCGCGACGTGAGCCCCAGCCAGCTCCAGAGCCGGCTCTGCCAATCACAGCCTCGGATCGCAGGCCACGGCCTTACCTCTCTGCCTCAGTTGTTCGTCTGCAAAATGGGGATTGCAATAGTGCCTGCCACCGCGTGGCCCTGATGGGCAGGCTAAAAATGAGGTGAGGGGCTGGAGTCGTGGCTCGGCGGTGGAGCGCTTGCCTGGCATGTGTGAGGCCCTGGGTTCCATCCTCAGCACCACATATAAATAGATAAAAGATCAATTGACAATTAAAAAATATATAGATAGATAGATAGATAGATAGATACCAGGGATTGAACTCAGGGGCACTCGACCACTGGGCCACATCCCCAGCCCTTTTTTTTTTTTTTTTTTTTTTTGGTACCGGGGATTGAACTCAGGGGCACTCGACCACTGGGCCACGTCCCCAGCCCTTTTTTGTATTTTATTAGAGACAGGGTCTCACTGAGTTGCTAAGTGCCTCGCCATTGCTGATGGCTGGCTTTGAACTCGCGATCCTCCTGACTCAGCCTCCCAAAGTGCTGGGATTACAGGCGTGCGCCACCGCGCCCGGCTTTTTTTTTTTTTTTTTTTTTAATATTTATTTATTTGCTTTAGTTGTACACAATGCGTTTATTTGTATGTGGCACTGAGGATCGAACCCAGGCCGCGCACGTGCTAGGCGAGCGCTCTACTGCTGAGCCACAACCCCAGTCCTTTTTATATTTTATTAGAGACAGGGTCTCACTGAGTTGCTAAGTGCCTCACCATTGCTGAGGCTGGCTTTGAACTCACGATCCTCCTGCCTCAGCCTCCCAAGTGCTCAGATTACAGGCGTGGGCTACCAGGCCCAGCTAAAAAATATTTTTTTAAAACTGAGGTGAGAGATGTAAAGCACCCCCCCCCCATGGGGGTCAGTGCCACGCAGGTGTCAGCCACTGTTATTATGAGGACACGAGTTCCATCTCGCACAAGGGCAGAGGGTAACTCAGATGGGGGCCACCTCTCTCAGGAATCCAGGTCCCTCACCCCATGCTGCCTGGGATCCCTGCTCAGGCCCTGGGGGACCCCGCCAAGGCTGTTGGCCTCTCTCACTACACTTGGACCCTTGGGCTGGCCCTCTCCTCCTCCCATCTCACCTTCAACCTCCTTCTCCCAGAGCCCTTGGGTCAGCCAGGCCGGAGATGGCTGCATCTGGGGAGGGGGATGGGTCGGTATCTGCACCTCACCCTGTAGCTCAGGCCCCCAAATGCTTGCACACTGACCGTGGCCCACTAGGATCAGCCCTGGGCTAAACCTTCAGGGAATGGGAAAACCTCCAGCTCAGGGTGCCTCCGCCTCAGTGCCACTGACACGTGGGGTCTGATCCCCGTCGGCTGGGGACACCGCTGGACTGTGCACTAGCTGTCAGCTGCACCCTTTCCCCAGCTGCCACACCAGAAATGTGCCCCGACACTGCCCGGTGTCCCCTGGGTAGAAAAATCACCCCTGGTAAAGAACCACTGTTTGATCCCTTTGCTAGGAAATGTGAGCTTCTAGCCTATAGCGTCTGGCAGAGAAGCTTTGAAATCCTAATGTCCCTAAATTGAGTGCCTCTATTCCATTTTCCACCAAGGTTCCAATCCCTTGGCCCATTTATCAATACCAGATGGCCATGAGCGTCAGGCCCAAATCTCAGCCCCAACCAGAAATCCCAAATCTTAACTTCAAATCCAAAACCTGCTTCCCAAACTCCAAACCTGAATCCAGACCCTGACCCTAAGCCCTTCATGTATTTCTAAAGCCACAGGTTCCTTGACCTCAAACCGAATTCTTGATCCAAACCTTAGCCTCAGACATGGAGACCCCTAGAAAACCTGTGCTTCCAGATCCTTCCAGCACCAGCTCCCACGTCCCAACCCCTGCTCCTCTGGCCTCAGGAGATTCCTTGGCTCAGGATTCCAGCTTCCTCCCCTCCAAGGTGACTCCAGGTCCTGGGGGGGGGGGGGGGGAGACAGGAAGGGCTGGGAGGCAGCTCTGCACGGTAGCCCCTCCTCCCCGCCGCCACGGGCCATCCATCTGGAAATCCTATCATTTATTTACTTGTGTTTTTCAGACATTTGATGAGCACACACTGTAGGCTGTTTGAGACACCAGAAAAAACATGGAGAAGGGACCCATTGTCTACTGGGGAAGACAAGAGAAGCCAGTGGATGGATAGATAGTTAACAGAGATTCCAGAGTTACTCAAGAAGTATGTGCTGAGCACCTGTTAGAACCGTGGCCAGCACAGTTCTAAATGCCAGCTATCCAGCGCTGAGTGAAAGGACAGCCTTGGTACCCACGGAGCGTGCGTTGTAGTCAGAGGCCGTACGTTCATGTCATATTCCACACGTTCTATTGAGCGTAGGGAGAGAAAGCGTAGTAAGGAGACAGGGATGGTGGAGGGAATCAGGGAGCTTTTTTTTCTTTCTTTCTTTTATCTTTATCTCTGGTTACCAGGGAAAGTCACAGGGTCAGCCATTTGAGCAGACTCCTGAAGGAAGGGAGGGAGCCAGGCAGACCTGTGTGGCAAGGGTGGCCAGCAACAAGACCAGCAAGTGCAAAGGCCCTGAGGTGGAATCATAGCTGATTTAGTCAGAGAACAGCCAAAGGCTAGAATGGCTGAAATCAAGGGTCAGGGTAGAGGAAAAGGTCAGAGAAGTAGCAAGAGAACAAATCACCTTGGGTCTTACGAGCCATTTTACTCTGAGTAAGATAAGAAGCCAAAGGAATTTCAAGAGAAGGAGTGTTATGATCTGATTTATGTTTTAACACCCTAACTGAGAACAGTCTGCAGGGGGCGAGGGCAGAAGCAGAAAGGCCAGGCAGGAGGCTGCTGCAATAATCCAGGTGAGAGGTGGTGGTGGCCTGGACCAGGCTGCTAACAATGGAGGCGGCGGGATAGGTCTGGTCCTGAGTCTATTTTCAGGTAGAGCTGGCGGGATTCGCTGATGGATTGGAGGTAGTGTGTGAGATAAAGAGTGAAGTCAAGAATGACTCCAAGGCTTTTGGCAGAAGCAGCTGGAATAATGGACTTGCCAGTTAACAGAGAGGGCAGGAGCTGGACGAGGAGCAGTGTGGAATTCATTCCATCGTGTGTGTGTGTGTGTGTGTGTGTGTGTGTGTGTGTGTGTGTTGGGGCTAGAACTCAGGAGTGTGGATTTGGACACAGGGATTTTTTTTTTTTTTTAGGTACGGGGGATTGAACTCAGGGGCACTCGACCACTGGGCCCCATCCCCAGCCCTTTTTTGTATTTTATTTAGAGACAGGGTCTTACTGAGTTGCTAAGTGCCTTGCCATTGCCGAGGCTGGCTTTGAACTCGCGATCCTCCTGCCTCAGCCTCCCAAGTGCTGGGGTGACAGGCATGCGCCACCACGCCCAGCTGGACAGGACAGGTTTGAAGGACACTTTAAACCTCTACCTTGAAACCCATGATTGAAGATTTGCGGGAGACATCTGAGCTGGACACACACATTTGGGTCTCGTGGGCACATCTGTGGGGTCTCAAGCCGTGGACTGAACGCAGTCTCCTGTGAAATGAGCGCAGACAGAGAGGCACAGTGCCAGGACTGAGCCCCAGGCCCTCCAACGTTTCGAGGGAGATGAGGGGGGCAGAGCAAAGGAAAATGTGAAGGAGCCCAGAATTAGACAAGGTGCAAGATACTGGAGGGTTGTGGGCACAGAGAAGGGAGAGGCCAAATCTAGGGCAGCCAGGGAGGGCTTCATATATTGGAGGGGACTTTGGAGCCTGGCTTTGAGTGATTCATAAGAAATCCCCCATCAGGCAAGATTGGGGAAGGGCATCCAGGGGGAAGGATCAGCACATGCAAAGGCTCAGAGGTCTGCAAACATTAGCACACGTCAATATGAGCACGTGGCCCCCAGCCCTCCAAACGCGCGGCTCCCCTTCTGTCCCCCAAGTCAGCACAGGGGTCACCTTGGAGTCCTCCAGTGAGCCCCTCTCCCATATGCCAACCCCCAGCATTCCTGCTGCGTCCTAAGGATAAGGTCTTCTGCTCATCTCTAGTGACAGTCCCCTTCTGTCCACCCTCACCATCCCCACCTGGTCCAGGCCATCGTCATCATGCACCTGGACAACTGCCTGCTCCCCCATCTCCCTGTTTCTTACTGGCCACCCGTGAGGACCCCAGCAGGCAAAGGGGTGGGCACAAGACTGCCGCACGCTCAGAGCAGCCTGTGGGAGGCGAGCATGGCACAGTTCCCGCCCACCCTCCCCGCCAGAAGCGCTGCTCTTAGGGTGAAATTTAAACCCTAACAAGGCCCAGGGGATCCTGCCTGGCGCGGCCCCGCCCGCCTCTCCGTCTCACCTCCTCCTCCTTCCCATCATGCCCGTCAGCCTGTCCACGGCTTCCCCGCTGCCTCTCAGCTGCTCAGCCTGGTCGGATCCACCTGCCCCAGGGCCTTGACCCAGGCGACCGCCCCCACCTGACTGCGCCCTCCTTCCTAGCCCTCTCTGCACCTGAGAAATTGTTCCTCCCAGAGCCCCAGGCTGGCCCCGCCGCAGCCAATGCGCTCCTTACACATTTCTTTTGTAGTCATTATGGTATATTTCAATAAAGGCGGGAGTTAATAATGATAATCATAGCTGAGTTACTGAGTACTTCATCCTCCATAGTAAACGGTAGTGAGTATGTTAAGTGTTTTACGTGTATCTTTAATTATTTAATTCCTTGCAAAGCCCTCTGAGGGAGCTGCAGCTCTGTAGAATTGTTCCCATTCTACAGAGGAGGAAGCTAAGGCCCACAGAGGTATGTATACGAGCCCACTTAGATAGTAAAGAGCTAAACTGGAGCCCCAGAGCCCGCAAACCTCTATCTTTCCTCTTAATATTAAAGTCCCTGAGATGAGGGACCACGTCTGCCTTGCTCACAGCGCTGTCCCTGCGTCCCTCAGAGGACTTAGTAAGTGTTTGTTGAATGAATGAATGATTGATTGAATGGATGAATAAATGAATAGGAGTTCGAGCAGCGCTGGGCCTGGTGTGGGGATACAAGCCAGGAGGCCGGAGCAGGAGACAGCACGCGGCAAGGGCTCTGAGTGGCAGACAGATGAGTCTGGACTTGGCTGTGGGCCCTGGGAGCCCTGCGGCTCTCCAGAGCAGAGGAGGGCGGAGCTCAGAGGAGCGTTTGAGAAAGATCCCGCTGCCAGCGGCCACTGTGCAGGAGGACCAGGGGTGTGGTCCTTCCCTGCCCAGCAACCAGGCAAGACTGGCACCCGCCCCCTCCCACTTGGCTCTATTAGCATTCTGCGTGTGGCTCGGGCGCCACAATTAACACAAAGGTACAGTCATTCATTCTGACTGGCGGACTCGGGGGATCAGCCGATTGGGGGCTGGCTGCGCGGGGCTTCTGCTGGGAAGGCATGTCACAGCACAGCGGCCACCGAAATGAAAAGCTATTAATAATGATCCTGGAACTTCACTCCCATCAGCTGTTTGTTTAAAGGTGTTCCGTACTTGGAGCCGCCTGATTTATGTGGGCAATAACGCGCCCCGGTCGGCCCGCACTTTTTAAAGCAGCGCTAATGGGGTGAGACCGAGACCCCAGGGGATGCTGGGGAATAAGACTCGAGGGCCAGGCCCGGTCAGGCTCAGCCCTCAGCTCCCTGCCTGGCGTCACTTCTACAGGCACGGGAGAGAGCGAGAAGGGGAGAGCCGGGGAGCCGGGTTCAAATCCAGCCAGAGTGTCCCCTTCCCTGTCTTGGAAACACCTGCATTGCAGGGTCGGCAGGAGAATCCCATGAGATGTATACAGCAAGAGCTCAATAGGATCTCAGTTTTCTCTCTCTCTTCCTAGTAGAACAACCATCCCTGCCCCCAGCCCAGCCCTCTTGAGGAATGATCACTTTGATCCACTTAAATATTCCCTGGAGGACCCACAGCTGGATTTGACATTGAAATCACTGAAGGCCTCACAGCAGTGCGGGCAGAGACCCGGTGTCCCGCTCATTTTAGAGATAAGGAAACCAGGTTCAGAGGAGGAGGAGACCCGAGGTCATTCAGCTCAAGTCCACGCCCCTGTGAGTCCCAAATGGGCAGACGGTACAAGTTTTGTCCACCACAGAGCGCCCAGCCACCGCACAGTCCCCCTCCACGGTGTCCGGAGCGTAGCAGTATGTTTGTTGCATTGAAAAGAAAAAGCATCACAATCTGGGACCTTTGACTCAGGAGCCCACTGCTCAGACCTGGCTCCTGTCCGCAGCTCTAAGGACTTACTTAAAGGGGACATTGGATCAGATTCGTCTGGGGCAGCTTCTCAACCTTGGCACTGCTGATGTCTTGGCTGGATAATTCTGGGAGGTTTTATTTATTTATTTATTTATCGGGGGAGGGGGGTGTTCTATGTGCTTTAAGGTGTTGAGTGTGACAAACATGTGGCGAACATGTCTCCAGACACTGCAGGTGTTCCAGGGGTGGTTCTGCGGGACCAGGAACTTTCTCCCAGTGAGGCACAGCGGAGGCTGTAGCTGGGGCGCACCATCTGGCCTGTGACCAGAGGACAGATGTCATGTTGACACTGTACAAAGTCACACCTTCCCCTTGGCCTGTTAGAGGGCAGCTCCCCTTTGCCATACCCAGTCACCAGGCGGTTCTGTTGCTGGTGCTGACCTGGTCCATGCACAGTCAAGGACGTGCAACGGTAAGCATCCCAGGATGCACTGCAGCTGAAATGGAGACCACTGGGTCCCTCCTGGGATCCAAGGTGAAGGGGAAACCTGAAGCTGTTGTGCTGAAGACCAGGCGTGAGCAGGGCTGGGCGTGGTGAGGTGGGGGTCAGGTGTAGCCTAAGCAAAGATGGGGGGACAGGAACGGGCAGGGGGAAGGAGAGAGGGGAGAAGGGCCATGACACTCAGAAGGAGGGACATCCCATCCAACAGACCCTCTGTCCCACTTTCCCACCTGGTGAAGCCACTCTGAGTCTGCAGGGGACACAAGATTCCTTCTAGTTCCGAGTTATCCCCTCTAAGCCTCCTTCCCACAGGATGGCCTCCACAGAGGCCGCCCGGAGGGACAGAGGTGGCGTAAGCTTTGGTATCAGAAGGTGTCAGTGCCAGATTGGAACCTCGAGCCTGTGGCCCAGGCCAAATCACATGATCAGGGGCGACTTTCAAACTATTTAACAACTGGACCGGCACAAGCATCGACCAGTCGGAACAGATGACGCTGAAAACAGCCAAGGGGGCTGGCTGGCCATGGGCCTGTCCCCGAGCCTGCATCTCCACCCAGATAAAATGGGGACATGCACATTGACCCAGTGGGGTGAAATGGGGGTAAAGATGCAGCCCAGCAATTTGCATGCAGTGGGCAGTCAATAAATGTCCCTTGGCTTCCCCAGAGGATCTAGAAGGCGCTCAGGTGGTCCGAATTCCCTGCAGTGGGCCCTGAGCCGGACAAGGGCTTCGCTCGGATTCCGAGGGAAGTGTTTCGTGAACCTCTTCTCCAGCGGGGCCCAGGGACAGGGAGGCCGGGAGGTGGTCTGGCTGTGAAATTGTCACCTGCCACCAGCATGCATTGAAGAGCCACTCTGCAAAGGTCCCAGTGGAGGCTGGGGGTCCTGGACCCTGGTCCCTGGGGTCTTCATCCTGCCCAGGGGTCCTGGAAGACCTGTCCCCCAGGGAGAGGACCTGGATCTGTCACTCCATCCTAGCTCAGCCAGCTCCCTCTGGGTGTGTTTAGGCAGCTTGTCATTATGAAATCCATTTTCTTATCTCTCCTACCATATCTATTTTTCTAATTCTTACTTAACGAGCTCCCCTGAAAATAAGAAAATCATTGGAACAATTTCCTTAAGTGTGAAAGATTAGTTTGAAATCGGCATTAAGGGGACTAATTACCTCCATTCTCCCACCTTTCCGACAGCCGTTTGTTAGCGTGAGAACTCATTCATCTGCTGCTCAGGGAAGACAGTCAGCACTTGGCCGCCGTGGGATCTTCTGCTCCTGCTTTCACACAGAGGGGGCATGTGTGTGCGTGCGTGTGTGCACGTGCGTGCGTGTGTATGTGAGAGAGACAGGAGGCTGAGAGAGAAGTGAAGAGGAACTATCAAGACCTGAATGTCCCATGACTCAGTATGAAGCGACCCCCTGGGACTCCAGGGCAGGGGGAGTCCAGTTCAGACTCAGGTGGGTGGGCACCCAGGGAGGTACCTGGGAGGCGCAGGTCTGATGAGCTCCTAGAGACCTGGACTCCCAACCGCTGACTCACTGAATGACAATGGGGAAGTCCCTTTGTGTCTCTGGGCCTCAGTCTGCTCATCTGTAAAATGAGTGTGATTTCTTGGAGCTTTAGTAATAATAGGAAGTCTGGCTTCCATGGAGGGCAGGTACTGGCTGGCGGCTCCACCCTGTCTTAGTCCTTGCAATAGCTCTGAGGGCAGCTATTACATCAGCTCAGCGTACAGATGAGGAAGTGGAGAATCAGAGGGGTTGGGTAATGAGCCCCAGGCCACACAGTAAACTCAGAGCTGGAATTGGAAACTGAGTCGGTCTGATTCTGGAGTTCATGCCCTGTCCGCTCTACCTGGACTCCAGATCTCCACCTGCTCCTACAATCACACTTCCAGGGCACTTGAAGCCCTGGATTCCAGCCCCCGCTCCAGCTGGTACCAGTGTGTGACCAGAGACAGCCTGCATGTCTCTGAGCCTCAGTGTTCTCCTCTGCAGAATGGAGGTGGCTGTGCCTCCCGCCGCAGCCGGCTGTGGTGAGGACCACATGCCTGTTGCATTTTGTGAGTGGAAACGCGACTTGGGAGAGTGGGACTGCAGGGGGAAGCTCATGGGGACAGGAGAACCCAGGAGGGGACAGAGACTTGCGGGAGAGCACCAGGGAGTCTGTGGAAGCCCGGGGACTTATTATTTAAGATCTCGGGTCTCTGGACCGCGGCTCCTGTGCACCTGGCCAGTTGCCCCATTCTTGTCCCCAGTATTGAGGGGCCTCCTTCCTGCGCAAGGATCTGAGCAGCAAGAAGGCTGCCGCGAAGGAGCGAGATGACAAATGGTGACGCCCAGGGACTGCAGGCTCCCTGGCCAGCCCTGCACCTGGCGCGGGGGAGGGGCGGTCACCCACCACCCACTCCCTTCCCCTCCCCGGGGGAGCTCACCGGGGAGGTGGATAAGCTCTGAGAAGACCGCGGGAACATCTTCCATTTTCCATTTAACCACCCGATATTGAATTATAAATAATTCATACACCTGCCAAACATTTGATTAAAAGAACCCAATTCACACTGCATTTGTCAGGGGGTAAGAATTGCATTTGGTGTTTTTATTTTAATCTGTCCTTTAACTCTTTTACGAATATTTATTTATACTTGGCTGTCAGGTTTTATTCTATTTGCCCTGATTTTCTTCTGGCGTTAGCTGGTATTTTTTCCTTTCCCTTTTTATTTTGTCACTTCTGCCTGGTAGTCATGCTTTTGAGAGCCCAGAGGTAATAAATAAGAAAGCGAGACTCCTTCCCAGCCTCCCAGCACTGCCACCCCACCCCACCCCGTCCTCTGTCCAGGGACCCCTCTCTCCCAGCACTGCTCCCCACCCGCCAGCCTAAGCTGCTCTGGAATCAAACCTGCAAAGTCCAGGGCATCTCCAGAGAGTTTCCATCTCTATCTCCTCACTTTGACCTTGACCTTGACCTTCCACTGCCAACCGCCTTCCTCTTTGCCAAGCAGAGAGTGGGTGCTCAATAATTATTTTTTAGTGAATGAATGAAGCAACATCACTAAAAACATCATCAGGATCAGTATCTTTGGGAACAAAGAGGAAGGTCCTGGTATTGGTGGAGTCCACCCATAGGATCTTGGAGCTGCATGGTGTCTAGACCCCAGCCGTGGGTATTTCAGTAAGATGCGTCGGTTCCTCAGGCTGCGTGGCTCCATCAGCACCCACGTCAGAGGTGGGTATGAGAATTGGCGCCTGCGCCCAGCACACAGGAAGCACTGATGGGTGTGGGTTGCTGTTCTGAGACTAACCCGCCCTCACCCCGGCCAGAGGCCACCTGCCCTTCCTGCCCTGCTCCTCCCTGGAGTCTGAAGTTTCAAGCCCGCGCGGTGTTATCCTGAATGCCAGGCCTGGGTGGACAGATGTGTCTATGACAAACGAGAGCAGGCGAAGTTGGCCATTTCCCTCCGTTGGCCGCCTGCCCTTGCAATAACACGCGGTGTTTGTCGGAGGGCTTACACGGGTCGGTTTGCGAGTTGACATAAAAACTTGTTTCTGCCAAGTGATTCAGGTGAGCTGGGGATTTCCTGGAGACCTGTGTCAATGCTCCTTGAATGCAAAGGTACAGGGATGTTGTATGCCGGGAAAGGCTGTGACAGTAACAAGGGGGTATCAGAGTGGGTGGATGCGATGTTTTTGTTGTTGTTTACAAAACGCATTCTCACGTACACGACTTCCCTCAATCGCCCGCCCGTTAGATCCTAGTGACAGGATCTTTCAAAATCCAGTCCAGCCACCCATTCTTCCACGGCCCCCTCCCATCCCCAGGCATCTCACAGAATTAGAAGGGGGTTCCATCTGTCACCAGAGCGGTCTCAGGGGCTCATTCTTTCCAAATCCACACTGTGAGTTTTTTTTTTTTTTTTTTTTTTTTCCATAAGACCTCTCTAACCTTATCATTTCCTTTGTTAAAACCTTCTATGGCTTCTTATTGCCCTTAAGGTACAGAGATTCAACCCAGCAACCAACTAGAAGGAGGAAGACCCTTGCTTGTGAGCCAGCCACCCCATTTAAATTGTGGAGAGTTGTGTCATTGACAATAATCTAGCCCCACAAAAGAAACTAAGTCACAGGCGTCCCTGAACACGTACTTTTGTCTGGCCCAGCCAGGGTTCAGGAGCAAGGAGACACTGCTTGGGGTGATCCAGGCCCCCGCTTAGAATTGGGAAAGCCAGCTGGGTGCGGTGGCGCACGCCTGTAATTCCAGCACTTGGGAGGCTGAGGCAGGAGGATCCCTAGTTCAAAGCCAGCCTCAGCAATGGCGAGGCACTTAGCAACTCAGTGAGACCCTGTCTCTAATAAAATACAAACAAGGGCTGGGGATGTGGCCCAGTGGTTGAGTGCCCCTGAGTTCAATCCCTGGTACCAAAAAAAAGAAGAAGAAAAAAAAAAAAAAAAGAACGGGAAAGCCGTGGGAAGAGGGTGAGAGTGGGACCAGCTCCCACGGGGTGCTTACCACGTTCGCTGCTCAAAGCCAGCTGCAAACTGGGTATCATTTTTCAGAGCAAGAAAGTGGCCTGCTCAAGGTTGCCTGCTGGTAAGTGACAAGGCTGGAATCCAAATCCAGGTCTTTCTGAGTCCAACATCCAGTCTATACTTAGTATCATGCTGCCTTCCAGAAAATAGTAGGTGACAGTCTCAAGGGCCAGGGCAGCCCCCTGACCATATGGCTGAGGTCTTCGGGGCCAGCTCAAGTGGGGCTGAAGCTTTTGCTTGGAGGTGCCCCCAAGAAGGAGCTCGGAGGAGGGGACCCATCCCATTGTCATCCTAAGGACAACGGTGGCCCCTAGACAGCTTAAAAGGCAGTTTTGCCCCTGAGTCTGACCAATAGAAAGAGGCCTGGGCTGTGGGGACAGTAGTCCAGACACGAACTCAGCTTGTCCCCATAATGCAGGCATGACCTGGGGTAACTCACCTCACCTCTCGGTACCCCGGCTTCCTCCACAGTAGAACAGAAATGATCACCCATGGCTCCTAGGCATGTTGGAGGCTGGATTAAGGTCATGTGGGCAATGCATGCTTTTCCAACTAGGATATGAATGACACTTTCTCTGTGCTCATGGAATTCGACCCTGCAAAAAATTTTTCGTAAATTCAGCAGGGCACGTATTTTTAAAAGTTATTCATTTCCTTTTAAAAACTAACTTTATGAGAAAGCCCTGAATCCACTCTCTTGGAAAGTGGGACACTGTGCAAGAAGTTCCAGTCCCTTTCCTACCACCTCCAATCTGGTCTTGTCCCCACTTCCCCAGAGCCAAGGCCTGTGACGAGCTCTGTATGTGTCACCACCTGCCATTTTTATACTTCGGCATACATTATATGTACCCACAGAATATAAGTAGCATTGTTTTGTATTTTTTAATGTAAATGGATTCATACTGGATATATCACTCTCTGCAATTTGCTTTTTTTTTTTTCTTTTTGTGCCGACAATGTTTTTGAAAGCTATCAATGTTGGTATATATAGCTCTTCCATTTAGTGGCTGCGTTCCACGGGATGAATGTGATCTGTGCCATGTGTCCAGTCCCTTACCTGCAGGTGGAAGGGACACTTCCTTCTCCTGTCCCCCTGCAGTGTAGGGGTGACTGTCTGCATACATACCCATGTGCACACGTGCCCGTGATTCTTTTTTTTTTTTTTAATTTTTTTGTAGTTGTAGATGGACAGCATGCCTTTATTTTATTTGTTTCATTTTTATGTGGTGCTAAGGATCGAACCCAGTGCCTCACACATGCTAGGCAAGTGCTCTGCCACTGAGCTACAGCCCCAGCCCCGTGCCTGTGTTTCTTGAGCACAGACTCCTGCGTCCTGACTTTTATATTTTTCCATTTCAATAGACTAGGGCAGGTTTATCAGTAGTGATGGTAGTTACCATAGCCCGAGCTTGGCGCATAGTACCACCACCTGGGAGCAATGATTTTCTCCAGGTTTCAGAGGAGAACTCGAGGCCCAGAAGGATGCAGAAATGACTCCCTGCTGTGTGGCCAGGTTAGACACAGTCTGGCCCAGAACGTGGCCTGCCTAAGCCCAGCACAACCCCCTCTCAAGCAATGGTCTCTTCCTCCACGCATGAGGGCTTAGGACGCAAACCTCTGGGATAATGAACGGGGCCATTCCGGACCCAGAGCCCAGAGTCCATGAAATTCCAGGTGGGCCGAAAGGTGTCTGTCCCCGTCATCTCTGGGCCAGGAGGCTCATTTAGAAGCCAGGGGACACCTTGCCCCCCATGTGTTTTCCTTTATGCAGGCGCTGGGGGCTTGGAGTGGCAGAGGCGGCACAGGAAGAGCACTGAGGGACGGGGAGTCCCAGCACCCTGCGCGGGGCAGATCTCCGAGGACACCTGAGGCACAGGGGCAGGGATGGGGAGGAGCCCCTGCATGTCTCGCTGCCAGCAGAGATGAGCGGGTCAGCAGCTGCCTGTGCCCAGTCCAGGGGCCTGAAGAGTCGAGTGAAAGGCCGGGCGCGGTGGCGCACGCCTGTCATCCCAGCACTCAGGAGGCTGAGGCAGGAGGATCGCGAGTTCAAAGCCAGCCTCAGCAATGGCGAGGCACTTAGCAACTCAGTGAGACCCTGTCTCTAATAAAATACAAAAAAGAGCTGGGGATGTAGCCCAGTGGTCGAGTGTCCCTGAGTTCAATCCCCGGTACCAAAAAAAAAAAAAAAAAAAAAAAAGAAAGAAAGAAAGAGTTGAGTGAAGGTCTTAGAAGCCTGGGCAGGATTCATGGTCAGCCTGAGGTACAGAGCCACACACTGTCCCCAGAAGGTCACCGCCCAGTAGGAAAGTCTCACGGGGAGCCCCAGACCTAATGTCCCACTCTTGTTCCCAGCCTACAGTCCGCCCTCTGCTCCTCCTGTCACCTGTCACTTGGCCAGCGCCTCCTACCTTGTGCCTCCTGCCCACGGTCAGCGCTGAACACACTTCCCCCTCCTTTAGGAAAACCCGCCCTCGCCCTCAGCCCCGCCGCGGGCTCCTCTCTCCAGCCCATTCCAATCTGCTGTCCGCCCCCTCCTGTGACAACTGCCACAAGGCCATTGACGAGGGACGGCCCTGGTGCTCTCCCCCACCTCGATCCCTTCACCCCCTCACCACGCCCCATCTCTTAGGACCCCGAGGCTGCACCCGCCCCAGTCTCTGGCCGCTGGCACCTGTCCCCTGCCCCCATGTCTCTGCCCGCTCCTTCTCCGGCTCCTCCCCCAGCTGCCCCGGGATCCGCAGCACAACGGGTATTAGCTCAAGAACGCTCACACGGCAAGTGGAGGAGAGACAAACCAAAGCGACTTTAAATCTCACCCCTCAGTTGTCCCCCACTGGTGTTTTTAAAGCCCGTGGCTCCGGGCTCTGTGCCTCCGGTGCCGCACCTGCTCCCTGGGCAGAAAGGACGGAGCGCCCAGTGGGTCGCCTCCCCGGCCCGGCCGTGGCTCTCAGAGTGGGCCCTGGTGACAGTCTCTCATGCTGCCTTCTAGAAAAATGTTCTATCCGCCCACTGGTGTCAGTTTGGGCATTGTTTTCCTTGCGGCGGACGGATGGTTCTAGCACTCTGCCCAGCACCTCCGTCACCCTTTAACCCTGGACCAGACCAGGTTCTCCCTCCCTCCTTGGTCTTGTTGTGAGCCATCTCAGCCCCGATGGGTGGTGTCTTTGGGGCAAAAAAGCCCCAGCTGCTTCTTGCTGGCTGCAATGTCTTCTTGGGTCTCAGACTCACACATTCAGCTGTGAACTGACTCCCACATCTTTTGGATCTAGCACATTCCCTATCCAACCCCAAACCGGCTCTTCTCGCCTTCCAGCCCAGCAAACTAGGAGTCACCCAGATTGTGACCAAATCCTGGATGACGATCAGGTCTTGGGGGGCAGCCTCGTGTTTCAGTTTTCTGCTCTGTAAAGTGGGGATGACCAGGACGCCTCCCTCATGGTGTGGTGTGGACGTGTAGACGTGTGGACAGGGCGGGGTGGGGGCGGGCCCTGCCGTCCCTGGTCCCCACAGCCATCCCCAGCCCCCCTTCCCAAGTCACCTACACCCCATCCATCACCAGGTCTGTCGATCGCCCCAGCCTGACTGGCTTACGAGCCTCCTGCTCAGCCTCCCTGCTCCACTCCAGCCTGTTCTCTTGTCAGCTGGAGTGATCCTTTAAAAAGTAAATCAAATCACTGTCACTCCCCTCTTTAAACCCTCAGGGATCACCAACGTGTCTAAAGTGTCTAAACCCCGTCTCTCCCAGCTCAGGGCTCTGCCGGGCTTCCCGGGCCGCCCCGCCGGGGGCTGGGCGCGCTCTGTACCGACCCTTCTGATTGGTCAGCACCCTGCTGAGCTGCGGTTATACATGTTGATGTGCCCAAGGGTCTCTGCAGCCTGGCACCAGCCACCTCACAGCCACATCTCTCCCCCACCCCCCTTACAGTTCCTGTCCAACTGGAGCAAACTTCTTCCATTTCCCCAGACAGGACAATGCACCTTCCCTCTCACCTCTGGCCTTTACCCAGGCCGTCCCGGGGCCTGGGTCCTTCTTTCCTACCTGCCCAGTTCCTGCTGGTCCATAGGTCACTCTCCAAGAAGTCCTTCCCTCATCCTGCTCCTGGAACAGCCTCCTCTGAAGCTTATCCTACTCCTGATTTCTTTTTTTCTTTCTTTTTTTTTTTTTTTTTTGGTACCGGGGATTGAACTCAGGGGCACTCGACCACTGGGCCACATCCCCAGCCCTTTTTTTTGTATTTTATTAGAGACAGGGTCTCACTGAGTTGCTAAGTGCCTCGCCATGGCTGAGGCTGGCTTTGACAATCGCCATCCTCCTGCCTCAGCCTCCCAAGTGCTGGGATGACAGGCGTGCGCCACCGCGCCTGGCTCCTACTCCTGATTTCTTGGTGATAACACCTGACATCTCCCTCCATCTCTGGTTTAATTTTTTTTTCTTGCCTCTGTCCTTCTCCCACTAACACACAGATCCCCCTGGGGGTAGGAAATTTGTCCATGTGACACACTGCCGGATGCTGGGCTTTGGGCACAGAGAGGCACCTGGACGTGGTTTGTTGGATCCGTATTAATTCATCCTCCAGTGAGGACACACTTGTAGGACACCTTTCCTGCCGGGGACCTTTCTTTGCCTAAGGGCACATCAGTGAAGGAAACCAACAAGAGTGCCTATCTCAGTGACACAAACATGTTAGCGAGGATGCAAGCAATAAGCAGAAGAAATAAGTACAACGTGCAATGCAGAAGTTAATAGACCCATGGAAACTACGGAGAGAGGAAGGGAGGTGGGCAGAGTCCTGGGCAGGGGCTGCGGCTTTAGGCAGAGTGTTGGGCTACTTTTCACTCGGAGGTGATATTTGGACAAAGATCTTCCCATGGCCAGGGAGGGACATCAGGGTTTTGCAGGTATTGAGGAAAGAGCATCCAGGCAGACGACCCTGCCAACACAAAAGTTCCCGGATGGGAGCGCTTCTACCCGGTTTAGGAACACCCAGAGCCGTGTCAGCTGGAGCAGAGGGAGGGAGGGAGAGGAAGAAGGGTCATGGTCAGAGAGGTCATGGGGCAGGTCATGTAGGGCCTTGTAGAAACTCTGGCTTTTATTCTGAGAGAAACTGGGGGGTGCATTTTTTTCTGACAGCTCTATGAGCATAATTTACACACTATTAAATTCAACCAGTGTAAGCACACATGTCAACGATGTCCAGTAAATTACAGAGTTGTGCAACTACCCCCACCTTACCCACAAAAGGTCCTTCATGCCCATCTGCATCAGTTCCCATGGACGACCCTGTGAAACCACTAATCTGCTTTCTGTCCTGATAGATTTGTCTTTTCTGGACTTTTTCTGTAGACTTTTCTTTTCTGGTCATTTCGTAGCAAGAGCATCCTGGCATGCATCTTGCTTTGTTTTGTTCTATTCTATCTGCTTCTTTCAAGGAGCCCAATTAGTGTGAGGCGCTGCCGGGTTCTAGTTTGTCGGCAGTCCCTTTACATGGCTCAGTAGTATTCCTTCAAGTGGATGTGCCGCGTTTTTTTATCTGTTCGCCGGACGGGAGGCTGTGGGGCTGTTTCCGCTCTGGGGCTGAGTCATGCTGCTGTGGACGTTTGTGTACACATGTGTCTCTGTGTGGACATATGTTTTCATTTCCCTGGGGTAGATACCTAGGAGTAGAATTGCTGGATCGTATGGCAAATTTGTGTTTCACTTTTTAAGGAACTGCCCAACTGTTTTCCAAATGGGCCTCCATGTGGAGAAGAGTCTAGAGTGAGCAGATGGAAGCGGAGAGACTGGTCGTTTCATTAACATAATTAAACAAGCCCACTGGGTTCAAGGACAAAACAGGCCTGGCACTGGAGACCTGGGCGCCCGGTGCTCGGGCTGGCACCAGAGGGTCTCGGGAGGACCCAGGCCAGGGAGCCCCTGGCTGCAAACCCAGCCTTCCCAGCCCCCGAGAGAAGTGGGGAGTCCGCCTCACCCCATCCCTCCCTCCACGCCGGCCAATCCCCAGACAGCTTTCACGCAGCCAAAGCGTGGAAATCCTGGGCTTGGAGAAGAATCGGCACCAAGCATGACTGTTGGAAGCGGCAGAGCCCTCTCCCCCCAGGGAGAAGACAAAATTTTCTTTGCAATTAAAATTCCTTTGAAACTGGAACCAAGGAAAATGCAGAGGAGAAAGCTTTTTAAACTAAGGGAAATACTCTTCTGTAGCAATTACCATGTGTGCATTTCCACAAAAGCTGTTTCCTCCTCCCTCCGCCCAGCGGCCGCAGGGAAGCGCCCTGCCTGGGTTCCGCCTCTGCTGTCACGCTGGGCCTGGGCCGTCCGGGCCCGCTTTTCCTGGCTGCCCACTGAGCTCTTGGATTCTGCACACATCCTAGCCTCAGTTCAGGCCTGGACGTACAGGGTCACCTCCTGAGTCCCCAGCCCAGTGGCTCCTCTGCTAGCATGTCATTCCACCCCTGGGCTGACCTGGTCCTGCTGGTGTCCCTCCCCGTCCTTGCCCTGTCTCTCTGCCCAGCTCACCAAGCTCTGACCGCGTCCTGTTAATATCCTGACCTGCGTGTGCGATGCCCAGTGCGTTCGAGAGCAGGAGGTTGGAAATCTTTGTTCAATGAGCAAATATGTACGGAGCCATTATAATGTGCAGTGCCCTGTGCTAAAAGTCCCGGATATTCGCGGTTTCCGCGTGGAGGAAGGAGACGCTGGGGTTTGGGACGAACCCTTTGGCTAAAAGAAGCTAAGGCTGCTGGAAAAAAAAAATGTAAAAAGCAGCTTATTACAGCATCAAAGAGCTGACGAGTGAGCTTTTTGTAAGGAATTACCAGGAATTATTAGGTCAAAACTGGAGGGAAAACAGAAACCCAGAGAAGTTAGAAAGCGCAGGAGCAGCTTTTGTCCTAAGCACGCGTGCTGATCCCAGGAAATTTGATTTTGGGTTTGGATGATCTCGTGGCATAAGGGGGACAGAGATTAAACCAGGTGGGAAATCAAGCTGGAGACCCTCCCCCAAATAAACCGAGACTCCAAAAGGCTTTGCCCTTGGGGAAAGGGTGACCCGGAGACGGGCCAGCCTCAGTCCTGGATGAAAGCCCGTCACTCAGGCTGGGAGAGCCTGGGAGCCTCCAGGCTTACCTTTTGTTGGAAGTGATTCCAATGGTAGCGCCACTTGGCGAGATGCAGATGCTTTTAAAAAAATAATAAAATACCTTCATCTTGGGCTTGGAATTCTTCCTTAAAATAAAATTTCAAGCACAGGGTCAACAGGCAGAGATAAGAAGACACATCAGAAAACTGCATAATGAGCTACGCCCGAGAGATAGAGGGGGAGCAAGCGAGTGACGGAGTGACAGCTCCTGTCCCGTGGGGCGCACAGTCCAGGCCCACTGCACTCCCAGCAAGGGCAGCCTCGGCCCTGCCTAGCGGGCCTCAGTGTCCTCTGCCCCTCAGCGGCCTTCAGCCAGCCGACCTCTGGCTCTGTTCCTGGTTTCCATGGCACCGCCGTGGCTGGGGTGGCCTCTGGCCCCGCCGGCAGCGTCTCTGGTCTTGGGCTTCCTCTCCTCCTCTTCTCCTCCTCCGCTTCCTCTCCGAGGTTGGGCGCTCCATCGGGCTGCTCTCTCTCTCCCCAGGCGCCTGCATCCGTCTCCTCAGCGTTAAATGTCATCTACATGCCGAGGAACCTCTGGTGCCCATCTCCAGCCCGGACCTCTCGTTGGAGGTCCAGACTCTTCCATCGCCTGCCCGCTGCACATCTCTACGTGCCTGTCCGAGGACCGCTGCTGCGGCCGGCAGCCATGCCCTTGCTTCTGCCCACAACCCCCACAAAAGTGCCTCCATCAAGCCGGGCGCGGTGGCGCACACCTGAAACCCCAGCACTTGGGAGGCTGAGGCAGGAGGATCGCGAGTTCAAAGCCAGCCTCAGCAATGGCGAGGCACTGAGCAACTCAGTGAGACCCTGTCTCTAATAAAATACAAAAAAAGGGCTGGGGATGTGGCCCAGTGGTTGACTGCCCCTGAGTTCAATCCCTGATACAAAAAAAAAAAAAAAAAAAAAAAGTTCCTCCATCATGGTCAATGTCACCACTTTTGTCTTAAGCCAAAAGCCTAGGAGTCATCCGGATTCCTGTTTGGAATTCCGGTGGAGAGGCAATGGGGTGGTCATTTTAGAGAGCTGTTGAAGAGGCAGAGTGGGCTGGACTCGGTTGCCCCTTGCAAGCGGGGACATGACAGCGATCTAGGGTGACTTCCAGCCTTCTGGCTTGGACCACACGGCACAGGTGGGGGTCATTTGCCAGGATGGATAATCCCAGAGAAGAGCCAGTGTGAAGGAAGAGGAAGAGGTGTTTGGCTTTGGACGTGTTGCGCCTGAGGTTCCCTAGAGGCCTCTGAGTCCAAGTGCAGCTGTCTGCCTTGGGACTTCAGAGGTCAGAACTGGGGACACCCAAGTTCCAGTCACCGTAGTATTGATGGCAGCTGAAGGCTTTGGCATGGGTGGGCACACAAAGGAAAAGCGTGAGGGGTTTCAAGGTGGGGCGCAGGAGGTGACCTCTACAAAGGCGAGACAGAGGCATCGGGACAGAGGCAGGAAGGAAGCCATTTGTTCAGCTCCACGTTCCAAATGCTGCTGAGAACCCAGGAAAATGAAGACTGGAGGACGTCCACTGGAATCAGCAACCTGGCGGTCACTGGTGGCCTCAGCGAGCCCTCCTGGTGGGTGTTGGGGTGACAGCCAGATGGCAGTGGGTTGAGAAGAGAGTGGGAGGTGAGTGAGGAGGTGATGGGGATCTTTGCTGTTCAGGGAAAGAGCCGGGGGGGGGGTGCCATTTTTATTTATTTATTTTTTTGGTTGATGTTTTTGAAAGCTGGACTCTACCTGGGCACGCTGGACCGCTGCCGTCTGAGAGCCCGTTAGAGAAGGCTGAAGGTCAAGCACAGTCTCCATCTGTTTTCTCTCGTTGATGACACAACCCCAGGCGGGGAGTGACGGAGGAAAGTCCTTTATGTGGGCTCACAGTTCAGGCCCAAGGTCGAGGGGCGGCATCGGGTGATGGCCTTCTCGATGGCTGGGTCCCCAAGTTACACAGGCCATCACCTGGAGGGACAGGAAGTTCAGGAGAGACCCAGCCACGCGGGCTTTGGAGAAAACCCTTTAGTCCATTACCCAGCAGCCTCACGGAGGGATCAGGCCATCCGGGGACTCAGCCACGGTCACCTCTTAAAGGGCCCACCTGGTCCAACCGCTTGAAATCTCACGCTGGGGACTGAGTCTCCACATGGCTTCCGGAGGGGGCAAACCGCAGCCTCAGCAGAAGGAAGAACATGGTGGGCTCCAGAGCCCGGGGCAGGGGACTTGTCCCCTTACCTGTGCAATGAGAGGGTACCAAGAGGACGCCCCGGGAGGGCCGCGGCCGGTGTTTCTGTGGGTCTCCGCGGGGGCGGTCAAGGCAGGAGGTAAACCCGCCACACGCGGGGGCTGTTGTTATTATCTTCAGCTCTCTTGTCTCTGAGCCACTCTCGCTTGTGAAAAATAATAATCAAATCTCACCTGGTTACAGCACTTGACTCTTTCCAGAGGATTACTTTTATAGTCATATTTACTCAAGTTTAAAAAGAAGAAGAAGAAGAAGAAGAAGAAAACAAAGAGGAATTTAGTTTCTCCATCATACAAGGGAGAACACTGAGGCTCAGAGAGGGGAAGTGACTTGCCCAAGGTCACACAGCCTGTTACAACAGAGATGTGAGTGCAGTTCAAGTCTGACTCCAGTGTCAAAGCCCCTTGCCCTGGCTCCTGCATTCTTTGTAAAAACGAACACAGATTTGGGGTCACGCCGTCTCCCTTGTGCAGCCCCTACAGAAGGGGATGGAGACTCGAGGACTGCAAGGCACAGCTGTAAACACAGGAAGGACAGGACGAGGGCTTGGACGAGGTGCCAGCCTCGGCTAGTGCTCTCCTTTCAGCCGAGATGAAGGAGGGAGGAGACGCCTTACCTACCAGCGCCTTTCCCAGTCAAGGTCTTCAGGCCTGGCATCAGTGCTGCCTGTCTGTCACCCCAGATGGGAACCTGCTCACAGTCTGGGGTGGTGACCAAAACGGACGGCCACCTGCAGCTCCGACCTTCCTGACCTGAGGCAGTTGGACCTGTGAGAAATATTCCCTCCCCGAGCTTTTGACCCGTCTGTTCTGGACACAACCAGGTCAGGGTGTGTCCCTGCCTCCAAGTTAAGAGGTGACCCCTTAGCAAGCCTGGCCGCGCCTTACCCTTCTAGCCCCTCTCCAAGGCAGCCTGAAAATTCCTTCCCCCAAAATTTTGCACACGTGGTTCTCTCTGCCTGGAACCCCTTTCCGGGGGCTCTCTGTGGCAAACCCTTACTTATCCTTCAAGGATCAGGTCAAATGTCACCTGCTGTGTAGGAAGCCCACTCGACTCCCTTAGGTAAGAGCAAGCCTTTATTGAGCACCTACTACATGCTGGTGCTCTGGGGTATAGCCATGAATTAGATCTCGGCCTCTGCTTCTAGAGGTCCAGGGTTGCAGTCCAATAGGGAAAAATCACAAGGTGGACATCTCTGAGGACACAGACAGGAAATGGGTAGTGACAGTCCCTAGCGGGCAGGGTCTCAGGGAGGGGAGGATGGACCTCAGGCCTCAGGCCCAAGAATGAAAGCAGCAGGCCGGGTTCCTTGGCAGAGAGGCTCCCTGTCCTCCCCAGCCCGCTGGCTCCCCTTGGCATCTCCCGCCTCTTGGCCACATATGGAGTGGACAGGGGCGGCATGGAGTGGGGGTCCCAGCTTAGGAGCATGGCTTTGACATCAGACAGTCTGTGTGATCTTGAGAAAGTCAACTGACCTCTCTGTGCTTCATCTCCACAGCAAAATGGCACTAGAAATAGGACCTGCCTCAGGGCCTCTGTGAGAATTAAGCGATGACACTGGTAGGATGCTCAGACTGTGACATCGAGCGCTCAGTGAATGCCAGCTCTTCTTATTTCTATTGATAATTTTATCGGCAGAAGATTTGGAGCCTACTGTCAACTTGCCCTGGGCCCTAGGGAAGCGCGTCTTGCTCGGGCCTCTCTCCACCAGACAGTGGTGGGCTCCCGGGGCAGGTGTCGGGTAGGAGGGGGGGGGGTGTGTGGCTGGGGGGAGGGGCAGCGCGTGAGAGCACCACGTGGGTGGGAGCAGGACCCCAGAAGGCCTCCAGCCTTGGTGAGTGGAGAAAACACATTTGTAGAAGGGAGTCGGCCCCCAGATCGCAGGGGGCCTTAAATGCCAAAAGAGTGCTCCCGGGGGCGTCGCTTGATCAATTATTTGTCCAGTCAATTATTTGTCCAGTCGTTAGAGAAATAACGGCCCCAGGGAGGAAGTGACCTCCCTGTCCCCTGAGGAATGTAAGCAAGGGCCCCAGGGAAGAGGGAGCCCTCCTGAGGCTCTCTGAGAGCAGCGACTGGGGAGAGGCCGCGCCCTGGTGCTGGGGCACCTGCCCTGGAGCACCTGCTCTGCTGCCTTGTGTGACCTTGGGAGCTGACCTCGCACCCTCTGGGCCTCCGCTCGCCCACGTATACACTGGGGCGATGACGAGTCTGCGCAGTAGAGGCCGTTGCTGAGGCTGC
This sequence comes from Tamias sibiricus, assembly GCA_025594165.1. Taxonomy (NCBI): domain Eukaryota; kingdom Metazoa; phylum Chordata; class Mammalia; order Rodentia; family Sciuridae; genus Tamias; species Tamias sibiricus. The sequence goes on from CM046659.1 coordinate 165,444,351, forward strand.
CGCTGCCTCTCTGCTGGGCCTCCTGGAGGCCCGCACTGCGGCCCTGGCCTCTCCTCCCGCAGGCCAGGGAGGAAACGGCCGCACTGGAGTCTGGGGCTGCGGAGGCTCCGGCCGGAAGCCTCCCTAAGGAGCTCGCCATGGTTACCGCGGCCTGCCAGGAGAGGCCGTAAATCCGGCAGGGTGGCGCGGGGGAGCCGGGCGTGGGGTGGGGGGCGGCTAAGTGGAATTGAATCTTGTTTAAGGAGGAGGCCCAGCCTCCCGGGCCTGTAATTCACTGCGAGGTTGACACGATGAGAGCGGAGTTTTCAGTGGCATAATCGCAGGACCTCGGGGAGCCGCGGGGGATGAGCGCAGGCAGGCGGCGCGGCGCTGGGCGCTGATCCCGCCGTGATCCCGGCAGGCGGCGGCCGCTCCGCGCCAGAGCAGGGGCCAGGCGGGCTGAGCCGCGGCTGGGCTGTGACTCGCCCGCTGTCGTCCCGGAGCTGAGCTCAGGCCGCAGTTCCCAGCAGGCTTTATATGAGCGGAGCGTGCCACCCAAGATGCCAGGGACCGCGCTGCCCCCAGGCTCGGCTGAGCCCTTACAGGACCGCCGTGGGCAGTGTGAGCTCCCTCCAAGGCACCCCTGGCAGGGGCACCGCCTCTGCAGAGGGGGACTCGCTGGGAGCATGGTGGCTGCAAGGACCTGCTGGACCGGCCCCAAGGCGGCTCCTCCTTCCTGCTTTCTGCAGTCCCCAGACTGTCCCTGGCCACCGCCTGCAGGATCAGCTCAGCCGGGCTGTTCCCCGGAAGTGGATGCAGGGCCTAGGTCTGCGCTGGTGTGTGGTGGGGGAGGATGGAACCGCCTTCTGCAGATGGGACGACTGAGGCCCAGAGAGTTGGGGGGACCCCTCAGGTGCAGGGCAGCCCCCTTGTTCTCATCAGCACCTGCAGAAAATAGGGCCCCCTGGGGAGGCTGGAGCGGGGCCCAGAACCCCAGCAAGAGCCCTCACACACACCTTGTCAGGTCACTGGGACAACCCAGAGGGCTGAGCCCAGGGCCAGGCACACAGTAGGTGCACATGGCTTGGTCTCCGTTGGACAGCGTCCCGGCCACCAGGGGCTCTCAGGTCCCCTGGGAATCTGCTTGGGGGCCCTCCCGGGACTTGCACAGGTTCTGGAGCCAGACTTACAGGCTTAAAGTCCTGGCTTTCCCATTTCCTGGCTGGCTGTCACCCTGGACAAGTGACCTCACCTCTCTGTGGCCCAGTTTCTTCATCCAAAATATATAACGATGATAATAAGATACATCGTGGCACAGATGAAACAAGGAGACCTACGTAAGTGCTTAGCAGCGGGTCGATAAGTACAGGCCCTTATTTTCAGCCCATCAAGTGCACAGGCCCTTGGCACGTCAGAGGCACCCTGGGTTCGCTGCCCGTCAGCCTTATCATCATTGTGACTGCATCAGGTGGGCCGGGGCCTGGGACTGTGCATTCCAAAAAAGCCCCCGTGTCCTGTTGCCAGCATGACCCTGGGCCTCTGGTGAGTCCTGAGAACTGTGGTTTGACCTTCTATTGTATGGTAGCCCAGAGAGGGCAGGGATTTGCCCAAGGTCACCCAGCATGGGGGATCCAAGCCAAGTTCCAACCACGGCTACTTTTCTTCCAGCCCAGACAGCTTTCTCTTGTACTGCAGAGGGACAGATTCCTTAATGTCATCTGCTCCGGCTGCAATAAAAATTAACTACCCTGAATATGTGCCTCATCAATGCAGCTCCGAGGCAGACACAGGACCGGGGGAGAACGGGACGGGACGTGCCACGCGTGCTCCTGGGACCTCCAAGCACTCTTGCTGGTGCCTCCTGAAGGGTCCCCGCAGCCGGCAGGTCCTCTCTGCCTTGGCCTGCGTGAGAGTCCCCACTGGGCCCAGGGTGGAGGCTCCATGACCTTAGTGCACAGAGCCGTGCGGGGAGTGTCCCGCCTGCGGTCCCCGCCCCGTGGAGCTCTGCATCCCGCACACACTGCAGGGCCCTGGGGCCGCCTCCCGTCTCACACTCACCCGGAGGCCCATGTTACCACTGGGCCAGGGTGGATGGTGGGACCTTCTTCCCCAGGGTTGCCGGGACAAGGGCTCTTGTGTGTCACACCCCTGGTCTGCCCCGGGGGACAGGTAGACTTTAACAGACTCGGGCCCTGGCGCCACATATCCCAGGAACCCCAGCGGTGTGGGGGGGGGGCTGGGGCCACACGTGTGTCTGGTGTCAGCGTGTGTGGTTCCCAGATGTAGCAGACAGATCAAAGGGGACAGACAGCCAAGGAGGTGGGGTGGGGAAGAAAAAGGAAGGAGAAGGTGGAAGGGAAGAAAGAGACCCACCAGAAGGAAGAGCAGGAGAAAAGGGGAACGCAGAGGAAGAGGGCAAATGGGTGGAATGGATTCACCAACCATGGCACATTCATGGGGTGAAATACTATACAGCAGTGAAAAGGAGAACAAAGAAGGGCCTCACAAACATAATGTGGAGAAAAAGAAGCAAGATGCAGAGAGGGTATACAGCAGGCATCGTTTACATCCATCTTAACAACAAGCAAACCCAGAAACAGCTGAGACATTTAGTTGCACACAGTGAGATGGTCTCAGTAAAGAAAGGCCAGGAGCTGGTCCTCACATAGCCAGCGGAGGGAACCAGGGTCCTGCCTCGGGAGGAGCCTGGGAGAGCCGGGGGCTGAGCATGGGCAAGCCTTCGCCTCTTGACCAAAGGGCGGATCCACGGGTCTGTTTTGTGATCGTTAGTTATGCTGTGCATTTCTCATCTGTGCAATTTTCTGTATCAAGGCTGAATTTCACAATTTAACTGATTATGAAAAGTCCAGAGAGCAGGGGAGGGGGGAGGGGAGGAGGCCGCCGGCGGTGGAGGGAGAGGGCTCCCGGGGCTCTGCTTGGCTGGCACCACGACGGGGCCCTGCCCCCCATCCGGCCGCGTTTGTAAAATGGAATAAATATTGACACGGCCAGGATGGTATTCAATTTGTCCTGATCACTGGGCTGCGGTGAGTTCTGACAGGGCGCGGTGTAAAACAGCAGCCCGGGATGTAATTTCTACTGTCAACATGATGTACAGCGCGGCTCTGCCTGCGGGCGGCGCGGGCAGGGCGGGGGCGGGGCGGGAGACAGGTGCAGCCCGGGCCACCCCGGGCAGGTGAGTGGCCAGCCACAGGGTGCGTGTGCGTTTGTGTGTGTGCACACACATGTCTACACACACTTGCATGGGAGGTCAAACCTCAAGCCGGGACCCAGGCCTGGGGTAAGTCACGCCAAGCGGTGATCCAAGGAGGACTCGTTTCACGCTCAGAGCCAAGTGCAGACCTGTCCTTCCTGGCAGCCACTAGAGCCTCCCTGCCCACCTTATTCCCCTCCCCTGGTCACGGACGATTTGAATTTTAGATACAACATTAACTAGCTGTGTGACCTTGGGCAAGTCCCTCAACCTCTCTGAGCCACCTGCTCTTCTCCTGTGATGGGAATGTTTAGGGGAGCTGTTGTGAGAATTCACTCTGCTCATCATATATAAGGCGTGTGTCACCTCTTATTACTAGCTAGTGGGACACACTGTGCCTGGCACACGTGGAAGTGTGTGACCAGTACCCCTCCTTGTTCTCCCTGGCTCACCATCAGCTCCACTGACGCTCCCGCCTCCTTTTCTTCCTTCTCTATCCTGTTGATCTGTCAAGGCTGCTCCTCAAAAGGGACAGTACCCGGGACAAGCCCCGACGTGTCCCCTTGCCACAATGTCCTTATTGGAATGGGAGTGACGTACTCAATGGGGCTTTTGTTGGGAACAAGCAAGGTCCTGTGCAAAAGCGCTGGGACAGGGCCTGGCTCTTAGTAGGTGATCAATAAACGTCAGCTCAGAGGGAAATAGAGCCCGGGCGTCCTTCCTGGGGCTTCTGCCTCCTCATCCCCTGCGGCCCATCCGTCACCACGGCGGCCCCGTTTTGCCTCCTAAATATTTCAATATTTCAAAACTGTCAACTTTCTCCGTCCCGCGATGGCCTCCCTGACCAGGCCACCACCGGTCTCCCCTCCAGACACTGCGGCTCCCTCGCTGGCCGGGCTTGTTCTGGCAACAAACACGGTTTAGAAACGCGTGTCTGGTCCCTTCCGTGTCCCCGTCCTCGTCCCGTGCTCTTCAGCCCCAGTCCAAATCCTCCAGCCCGCCCAGGTCTCCCCAGCGCCCCAGCGCCCCCTGCGGTTGCCCCGCCCAGGTCTCCCCAGAACCCCCTGCGGTTGCCCCGCCCGCCCAGGTGCCCCCCGCCCAGGTCCCCAGAACCCCCTGCGGTTGCCCCGCCCAGGTCTCCCCAGCGCCCCCTACGGTTGCCCCGCCCTGGCCCTGACCGGTAGCCTTGGCACGTGGCTCCCAGGCCCTCTTACCCGCACCAGGCATGTCCCACCCATCTTTAGGTTTCACCCCCAAATGCCTTTCCAGGGGACTAGTCCTGGCCCGCGCCACCTGTCCCTAATGAGGTCACGTCCCCTTACACACGGTCCTGAACTCCCTCCTTGCGCAGCTGACCTTTGCTTGGGGATTGTTGGATCAGTGCGCGTCCCCCCTGGGCCCCCTGGGATGGACAGCCCGGGGCGCAGACTGTGCCTGGCTCTCTCCACGCTGCATCCTTAGCCTCCACGGTGCCTGGCGTGTAGTAGGTGCTCAATAAATATTTGATAACTCAATAAATGGAACAAGCAGAAGCATAGAAGGGCAGCCTGGGAAGGTGGTGTGACAGTAACCGGGCAGCCTGGCCACGTGTCGCCCATCCACACCGCAGGCAGCCCCCCACCCCTGGGGGGAGCACCCTCTGAGCAGGCGCTGAGTGGGAGCAGAGGGGCAGAGAGCACGGCAGAGCGCCGCAGCCAGCGGGCAGAGGAGGCGCCAGAGGAGAGCCGGGTGGGGGCCTGGGCTCAGGTGAATGTGGGCTCCCCACGGGGGACAGCAGGGACATGGCTGTAGGCTGGCCCTGAGAGGCGGTCAGTGTGGTCATGGGCAGCAGGGAGAAGGGCACCGGCAGAAGGGAGCAGGAGCAAAGGCCCAGGGGCACCAAAGTCCTAAACAGCAGGTGGCTCCGCCTGCCCCGGGGAGGCTCCTGAGATGCCGTGTGGCGGTGGCCTGGAGGAGGTGGGTCCGGATCCTGCAGGCTTGGAGTGGCCGCCTGGGCAGCCATGAAAGGTCCAGGCTTGGAGCCTGCAGGTCAGTTCAGGCCCAGGCTCCACAAACACCGATGGTAGGAGTGTGGGCGGGCTGCGTCCCGGTTTCCTCATCCGAAGGAGGAGGGCAGCCGCAGTCAGCCCCTCCCAGAAGGCCACGGGCGCTGGAGCGCTGCAGAACCCGTGATGCCCGGTCTGCTGGGAGGGCGGGGAAGGTCCAGACCCCAGGAGCGGGGCTTCAGGAAGGGGCCTGGAGCGAGCTCAGCACAGCCTGGGGCAGGGCCGGGCACCTGGGGCAGGGCCGGGCACCTGGGGCAGGACCGGGCGCCTGGGGCAGGACAGGGCACCTGCACCCGCACGCACACCCCGAGAGGAGGTCACCTTGCTCCCCGCGCGTCCCGCCAGGCCCGGCCCAGCCCGTGGGTTCAGCCCCACAGAGGAGACCCCCTCCCCCAGCCCCTCCACCCACGAGCGCCTACTGTGTGCAGGGGGCTATTCCAGGTGCTGGGACACCGCGCACAGTATGCACCCCGCAGGCCAAATCAGCAATGCAAACACGGGTGTGCGCGGGCCCACGCGTGTCCCGGCGTGCCACTGGTGGGCCACAGGGGTCACAGCTGGTTCCTGTTTGCAGCTCCCCGGGGCGTCCCACCTGGGGGCAGAGCCACCGAGAGGCGAGGGGAGGCCAGGCGCCTGGCCAGCTCCCTGCCGTGTGCCCGGCAGGCCTGGCCCCGCGGGGGAGAGCAGAGCTGGTAGGAGCAACCTCCCCCCAGGAGCGGCAGCGGCCAAGCACAGAGAGCTCCGGGCTCGGCACCCAGCGGGCACAGTGCCCTTGGGACAGGGACAGGGCAGACAGGAGCCAGATTGCCAGGCACAACTGCAACGGCCAGGCCCAGGAGCCAAGCAGGCCTGGAGAGAGGACGGGGCAGGCCGGGCATGCCAGGTGCAGGGAGGGAGGGGACGCCCGACTCTTCCGGTGCTTGCCCTGCTACCAGCCACCAGCCTGGCGCCCACGTGGGAGCCAACAGCCCTTGCCCCCATGATCTCCACTCCCCTTGGCACCGGGTGCACTTAGAGGCCAGATTAGCAGTTGCTAAATAAACCCACGACTGAATAAATCCGCGGCTGAGTGGGCAAATGTCTCCGAACCCCCTTTTCCCAGCCAGAAGGCTTTGCATATAATAGGGGTCTAGCCGTATTTGTCAAGTGACCGGAAATGACCACACCAGCTAATATTTAGTCTCTCCACAGTAGTTGACCTAACTCTGGTCCCCTTCACGTGCATCGACTGGTTGATTTCCTACAATGGCTCTAGGAGGTAGGTGGCAGTAACCCCATTTCTCAGATGAGGAAACCGAGGCTTAGAGAGACAGAGGGAACTACCTGGGTTACACGTACAGCAACATAACAGAACTGTGGCCCAAACCAAGACCCTGAGGTCTTAGGGCCCCTAAATATCAAATTCTGCCTCTGAGGTAGAGGCTGGGAGGTTCTTGGGAAGGTTGGGGAGGAGGCAGGAGTGAGGAGCCCAGGGCTGCACCGTGGAGGTGCCTCTGCTCTGTGCTGTCTGGAGGCCGCTGTGCCCAGCCCCTCTTCTAGGTCTTGGCAGCGTAAGAGGCTGGGACGCAACTGTGGGAGGGGTAGGGAGAGAAGCCCTTCCTCTGTCCCCGGGGAGACAGCCAGATGACAGAGGAGAGCCAGGAGCCACAGAGCTGGCAGGCAACCTTGGCCACTGTGGTGCCAGGGCATTAACAAATCAAGACAGGACGGGCAGGCCGCCCACCCAGGCTCCAGGAGGACGTGGTGTGCCTGGGGCCGGAGATGCCCAGAGCTGAGTTGAGCCACAGCAAACCAGAACGGCCGAGAGCCGTCTCTGCGAGACGGCCAGCCCTGCCCCCTGCAGCCTCAGCAGCAAGTCCCCCCCAGGCCCCAGCTCTGTGCTTGGCTCTGGAGGAAGGAGCAGGCATGGTCTTTGTCACTCAGAAGCTGACACCAAGCCTCAGGGGCAGGCTCAGCCAGACAGATGAGCAAGTTCAGGGAGGAGAGGATGAGAGTCTGAGGAATACAGGCCGGAACTGGATTCAAAACCCAGGGTGTGCCAATTCAGTGGTTTGTCAGTATCATTAAGGACACAGATGATTCTCTTTCTTTAGGAGATTGCTTTGGTCTTTTGGATTGTCTCCCTTCATCATCCCCAAATGGCTGCTGTTGCTCCAGCCATTACCTACTCACACATGCAGAAAACAAAAAGTCTTTCCTTAAGTCATCTCATTTTAAGAGCAAAAATATTTTCTCAGAAGCTGCCTCAGAAGATATCTCTTTATATTTCATTGACCAGAATTGTGTCACATGATACTTTCTAAACCACTTCTGGTGGGGAGAAGGGAATGCCTCTTATCGCTTTACACTAACCACTGTCCACAGAGGAGAGGCAAGCACACGCCGAGGCAGAGGATGGTTATCGAAATGGAACAAGAAAGATGGCGATGAACTGGCTGCCTGCAGCCAGCCATGTCTTTGGCGTTTGCCATCACTCATTTTTACACACCATAAAACCTAACTTCTCTCTGGGCGCGGTGGCCCACGCCTGTAATCCCAGCACTCGGGAGGCTGAGGCAGGAGGATCGCGAGTTCAAAGCCAGCCTCAGCATTGGGGAGGCACTTAGCAACTCAGTGAGACCCTGTCTCTAATAAAATACAAAAAAAGGGCTGGGGATGTGGCCCAGTGGTCGAGCACCCCTGAGTTCAATCCCTGGTACTAAAAAAAAAAAGACGAGTGCTCTCTCGAGCCAGGCCTGGCTGTGCGCTCCTGTAATCCTGTGACTTGGGAGGCTGAGGCCAGCCTGGGCAACTCAATGAGGCTCTGTCTCAAAATTTTAAAGAACAAATAAATAAACTTTTTAAAATAAGGACTGGGGCGTAGCTCGGTGGTAAAGCCATTTGCCTTGTAAGTGTGAGGCCCTGGGTTTAATCCCCTGTACTGAAAAACGTGTGTGTGTGTGTGTGTGTGTATGTGTGTGTGTGTGCGTGCGCGCGCGCACACACGCGAGTGCGTGTCTGTGGGTATGTGCATTTAACTCCCGGGGCGTGGCTCGCCTCAGCGTCCGCTGTCTGTTACTCAAGAGATAAGTGGGCGAATGGTATACATGAGGTGCTCTGTAAATGCTGCAAGCGTTGCCAGCCCCCGGATGGTGACACCTTGGGGGTGGGGTTGTGTCTTTATGTCTCCATCATTCCCAGAGTCTCCGGGCCCCTGGCTGGCTCGTTAGGAGACGCTGCGTGGGTGTGAGGACAAGGGGAGGCATGACCCTTGCCACCCGGGGCCGCCAGGGCTGGGAACCTGCTCCGCCTGGGGAGGCTTCAGGGCCGTGGGTGGCGAGCGGCTGCCCAGGCCCTGGAGACCGCCCAGTTCAGGTCACCTTCGACCCCGCCACAGGGTGCCCTGGGTCTGTGCATGTTCCAGACGCCAAAGGGCCCTCGAGCCGCTCCCGCAGCCGCGGTGGTGGGTGTCTGAGCTGCCGGGCAGTTGTTCTGCCACGCGGCCCTGCCCACCCGGCCTGACCCCCTGTGGGCCCAGCAGAGCGACGCGGCCTTACTGGGGCCCGAGCACAGTGGGCAGGCGAGGACCACCAGGAGCTGAGCCGCGTGCGGGAGCAGGAGGCAGGTGGCAGCCCTGGGCTGGGGGCTGCTCCTGTCCTCCCGCCCCCAGAGAAACCCAGGCCCGGGCAGGAGCAGGGCCGCTGCCAAGCCCACAGTGGTCCTGGCCCAGCCAGGAGACCGGAGGTGGAGGAGGGGTGCGGGGTGGCCCATCTCGTGGGACGAGCTGCCCTGGTGGCATTTCTTGATGCCGACTCCGTCCTGAGCCTCTGTCGTGAGCCGTCCTTACGGGGTGGGGCGGAGGAACAGGAAAATGAACTTTCTCAGATCCTGCCAGCGCCGCTCGCGCCCCCCGCCCTCCCCCCAGGTCCTGAGCTCCTTCCCACGTGGCCACCACCAGCCGCCTTTGCTCAAGGTCGGTGGCAACCTCGTCGTCACTCACTCCAGTGGTCAACTCAAGGTGACCTATCAGGAGATGACCATCAATGTATCTTCTCAACCGGGAGAAGGAGGGAGGGGACCTTGGTAATAGTCGGGCCGTGGAACTGTTCCAGGCAGAGCCGACGGCCACCCGCTACTGGCAGGTTCCAGGGTGGACCCCCGCCCTGCTCAGCGGCCGTGTCCTTCTGATTTCCAGGAGGGCCCTCACGGCCTCCCACTTCCCGGCCTCTTCTGGCCTTCCCGCCTCCTCCCTCAGTCCAGCCCCAGGCCTCTCCAGCCTCCAATCCCAGCGGGGCCCACGTGGTGTCTGCAGCCAGGACCTCACCCCAGCTCCCGACCGAGGGCACAGGCTCCTGCTCGACGCCCCTCTCCATGGCTACCGGGCGTTCGAGGACAGGCGTTCCCCAGGAGACGGAGGGAGCAGCGTGGGGCCTGATGCCCGGATCTGCTCTTCCTGAGCCGTCTTCAGGCCCATGCAAGGAAACCCGCCGTCCCGTGGTTGGGCCAGAGGTGTGGCCGCGCCCCGGCCCTCTTTCCCTGCTCTCCTTCTCTGACCCACCAGCACATCCAGGGTCCCAGCCTGAGCCTCCACTGCTCCACGTGGTCCTGCCACTGTGACCACCGCCTGGATTATCCACCTGGGTTATCTCCCAGCCTCCTCCACAGTAACAACAACCCATCAGCTCATGTCAGGCCTCTGCACAAGCCCTCCTAGGTAGCCCATCCCACGGGAAAAGCCCAAGAGACCCTCAGGCTCAAGCCCCATCTCCGTGCGTCTCTGACCACATCTTCTTCTACACACCCCCAAACTCCACTTCAGCACCACAGGGTTCCTTGATTGCCCTCCTTCACCTCGAGTGTGCACTGACCTCAGGGCCTTTGCACTTGCTGTTCCCTCAGTCTGGAATGCTGCTTATATACAGCTGCCCACCCCCCGACTTCAGATCTCTGTTCAAATGTCATCTTAATGGCAACGCCCTTCCCTGAGCAGCCTGTATGAATGATCATTTACAGTGATAGACAGATGACGGGTAGATAGATAGAGAATTCTACCATCCTCCTCACCTGCTTGGTTTTCTCCACAGCACCTGACATTGTCTTAGTCAGTTTTCTGTTGCTATAACAGAATACCTGGGGCTGGGTTATTTATAAAGTAGGTTATTTTGGCTCATGATTCTGGAGACTGGGAAGTTCAAGGACATGGCATGGTATTGAGTGAGGGCAGCAAAACATGGAAGAAGGTGAGAGGGCAAGTGGGTACCAAGCATCACAAAAGAGATAAATGAGGGAGGCTGCCTCTTCCTGTAACCCCTGCTCCTGCAAGTCATAACCCAGTCCCCGGAGAACTGCAAGAATTCCTTTTTGCGACCTACTTGCTTCTTAGAAGCCCCACCTCCCAACACCCCCACAAACGACGGCCGACTTCGACAGGTCTGGGAAGGAGCGCACCATGCTCGAACCAAAGCAGACGCGGATTTGCTCATTGTCGTGTCCCCTGCCTTGCGAGATGCGGTCTCCAGCTGTTTATCGCCACTAGAACAACACAGAGCGGGAACTCACGCGGGTCGGCAGAGTGGGTGGATGTGCGGGGGACACGGCGCGGGCTGACAGGTGTGGCTGCAGACACGCGCTTGCCTGCACATGGAAAGGGCATGCGTGTTTGGAGACCCCCGAGCAGACAGGTGAATCGTGGGAGGTGAGGCCAAGGGTGGAGGGGCAAAGCCGGGCCTTCCCTGAGCCCGGCCAGGGCCCGGTCTTAATCCCATTTGGGATCAAACAGCTCTGTGCAGAGGGTTGAGACCTGTGCCCAGGAAGGCCACCAACACGCACGACACCTCACAGAGAGTCTCAGGAGAGCTGGACACAGCCCCGGGGCTCCAAGCCACCCCCCAGACAGACGGAATGCCAGGACAGGGTCTGTAGTTGTCACCCACCCAGGAAGAGCAGCTGGAACAGGAGAGGGAGGGGGGGGAGGAGGAGGAGGCCCAGGCGTCCGCGGCAGCCTGGCAGGCGGCCAGGATCCCTGGCCAACGTGCCCGAGGGAGGACCTGGCGGCTGAGGTACAAAGGCCCAGGTGGGGAGGGAGAGGTGAGGGTGTGTGGGCGGGGCCACCTCGGAGTGCTGAGCCCTGCGCCAGGGGCGCCCCAACTGCCAAGTGCACCCCAGCAGAGGGCTGCATCACCCCAGGGGCACTTTGCCCATCCCCCAAAGGTGCCCACGCCCAGGGGAGTCTTGTCCTGGGTTCGAGGCTGTGCTCCGTCACCGGGTGTGCTGGGCAGCTTGGGACAGCACCGGACTCCACTGTCCCCTCTGGAGCGGGCAGGGCACCTAGGCCTCCCCGGGCTGCCCTTCCCCCAGGTGCGCCTTCTGGGGACCCTCCCTGTCCTCCCCGGCCAGGACTTCCGCGCGGCCCAGCCTCTGGACCTTGCTCCGCGCTGTTCCTCTGTGGGAAGCACTTTGCACCCGCTCCTCCTCATTCTTCCAGACTCCACCAAACGCCCCCTGCTCTGAGGACCCCTCTCTGGGACCCTGGCCATTGTGACACTCACTCGCACCTCCCGTCACCCTTCCCCGCTCTTTCTTGCCTTAGTTTTCTCCTTGATGCTCCCCACGCCCACGCCCTGACATTACATTGTAGATTCACCCCGTTATCGTCTGTCTCCCCGCCCTGCCGCCCCAGAAGGCCAGTTCCACGAGGGCCCTGGCTCCGCTGTTTATTGCCACCTCCCCAGGGCCCAGCACAGGGCCAGCATGGGGAAGCACTGGTAAATATTTGTGGGAACAGTAAACGCAGTAAAGATGCGCTGTCTCCTAATTACCGATTGGATCTCGCTGTCGCACGCAGAAAAATGATTTTAATAGTCTGTTGAGTGAGTGAGGGAGCGAGTCTAGTGCTTTCCGTCTCCCTGCTTGCAGTGGACGCTGATGTTTGATGAATGAATGAATGATTGAGTATCCGTGCCCCTCCATCTTGCAAAAGGTATCAGAAACCAAGAAACAGGGTAGGGGGAGGCGGAGCCACAGCAGGGCCTGCCAATGTTGGGCATCTTCCTGGAGCCTGGCGCCCCGGGAGGCAGCCCCAGTCCCCCTCCAGGTCCCCCCTCCTCGGCATCCCTGCGGGGCGATGACAGCCCTGGAACTGACTGGTGGAGCCAGGGGAACCGTTCCTGCGGCGTGCGCAGGCAAGTCATAAGCTCCAGGAAATGAAGGCTTGGAGCTCGCAGCCTCCTCCTCCCCATAATTCCAGCCTCATTACGCCAGGCCCGGCCATCACGTGGGGCTCAGAGCCAGCTCCCAGGCGCGGCAGTGCAGCCTGGGGACTGCAGAGTGGGCCACTAGGATGGAGAGCTGGGTGCCCAGGCCCACGTAGTGGGGTGGGGTCAGGACGGGGATGAGGGGCGCTCACAGAGGAGACACAGGTCCTCTTAACTTGGGTTGGTTCAGGGTAGGCCTAGAGGGACAGAGGGGACAGCGGGTTCAGGGCCTCCTTCTCCCTTGTGGACTGTGCTGTTCTCCGTTACCCAGAAACCCTCGCCTTTAAGCAGAAGCCTCCAGGCCCTTCCATAAAAGTTCCCAGACCCGATACTGGGAGGGAACACCAGGGTCACACCAACCCTCAGAGCTGCCTTTGTCTCCTCCAGGTCAAAGGAGGTTCTTTTCCCTAGAGATTCAGGCCACTGCCCTGGTCCTCGCTCAGGGCAAGTCTGCCCCTGCCCCCGGCCTGAACACCCTCTGCCCAGCCCCCAGCTCAGGTTCCCAGCCTCACTCCGCAGCTCGCCAGCCCACTCCCAGCTGGTGTGTGTGTGCTGTGCTCTGCCACCCGGGATGCCCACCCGGCTCCTCCATCTGCTCCCCCACCGGCCTCCTACCCTGAGCCCCTCAGGTCTAGGTGGTCCACATACACACACTTCAGTGGCCTGGCCACAGGCCACCTGGTATTCGGGTTGTGATGGGAGGGTCTCACCTCCCACCCCACCATACTGCTAGTTTATTTACCTTGGCTCCCAGCACCCAGCCCAACCTGGCCCGGAGTGGAGGCTGGCAGGACTGAGCTGCTGAACTGGGCGGAACTGGAGGTGGGGGAGGAGGTGAGGGGACTGAGCCCCTGGCCTCCACTGGCTCTGGTCTGTGCCTGAAATTCCTCCATTAAAGCAGCATGGCTGTCCCCTGTAAACACCCACATTAAGCCATTATTCATCATTAGGGCTTGAGTAGGCGTGAGTCCCTCAGATCCTTTCTTGCTGAAAGCGGGCATCTGATGGAGGGAGGGGGAGATGGATTGATCTGTGGACACAGTGCTGGCTGGGTGGGGGAGGAGAGGGGCTCCTCAGGCTCAGGGAAGGATTTCTGGGGGAATGTGGACACACTAAAGGCCAGCACAGAGGGGTTGTGACCCTGCCCGAAGTCACACAGGGCACCTCCAGGCAAGGCCTGCTGGGACTCAGTGCTCCATCCCTAAGACGGGCAGAGGAGGCAGGAGCTCATGGGAGCGCCTTCCCAGGTCCCTGATTTGGATGGAATGGCTTCTCCGTGCTGCTGCGGGAGGGTGAGAGGAGGGTGCACCCACTCCCAGCAAGCCTGGGTCTTGAAGACCCCTTCTAAAAGTTGCAGGGGGATGGGGGATTTCTGGAGGCTGGGCTGGACCAGAGAGACTGTCAGCCAGAGGCAGGGGAGCAGCTCCCGAGGTCCTGCTCCCTGGGCCTGGGGCTGGAGGCGCTGTGAAGAAGGGGCAGAGAGGGGTGGCGGCGAGTAGGACAGCAGGTGGGCCATCAGGGGAGGAAGGCACGGTCCAAGGCTAGGATGGAGGTGGGGTACTGCGCTGCAGACTCCAAGAAGCCAGGGGCCTCTACTGGCCACTATTGTGTGTGTCCCACCGCTCACAGTGCCAGGCGCACAGTAGGTGTCTAATCAGTGCTTACAGAAAAACAACAACAACAACACCAGGCTCACACAGAACCCCGCTTGTTCTCTGTTTCTCCCGCAGGCTGTGGATGGATCAAGAGGCGCCCTAGTCCCGGGAGGATCCCATCAGCTTGTCCTCGACCCTCTTCGCGTCTGCGTGGGGACCATGGCGCACAGCGCTGCCTGCTGATCGGGCCAGGGGCGCGGGCGGGACCCGGCTGCTGTCCATGCCTCAGCGGCGCGGGCCGCCCCGTCCCCCCAGCAGCGGGGCGGCCCCGAGGCTGGGCGGCGTTCAGGACCGCGGGCCGGTCCGGGGCAGCGTCCCGGCGGCCACGCCGAGGCCACCATGTGACGCGGCGCCGCTTCGTCGTGCGACCGAGCGGTGGCGCCCTGGTGCCCCCCTGTCCAGGCTCCCGGGCCCGGCCCCGCGCAGCCAAGCATGAGGCCGCGGCCCGACGGTAGGGCGCTCCGAGCTGGGGCCGCGCTGTCGCCCACGCTGCTGCTGCTGCTGCTGCTGCTGCCGCCACCGCCACCCCTGCTGGGGCGCCTGTGGGCCACGGGCACCCCTGCGCCGTCGGCGGCGCCCGGGCCTCGGCAGGACGCTGCGCAGGGCGCGGGCCGCGTGAAGCGCGGCTGGGTGTGGAACCAGTTCTTCGTAGTGGAGGAGTACACCGGCACGGAGCCCCTGTACGTGGGCAAGGTAAAGTGGGGCCCGCCCACCCACCAGGCCCCCGCTCCACCCACCAGGCCCCCGCTCCACCCGTGCATGCCAGAGACCCCGTCCCTGGCCCCTAGCCGGCTCCCTGCTGTGGCCCTCTCAGTGTTCCAGGCCAGGGGCACAACTAGGTCAGGAGTCCCACTTCTCTACCTCCCCAACACCCTGCCTGCTCCCAGCCCTGTCCCTCTTCCATCCCAGAGGAAAGAGAACAAGCGAGTGCCCGGATGCATGTGGAATTTAGAAACCAGCTTGCAGGTCCGATCATGTCACAGACATACTCTGGTCACTCTGCCTAAAATGCTTGCATGGCTTTCCATGCACCTGGGGTCAAGCCCCAGTTCCACCCCATTGACTATAAAGAGCCCATCCTCCTGCAGCCTCACCTCCTGCCACAGCAGGGGTTGGGTGCCCTCTGAAAGCCCCTACCACCACCCTTTCCCCCTCCTGCCACGCCCCTTTGCCTTGGTTGCCCCCACTCCACGGCTCCTTGCTCCCCTCCACCTTACACACACTACAGGCCTCCGCTCAGATGCTACTTCCTGCAAGAAGCCCTCCCTGACCAGGCCAGGCCAGGCCAGGTCCCCCTATTACATGCCTTTCAAGGTCCCTGTACATTTCATCACACTTTAATTATGCATGTGTTTGCTTGATTGTGCAATTAATGTGTTTCTTTCCTATCAAACCATGTTTGTTTTGCTCACCTTTAGATCCCCAGTGCACAGACATTAGCTCACCAACTGTTCATTAAATGAATGAATGAATGAAAGCTACCTTCTAGCGCCCTGGGTGTGCTCGCTAGTCTAGCTGAAGATCTGTGCCCTAGGAATATAAGGGACTAGAAAAACTTTCATTCATCCATTCAGTCCTCATGGGGCCCAGGTATGATGCTGGGGAGGCAACGATGAATAAGAGCCAACCTCTGCCATTTGGGGCTCCCCGGAGTGATGGAGACACCCTGGTAGGTAAAAAGTCTCACCAGGCAGCACCTGGCACTGAGTAGGCACTCATTAAATGGTCTCCATTGGCTGGGTTTTGTTGTGTAAGTAGGAGTTCTTCAGGCTGATGGGGAAAAGGGTAGAGCCTGTATAAAGACCTGGAGGCCTGAAGGAGCCTGGCTCATCCAGAGATCAGTCTGCAGTTGAGGTGCTGAAGTGACCGTGACTGCAGGATGGAAGCAGGGCGGTGCCCAGGGGACAGTGCTCTGGCTTTTATGAAGACCAGTTGGCTTCTCAGGAAGTTGTGCTCGGCCAGGGGAACACAACTCCAGAGCTTCCTGCATGCAGACAGGTCTGAGAGTTTCTAGGTGGAGCAGTTCTAAGGCTCAGGAATCGAGCTCTTTGACAAGGACGGAGGGACCATCTTGCAGATTCGCCTCTAGGACACCTAGCTCTGCTCTGGGTCTAGATGCAGTTGTCCCCAGTGCTTGGCCTCTTTCCTCTCCCTACATGTGGCTGAAGTTGACCCTCAACACCGAGCAGACAGCTCCAGCAGGTCCCCAGCCTGCTGCTCGAGATCACCCAGCAACCGAGTGACAGAGCCCAGGACTGCGGACCCCCACCAGAGCTGGGGCGGCAGGTTCCGAGTGGGGAGGGAGGGGCCTGTGCCCACTACTAGCCAGGCGAGTGGCTCAGAACACAGGCCTTGGAGGCAGACACCCTGAGACCGAGGCCTGGTTCTGCCATCCCATTTCCTGTGTGACCTTGAACAAGTTACTGCACCTCGCTGAGACTTTGTCTCTTCCTCTGTAGAAGTGGGGCTCCAGAGCCCACCTTGTAAGGTTGTTGAGGATGCAAAAAGAAAACTGGTCGTGTAGTGTTGAGCCTGCAGCTTATTTGTGATCATTATTATTATTATTTTTAATATTCACCTACAAAGTACTTAATCCTTGAAACTGCAAGGTGGGAATTGTCACTCCCTTTTATAGGCAAGGAAGCTGAGGGCAGGGAGGACAGAGTCACGGAGCAGGCAGGTGGCTTGGCCAGCACTTGCAGCTGCGTGAGCTGGGGTCTCCGAGTTGCCTGTGAGAAGAAGCCACCTGCAGCCTGGCCGAGACCTCCAGGCCTGGTCAAAGGCCTGCAGTCTAGGGAGAGACCGGGACGGACCCTCACACACCTGCCTAAATGTCAGAGGAGGGGGCCCGGTCTGCAAAGTGCCCCCCGCCATGTCCTGAAAAAGATGAGCGACCCAGCCGTGGATGCTCTGCATCTGCATGCACCTGGTTTCAGCAGCACGAAGGAGCCCCACACCCTCTCCTTGAACGAGTCTGTTGACAGCGGAGGGTCCTTCTGAGAGGGAAAACCAAGGCTCTGGGGTGGAGCGCATCATGCCAAGGCCACACAGCAACATGGCGGCAGAATCAACCATAAACAGGTGCCCTGACCTGGGCTCTGTGCCCCGTCCATTTCCAGTCCCTATTAAGCGGGGTCCTGGCCTTTTCTTACCACAACCTCTGGTGTAGTCCCCACCGCTGTGGGGACCCCTTCTCCACCTTTGCCTGGAGCCCCACTCTCCACAATCAAGGTCACTTCCAGGTGCACACGTCCAGGGTGCACCTTCTTATGCCCTGAGCGGCCTTGTGTGTGGCTGGGGGTCTGACAGAAGCTCCACCCCCGATGGAAGCTCCACCCCCGATGGAAGCTCCACCCCTGACAGAAGCTCCACCCCCGGGCTCAAGCTCCAGCTCTGCTGCTCCTGGTCTCCCTCTCTCTGGCCACGTAGTTTCACCTCTCTGAGCCTCAGTTTCCTTTTCTGTTGAGTGAGCCCATGACCAAGACTTCCTCAAAGGGGGGTGGAGGGAGAACCCGCGAGCTGGCACCCATCACAAATCCAGGACAGCCCCGGGCTCCTGGCCTGCGCTCGCTGTTAGTTTTCATCCTTATAAGTCCCCCCCCCCCTATATTTCCAGCACCATCTACACAGCTTCCGGGAACCCCTACCCCAAGTCCCAGAAACCTTGGCACCTCGACATCCTACTGCCTCCCCACTAATTGCAGGAGGTGGTTATTAGCTCACCCCTTTCTGGGCAGCCGAGCTCATGTGCCTGTGTGTGCACAGGTGTGCACGCTCTCGCACACTCACGCCGTGTGCTCCCTGGCTCTTCAGGGAGAAAGGACTTCTCCATGGTTGCCGTGAATTCACTGCTTCCCGGTCCCCCCACCCCAGGGAGCCGCTCCGAGCATCGTCCTTGTTGAATTCCAAAGGTAGCTTAGCAACAGAGCCGGGCGGAGTGAACCCGGCCCTACGGTAACCTATTTTACAAACGCCTCCTCCATCACTCACCGCCAGGCTCCTGTCGGCACCCACAGGAGCGCTGGGCCCCCGAGGTTGTGGTTGTCACCGAGGCCCGGCAACCAGCTCCCTCCCAAGTCCTGCTGCCCCTGGCCCGCCCCCCTCACCTGCTCACAAGACCACCCCCAAGCAACCTCGCAGCATTTCCATAAAATCTGGGTACTCTGACTAATCCCTTTTCCAAACTGTAATTTCCCCAGAGGCTCCTGTCAGCTGCGTGTGGATTTTGTAGGATTTTTAATTTTTTGAAAAAGATAGAATTATGGGGTCAGCACTTATGACCAACTCCTGTGGGCGGTGAGATCTATTTTAGATATACGGCAGGATTAAAGTGGGGAGGAGAGCAGGTTTAATTAAGTTGCTAATATTTAAAGAAAATTGATGAACTCCTGGTTTACGAGGAGCACCGGTGTGAGCAGACCCCTCGCGTTCCGGGGAGGCTTTTTATTTGATTTGCTTTCCGTTTAAATCCCGGGCTCGTTTTTATTTGCGTAGCGGCACTGTCCGTTTAATTGTCTTTAATAAGGAAAACGTACCTCTGCTCGCATTTAATTTTGATTTAATTAGGAGGAAGTAATTAATGGCCTTGTAAATCCCATGTTTCAGCCCCCCTGAGATAGGAAACCATCACTCTTGTGTTTTTGGTTTTGTTTATGATGGAAGGCTGGCCCTGGGGGGATTTCTCCTCTGGGGCTGGCCTGACTTGATGCACTATTGAGAATCCTGGGTGCAGTATCAGATGGCCTCAGGCTGCCTTTAAAAAAAAAGCTGTGTGGCTTTAGGTAAGATTTGGACCCTCTCTGGGCCTCAGTTTACCCGTCTGTATAACGGGGAGAGAATAGTCTTTGACTCACAGAATCATTATGAGACATCCCTGGGATAATGGTAGGGTCTAGAACTGTGCCTGGATCATTATGGGTGTCCAGTAATTGTCCTCCCTAGTCTAGATCATGTGTGCCTGGATTGAACAGTGACAGGGTCCTCCAGAAATCAGTTGTGTATGTCATTATTCATTTATTCCATGGTTTCTGGGTGTCCTGCACCGGGAGATGAAAAGGGCCATGTGCTCTGCTGTCGAGGAGCTTGCAATCTCACGATGTTCTATTTACACACACAGGCGTGCAAGTACACACACATGCTCAACTCTCCTGTGCCCCCTGGTTTTCTCTGCAGGCATTGCCGGGGTACCTAGTATGTGGGGAGCTCAGACAGAGATGAATGGAAATCAGCCCATGCCCCGAGCCCACGACAGCTGGGGACAGGTGTGCACAGTGAGATGTCCCAGGGGAGTGTGGAACAGAGAGGTGTGTGCGTGGGAGTGGCAGAGCGAGGCGAGGCCTCTTCAGCCATACAGCAGGACACTCAGAGGGCTGCCTGGAATAGGAGGTGGCCAAATCTGAATGACAGGAAGGTATCGGGTGAAGAGCCCCCAGCCCCAGAAAGCCAGGATCTGAGTCCACGCTCTGTATCAGGAGGATCAAGTGGGGACCCTAATCCCCCCTGAGACCAGGAGGGGAAAGGCAGATCTGATGTACATTGAGCACCTACTATGTGCCAGAAACTTCCATATCTTATCTTATGAATCTTAGAATCTATGGGGAAGCCACACCAGTCCTCTTTACATATGAGAAACTGAGGTTCAGAGAAGGGTGGCTACTGCCCCAGTGCCACACAACCAGTCAGTGGCAGAGCTAAAGCCAGCACCCAGCTGCTCCTGACCCCAAGGCCCATGAGCTTTCCTGATTTGTGATTTGAGGTCCTTTTCCAAATGGTGGAATGGAGGCTCAGGGAGAAGAGGTCACCGAGGAATCAGGCCTGCTGGGTGCAAGGCCAAGGCTGGTATCCGGACTAGCCACTCCCCAGCCTTGCAGCCCGAGACTGCCCTGCAGGCCACGCCTTCCCCCTTCCTCCCTCATTCTCTGCTGGAGACTCACCAGATTCCCAGAGGCTGCAGAGAGGCTGACCTGCACTTTGGAGTCAAACAGACCCAGGCCTGCCTCAAGACTCTTCACCTGGAAAATGGAGATGCATTTCATACTTCACAAAGTCAAGTTCAATATTTGCACACAGCCTGCAACAGGTCTGACACATAGTAGGTGCTCAATAAATAACAGCACCATCTTCCACCCTCTACTCAGAGCTGAGGGTCTAGGGCAGGAACCAGGATCCTGCCCAGCCCAAATGCACAACCCCAAATCCTTAGCTCCTACCCATACCCATTGGCCCTGTCTGACTCTGCAGTCCCCAGAGAGCAGCGGCTGGGCCCCAGCATGAGCTCCTTGTCATACTTCAAAGAAGAACATCGATGACATCACCTCTGGGTTCCACTCCCTCCTCCCCTCTCCTCCCTGATAAGTAATTCCTGTCCAAGGTCTGAGTTAAAATGTCAAGGGCTCCAGGAGACAGGAAGGGAAGACCACTTGCAGAGTGCTCAGGTCATGGCCAACAAGCTCTCATCTAATCATCACCACACCTGTGCCAGGTAGGGCTCCATCTCATTTCTGAGGTGGGAAAACAGAGCTCAGAGAGGTAAAACGAGAAAGTCCACGGCCACAAATTAGTGAGCAGTGGAGCTGGGAGTGTGGCTTCCCACACTGAGCCACGTGGGAATCAGACTTTCCCCCTCTGTCTTAGTTTTCTCATCTGAGAAATGGGAATAGGAATATTTCCTAGAGTAACGAAGAAGACCAGCAAGATTACAGCTCCCACACTTTCCCCATGTGGCATCGATGCCACCTCGGTGCTCAGAAATGTTTGCTGATTCAATAAGCAGAGGACGGGGGGGGGGGGAGAGGAGAAAGGTACCCCAAGAGGGAAAAAATCCCTCCCCCACCACTGCATGTCCCCAGGGCCGAGGTACAAGAAGAGCATAAACAGCAAACAGGAGGGACAGGACTCATCCCGGGCAGTGCCAATGATTCAGGGCCTACGTCCTGAGATAATTTTATTGGGGGCATTAAACTGAGTTATGAGGTTTTTACAATCCAGCCACTTATGAGAAATCTATTAACAGTAACTGGACAGGAAGAAGGCTTCTTGGTGGAGCCCAGGACGGGCATTAATTGGGGCAATCTATAACAGGATGGGGACCCGGAAAGGTTCCACCAGACGCCTCCATTTACTCCCCGCAATTTCTGCTGAGAATCAGCAGACTCGCCAAAAAGAGAGAGATGCCCATTAATCGGCTAATGAAATATGAAAATGTTTATGGGCCATTCAATCTTCCAAATGGCACTTCTATAATCCACCTTTCAGACACAAAGTTCTACCAGCAAAATTTACATCCCGGCTCCTCCCGCGTGGCGGGGGGGGGGGGCAGGGGGCTCCCTCCTTCTTCGTGACGTGATGGATTCATTGGCGCCTGTTTTCCTGCTGAGGGGGCTGGGGTCCGTGGCAGCCCAGCCCGAAGGGGGCCTTAGGGATCGTCTCGTTCGTACCCCACCTCCACGGAAGCTTAGAGGGAACAAGGACCCGCCCAAAGTCACAGGCTTCACCAAGATGGATATTCCTCTGTTCAGGGCTGCCTCTGAGATTTGGGCACTGGAGGGTAAAGTCTTGGGTGTTTCTCTTTGCAAGAAAACAGACTTGCTGGTTCCTCCCCCAAGACAGCTCCTTGCATTGAAAACAGCCTGAGCTCTGGAGCCAGCAGAATGGACCCCAGTTATAGGTAGAGATTGTTTAGTGATCATATCATAGTCACGCTGGCTGTCATTTATTGGACACTTACTATGTCTCAGGCAGGCTGATTTTTCAGCTGGCACAGACAGGTCTAGTGGTACCAGTTGTTACAATAGTGCAAAAACCTCCCCACCCACGGCAGGTAGCCCACCTCCCCCCAACCCCTGCTCTCCGCCCCTCAGGCCTCCCCACGCTCCAGCCTCCACAGAGCTCCTGCCTGGCCCAGCAGGGTGCCGCTGCAGTGCCCCTTGACAGCCAGGGTCCGCACCATGCCGACTGTTAAATACTGTGCATGTCGCCGGTGCCGAGCAGCCGCGAAGGGCCTTAGGGACTCTCAACTCAGTGAACCCCTCAACTCCTGCTCCTCTGATTGCTGGTGTTACAGATGAAGAAACAGTCCAGGAGAACAGCAGTGGCTTTTAAGAGGACACACAGGGCAATGACACCGGAGCCAAGGCGTGGCCAGGCTGCACACCTCTTCCTTCCCGTGGGCTCCTCTGCAGAGGCTTTAGGGTGGGGCGGAAGAGCCCAGGCTGGGGGGTCAGGCTGCTCCTTGGTGGTCTGACCTGAAGCGTGTCATACCACTTCTCTGATCCTCAGCAGGAAAAAAATAATAATAACGAGGGAGCGAAGCTGGCCCCGGTAGGGTTTATTTTCTAAGAGGGCTGAATGAGACGAGCGCAAAAGCCTCCTGGCACACTGCCCAGCCTGCAGCAGGTGCCCCTGCAGTTGCATCCCCTTCCCTCCCTCTCCCTTCACTCCCGTCCCCACCACGTGCCAAGTCCCGAGGCTGCTTCTCCTTATACTGAGATGCACATGATGCCACCCTCACCTCAAGCCTTGGGGGAGATGGGTCTATAACTCAGTGAGCTCGTGGGCCAGCAGCTGGGCGGCGCTTTGGGAATGCAAACCCAGAGGCTCCGCCCTGAACTACCGAGCCCAAAGCTGCGTCATAATAAGATGCCCAGGTGACAGCCTGCACAGTAAGGTCTTGATTTTAGGAGATTGATCATGACAATGACGGCTTGATGTAGAGAGATCTTGGAGGGGAATATGGTGTGTGTGTGTGGGGGGGGGGGCATTCCAGAAAGCTCTCTGGAAGAGGTGGCATTGGAGCCGAGCCCGGCAGGGCCAGTGGGTTTTCAGTAGGCAGAGAAACAAGGCTGAGGGCTCAAGGTCGGAGCCCGAGAGCTCTACAAGCTGTGAGGAAGCGTCTCTGGACTTCTTTATGTAGGACAGGGAGCAGGGAGGTTAGGAGCAAGGAAGGACGGTTCAGATCGCCCTCTGAGGCTGCAGGTCAGGACTGGAGCAGGCAGAGCCGGGAGGGCTGCCGACCACCCCAGGCCAGAGACAGGCTCGGAAGGCCTCCGGGCCACGGGGCCATCAGTGAAGGTCAGGTGCATTGAAGGAGAGATGCAGGAACGCCCCGGGGCTGGAGTGGGTGACGAAGGAAAGTGTCCTCTCCGGCCTCCACTCTGCCCTCCTCCCTGCCTCCCCAGATCCACTCGGACTCCGATGAGGGTGACGGTGCCATCAAGTACACCATCTCAGGCGAGGGCGCTGGGACCATCTTCCTGATCGACGAGCTGACGGGTGACATCCACGCCATGGAGCGCCTGGACCGCGAGCAGAAGACCTTCTACACGCTGCGGGCGCAGGCGCGGGACCGAGCCACCAACCGCCTGCTGGAGCCCGAGTCGGGAGTTCATCATCAAGGTGCAGGACATCAACGACAGCGAGCCCCGCTTCCTGCACGGCCCCTACATCGGCAGCGTGGCAGAGCTCTCGCCCACAGGTGTGCGGGCCGCGGGGCGGGGCGGGGCGACGCATCCCGGGTGCTGCAGTGAGTGAGGCCTGCTGGGAGGGGCAGGAGGGACAGGGACTGCTGCCCCAGGGCACCGGCTGCAGATGTGAGCAGTCACAGCCACAGTGGCACACCTGGACAAAGCCACATGTGACCTCAGCCACATCCATGCCCACAGCCTGCAGGCGGACTCGGTGGCACACTCAGACACGCACACAGGCACTAGTCCCGCGCACAGACACAGCAGCACACAGGCCCAAGCCCAGCCCCACGTGCGAGCTCAGCTGCGCCCGCACAGGCAACATCACACACGCCTGAGGTAGCCGGTGACCTCGGCACTGCCCTTCCGGAAGGCTGAGCGGCAGCCACATGCAGCACAGCCCTTAGCCACCGCCCACCCAGGTACCACCCTGGCTCCAGGCGCAACTACACGGGAACACCTGCAACCAGCCTCAGCCAGAGCAGGTCACAGTGGGAACAGGACCCCAGCCACACACCCAGACACGGCCTCGCACCTGGACACGGCCACATTCCACCCCTGCACAGGAAGCAGCCCTCAGGCAGAGAGAGCCTCTGCGCAGACTCCGCCGCCCACGGACACAGAAGCCCCAGGCAGACATCGCCATGCCGTCGTGCCTGTCTCCGTGGGAGCTGTGTGCGTGGCTGTGGCAGAGGTCGTGGGTGTGGCTCTGTCCAGGTGTGAGCGACACCCAGACAGCCTGGCTCACCGCCCCCAGGAGGTCCAGCTTGCCAACACGCCACCAGCTGGGGACCCAGGCCACACAGAGATGCCGAGGCCCCAGGCACAGAGCCAGTCGCGCGTCCCAGGGTGGCTGCAAGCACCCAGGACGCTGCATGCACAGTCGAGTGCATGGCAAGAAGCAGACTCGGCAACGCACGTCTGCAAGAAGACGTCAGGCACAACCAGGCCCAGAAACACCCTCACAGAACGGGACCCCGAGACTGAAGCTTGGAGGACCCTGTGGGGTCCCCAGACTGTTGTCTGGCCATCAAAGCCCCACATAGCCCCGGGTTCCTGAGGCTCTGGTAGGAACTGGAGCCACGGGGTGAGGGCACAGGCCAGTACCTGCCACACCCCTCCCCAACCTTGTTAGTCACCTGAGAGCCAGCTGGAAGGAAGCACGTTCCTTCATGCATTCATCTAACAGATATTTATTGAGTACCTATTATGTGCTAGGCACTGGGGACGCAGCACTGAAATAGCAGACCTGACTCTTGTGCCCAGAGCACACAGCCAGGTTGACCGTGGCCAAGACTTTGTCCTTCCTGCTGAGCAAGCTGCAGAGGTTTCATTCAAAAGAACAACACGATCTGGCCGAGCTTAACCAGATCTCATGGCTGTTCTCTGAAGCGCAGGCAGCAAGGGCAGGAGCCGGTGGCCCCTGGAGGGGGAATATTGCAATTACCTAGCTAGGGACCTGGCGGTGCCTTGGACAAGATGGTGGCGGCGGAGGTGCTGAAATGAGGTCGACTTGTGGATCTATTTTGAAAGTAGAGCTAAAGCATTTGCTAATAGATTGGATGTGGAGTGTGAGGGGAAGGAAGGGATGGCTGTTGGGATTTTGACCTGAGTGACTAAGTAGATGGAATTTCCATTTAGTGAGCTAGGAGGGGCCGATGTGGGAGAAGGAGGGAGAGCAGGCGCTGGTCTCAGATGCGCCTGGTTCCAAGTGCTTGTGAGGCAGCCGGGCGGAGCTGTTTAGAAAGGCAATTGAATAAACAGGTTTGACGGAGAGGGCCAGGCTGGGCAGATACATCTGGAAGTTGTCGGGTGGCAAAGACCCATTGAATTTTAGAGCCTGGCAAGAACTTGGAAATTAGTTTTGTCAGTGGGGAAACTGGGGCTCAGAGACATGGAGACATGCCCAAGGTCACACAGCAAGCCAGAGGCAGTTCTAGTCCCTGACTTCCTGGGTCCTCACCCCCACCCCTACCCCAGCTGAAACTCTGGCCTAAGAAGACACAGTCCTTCTGCCTTTGCTCCAGATTCGCCTGCACGTTTGTGCATGGAAGAGGCCAGAAAGGCAGCAAGAGGCAATGCTGGAGAAGGAACACCCAGGCAGGTCTGAGGGACTCGGAGGGACTCAGAGGTCAAAGCGGCACTTCAGACAGCTCCCTCTGCCCCGCCGCAGGGCTGTCCACCACCACTTCCCTCTCCGCAGCTGCAGGGGGCAGAACTGACCTAGCATCCCCACTAACAGACAGGAATGCCAAGGCCCAGAGAGGGGAGATGACCATGGTCACTTGGCAGGTCTGACAGAGCCGGTGGCTGGGCTTTGGAGTGACAAAGTCCTGGTGTCACCGGTGGGAAAACGGAGTCCAGGAGGCAGGCAATGACTCATCCAAGGTCACGCAGCAAGTAGGAGGCAGAGCTGAGCCCTGTTCCCAGGCTCTGGCCTACACCCCAGCCCTGCCCGTCCCCGTCCCAGCTTACCGCTTCCCACGGCAGGGCCCGCAACTCAACTTGGACAGGCTGGGGAACCCAGGGGCCAGAAGGAGGAGGCAGAAATCAAATTAGTTTGTTTTATTTGAGCAACTTTTTGAAGGAGAAGCAAATCCGACACTGGGGTGCTCGCGGAGACTCCAGGCAGCTTTGAAAATCAGTCACAATTACTGAACCTCCTGATCCGGGCGGAGGGGGGCCGGGCCGACAGGCTGCAGCGGGGGCTGGGCAGCTTCGGAGATCAGAGGGAGCAGGGACGCAGCCGGGACTTGAAAGGCAGCAGTGCTCGCAAATTAAACCACTCAGAGCTTAAAAGGGAAGGGAAGTGTGCCGGGGGGCCCCGATGAGCCACGCTCCCGAGGAGGGGCACATGCCACGCTGGGCCTGGTGCAGCCGAGCAGAGCCTGAGCTGGCGGTGGAGGGCCCGGCCGCCCGCGTGACCTTGGCCGCTCCCTGTCCTCCTCTGGGCCCCAGCTACCCTTCTGAGCATTAAAGGGGGCCGTTCAGTACGATTCACAGGTATTCATTGAGTGCCTACTATGTGCCAGGCACTTCAGGCTCTGGGGATCTGGGTCTACACGCTCGAGCAGAGACAGGAAAGAGACGATCAACCACCAGTGCATGAGCAGAACCAGGGAGCGAGCAAGTGATCTGGGGGGGAGCGATGTTCTGGGGCGAGGGGTCAGGGACATTCTAAGTGGACATTCGATCATAGACTCAAGGAAGAGAACCAAAAGCATCTGGGAAGCAGTGGTTTCCAAACCCTGCTGTGCTTCCTAATTACCTGTAGCGTTCACTAAAGCAAAGGTTGCCACCCCTCTCCCCCCAGGGCTTATTTGCTTGTCTTGGTGGTGCTGGGGATGGAACTCAGGGCCTTGTGCAGGCTAGGTAAGGGCTCCAGCACTGAGCTATGCCCCCAGCTCCGCCGCTCCAGGGTCTCTGATTCAGTAGGTCAGGACCTTTCGAAATGGTAACCAATGCCCAGGTGATGCTGCTGGTTTGGGGACCACACTCGGAGAACCACTAAACTAGAAGAATGTTCAAGGCACAGGGAACAGAAAGTGCAAAGGTCCTGAGGCACAGTGTGTTGGTCATATTTGAGGAATCGCAAGGACATCAGTGTGGCCGAAGAAGAGTAAGTCATGCCGAGAATGTCCGGGTACCTCAGAAGAAGAACCAGAGAAGCTGGACCATGAGGACCAGGTAGCTGCAGAAGGCTTTCAGTGGCACTCTGAGTGATACAGGGAGCAGGAGGGTGATGCCAGCCAGCTTATTTATTTTATTTTTAAAGAAATGACTCGGTTGTGATGTTGAAAATAGACTGTAGGGGGCGAGGTAGGAAGGAGGGGGAGGTGGGGAGGAGGCTGCCGGGTGCAGGCCGAGGTGATTGGCAGGGATCGGTGTAGGTGGTGAGAAGAGCTGGGACTCGTATGTTGAAGGCAGAGCCCTTGGGGTCTGTGGGGGACTGCAGGGCGTGAGACCCAGAGACAGGCTGGTGCTGTGGGTTCTGACCCGAGCAACTGGGTGGATGGAGCCTGCTGCAACTGAGACAGAGACTCGGCGCTCCAGGAAGGGCAAGTTTGCAAAATAAATTAAGAATTCATCCTTGGATGCATTCCGATTGAGACATCCCCTGGAAGTCCAAGTGGAGATGTCAAGGGGACAGGAGGATCTATGCGTCTGAGCATCAGCCAGCGATGGGGCTGGAGATTCAACTTGGGGAGTCATCAGCAGAGAGAGGGAGCTCAGAGCTTGAGGCTGGATGAAATCGACAAGAGAGTGAGTTTAATAAAGAGGAACCGGACAGGTAATCTTTCACTGTAGGGGTCCGGGACCCCTTTCCTAGGGTTGTCGCAATTTAGTAGACAGAGAGGATTTCATAGGGTTCTCATACTCCATTCAGCTCCACCTGCTTATTAATGCCCACTGTGTATAAGACACTGTTCTTGGCACTATTGAGAATACAGGAATGAGAAATTCAATTCAAGACACATGGATTAACCACTACTTTTATTTTCTGGGCACTGCAGGGGCTGCAAAGAGGAGTAATATAATTAAATCCACAAATGTTTATTAGCACCTATTATATTACAAGGCCTCGAGTGTCCTTGGCTTTGTAGGGCTTGAGAAGATGAGTCACCCAACTCAGCCAACATTTATAAGCATCTGCTTTGTATTTAGCCCCAGAGAGGATAGAAAAATAAGTAGTGGCTTGTGATTCAGTAGACACTTATGAGTGCCTACTGTGTACACAGCCCTTTGCTAGGTAGGAGGGGATTCACAGGTGAGCAAGACATTGCCCCTGACCTCAGACAAGTGGTGGATCCATTCCATCTCCTACACCAGCTTTGCTCAATTGGTAGTGACTAGGGCTGTGTTGAGGAATCAAAGATCTCGAGGCTGAGCAGAAAAGAATGCCACAATGGATTAGTGATGTCTGCTGCGAGCAGGGTGGAGAAGGCGGTGGCTTATGTGCCCTAGAATTGGCACTGCTGGGCCATACGACAGGGCTCAACAGACTGGAAATGGGCAGGGCCCTGCCGCAGCCACATGCCTGTGTTTTCTGATTCTTCTGTGAGCAGCATCTTTAATGGATGGAGAAAGCCTGTTTTGTAGTACAGCCTGCACTTCTTGGGACATTCACTAAATAATAGCTATCAGCCAACACTGCTTTCACAGAGCTATTTTCCTTTATCCTCGCAATCCTGGGGAATAAGCAGGGCAGGTATTACTGTCCTCATTTTGCCAATGAGGAAATCAACGCAATGAGAGATAAAGTGACTTGTCTGAGTTTCCACGGTGAGAGCCACAGCCAGGACTCTAGACCCAGAACCTGGAAACAGGACCTGAGACACTGGGCTTAGCATCCCTTGCTCTCTGTGGGGGAGCAGCCATGACCGTTTCTTGCACAGGAACATCTAGTTTGAAAATCTCTCATCGCATTCAATCCTCCCAGGAACTCTTTGAGTGAAATTGACATCCCCATTTTACAGCTAAGGAAATTGAGGCTGGAGAGAGGGAGGAAAATAAAAGTGGGAGAGCATGCGATTGCTAAATCCAAGGCTGGGGGGCGGTGGCAGAGAGGAAAGGAGGAAGGCAGGAGGCAGAGTGTTCCCCAAGGGTCTCATTTGGGGAGGGCAGTAGCAGGCTGGGAGCCTCTGATTGTCCCATCTGCAGCTGGAGAGTGTGGCTCAGCAGCCCTCAGGCCCAAGCCAGGAATCAATCGCTGGCCTCTGCAGAGACAACTTCTAAAGATGTTTTTAATTAAAGTCCAGGAAGATCTATATGTGCAATATCTCCTTGCCTAGCAACGGCACTGGCTTTCACCACCCAGGTCGGGGGTGGAATGGGGCAGGAGGTTTCCGGTGGGGAGAGGTGGCAGAGAGGAGCAGAGGCCCTGGCCTTCAGGAGATAGCCCCGTGGCTCAGGTGATTTGGACAGGGAGGAGCGATTCATGTCTCTCTTAGTCTTCTTCCATCAACAAATCACTCAACGAACATGAGCTCTGTCTTGTGCCAGGCCATGTACCCATGTGGTGCTGGGTGCTGTGTGATAAAGCCGCCTTCAAGGACCTAGCACAGAGTGGGGGCTCTCAAGATGTCGGATGAATGAGTGCTAGGGAATTATAAGCACAAATGTTTACTTACAGAAACTGGCAGAGGATGCTTTTGCAGGGTCTTAAAATGTTGCTGTCCAAATAGACAAGGTCAGTAGACTGCATAGCGGATGGGACATGTAAATGTGGAGGGGACAGCCGGGCACAGTGGCGCACGCCTGTCATCCCAGCACTTGGGAGGCTGAGGCAGGAGGATCACGAGTTCAAAGCCAGCCTCAGCCATGGCGAGGCACTTAGCAATTGGCGAGGCACTTAGCAACTGAGTGAGACCCTGTCTCTAATAAAATACAATAAAAGGGCTGGGGATGTGGCCCAGTGGTCGAGTGCCCCTGAGTTTAATCCCTGGTATTAAAAAAAAATGTGGAGGGGACAGAAGAGTTTGTGGGTCTCCACTTGGGGTGGCAGGAGAGTCCTCTTTCTCAGGGGCATTTATTAGATTCACACAGACACGCAGGGATTTTCTGGGTGGGTAAGACTCTGACTGGGATCTATAAAGAAAGAGTGAGAGGAGGGTGTTCGGGAGTCTGGAGCCTCTGGAGGAGGGTGTTGGCAGTGTGTAGGGTCCCTCACCTCCTGGTGCCTGGCCTCATTTTCTGCTCCTTGTCCCGCCTCCTGCTGTCCCCCACCTGCTTCTCGGGTGTCTCTGTCTCTATTCCATTTTCTCTGCCTCGACTTTACCTCTGTGTTTCGGCCCCTTTCTGCTGTGCTCTCTGCCCCACTCTTTGTCCCTGTGTCTCCGGGTCCCTCATGTCTCCACCTCGAACCCGCTTTCCTGCCCTGCCTGCCTCTCTGGGCTCCCTTCTCCCCTGCTGGGCTCTGGACCTGCCTCTCCCTCTGCGCCCTGCGTGCTCCCTCCTGTGCAGCCGCCTCCTGCTCCCCTGTGTGCTGTTCATCCACATTAGGCTGCCCTGCTTGGGTGGCCAGCAGCAAGGTCAAGAGCAGCCCAGTGAGCCAGCATCATGAGCAATGACCTGAGAGGGAGCCGGGAGGGGGCGGGGGCGAGAGAGGAGGGGTTTGTTTCCTGTGTAATCTGAGCGTCCCCGGGACTCGACAAGTGGTTTTTAATTTTTAATAGAAAGCATTCCACGCAGTGCTGGCAGCAGCAGGGGGTGGGACTCATTTTTTTTTCTAACAAATGTTGGAGAAGCTAAATGTGAGCCTAGGGTATCCCCAGGCCCAGCAGGGGAGCAGAGGAGGTAGGGAAGAAGCAGGATGATAATAATCACAAACATCTTCATAATAATGACACTTGGTCACCTTAGTTGGGGACCCTGTTCTTTTCCAAAGTGCTTCATTTCTTTCTTCTCATTAAGGGGTCTCCCGCACCCAGGGAGCAGAGGGGATGAGGTGTGATCTCCAGTTTGCAGAAGGGGACCGGGTCCTGGTCAGCTGGTCAGCTTGGTGGCTTTCCTGCCGCCATGCACAGAGCTGAGGACAAGGCTGCAGTGAAAATGTGTGTGCCATCCATGAGCCACTCCACTCAGTGCCACCCACTCCTGGAGCCCTCTGGGGCCTCAGTTGCGCTCCCCAAGACAGCAAATGTTAAGGGACAAACCAGGACATAGGTTCCAAGTCTGCTCCAGGATGGACCATGTTAGAGCCACCCAGATAAACCGGATGAGAAGTCGACAACCCCTGCCTCCCAATGTTGGTGCCCAGGGGACCCTTCTCAGGCCCAAGGACATGGCACCAGCTGCTTCCTGACTATACAGAGAAGGGGAAAGGGATGAACTCCCATGGGGCGCCCGCTACACCCCACCTTTGCCAGCCTCTTGGCTCCATCATCTCTAGCCCTTGGAGCATCTCAGAGGTGCAGGGTGCGCCCCTCTAATATCACAGGTGAGGACACAGGCAGGGGGGAAAGACTTGACTGGAGGCAGGGTGTGAGGATGTGGTGGGATTTGAACCCAGGACCCTGTTGCCCAAGCTCACCCATTCTCCTGGGAGGTGTGAGGAGCGTCTCCTCTCAGGGCGGTGACTTCTCGTGCCCACTTCAGCAGGGCTGGTGGGTGTGAGGCACCCTGTGCTTTCTTCTGGTGTCCATCTCAGGACAGGTTCATGGGTCCAGGGGAGTGACTTACTGGCCAGGCAGAGCTGGCTTGGAACCTCCCCCTACTCGTTACTAAGGATGTGACCCTGGAAGTCACTGAGTCCCTCCGTGACTCAGTTTTCCCAACAGTTCAGTCAGGGCGTGGATCTAGAATCACTCTGGAGCTTATAAAAATGCCCTCCCCTGGGCTCCACCCCAAGAGCCCTATTTAACTGGTCTGGTTTATTTTAAAACTCCCATGAGCTTTTTCTACCGTGTAGCCAGGTTGAGAACCATGGGTTGGTTTCTGTGCCCTCAGGGACCTGCCTTTCCATATTTAACATTCCACATGAACCCCTGAGCCCCGAGATCCTGTTTACCCAAGAATCACTTGGGCAGCCCTTCCTATCCTCGTCCAGCCTGGACTGGGGCTCTCAAGCACCATTTAGCTGGTGGACAGCACCATGGACAGTACACTGCTTGTCCCAGCAATTCCAGCCCCACTCCAGGAAGCAGAGAGGGAGACTCGGAACCTGACTCCTGCACTCCCTCTTCTCTCCTCTCCTTCTCCTTTCTCTGACTCTTCCCCCTCTCGTTCGCCCATCTACTTCGACTCCAGTTGAACCCCTCTTGCCTTTAAGGCAGGATCCAGGTGAGTTTGGACATCAGATCCACTTGCGTTGGAATCCTGCCTCACCTACTTTCTTACCTGGTGTGCCCAGCTGGGCACTGTCCTTGGTGCTGAACGTGGGAATCTATTTGACGTCTCACAAAGCGTTTGGTGGTACCATCAATGAGGACATGAAGAAGTTCAGAACTCAACTCAGCCTCCCCATCCTCATCCAGAAGGTGGGGAATTTCAACAGGGCTCACAGCAAGGCTTTCTTGCATAACTTCCATGAGATAAACACATACAAAGGGCTTGCACCCTAGTATCTAGCACAAAGTAGTTATTCAACAAATATAATATGTAGCGATCATTGTTATTGAATAATAATATGTGATCATGGGTTTCAGTTCGTAAAAGGCATGTAGATTTTCAGAGGTTTTGTGATATCACACCGGTGACTTGAATTTGGGCCACGGTGGGAGTATTTACACCACAGAAATCAGTGAATGCCAAAAAGGTGGGGTGTTTCTTCCCCACTCCGCCTATGTCAAAGAGTTGTTGTGAGAGCTCAGACTGGCTGTGGGCAGTACCTTGTGAAATGTGAACGGCTGAACCCCGGGGGGTGGCGGTGGGGGCGTCCACCTAGGAAGGATGACCCTGAGGGGGCTCACAGCAGCCATGAGCCTGGAACCCCTTTGTCTGCCAATTCCAGGGCACCACTGGCTGCTGGAGTGGGAAGGTGTGTGGCCTGAAGGAGCCATTTCTGCAGGGCCTGGGGGAGCAGTGGTGAATCACTGGGGGCCCTTCACCATCCCCACGTGTCGGCATTAACTGTAATGGCTGCAATAAAGAATCCCAGATTGGGGAAATGATTCCATCATCCCCGCGGGAGTCCCTGGGATGCAGCCAGGGAGAGAGAGAGAAGGAGAGAGAGCACGCTTAGCCATGTCCCCAGGGAGTTGCTCAGCCCGACATTGTGCCTTGCCCACGGGGGTGGAGGGAACAGGCAGGAGGAGGAACTGGAGACTCCCCTCCTAACATTCCAACAGCCACCATTTATTGAGCACCCATCACGAGCCCGGTGCTTTATGTATCTTCTCCCATTTCAATATCTCTGCGAGGGAGGCACGATTGCATCGTATGCTGGCTCCCAGGGCCTCCTGAGACAGCAACCACCTGCCTGTGTTGGGTTCTTAGTGTGGCCCGGTCGCTGTCCTTGGTGCTGAACACAAAAAATCTATTTGAATTCTCAGTCCGATGTCGGGAGTTTGGTGATGCTGTCACTTCATTTCCCGAATGAGGAGGTTGAGGCATGAAGGGATTCATGACATGTCCAAGGTCAAAAGTCTAATAAGTGGCAGTGCCGCCACTGATTATGACTCAGTACACTGAGCCACTGTCCCCACAGTTCATGCTTATGCTGTTATCGGTTCCCAGAAGGGCTTTGGCATCACAGGCCTGGGTTTGAATCTGACATCCCTTTCACACTGTGGCCTCAGTCAAGAGTTTCCCCTCTCTGGCCTGTGTCCTCACCTGTGATATTAGAGGGGCATCTCTGAGATGCCCAGAGGGTTAGAGGTAATGGATTTAAGGGGTTGGTAAAGCCAGGTGTGTAGTGGTGCTCAATAGTGCCTTCTTTTCCCTTCTTTATATAGTCAGGAAGCACCTGGGGCTGTGGCTTGGCACTGGGTATGAGATCTCAGGCACCAGCACCAGGAGGGAGGGGGCTTGCCCACTCCTCGTCCCCAGCTTGTCAGGGCAACTTGGACACGGTTGACATGGAACTGGAGCCGCCAAAGAGAGGCGCATTGCAGGGCCGGCTTAGGGAGGCTCTGGCTGGGAGGGGGACCCAGAGAGGGAAATGAGAAATGCAAAGGAGTGAAAAATAAATACATGTGTCTGTCTGGAATGATCGAGGGCCCCAGGCTGGAGGCGGGAGAGGCGGGCAGCAGGCTGGGCTTAGCAGAACTGCTGCAGTAGCACTTCCAGGCTCACTCATTAGCCAAACAGTGAACTGGCCTCACCTCCCAGCATGCCACTGTGCCGGCCCCGAGAGCCCAGCCCAGTTGGTCGGAGGGCCCCCAGCCTACCCCAGTGGGAGATGCCCACCCAGCAGAGGGCACGTCCCTGAGGTGGGGTCTCAATCTCCTTCCATTGGGTTACATCCTAAGCCCCCAAGGCTCCCTGTGGGTCTTCACCTCATTCCCGTCTTTCTGGAGAGGTTCAGATGGACCAGACAGCTTCACCGGCCCCTCTGTTTGACCCCCTCCCCCACCCGGCCAGCCTCACGTCCCAAGCCCTGCTTTCGTCAAATTGAACATGATGTCAAATTAGAGCCATCTCTGGGACAGGCCGAGAGAAGCTCCCAGTTTAATGAGGCAGCGTCGAAAATCAATAACTTAATTGCCGCTGTTTGATGGACTTTTATCCAATTTATACTCTCCCCAGCAGGCTACGTGCGGAGCATGAGGAGAAGCGGTGTGACTGCGGGGGGGCTGTCTGAGCACCCGGGGGAGGGGCAGCGAGGGCACCGGCCGAGCTAACTGTTTTCCAGGGGGAAAGCCGGGCACTGAGATCTACTGCCCAGGGCCCCAGACACACCAACCCCAGCCCCAGTGAACTCAGCTGTCCCTCTGGGCCGTTTGTCCCCTCCTGCCAGGGTGGGGGCCGCGAGGCAGAGATCTGAGGAGTCTGCGGGGCTGGAGTGGTTAAGACCTCTGGAGCAGGAGGCAGGTGCCTGGTCTCCAGTCCTGGCTGGGACTCTGACTGTGACGACCTTAACTGGGATAGTGATTGCTGCCACCACCTTTGAGAGGCTGCCCCCAGCCACTCTGCTGGGAGATCAAAATCCCTTCCCTCAGCCTGGTGCCGGGAGCCGAGGGCTATCCCCACTTTGCTGAGGAGGGAGCAGATTCTGAGATGCTGGCTTGCTTGCCGAGTCCCACTGCTCGGAACCACCCCAGGGAGTTGTGAACCCAGATCGGACTCCATGGGAACCCTTGGGCCACTAGGAAGCCCCGGATTGGGCAGCCCGCGGTGACTCAGTGTGGGAATGGGACAGGTGAGGAGGCTGGCTGGCTTCAATGACCTCTGGCCTCCTCTCCCAGCTTCCCTGGGGTGGGCAAGGTGGGAGGGAGGAGCAGAACAGCTCCAGGTGACCCCCTGTCTCGCTTGGTCCCCGGGACTCAGGCACGTCCGTGATGCAGGTGATGGCCTCGGATGCAGATGACCCCACATACGGCAGCAGCGCCCGGCTGGTGTACAGCGTGCTGGACGGCGAGCCCCACTTCACGGTGGACCCCAAGACCGGTGAGGGGCGGGGCCGGGCCAAAGGGGCGGGGCCAGGAGGGTGAATCTTGGGGTGGGGCTGTAAGGGGCGTGGTCTAAGGCAGAGCCTGGCGTGGGGACGATGCCCAAGGGGCAGGTGGGGACTTGTGCTCTCAGCCTTCGGACCCAGGCTGAGCGTGCGCTTCAGGGACGCTGCGGCAGGCACCTGGCGGGGTCCAGGGGCCTCCAGGGTGGAGGGAGGGAGGGGCAGCGGGGCAGGAAGAGGGAGGGCTGAGGAACAGAAAAATGGGGTGGGGGCTCCTGCAGGACTGGCTGAAAGACAAAAAGGCAGGAGGCGTCCGCCGTTGCCGCCCTGGGAGGACCTCAGGTCTGAACTAAGCGGCTCCTTAGTCCCTGGGGCTAACCTGAGGCAGGCGCGTCCTCAGCCCTTTTGGGGTCACAAGGGTTCCTTTCAGCAGTTCCGGGAGGGGCTTCTTTCTGCAGGTTTGAAAGCTGTGTTTACTCGGCTGCTGTTAAGGGTCTGATGGAAAGGCAAACGCTTAGAGACCATTTTCAAAGGGTGGATTCTTGTTTAATTCATCCCCCCCCCCCACACACACACACCCCACCCCCCCACCAAGCAGTAGTGCAGCACCCACCAACCCCCACCTCACTTACTCTGGGGTTAGGACTTAACTAGTCTCTCAGAGGCCTTGGGAGAGTGCCAGGGAAGACAGAATGAGAGGATGGAGGCTCAGAGAGGTGAAGTGACTCACTCGAGGTCACACAGCTGGGAGAGCTGCTGATTCCACTAGGGTGCTCTCACTGCCCCTGGAACAGGAGGGAGATGAGACATCAGACACCATAGAACGTTTGTCAAATGCCATCATGGGGCTCAGAGGACTGTAGGGGGAGGGGCAGGCCTGAGCCTGGGCAATTAGGAGGCAAGGCTTCTTGGAGGCAGAAGCAGCAATCCCTGAAGGATAAGAAGGTGGCATCCAGAGAAGGGGACTCCAGGTGGAGGGCACAGAGGAGGCACAATAGGGAACAGAGTGACTGAGGCCCCGGGGGAATTGTCAACGGAGCCTGGAGACCATGTGGAGAGGTGGCAGGGACTGTGGTGGCCTAAGCCAAGCTGAGGGGCTTGGGTTTTAGTCCAAGGGCAACGACAGGAAGTGGGGGTTGATGAATTGGGTTTGGGGTTTTTGTTTGTGGGTTTGTTTTGTTTGGTTTGGGGAGAAGGAGGATTCCAGTCTAGAAGCACAGTTAAAATTGTGTTCTCCCCGGGCGCGGTGGCGCACGCCTGTAATCCCAGCACTTGGGAGGCTGAGGCAGGAGGATCGCAAGTTCAAAGCCAGCCTCAGCAATGGCGAGGCACTTAGCAACTCAGTGAGACCCCGTCTCTAATAAAATACAAAAAAGGGCTGGGGATGTGGCCCAGTGGTCGAGTGCCCCCAAGTTCAATCCCTGGTACCAAAAAAAAAAAAAAAAAAAAAAAAAAAATTGTGTTCTCTTCTTCCACATAATATCTTTATTACTTTTTCCCTCTTTGCTCAAGTGATACATTTTAGAAAACATTAAATAAATGTTAAAAAGAAAGTGCTTCCCACTCCCTATTCCAGTAATTGCAACCCCAAAGGTGGCTGCTTGGTGTGTGTATCCTATGAGATCTTGGATTCATTCACTTGAAAAATATTAAGTCGTTTTTAAAAATAGATTAGACATTGCAAGGTTCAAAATTCAAAAAGTTCAAATGAGTATTTAGTGGCAATTCTTCACCCCATCCCATCCCCAAGCCAATTGGTCTGTGTCCCCAAAGCAACTGATGTAATTTTCTTATGAATCTTTCCAGAGCTATTCTATGCATACCTAAGAAAATAAGGCACATGTATTTGTTTTATTTTTTCATGAACGGTAGCTATAAACACACACTGCTTGCTTTTTTGCTTAACAATACATCTTGAAGATTACTCCATATCAGCCCATAAAGAGCTGCCTCATTCATATATTTAATGCCTGTTATGGATACACTAAAATTTATTTCACAGTCCCCTATTGATGGACACTTACGCTGTTTCCAATCTTTTGCTACAACGAACACTGCTACAGTGAATAACCTCATACATACATCATTTGGTGCCTGTGTGAGCATATCTGCAGGATAATTTTCAGGAAGTCAAAAAGCTGGGTCAAAGAGCACATGCATTTGGAATCCCAACAGATAATGGCGAACAGTACCAGATCACACTCCCTCAAGCCACGTGTGAGAGTCACTTCCCCCTCCTCCTCACCAACACCACGGGTTCATTGATGACTTCTGAGCAGGGAGTGACATGCTCAGGTTTTCATTTTAACAAGATCCCTCGGGCTGCTGCTGTAGAGCTAGGCTCCAAGGCAGGAATTGGAGTCAGGGAGGCCTCAGAGCCAGGGTGCCCAGCATAGAGCCCCAAAGGACAAAACCCCAAAGCTTGCATTCTTTCTCAGCACCCATTCCTTAATCTACCTGTCTAGTTGGGAGGCCAGAAATGAGGAAGGATTGAAAATGAGGGTACGTGGAGATGCTGAGAGGAGAGAATGGGGGTGCAGCGAGATCCTGCAAAGGGCAAACACCGGGCAGACCCAGGTCCCAAAGTTAGGATGCCCTGATTCTTCTCTCTACCTAGTCCTGTATATGCATCTAGGTTAGGGGCACCTCATACAGAAGCAGGAGGAATGTGAATTACAAAAGCTATTAGAAGCCTAGGAATTAGCAAAGGTGCACTGGGGTCTGGTGCGGAGCTAAAGAATCCAGCTTCAGCCATACTGACTTTAGGATGAGAGAAGATGGGGGAAAGAAACATCTAGAACTTCCAAGGCCCATCTGAAATATGGGTGTGGAGCTCTGAGAATGTTTGGGGCTCTTTAGGTTTTGGTTTCCCAAGGGCACAAGGGAAATGAGGGTGCCTCTTCTTATGATTGCTGAGAGGATTCAGGGGGGAAGTTTATTCGTGCATCCAAGTATTTATTGAGTGCCTACTATGTGCCTGCTCTAGGCACTAGGAATGCAGTGAAGGGCACATTCAGTACCCTCTGGAGCTATTACTGACATGAAGAATACAGAAAATACACACATAGCATGATGCTATGTAGTAGTGAGTGCAATGAAGAACCGAAAACCAGGGTAAGGGGCTAGGCTTAGATGAAGAGATTAGGGCAGCCTTATTCTGGGGAGGTGACCTTGAGGTAGAGATCCAAATGGAGTGAGGGCGTAGACCACAGGGATTGGGGGCAAGAGCACTGGAGACCTGAGGAGCAGCAAGTGGGTCAGATGTCCTGCCCAGTGCTGGGCACAGGGACAAGGATGTCAGTGATGAGGACTTCATCCTTCCAGTAAGAACATCGGGGGGATAAACTTTCAGGAGGAGAGGAAGAGAAAGCACATAGATATGAGGGAAGGGCAAGGACTGAGACTTGGGAGGTGCCCGGGGTGGGCAGATGAAAGACTGGGCTCCTACAGTGGGAGGAGGACAGCCACTGTCTGAGGAGCATCCCCCCCCCCCCCGCAGAGGGTCGGGAGGAGGGTGGCAAGTGGGCGTGCCTAGAGCCCAGGGGGCCAGAAACAATTCCCCAGGAGCATCACACAAGGCAGAGGAAGGCGCTTCGTCGGGTCCTTCTTCTAGGGTCTCTGGCTCAGTCCGAGAGGCTGCTTTCTGACACTTCTCAGGAAGAACCAGATGTCTCTGCAGGTGCCCCCAGCCCCACTGCCAGAGCCGCCGTGCCACCATTCCCAGCCCCAGCTCCACTTCCCCAGCCAGGAATATTCCGCTGATGCGGGTCTATATTTAGCTGCCGCTGCGAGGTACAGTCTGTTCTCGCTGTGCAGATAGCAGGGAGCAGAGCCGGAACGAGGCCTGGGAGGAAGGTGTGAGGAAGGGCGGGGGCGGGGTGCCACGAGGCCCAAGTGCCAGAGGAGGAATTAACTTGTGTGTTTTAAAGGCCAGGCCTGCCAGCAAGCCCCCCACAGGGGCGACAGGGATGGCATTTGCGGGCTAATGAGGCATCGCACCGGCTCCAGGGCCCCTTCTGCAGTATTTGGAGGGGACAGCAGGGGCGCCGAGGACAACAGCTGGAACTGGGGGCGATGGGTGAAGACAGGCGGCAGGGAGCCGAGGCCAGGTTATAATTACCAGCCCCCGCCCACCCCCACCCCTTCAGGAATAGAAAGACTCCCAGAGACTCCAAGATCTCTGCTGAAAATGCTGGAGACGTCCATTTTACCAGGAGACAATGGAAATTGCATTTGTTGAGCACCTGCTAAGTGCCAGATCCTGGAGTCAGGATTCTGTGTATCTCTGGTACATAGTAGGCCCTCTGTGCGGGTCTAATGAATGAGCAGTGAATGAATGAATTTGCCGAACCAGAAAGTTTGAAGAACAACTTCTTGGACTGATTTGAGGTTTTTGTCCCCTAGACCTCCCAGTATTGCAGCCGCCCCCACGATGTTTGTCCCAGCATCAGGAGACAGAGAGAAGAGTGGGATAGGTAGAGAGGCCATAACTCATCCCTGGATGCAGCCTTAGTAAAGGCATCTCTCGGGATCTGTGGGAGGCTGGTTTCAGGACCCCTGCAGGTACCAAAACCCATGGACAGTCCAGCCTCTTCTACCAAATAGCTTAGTAGTTGTATATAACCTACACACATCCTTTCATAGACTTTAAATCATCTCCAGATTACGTATAATACCCAATGTAAAGTAAATGCTATGTAAATAGTTGTGATACTCTATTGTTTAAGGAATAGATGGGGTAAAAGTCTCTACGTGTTCCGTACAGACTCAATATTTTTCCTGAATATTTTCATTCTGCAGTTGGTTGAATCTGAGGATGCGGAACCCACAGACGCATAACCTCCATGGGACTTTGCCCCGCCCACCAAGAGGTGGAGTCTATTTCCCCACCCCTTGATTTGCAGGCCTGTGGTTTGCTTTGGCCAATAGAATGTGGCAGAAGGATATTATGCAAATTCCAAGGTTGGGCCTTAAGGGGCCTCGCAGCTTAGGTTTTGCTTCCCTGGAACTTAATCCTGAGACTGCCAGTTAAGGGACCCACTGGGGGTGACAGAACCACTGTGTCCCAGCCAAAAGCCAGAATCAACAGCCGCAGTGTGGATCAGGTCATTCTGGGCCTCCCAACCCAGTTGATCCTTTGGTTAAGCACAGCTGAAAACCTGCGAGGAACAGCCCAGCCAACTGGATCTCCTACCAGTTAGCTATGGCCGTGTACAAACTGCCCCAAACGCAGTGCTTAAAACCATCTTTTGTCTATCACAATTCTGTGGGCGCCTGGGCTGTTCTTTTGTGGGGCGTCACGCAGGTGGCAGCAGTTGACGGCCAGGTCACTGGGGTCTGACGCAACTGGGGGACCGCTGGCAGGACCCAGCCTCTCTGTGTGTGGCCTTTCATCCTGGGCTTCTTCCTGGCATAGTGGTCTCAGGAATCCAAAAGGATGGGTGCCCCAGCAGGCAGGGCTTATCACGCTCCAGCTTTTGTCACCCTCGCTGAGGTCCCATAGGCCAAAGTGAGTCACATGGCTAAGGCCAGATTCAGCGTGGGAGAGAGTGATACAAGGTTGTGGATACCAAGAGACGTGGTTCTTTGAGAGCGGTCACCATAGCAACCTACCGCAGCAGCATGTGACCTGGGAACAGGGTCCAGGGGCTGCGTGGTCTCTGGATGCCATCTACGAGGCACCCAAAACACACACTCCACAGACTTGGTGACCAGTTTTCAAGTGAGAAGTGTGAGTGTCGCCCAGTCCTCTGGAGCAGGGACAACAGGAGGCCACCCCCTGGAGCCTCTCTCCTCACCCACAGGGGCAGAACCAGACCCCACTAGCAGCCGCTGGTGCCCAAGCCCATAAGCGAACACGGGCCCCAAATCCTACCACCAGATCCCCATGCTCAGTGCCATCCTTCATGGAACCCACCTCCGCAGAGCCTGGTGCACAATAGTGTCCACTAAAGTCAGCCCCTCCCCCTTTCTGTCTGGCACTCCCTTGCTCTCTGGCCCAGTGGCCGCTGGCCGTCAGTCTGTCCACCTGCCCTCTCCAGCTGCCTCCCACTCCTTCCCACAGCTCTCTCTGTGGTTCTTCCTCTCCATTTCTCTCCAGGTCTCTGTCCCTCTGTGGGTCTCTCTCTTTCTGTCTCTTCCTGTATTTCTCTCTGGCTTTATCTCACCCATCCCTTCCCTCCCTTCCCTCTTTCTTTTTCTTTCTTTCTTTCTTTTTTTTTTTTTTTTTTTTTCCTTTTCTTTTCTTTTTGGTACCGGGGATTGAACTCAGGGGCATTCAACCACTGGGCCACATCCCCAGACCTTTTTTGTATTTTATTTAGAGACAGGGTCTCACTGAGTTGCTCAGTGCCTCGCCATTGCTGAGGCTGGCTTTGAACTCGCGATCCTCCTGCCTCAGCCTCCCAAGTGCTGGGATGACAGTTTGTGCGCCACCGCACCCGGCTTCCCTTCCCTCTTTCTATCTTATGAGGCCTCCATCCTTCTTCCCTTCCCCCTCCTTCCCTGCCTGCCTTTCTCCTGTCCCTCTCTGTCTCTCTGTCTCTTTACTCTGTGGCATTCCTTCCTGCTTCTTGCTAGATTCCTCTCTCTCTCTCTCACCAGGACCACAACTACTACTGCTATTACTGCTCCACCTCCTCCTCCTCTTCCTTCT
Organism: Tamias sibiricus; assembly: GCA_025594165.1. Classification (NCBI taxonomy): domain Eukaryota; kingdom Metazoa; phylum Chordata; class Mammalia; order Rodentia; family Sciuridae; genus Tamias; species Tamias sibiricus. Next base: position 165,486,644 of record CM046659.1, read on the forward strand.
TCTTCTTCTTCGTCCTTCTCTCTCTCCTCCCACCCCCTCCTTTCTCTCCCACCATCGCACTTCTTCCTCTTCTCTCTCCCCCCTTTATGTTCTTCCCTTTCTTCCCACCCTCCAGGGCAGAGGACAGGACCCCACAAGTGGTGTCCCTCTGTCAGAGGCCCCTGGGACCTGGGGGTCAGTGGGACAGGGGTATGAGGTAGGCTGGGCAAGGAGCCTCCCTCCCTACAGAGGTCTAGCAGGGCAGTTCCAAATGTGGACTGTGGCACCAGAATGCCTGTTTAAGTCCTTGCTGTGTGCTTTCTACAGTGTGACCTTAGGCAAGGCACTTGGCCTCTCTGTGCCTCCATCTCCTCACCTAAGAATGGGCATAATCGCAGCACCTTCCCCCTGAGGATGCTGAGAGGATCAAATGAGGCAACTCAGCTCCAGGGGCTGGGGACTGTGTCCAGCAGAGTCAATGCACATAAATGCTCCTCATTGTCACATGGGCTTCTCCTGGTGGCTGTCAACTGATTTTACCCCAGGGCCCATTTGAGGTATTTTTAACTGGGGTGGGAGAGTTGACCCACTGATATGTCCTGAGGCCAAGGATGCTACTAAATACCCTACAATGTACAGGACGATGCCACACACACACACACACACACACACACACACACACGCGCGCGCGCACGCACACATGCACGCATGCACACACGCACGCACACACGCACACACACACAAATGACCCTGCCCAACATGCCAACAGCACCAGATTGAGCCATCCTGCTCTCAGGTAGGCATTATGGGCGTTCTCGTTTTACAGATAAGGACACCGAGGTTCAGAGAGGTGAAGGGATTTGCTCAAAATCACATGGCCACAAAATGGCAGAGCTGGGATTTAACCCAAAGCCATCTGCTTCCAAGACTCCCCAGTCTCCCCGAGGGCCAGCTGCATGTGGCACAGGAGGGGCTGGCAGGGGGCCCAGCGAGGAGCCACAGAGGCCACTGATGGGGTCTGTATGATCCTCTCCTGGACCCCATCCCCTCCCAGCTCCCCTTTGATCGCACACTAGCAGGACCACGCCAAGCACCCGACACCTGGCAACCCCAATCTCACACTCACACACGCACACGCGCGCACACACGCGTGCACACACACACACGTGCACACACACACTCACACACGCGCTCACACACACACACACACACACATTCTGCAGCCTCTCCTCCTGTACTGTGGCCTTTATTGGAGTCCGAGGCTGTTTGGGGACAGCAGGAGCGGAGCTTGGGTTTTATGGGGCACATCATGGGGCTGCTGGTGCGTGACTCCACCTGCGCTCAGGCCCTGGATGCCACCTGTCACCACCTGGTGCTCGGCAGGTTGGAGTGGGTGTCAGCAGAGGCTCTGAACGCCTCACCGACTCCCCCACAGACCCCAGGCTCTTCCGCTGGCAGGGAGACAGGAGCCCGGCCTCCCTCTGCAGAGCCCATCTTGCTGCCCCCCTCTGCTGCCACCCCCTCCCATGCACAGCTCGGAGGAGTGTCTGCTCAGCCACTGGCGGTGTCCAGATGGAGAACGCAGGGCCAGGCGGGGTGGGGGCGGGGCCGAGGCTGGGGGAGTTTGTGGAGGGGGACTCGTGTGAATAGGAATGCGTGATGGCAGCTAGGGTGTGCCTGTGTGTGTGTGTGTGTGTGTGTGTGTGTGTGTGTGGTGGCCGCTGAGCTCACACCAGCACTGCGGCTTCCACCTCACCCACTCTCCTCCTGAACTTGAACTACGCCAGGGCTCAGCAGGTCTGAGCCCCACCTCGGCCTGTGCGGGGGTCTCCCGTCAGCCCGGGGTTCCCTGGTCTCACCCTCCCTCACCCACAGGCGTGATCCGGACGGCTGTGCCGGACCTGGACCGCGAGAGCCAGGAGCGCTACGAGGTGGTGATCCAGGCCACCGATATGGCCGGGCAGCTGGGCGGCCTCTCAGGCTCCACGACCGTCACCATCGTGGTCACCGATGTCAACGATAACCCACCCCGTTTCCCGCAGAGTGAGTGACCCCTTCCCAGGGCAAGGCCACAGCTGTGTGTCTGTCTGTCAGCCCACCCAAGCCACCACTGACCGGCCTGGAGAGACGCTCCTGCCCGCCCCTCTCCCCGGCCGCCCCGGGGCCCTCGCACCCCAGCCCCTGCCCCTCCCTCCTGTCCGGCGCCCCAGCCGCTCACTGGCCTCGCCCCACCCGGGCCTGCTGGTGGCAGAGCTGGTAAAGGCAGGCTCGGGCTGGGCGAGGGGCTCGGAGAGACAGCGGCGAAACTGAGGCTGCGCGACGGGCGCTCCGCCTCGCCGGCCTGGGCCGGGAGCTCCTGCTGCGGCCTCTCGGCCGGCCCCTCTGCCCCAGGCTCGGCCGCAAGCTGGGCCGCCAGGGAAGCCGCCGCCGCTGGCAGAGACTAAATGCCGCCGGGAGCCGGGCTGATTCCTATCAGGCGAGTCATTACTCGAGGTCCGCTGCTCTCACATTAGGCCCCGCCACAGGGGACTGACCCCGCGAGATAAGGGAATCCAATCCCTTAGCTGAGCGCGCAGCGGCGTCGCCACAGCCTGGTACTCAGGCCAGACAGGGCAGGTGGGGAGCCGGGCAGCCTGGCCCAGAGCCAGCCCGCGCCCACTCCCAGCCCAGCCCTCACCCACCGGCCCCCAGCACCAGGCGGCCCTCTGCCCCTGGGCCAGGCTGTGCCAGCCGTGATAGAACAGCATGGCACACACAGAGGGCATGAGACAGAAATGTCCAGTTCAACCACCATCCAGGACCCAGAAGCCTTAACAAGCCCCGTCCTCATCATAACATCCCCCACCCCTTCCTCCGGCATTAACCACCACTCACTTTTGCTTCCACTGTTTCTTTGCTTTTCTTTAGAAGCTACTCCCTCCATCTGCCCCACCAAACATTATAGTCTAATTTTACCTGCTTTTAACCTCGTACAGGTGGAATCCTACAATACAAATTGTTTTGTGTCTTGCTTTTTTCCTCTCAAAATTGTGTTTATGAACCCACACCATTGCTTGTAGCTGTGCTCATTTTTCCTCGCTGTATAGTATTCCATCATTTATCTATTCAGCTGTTGAGAGACATTTGAGTTGTTTCCAGTTTGGGGCTGTTATGAAGGATCCTGCTTTGGACATCCTGGCATATACCCCCTAGTGCCCATTTGCACACATTTCTCCAGTGTGAATACGGAGGAGTGAAATGGGCGGGTCATGGGATATACCTGGTTACTAAGTAAAGCCAAATTGTTTTCCCCATGAAAAACTGCACACGTTGCTTGTGCCACATCCTCACCAACACTTGGGATTGTCGGACTCTTTAATTCCTGTTAATCTGGTGAGTGTGTGCTGGTCACCCAGCCGGCTTTCTGTCCTACACTCCCTGGCTGCTTGCGCATTTCATCCAGGTGACAGCCTGGTGTTCTGCGGGGAGCTATGGAAGGGATTAAAGCAAGGGAACAGCATGTCCAGCCTGTGTTTTAGAAAGAGCCCTCCAGGTTGCTGTGTGAGAATGAAGCAGGAGTGGCAGCTCCACCAGAGGGTGACCCGGACACACACAGGCCCCCAGGACACATTCCATCCCCACAGCCCCTGCCTCCCCTGGGCCCGCCCATCACTTAAGGAACCATCCTCACCTTGACCTTGGCTTTGGTCAGGGAGCAAGGTGCTGTCTGCGTCCATCTGACCTCTCTCCTGGCTGCCCTCTGCCTCTGCCCTCCAGTCACATGGCCATCTTGTCATTCTTCAAACGTGCCAGGCACCGCACCCACCTCGGGGCCTTTGCACCTGCTGTTCCCTCTGTCAGGAGTGCGCCTTCCCAAATGTCTGCCTGGCTCGCTCCCTTGCCTCCCTCTGATGTAAGCATGCAGAAGTGTCACCTTCTTGGTGAGGCTTTTTATGGTGCTGAGCCTCACCCCAGCCCCAAGCAAGTGACTTGCAACTGCCCTGCCCCTCTGGCCACTCCCACAGTTCCCTGCGTGGTTTTCCTCCTGAGTCCCGACACCACTGGACACGTTGTATCCAGCTGGATCTCTTTTATCTGTTGCCTGACCCCAGCGCTGCCTGGGACACCGCAGGCGTCCGCGCACCTCCTGACATGCGGGAATAGGTGCCAACCGGAAGTGCAGCCCGCAGCCCACCATTCCGCGTGAGCGTTGTGTTTACTGAGACCCCTCGTGCTGCCACCCAGTGAGCACCGAGAGCACCCTCGGCACGGCATTGTCACGACCACGCTGCCACCAGGAAGGCCTCCTGGTCGCTCCCATCCTAGAGATGAGGAAACCGAGCTCGGTCACACAGCTGACCTGACTCCAGAGCCTCAGCCTCTGTCACTGGGCCCCCGTCACTGGGCCCCCATCCCCTTGCTGGGCAGATGGGGGACTGAGGCCCAACAGCAGGCATGTCCCCAAATCGCTCAGCAAGTAAGCCCGTGGGTCAGACCGAGGGGCCCCCAGCCTGGCTCACCCGGGCCGGCGGAGGGCGGGGTCCAGGCTGCCCTGTCCCTGTCACCAGCGTGTCCCCCACAGAGCTGTACCAGTTCAGCGTCCAGGAGTCGGCCCCGGTGGGCACGGCCGTGGGCCGGGTGAAGGCCGAGGACTCGGACGTGGGCGAGAAACACGGACATGACTTACCACCTCAAGGCGGAGAGCGGCAGCGGAGGCGATGCGTTCAAGGTCACCACGGACAGCGACACTCAGGAGGCCATCATAGTCGTGCAGAAGGTGCGGCCGCCTGGGGGGGGGCGGGGTGGGGAGGCCCCAGGGGCAGCAGGTCTGGGAGGCCCCTGAGCTGTCAGATATTCCAACCTCGGCCACTGCAGGTATGGAGGCTCTAGGGACACCCAGGACCAACCTGGGAAAACGCTGATGCTATCATTTTACACATTTTACAATAGCTGCTTTACAAATGAGAAAAAGGAGGCACAGAGAGGTTAAGTGCTTTGGCTGAGGTTGCACAGCTACTTGTTGAAGCGAAGATTCCATCCACATTTGAATCCATGCTCTTAACACCACAGTGTGGAGTTTCAGCTCTGCTCCAGGTCCTTCACGCTCCTAATTTCCTTTAACCTCATTTTCCTTCTAAAGGAGAGATCATTATCCACATTTTTACAAGTGAGAAAAAGGCTCAGAGAGGTAAAGGGGCTTGCCCAAGATCTACCCACAAGGGACAGAGTTGGGTTGAACAAAGGTCTGACGATTCCAAAACTCTCTTCCCCAAGTCCCACAGCTTCCTAGCTCATGGCCCCGGAAGCAAAAGCTAAAACTGCAGACTTGGCTTTCCCCTAGAAGGAGATGGAGGGCAAATAAGGAAGCAAAAGCTCCCTCTTCCAGGGCCTGGCCGTGGCTCAGGAACTCAGGGCTGCCCGGGGCCCTTAGGACCGTCCACTGTCTCTCCCACAGGAGGCGCTCTCCGCCTTCCTGCCTGAGTGTGTAACTGAGCCCATTTCCCGGATGGAGCATGGCCCAGAGAGGCCCAGCCTCCAGAGCAGCTGAACCGGACCCCAGCGGGGTGCCCTGGCCCGGCTCCCTGAGCTCCGCCTGCTCCAGCAGCGGCGCCCGCCCGAGGCGTCTGTGTGGCGGCCGCGGTGGCTCTGGCTCGGCCCGCAGAGCGCGCCTGATGGATGAGCCGGCTCCAGGGCCCATCGCTCATGCCCGGCCGGCCACGGCCTGCCTCCCGATTTCCCAGGCAACAGGATGGAGGCAGAAGGTGGCCCGTCGGTGCTCTGGAGAAGGTGGGGTGGGGGCTTCTGGGAGGACGGTGGGACCCCATCAGCAGGGCGGGCACCTGCCGTGGGTCAGTCGAGTAGCCCCCCTGCCCCGGAGGCAGCTCTGCCACTGCGGCTTTCTTTGCTCTCAGGCCCTGTCTTTAGAAGGCCAGAGCCAAGGCGCAGCCAGGGTCACTCATCAGAGGTCACCCTGAGCACCACCGGGTTCCGCCCAACCCCAGAGGGAGGCTCTCGGCAGCCAGCTCGCCACTCTTGGGCTCAGTTCAACGCAAGCTGCTCCGCCCTGGGTGCCAGGGACCATCTCTCACTTACCCTGAGGCCCAGAGAGACCAGCTGGGATACCAGCCACAGCTAGCTGCAGCAGAGCAGGCCGGGAACCCAGGTCCCGGGACTGCAGATCTGGAGCCTGTTCCTGTCCCGGTGTTAAGAGCCGGGTCCTGGAGCCACACCGCGGGGCCGGGAATCCTGGCTCTGCTGGTGATTAACTGCTCAGTGACCTTGAGCTAGTTCCCGAGCCTTTCTGGTCTCAAGTTCGGGTGTACGATGAGATAGTAATGATGCAAGCCTCCTAGGGTCGTTGTAAAATTGAGTTAATATAATCACAGCCCTGGCACAGGTGAAGTGCTCTGTGTTTGTTCGAAAAATTAATGAAGCCGGCGTGGTGGCGCACGCCTGTAATCCCAGCACTTGGGAGGCTGAGGCAGGAGGATCGCAAGTTCAAAGCCAGCCTCAGCAATGGCGAGGCACTTAGCAACTCAGTGAGACCCTGTCTCTAATAAAATACAAAAAGGGGTGGGGATGTGGCCCAGTGGTCGAGTGCCCCTGAGTTCAATCCCCGGTACCAAAAAAAAAAAAAAAAAAAAAAAATTAACAAGCTGCCCCACCCTAAGGTGTGTGGAAAGGCAGCACACGTGGGTGACAGCACCCTTGGCCCTGAGTGGCCGTTCCTAGGCAGACCGTCCCCTGGGTCTGTGCAGCTGGACCTGGGAAGGGTCGGTTCCTGACGGACAGCTCCAGTCCAGCCCACACAGCCCAGGAGCCGGGACAGTGGCCAGCCCGGCTCCCTCTGTCCTCCTCTCCGAGCTCCTGTCCACTGACCAGCCTCTGCTCCTCCCCCAGCGCCTGGACTTCGAGTCGCAGCCCGTGCACACTGTGGTCCTGGAGGCCCTCAACAAGTTCGTGGACCCCCGCTTCGCGGACCTGGGCACGTTCCGCGACCAAGCGATCGTGCGAGTGGCGGTGACGGACGTGGATGAGCCCCCCGAGTTCCGGCCGCCCTCCGGCCTCCTGGAGGTGCAGGAGGACGCGCAGGTGGGCTCCCTGGTCGGCGTGGTGACGGCGCGGGACCCCGACGCCGCCAACCGGCCCGTCCGGTGAGACCCCCGCCCGGGGCCGACGCCTGCTGCCTGCTATCTCGCCACCACCCGCGACAGCGTGGGGCAGAGGGAGGCGCGGGAGGAGGAGATGGCCGGGAGCTGGGCAGAGAGGAAGAGGGGGAGCCAAGAGCAGAGGGAGCAGAGGAGGGGACCTCTCCAAGGTCTGGGCTGGGGACAAGGAGGGAGGATGGGCAGAGAAGTCGGGCAGGTCCTCTTCCCGGCCAGCCCAGGACCCCGGCCCCTCCTCTGGCACCAGCTCCGTCGTGGCACCCCCTGGGGCTCTGTCAGACACCTCGGTCTCCCCAGCGTTCAGAGCTGCGCCCCGTCCCTCCACCAAAACAGAACACACCCCAGCGCCAGGGTGACCCCTCCTTCCTTCCAGCTGTTCAGGTCCCCAGTGTTGGAGGCATCGCAGCTCCTCGCTCGCTCTCGCTCTCTCTCTCACACCCCTGCCTCTGCCTGGGAAAGGTGGGCAGGACCAGGCCACGGCTCACCGCGTGGGCGGCCGGCCAGGTCCAGCCACCAGAGCCTCCGGCTGGCGCTCCTGCGGTGGCCTGCTGCCGGGCCTCCGGCCACTGTCCGCGCCCCTCTTTTAATCCACAGTGTGCGCAGGACCGGCCAGGTCCTGCCCGCACAGAGCAGAGCCTCTGGTGCCTCCAGAGCAGCTGCTGGGCTCAGGACGGAGCCCAGCCCGCGGTGGCCAGGACCCCACGGGACCCCGCCCGCTGGGCTCAGGACGGAAGCCGAGCCTGCGGTGGCCAGGCCAGGACCCCACGGGACCCCGCCTGGGCTGGGCTCAGGTCGGAGCCCAGCCCGCTGTGGCCAGGACCCCACGGGACCCCGCCTGCTGGGCTGACGGAGCCGGCTCAGGTCGGAGCCCAGCCCGCTGTGGCCAGGCCCCACAGGGGACCCCGCCTGCTGGGCTCAGGTCGGAGCCCAGCCCGCGGTGGCCAGGACCCCACGGGACCCGCCTCCCTGTGGCCTCTCAGATGTCCCCTCCCATAAGATCGCTGTCTCTTCCGTGCCGCTCCGGGCGCACCAGCCTGCTCTCCGCCACGAGTCACCGAGCTGCCCCGCCTTGGGGTCCGTGCTACTGCTGGTCCCCAAGCCTAGAATGTCCCCGCCCTGGTGTCCCCCAGTGCTTGTCTGCTCGCTCCCTTTGTTCAGAAGCCACCCTCTGAGCCAGGCCTTCCTGCCTACTGTTCCCAAAATGCCAGCCGGGCCCAGCGTCCCGCGACACCCCCCCTCGCTGGGCATCTCCTGAGCCTGCATTTCCAGTTAAGAAGCTACCTAATTTTTTTTTTTTTTTTTGATGTTTTGTTTGTCTCTCTCACTAAGAGGTGCCCCCATGAGGGTAGGGGCGCAGCCAGCGTGTTCCCCACCGTGTCCTCGGGGCCACCCCCCCAGATGCTCACTGAGTCTGTGGCAGATGAATGAGATGTAAACAGAGAGCAGTACTGAGACGGAGGCCAGCTGGCAGAGACTAGGGAGGCCGCACTGAGAGGGAGAGATGAGAGGGAGGAGGGCCCTGGAGGGAGGACAAGAGAAGCCCAAGGAGGCCGAGGGACCCGCCTGGCGATGCAGAAACAGACAGGAGCCTTGGAGAGAAAGCCAGGGAGGGAAGGAGGCAGAAGCAGACCCTGGGGAGAGAGGCCGGGCAGGAGGGAGGCCGTGGTGGCAGGGGATCCGAGGTTGAAAGAAGGTCAGAGAGAAGAGGAGAAAAGAAGGGCCATGGCAGAAGCTGATTCAGAGGAAGAGGTCAGGGTCATAGCCATTGATAAATGGGTCGGGGTGGGGGGAGAGATTCTAGGACTCCCTGCTTTCTCCCTAAAGCCCCTGCACATAGTCAGTGAGTAATGCCCGAGCTAATTCCAGGCCTCGCTCAGTGCTGGGGGTTGAGAAGGAGAGGGAGAGTTAACTTGAAGATCACTGCATTGCACAATGCCAGAGAATAACATCCCCATCATGGGCTATCCGAACAGTCCTTTTGGAATTGTACAGTGCCCAGCCTGTGCAACCTTACATAGCAGCCCTGGGTGATAAGACACAAAGATGCTGCGGTGTTTAACTGCCCATGGGCTCTTAGACTGAGATGTAGACTCGGGGGTCTAGGGAGATTTCCTGGAGAGGGCAGGAATTGAGCTGAGCAGGGCATCTGGGTCTGGTCGGGTGTACATACGGGGGGAAGGGCCTCCCAGGTAGAGGATGGCTTGCTCTAATGTGCAGAGGCAGAGGAGAAGGAGGACCAGGACAGCCACGTGGAGGGAGGAGCCAGGGCACCCAGGCGAAGTCTAACGGGGCCTCCAGGGCAGACAGAGCAGCTCACCCTCCATCAGAAGCCCAGAATGCCCACACTCACTGCCAGCGCCTCCTGCTGCTGCCTCCCAACTCCCCCTCCCTCCCACAGGCTTCCCACAGCCTCCAAGCACCCCCTCGACCTTCGCCTGGCCTCAGACCTCTCCCGGGGAGGCGTTGTCACCCCTGTTTGTCAGGAAACTGAGGGGGATGTCCCACAGGCTGTCACAGGGAGTTAGAACGGTGCGGTGCGGGAGCAGCCCCTGGGCCGGTCAGCGCCCCTGCCTGCAGCTCCCTCCCCCAGCCCTCCCCCCTCCCACTCTCTTCCTCCTCCTCTTTTATCTGCAGGAAGAGGCCAACCTTGAAACTCCTCCTCACCTCCTTTATCTCTCCCCTTCCCTGGGGCTCCTCAGAAGTAGCGGCTCAGAGGAGCTGGGGAGGGTCCAGCTGAACGCCACAAACGCTGACCAGCTCCTGGGGCCGGGAGCCCAGCCAAGGGCAGAGCCAGCCAGGTGGCGCTCTCGGACTGCGGGCACAAGCCGAGAGCCAGAGGCCGGGGCGGGTCCGTGCCAGTCAGACAGGCCCCTCACAAGCTGCGTGTGCTGCCCAGGGCCCGGCCTTGTCCCCACTAGGTGTCCCAGCTCTCAGGCTCCAGGGCCGCGGATAGGTAACCGGAATATCCATGCAGCGAGGACACAGGATAAGACAAGGTCCCTGCCACACAGAGTCTGCCTCCTCTTGGAGGAGTCGGCCAACGGCGCCCCAGAAGAGCTGTGATAGGGAGCAGGGTCGGGGCCACGTGGACGTGAGAAAGGAACCCAGCACCCATGCAGACACACGCAGGAGGCCCTCTTGAGAGGAAGCTCAGGGGCCCTGAGGCAGGCAGGAAGCAAGTTGATGTGGAAGAGGGGCCCTGGGAGACTTTGCCTAGCATGATTTGTGGGGTGCTGCGGGCACCCTGTTACTATAGAGACGCATTGTCCTCTGCACTAGGAAAGTGGCCCTCGGGAGGTATGACACCCATTTTACAGATGAAGAAACTGAGGGTCAGAGAGGGGCAGTGACTTGCCCAAAGCCACCCAGCCAGCAGGGGGGAAGGACTGGGATTTAACCCAAGGCTGACTGCCTCCAGAATCTGGCCTCCTGCCATTCTACCCCTGGTGCGCGCTTCTTAAATTTGGGCTGTGCTTCCCCCCACACACACATGGGCCACAAAGATGAGTGAGGCAGGGGCCAGGATGGCTGGGTGTCCTGTGCACAGAGCCAGGTCCCAGTGGGCCTGGGCTGGGGCGGGGCTTGAGGAACTGCCCAGGAGCAAGGACTCTTGCATCAGGGCGGGTCTGGACCAGGGAGAGGGAGCCCCGTATGGGACTAGGGTGAGGTCCTAGGGAAGCAGGATGTCAGCCAGGTGAACTCACGCCAGGGACGGGGGAGAGGAGACCAGAGGGCACCTGGGGACAGGCTGTGAAGGACCTTGAATGTCAGGGAAGAAGTGAGACTTTATCCCACAGGCAGTGGGAAGCCTTAGAAGGTTCTAGAGGGGAGGGGGGAATGCTCAGATCTAGGGATCGGGCAGCTGCGCAGACAGACTGGCCATTTATGAGACCAGCCACGTTCCCACCCAGGCCAGCCCCATCATAAGTCCCCTTTGAACATCAAAGCCAGGGACACAGCCAGGCATGGTGGTGCACACCTGGAATCCCCACGACTCGGGAGGCTGAGGTGGGAGGATCGCAAGTTCAAGACCAGCACTCAGTCACTTAGTGAGAGCTGTCTCAAAAGATAAAAAGGGCTGGGGTTCAATTCCAGTTCCAAACCAAACCAAACCAAACCAAACCAAAACCAGGAGTGTCTGCTTGGGACCAGAGAACGGGAACCCTGTTTCCACGCAGCGGTGCAGCGGGGAGCGGCAAGAAGTACAGGGGCTTTGGAATCAGCGGAGACCTGGGCTCAGGTCGTAGAGTTCTGAGCCAGTCACTGCACCGTCGGAGCTTCCGATTGCCCACCTCTGATATGGGCATCATGGTAGTCCTGGGCTCACCCCTAGGGGTCTGCTGTGCACCAAGTCCTGTGCTCCGTGCTCCAGGGTCGAGGGCTCTGCTACTAACTAGCCCTTTGTGACCTAGAGCAAAAGGATTTGGCTTCTCTGAGCCTCAGTTTCCTCATCTGTAAAATGGGATTGGTGATACTACCCAGGAAGGTCTGAGGGGCCCATGCAGGTGAAGCCGTAAAAGTAGAAAGCGAGAGCAGATCCACGGATCACGTTAAAAGTGCTTGATTGTGTCTAAACTTCACAATCAGCCTGTGAGGGAAGCATTAGCTCCATTTTTAAGAAAAGGAAACTGAAGAACAGAGAGATTGAGTGACTTGCTCAAAGTCACACAGCTAGTTCCAAATGTAGGCAGAGGGGCATCAGATCTACACTCCCCATCAGCGTTCCCAGGCCTCTCTTGCACACTTGGGCTAACGTACGTGTGTTTGCATGCGTGTGCACACACACACTAGCCTACACGTACCCATATTCTCGCACTGTCCCCTCCCACCCCCAGCTGCTCCAGTTCCTGGCTGAGTGAATGAGAACCAGGAGGGTAGACTCTAAGCAGAACCTCCTGGACCCACAGCCACCTCCTGGACGCAGACCGCTGGCAACGCTCTGGCGTCCATCTACAGTGCCGCCTACTCGGGCTGCGGGACTCCTGTGACACCCTGCCGGATATTTCTGAATCATAATTAGAATGACAATTGCTCCCATTCGTGGGGCAATCTTCCTGGAACTCAGCTAGACATCTTACATGCTGTCGTCCTCCAGCAACGTGAGAGGCAGGGTCGACATCTCTGTTAAAGGCTCAAAGACGGAAGTGACTTATCTGGGGGCAGCACGGCCCTGGCTGCAGACCCAGGGGGGAGCAGCTGCCTCTTGAGCCTTTGCCGTTCCAACTGCAGCTCATTGTCTCATGTGCAGGCACACACTCACACTCACAGCACGCACACTCACACACTCATGTCACACAAACACACACTTTCCACCCACACAGAGCAGACATGCAACTCGAGCGTGCGCCGGCATGTGAGGTGCGCCAGCTCCCTCCACCCCCACATCTGCCAGGCCACAGTCCCTGTCACATTGAGAAACCCTCCCTTGCCCTCCCACTCACTCTCAGGTTCCCTGGACTAGAACAAAAACACCTGGGTTCAGCCAGCCGCATAGACCCGCGGCCCAAGTCTCCCCAGCTGGTCAATGGCACCTGCCCTTGGCCTTGGGAACAGCGTCTCCACGTAGGTTCCACCTCAGTCTTTCCTCCCTAGGAGGAAACAAAAGAGAAAAACTGGAGGTGGGGGTGGGGAAGGGAGAGGAGGGAGAGGTCTTAGCAGAGGGGGAGGAGAGGCAGCCAGAAGGCAGCAGGCTCGGGCATCCTCCTGCGAGCCAGGCCTTCCCTCCAGCCTCTGCCTTTGCCTGGACCCTCCCTCCACCCACAGAACCAAGGGCAGCCTCCGAGGTTCCTTCCAGCCATGCCATGCCTCCTTCTTCCTCCTTTTTGTGTGTTGTGTGTGTGTGTGTGTGTGTGTGTGATACCAGGGAGTGAACTCAGGGGCACTCGACCACTGGGCCACATCCCCAGCCCTTTTGTGTATCTTATTAGAGACAGGGTCTCACTGAGTTGCTAAGTGCCTTGCCATTGCTGAGGCTGGCTTTGAACTCGCAATCCTCCTGCCTCAGCCTCCCAAGTGCTGGGATTACAGGCGTGCACCACCGCACCTGGCTTCCTTCTTCCTCCTTGGGACCCAAACATCTGACAGGACCAGGCAGTGGGGGGTCAGGAAGCAAAGAGTCCCAAATTTGGGTTCGTATTCCAATTCTGCAACAGAGTAGCCTGGGCAGGGTCATGGCTGGCCCAGATGGCAGCTTGGTGTAAATAAGATAAAGCTCCCCAGCCCACTTTGAGGGGCCTCCCCTTGGCCTGGGACTCAGGGCTTGGCAAGCAGCATAGTTAGTGGCTGCCGTTCACCCTCTTCCCCGCTTCAGCCTGGTACCTCTGCGCATGACACCACCCGCACAGCCGCACTCTGCAACCCCAAGTTGGGCGAGTTTCCTCTCTGAGCCTCAGTGTCTTCATCTGCAAAGTGGGGAGATCACATCAGTCTCCGAGGATGCCTGGCAGGATCCTCAGCTGTCTCCTTTGCCCCTTTGTCCCCAGTGCCTAGCACAGAGCAGTACAGAGAAGGCACTTGGAGTAGGGAGATGGCTGGGGAGAAGCCCAGCTACCAGCCGAGTGTGTGGCAGGGGAGGGATTATCATCTGTGTCTGAATCTCCCAGCTCCGTGGGACCCAGGCCTGTCAGGGCCAGGGAGATGGTGGGCTTGGCAGCGCAGGGACAGGAAGGAGTGTTAAAGCAGGATTCAGGAGACTGGCTCAGAGGCCACTGTGCCCATGTGCACAGCCCTTTACAGTTTGCAGTGTGCCTTCACTTCCATCAGCAGTAAATATAAATAGTGAGTGAGGACTGCCGGGAGGCCAGCTTCCTCCCTGACCCACACCTGAGTTCTTTCCAGATGCAAAAGGAAGTCTGCCAAAGTCTCAAACCCAGCTGACTGCTCTCTGACCCCCGCAGTCCCAAGGGTCATTAAAACCCATCAGAGAGGCGGAGAAACTGAGGCCCAGAGATTTTGGCCGGCAGCCAAGAGCCAATTGAAGGTCCGTCCCAGGCTTTGGGGTCCCAGCAGCCAGCGCTTCTGGTGTCCCCTCCTCCCTGGGACCCAGTTTCCCTCTCTGGGACTGAGGGGGAGGGTCCCAACCCTCCGCCTGGGCGAGGGCCGTGGCTGGGGCTGCTTTGTCCTGGCCGCACAATGAGCCCGTGCCTGGTTCGGGGGCCTTTGTCTGCGCGCCCGGTTATCAGCGCCGGGAAGCGGCGGCGGCGCTGGCGGGCCTCCCCGGGCCGCCGCCGCCCGAGACATGTGTTGGACACGGGCCTTTCAGGCCTGGAGCCGCGGCACAAAGGCCCGGGAAGGAGGCGGAACAAAGGGCTTTTTCACGCGGCAACTGAAAGCCGCAGATTAGCTCGCGCGGGCGGCGCGGGCGGGAGGAGCCGCGGCCGTGCCCGGACCCTCCCCGCAGCCGCCGGGCCGCCGCCTCCACCCGGGCCCGGGAAGCCACCGCGGCGCCCCTCCTTCCTGTTCCCGCGGGTCCCGGCGCCTCGCCCTCCCGCTGCCCATTTGTGACCAGTTGTCGCATTAACCATGCCCGGGTCGTTGTCACCCGCCTTGGGTCCCCACCGCCCTGAATGCCTTCCCCAGTCCCCTTCTCGCGATCGAGCCCGAGTCCGGGGTCAGCTAGTCTGGAAAGGTGACGTTGGGACCCCAGCGACGATGTCAGGCCTGTCCTCAGACTCAGCAAACGTGGGTGCAAGTTGTAACAGCCCCATTTCCAGCTGAGGAGACTGAGGCTCCGAGAGGCTGAGGGCGGCCCAGGACCCCGGCGCGCGCCACCTGCGGGGCAGACCCGGACGCCTCCCTCCCGGGGCAGGTGGAGGGGGCAGGGGTGCCTGGGCGCGGGCTCCATCGGCTTGGGGCACCTTCGATCAGCCCCGCCTGCCTCCCTCAGGTACGCCATTGACCGCGACTCGGATTTGGACCAGATCTTCGATATTGACGCGGACACAGGCGCCATCGTGACAGGCAAGGGGCTGGACCGCGAGACCGCAGGCTGGCACAACATCACAGTGCTGGCCATGGAAGCCGGTGAGCTGGGCACACCCCCGGGCAAATATAGGGGCGGGGCCAATGGCTGGGGCGGGGCAAAGATTGAGCTGTCCGTCAAAGTATGGGGAGGGGCCAGTGTTGGGGGCGGGGCAAAAGGTAAGAAACTGGGCAAAGATGCCACCCGAGTGGAGGTGGTGGTGAAAGCTGGCCCATGGGAATAAGAGCCTGGAGGGGCCCCAAGCCAAGGGGATAGGGCTAGTTTTGAGGCCAGCTTTCTTCTCTCTTTATTGAGCAATCAGTTACCTCCCAGGCCCTGTTGTAGGCCCTGGGAACACAGCCTTGACCAAGACAGAAAAGTGCCTGTCCTCGTGGGAGAGAGCTAAGCCATCAGCAGGCTGAGAGAAAGGGTGTGCCGTAGGCCAGATGAGGGGAAGTGCTAAGGAAGAACAGGAGAGAGGAGCAGGGCAGGGGCTTGGGAGGAGGAAGAGGGGTGTAACTCCTCCTGGGGTGTGGCCGCCTGGCTAGAAGACATTTCTACAAAGACCTCAGTAACCTGAGGGCCTCATGCTGCCTCTGGAAGAGCAGCCCAGGCAGAGGGAGCAGCCAGTGCAAAGGCCCTGAGGTGGCAGCCCGGCTGCCCAGCCCCATGCTAGGGGAGCAGTGAGGGGGCTGGCATGGCCGGTGAGGGTCAGAGTAGTTGGCCATCATGGAGTCTTTAGACTCTGCTCCCAATGAGACAGGAGTCAGGAGGGGTTTGAGCAGAGGAGGGACTTTGACCACCTGGCACAGCAGCAGATACAGGTGGGAGACCAGACAGCAGGACCTACTTTGGGGCTAACATGAAGGGGAGAGATGGAGGGGGGTCAGGGGTGACTCTGAGGTGCATGGCCTGAGTTCCCCACACTGCAGGCAGTTTGGCACTGCTGAGAAGTTTCTGGAACTGTGCGTGAGTGCACATATATGTGTACATGTGAGAGAGAATTTGGCGCAGCTGGGGGCCTGAGATATGGGGTCCAGATAAGTAAGGTATGTAATGCCGTGGAGGCGGGGAGCAGAGGGCACTGGGACTCATGGGGCATCAGGAGAGGGCACAAGAGTGCCCGCCAGTCCTCCGCCTTGCCTGCTCTCCAGGTGCACACACACCCACACCCCTCAGGAGCCCACAGAGCTGCCAGGGCCTTCACGGCAGCGGGCACATTGCTCCCCAGGTTGCAGGAGGCAGCTCTGCTCTGCCAAGGCCCAGCCTCCCCCCTACCAACTGCTGGCGCCCCCCACTTCCAGCCCCGCCAGCCCATTCTGGAGGCCGAGGAAGTCCCTAGGCTGAAGTTCCCTTCCTCTCTTTCAACTGCAGTTTAAAAGAAAATACAAAGCTGGCTCAGACCTCAGCGCCTGCTGCTCCAGAGCCTTTGAATCCACTCCTCCTCCCCTTGAAAGAGAGATAACAAAGGTGGCTGGAGAGGAAGTGGCTGGACTGGGGGGGGTCCCCTCCTCCCTGAACCTGCTCCCTGGGCAGCAGCTGAGGCTCCGGGCTGCAGACAGAGCCGGCAGTGACAGCCTGGCTGCTGGGCAGAGACCCCTCCTCTCCTGCCCACTGGACATGCCCCCACCAGCCTGTCACCTGCCTGACGTGCCACCACTGGCAAGGCCCATCTTGGGTCAAGCATAGTGCTTCTCCCCGTGGGTCTCTTTCAGAAAGAGCCAGCAGGTCTGTGATGCCACCACTTGACAGATGAAGTCGGTGGGGGCGGGAGGGGGGGGCTCCTGCACACGCGGCACAGGTTCTGCTTAATGCGTGTCTGGGCCCCACGCTCTCCAGCACATCCTTTTATTGAATCGTGATCAGTAGCATGACCAGCGCCCATTTTACTGTCGGAAAAATTGAGGCTCAGAGAATTAGGAGATTTGTCCAAGGACGTGCCGTGGCAGAGCTGGGATTCGGACGGCATCTCTGGTGGCCTTCCTTCTCCTGGCACTCTGCTGTCCGAGCCCCACCTCCGTCCCACCCCCATCCCAGCAACTAACCACTGTGGGGAAGGTGAGTCCTGAAGGAAGACTGGCCCCTCTCTCTGCACCAGGACCCACTGCCCCTGCCCACCCCTCCCCCGGATGCTAACCACCGGGGAAATAAATGGTTCTACCCGCAGAGCAGGGGGGAGGGCTAAACAGGAGGAGGAAGGAAAGAACTTGGCCTCGTGCTCCGGACTTAGTAAATGCTCACCTAATGGTTGTCCAATGGCCTGGACTCTGCGCATGACCTGAGCATGGACTCCAGGCACTTTGCAGGGATATGTCACCGCTGCAGCAGTCCCCAGAGTAGGGGTGAGGAAACTGAGGCTCCGAGGGAGGCAACCTTTGTCCAGATTCCCCACCCCGCCTGTTTGACTCCAGAGCCACCTCTCTGCCAGCCTTCCCATTGTGTTTCCTTGATGCTGGCACAGATCAAGAGCTGTGGCAAATGACAAACCCACTCCACCTTCTCGCTGTCTCCAGGAGATGAGTACAAAATTCGTATCCCCATTTTACAGAGGAGGAAACAGACGCTCAGGGAGGAACAGCAATAGCCCCAAGACCACAGAGCAAGTCCTCGCAGGCCCAGGGCCTGGCCCTCGGTCTCCGGGGCCCCAGGAGCCAGTCCGAGGCCCACGTGCATTGTCAGCACACAGCCACCTGGCCCTGTGTCCTCCTGCAGAAGTGGCCATTTGTCGTTCTCAGAAACAGAGGGATTGTGGGGGGCGGGTGTCAGGGCAGCCCCACCTGCTCCCAGGCGTAACAAACACGAGGTGACAAGAATCAGAGGGGAATATTTATACAAAGCCGCGGAGCTCCGCGCGCACCTCAGAGAATGTCGCCCTCAGCCGGGAGCTGCCGCCTGTCATCCCCGATTACCTCAAAGCTGCCCAGCCCACTTAGTATGCCGGCGCCCCGCTCCCCAACTTCTGAGTCATCCATTCTGCCCGTGCAGACGCTCCCTCCACTGACATTATCTTTAACGTTTTGTAATCATGAAATATTAATGACCGATATTGAATTTAAAGTACAATTTGTGTCTGAATCCTTCGGTGGAAAGGGCAGTTGTAAAGGGACAGTCTTCAGAGAGGCTTGGCGGGGTGGGGGACGTGGAAAGGCGTGCGGGGCAGGGCATGCCCAGGGACAGCATCCGGCTGTCTGGAAGGACACGTCCAGCTGACCAGGACAGCAAAGCATTGACCTTAACCAGACCCGCCGCTGGGAGCCCCCCCATCTGGGTCACCCCGGCCAAGTCGCAGCTCACAACACTGGGCATTTCCCTTCCTGCCACCAAGCGCATTGCAATTTATAGATACATTTATTTGCATAGTAAGTGACTCCCCTCCTTCCCAGCAAACCTGTCCCTTCGGGGAGGACGGGGTCTGATCTGTATCTGCAACGTTCGGTACCCACCAGGTGCATAGGAGAGTGTCTGAATATTTACCGAGGGGACAAAAGGATGGGCTTGGGCAGCTCGGTGGGCAAACAGAGCAGCTTGGAGCATGGGTGGAGACGGGACACCCCCTCCTCGCTCTGAATTTCTCATCTACTCAGAGTTGGCCGTAGTACCACCTCCCTGGATCACTGCAGGAGTAATAACTCCATAATAGCAGCTTCTGCTTATTTAATGCTTACCATATACCAGACATTGGGCTGTGGTGGGTTGTTTTTTGTTTGTTTGTTTGTTTGTTTTTTGTTTTTGTGGTACCGGGGATTGAACTCAGGGGCACTCCACCACTGGCCACATCCCCAGCCCTTTTTTGTATTTTATTAGAGACAGGGTCTCACTGAGTTGCTAAGTGCCTCGCCATTGCTGAGGCTGGCTTTGAACTCATGATCCTCCTGCCTCAGCCTCCCAAAGTGCTGGGATTACAGGCGTGCGCCACCGCGCCCAGCTTGGCTGTGTTTTATGTAAAACATAACCCCTGCCCCCCAGGGATTAGATGTCACATATGGCAAGTGCCTAGCATGGTGCATGGCCCCAGCAATGGAGTTAATAGCCAAGGAAGGTGTCTGAGGCCGGGCACACGCCTGTAACCCCAGTGTCTTGGGAGGCTGAGGCAGGAGGATCGCAAGTTCAAAGCCAGCCTCAGCAAATTAGCAAGGCCCTGTCTCAAAGTTAAAAATATACAAAGGGCTGGGAATGTGGTTCCGTGGTTGAGTGCCCCTGGGTTCAATCCCTGGAGGGAGGGGCATTTGAGGGGAGAAGGATGGTGGACCCCAGCCCCACCTCACCCTGCTTCAGCTGGGGAGACTGGGACCCACCCAGGAGAGGTCCGTTGCCCGTGAGGCTTTCTGACTCCCACCCAGTGCTCCTTGGAGGGCCACAGAGGGAGGAGCGGGTGGGAGTGGGGTGGCCACAGGTGCTCTGTCTCCCTCAGCAGCAGTTTCTCCCCATGTCCCCCCTCACCTCTGTTTTCTGAGGGCCTCTTGTCACCCACCCCACCAGCCTGGGCTGGACACTGGGATCTGGGGATCAACATGCGTGGCCCTGGCTCACAGGAGGGCGGGCGAGGCAGGCCAGCGTCAGCTATGGTAGTCCGAGTGAGGGGCCGAGGCGTTCCTGGGGAGCGGCCAGCGCCTGGCCCACCCAAAGGGGGCGGCAGGGAGGGATGTCTGAGGGGAGTCTCAAGGGCCAAGGGAGGCGTGGTGGCCCCGCCCATTCTGAGGACAGAAGGACAGGTGTGGCTGGAGGCCGGGCTGGAGAAGAGCTGGTGCAGGTGGGGCTGAGGCTACTCACTGGTCCTCAGGAAGAGAGGTCCCCGATGAGTCCCACTTCTAGAGGGGACAGGGAGCCCAGGCAGGTCTTTGAGCTGAAGAGTGCCATGATGCGAGGTCCCCGTTGTTCCCACGGGCTCTGGGGAGGCTGCAGGGGACTCCGGCATCGACCCATGCTGGGTGCCCAGACTGGGCCTGGACACGTGAGAGGGAGTCAGGGAGGCTGGGGGAGGCTGCTCTGAGAGGTGGTGAGGAGCCTACAGCAGGCCTGGGCTCCTCTTGGACTCGGTGACACCTGGGTCCTGTGCCACCTTAGTGCTTAACAGATGCTGGCAGGGACGAAGATTCTGTGATGTCCATGGAGTCTCAGGAGCCCACTCAGCCCCGAGGGATGAAAACCTTCTCCCCTTCCCTCCCCCCAAATTCTGGGGGTGCCATGATTCCGGGGCCCCTGCTCCCCCAGAACTCCCGCCCACCCCTTGGAGGAGTCAACTTCCCCATCAAGGCCAAGGCCTTCCACCTCCACAGGACAGCCAAACAGAGGTCCCTGGAGACACAGGAGGCATGTGGGGACGGGGCAAGGAGTGCCAGGAAGCCCTTCCCTGGAGCACCCCCACCTGTCACCCAGCCCCTCCCCCCATCCCGCCGCCCGCCTTGGCGTGGGTAATTGGGATGATCAATCTTCCTGCCCAGCTGGCCAGCTCCAATCAGAGCCTGGTCTTCTGAGGCAATTTAATTCCCTGGGGAAGGGGGAGGGGCTGGGGGGGAGAAGTTCCATGGGCTCCCCTCCCCCACCTCTGCTTCTCCCCCTGCTGCCAGCCCCACCCCCCCGCCTCACTTCCTGGGCATCTCTTTCTCTGTGATAGCCAAGGGGACCACAACGTCCACCTCCATTTGTCTTATAGATGAGAAGGCTCTGTCCCGAGAGAGGTAGGCAGAGGGCCAGGGCATGCGCGGCTTCTCAGAAGGGTCCTGGAGGGGTGCAGCCCCCCGGGAGCGCAGTCCATCCAGGAAGGTCTTGCTCTCTCCCAGACCCCTCTCCAGCACCCCTCTTGGAGCATGGGGCACAGACAGGGACGCCCCAGGCAGTGCACTCACTCAGCACGTCTTTATTAAGCACCTACTATATGCTACGCATACAGCAGGAAACAATAGAGACAGATGTCCTGCTGACAGAGAGAAGGACAAGGAGAAGCAGGTCGAGCAGGCACACAGAGGATGCTGCAGGGACGTGACTGTGTGGGGTGGCGAGGGGGAAATGGGACCCTGGGGAAAGGCCCTGGGGAAGGGAGAGGGACGAGGTCAGGGAGGCCATGGCAGGACAGCCCATGGGCCTTGCGGGCATGTCCAACCTGACGCACCCTCTGGGTGCCCAGAGCTGAGGGCAGTCAAGGAGAGCTTCCTGGAGGAGGCAGGACATTTGTTTGGGATCTCGAAGGCAAGGCAAGCAAGGTCTGGCAGCTGAAGACATTAGAATGGCAGTAAGTACCCTCTGGTGGTCCAAAGCTCCCCCTTTGGACCTGGGCCATGGTCAAGTCCCAGGTGACACTTGATCCCTGCAAGAGAGTTGCTTCACAGTTCTGAGCCCATTTCCTCCCTCACAAGGCAGCAATGATATGAGCCCCTACCTCCCTGGTCCTTGACAGGACGAAATGGAGCAGAATAGACCCTGGACCATGGCAGGTGCTCAGTATGTGTTTGCTGCTGTCCTTCTGGGAAGGAACACACCACTTGTAGTCATTAGGCCAGGCCCCATCTCCTCTTCCTTCCCACTGTCTTTCCAAAATCCTCATCCTCAGTTTGGTCCAGATGCCAGGGTGAGTGGCTGGCAGGGACTGGAGCTTCCTTGGACAAGATCTACAGCTTCCCATCCCACCCCAGGGCCTTTGCACATGCTGATCTTACTCCACAGAACAGTCTTTCCTTTCCCATCACCTTTGCCTGGTTACTTCCCAGCCAGAGCTCATCCGAAATCTCTCTTACTCCAAGAAAACATCCCTGCACCCCACAGGGCAGGACTTCCTGCCTGCTACTCCCAGAGCTCCCCAACCCTTTTCTCTCAGCTCTTGACATAGCTGGGAGTAGCGTCTGTCTCTGCCACTAGACCAAGAGACAGTTGTTCTTGCTCATTGCTGTGTCCTTGGTACAAAGGAGGCTCTTAATCCATAGTTGTCAGCAAAAACCACAAGCCTTGGTTCCAAATGGCCCAGTCCAAGCTCTATCTGCTGTATGTAAGGACCTCTGTGGCCCAGGGAGGTAAGAGACCTCCCCCGTGGCCCAGCAGTTCTCGTGCCCCTGAGTGTGGTCTCTTCTGAGGTACCCACACAGCTGCCTAACCTCCTTGGTCCCCTCGGGTCCCCAGGGCTCCACCTGCCACCTCCCCAGATTCATGGCGAGCCAGCTCACGGAGGAAGCACCGGGCCAGAGCACGTTTAATTTTAATTTAGGAATCGGTTAAGGCTGCAGGCCTGCTCGGCTCCAGGCTGTCAATCAGCCTTCCTCAAGGCTGCATCAATTAGTTTAAAAATATTGAATGTAATTTTGCCTGACACAACATATTGCAGCTACTGCAAAATATAATTTATTTTAGAAGAAGAAATAATTAAACTAATTTGCATGTCAGTCAGCTGAACTGAGATGCCAAGGGGGAGACTGTGGGGGACCAAGTCCCTGAGGGGGCACCTGCCGCTGGGCATTGGGTGAGGTCAGCCTGAGCGGTAGCTGCCACCGAATGGACAAAACTCAGGCAGAAGGCGAGCTGGGTCCATTATGTCTGGACCAAGCACTTAGAATCGGGAGACGCAGGCCCCGACCCTGGGCCGAAGGCAGACCCACCTGACTTGGGGGCAGTTGCCGCCCCTCACTGGGCCTCAGTTTCCTCATCAACAAAATGGGTTTGACAATCCCTCCTCAGGCGTGTTTTGAGACTCACTCAAGGTCACCCATAAGAAAGGTGCTGTGAACTGGAAAGTCCCGCACACAGGTCAAGGCCAGGCAACTGATGGATTCTTTGTTAACAACACAAATATATAAGATGATAGATGCAGAAATTATTATCAAATACTAACTGTAATCAGGAGGGGTTGGGAGAAACCAGTTAGAGATGACCTGCCAGTCACCCTTGGTCACTTGTTGGCAATCTTTGATACCCATTAGACTTCCCTGGGGAACTACTGAAACCACACCAGGGACCAAGCGTCTGGCTGGCATTTTTAAAAGGCTTCTCAGGGGACTTTTACGTACAGCCAGGCCCGAGAACCACTACCGCGAGGTCAAGGGCACCAGGGCTGGCCAAAAGCCCTGGGATTCTGGGCCAGCCCCCGATTCCCTAGGATAAGCTCCAAGGTGACAGCCTCAGCCGCGTGAAGGGACACCTCGTCGGCAAACTCACTCGGTGCCCGCCCTGTGGATCTGAGGCCAGGGCCTTCCCAAGAGGTGACCCGTGACATTTTTTAAGAGTAGGTTGGAGGGGCTGGGGTTGTGGCTCAGTGGCAGAGCGCTCGCCTGGCACGTGTGAGGCCCTGGGTTGGAGCCTCAGCACCACATAAAAATAAATAAATAAAGTCACGGTGTCCATCTGCAACTAAAACAATATTTTTAAAAAAGGAGGTTGGAGAGGCCTTGGCACAACCCGCAGCAGTGACAGTCCTGGGGGTCTCCCAGTGGCGGGGCCCGGTCTCCAGGACAGGGCTGGCTCCTGAGCATCTGGCTGCCCTGCCGTCCCCCGTCTGCGCGGCCCGTAGGACCCAGGCTGCCCCCAGCTGCCGCACCCACTGCAGGGCGGGCCAGGAAGGCCACGCGGACCCAGCGGCTCCCACCTCCCCCTGCCTCAGCTGGGCGCAGGCATGGTTCCTGGCTGCCGGCCTCGCCCTCCGCTCCCCAGCTTCCAGGAGGCTCCCCATCTGCCTGTGGAGGCTCTCTGGCAGCCCGCGGCCTTCCCGCGCCCCTCAGGCCTGGAAGGGCCCCTCTACTCGCTGAAGCGGCAGATCTGGGTGAGCCGAGGAGATAAGGTGCCCAGGCTAAGGGGAGCGCCAGAGAGGGGCCGGGACTCAGCTAATGAGGGGCTCCCCATCTTTCCTGCCCCCCAGGAGGCCCCGCCCCCTCCCATTTCTCTCTTTACCAACGCACGAGCAGCTGCGGGCGGCGTCCTGCAGACCCCGAGTTCAGAGAAGGCGGCAGCCAACCAGCCCGCCTGCCCCAGGACTCACGGTGCCTGGTGCTGGAGGCTTCCAGGCTGTCACCCAAAGAGCTCCCTGCCAGCCCCGCCCGAGACCCCTGTCCTCCAAGTGGCCGCTTGGAAGTGGGGTGCCCTTTCTTCTCCCCAGGTGCCTCTGAGGTCAGTGGCAGGCGGCGACCACGGGGCTGGACAGCTGAGGGTGAGGCACAGCGGGCACCCAGAGGCCCACGGCAGGGGCAGGCCAGAGAGGGACAGCCTGAGGATGCAGCTCAGAGAGGCCAGGCGGGTGGAGCGTCCTCGTCTAGAGTCATGCTGAGGATGTCTGCTTATTTAACAAATACCGCTATAGCACTTGTTTGGTGGTGGTGGTGGTGGTTGTTGTTGTTTTTTTTTTTTACAGTTTTATGTGTTTTACAGATATTAACTCAATCTCTCTCTTAACCAACCTGTGGCTATGAGACCTGTTTTGCAGGTGAGAAGCTAAGGCACAGAGAAGTCAAGTGACCTGTCTCAGATCACACAGCTACTAAGTGGCAGGGTTGAGAACAGAACCACTAGGTTCAAGTCCCTGCTCTTCGTCACTGTACCCTGTTCAGTGTGTGGAAAACTGATATCAAAGAGGACAGAGTCTTACCCAAGATCAAACCCTGGGTCAGGGTCTCGGCCACCCCTGGAATCCAAGCCTCCTTCAGTCTCCGTCCTGCCAGGCTTTATTCATTTGTTCAACATCGCTGTTGAACAATGCTGGGTCCTGCAACGCTAGGGACCAGATAGACAAGACCGGGGCCTTGACCTCATGTGCATGCCCGTTGCCTTTGCTGGAAAAATCTGCCTCCTTAGACTGGTATGGCCCTTTCAGGATCAGGGCTACAGAGATCAGAAGTTTGAGAGTTCAGTTGGCAGCTGAGCCGTTTTTGTGTGTGTGTGTGTGTGTGTGTGTGTGTGTGTGTGTACCAGGGATTGAACTCAGGGGCACACGGCCACTGGGCCACATCCCCAGCCCTTTTTTGTATTTTATTAGAGACAGGGTCTCACTGAGTTGCTAAGTGCCTCGCCATTGCTGAGGCTGGCTTTGAACTCGCGATCCTCCTGCCTCAGCCTCCCGAGTGCTGGGATTACAGGCGTGCGCCACCGCGCCTGGCTTGAACCATTTTTTAACGTTCCCATGTTTTAGTCTCGTCTTTGCAACGTGGAGATACAAATTGTACCCAACCATAGGGTTTCCACATGGACAGCGGAAATAATGGCTGTGGACGCTCCTGGCGCATTCCACGTGCTCTGGGTGATGGGTGGGGGGTGGGAGCAGTGATGATGGTATTGCTGGGGACGGGGGGAGGGGGTGAAGTGGAGGTGACGCTGGCAATGGTGGTGAGGGTGAAGTAGTGATATCGGGGCTGGTAACGGTGGTAGTGGTGGTCATGGCGGAGATGGTGATGGAGTGGGAGATGATGGTGGTTGTGGTGTTGGGGGTGGTCATGGAGGACGGCAGTGGTGGAGGTGATGATAAAGGGGGGTCTTGGTTCTTCTGATGGAGAGGTGATGAGAGCAGGGCCAGGGCTGAGGATGCTGAGTCCAGCTGATGGCAGTGGTGGTGACAGCAATGGCGATGGTAGCAGAGTGTGGTGATGGTGTGGTGTGGCTGGGTGCTGGCTTACCTTGGCAGAGGCAGAGAGGACAGAGTCAAAGGAAGGGATGGTGTTAGCAATGGTGGTGAGGATGGCACTGGTGGTCCTGGTGTTGGGGACAATGGTGGCACTGCTGTCTACAGTTATGATGGCACTCATGGTAATGGTGGTGGGGGTGGAGATGGGGGTCGCTACTCACACAAGCCCAGATGTCCCCGGTCGTGGTCCTCCAATGAGCTCAGTCCCCCCAGATGCCCTGTGTGACCCTGCTGCCCGTCTTGTCCTGGTGGCAGACCTTGTCCCGGTCCTGTCGCGCCAGCCCTCACCCAGGTGCCCCTGCCTTCCTGTGCTTGTTACAGACAATCACGCTCAGCTCTCCCGGGCGTCTCTGAGGATCCGAATCCTGGACGTGAATGACAATCCCCCGGAGCTGGCCACGCCCTACGAGGCAGCCGTGTGTGAGGACGCCAAGCCGGTCAGGTACCACCCAGGGGCTGGGGACGGGGTTGCTGCCCGGCCCAGAGTGGCCTCAGCCTCACCATCAGCCTCCGCCCTCCTGCCCTCCAGCTCATCCAGACCATCAGTGTGGTGGACAGAGACGAGCCCCAGGGCGGGCACCGCTTCTACTTCCGCCTGGTGCCCGAGGCCCCCAGCAACCCCCACTTCTCCCTGCTGGACATCCAAGGTGAGTGACCTGCGGGCTGCCCACCCCAGCATGCGTGGAGGGAGGGCCCAGCTCCCCCCGCCCTCTGCCCTTGTTATAGACAGAGGGACTGAGACCCCCAGGGGACCCATGCTGGGTCTAAGGTCACAGAAAGACAGGGCCCCGCTGGGCTGTTACCAAACCCGCCGGCCAAGCCATCAAGAGGGAGCAGGGTGCGGATTGGCAGAGGGAGGGGGCACCCGAGGGGAGAGAGAGGACGGTGGAAAGATCCAGAGAGGGCACGTGCGAGGGCACGGTGGGGACCTCCGGCCAGAAGCGAAGGTGGCAGGACGCAGCACACAGGCCCTCCCAGACCACGGCTCAGAGTGCGCCTCCCGCCCACCCCTCGGCCTCCCACGGCCTCCCTGGAGGATGGTCTCCCAGCCCCTCTCCTGTTTCTCAGGTGATAAAACTGAGGCTCCAAGAGGGAAAGGGGCCACCCAGGGCCCTCCAGGGAGCCAGTGGTGAGCAGGCCTCGAGGCCACAGCTGCCTCAGACGCAGGTGCTCCTGCCCAGCTCCCCCCTCGGAGGCCCACAGTGCACCCACCTGAGTGAAGGCCTCAGTGAGACTCCGTCCCAGAGAGCCTCAGGACGTGTCCACACCCTTACAGGATGGGCCGAGGGGGAGGCAGGCACCAATGCGGTGGGGGGGTGAGAGCCCTGGGTCCCGGCTCCCTGTGCACCCTGGCAAGTGCCTGGCCCTCTCTGAACCTCAGTTTCATCATCTGTAAACAGGGACTAATAATGCTCACCACTGCAAGTGGCTAGGTGGCCCTGGTGGGATGAGGGCCACCAAGGTATATTGTTAGTACCTAGAAGGACTCAATTCTTACATCCGGCAATCATTTATTGAGCGCGTCAGAGAGCATTACTGAGACTCAGTGCTTCTGTGTCAAGCTCTGCTCTGGGCCCTGGAAATGCGGATGGGACACAGCCGCAAACCCTCAGGGAGTTTACATTCCAGTGCGGCAAGACAGAAATGAGACCAGGGAAGAGCATGTTGGGGAGATCCGTGGCTGGTGGAGGGAGGAATGAGGCAGTCCCCACAGGATCTGGGCTTGGTTTTGTTCATCGCCAGACCCTGGGTGCCTGCAGCAATGTCGCACATCATAGGTGCTCAGTAAAATGTGTTCTGTGAAACAAAAGGGTGAGAGGAGAAGCTACTCTAAAGAGGGCGGGCTGGGGAGGCCTCTTTGAAGGGAGAGCCCCTGGGGTCCTAAAGGACATGAGGGAGCAAGCTATGCAGACAGCCAGACTGAGAACCATCCAGGGGACAGCTTGCAAAGGCCCTGAGGTGGGCGCAGGGTTGGGATGGAAGGGGACCTGCTGAGGAGAGGGAGGCAGAGGGGCGCTGGGCGACAGCTCAGCTGTCAACCCCAAGACCTTTACACCCCAGCCCACAAAGGGAGAGGTCTTGGTGGCCTGTGAAGCCAGGCCCCTCTGTATTCTCAGGAGCCATAGTAAAAATATCTAACAACCAGCCTAGTCACTCAGCTAGCCAATCAGAACTCACCACCACTGGAGCAGGGCCCTGGAGCCCCGCTCTGTGCCCGGCACTAACCCCTTAGTGGCTTGATGGTGTTAACGTTCAAAGGACACCTGGGGGACAGGCTGAGGCAGCAGGAAGAGCTGGAGGGACTCAGAGCCCTAGGACTTTAAACCTTCCTGGAAGTATTTCAATATTTTAACCACCAGCCGGGCGCGGTGGCGCACACCTGTAATCCCGGCACTTGGGAGGCTGAGGCGGGAGGATCTCAAGTTCAAAGGCAGCCTCAGCAATGGCGAGGCACTTAGCAACTCAGTGAGACCCTGTCTCTAATAAATACAAAAAAGGGCTGGAGATATGGCCCACTGGTCGAGTGCCCCTGAGTTCAATCCCCGGTACCACAAAAATATATGTATCTATTTTTTAACCACCGCCAGCCCAGCCTACGCATCTCTCCACGGGTATTCTAAGCTGGCCCAAGAGACGCAGGTAGCCCTATCTCCAATTCCCATTTATTTTGGACACCAGGGGCTTGGGGTTGTGTCCTGGCTGCTTTTTGACTTGGGACTTCCGGAGCCCTCTTCCGGTGGGACCACCTGGAGTAAGTCCCAGGGCCATCATGCTGAGGTCAGAGCAGCCACACAGGTCCCTCCCTCCAGCCTGCGAGGAGCCCCTCCTCCTCCCTGTATAAATATCCTAGGTGACAAACGGCTACCCCAACCCATCTGTTTCTTTGTACAAATTTGTAGCCAGTTTGGAAACGTGATTTATAAATATTGCTTTTGCAGCCAGGGATTGACACTGATGTATGTCAGGCCAGATGGATGGATGCGGAGCCGGGCACAGATCCCACCTAGAAGGGTCGGGTGGGGTCTGGGGTGGCCAGCGGCTTCCCCAGCAGAAACCAGCTGCTGCCCAGGAGGGCAGCTTGATGGGTTCAGGGATGACGCGCGGGGAATCCCTTCCGCGGGGTGGGGGAGCAGCGGGACCAGAGCTCTCAGAACATATGCTTGCGTGGCCAGAGACGGCAACCTGAGAGGCGAACGTCTCTGTTCTTGCTTGGCAACTTGAGACTGGGCCAGCGCCAGACACTCATTTCTCAAATCTGTCTCCTCGGTTCCTCCACTACAGCCATTATCTCACCCCAGACACGCAGCCCTCCTGACTGCTCGGCCACGCCCGTTCTGGAACTTAAGATCACAAGCGTCCTTGCCCAGAGGGGACCCATGTCTGTCTTAGTAATTGCTGGGTTCCCCTGGGGCTGAGAGAGTCTTGACATATGGCATGTGTTCAATGCATATTTGCTGTTGAATGAATGGATGATGTCGCTAGGTCATTTATTTGCCTAAAATCCTCCAATCAATGGCCTCTTTTTTAAAAAAAAAAATCCAAATTCCTTGCTGAAGTCAACCTCAAAACTGTCTGTCACGTCATCCTGCCTCCCCCCAGGCTCCACTGGACTCACTCTAGGGGTCAGCCCCACCTCCCGGCCACAAAGAACTGCTTTCAGTTTGTTGGACGTATTATGTTTCTTCCAACCTCGTGGCCTTTGCACGGGCTCTTCCCTTTCCCTGAACTCATTGCTCAGGACTCAGGAACAGTGTTCCCTCTTCCAAGAGGCTCGGCTGACCTCCCAGGCTGGCCAAGTCCTCTGGTATGTGCTTGTCCCGGCCTTGTCCCCCACGGCACTCGCCATGTTTGTAATTGTAGACTGAACCGTGTGTGTGTTGGATTAGCGTTTGTCTCTCCCATTAGAGTATGAGCTCTAGTCCAGGACTGCAGGTAATTTAGCTCTGTATTGTTTTCCCATAGTGACTAGCATGGTGCCTGGCACACAGTGGTTAATTAAGATTTGTTGGAAGAGAGGGAGGAAGGGAAGGAGGGAGGAAGGGAGGGAAGACAGGTAGATGGATGGGTGGGTGGAAGATGGAGGGATGATGGATGATTGATGGCTGAGGATGGAGAATGAAGGAGGGATGGATGGATGTCCAGGTAGAGGGAGGGATGGATGGATGGTTATACAGGTGGATGGATGGATTGACAGGTGGAAGGATGAATGGATGGATGGATGTACAGGTGGATGGATGGACAGATGGACAGGTGGATGGATGAATAATAGATGGATGGATGAATGGATGGATGGATGGGTGGATGGGTGGATGGATAGATGGATGTACAGGTGGATGGATGGGCAGATGGACAGGTGGATGAATAGATGGAGAAATGGATGGATGGATGGATGGATAGATGGATGGATATACAGATGGATGGATTGATGGACAGGTGGATGGATGAATAGATGGATGGATGGATGTACAGGTGGAGGGAGGGATGAATGGATGGATGGATGGATGGATGGATGGATGGATGATTTCACTAGATAAATTCAAATCAGTCACTTCTCTTTGAACCTCCATTTCCACACATATACAAGGAAAATCAAGCCCTGAGTCTTGGTCAAGAGGATTCAACATCATTATTTAAAGTCCCTACACAGTCCTGATGCACAAAAGGCATCCAGTCAGTGAAAGAGTCCCACTCTGTTCCTTCTTTTCTCTACTTGCCCTTGAGCTTCCTTTCTTCCCCAGTCAGAGGTGACGTTGTCACTGCTGGGGCGACTCATCCTTTGACAGAAGGGCCAGAGCCCAAGCCAAAGCTTGGAGAGCCAGCGCACAGCCACAGTTAGCCCGA
The DNA here is from genome assembly GCA_025594165.1 of Tamias sibiricus. Taxonomy (NCBI): domain Eukaryota; kingdom Metazoa; phylum Chordata; class Mammalia; order Rodentia; family Sciuridae; genus Tamias; species Tamias sibiricus. The sequence continues at coordinate 165,517,158 of CM046659.1, forward strand.
GAGCTGTGCTTCTTTCAAGCGTCATTCCTCAAGACTGGCTCAGTGCCAGGTCCCGCCTGGCCAGGTAGCGGAGAGGGGACACTGGCCAGCTTAATACAAGGTGACAAGGGCTGCCTCAGAGCAGTGCATGGCACCTGCATTGTCAGAGCAGGGAGGGGGCATAAATCCTTCCTTCCCAGGAAGCAGAGAAAAGAGGCCACAGAAAGGAGGTGACATTTAGCTGGAGCATGACGGATGAGGAATCTGCCTAGGCAAGGAGGTGGAGAGGGTGCTGCAGACAGCGGGACTCTGTGAGGAGCACAGGGAGCCCAGGCAGGGAACGGGCAAGGGGCGCAGCCTAGGGAAAATGGGGCGAGTTGGAAAAAAATATTAACCAGCATTTATGGAGAATTTCTAGGTGCTGGGGACTATTCTAACGGTTATGCATGAATTACACCATTTAATCTTCACACGTGATCCCCTTTTCTCAGTTTACAATGAGGACACCAGGGTCCTAAGGTCCAGCCGGATTTCCCGAGCTAGTAAATGATACATTCAGAATTCTATTTTAATAGGTGCGTGGAAATATTCAAATGTGTGTAAAAATGGTAAAATGCTATCATGGACCTGTCGGCACCCATCACCTCATGGGCAGCCTTCAACTTACTACCAATCTTGTCTCATCTGGACACCTGCTCACTTCCGAGATATTCCCAAGGTTACAAGCCAGTCCTTCCAAGGGTTCTTTGTTCCTGTTGTTATGTCCATGATGAAGAAGGTCAGACCTGGAGCACTGAATTGAGGGGTCGTTAAGGAAGGGGCTACTGGGGAAGGGATTGGTCCCCATCCTGAGGTCCTGGGTTTCCTTTCTAATATCCCTTTCAAAGGCTTTTCTTCTCCATACAAGGACAGGCTGGCCTGAATGATCTGGGGCCACCAAGCTGGAGAGGCTGCCAAAAATCTCAGGTGGAAGAGTGCAGCCCAAAGACTGTGAGGGCAGGAAGAGGCTGGAGGGCCTTCTTTTGTGAAGTTGGCTATGAATGGTGGGGCAGTGGCCAGCTGGGCTACCAGCCCTTCCCATCACCATGTTGTGCAGAATTGAGAGGGTCAGGGTAGCTTGAATCACACAGGGCAGGTGTGGAGAAAGCAGGAGGGGTGGAGGAAGGAGGTGCTACCTGTCACCTAGCTTTGCCCAAGACCAGCCACACCTTCCCAAGCCCTGCCTGGCTTTCCCAGCAACAGGTTGAAGCCATGCAGTAAGTGCCAGCTGTGCCAGCCCACACATGGTCCTTTCCAGCTGTCTGTGTAAAAAGGAAAGATGTGTACAAAGAGACCTTGTGCTCTAGGGTGCCCTCATCAGGACCCTAAGGCTGTGCGCCTGGCCTTATTGGCTCAACCTCTTCATGAGACAGTCCAGAGCTGGCTCCAGGACTCTTGACTGGCATGAAGGGCAGAAAGGTTCCTCAACCAAAGGCAGATGCCAGACAGCACTCCCAATTCTCTCTGATGACCCTGGACTTGTCAGGGCTGGGTAAACCATGACTGAAGGCTCACGGGACTCCTAGGGTCAGAGAATGTGGGCGCTGGAGTGGGATCCCTAACAAAAGCAGGCTGTTGAGATAATGATGAGAATTTTTTTTTTTTTTAACATAGCTGGGGTGAGGACCTTGGCCCAGCCAGGGACAGAATCTTGGAATAGCTGGGGACAGTACCTTGGCACAGCAGGGAACAAAATCTTAGAAGAGCTGAAAACAGCATCCCGAGGCAGCTGGGAATAGAATCTGGGGACAGCTAAGGACAGCACTGTGGGCTGTGTGGCTAAGGACAGGATCTTTGGGCAGCAGGGGCAGAATCTGGGGAGACTGGAGAACAGCCCCATGAGTCAGGTGGGTGGCAGCTGTTTGGAGCACAGAGAGGCAGATCTCAAGGTGAAATTGGGAGGTGGCGGATGGGGGTTTGACCCCAGCCCGAGTCATGCACTGTCCCCTTCTTCCGGAGCAGACAACACAGCCGCGGTGCACACGCAGCACGTGGGCTTCAACCGGCAGGAGCAGGACGTGTTCTTCCTGCCCATCCTCGTGGTGGACAGCGGGCCGCCCACACTGAGCAGCACGGGCACGCTCACCATCCGCATCTGTGGCTGCGACAGCTCTGGGGCCATCCAGTCCTGCAACACCACGGCCTTCGTCATGGCTGCCTCCCTCAGCCCGGGCGCCCTCATCGCTCTCTTGGTCTGTGTCCTCATCCTGGTTGGTGAGTCCACCGAGAGCCACCCGCCCCTCCTGATCGCCCCCCTCCTGGGTTTCCTTCCAACTAGCCCTCGGGCCTCAGTTTCCCCCTTCAGGGAAGTGGCCTGGCTTATCCCAAAGATGAGCTCGCAGCTCCTCTAGGAAGTGTCCCAGGTGCAGGGCAGCCCCCACATAGTCCAGATAATGGTCCCCACCCGGGATGGAGTTCAGCTGCCCACCCCCCGCCGCCCAGAGTCTTCCCACTGTTTAAAAATCAGCCATGTCTTTTTAATTTTTTCCCAGTGACTATAATCCTTTATTCTCTATGAGGACAATGCACAACTGCGTGGCCAGGAACATCGTCCTACTATTTAGATGAGGAAACTGAGGCTCGAGAGCTGAGTGGCTGGGTGAGGTACCGGGTCGCCTTCCAGCCCCAGATTAGATCTTCTCACCCGAGTCTCCTCCTCTAACTACTCCACCTGCTGTGGATTTAAACTGAGAGCAAAAACTTTGGGACACCGTGGGGCTGAATCTTACAACGTTGTGGAGGGGATTCCAAATTGGGTACCAGTCCCACCAGCAGCCATTGAACCCCAAAGTGTCCCTGAGAAGATATCAAGTTTCAGGAGCTAAACGTGATTCAAGTGGCCCTCTGGCTCCCATCCCAGGGGTGACCACTGATGCCCGGTCCTGCTGCAGCTGGGCTGACAGGGGTTCTCGGGGTGTTCAGAGGGAGACAGCAGCTTTGCTCGGTTCCCTGAGAGCTGTCAGCTGCACCCCGGGCCCTGCTCAGCCGGCGCTGCCCATCCTCCAAGGTCTTCCGCAGTCCGGGCAGGCTCCGCCTCTCCAGCAGGCCCCGCCCACTCCCCCACCCCAGCTGGTGGCTCAAAACCCTTTTTCCAGCGGGTGCACTTTACAGCGGTTTCATTTTCCGAGGCAGTGCAAACAAATTTCTGCCTAATTGCCCACAAACGAAGAAAGTGCACATCAGTGCTCTAAAGGTGATGGGCAGAATCGCTGATCAAGCCTGGCACATCTGTCGCCCGCCTCCCGCAATCCCCACCATCTGCTCTCGCGGGCATCCCCCTCTGCAGATCCCGGCCTCCAGCTCCGAGAGCTGTCCATCCATCTTTCCCACTTCTCTCCTGACACCTTCCTTCCCTCCTGCCCTCCTTCTAGGCCCTCCCCTTCCCTGTCATAAGCTACCTTGTTAGGTGGTAAGCCAGTACCCTGCCCAATGGCCCTAGCAGCTGGCTCTGGCCACTGGCCAGGCTGGAACTGTCTGGAACAGCAAGAAGAGTCTAATCCCTGGCACAGTACCCAGCATATGTCTGTCCATCCATCCATCCATTCACCCACCCACTGTCATTTACTTATATATCCATCCAGTGAGGCACTGGATTCATCAACGAACAAAAGAGACTTATAAAAACCCCAAGTAACTGAAAAGTTGAGGGTTGCCATTCCCAAGATGGGAGAGACTGAGGTTGGGGAAGGGGGAAAGATTATTATTTCCACTTTGGTCATATAAGTTTGAGAGTCTCTTGGTCAACCTAGAGGACATGTTGAAGAGGAAATTGGATGTACAATCTAGATTCCAAGGGAGCGTTTCAGGCTGGAGCCTGAGATATAGGAGTTGTCAGTTTCTAAATGGAATTTAAAGCCACGAGACTGGAGGAGAGCGTCAAGAGAGGGAGTGTGGAGTCCTGGGACTTCTAATGTCAAGGGGTCAGAGAGGAAGGAGAAACCTGCTTAGATAATTGAGAATGAGCATTCAGGGAGGTGAGAGGGGGAGAATGTGGAGTCCTGGAAGCCAAGAAGAGGTACCCATTCATTCATTCACTCACCCTTTCATTCACCCAGGTCTCCATTCAATTATTCACTCCTTTACTCATTCATTCAATGAGCATGCTTCAAGTGTTTTCTGCACACCAGGCACCAAGTTCGGCAACATTTCCAGGTCCTTGAGAATAGTCTAGGGTGTGTATCTCCCCATGCGGGAGAGAGACATGTTAACACAGCAAATCTGGTCTATGATAGCGCAGAAGCTGCCTCTTTATCACCAAGAGACCTTGTGAAAACAGAGTGCTGGGCCCCACCTCGCAGATCTAGGATAGGACCTGAGGATTTGCATTTCTAACAAGTTGTTGGGGGGGGGGGTGCTGCCAGCCCAGAAGCCACGCTTTAAGAAGAGCGGGGCAGATGGAGGAACTTGGAAGTGAAAGCACTAAACCTGGCCTGGACCTCTCAGGAGAGGGCTCCTGAGACCACAGACTTCTGGAGTGAACCAAGGAGGTCAAGGGTGAAGGAAAGATCAGGGTCAAGGACATTTTTCACTCCCCAAAGCTCCATCTGTCTTTCAGCTGGCTCTGTCACCACCCCCAGCATCTAGAGACAGGGTGTATCTGTAGAGTTGAAGATGGAGACCTCAGAGGCTAGATCCAGACCTCCACACCCATGAAGACTCTTAACACCCTGTTTGCCACCTCATGGCCAGTGCTGATCTAGCCCCAGTTTGCACACCTCCTGAGCCGGGCAGCTCCCCACCTCTCCAGTCAGCTCAGTTCTGGCTGTTAAGAAAGGTGTTTTTGAATAGGAATCTAGGAAATTTGCAAGATGAGGAGTCACCTGCTCCTCTGAGTGGTGGGGTTGTTGGGGGGGTCCCCTAACGCCCTGGGACCCTCACTCTGCGCCCTCTGCATCCCACAGTGCTGGTGCTGCTGATCCTCACCCTCAGGCGCCACCACAAGAGCCACCTGAACCCAGACGAAGACGAGGACATGCGGGACAACGTCATCAAATACAACGACGAGGGCGGCGGCGAGCAGGACACGGAGGCCTACGACATGTCGGCGCTGCGCAGCCTCTACGACTTCGGCGAGCTCAAGGGCGGCGACGCGGGCGGCGGCGGCGGCGGCGGGGACGCGGGCAGCCCCCCGCAGGCCCGGCTGCCCTCGGAGCGCCACTCGCTCCCGCAGGGACCGCCGAGCCCCGAGCCGGACTTCTCGGTGTTCAGGGACTTCATCAGCCGCAAGGTGGCGCTGGCGGACGGGGACCTGTCGGTGCCGCCCTACGACGCCTTCCAGACCTACGCCTTCGAGGGCGCGGACTCGCCGGCCGCCTCGCTCAGCTCGCTGCACAGCGGCTCCTCGGGCTCCGAGCAGGACTTCGCCTATCTCAGCAGCTGGGGCCCGCGCTTCCGGCCCCTGGCCGCGCTCTACGCCGGCCACCCGCGCGGACGACGAGGCCGCGGCCTCCTAGCCCCCGCCCCGCCGCCGGCTGGCCAGGACCGCGCATGCCCCGCGCCGCCCTCCCCCTCCTCCCTCCTCCCGGGCGGCCGGAGCCGAGCGCGGACTCGACGCGGGTGGCCTCTCTCCCCCTCCCGCGGTGCAGCTTTTGGGTCCAGCGGGGCGCAGTTATGACCGACGTCGCTAGAAGTGAAAGAGAGCGGGCAGCGCGTGGCTCTGGGGTTAGCAAAGGACGTGGAGGAGGCGTCGGTGCCTTCGGAACGGGCAGGTGGCTCTGTCCTGGCGTGGACGGGGATGCTAGAGCGAGGACGAGGCTGAGATGCGCCCCCTCCCAGGGTTCCTGGCATCAAAGTGAAGAGGAAAGAAGGGCTGTTCATTTACTAAGCACCTACTGTGTGCTAGGACGCTGTGTAGAGACCATCTTAGTCGTCACAGAAACCATGAGGTGGGATCCTGCAGGTGCCAGATGGGGAAGGCACCCCAGAGAAGTGGCTGTGACCTGTCCAAGGACACCTCGCCAGTGAATGGTGCAGCCTCTGGCACTAGCCAGCTGCCTGGCCTTGGGCAAGTCACCTCATTTCTCTGGGCTTCAGTTTCCTCATCTGTCAAATGAGGTTAATAACAGAACCTACCTCGAAGAATTGTGAGGATAAGAAGGGTTCAGACGTGTCAAGTGGTTAGGGCAGTGCCTGGCACATAGTAGGTGTTCAATAAATGTTAGCCTTTGTTAACTATTATTATTTCTGTCTTTATTAGAAGCCCAGTGTGTCTGCCTCCAATTCTGAGTTCTCTCTGTGACCCAGATGCCTTCCCTTTTCCCAACGTCTCCAAGGGAGGAGGACTTGGTCCCAACTGTCAGCTCCCCATCCTACCCTGAAAGGGAAATAGGCATGTCCCCTGTGACTGTGGAGCCTTCCAGAGTCTCAGGTCACATCAAAATAAGACCCCTGGCAGGACTGTCAAGAGAAGACAAGCTGGACAGCTCCAGGACCTAGACAGAGAGGTCAGAAGCCGCTAGGCACTGGGGGATGCGTCTGTCTGACCTGGAAACTCATGAGTTTCCCATCCCTGAACCCTAATTCAAGAACCCCTGCACGAAGTCATCGCCAAGAGTTTCCAACTCTAAGACCATGATCGTGAGGTGTTGGCTATTTGTCCTCCTGCCCTAGTCCCACCCTGAGTGTCTCCTTCATTCCGCATGGATCTGATGTGAATTCCAGCTCCTGCTAGCTGGGCATCCTTCATCCACATTCTCAATGGCTGAAGCCTCAGTTTCCTTATCTGTGAAGTGGAGATCATGATGGCTTCTCCCGTAAAGGGTTCTTGAGGCTTAAAGGAGATAATGAATGATAAGCTCTGGTCTAGTGCCTTCCCAACACAAGGCAAGTGCTCAATAAATGTACATCAGCCTTATTTTTTATGCTCCCGGAGAGCTTTCGTTCATTCCCTCCACATTTGGCGAGGTCCACTGTGATAGATCCTGAGATGATCACCAAGTCCTGGTGCCTTGCCTGGGTTATTTTGCTGAGTTAGGTACTGCCAGCCCCAAGCACAGGTGAGGAAACAACCAGGAGAGTAAGTAGCAGCTTGCCTGGGTGGTGGGTAGTTCCTGCCTCCCGCAGTTCAAGGCCTAGCTGGGGGAGGGAGGGTGTCAGGAACAGATACAGCCCACAATAATGTTTGGCTAGAAACATAACAACATGAACTAGAACACTGAAAAAGACTGGGAAAAATCCTGGAGGGCTTCCCTGAGGACGTGACTCTGGCTGGGTCTTGAAGGATGAGTATGAGATTGTATGAGCCGAACAAGGAGAGGAGTTTGCAAAGGCAGGTGGGGTAGGGGGTGCGGGAGCCTCAGGAAGGCTGTGTGTCCCAGGGCTGGATCCCAGGGTGGAGGAGTGCTGGGGGTGAGCAGGAGGGCTGGTGGAGGTCGGCTGTAGAAGGTCAGGCTAAGGAACTCACTTGGCTGAACTTGAAGGAGTCCACTGGAGTCCATGCAGGATGGTTAACGGCAGGGCTGTGGGTCAATGGGGCAGACCTTAGGGCGGGATCTCCGGAATCTCATTTCATCCCGTGAGAAACCTCTAGCTCCAGGCTCCTATAGTTTGTCCAACAAATGGGCGCGGTGGCTTGCAGACCAGAGGGACCAGGGGGACCCATGGTTGCTGTCTCTCACATCAAAACCCCATCAGCACTTTGAGGCTGAGCACTGCCATCTCCATTGCAGAGGGGGAACTGAGACTCAGGAGCAAAGTGACTAACTTAATGACACCCAGATGGTGAGGGACAGAGCTGGGACCACACAGGTCCCCCAACCCCAAGTCTCTGTTCCTTCCACATGCACTGCTCTGCTTGACAGATTCTCACTCTGCCAAGAAGAAGGCTCTAGGAAGGTTACTTGTCTAGAGGGGGACACACAGATGTGGTGTCACTGATTTTTGAACATCTTATCCAAACTTCAGACATGGGAAAACATGAACCAAGGTGACGTGGAATTAATGATCCAGGAGTAAAGAAATTTATTCAACCAGATTCACTTTTTGAGCCTACTGTTTATTTGCTGTGTGACTTTGGACAAGTTATTTATCCTCTCTGTGCCTCTATTTTCTTATTCATAAAGTGCACATGCTCAACACCTACTTCATAGTGTTGTAGCAACAGCAGTTGAGCACTTCCTGTATACTCTAAGCACTTATATGAATTAGCTCATTTAATCCCACCCACATAGACCCAGTGCTATAGCCCACTATTTTTAGGTGAGGGAACTGAAGCACAGAGAGGTTAGAGAAACTTGTCCAAGATCAACCAGTAAGTGGAGATGCTGAGATTGAAACCTGGGAGCTCCGGCCCCAGCACTACCTGTCGGCAGCACACGCAGTACCTGCACACAGTAAGGCCCAGGGGTACCTGAAAGTCACCCAGTTCTCAAGCCTTCCCAGGATTTCTGCTAGTTGCTGGGTAGGGGATAGAGGGTAAGGTAAGGTTCCCTTGGTCCCCTCTGCCTCCAGCTGCTGCATCTACATTTGCTGTCTCCACGGGACCCTGAGCCGGCACAGAGTGAACCCCAGTGAGTGTACCCCCTTCTACAGGGGCATGAGGAGTCCACGCACCACACACACCATGAGCTTTTCTGATAATTTGGTGCGTGGAGAAGGGGCTGACTGTGGGGTGCATGGCCTTCAGCCATCGGTCTAATTGGTTCCATGAGGTCCCCAAGAGGAGAGCCAAGCTCCGCCTGTGTCAGGCAGAGAACAGGCCACCCCAGCTGCAGGCTCCGGCTGGGTGCACCCAGTTCTACCAAGGAGCTCGGAGAAGGCAGAGGCTGCCCTCCTTAAAAGACAGCTGGGAACAAGGGAAGAGAAAGCTCCGCCCCTCGCTGTCATCATCGCCGCCGCCGTCATTATCATGGGATAAGAGACCATCGGGGTCTTGAGCAAGAACTGATGTACAGTTGGCCAACAATTTCAGAACCAGGGGTATGAATGACAATGATGGTGAGGAGGAGGAGGACAGCACACTTAGTGGCCCTTGCTGCATGCCAGGCACTGTATTGAGGCACTGTACATAATTAATGCTGATGAAGATCAAACTCACAGAGAAAGGACTCTGTGATCACGGGGGGGGGGGGGGGGGGTCGCTTGGCACTTTACATAATGTGTCTTGTTTAATTTTAAGCTTTTTTTAGCCCTATCTTATGGGGAGGAGATCCTAGGGGCCTGGGGCCATTTTATGCACCCCACCCCCTCACCGGCTCTGCGCAGGACCTGGGCAAATCAAACTCCCAGTGGAGTTTGCAGAGTGGGCTGGACAGCAGAGAGAAGCAGCTGGGGACAAGGGGACACGCCTCGGATGGGTGTCAGAGCGGAGAAGCAAGGCGGAGGCAGCGGAGCTGGAGGGCCACCGTCCGAGCCTAGGCCGGCCTCTCTGGCGCGCACCAACGTGTGCGCATGCCCACGTGGCTGCCAAGGCGCACCAGGCGGGTGGGAAGCCGGCACCCAGCAACAGAGGTCAAGAATCAACCTCCCACCTCCTGGTTCGGGAGGCTCAGAGAGCGGGCTGCTGTCACAGGGGGCGGCTGAGCGCCCGCATCCGTCAGCCAGCCGTCATCGCCAGCCACCCCCGGGTCACGACTCGGCAGCTCCACTTACCTCCTGCCAGCAAGTGCGCTCAGGCCAGCTCTGTCACTGGCCGCTGAGCCTTTGGAAAATGTAACCCTGTCAGCCCTCACGCGGATGCGAGAGGTGTCACGCTTCAGTGCACACACAGGGTGCAGGAGCGTGCTAGCACGTGATGCGTGCACACGTGGCACCAAGCTGTGTCCCCCCCCCAGCGTACAATGCAGGCGCGGGCATGTTCCCTACCACATAGGCGGTGCATCCCTGCAGGTCTGCAAATGTGGTCACGTGCCAGCACGCCCTGTGCGTACCAGAGGCAAACTCTCATGTGGGCACCCGTGTTTGCACACGAAGCACATACCCGCCTCCCATTGGCATGTTCTCCCACGTGCATGGACATGTGTGTCCACAGGCACTTTTCGGTGAGCACGCGTACTTTACCATTTGGACATGCACATGAACACCCGTGTGCCCCCCAGAAACTCCATTCCAATGCACAGTACACACACGTTTATGTTCTTAGTTGTGCTTGTGCACATTAACATAGAGCTCCGTGAGTTCTTTCTTGACGCACAGGAACATTTGTGTGCATGCACAAGAAAGCACATGTCACCCAGGCACAGTAGCGCACACCTGTAATCCCAGCACTTGGGAGGCTGAGGCAGGAGGATCGGGAGTTCAAAGCCAGCCTCAGCAATGGCAAGGCACTTAGCAACTCAGGGAGACCCTGTCTCTAATAAAATACAAAAAAGGGCTGGGGATGTGGCCCAGTGGTCAAGTGCCCCTGAGTTCAATCCCTGGTACAAAAAAAAAAAGAAAGAAAGAAAGAAAGAAAGAAAGAAAGAAAGCATATGTAGCCTCAGGAAGTCTATCACAACCCTAAATTCAAGCGCACAATGCCCATAGTTGTGTTTGCATGTGTGAGCACCTGTGTGCACGGCTGTGATATATGTGATCGCCTACAAGCACCTACACAGATAGGCATCCTCCCAGAGCTCAGGTCTACACATAGTGCACGCACACCCTGTGCACCTGCCTCCCTAGACATAAGTTCCTCTGCTTCCAGACCGCTTGTCTTCAGGCACCTAGCCACTTCTGTCCCCACGCACCTTTAGGCAGGCTCACCACGGTCCCCCACAGCCAATGCCACATCTGCCTAACTCCACAGACAAACACACGCACACACTGACACGCGCCTCCAAAGCCCATCTCCCACACGTGGATGGAGTCAGATCCCTGGCACATGGATGCACACACGCCCCCCCGGGTGAGGCCTGCCCCAGCCCCAGATTGTCAGGTGTGCTGGGGACAGCAGGAATGGTGCCCACACACAGAAATCGCCACTCACGCAGAATTGCATCTGCCGCAAACTCCTCATCTGCTGTGCAAATGATGATTAAATGTTATTGTGCAAGAGAAAACGGCAAGGAGGATTCATTAGCTTTATTGTCAGGAAGGACTCCATGGGCTCCAGCTCCCAGCTCCAAGGCTGGCTTAACCCTCTGCGTGCTGCGGGACACCAAGCACAGACGTGGGATCGCAGGGAATGAAGACCCCAGAGACAGAGACGGCAGCTCTGAGCCCACAGGAGCCCGCCCAGATGCAGAGAGCACCGTGGAGGGCGTCATTGAGCCCAACAGGCTGCTGCAGCCTTGCCCCTTATTCGTTGGGTGGCCTTGGACTTGTAGTTCCACTCATCAGCTCATCTCTCACCCCTACCGGGTCCCCAGCACGTAGAGGTACAGATGTCATGGTCCTCTGGGCATCCAGAGGGAAACAGCAGGAGCAGAGGGCACTTGTTAAAGAAGCAAAGACACATGCAGGTCAGCCGGAGGGGCGCTCCTGCAGCCAGCCCCTCCAAAGAGCATCGGCCTCTTGCTGAGACCAGTGGGAAACCATGAAAGGTACGTGGACAGAGCTGCCCCACCAATACAGGGCACCCCGCGGGATCTGGAGTTCAGATAAATGACAAATAACTTTCCCAGTATTAGTATCCTAAGTGCTGCTCAGGAGATGCTTAGGCTAAAACACTTACACATTGTTTATTTGAAATTCACATTCAACTGGGAATCTTGTATCTTTATTCACTAAATCTGCAACCTTATGTACAAATTGGCAGTTTTAGAAAGATGACACCGACTGTTGGGTTCAGGGTAGATTAGAGGGTAAAAGAAGAGAAGGGATCCAGTGGGGATGGGAGGAGGTATCACAGACTTGCCTTCATCCTTAATCAGTTGAAATCCATGTTTTACCCGGACACAGACCATCTATTATGATGACCACATTTCCCGGCCTCTATCACAGCAGTGTTTTGCAGGGATAGTCTCAGCCAATACAGACTAAGCAGAATTGGCATGTGATAGCTTCTGGGTCACTCCTTAAAAGACTGCTGACCCAAGCCCCTTTCTTCTGCCCCTTTCTCCTTTCTGCTGGCAGCACACATCTGAACGGCTGGAGCCCAGGCAGCCACCTTGGACCATAAGGGCAGAGGTTATATCCTATGGAAGACCAGACAGCAAACCAGAGGCTGGTTCCTTTTTAACCTCAGGGAGCTACCACACCAGCCCCAACCTTCCCATTTCCAGGCTTAGTTTACGTGAAAGAGGAGTAAATTCCCAACTTATTGAAGTCACTTGTTTTGGTCTTCTGTCCCAAGAAGCCAAGCCAACTCTATCTGGTACAAGGAGGTTGACACAGGAATCTGAAAGAGAGAGATTGAAGCTTAAACTGGGTCAGCAACAGTGGATTTGAGAATGTTTAGCAGGGAGACCTGGCAGGACCTGGCAACGGACTGATGTAGGGATGGTGGGGAGAGGAGGTCAAAGGCCTCAGGCTTGAGTGACAAGGGCGCAAAGCTGGTAATGAGCCAGGAAACCCAAGAAAATCCTCGGGCTGGGGTCAGGCGCAGCCGGTTTGATTTTGGACGTGGGGAGTTTGGAGGGCCTGCAGGCCCTGCGCACAGGACTGGAAAATCCAGCACTAGAGTTCAGACGTGGAGGGCCCGAGGGAGACTTACCAGCCACGTGTCTCCATGAGAGCTGTAGTCGGACCAGCAAGGGAGGCCCAGGGAGGACGGGGTGTAGGACGCCAGGGTCAGAGGGTCAAGGGTGAGCTCCGAGGAGCGCCGGGGTCAGGGAGAGGGAGAGGAGCCAGGTGGAGCTCAGGTTCACCAGCTGTGACGCAAGGGCAGCAGGAGGCGTGGCCTCCCCCCCTCCGCTCTGCGCCTCCTGAGCTGACCTTCAAGTCTTAAGATGGGACCAGAAGCCACTTATTTCTCCTCTCTGGAATTTAGTTCTCCTTTGGAAAATGGGTGTAAGAAAAGCACCCCGGGATGGGAGGCCATCGGGGGGAGTGCCCCCCACCCTAAAGCCCAGCCTGGCGCAGACGAAACTAGAGATGGAGAGCGGTTCATAGGACGCCCATGAGGGGCGTGGCCTGGGGGCAGGGGCTGGGTGAGTTGTCCGCGTTCCCACCCAAGCCCAGAAAGAGGCTGGAAGCCTGGGATCCCTCACTGAGGCTAAAGAGTGGGCACCTGCTGCATGCAGGACAGAGAGCTATGCAGGACTGGAGGACAGTGGAGAGAAGGTGTGGTTACTTTTTTTCTTCTGGTGCTGGAGATTGAACCTAGGGGTGCTTAACCACTGAGCCACGCCTAGCCCTTCTATGTTCCTTTGTTTATTTTCTTTTTGAGACAGGGTCTCACTAAGTTGCTGAGGGCCTCCTAAATTGCTGAGGCTGGCCTTGAACTTGGCCATCCTCCTGCCTCAGCCTCCCCAGTCTCTGGGATTGCAGGTGTGCACCACGCCCAGCCAAGATGTGGTTACTTTTGAAATGGTGAGAAAGCCCAGCCTTGACAGAAGCCTTTGGGATAAGCAAGACGTGGGCACAGGGGCAGGGCTGGAAGAGGGACAGGGCAGGGTTAGCTGGACGGTCTCTCAGAGGAGGCTACTGACCGGAGGCCCAGAGGGCAGAGTGCTTTCAGCAGGAGGAGCAAGGCGGATGCCCAGCAGGCAGAGCAGAGCGGGCAGCTGCTGGTCACAGCATTCACATCTGTGAAATGGTGCTAAAGGGGCGGAAGGAGCCGGCCCTAACCTGGATGACTTAAAGGACAGGAACGTCTCTTGTCGTGGTCCTGCAGGCTTGGATGTCTGCAGCACAGCTCGGACCCTCTGGGCTGGTCCCAGGGCTGGGTCCCTCTAGGCTGGGCGGGAGCGGGCACCCCAGGCCCTCCTCCTCGGCTCAGCCTCACTCCTCCCTGGGTCCCTCCCCCTCTCCTCCTGCTACACATGCCCAAATGTCCCCCTTTTCATAAGGACACAGTCACGTTGGATTAGTGACCCACTCGACTCCTGGGTGACCTCATCTTAATGAATCACATCTTCAGCGACCCTGTCTCCAAACAAGGCCGCCTTCTGAAGTAGGGTGGGTTAGGCTTCAACACAAGAATGCCAGGGGACACAACTCACCCGTGACGTCCCTCGTTCCGGTCCCAGTGCCAGCTCTGGCCACAGAGCCCTGGCCAGCTCCCTCGCTGGGGCAGTGCCGATGGCAGAGGCTCTATCGTGCAGTCAGAGGGAGGCGGCCTGGGCCCCGGCCACTAGCGGGAGTGGGCAGCACTGCCCTCCCCTTCTCGCATAGCCACTGATTTTCTCAGATGCTCGCATTTAACCACACACATGTGCACACACACACACACACACACACACACACTACACAAAGAAATCCAGAGACCCACCCCATGTCAAGAGTCGCACAGAAACACACACACACACACTCAAGATCACCCGTGCAGAGCCCACACACCGATTCCCGCAGCACTCTGTGCACGCACACATCTGCTCACACACCTGGCGACACACGCGGACACGGATCACAGGTCACACACATCCCCCAGACACACACACGTGTGCACAGGTGCAGTGACAGCCCGTGGACACATTATGTCCTCGCGATCGTGTACACACAGGCGCGTGGGCCCGCCGCGGTGCACACCCCACACAGACACGCGGGCTCGGACGCCTCGGGCACTCACACCGCAGACACGCGTGGGCTGTTGGCACTCACGGGCTGCTGCTCCCTCTGTGGCTGGCAGGTCCTGGCGTCCCCGCCCGGTGCCGCTGGCCTCGCCGCTGGCCATTCACTCTCTGGTAATTGGAGGCGATTTAATCCCCATCCTGCCCAGCCAATCACGGGCCCCACAGAGCAGGCGGCCTCCAAAATGCCCCGCCACGCGGGCGATGAGGCAGAGCCCTTCGCAGTCGGCACGGAATTTACAAACCCAGAAATGCTCAGGCACACGCTGCCGTCCTGAGACCCGCGGCACACACGGTCTCGTGGTCACACGGTCTCATGGTCACACTCGGCAGGAGACATATCTACAGTACCCACGGTCGGTCAGTGCGTGTCGTGCCCATGCTCACGTGCGCAGCTTGCACATTTGGGGCACCTGCAGGGAGAACACACACGTCACAGCTGCACAGACCCCGAGCTGTGCTTGGTGACCACCTCGCGGGCGCCTCTGAGCACGTGTGCACCCCCACAGTGACAGCCTGGAGGAAGGGGGCGCCGGGCAGGGGACACTACAGGATCCCTCCAGGCCCCTTGTGTGTCTGTGCCCAGGCCCCCAGTCCCCTCCTGCTGAGCCCAGAGATGGCCCAGTTTCTGGCCCAGCTGGGCTGATTTCCCAGGGGAGGGGGGCCGGGCCCACCTGTCAACCTGCTGTTTGTCACTCCATCACGGCCGGTGCGCTGACATTCAGAGCTGGCGCGGAGATGATCGCATTTAGCTGTAATGTGCCACAGATTGCACTGACATTTGGAAAATATTCCGCCCCGGGACCCATTCCACGTCCAGCTTCTTTCCTGGAAGGGAGAGGAGCGGCAGGGACGGGCAGCCAGGACGGTCGGCGGCTGCGACCCTCGGAAGAGCTGAGAAGCCCGCCTCACCTCGCGGAGGCTCACGCACCTGGCTCTCCTCTCTGCTTCTACCTGGGGGAAGGGGCTGGGCAGCAGCAAGGGCATCCCTGAGGAGGAATACAATACAGCAGTTCTCCCCAGTCCAGGATCTACCCGCAGCCCCCCATCCGGTGATATGGACCTGCTATCAGTGGAGCACCTACTAAGCACCAGACCTTGTTTCTAGCGTGTCACACACATGCCCTCATTTGGTAATGGTGTGACAACCTTGTGAAGTAAGAACTACTCACAGGGCTGGGGTTGTGGCTCAGCGGTAGAGCGCTCGCCTAGCACGTGCGTGGCCCGGGTTCGATCCTCAGCACCATGTAAAATTAAAGGCATTGTGTACAACTAAAACAAATAAATAAACATTTAAAAAAAAAAAAAAAAAGGCCGGGCGCGGTGGCGCACGCCTGTAATCCCAGCACTTTGGGAGGCTGAGACAGGAGGATCGCGAGTTCAAAGCCAGCCTCAGCAATGGCGAGGCACTTAGTAACTCAGTGAGACCCTGTCTCTAAATAAAATACGAAAAAGGGCTGGGGATGTGACCCAGTGGTTGAGTGCCCCTGAGTTCAATCCCCAGTACCAAAAAAAAAAAAAAAAAAAAAAGAACTACTCACATCCAGTTTGAATAAGGAAGGACTGGAAGCTCAGAGAGGTGAAGTGATTTGCCCAAGGTCACACAGCCAGAAGGGCTGGGACTGAGACTTGAGCTTAAGTCTGCCTGGCACCGGAGCCTGCCCTCTGTCCAAGATGGGTCATGGGGGCAGACAGATGCTGAATCCCCCCAACCCGGGACCTCCCACCACCCTTCCCTCCTCCTTCCTCTTTCTAGCTTCCCCCTCTCCGTCTCACTGAGCAGGACCAGCTCCCAGAATGACAGCCCAGGCTGGGACGGCTTCCTGGGGGCGGAAGAGGAGGAGCCAAGCTGCACCCAGAAACTCAGAAAAGTGATGAGAGGGGTCAGCAGGGGCTTTCACTGAAGGAAAACCACCACCTTTTCATGACGGGGACAGCTGGGTCCTTCCTAGCAATGGCTGCAGAGACCCACGGCTCGGCTGGGGTGACGTGCCAGCAGCGGCCCCACTTCTCTGAGGTTGTGCCCAGCTTGGGGTTCTGGAACAGAGGCTGTCCAGGGGAGCTAGTGGCCACCAGGGGTATACTCCCCCTCCCCAGGAGAAGGGCCAAGAGAACCCTGCCGAGCTGAGCCTCGGACCAGGATGCTGGGATAGAGACAGGGACTTGGAGCCAGGAAGGAACAGATGTTGAAGGCAGGGTGAAAGTGACATGGCCCCAGCCAGGCGCGGGGCGCATGCCCGTCATCCCAGCACTTGGGAGGCTGAGGCAGGAGGATCGCGAGTTCAAAGCCAGCCTCCGCAATGGCGAGGCACTTAGCAACTCAGTGAGACCCTGTCTCTAATAAAATACAAAACAGGGCGGGAGATGTGGCCCAGTGGTCGAGTGCCCCTGAGTTCAATCCCCAGTATCAAAAAAAAAAAAAAAAAAAAAAAAAAAGTGGCATGGCCCCAGCTTGTCCAAAAGGAGATAGAAGAGGTAGGAAGGCTGTCTGGATCTCCTAAGAGCTGATTAATCTCCTTAAATAACTCGAGTCCAACTTCCCAAAAGGCAAAAAAAAAAAAAAATCTCAGGTTAATCTAGTCGAAATGATCCCTGCGCTCCCCGGTGGCGATCAATACGTGAGCGCGCTCTCCTCCATAAGTCGTCTCAGTAATTGTAAGAAAGAGAGGTGGGGTGTCTTGTATGTGTGTAGAAAATGACATTCTAGCTTCAGAGAGAAGCCCTTGGGGAGGGGATCAATTGGCCTCCAACGGGGAGCCAGCCCTGCCAGCAGGAGGGAGCCCGTGGCCACCAGCCCCGCATCACGTGGAGGGCGGCAGGGGCGGCCCAAGGTCCATCCGCCTGCCGGAGCTTAGATCCAGTGTGGGGAGGGCTAACGGGATCTCCAGGAGAAAGATGCACAGCAGGGTCCTCCGCCCACCAGTGTCACCACTGATGTCACTGGTGCACCATCAGTGCCCAGCATGAGTGGCCTTGAGGCATCCCAACAGCACCACTCTTAGTGAACAGGAGTACCATCCGTGTCAGTGACCAATGTCCTGGGGCAGAGGCACATCAACAGTCGCTGACAGAAATCACCAGTGATGTATTAGGGCACTGTCAATGTCCACCCCCAGTGCCCACAGAGGTCCATCACCTGTGTCCTCAGGAATACTCGTCAGTGTCCATCCCAAAACCTGGGTCGGCCCCCTTACTGATGCCCCCAAGGACGGGGATGGACGGTGTCTTTTATGACCTTTACTGTATCTCCACTAGCCGCAGTTGCTGGCACTTAATAGGTGCTCAGTGAACATCTGCCGAGTGGTGAGTGAGCCAGTGAAAGCTCTTGGGAAGGAGAGGAACCTCTTCTCTGTCCTGTCCACCGCGGGTCCTCAGGGCCTTACCCGCAGCGTCTGGCCAGAATGGGGCTCCATACACACTGCGGGGCAGGGGGTGCAAGGTGGGTACACGCACCAGAGAAAGGAGCCCCTTGGAACACAGTCACTGTCCGTCTGTGACGCCAGGGAATCTGCCTCCAGGACCACAGACACAGGACGCCTCCCCAGGGCCCAGGGCCCCTGGACGCACTGGTGTCCTGTTCTCTCCACTGTGGCGTAGGACAGAGGCGGGGAGAGTCTGTCCTCCTGTCCCTGCTCTCCCCCTTCCCGCTCCCCAACCCTATGCAATTTTCTAGAATGTCCCCAGGTCCTGGAGGGAAAGCTCATCACCTGTGATCTACCCATAAAACTGTCAGCGGCTGCCTGGCGGCGAGGGAGCCAGCTGCCACCAACCCAGCCCCGCCCTGGCGGCCGCGGGAGTCAGCCCAGCCTCCACCCCCCAGCCCTGTGCAGACCGAGGCCCGACCCCTGGCGGGGCTGCCCATCAGCGTCCCCAGACGGTCATCCTCAGTGTGGGGAGTGTTCAGCCTACCTGTCGTTTATTCCACACCCACCACGCCTCCCTTGCTCCCCGGGCCGCCTAACCACACCCTCGGGACAACCCTGGCAGCCGGTCCAACCACTGAGGAGTCCCCTTTCACATTTGAGGAAACTGAGGCTCAGAGAGGTCAAAGAAGTTGCTTCAAGTCACACAGCAAGGATGTAACAGAGTCAGCCCTCAAATCCAAGGCTCCTACACAAGGCTGTTCACAGCCTCTGAACCCCAGTCAACCCACGCCACCAAGGGCAGCACTGCCACCAAGGTGCGTGGAGGGGAGCAGCCTTGTGCAGGCAGGAGCAACCAGAGGGCACGGTGACCTCTAACCTCTGGCCTCTCGGGTCACCTGGCTCCAAGACGCTGTAGCTCTGGGGGATCCGTACCTCAGCTCCAAAGGACAGGACTGGGGAGACGGCCGGCCCGTGGCACACCTTCCTGTGACTTAGGAGTCACCCTCAGGCCTGGCAAGGGCCTGGTGGCCTTGCGTGTGGCCTGCCTGCACCCCGGTGAAAGCGCCCGCACTCGGAGGTCATATCCTGCTCTCCAAACCCAGGACCCTGGAACGTCAGCTCTGGAAACATGAGAAAATGGATCAGCATTTGCCACGGTCAGCACCGAGGGCCATATTTATGACTTCTGCCATCTCCAAGTAGCACTCGGACTATTACATGCTTAATGCTTTCTTTCCTCCGACAGCCCCCCCTTTTATACCTAATTTTATTTATTTATTTATTTATTTGGTACTGGGGATTGAACTCAGGGGCACTCCACCACTGGCCCACATCCCCAGCCCTTCTTTGTATTTTATTAGAGACAGGGTCTCACTGAGTTGCTAAGTGCCTCGCCATTGCTGAGGCTGGCTTTGAACTCGCGATCCTCCTGCCTCAGCCTCCCAAGTGGTGGGATGACAGGCGTGCGCCACTGTGCCCGGCTACCTAATTTTATTTTGAAAGCAAAACCTGCATGAGTCCATCAGGTGGGGAAGAGTCATGCAGGGCATCAGTGGTGGTGTGGGAAAAAGTGCCCTCAAATGAATGCCACCACCAGCTCCGGCCCGAGTCCTGTGCTCTCGTCACTACAGAGGTCACTGGATACGAGAGACATGATGGACACAGCGCCACCCTTGACTCTCACCGACACAAAGACAGACAGAGGGCTGTGGGGAGCCTTGGTTCGTGGCAGGTGGCAAGCCTATCTACAGATTGTCAGGGCATGCAGACCTTGCCTTTGGGGGTACCAGGGTTGAGGCCAACTCTCAGGGCCTCCTAGGGCTAGCCCGCAGGGCCACTCGCTGTACCACTGCGATGTAATGGGCCAGGGATTCCCTTCCTGATTCCTTCACTACTTGCTGTGTGTCCTTGGGTGAGTGCTTTCCCTCTCTGTGCCTCTGTTGGGTTGAATATTCTCTATGGATACTCTGAGCTCTGCTGTCCTAGAAGTCTGAGATCTAAAAGGGGGTGACTACATTGCCTAGGATAGTGGTCAGAGGGGCGGGCAAGGTTTTTTCCATACAGGATCAGATAGGAAGTCCTTTTGGCTTAGAGAGCCTTGCCCGATCTGGTAACTGGTCATCTGTGTCACGTGCAGAAGCGGCCACACACAAACTACATCCAGGAGTGGGTTTGGCCAGGTTCCAATAAAACTTTATTGGTGAAGCAACCAGGGCCGGCCTGAAGGGGGCGCTTTGCCGAGCCTTGATCTGGGCCGGGGGTTGGGGCAGGGAGGCCCCAGGGTTGGCCCCACTAGTTCTAAGTCTGCGACAGTCCCCGTGAGGCCCTGGCCTCCCTCTGGGGAACTATCTTTCCCCAGGGCCTCCCATGCGGCCATCATCTGCCTGATCTCTGCCCTGGGCTTCCTGAGCCTATTCAGAGACAAAGATCTAAGCCATTCTTAGAGGTGCAAATCCTGAACCCCTCAGACCCCTTCAGCCTGCTGTGATTCACACACACACACACACACACACACACACACACACACACACACGGACAAACCCCTTCCCCCACCCAGGGCCTATTTCTACAACTACAAAACAAGGAGGGCGTGCGTGCGTGCGTGCGTGCGTGCGCCCACCCTGCGAGGTTAATTGCAAGGATTAAAGAGTCAATCCCGCCAAAGCGCTTGGCAAGTACCTGGTGTTCCTTGTCACAGCCCTGGACCTTGCCTGCTGTTATTCTGCATGAGGTGGAAGGTGGCAGCCCAGCCCGGCCGCCTTGTCCCCAAGCCCCCCGCTGTCCGGCGGGGCTTCCTGGGGCACATCTGCTGCACGATCACTGCCATCGATTTCTTGGAGGGTAGCTTCAGGGTTTTTGTGATTTTTTTTTTTTTTTTTTTTTTTTTTTTTTAGTTTGATTTTAAATCCCGGTTTATTCTTGGCAACTGAAGAGAGGAACGGCTCGCAGGCTTGGAGGCAGGCTGGGCCCTTCCTGAGGCTGGGCTGCTCCCCCTCCCCCTCTGGCCCACTTCCCCTGCACAACTTGGCCCTGGGAGGAGGTGGCCCGGGGACCTCTGCCCTGCCCAGGGATGGGGAGAGGATGGAGTCAGCGATGGCGTCTTGGAGGCCTGTCCTCTGTCCTCCTGGTGACTCCCCTGCAGCCCTGGTCAGGGTCATGCTGGGCCTCCTCTTTCCACCCCCAGCCTTGGGCTCAGGGCAGCAGCTTAAGGGGCCCCCCAAACTCTGCCACTTCCTCGTTGTGGGTCTTGGACACACCCTTGAAACCCTCAAGTCCCTTGTTTTTCCTTCTGCAAAATGGGTACAGAGGTGCCACCTGCCAGGGGTGTGGGAGGACCGTGGAGGTGGCCGGGTGGGGCGTTCAGCGCGGGAGGGGTTGGGGGCGCCTGCCTGGCCGGGGAGGCCCGGGGCTGGTGCAGGCCGAGGGAGGCAGCCCTGCCTTCCCAGCTGGGCGCTTCGAGCTCAGACACTGGAAACGCTGCAGCTGCCACTCTGCTACGACCCAGCTGGGACCCGCTGACAGCATCTTAATTTCAGCCCAAGCTCTTTTCCAGACGGGCTGCTAATTAGGGCTAATGGGCAGCTCTCCCTGGGGCTCCAGCTGCCACTCCCTCCCTCGCCATTAAAGCAGGCCACTGAGCAGGGGCCTGGGCAGATGCCCCAGGCCACGCCGGGTGGGTCAGCCTTCCTTCAGGGCTAAGCGATGCTCTCCAAAGTCTCTGGGCAAGGGTGACCTTTCTTGTGCTTTCTCACCTGTCAAATGGTGAGGCAGGCAGACAGTGGCCAGGGGCCTGCTTCCCACTTTATGCCAGGCCTGTGGGAGGCACTGAGGACACACAGATAAGCTGAACCAAAAGCCAAATCTTCTTGGATTCAATTTTTAGCTTGATGTGGTTCTGGCTGTGTGACTTTGGGCAAGTTACTTAACCTCTCTGAAACCAGGTCTCTGCATTTATAAAACACCCCCTGCCTCACAGTGATGTTGCAAGGATGAAATGAGATGTGGTAGGCTAGCACCACAGCATGCAGCCTGCAGGGGTTGGGGGATCAAAAAGGGCCTCAAATGCTGTCTCAGGAGGCTCGAACTTCGGTGAGAGAACAATGAACAGTAACTATTATCCCTTCTGTTCCACACCACCCAGCTGCTGAGAGTGTAATAATAGCTACACTTAAATGGCACCTACTGTATGCCAAGCACTGTGCTAAATGCTTCATTGCTAACTTGCTGAGCCCTCCCAACCAGCCCACAGGCAAGGTCATTGTCCACATTTTACAGAGACTGAGGCACAGAAAGGTCAAGTGACTTGCCACAGTCACTCAGCATTTAGTTATCTACTGCTGGGTAATAAATGCCTTCCTAACTTGGCAATTTGAAACAACGAACATCTGTTACCTCACAGTTTCTCTCGGTCAGGAATCCAGGCAGAACTCAGCCGAGTGCCCTGGGGTCTCTCAGGTGCCTTTGGCTGGAAATGTCAGTCGGCAGTCTCTCGGGCCTCTGGGGGGCTACTCACAGTTGGCCTCCCTCCTGGGGAGTGGGCGAGAGAGGCGCCCCGGGCGGAAGCCACAGTCTTTTTATAACCCAACATCGGAAGCGACCGCCCATTACTCTGGCCGGCTTGTGTTTGTTTGTTTGTTCGAGGGAGAGAGGGGTCTGCACAAAGGCACGGAAGCCAGAGGCCACAGCTCCGGGGAGTGGGCGTCACCTTGCCACCTGCCACAGCCAGGAAACAGAGGCGCTGGCCCATGAGTGCAGGCAGCCCGGCTCCAGGACCCATGTTCCTAATCCAGAATCCAAACCAGACCCCCGCTCTGTGATCACAGCCTGGTGAGCAGGAACGGGCCACCTACCCTCCCTGCCCTCTGGAAGCTCTCCACCCAGAAAGGGAAGCGGGAAGTTAAGAGGGTGGACCACAGACGGGAAGCAAAGCAGGTTAAGCAGGAAGGCTTCCTGGAGGAGGAGGCGGCGCCTGATGTGAGAAGCCATAGACAAGGTGGAACTGGCGGGTTAAGGGCGTGGAAGAGAATTTGGCAACGTGAACAAGGCGTGCACGGCTCTCGTGGGATTCTGGTGCTTCATGTGAAGGCCAAGGTGGGTGCAGGGTGGAAAGAGCTGGGGTGGGGAGAGAGGGGCTGCAGAGGTCAGAGGCCAGGAGGGGGAAGCAGTGGTGAGGAACTCGGACGTTAGTCCAGAGAACTAGGGAGCCACGGAAGGTTGCCCACGGTAAGACGGATGTTCTGAAAAGATTAGCCTGGGTGGGATGGAGAACAGGAGAGGGGGACCGGGGCGGCGCGAGGATAAGAGCAAGAGGCTCTTTACTCGTCCACTTCAGGTAATGTGTGTTTACCAGCTGTGAGTGCTGTTCTAGGCACTGGGGACGCAGCCGTGAATAACGCGAGGCTGTTGTCCCTGGGAAGGGACAGTCTAGCAGGAGAGAAGAGTACACTTGCAAGACCAATCAGTGAAAAAGAAAATTATCGGAGTAACAGGGGCAATGAAAAAAGTAGTAAAGCAAGCTAGTGTCGAAGCAAAAAGGGCACTTTCAACTGGGAGGTTGGCGTAGATGACACTGATTTTAAACCCAGATGAACAGACAGCTGGCCATGCGAGCACAGCCCCTCCTAGGCAACAGCTGGTGCAAAGGTCCTGAGGTACACAGAGCTTGATGGGAGGCCAACACAGATAAGGCGTGCCAGGCAAGAGGGAGAGGGACAGGAAGTGAGGCTAGAGAAAGGAAGAACAAGAACAAGAGACTGAAGCTTGACACAGAGCCCTAGCAGCAGGGAAGAGGGAGCAGAGTGCTGAGGAGTGATCTTAAGAAAGCACAATCTTTCGGCCTTGGATAAGCAAATTGCTGGCCCCAGTGGACCAGGGGAGCCATAGCCAGTAAGGAAGAGAGAGGAGAGGCTGGCCCACTTTACAGGCAGGCCTCCTCCCCGCGGACCCAGCCACAGATCAGCAGTCATGCCACAGGCAGACCCAGGCAACGGCAGCCAGTTAGGCAGCATTTGCATATTTGTTTAATAAAAAGT
The DNA here is from genome assembly GCA_025594165.1 of Tamias sibiricus. Classification (NCBI taxonomy): domain Eukaryota; kingdom Metazoa; phylum Chordata; class Mammalia; order Rodentia; family Sciuridae; genus Tamias; species Tamias sibiricus. The sequence continues at coordinate 165,541,161 of CM046659.1, forward strand.
TACGGATGTGCAAAGACAGACAATTACCCAGCATACCTTCGCTCTGCTCCCCCTCCCCACATCACCACTGTGGCCCAGTCGCTCTCCTCTCCTTTGGACCCAGTCAGCGGAATCCCTGTCTCTTCCTCCTCTTCAAGGAGCAGGGCCCAGCCCCATAAATAAGTGTGTGCCCGGCCAGTCAGGCCTGCATGGCGGCAATCTCGGCCGTTCTGCCTCAAGAGTTTATGCCGGAACCTATGGCCGCTTTAGCTATTTATTTTTGCAAAGAAATTAAATTAGATAGTTTGATAGCTTTCGGTGTCATTGTGAAAGAAATTTACATGTGATGTTTATGAGAAGAGGGATAATTAGGCACCCACACTCAAAGGATTTCCATTAGTTGGGCTCCTCCAAGGGGGTGGGAAGTGTCCCTTCCAGGGGGAGCCAGCAGGGCGGGAATTCAAACTGCTGGAACTTAAGCCCAAGAGGGCTACAGCTACAAAGATGGGCTTGGAGCATGGTAGGTGCTCAATAAACGATCAGGAAGGCCTGAGATGAATAATGAACAGCTGCAGGAAAGACTGGAAGCTAGCTCCACCAGCAAGGGGTCTCTCCTCTTAGAGACTCATTCTCCCCATCTGTCCTAAGGCCACCCTGACCACATTGTTCTGAGAATTAAATGAGATCATGGAAGCAAAAACATGCCCCAGCCAGAGCTGCCATTTATTGAGCACTTACTACACGCGCATTTTAAGTGGATATCAGTGCTTTGAGATCAGGAGAAAAGTGAGAGACGACCCACTAAATTAATTACCCCAGCAACCGGATTTAAAACCTCTGGAGTGCGCCCAGCCCACACTTCCAGCCGGAAGCCCCCCACAACTGCCCCAGCAGTTTTGGGGGGGGGGGGCAAGGCTCTCTGGCTTGTATCTCAGAGATCTCCTGCTTCCACCTGCCCCACTGGTAGCTAGGGAAACCGAGGCCCTGAAGGAAGAACGTGGCGCCCACGTCCCACCGCCCCCACCTGGGGCTGGAACGAACCGGGTCCCTGCGCCCCCGCAGCCTTGACTCCCTCCAGGCGCCGCTGCGCTCACGCCCCAGGGGCAGCATAATTAGCAGCTACTGATTAGCGCTGATTGCGGCCCCCTGCCGGGCAGAGGGGAGAGCCCCTCCTCGGGGCTGGGCCTGGGAGGAGTAGTAATGGGGTGACTGGGCCCCCGCTGTACCCTGCACCCTTCACCTGCCCACCCTGGGCCAGGCTGGCATCTGGGGTGGAAGGATGGCGGCGTCCCTGGTCTGAGCCACAGCCACCACCGGGAACACAGGGGGACTCCAAAGCCAGGAAACTAAGGCTGAGTTGAGGTTTTAAGGGGTCCAGATGGCCTGAATTCTAAATCCGGCTCTGCCACTAAAATTGGCTGTGTGGCCTTGAGCCAGTTACTTAGCCTCTCTGAGACTCAGTTTCTTCGCCCATAAAATGGGACGATAATAATGGGTTCATCCCCTGGGCTGTTAGGAGGGCAAAATAAGACCCTGCAGTTAGTCAGATTGGAGGTGAGCGGGCAAGAATCATGGGTGTTAGTGATGAAATCCGCGGGAGTGGGAAGCCACCGCCTGGCTTTTTAACCCCAGACTGGGAGGCTGGTGGGTGTAGGAGGAGGTTGTGCCCTTAGGGCCTGGGGACAGCTGGGGAGACTCTTCTTCCAACCCTGGAGCTTGGAGGAGGGAGAAAAAAGAAACACTGTATGACCGTCAGCAGGGTGCTGGCCCAGGGAGGTCCATCCAGTCCCAGGGAAGCCACTCTGGTGACTTCCTGTTGCCAGGTCCGGAGACGGCAGGGCCAGAGGGTGCCCGGCACAGACCGGAAGTCCCCACATGGGCCCCTCTGACCTCAGAGCCCCTGGGAGCAGGGGCACCAGGGAGACGCCCCTGGTCCTGCCTGGGAAGCCACCTGGTCCCCGGGCATCCCCGGCAGTCCCAGGCCCCGCGGATGGCAAGAACCAGGCGAAACGGAGCCCCGAGGACTTGACGCAGGCGCGCATCGGGGAATCCTAGAGAGGGCGCAGCCGAGATCCAATTAGAACGCCAGCCTCCTGCGCGCCCCGTTTTAATTCTCCACAAATTAGCGTAAAAGGGGGATGGAGATGAAGACGTTAGGTTTTTTTGGTTTTTTTTTGTTTGTTTGTTTGTTTGTTTTTTTTTACAGACAAGAAGGAAAATCTTTTGAGGATTCTATGACTTGTTTCTCTTTAAAAAAATAAAATCACTCAGCTGGGGGATTCCTGGGACTTTCAGACTCCACCTCTTAGGGCGCGGGTGACCCCCTTTTAACACAAACCGCCATTTCCTCAGTCAGCACGTCCTTTGTGCCTTACAACCTTACACAGGCCAGTATCACTGCACCTGTGTGCATGAACCTGACTCAGAGAGATGAAGTGATTTTTCCAAGGTCACACAGCTACAAAAAGATAAAGCTGGGTTCCAATATTCTGTGCTCCCCCCGGTGACCAGGCTCTCTCATTCAGTCCCAGACCCTGGCCCAGGCCTCGCCCCACTCCACACCCACCCCAGGAGCCTGCAGAGTGGAGGACAGGAGGTGGGGAGGCTCCGCACCAGCACTGCACCCTGCAGGGCCAGCCGAGGTCATTAGTATTCCAGAGGCCCTTGGGACTTCCTGGCCTTCACCCAAAGTGAGGAGCCCCCCGCCCCGAGCTCCTCCAGGGTGGCAGTGATTTCTGACCCCCCCATACACGTCGCGCGCACAGTAGCCCTCGCAGTGTGCCCTTCAGCTCCCCGAGGCTGGGGCCTCACCCATTCATCACTGTCTGCTGGCAAAGGCCAGCTCCCATCCCCCCACCCCCAGTGACTGGCCCTGGCTGCCGGTGCCCTTGATCTCACCACCGCATCCTCCACGCCTGGGCCCCCACCCCATCCTCCTGTCGACTGGAAAGAATTCGTTTTGCCAGTGTGGAAACCACACAAGATCAAACTCCGCACAACGCCCTGCAGCCTCCCCCAGGCAGCAGGCCCTCCAGACCTGCACAGAGGGCGCGGCCACGCTCTGCTCCTAGCCTCAGGACAGGATCCTGGAAGAAGAAAGCTGCCACCTTCTGGGCTGTGTGTCTTCAGACAAGCGGCTTCACCTCTCTGCAACTCCATTTCCTGTCTGTGGAATGGGTGTGCTGAGCTCTTGAAAGGTCGTGGTGAGGGTTCAGTGACACCAGACACGCCAGGCCCCCCGCATGCAGAGGTGGCTCAGTATGCATTCCCTCCACCCTCCAAGACCTGGAGGGGAGGGGCCCAGCTGGGACACATCCCAAGTGAAGAAACTGGCAAAGACGGCCGGCCGAAAAGATGGGAGGAAGGCCGGGCGCCGCGGCGCACACCTGTAATCACTGGGGAGGCTGAGGCAGGAGGATCGCGAGTTCAAAGCCAGCCTCAGCAATGGCGAGGACTTAGCAACTCAGGGAGACCCCGTCTCTAAATAAAATACAAAAAAAAAAAAAAAAAGGGCTGGGGATGTGGCCCAGTGGTCGAGTGCCCCTGAGTTCAATCCCCGGCACAAAAAAAAAAAAGATGGGAGGAAGCTTCCCTTGATGGAGTTCAGAGCCCAATGAAGGAGACAAAGGAGGCGTCAGGAGCCGAGTGGCAGATGCAAATAGTCATGCAGTATTTTGGCCAGTAATGGACAGGACATGCAGTGGGGTCCCGTAAGATTATACAGCCCAGACCAGGCACATGGGCACCTGCCTGTAATCCCACAGACTTGGGAGGCTGAGGCAGGAGGATCGCCAGTTTGAGGCCAGCCTCAGCAACTTAGCGAGACCCTGTCTCAAAAATTAAATAAGATACAAAGGGCTGGGGATATAGCTCAGTGCCCCTGGGCTCAATCCCCAGCACCACTGAAAAAAAAAAAAAAAAAAAAAAAAAGAATGGAGGGTGGCCAAATCTGTGTGGAAGCCCGGGCTGGGGATGCCGCCCCAGGGTGGGCTCTGAACTTGAACCTGACACGGGTTGTGTGGCTGCACATCTGGGATCAGGCAGATCTGCGTCTGGTACCATCCCGCTGAGAGGCCCCATGTCTGTCTGCGAGTCCAAGCCTTGGAGAGACCAGGATTAGAGGTGAGCTCTGAATTTGGGGTTCCTTGGCAGTGAACTGCCAAACCTCGGGCCTCTGTGAGCCCGGTATGAATCTGGGCATGAGCCCCACGTCCAGAGATGGGGTCTGCTCGGGAGCTCTGGGGTGGGGCTCCACAGCAGCCCCGAGGTGTGTCTGAGACGGAGCCGACGGCTCAGGACAGGAAGGGGCGAGTCTGGGGGGGTGGCGGGCCACAGGGGGAGCCTGGCCCTGGGATCCTGTTGCAGTCCCTTTCTCCTCTCGTCCTCTGTCCCTTCTGCCCCCTCCTTGTCTCCCTCTGTGCCCTGAATCGCTGGCTCTCCAGGAATTGGTTTGCTGAACCCCAAGTCTCAAGCCTTCCTTGCCTGGGGCCCAGAGAGAGGATCAGGGATGAAGCCACGGCAGAGCCCACCCCCTCCTCCTCCAGCAGGGAGAACCCTCCCCAATCACCCCTCAGGGCCCAGGAAAGGCAGATCCGATTCTTGGGGAGCTCAGAGGCTGCTGCCTTATCTAAGTCTCTGGAACAGGCGTTTTGCATTTATTCCCCCAAATTTGTTGCCGGCTTGCGTTCCAGCCCGTGGCTCCCAGCCATCTGCAGAGAGAAATCCAGTTAGACCTTGTATAATAAGTTCCTGACAATCTTGCCGAGGACGCTGGGTCATAAAAGTCTCCTGGTTTTATCGCCGGTAACAGACACAGAGTGAAATTAAGTTGTCTTATCAAATTTAGATAATATATATCCCTCCAGAGTAGAGGGCTGCGTGGGCTTTCATGGTATGAACCCAGGACGGGAATGGGGGCAGGGGAGTGTCCCTGTGTGTGTGGCAGGGGTGAGGGCCGTCCCAGAGAGGCTGGCAGGATGGAATGGTAGGCGGGCCAGGTGACTGGCACCTCGGGGTTCAAGGTCGGCCAGGCCTGGACGTGAGACCTGGCTGTAACACTTGCATGCTCAGTGAACCTGAACAACTTACCTACCCTGCTGAGAGCCTCCATTTCCTCGTCTGTAAAGTGGGCATGATGAGAATAGCACCTGCCTCCTGGGTTGGTGTGAGATTTAAATGAGATGTCCATGCCACAGGCTTACCCCACTGGTTGGCATGTACCGAGCCCTCAGTGAGGGTGGGCTATGATTTGGGGGTAGGAGGAAGGAGCCAAGGCTGGACACTGGTATCACCTGGTCCATGCTCCTCCTGTTTTACAGGTGGGGAAACTGAGGCCCAGGGAGGAGGAGTAGATGGACAATGTTCTCACAAGTGTGCTGGGCTCCTGCCCCACCCCTTCAGGACCAGGCCACCCCTGCTGCCTCCCACCCCGGCGTGGGCCCCGAGAAGGGGGACGGAAGTTGTCTCCGTCCTGCTCTGCCCAGGTCCCGCCATTCGACACGTCGCCCAGGGAACGGGCCCGCACGGTGGGAAGGCCATCTCTGTCCTGGAAGAACGGACTCCGGGACGTTGCCACGGCCTGTCCCAGCGGTCTTGGGAAACATTCCACTGTCCCCAAAGCAGTGTCTGCCTCATGGAATTGAGCCCTTTCTCCCACAGCCAGGATCCCCTCTGTGGCCACCTTGCACTTGCACACCTCCGGCAACGGGGAGATCACTACCTTACCAGGCAACCATCCCATTTCCCCAGCCCATACTTAAGATGACCCCCAAACCTTCGATCTTTCTAGAACCACAGCCTCTTTCAGCACAGCTTGCGTGTGTGTAGGCCTGTGTCTGGGGATGGATCTCTCTGTGAATTCTGAAGGGAGGGGAAACCGGACTGGCTCAGCTCTGTGTCCCCAAGAGACAGAGCCTGGCACACAATAGGTACTAAAAACACACACACACAATAGCTGACTTTTATTGAGCACTTACTATGTGTCAGGTGTGAGTTACATGCATTAACACATTTAATCATTATAATAACCCTGGGGTGCTGTTACCATCATTATCTCCAAATTTCCGAGGAAGTCTGAGGCACAGAGAGGTGAGGTAACTTGCCCAAGGTCGCCCAGGCAGAACATGATACAGCCTGGATTTAGTTTTTTGGGTTTTTCTCAGGGGACAGGGGGTGCTAGGGATTGAACCCAGGGCCTCTGAACCACTGAGCAGCATCCCCCAGCCTTTTTTAATTTTTATTTTGAGATAGGATCTCCCTGAGTTGCTTAAGTCCTCGCTAAATTGCTGAGGCTGGCTTTGAACTTGTGATCCTCCTGTCTCAGCCTCCTGAGCTACTGGGATTACAGGTGGTCACCACAGCATCCGGCTAGAGCCTGGATTGGAGTGTGGGTGGTGTAAATCCAGACCTCTGGCTCTTATCTCCCAGGTGTTCCCGGAAATTATTCGGAATTAAGGAAGGAAGGGCAGACCCACACACGGATATTTCTCTCTGCAATCAGACTGAGCCCCTGGAGGGCAGAAAATGCATTACTCATCTCTCTTCCCTAGCACCTAGCACAGTGTTTGGCAAACGTTAGGTGCTCAGTAAGTGCATGTTAAATGAATGCTTCCTCATCATAGGCATATTTTTCTTCCCTACCGTCCCAAGGGTCCTTGAGGATCAAGAGCTGAACTATGGCATCTCTGTAGGGCTGCCACTCTCCCATTCTGTATGAATTAGGAAAACATGCCCCCTCTGGCCAATCCCGTGGGTTTGGCTTGGCAAGCTAAGGCACCATTTTATAAAGAAAAAAAAAAAGTACCCCCTCTGGTGCCCACAATCCCAGGTTGACAAGTAGAGCGGCTGTTCTCCCAAGCATGCCGTTGTGCAGTGCACAACCTGAGGAAATGTCCATGGACCTCCTCCTCTGGCTTCCCGAGGCTCAGCAATGGACCTGAACATGCAATGGGCGTTGTGTTTGTTGAATGACTATTTGCCAGTATTTGCATCTCTCCTGCCCTGCTTCACTGGCACTGGTCTGAGCCCCAGGAGAGCGATTGGTGGAAGAGCCACCAGCTGGGTGTGATGCGGCCACGGTGCTGACGGGGGAGTTTTCAGACATAAGAGGGACAGACAGGGTCAGGCATAATTGGTAAATATTTGTCTATCTAATCAGAGGGCCTTTTAATTAGCAATTTCATCCTTGCAACTGGTTTATTTTTTATTTTTTTTTTCCTTTCTGCGGGAAGTCAATTAGATGTAACAGATGGAGGAGGACATGGGGGTTTCCTTGTCTCCCACCATCTGTCCCATCCCACCACCACCCCCAGCTGTGCCCGCACCTCATTGGTGCAGCTGCCTGCCAGTTCCAGAAGAGGGTGGGCCTAGGGGCCTGATGACCAGGGGCGGGGTCCCTGACCCCCAGGAAGGCCCCCTTGGTGCTCCTGGTCTCCCCACCCCTCACACACAGCCAGGCTGGTCCCCTCCACCCACTGTGACTCCGGGCCCCTCCTCTTCCTGCGTGACCAAGAACCAGCAGCGCAGGCCACAGCCTGCCCTGCGTCAGCTTCCGCCGGGGCTGCGCTGGGCCCCAGCCGGGAGGGCCTCCTGGTCAGTTCTCCAACCCTCCACTGAGTGTCTGTGTCCTGCCAGGCGACATGCCGGGCACTGGGGACATAAATCAGGGAGTCCTTGCCCTTTGGGAGTTTGGAACAGGTTGGGGAGTCATTCGCTCATTCACTCTTTAAATATTTTTTAGGCAGCACACGTAGGCCAAGCTCTGTGCTAGGCCCTGGGACGCCACGGAGCCGCCAGGTCCCCGACTCTAAATGACACGATTAAGCAGACAAGACGGGCAGCTCAACTCATGCATTTGATAAGCGTTTATTGAGTGTCTACATGAGTTGGGCCGTGTTCTGGCTGTTGGGGACACAGCAGTGGACAGCGTCAAGTCCGCGTCTTTTCTGATAGCGGGGGACAAACAGACGGGTGGTTGACAGCAAGGACAATCAGCAATTCGGGGAGAAAAAAATAGCCAGAGTGTGTGTTGTACGGAATCCAGCCACGCTCTGGGAACACCCAGATTCCTTGGCACAGCCTGCCAGTGCCCTGGTCACCAGGCCGATGGTCTCAGGTCCTTTATGGCTGTCCCGGCCTCCTAGGCTGCCACCTCTGATGACCCCTCGGCCTGCTGTGCCCTCTGGAGGCCCTCACCGCACAGGTCCCCTGGGCCGGGGCGCTCTTCCTCTTCTAGTTTGGGCCTGGCTGACTCCTCAGCTGCAGTGGCCCTTCCCAGGGAAGCCTCCCCCATCTCTCAGACCACAGGTTGCCAGGTCTGTCCCCTGCGCTCCCCAGGCCAGCCTGGTGGCTGCAGGGTTCAACTATCCCACTGCCCGGGAGCCGGCCGAGGGCTCCGACCACATCTGCCCTGCTCGCGGCACCGTGTTGCCAACAGCAAGCCGTGCAGGGCCCCGGAGCCGCCCCTGCCCAGCCTCCTGTGTTGACTGGGGTGAATTAAATCAGGTGGAGAAAAGGGGAAGGGGCACCCCAGGCAGGGGCCAAAATTTGCAAAGATCAGGCAGCTTTGAAAGGACCTGGGCTTTTTCCTTATAAGCCTACAAACCAGCTTGTGTCCTTCGCTGTCCTCTTCTGTGACTTCACCAGAGAACCCTGTGTCCCTACACTGTCCATCATTTAAAGAAAAGGCCAACGGTTTTTTTTGTTTGTTTTTGTTTTTGTTTTTGTTTTTGTTAAATAATAGCCTTATTGAAGCCGGGCGCAGTGGTGCACACCTGTAACCCCAGCACTTGGGAGGCTGAGGCAGGAGGATCGCGAGTTCAAAGCCAGCCTCAGCAATGGCAAGGCACTTAGCAACTCAGTGAGACCCTGTCTCTACTAAAATACAAAAAGGGGCTGGGGATGTGTCCCAGTGGTCGAGTACCCCTGAGTTCAATCCCTAGTACCAAAAAAATAAATAAATAAATAAAATAAAATAATAGCTTTATTGAGATATAATTCACATAGCATAAAATTCACCCTTTTAAAAAATGATTCAGTGGTTTTTGCTATACCAGAGAATTTCACAACCATTACCACCGTCCAATCTCAAAAACACTGTCGTTACCCTCCACAACCCTGTGCCCACGCCTAGTTCCTCCCCTTGCTGCTCTCTCCCTGGCAACCTTGACCTATTTTTTTTATTTCTGTGGATTTACATATTCTGGACATTTCATTTGAATGGAATCACACGATACGTGACCTTTGGTGCTGGCTTCTCTCCGTTAGCATACTGTTTTCAAGATGCACCATGTATGTACTTTCTTTCTTTTTATTACCAAAAAATATATATTCCATTGGATGTACGCACACACATCCATTTATCAATCGACGGATATTTGCATTCTTCCTACTTTCAGACTATTTTGAATAACGCCATCAATATTCTCGAACGGCCCTTTGCGCGGGTGTGTGCGTTCATTTCTCTTGGGTACACGCCCAGGAGAGAGCTGATGGATCACACGGTAACCCCACATGTCACCTTTCTGAGGACCTGCCAAACTATTTCCAAAGTGGTCACCCCATTCCACGATCCCACCAGCAGCTATGAGGGTCTCAGTTTCTCCCCCTTCTTGTCCATACTTGTTATTTTTTTTAAACGTTTTTTTAGTTGTTATTGGACCTTTATTTTATTTGCTTAGTTATATGTGGTGCTGAGAATCGAACCCAGTGCCTCACATGTGCGAGGCAAGCGCTCTACCGCTAAGCCACAACTCCAGTCCCCATACTTGTTATTGATGGTCTGCCTTTTTAAAAATTTTAACCATTCTACTGAAAGGATCCCACGTGGTGATTTGAAGTGGTATCTCGTGGTTTGGATTTGCATTTCCCTAAAGATCAATGATGTTGAGCATCTTTTCACGTGCTCATGGGTGATCTTCTTTAGAGAAATGTCTGTTCAAATCCTCTGTTCATTTTTTAATTGCATTTGTCTTTTAATTGTTGCATTGTAAGTGTTCTTCATATGTTCTGGATAAAAGCCTCTAATCAGATCCTTTTTGCTTTATTCTTTTTTCTTTTTTTTTTTTTTTTCAGTACTGAGGATCGAACTCAGGGCCTTGACCATGCTAGGCAAGCGCTCTACCACTGAGCTACATCCCCAGCCCCCTTTCTGCTTTATTCTTAGAGGGAAATTTCATATCACACACTCCAATAGGAAAACTTGATATCTGTCATGCAAAGGGAATTGTAAAAATAAATGCAATTCACTGACTCAATCAATACATCATCATCATCATTTCCTATGACCCAGACACCGTTCTTGACACTGAGGATACAGCAACAAGCAAGACAGGACACACCTCTACTTCAGTGCTGCTCATAAAGATGGGTGGATGCAAAACCCAAAGGAAGGAAACAAATTACAAAATGCCACGCTCCACAGAGCTAGAAGGTAGTGTGTGGAGGTAATTGTCATGTTGGCTGTTCAGGGAGGGCTTCCTGGAGGTGGTGACCCATGAGCAGACAGGTAGGGCACAAGAAGGTGCTGAGCTCCAGAGACCAAGGGGGAAGGAAGTAGAGCTGAGTTCAGTAGTTCAAGGACAGAAAGGGCAGGCAAGTGGACAAGGGGGAAAGTTATATAAGATGAAATGGGAGAAACAGGCAGAAAAACACCGAGTCACCCAGGGCCTGTGAACCAGAGGACAGGCTCGGATTTGTCGGGAAGCACTGAGGACCCTCTGAGAGGTCCAAGCACTGAGTGATCTGATTCATTCTTTTAAAAGTCCCACCCAGGCTGGGCATGGTGGCGCACGCCTGTAATCCCAGCAGCTTGGGAGGCTGAGACAGGAGGATCGAGAGTTCAAAGCCAGCCTCAGGGTTTGGGGATTTAGCTCAGTGGCAGAGCGCTTGCCTAGCACGCGCAAGGCCCTGAATTCAGTCCTCAGCCCTGGAAAAAAAAAGGATAAAAAAAGACCAAAGCCAGCCTGGCGAGGCACTTAGCAACTCAGTGAGACCCTGTCTCTAAATAAAATGCAGCCGGGCGCGGTGGCGCACACCTGTAATCCCAGCACTTTGGGAGGCTGAGGCAGGAGGATCGCGAGTTCAAAGCCAGCCTCAGCAGTGGCGAGGCACTTAGCAACTCATTGAGACCCTGTCTCTAATAAAATACAAAAAAGGGCTGGGGATGTGTCCCAGTGGTCGAGTGCCCCTGAGTTCAATCCCCGGTACCACAAAAAAAAAAAAAAAAAAAAAAAAATGCAAACTATGGCTGGGGCTGTGGCTCAGTGGTAGAGCACTCGCCTAGCGTGCGTAAGGCACTGGGTTCAATTCTCAGCACCACATAAAAATAAACAAATAAAATAAAAGCCCCCCCCCCCCCCCGCCGGCTGCTGTGTGGCAAGCAAAGTGGAAGCAGCAAATGCAGATGAGGAGTCCCTGCAGCTCAGACCAGCCAGGAAGAAACAGAAGTGGCCATGTCCGACTGTGTGTCCGCAGGCAGGCTTGACAGGTGGCTGACGGATTGGAGGCGAAAGGCGGGAATGAGAAGAATCAAGGAGAGGCGCGCACCCTGGCACCTGCCGGCACAGGGCCAGCCAGGGGAGGGCAGAGGCGGGGGTGACACAGGGTTCCACGGGGACCTTTCGTTTACAGACAGCTGTTGGCCATCCATGTGGAGATGTCCAGAAGGCAGCTGGAGAATTCTGAGTCTGGAGAGACGCTCCCGGAACACTCAGGGGAGTTGAGCCACAAGACCAGATGGAGTCCCCGGATGAGAGGGGCAGAACCTGGCCTCCAGAGGACCAGCCACAAAGGAGAAACCCCCAGGAGACCCTAGGGGCAGGATGGAAGCAAGGAAGAGGAGCCAAGGCGAGAAGGAGCTTTGAGAAGGAAGCGGTGGCAGAATCAAGTTTATAGCAAATCAGTGTTATTGAGCTCTAACCAGACGCGCTGTTGCCGGTGGCTCTGAGCCTGACCGCCCTCCGCGGAGGTGTGCAGAACAGACCCTGGGCTCCAGGGAGTCCTCCTGGGCATTGAGAGAGAACTGGGAAGCCCCCGGGGGCCCCAGATGATGTGCCACCTAAGGCTGTCCCCAGCCCCCAGGGGGTCCTCCTGGCGTACCTTGAGTGGCCAAAGGGAGTCATTAGGGCTGCAGATGAGGGGACGGGGTGGGGGGGGAGGCTAAATTAAAGGCAGGAGAAGCAAGCAGGGGGCCTGGAACCCGAACCCTCCCCTCAATATCCAGCCCCCCGGGGGCCAAACACCTGCCTTCCTCCCTGGCTTTCTGTCCATCCCGTGTCCCACCTCGTCCCCAGCTCTCCGACCTCCACGCCCCCATCCCTTCTTACTCGGTTCCCTTGAGACACAATGCTAGAATTTACAGCATGTTTGCCAGGTGCTGGGCACAGCTCCTAGCACTTCCCATGTGAAAAGTGAAGCACAGAGAAGTCTAGCAAGTGGTCCAAAGTCACAGAGCAAGTGAACAAGAGAGCTGGGATTTAAACCTAGGAGCTCCGACTCAAGTCCACAGTGGAAGGATGGAGGGAATGGAATTCAACCTCCTGCCCCGAAAGGAACCCTTCACCAGGGGCCACTGCTTGCACACCTCTAGTGACGGACATTTTACCAACTCCCAGGTCAGTCTGCTTTGTTGGCCGGGCGGGTTTGTAGGGGTTTTTTGTTTTGTTTCTGCACCAGCGATCTGTCTTCTTGAAACTTCTCCTCACTGGCAATGCGGCAGAGGCCTGGGGAGTGGAAAGGAGGCTCTCAAATGAGGACTCTGAAGCCAAGCAGGGGCTGGGGGTGCAGCTCAGTGGCGGAGCACTTGCTAGAATGCATGAGGGCCGGGGGTCAATCCCCAGCACTGGGGGGAAAAAACGTCTAAAGCCAAGCAGACCTGAATTAGTAGCTGTGTGGCCTTGAGTAAGTCACCTCACCTCTCTGGGCACCTGATCCTTCATCTGTGAACCTGCAGTGATAGAACTGGTCTCTGTGCTGTGAGGGTTACGTGACAGTGTGTGACCCACGGCCAGGCCCACAGCAAGCTCTGGATAAGTGACAGGGGAGCACCCACCTAGGACGGGGACATTTCCCTCCCTCAAGGTCCTGGGTCCAGGTCCTCAGCCTCAGGCTCTGCTCCAGCTTGTCCCTGTCCCTGGGCTTCCCCTGTGCCCTCGGATCCCGGCTGCCTGCCCTCCTGTGGCCCAGGTAAGCCCAGCTGCACCTGCTCCCCTCCTAATCAAGACGCCACCCACGGCCTCCTGCGGGGCCCACAGGCTCCTCGCTAATTCCTCTTCCTCAATCAGTGCTCTTGTGGCCTCTCAACTGATTGCCCCTTTGTTCCCTGCCAGGCGGAGGCCTCTGGAAGACGCCCAGACCCTCCCACCTCCTGGGCGCAGGCAGCCTGCCCCCCGGCCTGGCTGTGGGCGGGTCGGGCCTGCAGGCTGGGGGGGGGCGGCCAGAGCATGCACAAACAGAGCCCTCAGGAGCACGTGGACAAGCACGCGTGCGCACACACACACAGACACGTGCTGATCCCAGCAACACACACTGAGAGCACCAACACACAGGACCAGGAAACAGAGCCAGCACGCCCTCCGTCAGGGCTGTGCACCTCCAACCTGGGCTTCAGCTCTGCCCCGCCTGTCCCCCGAGCTCCCCATGTGGCCAGGCTCCCCGGGTGCCCCAGGCCTGGCCTGAGCAGGCACAGGTGACGAGGCAGATCCGAGCAGCCTAGTCTGGCTCCCACGCCCCCCCCCCCCATGAGCCTGGGGCTGCTCTCAGTAGGTGCTGACGGGGTGGTCCTCTGCCCTTGTCCACCCCCAAAGTCACATGTCCCTTCCTGGGAAGGGGAGGTCCCGTGCTGCCCGTGGCTCCAGCAGAGCCGTGGAGGCTCAGGGGACCTGGTGGCTGTGTGCAGGGCTGGCCTTGCTCAGGAGGCCGCGTGACCACAGCCCAGCCAGCTGGCTGCGCCCCTGCCAGCTCAGTGCTCAGGGCGCCGGGGTCTCCCGGGAGCCCGCTGAGTGGGAGGCAGCAGGAGGCTCTGGGCTTAGGGGCACGCTGTGGGCCCGTTCAGAGGGGGCCCAGGGGAGGGAGAGGGGGCCCAGGGCTTTGGGGAGCACACTGGCACACAGGCGCCGCCCCAGCCCCCACAGCCACTCTTCCTTCCCAGCTCTCCCCTTCCCGCTGGGCACAGCAGGAGCCTCCAGGGACCTGCCTCTCTGTGGCCCTTTGACTGGTGGCTGGCCATGACGAAGACCACCCAAGACCTCGCTCAGGATGCTGACCCTGTCCCCACCCTCCTTGCCCTGGATGCTACCCTCCCCTGCTCCCCTGCCCTGGTCCCCACAGCCACCGCTCTCTGACCCTGGGAGTCTGGAAGCCTGGGTGACTCGGGACCCCGTCACAAGAGTCCTGTTGGGTAGGGGGCTCCGAGGAGATTCAGGGGCACAAAGCCAGCACTGACCCACGCCCACGCCAAGACCTCAGGGGTGGAAAGCGGCGGCGGCAGAACCCCCTCTCTGGATCTCAGCCAAGGGGCGTGGCAGGACCCCCACACCTGAACCCCCTTCCTGTGCAGCTCGCGCCCCGTGTGCGCCCCGAGTCCCTCCATCATCTCTACAGATTTATTTCACCATAATTTCATTTCATCCCCGGCTCCACAAGATGGATGGGCCGGTGAGGTGATTGGGGAATCAGTGCTGGGCTCGTAAATTTGCTGCCCCTCCACGAAGCTCCCATGAAGCCCCCTGCACCGGAGGGCTGGGGAGACAGGGGGAGTGTGACAGGGCGACCGTCCATCTCTTCCTGCCTCCCTGCGCGGTGGGGGGGGCGGCTTGGAAACCCTGGGGAAGGGGGGCTTCTCCCCCTCGTGCTCTTCTCCACCTTTGTTACTAACAAGGCTATCTGTCACTTGGCTGGCAGGGCGATCCGCCTTCCCCCGCCCTCTCAGCCCCGGCCAGAAAGCTAGACAGTCACCAGCTGGGTGGGCACTGGAGCTGGCTGGGCAGACAGGGAGCAGGAAGCAGAGGCAGGCCCTGCTGCCCGCCTCTGGCTGGTCAGCAGGGGGCACTGTGCTGGGTGGGTTTGGGAGACAGGCAGACAGCTAGCGGCTCCTTTCAGGAGAGAGAACATACCAACAAGCACCTCTAACAAGCACAAGCACACACACACACACACACACACACACACACAGAGAGAGAATAGTAGCACGCCCACTTTAACACCTGCAAGAGAAGAGATCACAAACATAAAACCAAAACAACATAGGAGACAGGAGCATGGAATTTGGAATACAGAAAAGCCAGAAATTGGATGCTACCTCTGCTGTGTGGTCTTGGATCACTTACTCAACCTCTCTGAGCCCACCTTGCCCAGCTGCAAGGGACCTCATGGTTTCCCTGTGGCGACCTCAAAGGATTTTGTTGGGATCAAATGTGGGAGAAGTTCCTGACACAAAAAATGGCATCTAGAGTTATGGTCACTATGCCCAGCCACACCTACCCCTCGCCCTCCCCCCCAAAACATCTACTCCCTGCATCTCTCTGCGTTATGCATCTCTATGCGTATCTGAGTGATCCCTGACCTTTCACCTCTGACCTCCAGGAGATGCTCAGAATGGGGCAGCCCAGAGCCCCCTGGGGCCCCACTCCAGGTCCCCTACCCTTGCTCTGCCGCCACCTCCCTGGACATCGGCGCTTCCCCACCCCTGCCACCTGCCTCAGGCTCCTCCGCACAGTCACAGGTAAGGCAGGAGCTTGGAGGTGCTCTGGGACGGATGGGAAGAGGAAAAGAAGAGATGCCACAGGCCATGCGGGCCCAAGTTGGAGCAGGGCCTGAGATCCTAAACCCGTGGTTGAACAACAGAGTCACCCAGGAGGAGCGAGGAGCGCGGGGAGGGGTGACACAGGTGCCCCCCACCCCACCTCCATGCAGATTTTATTTCATCCTGGGAGGTGAGGCCTGGGTGACCCTAGGGGCCAGGAACTCTGGGCTTTGCATGGGGACCGCACTGAGCCCCAGCATCCCCTCCCTGACTGCCGGATCTTGGATAAACGGGTGGTGTCCCCTCTCTGAGCCTCGGTTTCCCTACCTGAGGTGACAGGTCTAGAGAGAAACCCGGGCATCCAGCCTTCAGCACAGGCCTGGCCCCAGGCACTGCTTGGGACTAGAGGGGTTTCTTCTTGGGAGTCAGCTGGGTTGCCTTGGCTCAGGTGGGACCCTCAGGACCCTCAGGCCTGGCTCATTCCCTGCCCCCTCATGAAGCCCCAGCCCCGTGCCTGCCCCAGGCTGGCATTTGATTTTCCCCCATCCCCCACCCTACATTAACCTTCCCTGGGGTCCTCCAATTAGAGTCACACAAGGGCCCATTTCTCCTCCGGACCCCCCACTTCCTGGACGAGGAGGGGAGGGAGATCTCCCCGGCCTTGGTCTCATCTCATCACTCCTGCCCTGATTAGCATTCTGAGGAGAGCCGGGCTCTGCAGGCCCCGGGATTTGTTTGCCAGCCTTGCCAGCCGGCCAGTTCCCTGTCTCCCCAGTTCAGAGTGAGTAATTCTGTCCCTCCCAGGCCCATTTAAGGGAGTGAATAATTAGTTACATTCAATTAGGCCTCTCGCTGCTACTGTGGCTCCTGCCTGCCTCACTTGGGGGGACAGGCTGGCTAATGAGACGGCACACTTCTGACAGAGGGGGTGGGCGTTCGACGCCACCGACCCCCCACCCCTCCGCAGGCTGCAGAGAGCTTGGAAGGCATACGGAGGGCCGGGGGTGTCCTTCATCCGGGAAGAACGGGGGTAGATGCTGGGGATGGAGGTGGGAGAAGAGAGGAAGGTGAAAGAGATGGAGAAGGCACCAGAGTGAGGAAGAGAGAGAGAGAGCGAGCTCCTGGAGGTCCTGAATACGGGACTCCTGCCATGAATCAGGCTCCTACCATACCATGGAATCTATGCGGTGATTAAAAAACATGTTGTCAATCTATATTTATTGGCACAGAGAGATGTCTGCCCATACTGCTAAGCAAAGAAGGCTGCTTACAAAACAGTGCATATACTAATATCCCAAGTTTAAAAAATATTTCTGGCATGGGAAGCAAGTCTGGAGGGACTATACCTTGTGATTGGCAGGGGCAGTGGGAGGCGTGCAGGCGGTCTTATTTGCCAGTCCCTGTTTATTGCATGGGGGGGGTGTTGGTGCACGGTATGACTTTTATAATTAGCCATAACAATAACACTTGTTTGAAAGAGAACTAGGGTGAGGTGGAAGAGCTGGAGATGGGCAGGGAGGTGGGTAGGGAGAAGGCAGGCGGCCAGAAGGGGAGCCCAGGGCCAGGCAGACGCTGCCTGGGTGAGAGGGAGTCCTGGGGGGAGGGGGAGGAGACAGGAAGTAGCTGGGGGCCACGGCCAGCAAGCTGAGATGGACAGCCCCAGGACAGAGAGGGAAGGTCCGGAATAGGGATGTCCCCCCTGTCACTGGCCCACTGGGCAAAAGCTTGCTGCCACCTCTCTGGAACCCCACGCCACCCCACTGGCACTGTTGCTTGTTCAGGGGCGTCCCCTTCACCAGCTTCTCCCATCACCCCGCATCACAGCACGGGTGTCTTTCTTTCTTCCTTTGGTACAAATTAAAACTGCACCTCCCCACCCCCCCACAGGTTGGTTTGTAATTTTCTTCTTTTTTTTAATATTTATTTATTTACTTTGGTTGTACACAATGCAATGCATTTATGTTTACGTGGTGCTGAGGATCGAACCCGGGCCGCGCACGTGCGAGACAAGCGCTCTGCCGCTGAGCCACAACCCCCGCCCTGGTTTGTAATTTTCTAAGCTAGAATCACTCCTGGGGAGAGAAATCCTGGGGGGGCAGAGTCTTTAATACTCTCTGCCACCCAGGGAACGGACTGCAGGGCCTGAGGGCTTGGAGATGAGCAGCCGGAGCTTCAGGGGCACCTTGGCATTTAGCAGGGCCCTCTCAAGGCAAGTCCCTCAGCCTGAGCTTCAATGCCCTGGACCCTGGCACCCTGCAGGGGAGGCAGCCTAAGCCCCCAGGGACTCTCCCCAGTCTCCAGGCTGGGAACAGCCTGCCTGGGACGTCCTGCCTGGCAGGCTCGGACCCTCCTAGGGCTGCCTTTCCCCCAAATAGAAAACAAAAGGGTGAGACAATGAAATTCCCAGTCTTTCAACCAACCCTTTGTCACGTGTTTCTCGGGTGTTCGCTGAGTTTGTTTTTGTAAATTGTGGAATTGGTAACATTTATCTGTTGGGAGATTTCACATAAAAATCTGGACCCACAGCAACAACATACAGCCTCGTTGTTTCTGGGCAACGACTGCAAGGAGCTGACAGATGCTGCCCCAAAGATGGCCCTCAGTCTCTGCCACACCAGTCCTGACCCTGCCAGACACCCCTCTGGCTTTGGAGATAGCTGCCCTGCTGTGTGTCTTCTTGAACCTGGACAGTCACACTGTCTGAATAACCTGGTGGCCCCCGATCCCTCACTCACAGAGTGGGCAAAAGTCACGGGCTTTCAAGTGCACCTAGTTGGGTCCAGATCTCAGCAGCCAGTTGACTGAGCCCTGAGCTCATCTGTAAAATGGGTATCGGAGGAGGCCATGCCTCCCACGGGACGGTGTTGTCTACTAAGGCAGCTCCTGAGAAAGGCTAAGGTGGTGTCTGTCACACAGCGCGCACCACAGGGACTCAGTCCTGTCGCTGTGCAGGGTCCTAACCCAGGAGGAGGAACACAGTAGGGACCTAGTAGATGTTTTGAAAGCAAGTAGTTCACGGAGAGGAGGAGCCCTAGGGAATGGACGGAGCCACGAGGAGAGGCTGCTTGAGGAGGCAAGACCTCACCCCCAGAGCACGTGGGCTGGGGTGGAGCCTGCGTCAGCACAGCCAACTTCCCTCTAGGCGTCCTGGAAGACGCCGGGGTCTTCCGACGGTACCTTGGCGCCACCTCCTGGCTGATGCGTGCCTCACAGCCAACCCCCCCATCTGCTGGCCAGGACGGAACCTGCACCCGAGGGGTTGGTCCTCTCCACAATTTCAGAACTGGCAGGACTCGTAGAACCCACAGGGAACCAACCAGCCCTTCTTCACACATCTGGGGGAAAATGTCCAAACCAGAGAGTCAGTTTCCAGGGGCTACACAGACAACTCCTGACCAAGTTCCATTAGAACCAGAATTTGCTAGAGCTGCCAAGAATAACTTTTTTTTTTTTTTTTTTTTTTTTTTTTTGGTACCAGGGATTGAACTCAGGGGCACTCGACCACTGAGCCACATCCCCAGCGCTTTTTTGTATTTTATTTAGAGACAGGGTCTCACTGAGTTGCTAAGTGCCTCACCATTGCTGAGGCTGGCTTTGACTCATGATCCTCCTGCCTCAGCCTCCCAAGTGCTGGGATTACAGGCATGCACCACCGCGCCCAGCCCCGCGCCCAGCCCAAGAATAACTTCTTCCCTTTGTCAGGGACACCAACACACACATAACTTCACCAACATGAGACAAGGGATGCATATAGGCAGTTTGTTGGGAAATTGAACCCAGGAAGCAGGGGTGGAGTGGGGAAGGGACACCCGGAAGGGACCAGGCAGAGCACCTACTGCACGTACCTGCAACTCCATCCCTCGAGAGCCCAGGAAGAGCCCTGTAGGACACATCTCAGATTTGTCCCTTCTGAGGGAAGGAATGCTGGGTATTATTACCCTTCACCTCTGAGCCCTGACTGGTTGAGTGTGTTCTCCAGGTCATTAACTCTCCCAGCTGCAGCTTGCCTGGTCTACGTCACACCAAGCATGTCTTCAAGACCAGGGGTCTCAGGTGCCAGTCATAGGAACCTAGCTACTCATAGAGCATCAGGAACACCAAGAGCAGTGGCTCTCAAAGTGTGAGCCCGGTACTCATGACGGCACCAACACCTGGGAACTTATTAGAAATGCAAATTCCTTGTCATGGTCCCTACTGAGTCAGAAACACTGGGGGGGCCACCCAGCATCCCTGGCTTTCCAAGCCTTACAGGTGCCTCTGGTACTTGTCAAGAACCTCTGGCCTAGGAGAGGACATAAGAGACCAAGAGCTACAAGTGTCACCACCATTTCCCAGACAAGGAAACCAGAAAGTGAAGGTGACTCGCCCAAGATCACATGCAAATAGGTGGCAGATGTGAGTCTTTTTTTGTTGTTGTTTCTTTCGGCCACACGGCCACACAGAAGTGAGACCACTAGCATTTGGGCCCTGGACAGGGGATGAAGATCCGGTCTCAGAGCCCCCCTGAGCCCAGCCTGCCGCTGCGCTCTGCTTCCCAAACCAAGACTCTCCACCTGGTGCCTCCAAATGGCTCTCGAGGCTCTTCGAGGAAGACTGCCAAGCCAGGTGCCCCTCTCCTGGCTCCCAGTGGCCACTGCAGCCTCCACAGGGACAAGCCCTCTCCATCCCCACCCTCCATCAGAACGGGTGAGCCAACAGGACGCATGGGAGGAATCCAAAGCAGCTTCCTACTGGGAAAGGAAGAGGTGCCTGGGCTACCCCCGGGAGTCTGCGCCAGGCTCTGCCCAGCCCTCTGCTCTGTGCTCTGCTCTTCTTGTCCCCCAGCCGTCCCCCCTTCCCTCTGCTCCCATTCCATCTGCTGCTCCTCCTGGCCAGGCTCCCCCTCAGTTGGCACAGCAGGAAAAGAGAACAGGATGGTTTATTTTTATCCTGAGATACTGCTGGGGAGGAAGGGGCACCATCTGACCGCGAGGCAGCAGCTCCCGTAGCAGTGGGGCGGTCAGAAGGCGATGGGAGGCCCAGGATCTCCCTGGAAGGAGCTACAGAGGCAGTGCCGGGGAGCAGGCAGAGCTGGGAGAAGCTCTGCATCAAAGACGGGGAGCTCTGAGCTCCCTGTGTGTCCACAGGCAAATAACTGCACCTCTCTGGGCCTCCATTTCCATCTCTGAAAAAGGAGGGAGGCAGACCTTGCCTGTCTCCAGAGGCTTTTTTTGTTTGGTTTGGTTTGGTTTGTGACCATGAATCAAACGGGAAGAACATGTTGCAAACTTGGATGCCAAATGTAAGCACACTCGGAACCTACCCTGGAGCACAGCAGCCTGGGGACGTGCTTACTTATCCTCTGAAAATGCCCTAATTCTGTGAGCCTGGCAGCAAATTAAACAGCTCCTGTCACCCAGCATGTCCACCCCAGTTTTCTTTTTACATGTTTGATGATTTTTCTAATTACATAAGCATTATGTGAATTCGTTCTCCTTTTGGAAAAAAAAAAAAAAAAAAAAATGAAGCATTATGGGAGAGCCAAACTTTCCCCACCCCAGACGTCACCACTCTGTGAGTTTAGGGTTTCTGTGTATCCTTCCAGAACCCTTGTGGTTTTTTGTTTTTTTGTTTGTTTTTTGTTTTGTTTTGTTTTGGTTTTGGTACTGGGGATTGAACTCAGGGACACTTGACCACTGGGCCACATCCCCAGCCCTTTTTTGTATTTTATTTGGAGACAGGGTCTCACTGAGTTGCTAAGTGTCTCGCCATTGCTGAGCCTGGCTTTGAACTTGCGATCCTCCTGCCTCAGCCTCCCAAGTGCTGGAACAGAACCCTTGTTTTACCTACAGATATAATGCACATTGTATCTATACACAGCCTCATAAATATCCTTCTATAGCTATCTTCTGTATACTGTATATATACACCGTATAGCGTATACATTATTGTATACTCTATTGCGCATATTGTATTGTTGCAGGTGTATGCATTTAAGAGGTTTTTAGATCTGTCATTCCACAGCCTGCTTTTGTTTTTTTCATTTGACTGGATTTTTGAGGCCCCGTTGTATAAATATATTACCATTTTATTTACCAGTCCCCTGCTGATGGCTAGCAAAGTGACCTCCAGTTGTTCACAACCACATACAAAAAAAAAAAAAAAAAAAAAAGAGGAAGCCACCATGATACGTCCCTGGGTGCCAGGCTGCTCCGCTGGGCTGGAAGGCTTGTTACTGTCTCCCCCTGTGCCCCAAACTTTGCCTTCCATTTCTAAAAGCAAAGCAAGCTGGGCGACTGGGTGAGCTCCAGGTGTGTCGTGGGAAGTTCCTGAAGGTGAACTGTGCCCGTGTCCAGCGCTAGGGCTCCTCTCAAACTGCAGAGGTGAAGGCGGAGGGGGCTGTGCCGGGTCAGTGCCAGATATCCCCTGGCCCTCATCTGTCACCACTGCAGCAGCTCCCGGCTCTCGGCCAGGTGCCCGGTGCCCAGGCAGCCTTGTCCCGAGCAGGTGCAGCCTCACTGCCTCTCCTGCACGGCCACGCGACTCTCCTTGCCGTCCTCCTGGGTGACCGGCTGGCACCCATGTAAGGTCTCCTGCACTGGAGCGGCAGGGTTGTGCACAGCAAAGTCCTCCATAAAAATCACCTCCACGGGATCTTGCCCCTGAGCCTTAGGAAGATGGAGGGCCTGGAGAGCAAGGTGTGAGGTCACCCCCAGCAGCCTGTCCCTGGGCAGCAGATGCCCTCCCCAAGCCCCTCCCCTTTTCCCAGGGGGTCAGTGCTGATTTTTTGGGTGTCTCCTGCCCCCTGGTGGCCACACTGAGGGTACCAGGAAGCTTCCAGAGCGAGAGCCAGTGGATTCAAGGAGCTATACCCTATTGGGCCCAGATCCCAAGATCCCAAGGTGTGGTTCCCTTGTGGTGAGCGCCAGGCAAGGAGTGAGGGACAGTCAGTGTTAGACTTGGCCAGTGGTGCCAAGGGCAGCTCCCTGAGGAGGTCAGCTCTGGAGGTGACAGAGCCGTGGACAGAGAAAGCAAGGCTGCCACCCCATTGGCTGCAGTGACAGACCCAGCATCGGTTTTCCTGCCCCACAGGCAACAAAATCTTTCTTGCCAAAGTTCTGTCCCCGGGGTGACCTACCTTCTCCTTTGGTTTCTTGGGCACCTTCCCTAGAGGACAGAAAGAAGGGATGGGGAGCTGGGAGGCCAGAGCAAGCGGCCAGTAACGCAGTACCTTCTCCTCCCTGCGGCCCCTCCACCCACCCGGGGACTCACTGATGTAGAGCGACACCAGGAAGATGGCCAGCAGGAAGATCCCGATGACGGGAATCACCACCAGGGCTCTCATGCGATCCTGCAGACCTGGAGAAACGGAGGCGTCAGCTCCCCACACACAGTTCCTTCCCCCACCCCACCCCCAGAGCTGCCAGCCAACTCAAGCCCCTGCATTGTCTGAGCTCATCGACATCATCAGAGGTTTTAAACATGGGTCCCTTGAGGAAACGTGGCTGGCAGCTGTCTTTGGGGTGATGAGCACTTTTTTTTTTTATTTAATGCTTTGAGATATTTGCCAACATTTTTTAATAAGGACCTTCCATATTAAAAGTCTAAGCCAGGCACGGTGGCACACACCTGTAATCCCAGCACTTGGGAGGCTGAGGCAGGAGGATCGCGAGTTCAAAGCCAGCCTCAGCAATGGAGGCACATAGCAACTCAGTGAGACCCTTTCTCTAAATAAAATACCGAAAAAGGGCTGGGGATGGGGCCCAGTGGTCGAGTGCCCTGAGTTAAATCTACCCCCCCCCCAAAAAAGTGTGGATATCCGGTCTATTACAAATTGGGAAAATCGGTCCCGTGAGCCAGTATCCCCACCTGACAGTCAGCTAGAACTGTATAGCGGGGGGCTCTCCTGCTTCCTGTCACCCCCTATACCCTGCCCATCGCTGAGATCCAGCACCATTCATGTCTGGGCTGTTGCTCTTTTTATAGAACAGGCAAGAAGGGAAGTCAAGTATTTCTTGTGCCTCGGCCTCTATTTCAAGTGGGCAAATGAAAGGCCAAGAGGCAGGAGGTCGCTAAGATAGACAAGGGATGAAAACACTTCAGACAAAACTTAAAGGTACACAGCAGACTCAGGGATCAAGATAAGTATTGTTTCGATGCCACAATTTTCAAATCAGCGGGGTGGACACCAAGAGAGCAAACAATGGCCCACAGGTCAGCCACCTGTTTTTAAAAATAAAGTTTTATTGGAACCAGGGCCAAGCTTAGGGCACTGTGAGGAAGGCAGGGTCATGCAAATGCGGGGTCAGATCCTGTCCTTATTTAAAATTTTGCTATTTTGCTTATCACAAATTTTTTTGCATTCATTTTTGATTTTTTAAATGTTGCACCAAAATGTTTTATCATGGTTACAGCATTTTGATGGCACTCTTTTAACAACACTGTGGCTCAGGCCAAGTGCCTCATCACCTCATTCTAGTCCCAGCCCTGCCAAGAGGAAAGTCAATTTTGAGAAAAAGCAAAGACAGTGTGCTTTTCTCGCCCCTGACCTTTTCCCCTCACTAACATGACCTGCCCGGTCCCTGTAGTTATCTGAATTGGTGATGTGTGCTGTAGGCCAACCTTCTCATTTTAAAATCAAAACTGAGGCCAACAGGGGACAATGTCACCGGGTACTAGCACACAAAGCAAGGACTTGCAGAATGGCATTTATGCAAGAACCCAAGCCAGGGACTTACACCGACCTATTGGGGATGTGCTCTTGTTGTCCTATTTTACAGATGAAGAAACTGAGGCTCAGGGAGGGGGAGCAACTTGCCCAGGCTCCCACGATAAGGGATGGAGCTGGGATATCACACCCCCAAACTGCCTCCTCCTCTCCCTTTATCTCCCCACTTCCTACCCCCCTGGTGTCTCTGGGCCTCACTCTCCCCCTTCAGTTCCCACAGCTGCCAGGGCCCAGCCTCCAGGACTCACCACATTTAACATCAGTCACGTTACTTCCTGCCTGGAGTTCCACCAGGTCTTTGGTCTCACAGCTGTGCAGACACATGTGCACACACATATGGGCATGCATACGCACACACAGAAAGAGAGAGAAAGAGATAGTAAGTTTCCGCAACCATCAATATTCAACCCCAGAGGGAAGCAGTCAGGTCCAGGCTCGCGGAGCACACGGTCCACGCAGCAGCCTACCCAGATTATCATGGGAAGGACACAGACTGTTCCTATGTGACTCCCAGGCGCAAAGAGATGACTACACGTCTTGAAGGAGTGATAAACAGCAGAGTCAATATGAGCGCCAAGCCCAGGAACACAGGCTAAAGGGAAATGCCAGAGGTGGCATCTACAATGGCGGGAGTGGAGAGACGCTGAGCTGAGTTTAAGGAAGGGTTTCTCAACCTTGGCACCAGTGACCTCTTGCCTGGATAATCCCGTGTTGTGGGGGACGGTCCTGGGCATGGTAAGACGTTTAGCAGCATCCCTGGGCTCTACCCACCGGGTGCCAAGTAGCATCCCCCTCCCCAGCTGTGACAGAAAGGTGTCCAGATATGGCCCATGGCCCACAGGGTGCAAATCCGCCCCTGGTTGAGATGCTGTGGTTTAAGAAAGGCTTGCAGAAAGGCCTCCCTGTAGGAGGAAGACCCGAGAGGGCCTTGAGGTGGGGAATTTGGAGCAGCAGCGCATTCCAGCCAACGGGACAGGGCCAAGCGAGGGAAACCAGGCAGCTGGCACGTAGGATGGTGTTGGGGAACTACAGAAAAACGGATCTGATAAGCAGGCACGACGGTTCGGACTGGGTGCAGCTGGGGACTGTCACCAGCGTCCAACCAAGAGATAAGCCACCGAGGGAGAGAGTCAGCCGGCCGGCGGCTCAGAGGGGGGACGGCAGAAGAGTGGCCAGCCTGGAGGTATGGCGAGAGCCTTGCTGTGAGAGGAGACCCGGTCCTCCTGGGCAGTCCCAGGAGGGGAGGGGAGGAGGGCACAGGAAAGGCCATTGCAAAGGAGACCCCACTGGAGGCAGGGGAGAGCAGCTTAGGGCAGAGCCCATCCTCTCGTCTGCGTGAGCAGAGTGTTGAAGAGTCTCCAAAACACTCTTGAGTGTCTTCATCTCAAGCCTCGTCAGAGGAAGGTCATTCCATGTCTCAGGTGAGGACAGGGCTCGGAGGGGAGAGCTGCAGGTGGCTCGGAGGCCTGTGCCGTCACTCAACCTGCACAGGAGCTCCAGGCGGGCGGTAGGGCTTACCAGGAAAGACCAACGGAGCACCTGCCACACAGCAGGCCAGCAGGCACAGGCCTGGGGTGGGGGGTGGGAAAAGGCCACATCTCTGCATTTAAGGAGTTGCAATCCGTTGAGGAAAAGCAGGCAGTAAGCAAAGTGAATGTGGCGTGTCGCAAAAAATAAATGGGGGAGAGGGCCGGGGTGTGGCTCAGTGGTAGAGCACTTGCCTAGCGTCTGCAAGGCTCTGGGTTCCATCCCCAGCACCAAACACAAAAATAAAGAAAAGGAGAGAGAGAGAGAGGAGACGGAGAGAGAGAGAGTGTGTGTGTGTTTGCGTGTGTGTGTATTTATCTGTTCATGCACAGAACTTCTGGAAGGACACTCAAGGAACAGAGGCTGCCTCCAAGAAGAACTGGGAGGCTGGAAGGGAGGCTTATCACTGTGAGCCCTTTGGCACTTTCCATCCCATGTGCCTGTGTTATCCACTTTTTAAAAATCAGATGTAAGAAATTAATGGTGTTTAAGGGTATTCCAGGTGGAAGAGTCCAAGCCAACAGGACAAACCGTGTACCCAGGGGATTGCGAAAACGGCCAGCGCAGCCTGAGAAGAGGTCAGGAAACGCAGCTGGGAGGCCACCTCAGTGTGGTACCCAGGAGTCTGGGTTTCCTGTTGGAGGCAGGAGAGAGCCAGGAAGTACCTCAAAGTGGGGAAGGAACTGGAAGCTCACTTTAGCAAGAGGATGGAGAACCAGGGCTGGGGACGTGGCTCGGGGGTAGAGCATTGCCCAGCGTGTGTGAGGCCAAGTTCAATCCCCAGCACTGAAAAAATAAAAATAGAGAGAGAGAGAGAGAGAGAGAGAGATATAGAGAACCAGCAAAAAATAAAAGGGGGGAAAAGGGCCGGAGTGTGGCTCAGTGGCAGAGCACTTGCCTAGCAGGGGGACCCGTGAGGAGGTGAAGGTGTCACCAGATGAGAGCGATGAGGCCCAAACTGAAGTAATGACTCGGGAGAGAACAAGGAGACCCAGGCCAGAGGGACAGGAGCTGGTGACCAGATTTGGCATTGGAGGTAAGGAGGGAGTCCCAGGGCGTGAATGTCCAGGGCCACATGCAGCGTGCCCTTTCACACAGGGCAGGGAGCAGGCGATGGGGCCATTCTGGATACAGAGTTCAAGGTGCCCATGAGTCACTGCATAGAAGCAGACATCCAGCAGCTGGACATGGAGGTCTAGGACCCAGGAGATGATCCAAACAGGAAATGTTGCTCGGAGGCCGTCCAAGGGAGATGGGAGTTGAGGCCATGGATCCAAAGAGATGGCCCAGGGAAGGCGGGCAAAGTGGTCAGAGAGCCCAGAACATGGCCAAGGAAGGCACTGAAGGAGCAGGAAACGGAGGGGGGGGGGCAGAAGGAGGCACCGAAGGACATGTCCCAACTCCCTCAAGAAGGGAGCCCAGAGCCTGGCATGGTGGGGCACGCCTGTAATCCCAGCACTTGGGAGGCTGAGACAGGAGGATCGCGAGTTCAAAGCCAGCCTCAGCAATGGCGAGGCACTTAGCAACTCAGTGAGACCCTGTCTCTAATAAAATACAAGAAAGGGCTGGGGATGTGGCCCAGTGGTCGAGTGACCCTGAGTTCAATCCCCAGTACCAAAAAAAAAAGAAGGGAGCTTCAAGAATATGAAGAGGTCAAGAGCGTCCGTCACACTCGAAGACAGCAGGCAAGAAAACGCTGGAAGTGCCCACTAGGTTGGCTGCGGAGTCACACCCCGGCTGTTTCATAACCGGCGTGGAGGTGGGGAGCTGGGAATGAGGGACAGTGGCTGGAGAGATTGAGGCAGGGCCTCGGCTACCCTTGGGGGTGAGTCCTTATACCTTGTCCAACGGTGACATTTTTCAAAAGCTGATGACACATTGGAGAAGAAGCCATCTGGGCAGGGTTCACAGATGGTATCAGAAGTCCCTGTACCTGAGGGCGGGTGGGGAGGGGGACGTTAAATATCATGGTGGACCACTTATCTGGCTCTCAAGGGAGCCAGTGGACAAACAGCAGGAAGAGCGCCCCCTAGAGAGCTGCCCCTGACAGCTGCAGCCCCACTCCCCCGCTGCCTCCCCTGGCGCATGCCCATGGCAGGGGGCGGGAGGCAGAAGACCCCGCCTCCTGCTCACTCCAGCAGGAAGCCCACCTAGCTGAAGTGCCCCTTCCCTCCACCTCTGGAGCTGTGCCCACTGCCCGCCTCCTGCAGTCTGGCCCTCAGCTCCTCTCTCCTACCTCCAGAGCTGAGTCCTACACAGACCACTTACCAAGAAGCTTGACCCCAAGCCCAGGGCCACACAAGGTGTGTAGGGCGCAGCTCTCGCAGGCGTCACTGGTACAGTGCTGGCCTTCCTCACAGGCGCAGATGGTGTCTGTTTTCGAGTTGCCCTGTCTCTCGACCCGGAGCCCTAGATCTGAGCACAGTGGGCAGGGAGGATGGGAACCCGGCTGCCCCATGCTGGAGTCCCATTCCACTCGCTGCCTGCACTGTTTTTCTTAGACCCACTTCCAAGTGCAGCCAGCAATGAACTTGTTCAACAACCAGTACACCCCAGACTCCAACCAATCAGAACAGGCCCTGGCTACTAAAATCAAAGTGGCTGCATTATCAGAAACATCCCCCAGGATCCCAAGTGCCCCTTCCCCCCAAGCCCACGCACTGGGGTCACAGTATCTGTGCTCGTGACAGCGTTTGTCCCTGTTCCAGGTGTCAGAGAATTCGCCTTTACTGCAAGGAAGGCACCGGGTTTCGGTGAAGTCGGAGCAGTCAATCTCCAGCCTCAGTCCTGAAAAACAGCAGGCCATGCATGGGGCAGCGCTGGCCCATTGGGTCCTTATCACAACATGATCAAGCCGGGCTTTTGGGTGGGGGGGGGTTCAAAGATGAAAGTCTCAGACCCTTCCGGTGGGGAAGATGGAAGAGACAGGACTCTGGGTTGGAGCAGGCAGAAGTTTCCCAGGCAGAGAAAGGAAATGCGTTGTTTCAGACTCTAGTTTATAGTAAACACATGGGATCTGCATCTACCAGGAAACCAAGAGGAATCCCACAATGGGACTAGAGGGTTGGCATCTCACCTGGCGGGCACTTGTCACAGCACTGACTGTTTAGGAGGTACTGGTTTTCTTTGCATGAAGTGGATGGCTCTGGGTAGACCTAAAAATAAAATTATCTTGAAGTTTCTGCTTAGCAGGAGGGTTGAAAATCAGCCCAGACAGAGGCTACCACTGATATGGAAATCCAAAACAGAAAACGAAGCCTACATAGTACTGGGTGTGTTTGTCTTTAACTGAAAGGTCAACTGATTTGAGTTTTAAAGTACCCAGAGAATCCTTCTGGTATTTTACAAAGCAGTAGCTCTGGGAACTCAGTATTCTCTGAACTGAACAGATCTGCTTGACTCCAGAGTCTTTTCTCCTCCCAAAGACTCAACAGGTGGGAAGAATCAGATACCCCTAGGTGGGGCGACAGAGCACGGAGCCACCTCCCATTCCTCCCCTCCCCAAGCCCCTCAGGGTTCCTCCCTCCAACTCTGCATCTGCTCACCTCACCCCTCCCTCACAAAATGCTAGGCTCTCACAGCTGGATCTCACAGCTGGAAGGATAGAATCCAATTCTTTCATTTTACAGATGGTGAAACAGATCACCAGAGAGGCTGGGTCACTTGCCCAGGGTCCCACAGGGACAGAATCCACAGGTTGCAATATACCTTCTCTCCACCAACTGTGTTTTACCTGCAGCATTTCTACCACGTCCACCTATGTGGTGTCCACCACGTACCACCTGTGCTATTCATTGCTTCTTGCTAATTTAAATACATTTCTTTTGAATGCAAACCTCACGTCATTGCCGTGAGAGTACCAGTATCACTTCTCATAAATAAAAGGAAATCCTAAAAATAAATTTGACAGAAATAAAACAATGCTATTAAACCCCAGCTGGTTGCTTTACTAGCTAAAGGCCCTCTACCCTAGGATTGCTCTTGATTTTAGTTAAGAGGGAGGATTAGCAAGCCTCTGAGAGGCATTAACTATATTTTAGCTTCAGAGACATCTTCCTTGAAAAAAAGAAAAAGGGGGGATTTGTAAAAGAACTATAAAGAGTCTATATTTAGTTCTATATCGTGTATTCCCTAAAAAAACATCCTACACTTTGGGAACAGCCAGGGAAAAGAGGGTAGTTTTGAGAATCAGACAGCTTTAGGCTCTGGACTATAGAATACATACTAGTTATTTTGTTTCTTTTAGCCTCCCTTTCCTGGCTTTCAAGATGGGAGTAATGACACCTGCTGTTCAGGTTGGGTTATGAAGATGAGAAAGAACACATGTATATAGTGTTGTGTCTAGCCCATAGACGGTGCTCATTAAATGGTAGTTTTACTCACCATATATAGATAAGTATCTGCTTGGATGCCCAGCACCCTGGCTAACTGTCTGTCCAGAATCCAGCTAATTAGTAGCTCTCACTCAACCTGGGTTGCTGAGAAAACTACTTACAAAATTATGTGTCTTGGGCTGGGATTGTGGCTCAGCGGTAGAGCGCCTGCCTAGCACGTGGGCGACCCGGGTTCGATCCTCAGCACCACGTACAAATAGAACGAATTGAATAAAACGCATTGTGTACAACTAAAGCAAATAAAAAAAAATATTTTTTTAAAAAATTATGTGTCTTATCCCAAATTGGGAAGGAAATGGAAAGGGCTACCACCCCCAAACTGAAGCCCCCACCAGTGAACACGGACCTTCCTACCACGCTCCCAGAGCAATGAAATTCCTTGATGCCCTCTTCAAACAAAAATTCATATGCAGGTTCTACCAGTATGCACCTATGAGACTTTTGGCACGACAATTCCCCTTTCTGAGCTTCAGTTTGCACAATTGGCATAATGGGGGAGTCGAGAAAAGTCAGATGGAGAATACATGCAGCATTTTTCTCAGAGCTCCATACATAGGAAGACCTTGATAAATAGCCCCTGCTGTTGCCCAGACCCTACCTGGAGCCCAAATGAAGGGTTATGGGAGTGTACTGCTCTTGAGAAGCCCTGACCACCCGGCGCTGCTTCCTCGGACTCTCCCTCCTCCCCTCTCCCACCCTCCTGGCCTCCCTTCTCCCTAAGAACCACTGTTCAGAGTGAAAATGAAACTTTGGGACCAAAGCAGCTTCCCCGCTCACAGCTTGTTCCCTTGCTGGTGGGTCATTCCTGTCCAGACTTCAGTGCAGAATCTAGAGTCCCTGAAAGTAGGGGCAGGCCAGAGGGGCTGGGACGAGAGGGCCAGGTAACTCGGGGAATTCCCAACTCCAGAATGAGGAACTACAAAAATTACATTTAAAGCAAAAGTGAATCAAGTGTGAGCTTCTGAAAATCCCGGAGATATGCTTGGTTGGGTCTGAGCCCTTCTGGTGCCTGGCGAATCCCCTGCAGGTCTTCGGACCCTTCCTTGGGTCCCATGAACTGTTTACCCCCCCCAGGGGTTCCCTATGTCATTCAACAGGTAGAGACATACATAGCCTTGGGCATCCCTTCTAGGTTGTCTCGCCCAGGATAAGGGGTCAGAGTAAGAACACTTGCCTTCTCACAAAGGTACCTGGTCCTCTGCGCCCACCCACAAGATGCCCTGGAAGAAAGCAGCCCTGGCTGTCAGGGCAACGATAACCACTAGAAGCTGGCCTCTGTCCACGATGGGCAAGGACCGGAAAGGGACAGGAAAACGGCCAGACCCGCCCCTTCCCTTCGCCGGCCTCCTTTCCCGCCCTCTGGAACGCCTTCCAGTTCCCGCGGCCAGCCTCTAAGGCAAACGGGACCCCAGCCCTTTGATCGGATAAAAGCCAGGGCTCCCTACACCCCAACCCTTCCAAGCAGTCTAGGCACATTACCCCGGAACCCCAACCTCCTAGGCGAGGAGCAACCCACCTCATTTTCAGCCAGGATCAGAGGTACCTTACCCAGCTTCCACACCCTGTCCTGTCCGCGCTCCCCACCCCTAAATCAGCTCAGAGGGTCTCTTCCCCCAGGTCCTGCTTCTCCTTCCTTCCCATTTCGCACTCCAAAATCTGAAACTCTCGTCGGATCGGGCCATAAACTACTCACGGCGGTCAAAATGCAGCCCCAGAGTACGCACTGCAGAGGCAGACGAACCATGGCGAGGTGAGACCCTGGCAGCTGGGACCCCAGATACTCAGGCGTGGCGTCCAGTAACTCCCCAGCCCCAGCCTGCGGCCCCGCCCAGGAAAGGGGCGGGAGTCTTCGAGGACCAATCGCGGCCATCGGGCGGCGTTGGCCCTGGCCACCCACCATTCAGGGTTTCCCCCAGGACATTTCCCGGGAGTCTAATTCCCTCCGGGAGTTTAGAGGCGCTCCTCCCCCGGGTAGAGGAGGACAGTGTTCCCAAACAGAGCTGGCCCTTCCTTTCGTCCCCAGGACCCCACAAAAGCCACGCAGAGGCGGACTAGGAGCCAGCGGCTTCCAAGGGGACGAAGGGAGAAGAGGGATCCCAGTGGGTGCTGGGGGTCGCCACAGAGACCTCCACGGTTCTGCCCCACGCTGCCTCCGGGAATTCCGACAGAACCGAAAGCATCCCCACAGCGGATAGACTTGGGAAAGTTCCCCCACTATCATCACCCCAGCAAACGGGAAGGCCACGGCTGGAGTACGGGAAACAGTTTCAAGGAACCGGGTTTCCCAATTAAGTTTCGCTCTCTTTCAAAGGAAATTCCCTTGCGTGGGCGCGGCGTCCCAGCCACCCAGCCACCCATTCATGCATCCATGAATGGCTCCCCTCCGATTCTATTCCACCTCAGCTCCCACCCAGCTCCTGGAGACAGGCGTTTATGAAAAGTGGACCAGCCTTTCGCATGACCCCTTGAAAATGTTAGAAGACCCGAGGCCTCCCTTGTGCCTACATTTCCCGGGTTCCCGTCCCCTTCCCCAAGCCATTTTGGAACCTAGCAGGTAAACACTGCTCCGCAGCAAGGATCACCCGGGGTTGTGGTCCAGGGTGTGTCACTGATGCACTGAGTTCCCGTGAGCCTCTATTTTCTCCCCAGGAAACCTGAGTAGCTTGAACCCGAAATGACACCCTCTAAGTTCTGAAGTTCTGGGCCAGGCAACACAGATTGGGAGACCAGGAGAAGAGGGAGGGAGCCATTAACTCTATTCTCCCAACTTTTGCTGTAAAAGGCACATTTGCAGCGCTTGTGAATCCTACCTCTGTCATATATCACCTCTGCCACGGTCCTAATTCAGATTTCTCATCATCTTTCATCTGGACTGTGCTAACAATCTCACTATCCCAGGAGACAGTTCCCCCTGCCTTCCCCACCTCCCCGCCCCCACACTGTGGCAATTCCCTTGGTAAACTCCACATCAGATCTGATGGGGCACTTTCCTGTTTAAACACCTCTTTGGGCTCCCCTGTTCCTTTCTGGGTGATCCAAATTCTTTATCCTGTTGGATCAAATCCTTCTCTACTCAGCCCCAACCTCTCCAACCATGATGAATTTCTGCCCTGTCCTTCCCACAAAACTGGCTTCAGCCATGTTCCTCCTGTCCCCAATTCCCAAATACACAATTACTTTTCCTTACTGGTTTTCTCACTCTGTCTTGCGCCTTCCTTCCATCCCTTTGCCTTTGTGAAACCAGTTTGAGTGTCGCCTCCTCTTAGGCCTTCCCCCAAGTTCCTGAAACAGAGGTGGCACTCCACCCCATCCTGCCTGCCCACATCCCCACAGCCTTTAGCATGCCAAGTCGTGGTTGGTCTGCCTGGTCCCATTTAGTTGTGAACTTCTGGGGGTGGGGCTAAATCTATCCCAGGTCTGGGCACCAAATAGGAAACCAATTTGTTGAATGAATAAAGAGTGAGCACATTTGGAACTTCTGATCCTCCACCAAAAAAAGGGACACAAAGCTACTAACACGGACCTCAAGCTTCAGTGGCCCCCTCTATAGAAAGGCTGAAAACCAGATGCAAAAAGGACAACAACACTAAATCAGGACCCACAGGTCTTCATCAAAGTCACCCAAACATGCCCAGGATAAAAAGAAGATTAAGCCTGGCACGGTGGTGCATGCCTGTAATCCCAGCACTTGGGAGGCTGAGGCAGGAGGATCATGAGTTCAGAGCCAGCCTCAGCAATGGCGAGGCACTTAGCAATTCAGTCTCTAATAAAATACAAAAAAAAAAAGGGGCTGGGGATGTGGCCCAGTAGTCGAGTGCCCCTGAGTTCAATCCCCAGTACCAAAAAAAAAAAAAAAAAAAAAAAAGAAGAAGAAGAAGAAGATCAAAATATCATTTCCTTTTTTTTGACCCCCCTGATATCGCCATTTACAGTGACCAGTCTTTGCTTCCCTGAATGCTGAAGTATAACACCAGAGAAGCATGACCAGGCAAGTGTAGGGTGGAAAGTGAAAGTCTTTATTAAAGGATAGCAGGAAAGACTACCCCCAACCCCCAGGGAGGAGGGGACCCAAAAGGGGAAAGGCAGAATTGTGGGAAGGGGAGATCTTCTCCCTTTTATATCTAAGGTCTTCTTTTGCCTTCCTATATTCCTGTCCTTTATTTTGCTTATCTCCCTCTATCCTGCTTGTGGTGGGGGATGCAGATGGGATCACCACCTGTCAAAAGGTGGAAGACAGGTGGGCTGATGGGGGGGGCAGTGATCTGGGCAGGAAGGGCCTAGGCTGATTTGATTAGCACCTCCCTGTTTTGCTGGGAGCTGCTTCATTAACAGTTCTTTAGGATGGGCAGGGGTCTTGGAGACATTGACATTTCAATCTCCCAGGTGTTGTTCTGATTTCTCAGCTCAGATCGACTCCATTTTCTTTATTACACTTGATATTAGACCCGATTTACCTAACTACACTAACTACCTATCTTTAAATCTGGCTTCACCCCTTTGGGGGGAAAAAAAACACACAGTTTTAATTCCTTTGGGGGGGATTACTATAATAACTTCAGCCATTACTTATTCCTTATTTGCTTGATTCTGAAATTGGGCCCTTCATGAACTGCCTGGGGAAGCAAGTATACAGAATTAAAACATTAATTATATTATATAAAACATATCATAGCAGCAATTAAAGCAGTTAAATTAATGTGTGAAAGAATAAATAGTAGCCTTCGGGTTGCCCCATGGGGCGCAGGCCAGACAAGATAAAGGAAGATATTTTGGTACATGTGCATCCCGAGGAGATGTGCTGGCAGAGAGGCCCAGAGAAGGCATGGAGTCTTGTTGGGCTGAGACGAAGGTACTGGAAGACAGCAAGGAGATGATTTAAGAAAGGCGGCAATCATCGGTGTCCCATCAAAGAGGGAAATGATGAAGGATTCGCCAAGAGAAGTAGGGCGAAGGACATTCAAGAGCAGAGACCCAGGATTTTGGAATGACAGGGGAAATGGCCTCTGTAGGGGGGCCCAGGACCTGGTGAATGAGTGAGGAGCAGGCCTGGAGGTTGTCCTCACGCTGCCAGAGTCTGGAGACCAGGAGGTCTTACCTAATATGCAAATCCAATTGTGTTCCTGCTGAGTTAGAAGAAACTTCCTACTTCCTAAACTCGAAGGATTGCGAGGCCTGGGCCCCCTGGCCTGCCTCTCTCACCAGCCTTCCACCTGGTGCTCCAGCCTCTCCCTAACTGTACCACACTGACATTCCCGCCTGGAAAGTCCTGCCACTCTCCTTTCAGAGCTAGGCTCCAGTGCCCCTCCCTCTGGGAGTCCTCCTCATCAGCCAACCCAGGAGGTGCACACCCGGCTGCCCAGACTCTCTGGGACCCCTGGGGCTGCTTACCTGAGTGAGACTCCAGCTGCTCCACCACACTGTACTTCAATTATTCTGTTTATTTGTGGAACCAGTGTATTGAACCGACTCAGCTCCGTGGGGCATAATAATGAAGCTTTTCCCCCTAATCTCTGCCTTCAGCCATGCTGTGTTGAATTTCCCTTTCCCATCCCTTAATGACATCTTGGGCAGACTGCATTACTTTTGGATCACTTTCTGTCATTAAACCTCCATCCTTTGAAGCTTTATTCTCAAACTCAATTTAAATCTCATTTTATCTCTTCTATTAGGCATCCAAGGGTTGACTTGAGCCAGGACCCTGTCTTCTAGAAGTAAAAAGCAGGGGAGGGGGGAAGGGCCTGTTGGGAGATGCACCCCAGCATTCTCCCCTTGTTGAAATGGGGAGGAGGGAGGAGGAAAGGGTATGTCCCATGTCCAGCCCCTGCAAGAATCTTCACTGCTGGCTGAAACCCCTTGCATGGAGTGGCAAGTGTCCATTTATGGATTCTCATGGGACACAGGAGCAAGTTTTATGGGCGCTGCTCCACTGCATAGTTCTCTGACAGGGACACACAGCTCAGGCTTGACCCCTCCTCCCTTGCCACCCTAACACCTGAGTCTTGCCACTGGTGGGACCCTCTTGCTCAGCAGTCAGCTCGCTTGGGTGAGCCTTCAAAAGGTGCTCCAGCCTGGCTAATCACTACAGTGTCCACCTGACCCACAGGGACACGGGCGTCCTGGCCAGCTGCTTTGCAATGCCCCCTCCTTCTACTCATCTTCTCCTCTGCTAAGATAGGCACAGCCCACTACCAAGCAGACTCCCATCAGGGAACAGCACCCCACCGTCCCCTTCTTGCAGTCACTCTGAATCTCCATGAGAGACCTCCCTCAAGCCTCCTAACACACACCCCTTTAGTTGGGAGGGAAAGGAATTGCCCCCCAGTTCTTCATTCTATACTCCTCAATAAATCAATAAAACCCTCCCTGGGATTATTATATGAGCAAGGAAAAGAAAATTGGGTTTCTGACTAGTGGATGTAGAGGCAGTTCTGCCTCTTTGAGTAAGTGCTGGAGAGAAAGTATCTATCTAGAATCCAGGGCACCTAGGGCCTGTTGGCTTTGGCCATGGGCCATATTCCAGTTCCTAAATGACAGGGAACTCTCACTTGATAACCTTTGGACCGGGCCATCCCGTACATCTCATTTGATTCTTGGAGATGAGGAACCGTGTCACGGTCATCTGCCTAATTTGATGCCCACCCAGAGCCTAGGCACATGCCAGATACTGGTCAAGTACTTTTTTTTTTTTTTTTTAAGTTAGATTTCTTTTTTTAGACAGACACAATACCTTTATTTATTTATCCTTATGTGGTGCTGAGGCTCGAACCCAGTGCCTAACACATGCTAGGCGAGTGCTCTATCACTGAGCCACAACCCCAGCCCCCTGGTCAAGTATTTATTGAAAGGACTGCAAAGTAGTGAGACTGGAGGGATCGATCCATCAGGAACCCCCTGCTCACCCCCCACAGTCCTGGATAGCTGCCTTCTCCACCAGATGACCAAATGCTCCAACTGGGATTTCCAGGCCTAACTATAGTCAAAAATCTTTCCCTTTAGTTCAGCAGAGTTGAGTTGGAATTTATCAAAAGGAACTAAGAAACATAGGAAAGAACCCAACCAAGATTTGGAAAACCCAAACACCTACAAAACAGATAAGGGTGTTTGACAAAGCATAGCACTCCTTTGTCATGATCTGGTGAAAGCTACTCACCAGTGGGCTGATTCCTGATTCCCAGACCAGGTCTGGTCCTCAGCCTTCTCAGGCTCTCGTGTCTGGCTCTGGTGGAAGGGGAGGGGAATCTCAATTCCTCACCACAGCCTCAAGATCCTGAGTGACCTGGTTTCTGTGGACCTCTCTGCCCACTGCCCACTTGCTTGCTCTCTCCAACCATCCAGCCATCTGGGCTCCCACCTCCGAGCTCTGTGCTCCTCCTCCCACTCTGCATCTGCCGGTCCCTCCTCCCCACTCAGGTCTGGGGCATGCAGCACCTCCTCAAGGAGGCCCCTGCTGACCCCTCATCTAAAGAGAGTGCCCTCCCTCCCAGCCCACCTCCCCACTGCTGCCCTCTCAGAAGACAGAGCTTATGAACAGAAGAGAACATATTGGAAGGGTGTGTCAGGCAGATCATGGGGTGGACAGGAAGACTGAAAGGCTAGAATCTGGCCAGGACTGCAGCAGGCAGACTATACAGAAGACCCTGCCAGGCAAAGTTTCTGACAATCATCTCTGTGCTGGCCATCCTCTGAGATAGCCGCCAGTGACCCGGTATCCACACCTTTGCCTAGTCGTCTGTCTCTCCTTATATCAGGGTTGGCCTGTGTCACTCAACAACCAGCAGGAGTAATGGTCAGTCACGTCCTTCATACAGGTTATAAAACCCCTGAGACTTCCATGTTATGTTCTTTTCTTTTCCTCTCTTTCTCTCTCCCTCTCTCTCTCCTTCTCTCATCAGGCCCTCTGGAGAAGTCCCTCAAGTAGCCTATGCAGAAACTTATGTGACAGGAACTGAAGCTTCTAGCAATCAGTCACATAGGAGACCTTGGAAGTGGACCGTCCAGCCCTCGCAAAGGCCCATTTGACTTTAGCCCCAGCTGGTGCCTGGCTTACAGTCTGTGTGAGACCCTGGCCAGGGTCAACCAACTAAGCTGCTTCTGGAATTCCCGACCCCAGAAACTGTGAGATAATGAATGTCTGTTTTCTTCAGGCCATTAAATTTGGGGTAATTTTTTATACAGCAATAGATAACAATGAAAATCTCCAACTGATCCTGAACTTGAACATCAGTCTTTCAAGCCTCAAAGTCTTGGGGTGCATCCCTTGGCTTGCAGCCTATATTCTGGCGGCCAGAAGGTGGGAAGAACAGTATGTGACTTCCTGGCTTCTTTGGTAGGTCCTTATTTGAACTTTCACCCTCAAATAAGGACAAACAGATGCTAAGCATCCAACAGAGTCTGTTGGGCCTGCAGATTTCCTTCAGAACACGCTCATTGCTTGTCCTCCTCTAGGCAGAATGAAAAATTGTCCCCTTCCTTCTCCTACGTCTGGGTGTACGGCCCCAAAACTAAAGGAGGAAGATACTCTTTGGCCCAATAATGTAGGGAAAATGTCCTGACAAGTCAAAAGTCTGATTACCTTCAAAATAGAAAGACCCACGCCATGGCACACGCCTGTAATCCCAGCACTTGGGAGGCTGAGGCAGGAGGATCACAAGTTCAAAGCCAGCCTCAGCAATGGCAAGGCACTTAGCAACTCATTGAGACCCTGTCTCTGAATAAAATACAAAAAAAAAGGGGGGGCTGGGGATGTGGCCCAGTGGTTGAGTGCCCCTGAGTTCAATCCCTGGTACCAAAAAAAAAAAAAAAAAAAAAAAAAAAATATATATATATATATATATATATATATAGAGAGAGAGAGAGAGAGAGAGAGAGAGAGAGAGAGAGAGAGACCCGTAAGAAGGCAAGTTCTTTCACTGAATTAATGGCAGAAAAAGTTGGGGAATTGGGATCAAGTGACACGACTCTGTGTCTTTTCAAATAGTCATATCTCAGTGAATAATCAAGGCCTTCCCACTCAAGATAGATATATAGATAGATATCAAACAGACACTTCATTACAAGCCAAAAGATAATCCACGGTTGTGTCTTGAAATGAAATCAATATTTTCATTTGGTCCTTGCCCATTGTACCTTTATATTTTTCTTTAAGAAAATCCATCATAGATAGATTTCCTGTTTTACATTTTTCCATAACATTCTACTATGTGTCTTATTTCTACTTTTGTAAATAGCTATCTTTTTTCTTTATCCATTTTTATACTCCAATCTTCTTAATGTCCTGGTAGGTATCCTTCTACATATTTAGATAACTATCCTTCTACATTTAGATAACTAAAATTTAGTTTTATCTATGTATTGGTTCATTTCATAAGGAAACAAATTTTTATCATTTTAAAAATTATTATTTATTTATTTTTATGTGGTGCTAAGGATCGAACCCAGTGCCTCACACGTGCAAGGCAGGTGCTCTACCACTGAACTATAGCCCCAGCCCCCATTATCATTTTTTGTTGTTGTTGTTGTTGTTATTACCAGGGATTGAACTCAGGGGCACTCAACCACTGAGCCACATCCCCAGCCCTATTTTGTATTTTCTTTAGCGATAAGGTCTCACTGAGTTGCTTAGCGCCTCACTGTTGCTGAGGCTGGCTTTGAACTCGTGATCCTCCTGTCTCAGCCTCCGGAGCCACTGGGATTACAGACATGTGTACCTGGCTGAAGAGCTCTTTGTATCATATTGGTATTAACCGTTCTGTCTGTCATCCATGTTGAAAATCAGATGTTTAATTGTACCGCAGACATA
Source organism: Tamias sibiricus (assembly GCA_025594165.1). NCBI lineage: Eukaryota > Metazoa > Chordata > Mammalia > Rodentia > Sciuridae > Tamias > Tamias sibiricus. Next base: position 165,581,306 of record CM046659.1, read on the forward strand.
CCCTGGGCAGACTGTAATCACTTTGGTTTCAGGTTTCATGACATGAAAATACTGAGTACTAAGCACCACTAGCCATTAATTTGTTAAGGCAGAAACTACGCATGCAGCACGCTCCCCTGTGCAGCCCCTGTTGATCCCCGCTCTCAGGTCCTGCAAGCGCTCTGTTTATTCCCTACTTCAACCATTTGTGACCTTCTGCTCTGAGACCTTTCCTGGCTGCAAGACTGTGTTTAGCTCTCGATAGAGGCAGGCCCGAAATTCCCATGTTCAGGCCCCTGGAAGCAGACTTCTAGCAACACAGAGGAGGAGACTGTGGATAAATGCCCCAGCCCCCTACCCTGTCGGTGGGGTGACCAGGACTTCTGTGTTCTGTACTGATTCCCCAGGCAAGCTGGAGCCCACTGGCCCACGGTGTAACCTGCTCACTAGCCCACCTTGGAAGAACTTTCTTCCTCTTTCTTTCACTTCCTCATGCTCTCTTTAGCACCTGTTGGTGTCACCTCCCCAAATTACTTGCATTCGAATTCTTGTCTCAGTTTCTGTTTCTGAGAGAATCTAACTACCACATTTGCTTTACAAATAAGGAAGTGGCATTAGGAGGCAGTGTAGTTTGGTGGGTAGAGTGCGACCTCTGAAGTCAGAGATCTGGGTCTAAAACGTGGTTGTGCTGCTAACTGTGTGTCCTTGAGCGTGTTCTTAACCTCTGACTTTCTAACAATGGTCCCTTCACCTTCTGAATACAGCCCTCATTGCTCTAAGGTTTTTTGTTTTGTTTTGGTACTAGGGATTGAACTCAGGGGCACTTGACCACTGGGCCACATCCCCAGCCCTATTTTGTATTTTATTTAGAGACAGAGTCTCGGGGAGTTGCTAAGTGCCTCGCCATTGCTGAGTCTGGCTTTGAACTTAGAGCCTCAGCCTCCCATGCTGCTGGATTACACCACACCCAGCTCCTCTAAGGTTTGTTTGTTTATTTATTTCTCTCTTCTCCCCTCTACCCTTCCCTAACATGATTGGGGAGACAGTGTTATCTTCTCTTCCCCTAGTTAACTGCCCTTGAACACCCACTACAGGAAGGAGAGGCCTGTTGAGGATCTGGGAAGTGAATATCTCCCAAATTAACAAGTGAATCCTAACACAGCCATCAGGGTGTCCTGGGACCCCCTACCAGAGCACAGCTGGGATGTAACCCTTGAAGTTCCTTTAAAACCCCCGTCCCTCCTGATCCAGAGAGACACAGCCTTTGGGACAGGAGTCCCCTGTGTCTCTCCTTTGCTAGCAAAACAATAAACCTTCTTTTTCCTTTTTTTCTCAAAACCATGTCCTCACTATTAAATTGGCACTGATTGGCATTGGGGACAGGGACTGAGCTTTGGGTTACAGCTTCTCCTCTGTGAAATAGACATAAGAGCTCACATATGGTAATTAGAAAGACTAAATTAATAGTTATGTGCTTTTCTCACCATAATATCTAGTAAAATTAAATCAATTGTTATTATTAGAAAAGTGAGTTCTAGAGAGGACAAGCAGCCCACCTAGGTCATATGGTCACCTGGGACTCCTATGCCCCCTTTCAGAAGACTCTACTCCTCTGCCTCATTATGGCCAGAGATACTACAGTCATAGGGTTCCCCTTGCCCTGGACTTTGAATACTTGAGGTATATTGGTGGATTGGAGTGTTTATCAGTGCTGTCCTGCAGAACTTTCTGCAATGATGGAAAAACTCCATTTTTGCACCATCCAGTATGATAGCCACTGGCTACGTGTGCCTTGTGAACACTTGGACTGTGGCCAGCGCAACCTGGAAGCAGATTCATTATTGTATTTACTTTTTTTTTTTTTTTTTTTTTTTTTTTTTTGGTACCAGGGATTGAACTCAGGGGCACTCCACCACTGAGCCACATCCCCAGCCCTATTTTGTATTTTCTTTAGAGACAGGGTCTCACTGAGTTATTTAGTGCCTCACTTTTGCTGAGGCTGGCTTTGAACTCGCGATCCTCCTGCCTTAGCCTCCCAAGTGCTGGGATTACAGGCATGCGCCACCACGCCCGGGTCCTGTATTTACTTTTTTTTTTTTTTTTTTTTTTTTTTTTTTTTTGTGGTATCAGGGATTGAACTCAGGGGCACTCAACCACTGGGTCACATCCCCAGCCCTTTTTTCGCCACTGCTGAGGCTGGCTTTGAACTCGCGATCCTCCTGCCTCAGCCTCCCAAAGTGCTGGGATTACAGGCGTGCGCCACCGCGCGCCGGCCTGTATTTACTTTTAACAAATGTAAATAGCCCGTGCAGTGGTGGTGATGCACGCCTGTAATCCCAGTGGCTTGGGAGGCTGAGACAGGAGGATCACGAGTTCAAAGCCAGCCTCAGCAAAAGCGAGGCACTAAACAATTCAGTGAGACCCTGTCTCTAAAGAAAATACAAAATAGGGCTGGGGATGTGGCTCAGTGGTTTTGTGCCCCTGAGTTCAATCTCTGGTACAAAAAAAACAAACAAACAAACAAAAAAAAACCCCACAAATGTAAATAGCCACATATAGTTAGAGACTGCCACATGAGACAGCTCAGGTCAAAGGATGGGGGCTGGGCAATGGTGGGAAGAATCTTAATTCTTTTCTTTTCCCTATTCTCTCGTGCCTCCAGCCTCCTCTGTCAGCCTGAGCTATTCATCCCCCTCTGTCACAGCTCTCTGCCTCTTCCTCCTTTGTATGTGCTGGATTCATGGAAGGAAGGAGCAGGGACTGTGACAACCACTGTATTTTCACACACAGCAAGGTGAAACAAGCTCTTTTGTGATTCCTGAGCTGAAAGACAAGACGAATACCTGCTATAAATACAGCTGAATAAAGATCTTTTTTCCAGATGGCTTCCATTGTTCCCTCTTCTCTTATAGTATTCACGCTGAGATAATTCCCAGCTTCTCAGAGCTTCCTTAGTTATAAAACATACCATTACCTCATTTTCATTTCATTAGATTTACAGGTCACAAGACTACTTTGATCCTTACCAAGTTCATCGTTAATGGTTTCAAAATAATGGTTCTTTCTGTTCCAGCATGAGCCCAACACAGAACTTCCTACTTGTGAATTCTTTTATCTCCTGCTTCCTACTTTTGACTCTCTAGTCTAGACAATGGGGGCTAATGGAGCTTCCCAAATGCTGGTGTGTATTTCACATTCACGAGGATGCTCCCCACACAGTTCTGTGACTCCACAGCAAAAGCACTGAAAGTAGTAATTTCTTTCCAAATCATCTAATCCTGATGGACAGCATGGAAAGGTTTGTCTGAGTCATCTATATGATCAACCTCCAGCTCCCCCAGGTTACGTTTCCATGGTACTTTTAATTAACTCTGCCAGTAACAGAAGATGTGGGCTTTGCAGTCTCCCAGACAGGAGTTTGAATCCTGACTGTGTCACTTTAAAAAAGGGTAAAAAAAAAAAAAATGATTTCACCTTTTTGAGTCTCGGTTTCCTCATCTGTAAAATGGAAGAAAGAGGTACCTACCTTGCAGAGTCCTGGCAAGGACTCAGAGGACTTATATAGGACTCAGAGGATTTATATGCGGCAGGCACTGTTTTAAGTGTTTGCTCAATGTTTCATAGAGTGCTGTATGTGCTTCTTTATTAATGGATATTGAAGTTGGACTCAGTAGGGCAGAGGCACATACCTATAATCCCAGGGCCTTGGGAGACTGAGGCAGGAGGATAACAGTTCAAGGCTAGTCGCAGCAACTTAGCAAGGCCCTAAGCAACTTAGTGAGACCCTGGCTCATAAAAGGGAGGGAGGAAGGCTGGGGATGTAGCTCAGTGGTAAAGTACTCCTGGGTTCAATTCCCAGTTCCAAAAAAAACAAACAAAAACCAAGCACTTCACCACTAGTAAACTGCTCTGTGACCTCGGGTAATTTACTTACTCCTCTGAACCTCATTTTTCTTATCTGTAAAATGGGGATAATACCTACTTCTTAGGTCACTGGGAGAATCAAATAAAGGGATATACAGATATGTAGTGTTAGATATAGATACATCCTCAGCACAATGCCTGACTCAAAGGAAGTACTCACTGTCTCATACACTATGAAGAGATCTTCTCACCCTAGTCATCGATTACTTTCTTTAGATCAGAATTCTTGAGTGTTTTGTGTGTTGTGGACTCCTGTGACTTTCTAGAGAATATTTGTTTTCCCTTGAACCCAGGGGCACTCGACCACTGAGTTACATCCCCAGCCCCCCTTTTTTGTTACTCATTTAGCTGTTGATTTATTAACATTTTGAAATACTTATTACTCCCAAACCAATTTTTATTATAGCCTTGCATTTAGAACTTCTATAAGCTCAAAATCTTGTCTTTCTTTCACTGTTCAACACAGATATAATCCCTTTATAATAGATATGATTGCAACATTTTCTGCATCACAAAGAGATCCTAGGCCATGTTTCTTACTTAAAATATTACAGTTTACATAAAAAAGAATTGGGATAATGCTTTAATGAACTTTGACTCTATCCTACATGCCAAGTATTTTTCTAAAACAGTGCAAATTTGTTTTTTTAATTAAATTATTTATTCTAATTTGTTATACATGCTTGCAGAATGCAATTCATTTCATATTACATATGTAGAGCACAATTTTTCAAGTCACTGGTTTTACACAAAGTATTTTCACACCATTCGTGTCTTCTTACATGTACTTAGGGTAATGATATCTAACTCATTCCACTATCATTCCTACCCCTTTGCCCCCTTCCTTCCCCTCCCTCCCCTTTGATCTATTTAAAGTTCCTCCATTCCTCCCATGCTCCCCACCACCTCCCCCAACCCCCACCCCCGCCTGCCATTGCCATTATGAGTTAGCATCCTCATATCAAAGAAATCATTTGGCCTTTGGTTTGGGGGGATTGGCTTACTTCACTTAGCATTATTTTCTCCAACTCCATTCATTTACCTGCAAATGCCATGATTTTATTCTCTTTTAGTGCTGAGTAATGTTCCATTGTGTCTATATACCAAAGTTTCCTTATTCGTTCATCTACTGAAGGGCATCTGGGTTGGTTCCACAATTTAGCTATTGTGAATTGTGCTGCTACAAACATTGATGTCCAGCCCTTTTTATTTTGAGACAAGGTCTCGCTAAGTTGCTGAGTCTGGCCTCAAACTTGTGATCCTCCTGCATCAGCCTCCCAAGTAGCTGGAATTACAGGTGTGTAACACTACGTTTGGCCTGTCTAGAGGTTTCTATGGGCATTTATGGAAAAAAAAATATTTGTAATATCATAATATATGAGAGTTACAAAGAAAACCAACTATATTAAAATGTATTCATCAAAATATTAAGAAAAATATGTGATGTAACACTAAACGTGCTTTTTTTTTTTTTTTTTTTTTTTTGTAACTCAGGGTCACTCAACCACTATGTCACATCCCCAGCCCTTTTTTGTATTTTATTAGAGACAGGGTCTCACTGAGTTGCTAAGTGCCTCACCATTGCTGAGGCTGGCTTTGAACTCGTGATCCTCCTGCCTCAGCCCCCCCAATATATGTGCTTCTTTATTAACAAATTAAATAATAGAATCTACTGGTAAGTCTAAAATTCCCCTATTGTCAAAGTAATAATGAATACAAACAGAAATTCAAGATGCCTACAGCAACTGTAATGTGATATGAAACCTAAACATCTGTGATTTCTTTTGGGGGCAATGTAGCAGGGCCTGCTAATCTGCTGTAGTTTATTACCTACATTTACAATAGAAAGAAAGCTTAATTTCAATTAGTAAAAATAAGGACATAGGTTTTTCCATCCAAGTTCATAAATCCCAGGTTATAGCCTCCTGCTTTATATTTAGCACCCCTTTATCTTCAGTGGTGTCCAAAGTTACAGATTAGGAGGTAATGAGGGGGAAAATATTTCATGTACCGTTACATAGCTTCTGATTGGACAAGATTCCATTTATAAAGAGGTTGCCAAAATACTGCTGGCTGGCCTTACTGAGCATTATGTGCCAGACACTATGGTTCTAAGTGTTTACCTACCTTAACTCATCAACATTCAGCACAATCCTTTAAGGTAGGTACTACTACCATCCCTGTTTTACAAAGGAGGAAAATGAGACACAGAGAGGTTAGGCAATATGCCCAAGGTCACACAGTTAGTAAATGGAGCCAGATAATCTGAATCCATAGCTGTTCTCCTAGCTACCATGCCCTGCTACCACACTTCAGGAAGTGAGATCTAAACCAAACTCTTCAGGATGAGTAGAACTTAAAGAGTTCAAAGAAAAGGACGGATAGAGGAAGGAGAGGTGGGAAAGAAGCTGGAAGATATTTTCAGCAGAGGGAGTGAGAGGTGCGAAGGCCTTGTGCTGGAAAAAACATGGTGAGTGTGGGGCCTGAGGGGATCAACGGGGCTCCAGACTGGAAAGGAGGGGAACAGTGGACTTCCTGGGTGCAGTGGCACTCATCTGTAATCCCAACAACTCTTCTTAGAGTAGGACCTTGATATTCCTCCCATTCAGAGACAGAGGATCCGTGTTCTCTCTCTTTTTTTTTTTTTTTTTTTTTTTTTTTTTTTTTTTGGTACCAGGGATTGAACTCAGGGGCACTAGACCACTGGGCCACATCCCCAGCCCTTTTTTGTATTTTATGAGAGACAGGGTCTCACTGAGTTGCTAAGTGCCTCGCCATTGCTGAGGCTGGCTTTGAACTTGTAATCCTCCTGCCTCAGCCTCCCAAGTGCTGGGATTACAGACGTGAGCCACCACGCCCGGCCTAAGATTCATGTTCTCTTCCTTGAATCTGGCCGGGCTTGTGTGAGCCTAGGCTATGTCATAAGGCACTGCAGCTTCTGCCTGGTTCTTTTAGCCACTCTTAAAGCCCTGAGTTCCATGTAGGCAGCATGACTGCACTGATACCACCATGAAGCCCAAATAGCCTTTGCAGAAAGACCACACAGAGACGCGTGAAGAGAGCCGGCTAGCCAGCCTCCTGCTGCTCCAGCCTCCTGTTGTCCCAGAAGCAGCCAGTCTGACTCTGAGTGACTACTGCCCAGATAAGCCCTTCCCCAAATACTGTACACAAAGATGGCTGCTTTCCACCATTAAGTTTTTAATATGTAACACCCATCCTTCGGATTCAGTCTCCACTGACTTGGCTAGTTATCCAGTTGTAACCTTCACAGGGGAGATTTAACATTCTTAGTTCGCCTTATTTGTAAGGGACCCTGAAAGTTGGTGACTCATGGCAAATGGCTTACATTATCTCTGCAAATTTAATTACTCAGCCCAGTGGTTTGCAAATCTGGGAGACTTTTTCTTTCTTTCTTTCTTTTTTTTTTTTTTTTAATATAGATTCTCAAGTTCTACCCTGGACTCACCAAATCAGAATCTTCTGGAAATGGTAAGCCATTGACTAGCTGACCTGTTTTACTTTCTGTATGATTATTATACTTAAATTCTATTTATAAACCCCACGACATAGAAACAATTTAGTTTTTTTTTTTTTTTTTTTTTTTGGTACCGGGGATTGAACTCAGAGGCACTCGACCACTGGGCCACATCCCCAGCCCTTTTTTGTATTTTTATTAGAGACAAGGTCTCACTGAGTTACTAAGTGCCTCGCCATTGCTGAGGCTGGCTTTGAACTCGCGATCCTCCTGCCTCAGCCTCCCAAAGTGCTGGGATTACAGGCGTGCGCCACCGCGCCCGGCGAAACAATTTAGGAGATGGATCTTTTGAGAATTTCTTTGTGTGTGTGTGTGTGTGTGTGTGTGTGTGTGTGTGTGTTGGAATAGTGGTCATATTTATTCCTTTTAATGAAAATAGCTGCCAAAAAAAAAAAAAAAAAAAAAAAGTCTTGTTTAAATACTAGAAGACATTTGCTTTATATGAAGCTATTTATTATCATCAGAAAAGAAGGTTCAGTTCTTCATTAGCTTCCTACAGTGGACTTGATTGACAGCTCCCTGATTGAGCAGGTCCTTCTACATGGAAGTTTCTGGGAGGCCAGGGAGAGCTCCCTTTCTGTGCATCAGCTTCTTCAGGCACTCCAAGAGCTGTTTCAGAGGAGTATTAGAGGTCTTAGTCCATAGAAGGCCACCTCCATTCCTCTGGGCTCAATGTGAGGCAGAACATCATGGCGGAAGAGTGTGGCAGAGGGAAGTGGCTCACATGATCATCAGGAAGCAGAGAGAGAGCGAGAATTTCAAATGAAGGTGAGCGCTAATCAGATGGACCTGTTCATCTGAGTAGAGAATGGTTATTAAGGATAACACACGTGAAATGTTCTCACAAGTATATTTCACATGGCTCTGGAAACAGAATGACTAAATATGTAACAATAATTGAGAAACAGTGTTTGTGGCCTCCAAAGACACAGATATAAGTTCTGGCAACTGTGGGTCCTCCTGAATTTGATCCTTCTTAGAAAATAAAGTTATATGACAAAGAAGAGATGTAAAAATGGTTTGGAGGTATTTAGAGTTGAGATCGTGTAGGGAGAAAGGAATCTAATTACACCTACCCGTGACAGTATATATTAAAATAAATTTAAATATTTAATTATTAAAAGGGGAAAAGTAAGCCATGTTAAACTAGAGAAGGAAAGATATATCTAGTTTTCTGTAGAGAAGAAAGTCAAAAGTCAAAATTGGGCCAGAAGGGCTATGTTCCTTCTGGGGGGGGGGGGGGGGGCGGCAGTGGTAGGGGAGACTCTGTTTCTTGCTTTTCCCAGCTTCTAGAGAATGCCTGAACTCCTTGGCTCGTGGCCCCATCTCCATCTGAAAAGCTAGCTGTGCAGCACTGTGCAGTCTACCTCCCTCCCTCTCTCCCTCCCCTCTCTCTCCTGTCTTGCTTCCCTCCCTTTCTTCCTTCTTCTACACTTCCCTGCTCTGCTTCTGTATCACCTCCTTCCCTGACTCTGAGCCTCCCACCTCCCTTTTACAAGGACCCTTGTAAACACACGGGGTCCACTTGGATAATGCAGAGATATCTCCCCTTGACAAGATCAAGGAGAGTCCTTGCTATCATGTAAGGTGACAAGTATCAAAACATTAGGACGTAGACATTTTGGGGGACCATTATTCTGACTACCATAGTTGTATAGAGCTATACTGACATGGGTGGTTGTGACCAAAGGCAGTGCTCCTAACCAGGTGACCCTGCCAAAGGGGGCTACCTAATGGCTGGAAGGGACATTAAGGTAGCTATTCTGCTGTTCCTTGAGCCACCCTTTCAATGTGCAGCAGAGCATGCCAAGTGGGAAGAGTCTCATATGGATCCACTTTGTTTACAGACTCTTGCTTCCCAGAGTCATGAGCTCTGTTGGGGCTCACCATGTCTCTATACCATCACAGAGAGCCCCCTCTACCTTTATGCCAATATCCCAGGGGACCAGGATCAAATGATCAGCTTCCAGTGACACTTATTCCACCTATGACAGTGCAGACAGACTATGAAAACTTAAGGGATTTTGCTTTCTGAGAATGGTCTAAAGAACAGCCCAAGCAAATCTACAGAAAGTTACAAACCATGACATCATAAATTCAACCAAGAGAAGATGAGATCTGTGAGCTGATGAGTCCGCATTACAAACCAAGCATGATTCTAAGCTATTTCCCCAATGAAAAATGCGACTTCATGCTGACCTAATGAAGTGTGTACTGTTTTTATCCTCCACTTTACCTGGGAAGAAAATGAGGTGCCAGGGATTAAAGAACAAGCCCAAGTTTGCCCAGCTAGGAAGTGGTGGCGCAGAGGAATAAACCCCGACCACCCTGATTTCCAGCCTGTGTTCTGATCCACTGAGATTTCATAAATAGTAAGTTCTCCTAAGATACTCAATCCAAGAAATTTGGAGCAATGGAGATCTGTTTGCACAACTTGCTAGGTAAGGCCCCCAGGAAGCACAGGCAGGTGCTGGGGGACTGGGCAGCTCGTAAAGCTACGCTGCAGCCCTTCTGCACCGGCTCCACGCCTCTCTCCTCACCTCTCAGACAGCAGGAAGGAATGTGGAATGTCATGTGAGCCCTTTGAGAATAGGACATAAGAGATATAAATCCCTTTGCCTAGAAAAATATATTTATACACATAATGTTGCAGGGGGTCCCAGTCAAAGAGTTTTTAGAAAAATACTGGCCAAAAATCAAAATCACAATGAGATATCACCTCACCTTAGATGACTATTTTTATATATATTATATGTATATATAATAGTATGTATATATACATATATATATACACACACACACAAATATATATACATATATATATGTATATAAAACAAATGCTGGCAAGGTAACATACTCTCATACACTGTTGGTCGGAATACAACTTAGTTCAACTGTTATGGAAAATAGTAGAGATGATCCTCAAAAATCTAGAAATAGAGTTGCCGTATGATCCAGAAGCCCTGCTATTGGATGTAAATCCAAGGGAACTGAAACCAAACGTCCATTTGACAGGCATCAGGTAGTGTCACTGATCAAATGTTGGGGCCCATGAGTGAAGGATTAAAGGCTGTACACCAATCGGGTACCCCTGGCTTTGCAGGAAATTTCTTACTCCAGAAGACAGTATCACTTATGGTTAAAAGAGCATGTTTGAGCACAAGGCTGCAAAGATTTCACTCTGGACATGGCACAGGCTCTCTGTAGGACCAGGAGCAAATTAATTAACTGACCTCTGTTGCCACATCTGTAAAATGGGCACACAGAACCTACATGATAGGGTTGTCATGAGGAGTAAATGAGATTTGTAAAGGATTCAACACATGGTAGGCACACGATTGATCTCATGCATTGTGTGAAGCAAACAACTAAATGGCAGGACACCAAGTTCTGAGCACTTTCTTATATAGGACTCTCTCCTATACAATTAACTTGATCCTCTATCACAAAAAACTCATTACACATTATGTTACTATGGTTTATCACTTGTATTCCCTAATGGGTTGTGAGTTCCCTGAGGACAAGAACCTCATCCATCTTATTCTCAGTTCTCTATAAAACCAAGCATCTTGTAAACACTCCTTCAATGCTTACTAAATTATCAATGAGTACTCCTTTGGCTTACGACCACACCCAACTCAAGTGCAGAAGTAAAAAAAGTGCCATATACCCCCCAAACCCACAACATGCTCCCTTTAGCTTAATTCTCTTTTTTAAAAATATTTATTTATTTGCTTGAGTTATACACAATGCAATGCATTTATGTTTACGTGGTGCTGAGAATCAAACCCCAGCCGCGCACGTGCTAGGCGAATGCTCTACGGCTGAGCCACAACCCCAGCCCTAGCTTAATTATCTTAACAATCTAATTAGCATGATTCCTTTTAAATTCTCATATTTTAGGACCTACATTAGAAAGAGTAAGTATGAACATTTGGAGGGTACCTATTATTTGACATACTTTGTGTCTTTATCCCTAAAGTCACATACACTCATACACTGTTGGTGGGGATACAACTTAGCACAACTATTATGGGAAACAGTGTAGATATTCCTAAAAATCTAATAGAAATACCATATGATCCAGCAATCCCACTAGTGGATATTTATCTTATAAAGCAGGAATTTAATAATTACTTTGCCTGGAGGAAACTGAGGTTCCAGTTATACCATCTGAGAATCCCCATTTCTTTCCATCATAGCACATATCTCAGTTTGCTATTACACACCTGTGATTCTGTTTTCTTTTTTTTTTAAAAAATATTTATTTATTTATTTGCTTTAGTTGTACACAATGCAATGCACTTATGTTCACGTGGTGCTGAGGATCGAACCCGGGCTGCACACGTACTAGGCGAGCGCTCTACCACTGAGCCACAACCCCAGCCCCTGTTTTCTTTTTACCTAAATCCTACCTTTCCACTAGACTGTATTTTCTAAAAGAGCAGAGATGGGTCTGCATTTGCTTAGGACAGAGCCTAGCAAGTAGGTATACAACAGGTCTCAGGGCCACGTATGTGTACGCATTCATGAGTGGGTGAATGTAGGAACAGGTGTCAAAGAAACTGGGTTCTCATAGTGTTTAAAATTCCACAGCCATCATTTTTACTTAGTACGAACAAGAAAGACTAGACCCTATGGGGATCTGAGGAGTTTCCTGACTAATAAAAGAGCCTATCTGATTCGTATAACTCGGCTGTGATTAATAGTGTGTTTAAAATTGTGTGAGCAAATTCCATTCCCTGTGACAAATACACTCCATACATTAAATTAAAAAATGCAACATTTTACATGCTTCATAGTCGACAGTTACATTCTGGGAAATTTGTTTTTGACGTTGAATGAATATTCCAGGAAGAAATAAATAACTCAAGAAGAACCTGTCACTATATCTCCAGAAGACTTTTGCCTCCTGTCAGTGAAACTAATAGGGCACACAACCTATTTAAATGTAAATTTAAATAAAACATTTCTCTGCCTCTCTGCTCTCTTTGTTCCTAGCACTCTGGAGGGTGCAGGTCTAAAAGTACTATTCTCCAACGCGTCTATAGGTACTTAGGGGAAGGGGAGGGGGTTTTGTTTTTAGCTTTACGCGAGACTAAACCAAAGTATTTGGGGATTTTAATGTTCCCTGTCTACAGTAAAGGACGAAGGTGAGCGCTCTGGAGACAGAAAACAAGGCTTGACTCAAGTCCTTTGAGGGATGAGCAGGCCTGGGGCCCATCCTCAACCTGGGACGCCGTTGCTAGGCAACCCCTCACGTCCTCAACCGCCGCCCCAGAGCCACCTCCCCGCCTTCGTTGCCAGGGAAATCGACGCTCCAACTCAGCCCTGCCGTAAACCCGCGCGCTCTTGCGACACCGCCGCACCCGCCGCTGCGTGCGCGCCCTCTGCCCCCATCTCCACTCTCCGCCCCGGCCGCCATTGCCTCGTGCCCGCGCCGGTCGGTTGGTGGCGCCTTTGTCCTACGGCGGGCAGGTGGGCTGAGGCGGAGGGGGCAGCGGCGGGCCTGAGGCGAAGGAGCGGCCGAGAGCCCGCCGCGCTGGTAGCGGTGAGTGCCGGGAAGCGGTAGCCATCCGCCTAGGCTTAGGGCTGAGGGGCAAGCGATTGAGGGGGAGGCTGAGGCGGGAGGGCCCGCTCGACGCGCGGCCGCGGCCTCTTCTCTCCGGGAGCGCGCGGAGCTGCGCATGCCCGGTGTGGGGCGCGGCCGCCTCCGGCTCTCGTCAGGCCCAGGCCGGGCCGGCGGGCCGGCGGTGGGCTGTGGTCGGCGGCTTGGAGCCGCAGCCGCCTGTCTGTCGCGAACCGTCGCTTAGCCCCCGGCTTCTCTCGGGATGGGGCCGCCTGCCCCGCGCCCCCTTGTCGAATCGGCGAAGGCGCGCGCTCGCCTGCGGGCCCTCTGCGGTCGGCGGCGCGGTCGGGCTTCGAACCCGGGCCGAGGCGGCGCGGCCCGGCGGGCGTTCTCCCGGGCGGGCTGCGCTCACGCGTTCGGAGCGCTGTCCCGCGTCGCCGCTGCCTGGCGGTCCCTGGCTACATCCTCAAGGCGTCTCCCTGTCGTGTGACACCCCGCCCCTTTTGTAGCCCGGGACCCCGGGCCCACAGACCCGGAGAAGAGCGACCGCGCCAGCTGGCTTTCCAGGGTCCTGACGCGGGGCGCCTTCCGCTCCCCTGGGCTGCAGCGGCCCTTCGTGGGACGGAGCCCCCAGCTCGAGTCGCAGCCCTGCTCCTTTATGTCCGTATGTGCCATCTGTACCGTGTACCGAATGTTAATTTTTTTTTTCCTTTAAAGTGACCTCCCCCACTTCTTAAGTATATTTTGTTTAAGGCGGAAATTTCAATCCCAAACCGTATAATGGAAAGCCAGTTATTTTTCTAATGCTCATAAAAAAATAAATACCTGTCTATTAAAATAAACAGTGCGTCCTTGTTCCTCCGAAGTTATTCTGCGTTCCACGCTTTGGGAAACGCTGCCCTAGGAGTACTGGGTTCATTGTCGTCCTTCTGGCTTTCATTCTGTGCACATGGCAGATCCCATGAAATGCCCTGGGGTCCTCGGGGGTAATGATGGTAGAGTCTTTCTCGTTGTAAACTGTTCTCTGTTCTTACAAGAACTGCAAGAACTGTCTGCTCGAATGCATTCGATGTGCCTCCTCGGTTTTCTTACAGCATTGTGATGTGGTAGTCACCTGACAATTCATAAAAAGATGTTTCTGCAAACGCTGATGGAGCTTTCTTGAGTTTTGACAACTCTGGATTTAATGTTTTCTATATGAGTCAGAGTGTGAAAACTAACTTTGTGTCAACTTTTTGGAATCAGTAAAATGCAAGCTTTGCACTGTGCAGATTGGAAATCAGTTGGCTATTATTTGTTAACCTCAGTTTCTTCCCTCATTCAGGTTTTTGTTTGTTCGATTGTCTTTCCTTTTGTTCATCTGTCACCCTCCAGGTATTTCTTAAAACCTCTGAAGCATTCTCTTCACTTAAAACAAACACTGATTTTTTCCTTTTAAAATGTGCTAGAGGAATCATATTGCAAGGCACAGTGGAAGGAATCTTTCTGGTTGCAGACTGCTCAGTGTTGCATGCCTGTGAACAACACGTGTTTAAAGAAGGCATTGACAGATCAATACTTATAAGTTAACAGTCTGTTCCTAAGCTCTGTGTTGTTGTTGTTGTTTTAAGTGAGAGCATACTTACTTAATTCATTCAAAGGAAACAGAAAAGCTCGGGCCATTCAAGTCCCCCCACCCACCCAAGGCTGTGTTTAAAAAAAAAAAAAAAAGATCCATATTCTTTAGGGGTTACGTTGGTAGGATCACAATGTAGAGCTGACATAAGGGCTTATCATCTTCAAATTTCTAGGCAGCAGACCTGTGTAGAAAAGGAAGGAGAATTGAATATTGCCTAGGAGTCAGTTTCAGAACTTCAACAAATAGAACCTCATCTATGGGTACTCAAAAGCTAAAAATACACATTTTTTGGAAAGGTTTTAGAAGTCTCATGAGAAAAGGTTTCATGGTTTGAAACTTCATTTTAAATAACCATTGCAAGCATTCCTTGTCTGTGGCCTGCAGATGGCAGTGCCTTTGTAACCTTGTTACTACTATGAGAATTATTGGAATTTAGTTGTGCTTTTAAGAATGGAAAGCCTTTGGAGGAAATGTATTTAACTTTTTTTATTCCCTCAGTTTACTGCTGTTCTCTTGTTTTTTACTCCCCATCTGAAGCATATGACCTCTTTTTCTAAACTCACTGCTATTCTTAATAGTAATGGTAACATATAACTAGCAGTGCAGATGGCAAGTATCAGTTCATTTGCCCCTACCAGTCATTTTGTGAGATAGATAGACTGGTATTATTGGTTTTTGTTGTTGTTGTTGTTGTTGTTATTTGCATGTAAGGAAAGAACAACTTAAACAGATTATTTTACCCAGGATCACATATTTAGCGGAACATATTCAAGATATTGGTGGAGCCAGGTGCAGTGGCTCATTGCTATAATCCTAAATACTGGAGAGGCTAAGGCAGGAGGATCAAAAGTTCAAGGCCAGCCTCATAAGTCAGCAAGACTCTTGTCTCAAAAAATAAAAGGGACTTGGGTATAACTCAGTGATAAAGCACCTCGGGTTCAAACCCCCACCCCCCAAACAAAAAAAAGAAAAAGAAAAACCAAAAACTATTGAAGATAAAAGATTTCATAGTCAAGTAAATTGGGAAATGTTAAAATATTCCAGAACTTGTCAGAGGCTTTCATATGCTAAACGTGTGCAATGTAGATGTCTAAGAGAGGATTATCTCATTATGCCATTCTCACAATCCTCCTGCGACCGGCTTGAGGTAATAGTATTCCCCCAAACTGACTACTTTATATTGTACTGTGTTTCCTCTTTGTACCTTGTAGTTTATTAATGATTGCCATGTGTCTTCAAGATAAATACTTAAAAAGTTCAGTGTCAACTTTTTTTTATGCCGAAAGATTTGTCTGGAGAACATCATACACATTTGTTTGGACTATTTTGCTTGAGCAGAGTTAAACTGTCAAGGAGTTAAAAGGGCAGCACACAACAGAAAATTATGTTACTCTTATTAATGAAAAGATCAGGATAAGGCTACTGTCTGAAGCAGCAACACATTAAAAAAATATGGAATGTACTGACAACTAAATATGTAATACCAGCATGCATGCTGCTTTTTAAATGGTAGTTTTATTACCACCAGATCTGAATATTTATAGGGATAGGATGGTCATTTTCATTCTTCATTCTGTCACTAAAATTTAAGAGCTAATATAGGTCAACTGAACCAGTTACTTTAATGTTAAAATAATTTCCCTCATAAGAATCAGAACTTTTCCAGACCATATGACTGAACTCATTTTCCCTTATTTCATTCAGAGCACTATTGACTTATATAAAAGGACTAGGAAACTGCAAGCAAGAATTAGCGCAGCTTAAATTGCAAGGTCTTAAAACTTTAGCTTTAATGGATCTTACATCTTTAGCTTTAGAGCCTGGTTTGGCTTTATGATTAAATTATTGAAGATTAGGCTGATCCTGCAGCTAGTGGACAAAATATTGAGACATTTGAATCATTAGTAATTTGAGTATACTTCATTATATAATTGGAGAAGAAAGTAATAACATGTATTTTAGATAATATGTTTATTTTTAATCTTTCTTCCAAAATTATCTTTGGTATCCAAAAGAAAAAACTAGGAAAACAGAATTTTAATAAAATTTTAAAACTTAGAACTATTAGAACTATAAATGCAGGATTTGGGAAACTTTAAGACGAGGTTTATTGTGGGGCTGGGGTTGTGGCTCAGTGGTAGAGCGCTTGCCTAGAATGTGTGAGGCACTGGGTTCAATTCTCACCACCACATAAAAATAAGTAAATAAAATAAAGGTTTATGAACAACTAAAATAAACAAAATTAAGAGACAACATTCATCAAAATCGGATCCCTGGGCTAGGGACATACTGTGATAGAGCTCTTGCTTAGCATTTGTGACGGCCTGGGTTCAATCCCCAGCACTCCAAAAGAAAAAAATCTAATTCCAAAAAACTGCCTCAGAGTCACCAGAACAACAGTTGGAAATAGATTCTTGGATATTGTTCCCTATCCCCAACTCCTAACTGACTGGAGGTAGGGCCCCAGGAACCCATCTTTCAAAAGCCACCCTGGAAGGGCGCGGTGGCGCACACCTGTAATCCCAGCACTTGGGAGGCTGAGGCAGGAGGATTGCAAGTTCAAAGCCAGCCTCAGCAATGGTGAGGCACTTAGCAACTCAGTGAGACCCTGCCTCTAATAAAATACAAAAAAGTGCTGGGGATGTGGCCCAGTGGTCGAGTGCCCCTGAGTCCAATCCCCAGTACCAAAAAAAAAAAAAAAAAAAAAGCCACCCTGGAGGAGGATTTATGTATCTTGTAGTTAGAGAACCCCTGATACAGTACTTTTTTAAAAAAAACAAGTTTTCACTGGAAAAAGGAGGTTAAAACAGATTGTGGGACTAATCTCAGATTACTAATCAGCATTGATATGTGGTTTATGGTTAGGTTTGCTTTAAGCAAGAGCTTGACCATAAAATGTTTTTGGCTTCATAGTTTGAACTAGATCACTTCTTGGCCTTTTGGCTAAGATCAAGTGTGTAGTTTGAACTAGAGATAATAGAATATTCAGAATATCTGTGAAGCTTTAAATATTTTAATTCCTTCCCTTCACAGTATTAGAGTGGTTTCACCTTTTTCAGAACAAAGAAAGTGTGTCTACCAAGACCCCATGGTATGTTGGTTAACTTTAAATTATTTCCACTTTATGTTTTAGTGGTGCAGATGTGAAATTATAAGTGTGGCCTTTTTCCTCTTTTTGCCAAGAGTTGCATTTAGTATGAAAACAAAATGCCTCAAAGAAGAATCAAAGCTTCTAGCCCCCAGGAGGAAAACCATACTGACAACTCTGGTTTGCAGAATTTCGAGAACTTTAGTTGGCAGCTTGCCCTTTATTAGCCAAAGAAGTATATAACATGCTATTGAAAAGTGACAATCTCAGTAGATAGTATATTTCCTGCCTTTTTATAACTAGGTAATTGGAAGAAGAAAAGCTTAACTGTTTAGGATACTTTTTAAATGATCAGATGAAATTAAAAGTGG
Organism: Tamias sibiricus; assembly: GCA_025594165.1. Lineage (NCBI taxonomy): Eukaryota > Metazoa > Chordata > Mammalia > Rodentia > Sciuridae > Tamias > Tamias sibiricus. The sequence goes on from CM046659.1 coordinate 165,599,390, forward strand.
TGGATTGCACACTCCTCCTGTGGAAGCGGGCCTGTAACCTTATAATTGCATATTATTAACTTCAGCACTTTGGAGACTTGGGTGATGATTCAGTTTCCTTTGGAGGTAGCATTGTGATTGTACCTTTTATACTGTTTTCAGGGATTATATTTTTATAGATTTTAGCCATTGTCATGACATTTTCTTTGTTACAGGTTATGTTTATGAGTTATTTCCCCGTGGATACAGTCTTAAGGATATTTCTAAATGGAGAGCCTAAGTATGTTATGCTGTTAAAGCTAAGGGAATAAATAGAGTAGTAGTCCCCGAACACCTGCCAAGAATCACCTGAGAAATGTTAAAATATAGATTCCTGGACTCAGTACTCAAGATTCGATAAGTTTGAGACAGGGCCTAATTTTTACTTATCTTTCCAGGTGGTACTGACATATCTTCATTAAAGAAAGTGATGTATGGGAAAAAATAATTCTACATAAGGGAGAAATGGAAAGTTTAATGGATATAGAGTTTCAGTTTTATAAGATGAAAAAAATGTGACACTCTTCTGGCACAATAATATAAACATACTTGACATATTGAACTGTATAATTAAAAACAGTTAAGCTAGAGATATAGCTCAGTGGTAAAGAACTTGCCTAGCATGTGGTCCTGAGCATCACTCCAAAAAGAAAAAGAAGATAACATTTTTGTGGTTTTTACTACAATCTTTTTTTTTTTTTTTTAAGAAAAAGATGTTAAGAAAATGAAGAAGAATGATTTGTTTTTTTATTTCTGAGCAGTGAGTTGAATTAATAGATTAGTAGATATTAATTACTGACTCCTGGCCATCAATCTATTTTATACCCTTTTATTGAAGGGAATCATGATCTTTTAAATTTTTCTCCCACCTGTTTCTTTCAGTGTCAAACCAATGTTCTTTTAAGAACATTGCTATAATGGGCAGTACTTTGAATGTCTTAGGTTTAACCCCCTCCCCCCTTTTTAGGATGATATGTATATAGTAAAGCTTCATTAATTTGGCTTCACTGAGACTCTTATTTATGGTTAGTTCATAGCTTCCTAACAGGTCCTCTTACCACCACCAATTTCTTCCTTTTCCATAGCAAAGTGCTTTACAATCTAGACTAGTCTTAACTCTAGCTTCCTTTGTCATTCCTCTTTTTCTTCCACTTATCTTCATATTCCCAAAACTAAATTTCCTATAGTTTTCAACTTACTATATTTCTCTTACCTTTGCATGTCTGAAATAATTTTCTTCTTTCTGGTAAACTACTCATCCTTTATGTCCCAGTTTAAATGTTTCTTTTAGGTCTTTACCGCCGCCTCCTTCACCCCCCTACACACACACACACACACACACACACACACACACACACACTTCCCAGTCTCTTTTTTGCCCTGCACCTAGTTCTTCTAATCTCTGCAATAATTATGCTTTATATTGTAATTATCTGTATACATGTATTTATCTCTCCCTTTTATTAAACAGGATCTCAAGCCTCATCATTTCCACATATCTAAAGCCTAGTACAGGTGTAACACATAGTAGGCATTTGGCAGTGGGTGAATCAATGAAGCATTTAGTGTACTAATTATAAGCTGTCCTTTTCAATAGCTTAGTTTATTAGGAATACTAAGTACTTTGTATAATTTAGTTTAAATTTTGCCTGTCTTTAATTAAACCCATACTTTAAAATTTTGTAATTTAGAATTTTTTACTGGTATATATTAGCTTAATCTTTGTGAATCTAAACTAGTTAGTTTTTCTTGTGGTTGATTTTCTCCTTGAATAGGCATAGTCAACACAAGCAGAATATCTGTTTTATCAAGAAGGATATGTAGATTCAGAGAAATCAACTGTCTTGATTAAATTCTCCAGAGTAGGCCCATAGCTCAGATTTGCTGATCCCTAGCAAAGTTCTCTTTCCTTAGAAGAAAGGACATTCTGTTCAGTGAAATATGCCAGGCACACTGGACGTGGTAGTGTACACCTATAATCCCAGCTACTCTGGAGGCTGAGGCAGGAGGATCAAAAGTTCAAGACCAGACCAGGCAATTTGGCAAGACCCTATCTCCCAAAAAAAAAAGGTAATAAAAAAGAGCTGGGAATGCTGGGCACGGTGGAGCACATCTGTAATCCCAGTGGCTCAAGAAGCTGAGGCAGTGGGGCTGGGGTTGTGGCTCAGCAGCGGAGCGCTCGCCTCACACGTGCGCGGCCCAGGTTCGATCCTCAGCACCACGTGGACATGAATGCATTGTATTGTGTATAACTAAAGTAAATAAATAAATATTAAAAAAAAAAAAAAGAAGCTGAGGCAGGAGGAGCGCAAGTTCAAAGCCAGCCTCAGCAACTTGGAGGCGCTCAGCAACTCAGTGAGACCCTGTCTGTAAATAAAATACAAAAAAAAAAAAAAAAAAAAAAATAGGGATGGGGCTCAGTGATCGAGTTTGAGTGCCCCTGAGTTCAATCCCCAGTACCAAAACAAACAAAAAAACTGGGCGTGATGGCACCAGCCTCAGCAATTTAGTGAGACCCTGTCTCAAAAAATTTTATAAAAGGTTGGGAATGGGGCCCAGTCCCCAATACCAAGAATAAATAAGGACTGGGGAAGGGGTGAGAGTGTAGCTTAGTGATAGGGTGTTCCCCTAAGACCCTGGGGTTAAATCCCCAGTATGGGGGAACACACACATACACACACATATACACACGAGTGCTAGGGATGTAATTCAGTGGTAGAAGACCCCTGGGTTCTATCCCCAGTATGGGGGTTGGGGAACCAGCCACAGAAAGACAAAAACTGCATTTCCTCGGTTATATATGGAATCTAAAACAAACTCAGAAGCAGAGAATAGAACAGGCTGGGATTGGGGAGATAATGGTCAATGGGTAGAAAGTTGCAGTTAGGAAGAATAAATGATAAAAATTTATAATGATGGATGATAATCCGATTGAGTTATTCCATACTGTATATATACACACACATAATGTGTGTATACAAATGTATGTCCTAATATCACTATGTACCCCATAATTATATGTGATGATAATATATCAAAAATGAAATAAATAATTGAACTCAAAAGAGAAGGGCTGGGGATGTATCTCAATGGTAGAGTGCTTACCTAGCATGTAGGAGGGCATGGGCTCAATCCCAGCACCACACACACACACACAAAAGTAATAGTAAAAAGGGCAGTAAATTAATGTTGATAAAGAATTTTTGTCTGAAGAGTTGAAGTGCAGAGAATGTCAGTAGCATAAACCAAAAACACTGTAGTTTGAGGTGATAGAAATTGGAGTGGTAATTGAATAAGTAGGCCCTACCCTGTTGAGTGTCTATGAGGCATTTAAACATTGGCAAGCATAGGCTGGGCCTTTTCCAGGTTCCACCAGCATTTGATCCAGAAGTCCTAGTAAGAGCCGTGTAAATGGAAACCACTCCCTGTCAGAGACAGCGTAGCATAATGTTTAAGCACTTTGTGTGAGAGAGACCTGGGTGTGCATCCCACCTTTGCCTCCTGATAGTAGTATGGCTTCAGATAAATCATCTAATTTGCATAATCCTCAGATTTCCTCATTTGTTAAAAAGAAATCATGATAGTACTAAACTCCTAGAGTTAGAAAAGGTTTAAATGAAATAAATGTACATCATGTTCTTGTACAGGCCCAGGAACAGAGTAAACATTTTGTAAATGTACATTTTCATTTCCTTCATCTTTATATTCTCAGGAATATTATGCAAATACAGTTAAAGATATAAGAATTATTTTAACTGAGAATGAAGGAGAAAATCAAATATGAGGTGAGCTAACTTAAAGGGTTGATTTAGAAACAGCAAGCATTTTCTTATCCCTACCTTGTTACATTTAACTCATTACAATATCCCTGATGTCACAATATATCATCAAAGTAATCTTCATGAATTCATTTCTCCTTCTAATTTAGGGAATTTAATAGATGATATTTGCTGTCATTGTCTGTACTGTTTTCCAAGTGGCATTATCTTTATCTTCATATAATTCCAATTTAGTCATTCCTGACCGTTAGTTGGTTTTCAGCTCAGCCTTCTGGGAAATTTAATTTCATTTGTAGGGAGTTACTGAAATTGTATAGGCTTCTGGGTTCTTTCAGTGGCCCATAGTGGTGCTGTCACTAAACGTTGTAGTTCATATTACTCTTATTTCTTGTCCTTGTTTTCTGTTACTATAGCCAGTGAAGTATAAATTTTGGTTTTAAGATTAAAAGAATTGTTTTATGATAGTACAGTTAAAAAATAGGTAGAGGGCTGAGGTTGTGGCTCAGCAGTAGAGCGCTCGCCTAGTACATGCACGGCCCGGGTTCGATCCTCAGCACCACATAAAAAATAAATGCATTGTGTACAACTAAAGCAAATAAATAAATTTTTTTAAAAAATAGGTAGAGCAAAGCAGTTCTTGGTACTATGAATGAAACTTGCATTTCTTTTTATTTATAACATTATTCAAGGACTATTTGGTGAACCATCTGGCATACTAAAATAAAATTGTACATTAGGTATTGTGTCTTTCTTTAGGAGCACTTTACCCCATTCTTTTATGGTTTAAAAACAGCTCTACCACTTCCTATATAACACCATGTTTTCTAGATTATTTTCCCAGTTTTTTCCTTTTATGTAAATCCCTTGAGCTGGTGCTATTTTTCTTGACTTACTTTAACTAAAAAGTACTTTAAAACTTGAAAAGTTTTCAGAAGACCACTTACTTGGAAATTATAGCTATTCAGGCCAAGGTTAAGCATCTCGGTGATTATGATGATTTTGAATATCATTCATGTTGCTAATATAATTTTTTAAATTGTAGAAGTACCTCTCAAGCTACAGTGGAGAAAATGCTGAGAGACAGACTGTGTCCTAGAGGCAGTTGGCCAGAATAATGCAGAAGGGATGAAAAGCACCATCTCCCCTTTTCTATACAAAGGAGGCATTCCACCTCTTGTTAGAAAGACTCCTAAGTTGATACTTGTTGTTACCTCTTGTTGATTAACTCCTTCCCAATTATAGTTCCCCATCTAATATCCAGAAAGATCTCCAAATTGGCTACCCTTTTTCCCTTTTTTACATTAACTTCACTTCTATTTCCTTGCTGTCAATTATACAGTGCTCTAAGAATTCAATAATCTAATTAGTGAATACGATGGTTACTTTACCAGTCACAGTACTTGCTAAGAAAATTTTGTTTAAATGAATGTTCCACCTCTAATGTAGAGGAGCCCAGAGGTTTTCCAAAAATTCTCTGTGTACATCTATTAGGATTTTTCATATATGAGGGTTGGTGGTTGTGTTTTCATAACTCACTGAAAACCTATCAGCTCTGCTCTAATATAGGCAATCCTCTTGAATAGAGATGAGACTTGGGCTAGGGATGCACCTCAGTGGTAGAGCACTACCTAACATGCATAATACCCTGGGTTCAGTCCCTGTTTTCACAAAATAATTAATTCCGCTTCTCATTTTTTCCACATTTCAGCCAAGATAGGAGTTTAAGGAGTTCTTAAGGTGAATAGACAAACACTTGACATATCACACTAAAAGTGTGCTAGCCTCTGAAAGTGTTCTAAAAGTCTTTTCTTGTAGATGAAACATAAACCATACCATCCAAATATACTTGCTTTGGACTACTCAAAGAAAGTAGATACTAGGAGGCAAATTATAACCCAAAAGTGGTTTAAAGATATATCTTGAGAAGCCGGGTGAGGTGGCGCATACCTGTAATCCCAGCACTTGGGAGGCTGATGCAGGAGGATGATGAGTTCAAAGCCAGCCTCAGCAATAGTGAGAGGCACTTAGCAACTCAGTGAGACCCTGCCTCTAATAAAAAATACCAAAAAGGGCTGGGGATGTGGCCCAGTGGTCAAGTGCCCCTGAGTTCAATCCCCGGTGTGTGTGTGTGTATGTGTATATATATATATAAAGATACATCTTGAGGGGCTGTGGTTGTGGCTTAGCAGTAAAGCACTAACCTAGTGCTGGGTTCGGTCCTCAGCACCACAAAATGGATAAATAAAGATATTGTATCCAACTACAACTAAAAAAAGAAGAGATATAATCTTGAATATTCTTTCAATAATCTTTCAAGTAACTGCAAAAATAAAAATTTTTTAAAAATAACATTATTGCAGGGCACAGTGGTGCACAACTGTAATCCCAGCAACTTGAGAGGCTGAAGCAGAAGGATTACAAGTTTGAGACTAACCTGGGCATCTTAGAGAGACCCTGTCTATAAACAAAGGGCTGGGGATGTAGCTCAGTAATAGAGTGGCCCTGGGTTCAATCCCTAGCACTGAAAAAAAAAAATGTATGTATATGGAGGGATGTTGACTTAAAAGTAAATGTTTACCTCCTTCATTCTATTTGGAACCAGTTTTGCCTCAAATAACATGATTACTTTGGTCTCTTCAGTCCTGTATGTAGGCACTTGCAGAACTGGATACAGTATAATATCCCTTTTCATATGTGGAGGAGAAATTATAACATTAATATAAATTTGCCAATTAAAGCAGTACCATATATTCTGTACTCTAGTCAATGTTAAGTTGAACTTGTTTTGTTCACAAGACCATTTAATAATATATGCTGAAGATGTGACTTACTTAAAAGAAATCTTTATACACACACTGTATTCCAGTGATACTTTGAAAACTACTTAAATAATCAGAGACTTTACATTTCTGTCTGAATCATAGCTGGCCTATATTAGAAAGTGATATAAAGTAAATGAGCAGCCTATGTCAGTAAGCCCTTCCAAACCTGAACTGCTGTTCTTTATAGTTACATAATAAAGAATTAGATATTCCCTGTAAGGCCTGTCATTATATAATATATAATTCAGAAGTTGGTGAACTTTAAGGGTTGGAAATTATTAGCCAGAGTGGTGGTGCACACGTATAAGTCCAGCTACTTGGGAGGCTGAGCAGGAGGATCCCAAGCATGAGATCCTTGGGCAACTTAGTGAGACCTTGTCTCAAAATGAAATAAAAAGAGATGGGGATGTAGCTCAGTGATAGAGCACTTACTTAGCATGTGGAAGACCCTGTGTTTAATCCCCAGTACTGTCCCCTCAAAAAAGTTGTAAATTGTAAATACCAAAGCTATGGTCAGAGATTACTGGCTAAGTTTTATATAGGGATTTAAAAAAAAAATTATATCCTTTGTCTGCTTCATTGAAAAGATAGAAGCACTTTACATGAACTATGCTTCTCTATTTAGATAAGTTTTCTTCAGTTTTGTTAAAGCCATCCCTCTCCTAGGTATCATGGACACTTCCAATTTAAAATGGAATTGAGGATCATTCTCACTTGAACAGGAATTTGAAAACAGGCAATGTAGTAGGACAAAGTCTATTATAACAGATCCCTAAGTTTCTTGTTATTGCTGTAGTCTCACATGATAGGAAACTGCTCCGAGATTTTTAAAATACATAATTACTATTTTAAAGCACTCTAATTATGTGAGTGCTTAATACCATTTGAGTCATTAGATATGCTATTAATTGCTTAATGTGGAACAAGAGGAAAAAAACTACACTGCAGTAAGAAGCAGTTTATATCTCCATTCATCTGAAGTACAAAATTTTTATTATTTATGTATAAGCCATATAAAAATTGTTAGGTATTATTTGTGGGTATAGATTTGTTTATTTCTTTAGAAGTTCTCATTAGTTCTTAAGGCATGATGTTTTTATTATGCACTTCAGTTTTTGTAAAGCATATGCTTTGTTTTTGGTAAATCGGGCTTTTACTGCATAAATTGGTTATAAGATTCCCTATAAGCTTATAAGATTCCCTTATCTAGTTGTATATGAAAACTTCCTATAAGGAGTCTTTTATTCCTAACTCTACTGCACCAAATGCCAATTCTTATTCTTAAAGTACTTATCTGTGAAATTTATAGATGTTAACAGGTCATATTCTTTGATTACCCCCAAAACATTTCTGTCCTACACGTCATTCTGAAAGATTCTGCTTGATGGAATGCAACACAAGGCACACTAAAACGAGGCCCTGCTTCATGAAATACTGAAAGTCTTAAGACCTCAGTTTCCACCTATTACTTCTTTGTAACATAAAATAGAATTATTTGCCTTTAATCTTTTTTGTTTTTGTTTTTCTAAACTCCTTTTCCCCACTTTCTTCCCTATAAAGAAATCCTACAACTGATTCTCCAGTAATTTAGAAAACAACCTTTTCCTTCCTTTGTAGGGAGGAATGATAGGTTTGGGGCATAGCAGGGTGTTAAAGCAATGATATAAGCAGTTTTTATACAAATTATGTGTTAGCTAGAAAACTGAGGGACATTCTTTACCAAGCTGTGACAATGTACTGCCTTAACTTAATAATAAAAATTGCCCAAGTGACAGTGTCTCTCTGCTGAATGGATTTTCTCATACCATCTGGTTGTCATTGTAGTTTTTTGTTGTTGCTTTCATTTAAAATGTGCTGATGATCTTGTTTTTATTCCGTAGCATTGAACAGATGGGTTGATTATTCTTTTCAGATATTAATAAGGCAGCGGAAAGAAGAAATATGAATACGGCTCCATCAAGACCCAGCCCCACACGAAGGTAAAGTACCCTGAAGCAGTGAGTTACCTTGGGAGAGTTGGGCTCTGGGGAGTTAAGCCCAACTTCATACATCAAGGGTCTTTTCTTCCCCCCCAACAAATCAGAAACGCTCAAGCAAACAATAAGAATATGAACCTTGTGTGAAGGGCCTTGCTGCTTTTTTTAAACACTACGTCAGGAGATGCAGAGGAAGCTTTGTGTTTTCGGTGGCAAACCCAGCAAGTTCAGCTTGCAACGTGAGTTGCAGGCAATTGGAAGAGGATAAACCTCTGTCTTTCCCCAGCACACGTGTCATTGGGAGCCTCCAGAGCAAAAGGAGTGCCCCAGGGTCGTTGGTGTGTGCCATGCTGCATTGCAGCAGGCAGCAGAGATTCGACTCTTCATTCCAAATGGCTGCCGGTCCAGATGTTAACCCAGGTTTACGGGAAGAGCTGCTTGAGAGATTGCTGCTGTGCCTGTGCTGCAGATCCCCTGTTTGCTTGCATGCTTGGGTTACCTGTTTGAGGGGAAATAAAAAGGGCAAAACACTTCACCTCTCAAAAGTCTCCCTTTTTCTTAGCTTTCCTGGAAATAGAAGACATTTTCCCACTGTATTCTTCTTTCCAGTGTATACAAAAGAGATAGTCCTGATGTATTCCCTCAAGATATGAATTAAATTGGTCCCTTCTCAGTGAAGAGCTTTAAAACGTTACCATTTACACCAAAGATGAGCATATTACATTCAAGCTTTCTGATTCCATAACAACACACAAGTGGATGCAGTGTGTGCAGTTTTGTGTGGAATGCAGACAGATATGATATATTTCATATCTTGTGTCTCTTCAAGGCTGAAGTGGATACTCAATATGGATTTTGCCTTTTCCCCTAGTTAATGCCAATTTTCCATAGAAACTACATAACTAAACTACATCCCACAGTAAACTACATTCCCTATAGTGAATTGAACACTGCTGAATACAGTGAGTTATAGTCTATACTGATAATTCCACAGGACCCAGGAATATATCCAACTAATTGAGTTCTCAAACATAACTAACTACCCTACTTTGGGGCAAAAACACCTACATATTTTATTATAAGAAAGAATGGCTGCCGTCTGTTTCACGTTTCATGTACATACTCCTACTTGAATGTGAAGGGAGAGTATTTTCTAGCTACCAGGAATAGATTTATATGTGTCTACTCTGTGGAGTTCAAGCAGACCCTCGGGGCAAGGTGGTGCTGCTGATTTTGGTTGGATTTTTTTGTCCATTCTGCCTGTGCAGAGGAGTTGAATCCAACACAACAGTTAACTCCACAACTATCATGCAGATGCCCTGGCCATCCATTGGTTTCACTGCAGAAGTGGGCATAGACATTAGCATTCTGTCTGTCCTCTCAAACACTATAAAGAATGCTGTCAGCTTACAGGTAGATACCATGTTGGTTGCTTTGTGAGTATGTGAGTAGCCTGAAGAACATAAATAAATCCTTAGAGCTTCATCAGTTTCATCTGACGTCTGCTTCCATTAGGATGTATCCAGCTATGCTGCAGATATTGGGCAGTCCCATCTGTATCATTTTCCACATTGCCCCAATAGTCATGGAAGAGGGGTGGTTAAATGTTTGCATTTAATGATCAGAAATATGGGACTCCCATTGGAAACTGTAATGGCCAGGTGGCTTGAAAAGAAACATGGTGTGTGTGTCTAATTTTCAGAGAGCTCTGATCTGTGTTTCTCAACTAAGTAGCTTATCAAAAGGAGTAGGAATTTGTAACTATAAAGTAAAATCATCCTTCTTCCCTGTTTCCTCATGATGCTTGTGATCTCTAGGGTAGTGGTATCTGTGTTTTTCAAGGTTAAAAGAAAGCATATACAAATATACATTGCAAAGTAGAGACTAGTTCTTGTTTCTTTTACGCATTAAAATCTCTCTCTCTCTCTTTTTTTTTTTTTTTTTTTTTTTTTTTTTGGTACTGGAATTGAACTCAGGGGCACTTGATCACTGAGCCACATCCCCAGCCCTGTTTTTTATTTTATTTAGAGACAGGGTCTCACTGAATTGCTTATTAGCACCTCGCTTTTTTGCTGAGACTGACTTTGAACTCACGATCCTCCTGCCTCAGCCTCCCGAGCAGCTAGGATTACAGATGTGCACTATCATGCCTGGCTCTTTTATGCATCGAAAGGGTATTTTATATCATCCTTATAATGCTTAACCAAATACTTCTAACATTTCCAGTTAAATGTACATGAGATACTCAACACACATTACAGTGTTGGGGAAATCACCAACTCCTGTGGTTGGAATCCAGCATAGCCATTGCTGGATTAATTTCATCTCAACCTAAAATGAAACTCCATAATTTAAGGGAAGAAATAATTTTATGCTGGTTTCCTTTTTTAGTAATAGTTTCTCCACAAACATAAACAGCATTGGAGAGGGCCTTTTAAAATGAGCTCCTAGCCAGGTACAGTGAGTGGCACACACCTGCAGTCACAGTGACTCAGGCTATGGCAGGAGGATCACAAGGTCAAAGCCAGCCTCAGAAACTTAGCAGGGCCCTGTCTCAAAAATTTTAAAAATAACAAGGGCTGGGAATGCGACTCAGTGGTTAAACATCCCTGGATTCAAACACTTGTACCAAAAATTAAAAAAACAAAATAAAATGAGCCCCTTACCAACTATGTAAATACAAAACTCACCTTTATATATACCTCTTAAAAATACTACATTCCACTGGGCGCCGTGGCTCAAGATATGGAGACAGGATCGAGAGTTCAAAGCCAGCTTCAGCAAAAGTAAGGCACTAAGCAATTCAGTTGAGACCCTGTCTCTAAATAAAATACAAAAGAGGGCTGGGGATGTAGCTCAGTGGTTGAATGCCCCTGAGTTCAATCCCCAGTACCCCCCCCCCCCCAAAAAAAATATCATTCCTCAGAACTAATTCTAAAATGAAGTTCTTTGAGTATGGATGGGGTAATGGTTTCCTGCTTTACTTAAACTCAATAGGACTGACAGCTAGGCTAATTCAAATTCGATTAGCAGTCAGTTTTCCCCTTGGTGCTCGTTCCTAACTGGGTTCCTCAGCGTGTTATTTAACATGATGAAATTCCATACAGTCATGCTTATTTGCTTCAGAGAATAAAAATGACCACCTTTAGTAAAATTTGTTCTGAGCCCCATCTAAATCCTGAGCCAAGAGTCCTAGATTTCTATTAAAAAAATAAATAAGCCAAACAAGTTGAACATCATATTCAAAATAAAGCATCAACATTTTGACCATTGCCCTGATCATGCCTTCTCTCTTAACCAGTAGAGCAGAAATAAATTGTGAAAAATAGGCTAGCCGGGTAAGTGATCAACCTAGAAGGGGCTAATGGTTTCTCTGAGGGTGAATACCGTGTCTCTCTTTGGGTACATGCTTCCAGTCAAAGCCTTGAGGTAATCCCAAATGTATCAGTATGTTGATAACAACCAAACTTCATTTAACAGCCCTGTGTGCCCCCAGCCATAGTGAACACATTGTTCACAGGAAAGGCAGGGGAAACAACCACCATCTATGACAAAGCCTTTATGTCTTCAGTACTGTCTGCTTTTAATAAGAAAATTGTTTTTAAGCATGCTGGCAAGACCTTTATAACACCTTGTTTTGCTGGACTTTAACCTTGAGTGTCAAAACACCTAGGTATCTTTGGGAATTTTCACAGGATTATCACCTCTTCAGATATCTCTGTAAAACAGTACTGTTGGCTTTGCTTTGTGTTTCAGTATCGTACATCCCTAATGACTCCAGCTGTCAATGTATAATTCTGACAGTATCGACCCAGCCAAGCACAGAACTCTGCATGAAGGATCCCTACTCCAGATCACATTTCAGCCTGAATTCTTGTCATTTAATCCCTGGGCTACTTCATTGGACTCCTTTGAGTACATTGCAGAGTTACCATACAAGTTGTCTAGCATTGATACTGGGCATATGTCCTTCTTCAAAGACTGGATTGTGATTCCGATTGTGTCTTAGTTGTTTTCAGGAATCATCTTCAGTATAACACCTTGTCGAACGAAGCCTGGGAGTATCCCCCTATGCAGTTGTGGCTTCCAGGTGTTAGAAGTTAAGACTATATGGTATTTTCTAAACCTTAACTTTGTCTACACCAAATGCTCTATAGAGGATTTCCCCCATATATTTGTGAATTATGTTAAGCTTGGTACCTCTTTGGTGAAGAGATTGGGGATTGGCTCATCAGAAATAACTTGGCTATGGGTAGGTTTCCTATATAACCTGAGATGCTTTCTACTTGTCCATGGGGTCTTAATTCCTTTGATAAGTGCTTGCTCCTTGGGTGAGACAGCTATAGCTCTAGATGGGCCTCACAAAAATTCCAGGCTATGATTACTTCAATGTTGACACCTGAAGAAGAAGAGTCATCAGTTCTCAGCAAGTGCCACCTTTACTACTAGAAAAGTCATACCTGTGCTTGAGAAAATCTTCAGCCTGTTTCCTAGGGAGAAGCATGAATGCTTAAACATTTGGATCTGCGAGGTGTGAATCTCATTGCACTCCATATTCTACCTGCATCTAACAGCAAAATTCTGCACAAATCTTTTCTATTTCTAACAGCATGGAGCCATCATGATGAGGGAATAGCATCACATAGCAACAAGTCACTTAAAAATATTTGTGGACAGTATCTGACAGAGTTGGAAGAGCTGAAGGATTTTTGTCAGGGTCAAAAGACTGGCCCTTCCAAAGATATTCCAGTGAACAGAAAGGAAGAAAGGAGATGATAACCTCTGCAAAAAAAAAAAAAAAAGGAAGTAAAGGACTGGCCTTTCTCCCTAACATGTACAGCCAAGGCCAAAGAGCACCATGCTGGATCTAAGGTTTCAGTCTCTTGCTGAAGAGCAGCTCAAGGTTCATCACAGCCTTCTTAGATGATCATCATCTGTCAGTTCATGCTATATAGGCTCTTGGATGCCTAGTGCTCTGCAAGCTCCTTTAATCCCCAGCAAAAGAAGCACTCCTGCTAGAAGCACGATGCTTGCCATCTGAACCATGGTTTTTCCCTTCACCCATCCCTCCCTTTCCTCTAAAATGTTTCCCAATGATATGACTATTTCTCTCAAGGCAAAGAGCATTTACCTCCCCCCTACCTCCTATTTAGATAAAACAGCAGGATTTTAGTTATTTGTCACCTTCAGTTTGTGGACTCTGTTGCTGAAATTTACTTAACCACTGTTCAATTTCCTTTTAGCCACTATCGACACGTACCTGAGGGTATGCTGCATTGGTTTCCCTTAGTAAAATGCCTCTGGTGCCATGCAATAATATTGTGAACCTGATTTTGCTCCAGAAACCTCTTTGTAACTTACTTATCAGAGGTCAAGCTTCTCATGCAGAAGGCTTTGTCTTCTCTGCACTCTGAATCCTGCAAACTGTACCACCCTTTTGTGAGCCTTGTTCTTGTTTTGAGAAAGATGGTGGGGCCAGCAACAGGAGCCCTTTTGTTCTAAAGAGTTCTTTGTTTGGATCCTAAAGTGACCCCAAAGGGTTTTTCATATTGTTTTTGTTTCCAGAAGAACAACAGTCTGCTGTAGTGTTCATCTTTTGGATACAGGGGAAAAGCTCCACCTTTTCATTTCAGAGAATTACTATCTTCTCTGTTCCTACTTCCACTACTACCTTACCCTTAGTTCTTTCCCCCCTTGTAAATATCACCTCTCCTACATTTATCTACAACAGGCAGTTGAGAGGAAATTAGTAGTTGTGTTGTGGAAGGACTTCAGATTCTTTGAGGGAAGGAGAGGGACTTGCTGTCTCAAAACTGGAAGCGTGGACCAGATTTTGCAAAAACAGGGTTATAGTCAAACTGCAGGGGTGGGTTCTGGCAGGTAAGTAAGGTTTTTCAATTGACTCAAAAGAATGAGAACTCATGGGGTTGGAGATGTAGCTCAGTGTATAGAGTGCTTGCCTAGCTTATGTGAGACCCTAGGTTCTATCCCTAGCACCTTAAAAAGAAAAAAGAAAACCAAATAATAGCGTTTACTGTCCTAAGTCTGTGAATAACATGCTGTGACATGGTGTTCTTATCTGCCTCTCACCATTTCCACCGCTGCAGGCTTTGCGTGGCCTGTGGTCTGTCAGGTTCATGATAGTTCAGTCCTGATTGCCAAGAATACTTGAAATCTGATTCTACCTCTAATGACTACTTCTAACTGCTCCCTAAGGCAGGTTTATCCGCTGATCATTAATAATACAAAAACACTCTGAACTTGTCGCTTCCTATTGGATCCTGAATGTTGGCCCACACTGTACACTACATTAGGCGTTACACATGTTAGGAAGATTATGTGTCATAATAGGGGAAATTGAAAATTTTGGTTAGTCTGTACTTCATTTTGATAAAACTGTTTAGCTATCCTCATTTAAATCCCCTAATCTACCATATGGTTGCTCCCACAAATCAAGAGTAGCAGTGAACTTTTAAGATGTATGACAAGACTACATGCCTGTAGTCCCAGCTACTTGAGTCCAGGAGTTCAAGATGAGCCAGAGCAACATAATGAGACTCTCATCTCAGAAAGGAAAAATATACATACATATATTTATTTCTTTTTTTTTTTCTTTCTTTTTGAGATAAGAACTTCTCATAGAAGCAAAAGTGTGGTAGAGTGCTCACCTAGCATGTGCACATCCCTGGGTTTGATCCTCAGCACCACGTAAAAATAAATAAATAAAATAAAGGTGTTGTACCCAACTACAACTAAAAAAATAAATATTTTTTAAAAATTGAAGTTTTTATGCTATGTCCATGAGGATGAAGTGAAATTGAGATTTTCTTTGAAGCTAATGGCACTGTGATTAATGCCTTGTGTAATCATGGTAAGTAATAGAAGTTAAACAAAATACAGTGCCTGCTTTTGCGAGGCTTATAGTTTAGTAGAATAATTCAAATCATTAAACATTTACTGAACTCCATGCTGTGTCCTTAGGGATACAAAGCCTTCAAGAGAGTTACTGTTTGGTAGGGAAGCTATATAGACAAGCAGTGTGATAGGTGATTCTGATGCTTTGTGAATATTGTAGTAGACTTACACAAACTAAAACGGCAATAATGCCACTAGGCCATCTAATGGGACCACCATTGTATACACAGTTCATCACTGACTGAAACCTTATGTGGTGCATGACTAATTACAGAACAGATTTATAAATTCAGTAATAGAAATATGTACTGGAGCAAAATTCAGCATATTTATAGAGCATCTGCTGTGGGCCAGACATTGTTCTATATAAAGGAGAATCAAACTGACATAGTCCTTGTCCTTGTGGAGCTTGCAATCTAGTAGGGCAGAGAGACATTAAACAAATAATATATAATGTCAATTTGTGGTAAATGAATAAAGTGCTTGGAGGGCTGCAGATGTAGCTCACTGATAGGATGCCTGCTTAGCATGCAGGAGGCACTAGGTTCAATCCCAGAACCACAAAAATAAATACCAGAGTGCTTGAGAATTTCACCACACACATAAACTTTTTTTAAACTAATAAAACCAGGAAGAAGGGATATTTCCATGCCAATACCTGAAAAATAAGCCTGGGTTCATTCCTGTTGTTCAAGTAATCAGATCAGGAAAGATCTGGCTAGTTGTAGATGAAAATTTAGTATGGCCAAAAAGTGGTAAACTAGGGAGAGGGTATAACAGGATTGGTATAGATTGGAACCAAGACTGAGCAGGACCTTTCTAGCCTTGGTAGAGATTTGGGGTTGAATTCTAATACTGTGAGAAATCAGTGAAGGGTTTTTGCCTATTTGATCACTCTAGAGTGATCTTTCTGAGAAAAATCACAAAAAAGGCAAGACTTAGCAAGGCTCTAAGCAACTTAATGAGACACTCTCAAAAAATGTCTGGGGATATAACTCAGTGGTAAAGCACCCCTGGATTCAATCCCCAGAATCAAAAACAGAACAAAGAAAAAGGACAGAGCAGAAATGGGAAGGGTACTTTCAAACATTCTTACTGTGGTTTGGGAATGTGATTATAGGTTGGCTTTCGGTAGTACAGTGGAGTTAAAAGTGGGTAGAACTGATACCAACTGCAGAGAGAAAATTATCAGAATTTGGAAATGTGGATGAAAGAGTGGATGCAGTTTAGGCAAAGAATAGCATCTATTTTCCTGGCTTGAGCAATTAAGTAGTTAAGATGTGCCATTTACTGAAGTGGGAATTCCCTGGAGGAATATCCTGGGTTTTTTTCCCCCAGGGTGAGGAGATAATCTTTAAGTGTCAGACATTAGATTTTGTTAAAAGGGGGAAAAAGGTAAACCTCTTACAGATCAAGATAAATACAAAGTGCTCACATTTAAGCAGGAAGAAACCTCAGCAGTTATTAGGAAGGTTTCTTGGAAGACCCAGGACATGAATTTACCTGTGAGGATTGGGTGGTACCTGGACTAGTTTAGGAAAGAAATTGCAAGTAGAGAAACCGTATGAACAAAAAATAAGACATGTTATTGTGAATTAAGTCATGAGAACAATTTAAGCAGAACAGAGAGGAAGGAGCCAGGAAAGAAAAAAGAGGTAATAGAAAGGATACCAATTTATTTATTTGGGATAGGGGTTCCCGAGAGATGAAAGTTAAGCTGAGGTTGTAAAGGGTGAATGTTGTCATTTTAGGATGGTTAGTATGATGTTTATATGTCAAATGAATTAAAATTGACTTTTGTTTTTTGGAAATTCTTACTAGTGCCAGTATAGAAGTAAGGGCTTCAGTTGGATTTACAAATCTAGAGGGAATGAAAAGAAAAAGTGAATAGGACTCAAGATGATTTAATGGGAATGGGGGCTGGGAGAAACAGAGTTAACTTTCAAGAACTTAAATTAAACCTTGGTAACTGGGTGGTTGATTTTTGGCCAAAATGGAAAAAGTTACTAGAAATAGAAAAATTTTTATTTTAATTATGTTAGGGATGGATTTACAGTGGAGTAAAATGTCTCATGAAGAACATTGAGTCAGAGCAGGTCAAGTGTATTTGTGATTTAAAACACTGTTTAAAAGCAAAACCTTGGGCAAAATGAAATCAGATCCTATATAAACTCTTAGATTAAGAAAGACCACTGGGCTGGGGATATAGCTCAGTTGGTAGACGGTTTGCCTCGCATGCACAAGGTCCTGGGTTCAATCTCCAGCACCACAAAAAATAAAAAAAATAAAAGATCACTATTCTGTAGCTCTGCAAGACAGAAAAACGGATTGTTCTTGGCTCTTTGTATATCATCTTATTATGCTTGCGTTTTTTTCCTCTCAATTTGATTGTCCTGCTATATATTTTAAGTGAGGTTTTCTGTACTTTAACAACAACTTCTTTTTTGACTTTGTATGAGATTTTGCCATTTGCTTTCTTTTTCATCATGAGTGTTGGCCCTTACTGTGTCCCTTCTGCTTTTTCCCCCCTGTAAAATCTCTTTTGAACAAATCCAATGGGAGAAAATAGATTTTGGGGAAAGGTACTTTCACTTTGAAAACCCATTGAAACTGAGATAACAGTTGACATGTGCAAAGAATATAAAATTACTCCCTAAAGCTTGGTGAATACTATTACCTCAGTCAAAACTTTTGGCTTTTGATCATTTATTCTTCCTTTGATGTCATAATCTTTTGAGATTCTCGAATCTTCTAAGCTAGTTGCTGACCAGATGGGTGAATGTCCTTAAAGTTTTAGTCATGTTCTGTTTATCATCCATGTTTTAGGGAAAAATACTAGAGGGTGGGGGCTTCCTTCAATAAAGAGCTGGAGGGTTGGTTACCTGCAGTTTCTTTGTCTTAGTATCTTCTTACTACCTCCCACAGGGATCCATATGGCTTTGGAGATAGTCGAGATACACGGCGTGATAGGTCTCCAATCCGAGGAAGTCCAAGGAGAGAACCCAGGGATGGCAGAAATGGCCGGGATGCCCGTGATAGCAGAGACATTCGAGACCCCCGAGACTTGCGGGACCACAGAGACAGCAGAGACCTTCGGGATCACAGAGACAGCAGAAGTATGCGCGATGCTCGGGACATGAGGGATCTTAGAGACTTTCGTGACCTAAGAGACTCTAGGGATTTTCGAGATCACCGGGACCCCATGTATGACAGATACAGAGACATGAGAGACTCCCGAGAGCCTTTGTACAGGTACTTACATAGCCATCATGGTTCCTTTTTTGTTAACAGCCTTTGTGTGTTTTGCTGAATTAAGTGACAGCTCTATAAGGACGGTGACTTTTTATCAGCCTTGCATTTTCTGTATCTAGATGTAGTTGTGGTGCTCAATAACTTTTGCTGAAATGTGTGAATGATTAATTAGTTGTGCTTAGTGAATGAGTCTGGATCTTTCTGTGTCCTGTAAGAGAACACTATACAAATGAAAACAGAAAAAAAGAGTACAAAGTTGTTGGCAATACAAAAACCCAGGGAGGAGATACACAAATAGCCAATAAATAAATGAAGAAATGTTCTATGTCACTAGTCACCAGGGGAATGCAAATGAAAGCCAGCGTGAGATACTACTTCATATTTACTAGGATGGTTATAATAATTTGTGTGTGTGTGTGGTGCTGGGGATTGAACCCAGGGCCTCTAGCATGTGAGGCAAGCACTCTACCAACTGAGCTATAACCCCAGCCCCACATAATAATATTTTTGTACAGAAAATAACTAGTATCTGCCAGGTATAGAGTATTTGGAACACTCTTACATTGCTGGTAGACATGTAAAATGGTATATAACCCCTGTAGGGAGAAATTTGGTTATTCCTCAAAAAGTTAAATACGAAATTATCATGTGATTCATTAGTTCCATTCCTGAGTATATACCCAAAAGAATTGAAAAGAGGGCCTCAATTATACATGAATGTGCATAGCAGCACTATTCATACAAGATAAAAACTAGAATCAATCCAAATGTCTATCAAGAGATGAATGGATTTTTTAAATGTTATATATACATATAATGGAATATTATCTGGCCGTAAAAACTCATGAAGTTCTGATATATGTTAAAACATGGATGGCAGCCAGGCACGGTGGTGCATGCCTGTAATCCCAGCACTTAGGAGGCTGAGGCAGGAGGATCATGAGTTCAAAGCCAGCCCCAGCAATGGCAAGGTGCTTAGCAACTCAGTGAGACCCTGTCTCTAATAAAATACAAAAAAGGGCTGGAGACGTGGCCCAGTGGTCAAGTGCCCCTGTGTTCAGTCCCCGGTACCAAAAAAAAAAAAAAAACCAAAAACATGGATGGCCCTTGAAAACATGCTAAGTGAAACAAGCCAGACACACACACACACACTCCCAGTTATTATATACTTCTACCTGTATGAAATATCTGGAATAGGCAAATTCGTACAGACAGAAAATAGAGATTACCAGGGGGTAGGGAGAGGAAGGAATAGGGAGTTACTGCTTCATAAGTAGAATTTCTGTTTGAGGTAATGAAAGTTTTGGAAACAGATAATGGTAACCATTGTACAACATTGTAATTCCACTGGATTGTACACTCAGAAATGGTTAAAATGGCAAATTATTATTATATATTTACTATAACTTCTACAGAGCATTGAGAAGAAAAGTGGGGGTAATAAAACAGTTTCTAAAGATTAATATCAATAATTATTACTGGGTAGTTTGCATTTGCTATATAGCAAGGACTATGTTAAGTACTTTCTGTGGATCATCTCTCTTTATCCCTCTGGCCTTTTGTAAGACAGGTTAACTTAGTCTGCCACAGAAATGATAAGCAGTGAGTTCCAGATACAAAATTTTTTTGTCTGAATCCAGAGTCCTATGCCTTACTCAGAGGGACCTAGGTCTTGAAAATTTTTCTAAATCTGGTTTTTGCAGGATAGAGCAGAGTTTTAACTTGGTGAAAATCTCCCTAACTTTTCAGGAGAGAAGGCTCTTATGATCGATACCTGCGGATGGATGATTATTGCAGGAGAAAGGATGACTCTTACTTTGACCGTTACAGAGACAGTTTTGATGGACGAGGCCCTCCTGGCCCAGAAAGTCAGTCTCGTGCAAAAGGTAAAGTAGCAGAAACAGTCTATTCCTATTACTATGATAAAACACTACAAAAGAAAGAGGACACTAATAACCAAAACCCCAGTTGAAAAGGGGCTGATATGTTGGGCAGGCAGTTCATAAAAAGAAATAAAAATAGCTTGTTAATGTTTAAAGAACATTCAGTTTGAATGTTCATAAAAGGGGCTGATATGTTGGGCAGGCAGTTCATAAAAAGAAATAAAAATAGCTTATTAATGTTTAAAGAACATTCAGTTTGAAAATAATTTTTTAATATTAATTTTTTAGTTTTAGGTGGATACAATATCTTTATTTTACATTTATGTAGTGCTGAGAATGGAACCCAGTGCCTCATGCATGCTAGGCTAGCACTCTACCACTGAGCCACAACCCCCCAGACCCAATATTTATTTATTTGCTTTAGTTGTACACAATGCAATGCATTTTATGTTTACGTGGTGCTGAGGATCGAACCTGGGCCGCGCACGTGCTAGGCGAGTGCTCTACTGCTGAGCCACAACCCCAGCCCCTGAAAATAATTTTTAAGTTCAAATTAATACCATCATCTGGTTTAGTCATACATCAAGAAATACAAAATTTCAGAAATGAGAAATGAACAGAAGATTGAAGTAGAAGACATTAAATGCTTGCTTTTTTGCTCATTGACTAAAAAACCATGACTGTCTGCAATATCTATGCAACATGGGTTTTTGTTTCTTTATCATTTTTACCTGATCACATCTCTTTTTTAGGTAAAGACAAGCTTGGGTTTATTTATTTGTTTGTTTGTTTGTTTTTAGAAAAAGCGTAAAGCATTTATTTAGTGAAAAGAAATGTGCCCCAGGGAAATGAGGAGTAAGCTGTCTCAAGATAGGAAGTGGATTTTTCTTAGTACACCTTTAAAGTTTTTTCAGTAAGCTGGGTGTGGTGGTGGTAGATGCCTGTAATCCCAGAGACTCAGGAGACTGCGGCAGGAGGATCAAAAGTTCGAGGCTAGCCTCAGCAATTAAGAGAGACCCTTAACAACTTAGCAAGACCCTCTCAAAATAAATACTAAAAATTTAGAGCTGGGGATGTAGCTCAGTGCACCTGTGTTTAATCACCACTACCAAAAAAAGTCTCTGCCTTTTAATCCATTTTTATGAACTTAATAGTAAAAAATATATATATTATTATTTTTAGGAGGTAGGTGTAAGAATTAATTTAGAGAGTCCTCTGGCTTATTTTTATAGAAGGACAGTCCTTATTTTAGATTTCCCTGGTGGTATCTTGCAGAGCGTTTGAAACGTGAGGAACGGCGTAGAGAAGAGCTTTATCGTCAATATTTTGAGGAAATCCAGAGACGCTTTGATGCCGAGAGACCTGTGGATTGTTCTGTGATTGTGGTCAACAAGCAGACTAAGTAAGATCTCTTGGATACCTCTCCCTAATAAGGAGATGGGTCAGAAGAGAATTTCAGGCTCCTGCTTAGCTGAACTTGGGCTATGTATTCTGATATTGTTATGAGGACTAGCCATATTTCTTTGAGTTGTAGGTGACAGAAAACCCAATTTAATCTGCCTTAAATCCAAAAGGGGAATTTTTAATTTGCTTAACTGGGAAATTCAGACATGGCCATATCCATGTTCAAACTGTGTCATCAAGACTTGGTCTCTGTGTTGGTGTCTCAGCACAGCTTCCCTGGGTGTTTCCTTCATTCTCATGCAGGTTTTCTACTAGAAAAAGCAGAATAGCTATATATGTATTTTCTGAACTTAACAAACCCTTTGAAAGAGAGCTGCTTTTTCCTGGTGCTTCCACCTGAAGTCCTGGATTATTCTCATTAGATTGGCCTGGCTTGCTTTCCCCATCCCTGATCTTGTCACTTTGTCCAGGTATATTAGAATGCCATATATGTCTTGTACCCATCCCTAAAGCTGGAGGTGGGATTAGTCCCGTGAACCCATGTGAACTGAGAGCGGGAGAGGGAGTAGATATTAATCAAGCAAAGCAATAGTTCCCCCTCCGTGGGACAGCCCCAAATCCCTAATACTTTGGGGAAGCACATGTCTCGGTTTTCCAATCAAAAACTATGCCTGCTTTGTGGAGGACTCTGCCTTGCAGAACTGTTAGATGACCATGTTAGCCAAGCCAGAATTGATAGCACAATTCTATTTCACCTCTATTTACATTCTCACTTGGGAAGAGGCAGAGCAGAGGAACAGAAAGGGAGATGGCAGCTTGCAGTCTTGACAGTAGCTGTGTTCCCTTTCCCCAGTTGGTTAGTAAATAACATCAAGTATTTTCTGGTAGTTTGGGGTTAAAGAGCTAATTTCAAGTCAGTGACTAGGGAAATAGGTGTTGAGACACCAAGCAGCAGGCAGAGTTCACAGGCTCTGGGCAACCTTGTTCAGAGATAAATGCTGCTTTAACTATAGCTTTTTCTGGATAATACATGCATGATAATCATAGCTGTCATTTTCTGAGCACTTACTTTGTACTACCCCATGCTAGGTGCTTTACATAAATTATTTTTAATCTTCACAGGAATCATATTACGTGTGTATTCATTCAGCAAGTGTAGGTGCTAGGGTTAAGGTCTGTAATAGCAATAATAAACAAACCACACAGCCTCTTCCTCTTGTGGATCTCACAACCTATTTGGAAAATGAAGAAAAAAATATATGGGTGATGAGAAAAGAAGAGAATATCAGAAATCTAATTTAAATTGGAAGAAAAGTCAAGGAAATGACATAGGAGTTGAGCCATATTATTCCTTACTGAGATTGATAAGAGGTAATTGGATTTACTTAAACATTTGCATCTTTGCAAACAAATATTGGGGCTAGGATTCAAACCTATCTTTTTAGCATCAAAACCTGTGTTTTTCCCACTGTTATGCAGACTCCCCAAAGGCAGGTGAGTGCTGCAAGTCTTAGGCAGCAGGGTGATGTTAAGGAAGGACCCCTGGAGTAGAGAATCAGCAGAAGTGTATCAAATACTGGACGACTGTCAACTTCCTGTGTGACCTCAAGTAGGTCACAGCCATTCTGGAAAATCCAGTGGAAGGAAGGTGGTCTAGATCCTTGGAACCTCATGAGGGCATTGGGGGTAGAATTTGAGTTCGCTGCAGGCACATGTGCAGCTGACTAAGATGCAACCGTGTGTAGATTGAGAGTTGGTCAAGAAGCACTGATCTGGATCCTGTTTATTCTTGCAGAGATTATGCTGAGTCTGTAGGGCGGAAGGTGAGAGACTTGGGCATGGTGGTGGACTTGATCTTCCTCAACACAGAGGTGTCACTCTCTCAAGCTTTGGAGGATGTTAGCAGGGGAGGGTCTCCCTTTGCTATTGTCATCACTCAGCAGCACCAGATTCATCGTTCCTGTACAGTCAACATCATGTTTGGAACTCCACAAGGTACAGAGACCCAAATAGGCCAGAAACTCAGAGGGCAGTTGCTAGCATTTTAATTCTTCTATGCCTAAGAAATAGGTTTTGGGCAAATGACTCACGGATCAGCTCAAACACAGTAGGGCCCTTCCCTAAGTTTAATGCCCTAGAGGAGACTTGCATAGTCATTTATTAGTCTTTATTTTCTCTCAGCAATACAGTTCTGGGTCTGCTTTCTACTTAGCTATTAGGTGTATGCAGTAAATATGCTGGCAAATGTTTAATCGCTCTGAGGTAAAGAGGGATAGTTTGTAGCATTCACTGATTTTTATGGTGTAAATACTCCCAGTATGTCCCATTTCAAGTCATGAAGGTGCAGCACTGAAAGGAGAGTTGGAAAGAAATGCATCCATTGAGCTCTCGCCAGTGAGATCTGACTCGAGCAGACCTCTGGTGCGCACTGTACTGAATGCAATAGAATCCTTGCTTTCACCCAACTCTCTAAAGGGGAGCAGAGAATATCACAGACAGAATCCTGTTAATGTGCTGGAGAAGTGAGTAGATGGGCTGTGAGAACAGGGAGGAGGTTCTGATCCCCTAGATGCTCTGTAAGTCCTTCTCCAAAGTAGCTTTTAGTGCTTTGATACCCACGTGTTAAGACTTAGCTAACTGATGCCCTCCGCAGGGCGCTCCCCGCCAAAGATAAAGACTTGGACTTTCCCTTTCCCACCATACCCAGGATCTCTGTTGGCCAGACAAGCTATGTTCTTAGCTTCAGAATATGCTGGGATCTCTAGTGAGTCAATTATCTCTGAGGAACAGTACTCAGGATGTGTGAGGACATTTATATAAAGTTCTGAGAAGTCTTCTGTCCATCCTGCAAAGTTGTTGCCCACTAGTAGAGTGAGAGGTTATTTGGGGTCACAATTTGATCTTAATCCATGACTTTTGAACTGATGAATTAAGAAACAGTAGGCTAGCTCTGTCCTGAGGAGCACAGTGGAAAGCCAGGCTTTACAGAGGGCTTTTTGGCCTCCTGCTGCTGGTCTAGAGGCTGCCGGCCTGCCTCCCATGGTTATTCCCCACATGGTCTGTTTGAATCTGTGGGAGGCTGTCATGTTTCTTTGGGTTTTACTACAAGTCTGTGATCTAGGAATTTCCCCAAAGAAAGAGCTCTATACAAAGGTGCGCATTCCCCGCCAAAGATAACCATTCCCCTCTCACCTCCCTCACCTCCCCATCCCACCCCTCTCCTAGTCTCAGGGCTTTTTGTCATCAAAATGGTTTTCTTGCTAGTTTGAGGCTAGGAAAGGCTTGGTAGAGTACAGCAGGTGGGCACTCAGATCTGTCATAGGAGAAAATAACTCATGTCATTCCCTCCTACAGAGCATCGCAACATGCCCCAGGCAGATGCCATGGTACTGGTGGCCAGAAATTATGAGCGCTACAAGAATGAGTGCCGGGAGAAGGAACGTGAGGAGATTGCCAGACAGGCAGCCAAGATGGCTGATGAAGCCATACTACAGGAAAGAGAGCGAGGAGGCCCTGAGGAGGGAGTGCGTGGGGGGCACCCTCCAGCCATCCAGAGCCTCATCAACCTGCTGGCAGACAATAGGTACCTCACTGCCGAAGAAACTGACAAGATCATCAACTACCTACGAGAGCGGAAGGAGCGGCTTATGAGGAGCAGCACCGACTCTCTGCCTGGTGAGCTACGTGGCAGGGCCGAGGTGAAGTTCTGACTCTGCATTTCTCTAATCCCCAGGCTCTGTTGGGAGGGTGTCAGGCCCATGGTTCCCTAGGGTGGGTAAAGGAGATGAACCCATCCTTTGGGTTCTCTCATGGGCCATCCATGCTAATTTGATTAACGATAAGAACTTAAGAATCAAGTACTGAATTCTGATCCCTATAATTACTGTGGTGTACTAGTATTGCTGGCTCCCTGGTAGCCAAGATGGATGCCAGTCTTCCCTTCCCCGCTCCCCGCCTTCCAGTTTTCTTTGGGAACTGGGCTGTTGTCTATAAACAGCACATATATACCATGAAGTGGCCCCTTTGGGAAATTGATGTCATTGTGTACTATGTGATTGATGTGATTCAGTGATTGTTTTTCTTCCCTGGGCTGCTAGGCCTCCTGCCCTTGGGGGGTGCTTTCAACCAGATGCCTCCCTCTTTTTGTCTTCCAGGCCCGATTTCCCGCCAACCACTCGGGCCGACCTCGGGTGCCTCGCTGAAGACACAGCCAAGCTCCCAACCGCTCCAGAGCGGCCAAGTGCTCCCCTCTGCTACACCCACTCCAGCTGCACCCCCCACCTCCCAGCAAGAGCTTCAGGCCAAAATCCTCAGCCTCTTCAATAGTGGCACGGTTGCGGCCAATAGCAGCTCTGCATCCCCCTCAGTTGCTGCCGGAAGCACCCAGAACCAGAATTTTTCCACAGCAGTGAACAACCAGCCTCAGCAAAGATCACAGGCCTCTGGCAATCAGCCTCCAAACATTTTGGGACAGGCAGGATCTGCTCGGAACATGGGCCCCAGGCCTGGGGCTCCTTCCCAAGGGCTGTTTGGCCAGCCTTCCAGTCGCCTGGCACCCGCTAGCAACATGGCTAGCCAGAGGCCCGTGTCTTCCACAGGTATCAACTTTGACAATCCAAGTGTACAGAAGGCTCTGGACACTCTGATCCAGAGTGGCCCTGCTCTCTCTCACCTGGTTAGCCAAACCACAGCACAGGTGGGGCGGCCCCAGGGCCCCATGGGATCTTACCAGAGGCATTACTGAGGCTAAATTGTTCAGCCATCCCTAGTCCCCTCATCCCCTGGCCTCCTTCCACTTCATTCTAAATAGAGCTGTTTGGAGGATGTTGTTTGCGGCTCCAGGTCTACACCGAATGTCATAAGTTTCTACACCTGCTCTCTCTTCTGCCCAAGGCTATGTTGCTTACTCCTTACAGAATCAGAGTTTATACTGCATTTGGGGTGTATCTTTTTTTGGTTTTTTTGGTAGAAAATAAATATCTCTGGGGTCACCGAAGCAGTATAGGTGTCTGGGCTGTTTATATTTGATGGGGCTTCCTTGGTTCCTCTGTCTGCTGGATTTGTGGGGGAAAAGAAGAAGCTATGCCCAAGCTGGCATTTGTCATGACAATAGCCACCACCTTTGCTTATTTTGACCCTGCCATGTCTTTTCCCCGCCTTGCACGTGTTGACCAGAGCTGGAGCTCCTGCCAGTGTTCACAGAGAAGCAGCCTGGACTTGGCAGGCACAGTATTGTCACCATGCCCCATGCCACGTGAATGGGGTTCTGCTCAAGGCTCAGATCAGCACCCAGGATTGGTGAAGAAAGGCTGTGACAGCCACAGAAGGAGGGACTTTTGCCTGCGGCAGGGTGGTGATGATTGGAAGTTTTGGGGGGATATTTGTTTCTTGTTTTGTTTTCATTTTGTTGGATGATCCCCAGTGGAGGACTGAACAGCTCCAGTCACCAGCAGTTTGGCACTAACTGTGAATCTGGACCCCACCACTCTTCCCTAAAACATCTCTGTCAGCACCTCCCTCTCCAGTGGCACTTCATGGAGTCGGATCTCAGAAGGCAGCTCTAGACTCTGGCAGTGGACTCCCATCTTTTCAGTGATTTGTTTTGAGCCTTTGGCTCAAAAACCCAGGCTTTTGTTTTCATCTGGACTCTTGTTCTGTTTTCTGAGCAGCAGGAGGTAGGGACCATTTCGATGTCATACTTTTGGTAGCTGGACATGTTCTCGATGCAGACGGTTTTCATAACTTCTGAGCCAGAGTGAGATTGTTGGAGGGCTTCTGGCTGCTGCTCTGAATGGAGCCAAAAGAAACCACCCTCTCCCTAGGGACTGTGCTCATTAGAGCCCTGTGGATTGAGTCTCAAGGGGCCTCTGGCAGGGCTGAGGGCAGAAACTTCAGCTGAGTTCCTGCCAGAGGCTGAGCAAACAATGGTTTCAAAATTCAAGGTCCCCAAATGACAGCATTTTATGTTCTGACCTGTTTGTGTTATATAGTGGTTTTTTTTCCCCCCTCTTTGGAACTCTTGTGTTGTTAATAAAATGAATGATTACTTTTTAATTAAAATGAAAAAGTCAAAACTGTGTTCATCTTTCTTGGGTGTGAATGGTATCTGCAGCACCTCATTGCAGGGCACTTTTTGCCAGGGTTAGAAGGTGAGGGGCCCCTTCCTTGAGGACTCTGGTCTGCCACTGCTGGTGGTCAGGTCTCAAAACCTCTTCACCCTGCCTGAGCTTGTGTGCAGCTCACCTAGTGGGAAGCTTTCATGATTGTTCAGGGCAGAAGCCCACTGGCTAATTATGCTGCTCAACCTCCTGCTCTGGCAGACATGCAGTGTCAAACAGGCATGTCCTCTTGTTCTAGGAAGGGGAGTCGGTTGTGAGGGGGTCGTCTTTGGCTGATGGGGAGGGAAACACTTCTGTTTTGATTTCATCTCAGCTGGTCCTCTCATTATTGTGCAAGTAGTTGGTATACTCTACAGTCAGAACCTGAAAGTGCTTTGGAGAGCCTTTAATAAATGGGGTGACAAGCCTCCGGTGGGTTAGGAACCAATATTCCAACAGCGCTTTGCCTTCCCTAGAGAGGGCTCACCACCTTCTAGGGGATGTCAGTGCCACCTGACACCTAGGAATTGCAAGTGCCCCCCGGCACAGGAGTGATCCTTGTGCAGTGCCTGCTGGGACAGGGCCCCAGTGCTGTCCTCACACAAACTGGACAAATTGGACAACCAGACCTGGTGCATCCACTTGGCTGTCCTGTCAGCAGAGTTCAGTGTTTCTGACAAGAGTCTGGGTTCCTCCTTGAGGGCCCCCTGGAGTTCCAAACAACATACCTCAGGCCATGAAGGGTATAATAAAATTATTTTTATTGCATTTTGTGCAGACGGGAGTCTAAAAAATTAATACAGTAAAAGCCTTAAAGCATTAAATGGGAGCATTCAACAATAAAGGAAAGAACGAAGCCTCTCCTTTTCATATTGGCACAAAGAACACAAGATCAATACTGAGGCAGGATGCGGAATACTGAAACACTGAAAATTAAAGGCAGGCCTAATAATAATAGTAATAATAGTAATAAATACTCTGGATTTGGTTTGCAACCTCTCCTATTTACAAGGTTTTCAACTTCATTGCATTGCCCTGCACATAGATCTTCTAAAACAAAAGCAACACTAGTTAATCACTACAAGGCTATTGAAATATTGCACTCAGAATAAAAGTCACTTGAATGGACATGAAACATCTAGCTACAGTGATTATAAAGATAATTTGATGAATGACGTGATAACATTCATAACAAATATTGCACATGTAGCACAGAAAACTTGGGTTTTTGTTGTGGGATGTTTGTTTCGTCAACGGAAACTTTGCTCTTGCCAACCAGACTGTCTGGGCCCAGATAGTGCAACTTTGGTTCCCTAATTGGTGTTGACAACCACCACTGCCCAGCCCCACCACTTTAACCCAGAATGCTCAGGCCCCCAGAAAGCAGGACCTATGGTTCTCAGAGGGAGGTCTTGAGGGGGCTGGTGTCTAAACACTTCCAACTTTCTAATACTTGGAAGAATCTATCTAGTCCCGATTAAATCTAACCAGCAGACCTCCAGACCTATCCCCAACCACACCTGACCCTGTCTAGATGGCACCAGCTGCAGCTCTCTGCCTTGGGCTCAAAGGAAAGGAGGTGGTGAGGTCAGGAGTACCCAGTGGCCCCAGCTCTGGGAGATGGGCAGGATGTCTAACTAGGTGTGCAGTTCAGGGCCCTGGGGCTGGACATGCTGTACCCAGTCCCAGAGGGCGCTGGAACGAGCATGCAGTGCCTGTCCCCCTTAGTGCCCTGGGGGAAGGAAACCAGCCAAACGCTTTCTCTATGGGCAGAGTGCGCCTCCACGGACCCGGCTGATGGGGAGAAGCGCCAAGGACTGGAGTTGAGGAAGCCAAAGGCCTTGGGTCCTAGTTAAGAGGATAGAGGTGCTAACAACAAAGCCCATGTGACTCCAGATGCCTGGGCGATGTATCTAGAGGCCGCTGCTAGGCAGGGAGGCCTGGCCTCAGAACATGGAGTAGGCAGGGGGATACCCAAGGCTGGAGCTGCGGATTGGGACAGGGGAGGGAACATCAGGGGCGGTGCTGGGGCCTCCCAGTGGGTCCGACCCCTAAACCAGAACTGCCCCCTCCTCCCTCAACTGACCCAGGGAGGAAACTCTGGGGAGGGTGCGCCCTCCAGCTCCACGATTTCAGTCTTTGGCGAGGAGCCATGGGATGGGGGAGCAGGCGACAAGCCAACTGAGGAGAGACGCCTGCTCCCAGCGAAGGCACCGGGGCGGGGCTTCCTCGGTGGGGCGCGGGCCTCTCTTGGTTTCTCCCTCTTGAAGAGCGCCCCTCCCCTATCCTGGCCCCAACTTGCATAAGAGCCGACGAGAAGAGGCTGCGCACGCGCCTCTGCAGCCACAGTGCAAGCTCACAGCCGCTGGGAGGCGAATCCCGGGGAAGCTGGACGCGTCTCTCTTGTCTCCGAAAAGAACTGGAGGGAAGGGAAGGAAGCCAAGGGCGCGCGGAAAGGACGAGGAAGCGAGAGCGGACGGAGCGAGGGTGTCGAGGGACCAGGACCACGACCCCCGCCTGGGCCTAAAGCACTTTTGCTCTCAACACTCTCGAACGTCAAGGAAAACCCAGCTTCCTGAGGCCTCCGCCTCCCCTGGGCGCCCCCAGCGGGAGAACCGGACGGTGGCGAGAAGTCCGTTGCGCTTCTAGTTACATAAATATGGGGACTTTAAAAATACACGCGATGTCTCCTGTACACTATGTATAGGCTCGCCGGCCCGCGCCCCGCGGCTCGGCTGGGAGAGAAGGGGCGGTGGAGACGTGGAGCGCCGCCTTCCCAGCCCGCGCGCCTCGGGGCGGCTGAGAGCTGGGCAGCAGCGCGGAGGAGCGCAGCGCGAGGACCGCGGCGGGCGTGGGAAGGGGGAAGGGGCCGCGTGGACTGCCTGGGGGGTCCTCAAGGCCCCAGCTCCTCTCCCTTCCGCACCTGCTCCCGACCCTTATTGCAGCGTCTCCTCCTCCGGCGGGGCGAGGCCGGGCTTAGGAAAAGGGCAGCGCAGCCCGGACCGACAGACCCGCAGGCCGACAGGGCGCTGGGGGCTGTGATTTCCGCGCTCCGGGCGCCCTCTCCAAGTCAGCCCCGACGGGCGTGGCCTCCAGGCTTCAGGCAGCGGGGAAGGGGCCAGGGCACGGGCACAGGGTCTGTATGTAAACGGTGACAGCGGCGGGGGGCGCGGCGAGGGCTCCGGGGCCGCGGGCCGGGCGCGCTGGGGCCCGGGTGGCAGGTCCTGGCCCTCAGGAGTAGATGGTGATGACCTCGCGGCCGCCGCCGCGGACCAGCATCACCCGATCCAGGTGTTCTGTGAGGACCTCGAGGAACTCCATGTCTGAAAGCTGGTCAAGGAGAAAGACTCGCCCCTTCCCTCCCTGCAGAATAGGGGGTCTCCTGGGGACTCCCGCGCCTGCGTCCCTGTCCGAGGTGCTGATCCCGAAGCAGGACCGGCTCCGAGCTTTCATCCCAGGACTAGGACCAGATTCCCTGAGGTTCGCCTCCCCGCCCAACCCCCACAACCTGAAATCCAGGATACAGTTTTCATCACCATTGCGGTTGCGGGGAGGTCCAGGCATGTTGAGCAAAACAAGCTTGGCGTCCCGGGATTTCTTCACGATGACCTCGTTCAGCCGCACAGCCGTGTGCATGCGCCGCACGTTGGATTGGTTCCTGTGGGAGCAAGGAGAGGAGAACGCGTGAGCCTGGAGAAGGAAGAGCTGGATTCAGTCACCCTCCCAGGCAGACCTGGGCTGGTGGGGCTGGTTCTTGCAAACCCGTGACCACCAACCCCAGACCTCTCCAAGCTGTGCTACTAAGAGACTCCAGAGGTCAGAGGCACCCCTGGGGGGTTCATGAGAGAGCAAGGAGAGTAGAGACCCTGGCCAACCTGGGAAATAAAAATGAAAAAATGTTGAAACACTTACAAGTTCTCCCACTCCCTTCAGGAAACACAGAGAAGCAAAGAGAGAAGGGAAAAAAAGGTGTCAGAAAAAGAAGAGGAGGCTGGGTCACGAGCCACCATCATCTGCCCCAGGTGAACCCTGGTCCTGCTCTCTCAGCCCCACATCCTTCACCTCTCCATTTCTTGAACCTGGAAGTTCAGGCCTTTAGCATTCAGGCCAAACCCTGTAAGTTCTCAGATGGGACAAACAAGACATCCTTCTGGGTCTTGAGACTTGCAGACTAGCACCCCTCTGCTTATGTTTCCTACCATGGTGAGCAGGACCCTCCAGGCTCACCCCACCCCCAAACCCTTGGCCCCCAGCCCATACGGCTTCATGCTGAAGAAGTCCTTGATGCCCTCCGACGAGACAGGACTGGGGCCCTTATTCTTCTCTGCCACGGACTTGTCCTTGGTCCAGGTGAGATGCACCTTCTCAGGATCTGTCTCGCCCTCCCCCTCAGGCTCCTCCCCTGGGGATGGTGAGCTGCTGGGGCAGCTGGGAGCGCTCTGATCGTGGATCAGCTGCACCTGAGGGGTGAAGGAAAGGGGAGAAGGTGACTCCTTTGGCAGCCAAAGGTCCTGCTCCCACTGGCTGGGGCCAGCCGCTGCAGCTGCCCACCTCCTCCTCTGGCTTCTCCTCGCTGTCACCAGCTGTCTCTTCCGGGACATTGAGGCGAAGCCGAGTGTTGGCTGGATTCTTTCTCCGGATGGAACCTCGAGACTCGTCTGTGATACTCTGAATCTAGGGAGTGACACAAGTTGGTGCCAGCTCTGCTGGGAGTCACCACTCATGCCCTGCCAAGAGCTACCACCAGAGCCAACGTTCAGCCAGGAACCAGCCAGTAGTTACAACAGCGCAGGACTTCATGTCCCCCACCATGCCACAACCAAAGGGCTAACACTGCCACAGCAAGGTTCTAGCCGAGCGCTATGGTCCACGTCAGTTGTGGCTGGCACGGGCACATGCCATTTCTTACCATTTTTACTATCACCCCTGGGTAACACCCCCATCCTTGGGGGTCCCTCCTGCTCAGATAAAGGGGTACCCATTACTCATTTCCCTGAGGACCCATCAACCACAGTCTTTCTGGGGGAGGGAAGTACTGGGGACTAAACCCAGGGGCACTTTACTACTGAGCCACATCCCCAGCCCTTTTTATTGTTTGTTTTGAGACAGGGTCTCACTGAGCGGCTTAGAGCCTTGCTAAGTTGTGGAGACTGGCCTTGAACTTGCAATCCTCCTGCCTCAGCCTCTCAAGTAGCTGGAAGTACAGTCATGCGCCACTGTGCCTGGCCATCAACCCCATTCTGAGAAATGTATCAACCACACCGGGGAGACTACTGACCCTCCCCTATCCAATCTGCCTCCCATCCCCCAAGCAACCTAGCACCCACCTCCAGGAGTTCTGTCCCCAGTCCTGGGGTATCATCACTCATTTCCCTAAGGACTCCACTCCCTGGGGTGGGTCTTCCATCCACAGTCCTGGACCAGTGATCCACACCTGGGAGGTCCTACCTCCATACTCCACGGAGACCCATCACCCTTATGCCTGAGAATATCGGCCACACCCATCGCCCTGTCTGTAACCATCCATCTGTCACCCACTTTCTGAGAGTCTATTATATGAACCCTGTCTCCCACCCTGGCAGCCCACACCCCTGAGGACTCATCATCTGTACATATTTAGCATCCATTACTCTCCCTTGGGCCCCAAAAGTCACACACAGAGGACAATCTGCTCCATATGACAAAGTTCCT
This sequence comes from Tamias sibiricus, assembly GCA_025594165.1. NCBI lineage: Eukaryota > Metazoa > Chordata > Mammalia > Rodentia > Sciuridae > Tamias > Tamias sibiricus. The sequence goes on from CM046659.1 coordinate 165,633,228, forward strand.
CTGCCCTATGGTTGGGGGGCCGGCAGTATGTACTCCCGCTGCCGGGGGGGGGGGGGGGGGGCAGTGCCGGGAGGTGGGGTTGGGGGGGTAAGGGTGATAGGGTGAAGGCAGCGATGCTGGTGGCCAGGGGTGTCAAACCCGGGCCATCCTATGCCTGGGCAGATCCAGAGCTGGCAGCAGCTGAGGCTCAGTCCCACCAGGCGACCTCACCTCCCGCTCGCGTTCATTCTTGGTTAAATGCATCTGTTTGAGGATCTGGGAGCGCTGCTCCATCACCAGCGTCTTCTCATAGGTGTAGGCTGAGATGTCACTCTCGTGCTGTGGACAGGCGCGGAGGGGGAGTGCGGTGAGAAGAGCAGGGGAGGAAAGCCCGTGCCCCAAGGTCAAGTGCAAGGCCAAGGGAGGGGGGCGGCCCCTTCCTCCTGCCAGCCCAGGGCTTCCCTGTCCCAGGCCCTGCCTGCACCAAGGGCGGTGGGAGGCAAGGCTGGAGCAGAGAGAGCAGCGACCTAGGAGGGAGGGCAGCTCAGCACCAGGCGCGTGAGTGATGAGCTACTGAAGGAGTTGATCAATGAGTTACCTGGTGAATGAAGAAGACGTGAAAAAAAGAATGAAGGGATGAATGAACACACAGAGCAATGAATGGATTGGGAGCAGATGAATCCATCAATGGATATGTGGGTGAATTAGGGAACCCAAGGGGAGGGGAGGTAGATGCAGAAGTCACTGAGAGGATGGATGAACAAGAGGCTGGACAGTGTCACCACCGGAACACAGGCTCTAAAACCAGCCTGCCTGGGTTCGAATCCTGACTCTGCCATTTACTGTGTGTTGTGGGACAAATTACTTAAACTTTCCATGCCTCAATGTCCTAATCTGTAAAAAGGGAATTCTGATAATTAAACGTATTTCATGGGTCATTGGAGAATTACTATACAGGAAATGCGTAGAGTGATGCCTGGTGGAGGAGGAGCATTATTAGGCCTGTTTTTGTTTGTTTGTTTGTTTTTGGTACCGGGGATTGAACTCAGGGACACTCGACCACTAGGCCACATCCCCAGCCCTTTTTTGTATTTTATTAGAGAGAGGGTCTCACTGAGTTGCTAAGTGCCTCGCCATTGCTGAGGCTGGCTTTGAACTCGCGATCCTCCTGCCTCAGCCTCCCAGGTGCTGGGATTACAGGCGTGCGCCACTGGCGCCCGGCTATTAGGCCTGTTCTTATAGAGGAGCGAGGGACGGTGGATGGATGGAGGGTGGCCCCTTGGATAACTGTGTGAGAGGCTAAAAAGTGGGCAACGGGGGAAGCCAGCATCACCCTCTGTGGGTGTTGGGGTTGCCCCGGGTGGTGCTCAGGCCCAGGGGAAAGAACTTCCGGGAGCCCCTGGGGACGCACCATCTCGACCACCTCCACCTCCGCGGTGATGCGTAAGTGGTACAGAAACGTGGTCAGGTCCTTCTTCATCTGGATGCTGTTGTCGTCCATCTGGGCCACGGTGAAGATTCGCATCTTGCACTTCCGCCAGACCTGCAAGGGGACCCAGAAAGGTCCAGTGGGGATGTGTCCCCCAACCTTCCCACCCACTCCTCGCACACTCGCGGGCCTCGGGGGGCCGATTCCGGCAGATTCCCCCGCACAGCTCCGAGGCTCCGGCTGGAAACGTCCCTGGCGTGGGTTAAGCGCTGCTGGCCTTTACAGCATCCACTGCAAGGGAGGCGCCCCCAGCTCCTCACCTCCCAGAGCCCCTTCCCGGGAGTCCACAGGGAGGAGAGACCTCGAGGCCGGCTCTGGCCCGCCCCCGGAGGGGCGGCACGCACGCATGCGCACGCACACTGACCTTGTGGTGGCGCAGCAGGAAGGGCAGCAGCATGAGCATGCCGCCGTCGTGCACGATCCACCAGACGTCGATGCTGCCCTCGGAGAAGCGCTCGGGGTTCCCAGGAAACATTGACACGTTCTTGGTGACCAGCAGGGCCAGATGGCCAGCTGTGGTTTCCCGGACCAGTTCTGATGGAGCCCAAGGAAAGAACGAGACCGGAAAACGGTGACTCTGGTCTCCCCAGGATCTAGTAGCAGCCAGAGGGCTCCTGGCACCCAGCGCCCTTCCCCGTTCCACCTGGCCTTCGCCTTGGACTGAGGAGTCAGAAAACCAGCATCTTCCTTGGCCTCTTCATGTATTGTCTGGATCTGAGAAAGTCCCTCAATGTCTCTGGACCTCAGCTGTCCCACCTGTCAGATCACAGTGACCACCACCTGCCCTTTCTGATTATTAAGAACCCACTGTGCATGGCCTTGCTAAATCCTTAAAGGAGACAGAGCCACTTGGAATTCGAGTACAGCCTCTGGGGTTGTTCAAACTTGGCTTCCTAGCTGTGTGACCTGGGGCAAATTCCTTAATCTCTGTGCTTCAGTCTCACCAGTAAAAGAGAGAGAAAAATGCCTAGTCCTCAGAGGATTCTGATGAGATTAGAGAACCAAGGAGTCACATGCTCAGAGAGGGTGAGTCACTTAGGCACTATCACACAGCTAGGAAGGACCAGAGTTGGGATGTATACCTCAGTCACTGTGACTTCAAAGCTGTAGCTCTTCCCCCTGCTCTGCCCTGTCTTTCCCTCAGGCCTTGGGAGCCATGCAGGAGGCAGGACAGTCTCATTCATATCTGAGTCCCTAGCACCTAGCAGTGGCTGGCACGTGGCCAGCCTGGGCCACGTCATCTGCATATGCCAAGTGCACACTTGTACTGTGCCTGGGAAACTCCTCAGGCCCAAAGAAGCAGAACCCTCCACCCTGGCCCCGGCCCCGGCTGTCTGCGGTGTTACCAATGAAGTTCCTCCACGTCTGATGGTCCTCTTTCTGCCTCCAGTTGCGGGGCCAGCCGACGAGCACGGTGTTGTGCTGCAGACCCCCGAGGCCCCCAGACTGGATCAGGTGGGACACGCCATCGCGCAGGTTGGAGGAGATCACCACCTGACAGAAGCCTTTCACCTTCTCTGCCTCCATCAGGCGGCGGATAGACTGGGGGCGGGGAGGACCAGCCTCAGGCCTTCCCGTCCCTGGCTGAGGCCCTTGCAGCCTCCCTGCCTCCGCCCCTCCTCTCCATCCGTCCCCATCTTCCTGAAGCTCAGCTCTGAGCTTGTCGGAATCATGCCTCACTCCCGTCACCCATGAGCCCCATTCCTGCAGATCAGTCACAATTTGCCCCACCCTTCCCGCCACCCTGCTTTGCTCACAGTCCCCCGCCCGACACCCCCCACCACCCAACACATCCCCTGCCCTTGCTGGACACCACGCCCTGCCTCTCCCTTCTCAAGTGCCACCTTCTTCAGATACTACCCTCCAACCAGACTGAAATCAAATTTCTCTGAATGGCCAGATGATTTGTTTTAAGAATTTTCGGGGGGAAGGGCATTGGGGATTGAACCCAGGGACTTTACCACTGAGCCACATCCCCAGCCCTTTTTATTCTTTATTTCCAGACAGAGCTTCACTGAGTTGCTTTAGGTCCTCGCTAAGTTGCTGAAACTAGCCTCAAACTTGCAATCCTCCTGCCTCAGCCTCCCGAGTTGCTGGGGTTACAGGTGTGAGCCACGGCGCCCAGCCTGGCAACTTTTTTTTTTTTAAGTAGCATAACAATAAACACTTTTAAAAATTTTTAGTTGTAGTTGTACTCAATACCTTTATTTATTTTTATGTGGTGCTGAGGATTGAACCCAGGGCCTCGCACATGCTAGTCGGGCATTCTCCTGCTGAGCCACAACCCCAGCCCAACAATAAGCATTTCAAATACAAATTTAGTCTGCATTACAAGGGGAAAGTTCTTACTACTCCCATTTTATCAGTGAGGAAATTGAGGCTTGAAGAAGTTAAGACTTGCGTTAAGGCCACGCAGCCGATGCTCACGTGGGCGCTGCTGTCTGCAGAGTCTTACTGCAGACCCCACTCACTCAACTGCTCTCCTGAGATCAGAGGTTCATTTCCATCTCTGCCACCCCCGGATATGACCTCGGATGAGTCATCTAACCTCTATTCTTATCTGTCAAATGGGGGGTCACGACAGCCACCTCATCTGGGAGCAGGGAGCATTTCATGCCACGGAGCATGAGGGGCTGGGTGCCCTGCCTGGCGGGCTGGGGCCCTGGCCTTGTCTCCCTCCACTGTTCTTGGCCTTAACAGTCCTCATCGGCCACTGACGGGTCTGAGGCCTGCTGTGCACGTCCCACCTCCCCAGCCTTGGCCTCCTCGAGGGCTGGCACGTGCTCTTAAACAGCTAACCTGCCCCGTGCCTAGCCCGGTGCCCGGCACGGGGCACATCCTCAGCCGCTGCGCGTTGAGCTGTACTGACCGGCTGAAGCCTCCAGCCCTGGGCCCTGACAGATTGGTGTGAACGGCTCAGTGAGGCAGAAACAGCAACTGTCACAAGGCATTAGGGGTGTCCCTCCCCACCTCCCCCCTTCCTTGAGCCCCTCTTTCTTTCTCCACTCCCAGCCACGGCCCTGAGGGGACAATGGCCCCATCGTGGGTGGGTGGGAGGTACTTCCTCCGGGTTCCCACTGCCCACCGGGGTCCACCCAGCTCCTCCTGCACCTCACACAGTGGCCCCAGCCCCCACAGGATGCTGCTCTGAGGACATGGACCAGTGGACGGAGATGAGCACGTGACGTGGAGCCACGGTCTCACTTCAAGTCCCAGCTGGGCTTCCAGGCAGCTCTGTGACTTTCACCAAGCTGCTTTCCCTCTCTGGGCCTGTTTCTTCCTGGGCCGGATGTGGGTACAACACACGCCAACTTCATGCAGTGTGGGGATGGGAATGGCCCATGAATGTGAAAATAATTTGAGATATTTGTACTTTGGCAGGAAAAAGTCTGAGGTAGGAGTCAAGCAGTCCTAATTTGAATCTCCTTTTCTGTCCTTAGACAGGTGACCTGATTTCTCTATGCCTCAGTTTCCTTATCCACAATACAGGCCTTTCTGTTACTGATGGTCTTTGGTTCAGTGGGTTGGATTCTAAGGACCGCCACCTGGGCCCTCCGGCTCCTTTTCTAAGGAAGAAGATGGGAAAACCTGAGGCCGACTTGATCCCAAAGTTTTAAGGAAGGAAGGCACGGAGGGGCAAAGACTGTCTTCCCGAGCATCCTGGCCTTCCCCAACACACCAGCACCTGCTCACCTCCTCTGCCCGCTGGGCCTGGGGATGGTTGTCCAGAAAGGTGCCCTCGAGGACTGAGCCAACGATGGTCAGGCCCTTCCCCGCCTTGAGCTGAGAGGTCAGGGAGAGCAGCTGTGGGTGCACCACATTCTGGTCCTGATCCACGCGCACCAGCACCAGCAGCTGGGGCCTGCCGAGGGTACAGTCACATGACCCACGTGTCCCCTCCCCAACCAGCCACCCACCACACACCCATCACCAGGTCCCTTACCCATCCAGTGCCCCGCCCGCCCACCCCCATCACCCGCTGTCTGTCTGAACATTAAACCATCCATTTCTCCAACCATCTCCCCAGTAACCCCACCATCCCCCTGGCTCCTCTCTCTACCTGTGCAGCCACCCACTCCCCCATCTATCCTCAGTCATCTGCTCACACCCAAGGCAATTCACCTCTGGGTGCATTCTGCACCCCATGCCCACCCTCCACCAGCCATTGACACACCCACCTCTTCAGCCACCACCCTCCATCTGCGCATGCACACACCCAGCCTCTCTCTCCATTCCTCTCCGGCATCCAGTCCTCCAAGCCCCTACTCTGAACTAGACCCGGTGCAGATCATTTGAGAATTCAAATAATGCAAAGCCCTGGTGTCCGGAAGTCCCAGCTTAAATCAGCACAGACAAGGACAAGCCAACACTGTCCTGGGCTTAGAGTTCTTGCCTTACTCTTGGCAAAGCGGGACCTAGGGAAGTCAACGAGGGTCTGGGCCTGCAGAGCAGCCAGGTAGAAGGCATCTGGGCTGAGAGGTGCGTAGGGAAGGTTCTGGCTGCGGTTTTGCCCTCTGTGACCACTGAGGGCCTCTCTGGCCCCTGGCCTTCATGTGAATAAAATGGAGGGATCGTCACTAGTCTAGAGAGCCCTGGAAGACTCCGTTCTTCTCAAAGTGAGAGAGCACTTCCACCTGCATCCATGGGCCTTCTCTGCAGAATCGTGAGCTTGCTACATCCCCAGAGACTGGGAGGGCCTGGCCGTGCATTCACAAATGTTTTGAACACACAGCTGAACGCGTGGTCAGGAGGCCGGCAAGCTGGTGGCATTTGGAGAGCAAATGGAAGTGATCAGAAGAGGCCACGGAGCCGAACAAGGTGAGTGGGAAGGGTCTGGCCCCTGCTCCCCTCCTGTCCCCGCCCTGAGTGCCTCCCAGGTGCCCTTCTCACTGACCTCCAGTTCTTGGTGTGCGGGGGCCCTTCCTCCAGGCGCAGGAGGGCATAGCGAGCTGCGCTGAGGGACAGGCCTCGGATCCCGTCGCCCCATTCCTTCTCTGCCCTGGGGGCCAGGAGGGGACCACGTGAGGCCAGAAATCCGGGAAATGGCCACAAAAACCACCCACACATAACCGGCTGCCCCGGGGCGCAGGCGCCCTCCCTCCTCTCTCAGGCTCAGGAAGGGCCGGCAGGTCCCTCCCGCCGGCTGGCTCCATGGAGCCCCCGCTGCTTCCTTGGAAACACTGCTGTCACCCTTCCCACCCATTCCTCCAAGCCTCCACCCCCATCTGCCATCTCCCAATCCACCCGTCACTTGCGCCCTCCGCTCCAGCCCTCCCCGCCCCTCTCCTCGCCCCTCTCCTTGCCCCTCCCCGCTCATCATCCCGTCCCCCCCTCGGCCCCTCGGCCCCCACTCACCCGCGGTACTCGATGTACTTGTAGATGAGCCCGGCAATGAGCATGGCCACCAGCGCGTAGTACCAGGAGCAGATGAACATGAGGGCCAGGCACAGGCTCATGCCCAGGAAGGAGAGGGTCCTGGACAGTGGAGAGAGGCCCGGCGTGGACAGTGAGAGTCCAGTGGACCAGGGCTGACCAGACGGCCAGGTCTAGGAGCTCTCTAGTTGTCACCATGAGTTGTCACCATGGAGATACAAGGCCTTCTGGATGGGTAAGCAGCCACAGACAAGGCACCCCCCCAGGCCCCAGCCAACTCCAGAGTCACCAGGCTGCCCTGGGCCTGGGCCTTAGCCGGGCTAGACGGCCCCCCTACATGGGTTCTGAGACAAGGGTCTCTGAAGAGGCCACCAGCAAGGCGGGAACATGGGGATGGGAGTTGGCAGCTCCAGGACAAGCCCCAAGATGCCAGTCTTCCCGGGTGGCCTTGGGCCAGTCCCTTCCCTTGTTGGAACTCAGTGTCCTCTTTCTAGAATGAACAGGATCGTCCCTACAGTCCTATTGTGAGCATGAAAAGCCATAAAGTAAGACAGTAAGAGGAACCGCAGACTCCTTGGAAAGAGGATCCCCCAGCACTGGGCAGGAATGCTCAGAGCCCCCGGGGAGGGACCGGTTAGCAAGCGAGGAGGCAGGTTCAGAGCAGCTACAGCACCAGCCTGAGAGCTCACGGCCAGGAGGCGCAGTCACATTTTGCATTAGCATGGGCTGCATCTGACCTCCACATTGTAAGATGCCGGGCGCGATGGACAGGGCGGGGATGACGCTGAGGCTGCTGCGAACTGCGTTTTGTTATTACCATCAGTCACTAGAAGAACCTCTCCAGGATCTTTCTCACACTAGTTGGGCTATGAAAGGTGGAGAAACCCGGATGTCTTCTCCGGGTTTGGGGTCCTTAGACCTGAAGGAGCTGGCCTACGGTGAGGTGGGGGTTGGGTGGAGGTAAGACATGGTGGGGGTGCGGGGGGCAGGGACCCACCAGTGGTAATATCGGAAGCGTGGCCTCCAGTTGGGCGTCCTCAGCAGCGTCTGCACCGCACAGGCCAGGTTCACAAACATGTAGCACATCAGGAAGAACCTAGAACACAGAGAGCCCCCAGGAGAGACTATGCAAACAGGGAGCAGAAACAAAAATGGAGATACGGGGAAAGAACGGGAGGAGGGGGAAAGAAACCACGGAGGTGCCAATCATGAACTGGTTCAAAGAAGGGGTCCCAAGGCCAAATCCCCTTATAACACACGCTGATACATGTGGGGATGAATCTCTGTATAACAAAGGATGGGCTTTGACGACTGACAGGAAAGTTCCTGGGGTTACTAAGTGCTTAGGGGGGTTGTCACGGGCCACGGCGGGAGGATCCAGGGAGAGAGGCACGCACATGGACAGGATGGGGGCCACCTCGTCCAGGGAGGCAATGAGGATGCCGATCTCACAGATGCAGGCCGTCAGCAGCAGTGCCCACGTTGGCTCTCCGTTGGCTTTGCCATGGCCAAAGACCTGGGGACAAAGCAACCATTGGGGGACTGAGACCGGGCAGTCTTCTTGTCTCTCTCCCCGAGTTTCAGAAAATAGTGGAGTAGAGGTGGGACTCCTAAAAACAAGGAGGCCATGGGGAGAAGAGGCTGCATTTTTCATCCCCTAGGGCACCCAAGGGAATGGCAGGTTTTGCTGGGTCTTGCCGACCTTGACATTGATGCCCCAGTGCAATGAAGTTCCAGTGACCCCTGATGGGAAAGGAAGTTCTGGTGGGGCAGAAGGGAGAGGAGCTCTCTGGAGGCCAGCAAGTGACCGTGACTGTGTGCTCCATACATTTTTATTTTAAGCACCGTGGAGTCAGCCTCCCCCTTTTCTTGCTATTTGACTGCTTCTCTGAGTCCCTGACCAACAAATGGAGCCAGGGGAGGGCCATTTATATTTCCCATGAGAGCTGAAAATTCCCAAAAAAGATGGCACTGACCACAATCCAAATCCCAAATAAGGTCCAGCCATTCTCTCTTTTTTTTTTTTTTTTTTTTTTAATATTTATCTTTTTAGTTATAGGTGGACACAACATTTTTCTTTTATTTTTATGTGGTGCTGAGGATCGAACCCAGTGCCTCACCTCTGAGCCACAACCCAGCCCCCCCCCATTTTTCCTAATGCAGGGTCAGGCCGAAGGGCCCAGGAGGCAGCTCATGGCCAGTGGTGGCCCGGAGGCTGTGTGGTTTCCTCGGCAGCCTCCAGGCAGGGGCCTGGCTGGCTGGTCTACGGGTGGGGCTGCTCTCCTGCCCACACTGACCTGCAGGAAGGGCACTATGCCATCCCGGGAGATGGCCTGTAACAGGCGTGGGGCCCCCGTGAGGCTCTGAAGCCCAGCCCCACAGGTGGAGAAGAAGGAGCCGATGACAATGACCCAGGGAGATGGCCAGGCCAGTGTGCCCACCACCAGGTTTCCATTCACAGCTTCACCAAACCTGGAATAAAGCAGTAAGGGAACAGAAGAGGCTGAGTGAGCCATGCCACCTGGATTTCCAGGCTGGGGTCTCCCCACACCAACTGCAGGGCTGACCAAAGCATTAGGCAACTCCTAAATATCCTGGGCACTTCCTGTCCTGTGTGACCTTGAGCAGATCACTGACCCTCTCTGAGCCTCAGTTTCCTCAGCTGTAAAATGGGAATAATCATGAACCTATTTCATATAATGGGTGAGAGAATAAAAGGAGATACAATATGTAAAATGCCCACTATGTGCCCCAAGCACAGCACTAATGTGATTCTAGCAAATTGTGGGTTGTTAGTACTACATCATCCTGAGAAAGTCTCCTAGCTTGTTAGGATCTCAGGGCCTCCATGTGAAAAATGGGTTTCTGGCTGCATCATGTGGTGATGGTGTAAGAATTAAAGTCAAAAATCTTCTTAAAATAGAAGGTGCAGGCTGGGGGGGGGGTGTGCGCCACACTGGGGTTACTCTGGAGGTTTAGGCAAGAGAATCACTGGAGCCCAGAAATTCAAGACCAGTCTGGGCAACATAGCGAGACCCCCAACTCAAAAAAGCAGGGACACTATTGAAGGACTCCAAGACTCTGATGGAACACTGTAGGGGGTGATCTGCTGAAACTCGTGCAATCTCATGGGAGGTCTGTGATTAAGTGAGATAGATGGAGTCGTCAGACCCCTGAAACTAATTGGTGTAATATATGCACATTGCCCACTTGGCCAGGTCACTCCCCTGTTTCACATTTTTCAAGGTTTCCTCCTTTTAAAAAAAAAAAAAAAAAAAAAAAGTAAAAGCCGGGCGCGGTGGCGCACGCCTGTAATCCCAGCACTTTGGGAGGCTGAGGCAGGAGGATTGCGAGTTCAAGCCAGCCTCAGCAATGGCGAGGCACTTAGCAACTCAGTGAGACCCTGTCTCTAAATAAAATACAAAAAAGGTCTGGGGATGTGACCCAGTGGTCGAGTGCCCCTGAGTTCAATCCCCGGTAAAACAAAACAAAACAAAACAAAAGTAAAGAGCCAGGTGCGGTGGTGCAAGACTGTAATCCCAGCACTTGGGAGGCTGAGGCAGGGGGATCACGAGTTCAAAGCCAGCCTCAGCAATGGCGAGGCACTTAGCAACTCAGTGAGACCCTGTCTCTAATAAAATACAAAAAAAAAAGGGGGGGGCTGGGGATATGGCCCAGTGTCCGAGTGCCCCTGGGTTCAATCCCTAGTACCAAAAAAAGAAAAAAAAAAAAAGTGAAGAAAGCTCTGATTTCCTGGTATGAAAGTCAGGCCTTGATTGTGGCTCCAGCCTCAGTCTGCAGCTCCAGGGACCTCACTGCATCACCTTCCAGAGGCCAGGTGCCAGTGGAAAGTGATTCTGTGGCAGGACCTCCTCCCTCCCCCACTTGTAGTGCCCACGCACCCTTAGGAAGTGCTCTAGGGACATCGAGCCACCCACAGCCACAGGTAAGCACACACGCAAGTCATTTCTCCCCTTCACCCTTATTCATGCCGTCCCCGTATCCCTAATGCCTAGAATGCCCTTCCCCCTCCTAGCCACATAATTAATCTCTACTCAACGGTGGAAGTGGGAAGGATGAATGAGATACAACCACCCTTCAGTATTGGTGGAGGGTTGGTTCCAGGACTCCCCACCAGGATGCCCAAATCTGAGATGCTCAAGTCTCTTACATAAAATAACATAGGATTTGCACATAACCTGTACACATTATCTAGTATATTTAAAACACCTCTAGGTTATTATTATTATTATTATTATTGGTACTGGGGATTGAACTCAGGGGCACTCGACCACTGGGCCACATCCCCAGCCCTATTTTGTATTTTATCAGAGACAGGGTTCACTGAGTTGCTAAGTGCCTCGCCATTGCTGAGGCTGGCTTTGAACTCGAGATCCTCCTGTCTCAGCCTCCCAAGTGCTGGGATTAGATTACTTCTAATACCTAATGCAGTGGAGTCCTGGGTAAACAGTTGCTAAGTGGTATCGAATACGGGATGATGACAGGGCCATGGTGCTACATGTGCAGCATAGATGGAATTTTTCTGATCTGTGGCTGGTGGAGGACTGAACAGTGCATAATCCATTTGCAGCCCCAGTGTCTGGAGGAATGGACGGCAGCCCCCGGCACATTCCCAGAGCCCCTGTGCTCTCCTTTAAGACCAGTCCCACTACTCGGCACAAGTTCGCCTACCACCCTCAAAGAACGCCTGGAAGACAAAACTGTGTGCTCTTTATCTCTGTCCCCCCTAAGAACCCTGGATAGTGACCAACCTACAGATATACAAATATTAGATGAATTACTGAGTTAATAGGCTTTTTAAAAAAAAAAAAAAAAAAAAAAGGAAACTATCATTATCCTAAAGGAAATGATTTAGCATTCAAGCTTCTTGAACTGGAATGACATGAGAAAGACAAAATATAATAAGAAAGTCAATGTGGAAGCAAGCTGGTGGCCCCCCTCACAGAGGCTGCTGCACCCCTGAAAGGTGTATTGTCCAGAACCCAGCTTCCAGCCGAGATACACGCTTATAATCCCAGAACTTGGGAGGCTGAGGCAGGAGGATCGCGAGTTCAAAACCAGCCTCAGCAATGGCAAGGCACTAAGCAACTGAGTGAGACCCTGTCTCTAATAAAATACAACATAGGGCTGGGGATGTGGCCCAGTGGTCGAGTGCCCCTGAGTTCAATGCCCGGTACCAAAAAAAAAAAAAAAAAAAAAAAAAAAATCAAAACCCAGCCTCCTACGCCCACCACCCCTACCCCAGGACAGGTCCAACCCTAATTCTCTCACTTACTTGTCACGTAGGACGACTCCTTCAATGCAGGCCCCAAACAGGACGACAGAGCTGATGTCTACAGCAGAGGGTGAAGGAGAATCCCCAAAGTGGAGGTAGCCCCACACCCCCGCCCAAACCAGCCAGCTAAGGTGGCAACCTCAGCCGCCCTCCCTCCAGCACCCCCCACCTGGGGTGACCCCAGTCCAGCAATGCAGGATACAGACCGCAGAGGTGGTGGCAATGGCCAGGATGGTGCCAGTGGGAATGGACTTCTGGGCATCCCGCAGGTCCCCAGAGCGGTTAGAGCCAGCCATGATTCCTGCAAATGGAAGAATACCTCAGACAAGTGCCAGGGACACAGGAGGCCAGCCCGACCAAGAAGAAAGGACACAGCGTGCAGTTGGGAACCTGGGATGGGACCCAGTCCTGGCAGCTGACTCGGGCGAGGCCCTGGCCATGTTCTGGCCTTCATCACCTCGTTGTCCACTCAGGACTGAGTTGTCGGCTCCTGCTTCCGTGACGGGGTTATCAGACTAAGAATTCTGATGACCCCACCACTGGCTCTCTCCTGCCATCTGCCCCCAGGCAGACCCCGCCCCTCCAGAGCTCCCTTTCACCTGTGACCGAGGGGAAGTAGATGCCGACCAGCAGGGTGAAGTAGGAGGTCATATCACTGAAGACGTAGGGGTGGTCCATGTCCACAGGGGTGCCATCTGCCAGGCCCACTGAGGGCATGCCACGCTTCTCCACAATCACCCCCTTGGTGAGGTAGGAGCTCCACAGGTTCTCTGTGGGGAGACAGGATGCTCAGGGGAGTCCAGGAGTCAGAAGGCCAGGTTTCTGGGGCCAGGAGGGGGCTGGGACAAAAGTACTGATCAAGGCCAACCACCTCTGGCTCCCTGGTCTTGGCTACGTTTTATTGCCACCAGCATTTCCTAATGTCCTGCCTGCTGCTAGGCCGTGTGCATAGATCTCACAGATGAATAAGACCCAGTCCCTGCCCCCAAACAGTCCCATCCAGTGGGGCAGACACATAAGAACCTAACTCAGACTGACTCGATATGTCCCAAATTGATCTATTCACGGCCCCCAAACCTTTCCTGCATCTCTTATCTCAGCAGTGACACCACTACCTTGGCCTTGCCCTCAACTGCTCCCACTCCCCTTCCCCACCTCAAAACATGGCCAACATCTGCCCATCACCCTCCTTAACATTTCTCAAATGCCTTTCTCTTCATTCCAGGTTCCTCTGCCCTGGCACGAGTGATACGTCCGGCCAGATGATCCTTTGCCATGGAGGGCTATCCACAGCCTGCAGGGTGTTAGCAGCACCCTCACCTCTACCACTAACTTCCGGTCGCACCCCTCCAGTTTGGACAATCAAAAAAATATCTCCAGATACGGCCAAATACCTGTTGGATGGCTAAAGCACCCTGGTGAAGGACCCCTGGCCCATTTCCGCTGTCATTCCTCTAACACTCTCGTTCAGAAAACTGTCATCTCTCTGGGGGGCTCAGTATATCTCCTCCTCCTCCTGGACGTCACTGCCTTCAGGACACAGCCTAAACTCTCCAGTACGGCTTCCAAGGCCTGCCACAATCTGGCTCATGCCAGCCTCTCCAACATCATTTCTTGCCCTCTTTCCTTTGCACTTTATGCCCCAGTCATACCAAATTACTTGTGGTTGGGAAGACACAATATGCTCTTCTGTGTCTGCAAGCATTAAGCAAGCTGCTCTTCGGTTTGTAATTCCCTTATTCCCCTAGTATGACTAGCAGTCTCACATTTGTCCTTCAAAACCTTCCTAAGGTGTGTATAAGAACCCTCATCTTGTCACCTGATACCCATGAATCCTCCATCCCCTGAGGGTTCTCCATTCACTGAATCCACATTTATGTGTGTTGTAATTTATTTGCTAATGTATCTATCTCTGTCACTAACTCCTTGGGGACAACGACTATGACTTATTTATTTGGTGTTACTAGTACATAGCACAGAGTTAGGCACTTAGTACGTATTTGGTGAACATCTGTTAAAGTGGTGACTTTCTTTCCTACTAGTGATGAGATATTTGGCTCCTTTCACCTCCACCCCTCCATGAGGCTAGGACAGAACATGGCCCAGAGTAGGTGCTCAATTAAAGCTGATTGGATTTAACTGAATTCCAAAGAGGGCCCCTTCATCCTGACCGCTTAACCTACAATCCCTGCATTGCTCCCTGGACACAGCCCTCTTCCCTCCCCCAGACCTTTGATGAGGCCACTGGCAGCACCAGGAATGCCCTGGATCTCCGTGACATTGTTTCGGGTGAAGTACTCATCACAGGTAGCATTGAGAAAACGTGAAGAGCAGAAAAGGCCCCAGAGCCGCGTGGTCACTGTCTCATTTCCTTCCCAAGCCAGCTTGGCACAGACATCAAAGCCATGGCGAGACAGTGTGCGGTTCCCCAGGAGGCAGATCCTAGGGAGAGAAACAAGCTAGGAAGATGGGCAGGGACACAGCCTCGCCCTGGCTTCACAATGGAACCACAGGGGGTGCTTTTAAAAAAACAGATGCCAGGGCCCCCGCACCCAGAGAATCTGATTTCATTACATGGAGCCCGTGCACTAGTGTTTTGTCTTTCCAAAGCTCCCCAAGCGATTCTAATTTCAGCACCATGGACAGCAGTCTCCAGGCCTGGAGGGCACACTGTTCAGGGACCTGAGCCCCAGCCCCTCTGTTCTGCATCCTTTCCCATCCTGGAGAAGTCGTCCAACACTAAGGCTGTCCCGTTCTTGGAGGCTGTCCTACCCAGGGAAGTTTCCCTACCGCAGTGTGGATTCTTTCAGACGTCATTTCTGTTCCGTTCTTCCTAAGTCCACCCCACCAGCGAGCAGGTGACCCTCACCAGGGAAATTGTTCCCATTTCTATACAAGTTTTCCCACCCTGAAGAAAACACTCCAGACAGGGAGAGATCTTCCTCCCGAGAGGTTGCTCCCAACCCCCACCACGCCTTCTGTGAGGCAGGAACAGGGGGCTTGGCATAGACCCTAAACCAGGGATGGGGAGAGGGGATGGCCATGCCTTAGGCAGCACTCACGGAAAGTTGGGTGGGTCGAAGGCAGACTTGATGACTCCAGCGTAGATGGCCAGGATGGAGAGGATGACACAACCCAGGAAGACCAGGGCAAACTTGTTGACATACTTGACGCCCACAAATACCACAGTGGCCATGCAGGTGAGCACGCAGGTGCCATAGACACGCATGTTGTTCAGCATGGCTGCTGCCTCTCCACTGGCATCTTCTGCCTTGAAGATGGCCATAGCTGGGAAGAGATACGCCTGCAGGGACCAGGCAAGGCAGTCAGGCAAGGGACCCAGTGAGGACAGCTGAGACTCACCCCAGGGAAGTCATCTGAAGCATGGGCATGGCTGTGGGGGCCAATGAATGCCCACCACAGCACAGTACAGTGGTGCCAAGACATCTGGTACCAAGAGGCGGCTGAGGAAGGGCGGCCCATCCCGCAGGACTATGATGCAGCCATTTAAAACGGCATTGCAAAGATATCAGGAGCAATTATTTGTTCCTATTACTAATTACAATTAGTAGTGGTTTATAGTTTTATTACTTCTAGTAGGAAGGTGGAAAGAAATTGGATGTTCATTACTAGAGGTTGAATAAATGAATCACATTCCTACTTAAACTATGGAGCTGTTAAAAAAAGATGACATAGGGTTAGAGACATAACTCAGCAGTGGAGTGTGTGCTCAGCATGCATACAAGGCTCTGGGTTCAGTTCCCAGTGCACACACACCCACATACCCACACACCCTCACACAAACCCTGGGTTTATATAGGCTGACTAAAAAAAACTATACATGTTATATTGGTGGACTTAATCAGGTTTAAAAATAAGAATGCTGTATGATCTCATTCTTGTAAACTTATCTGTGAAGATATATGTGTGTGTGTGTGTGTGTGTGTGTGTGTAGTGTGTGCAGGTACATCAAAATGTTAACAGTGGTTTTCCCTGAATCACTAAAATGTGGATAATATTTATTCTTTTGGCACATCTGCACTTCCTTAAATTTCTATGCTAAACATTAGTATGTTAATATTCTTACAAAAGTTATCTTCACTTTATGTTTATAAGAGAGTTTTCAGTTATTAAGGGAGATGCTTACAGTGTGAAGGTATATTTACAAAGATGGAATACAATATCACAAAGAAAAGCAAAAACTAGAAGAAAATGTACCAAAAAGAGCCTGGTGAATTTCTTTGAATAATTTTCTTTTTATTTTTTCTTTTTACATTTTTTTCTTTAATATTTTTCCTGTATTATGTAGTGGGTGGTGTGGGGGGAGGGGTGCTGAGAAACCCAGGGCCTCACACATACTGGGCAAGTACTTTACCACTGAGCTACACCCCTAGCCCAGAATTTATTAAAACACATTTTAAAATCTTTAATTAAAAAAATATTTTGTAATTGTACATGGATATGATACCTTTATTTTTTATTCTTTTTTTTTTTTTTATGTGGTGCTGAGGATCAAACCCAGTGCCTCACACGTGCTAGGCAAGTAAAAGTGCTCTACCACTGAGCCACAACCCCGGGCCAAAATATTTAATTTTTAAAAAGTCACAAAGGTCTGTTCTTCTTCTCTCCCCATTTGTCTCCTTGGGTCTTTTACTCCCCGTTCATCCTCTCCATCCCTGATTTCTTCTGTCCTGCCCCGAAACCAGAGCTGTGGCACCTTGAGTAACAGCTCTCCAAGGCAGTGTGGTGTGGACAGACACACAGAAACTTTGGAAGCCCAAAAGACACAGGTCCACACCTCCCCATATCCCTTACACTCTCTGAACCTTGCTTTCCTCCTGGTCAAGTGGTCATCTTCTAACTCGTGAAAGAGTCACGAGGATAAAATTAAATGGTATACAGCAAGCTTGGAGCCCGTGTAGGGCTGGGCTTAGGAAAAGTCAGCTCTTCCTTCTGCAAACCAGGGAACCCTCATGGGCATCCACCTGTACTAGAAGGGTCTAGCAGCCCTGGCCTTCAAACACAGCCCAGGCCCTGGTTTCTTCCCATTAGCCACTGCTCCTAACAGACCTCTTCCCAGGGGTCCCTCAGGTGGTTCTTGTCTCTTGCCGTCCAGCAGCCATAGGCCCTTTACAATGACCTTTCCCAGAGTCCTTGACACAGTCCCTGGCACAGGGGAGGAAGCCACACAATGGGAACTATTGTGTGGCTTCACTATTATTAATTCTATTATGATTTTAACTCTTATCAACCCATCTCTGCCACCTTCCTGATAACTGAATGACCTCTCTGAACTTGTCATTTGTAAAATGGGCATCATACTATTTAACCCTCCTGAGGATTCAAGCTAATGACTGCACAGCACTTGGAACCATGCTGAGAGCTCGGTGGGTGCCTGATGAACGACAGCTGTTTGTGTTACATAATTATTGTATCTTGTCTCCCCAGCTAGACTGGGAACTCTTTCAAGACAGAACACCTGATTCCTCTTGGGCCTGACTGAGCAACCTGGCCTAGAGGCCTCCTAGAGGAGATTTCAGGGAACACTGGTTACCTGGCTGACAGCCTGGGACCCCACACCTCCTCCTCAGCCCCTCTCTCTCTTTTTTAAAATATTTTTAGCTGCATATGGACTCAATATATTTTATTTATATTTATGTGGTGCTGAGGTTCGAACCCAGTGCCTCACACATGCTAGGCAAGCGCTCTACCACTGAGCCACAGCCCCAGCCCCTCCTCAGCCCCTCTCACCAGCAGGATTTCGATGGTGCCCAGGATGTACATGGCCCCGGCAAAGGTAGTGCCAAGGTAGAAGCAGAGGCCCACGGCGCCCCCAAACTCTGGGCCCAGAGACCTGGAAATCATGTAGTAGGAGCCACCAGCTGCAGAGAAAGCCTAGTATCAGCAAGAGGGTACAGGGGCACTGGGCTGCCCTAGGGGATGAGGAGGGCTCAGTGACAGAGGGCAGAGAGGGCTGCTTTGGGCCTCAGGCTGCAGCCCCCAGAAAGTGCCTGGTGGGAGACCCAGCCAACCGTTCTGTGTGGATTTTGCAGCACTGATTGCCATGTTGCTAATTACCCCTGTAAGGAGGTCATGGCTCAGAAGCTAGGATGTCACATCCTAGAAGGGTCTCAGGCTGAGTGGGGAAGGCTGCCACTGCTCTATTCAACCCCAACAATGGCCTCCCTCTCCCACTCCCAAAAGGGCTGCTCCTGGCCTACCCCATAAGCAGTCAGAGCCCAGGCCCCTTGTCTGCAATATTGCCTCTCTTAGGTCCTGATGGTCCCCAAAGCCCAGGGCACTGTCCCTCCTTCTGACCATCAGGCCCCTTCCCCGCCCTGGAAGCCCCCTGTCACATACCAGGCACAACGCCGTTAGTTGCAATCGCACTCATGGAAATGGCCGTGAGCATCGTCTGTGAGGAAAGAGACCATCAGAGCGGCGGCTGCTGAGGGCCGCAGTGGCCTGGGTGGAGGCCACGCCGTATACCCCGTCAACACCAGCCAAACCACAGGTTCTCTTCTGCTGAGCTTCTCCCTGGGCCTGTTCCAACTTCTCTTTGTGCCAAGTCCTTCTCAAGAAAAACTCTTATTCACCATGCGAGTGGATGGAGCAGGAGCCACAGCACCAGAGAGCTCTGGAAACCCCAGTTTGGCCCCTAACCAGCTGTGTGACCTCAGACAGCTCACTTTGCTTTTCTGGCCTCAGTTTCTTCATCTATAAAATAGGTGCAATGACTTCTGCTCTGGGTACATTGCATGCAGAGCTGTCTCAAGGTTATGTTTGAGGACACAGAAATGTGTCAAGAATTTGGCATTCATTGAATAGTTGATGTTTTAGAGAGAATGGGAAGAATCCAGTTGCAATGTTATTTGTGATATATAATCTCATTTTTGTGAGTTGGAATCTACCAAAATGTTAACTTTTGTGGGATTATAGGTGAACTCTAATTTCTTCACTATGCTTATCATTTTACCAATGAATCTGCATTTAAGTACTTGTGTAATTCAACACACTCGCAGATCCACATGAAACCTGGTCAACAGCCACCAGGGACAGGCCCATGAGTTGCGGAAGGGCCAGTCAGACCTAATCTACTCTCAAAAACCACCAGCAGTGGTTCCTATAAAAAGCTCATGTCCCATGCTTCCACCTCCCACCTCCCACCCCCAGGCCTCTGCCAAGCCCCAGCTGTCGGGGGGTGGGGGGGGTAATGTCACTCACACAGGAGCAGCAGATGAAGACCATGCAGAAGGACTCCATGATGCCTGCTATGCCCACCACCCAAGTGAGTCGCAGGAAGAGGATGACGCCAAAGATGTTCTGCAGGCACGGGAGGTACACGCCCATAAAGGTGCCCATGCGTGGGGCCTGCCAGGGAAGCCAGCGTTAGTCTCTGGAGCCCCCACGCATCACCAACACCCTGCCCACTCCTCCTCTATGTCCCCACTTTCCTTTCATCCTTCTCCTCCTCTGTGTGTGTGTGTGTGTGTGTGTGTGTGTGTGTGTGTGTGTGTGTCTCGCTGGGGATCAAACCCAGAGCCTCATGCATGCTGGGCAAGCGCTTTACCACACTGAACTACATCCCCAGCTTTTATTATTTTTTTTTTTCTTTTGAGACAGGGTCTTATTAAGTTGCTTAGAGTCTCACTAAGTTGCTGATGCTGGCCTCAAACTTGCCATCCTCCTGCCTCAGCCTCCCAAGTTGCTGGGATTACAGGCATGCGCCACCCTGCCCAGCTTCCTTCAGATTTCGTATACTCTTTCTTTCCTCTCCTCCCTCCTCCAACTCCATCCCACCATCCATCCTTCAAGCCATTTCTTCCCTCCTCCCTTCCATCTCCATCTTTCATCCCCATGCCTTCCCCTCTCCTGGACCAACTCCTCTGCCTCTACCACCCATCCCTCCACCCACATCCGTTTCCTCCCCAGCCTTCTGCCCCCCCACCACCCCCCCACCCCGCAAGGCCCCACCTGCACTGGCTTCTTTTTTCCGCCCTCATTGTTTTCAGCCTCCTCGTGCTCCCTGCTTCCCTGGGGCAGGTTGGTGTAGTTGGCCAGGCCACTGAGCAGGGAGGACACCATAGGGCTGGTGTCCATCTCCTCCTGCGGAGGAAGGGTGTCAGTGTCGGGAGCCTGGAGGTCCAGGGGAGGGTGGGACGGGCTGGATGGTGGGGAGCAGAGGGAGAGGTGGCACAGGGGAGGGAGATCCCTGAGGCTGGGGTGGAGGGAAAGGAAGGGGCACCGAGGAGGAGAATGGGGGCGTGGGAGGGGGAGCAGAGAGTGGAGCGGGGAAAGCCAGGAAGGCAGAAGGGGGAACCCGAGGCAGGAGGGAGGGACAGAGAGGATGACGCTCTTCCGGAGGGAGGGCAGAAGCAGCAAGGAAGGAGGAATATTGAAGGTAGGTGGAGTCCAACAGCCCGAGCAGCCCACCTCAAACAGGGCCATGTTCTTGCCGTCATACTCCTTTCCCCTCTCGGTGTCAGTGCTGTTGATGAAGGGACTGCTTTCCTTGGGGTTGCCATCACCTGAGGAGGCAGAGAGTCAGGGGTCTGCCACCAACTGTTTGTCCGCTGTCCATCTGGGCTTACAGTTGTGGGGCCACTTTAACTCTCTGAACCTTGGTCTGCCCGTTAGAAAAATGGGGCTCATACTATCTTCTTTGTAGAATGTACAAAGAGCCTCTTACCCTGCCTGGCAGGGAGTGAACATGGGAGTGCTTCCTTGCTCTTGTGGGGGGGGGGCTACCTCAATCACTAGAGTACCCCAAGACTCTCCAGAGTTCTCACTTTTTTCTAGGGTGCTAGGGATAAAACCCAGGGCCTCAAACATGCTAGGCAAGCACTCTGCTTCTGAGCCATTTCCTCGGCCATTTTATTTTTTATTTTGAGGCAGGGTCTCACTAAGTTGCCCAGGCTGGCCTCAAACTTGCAATCCTCCTGCCTCAGCCTCCCAAGTAGCTAGGATTACAGGCTTGTGCCACCATGCCACCTAGAGTTCCTTCTTGAACATAACCAGGACCATCCTGGTGCTTTGGCGTGGATGCGTGTTCTTTCCTGGGGAGAAGGGAGAACAGTGCTGTCTGAAGCCCCAAGGATATGCCATGTCCCCGAGAGGCAGGCCTCCCCTACGGCCCTCAGTCACTGTCAGTCAACCGGATGTCTAGCAGGTACCGGCATGGGGGAGTAAAACACACAGAATAAGAAACCGTTCTTGTCCTTCAGGAACCAACCCAAGGGGAGATGAGGCAGTAATCAGGAATTTCCAATCTAGAGTAAGAAAATCTATGAAAGATGAACAAGGCCGTGTGGGAACCCAGGAGGGCACTCGGCCCAGCCTGCGAGGTTACGGAAGGCTTCCCAGAGGAAGTGACGTGTGGGCTAAGAACTGAAGGATGAGTAAGAGCTAGGCTGGGAGGGAGGCAGGGGCGGGTGTTCCAGGCAGAGAGGAGAGCAGAACAGCATGTCCGATGACCCAGAGGTGAGAGTGAAGAAGAAGAAGAGCAAACTAGAGAAACTGAGCAAACCATGGTCTGCTGGAGTTTGAGGAAGGGGCTTCTTGCGGGGCTGAAGAATAAGTAGTGGCAAAGATGAGCCTAGGAAGGTAAGTGTGGAGTGAGCCCTTAAACCATTAGCAGCTGATCTTAAAGAATTTGGAGGACAATGGGCAATCATGAAGAGTTTAACCCAAAGAAATGTCCCAAACAGACGTGTGTGTTTTAGAGCAATCACTCTGGCCTTTAGGGGAGGAATACAGGAACTAGAGATCTTGGTAATCCAGGCAAGGCCTGAGAATGACCCAGACCAGAGCAACGTGGGGCAGTGGACAGACTCAAGAACTACTGACACATGTCTATGTCAGATGATTGGGAAAAGAATCCAAGATAATGCCTGGGGTTGCTACCATGAGTGAAGGGGTGGGTGATGGTGCTACCTTAATAAATTGGGAGACAAGAAAAGGAGCAGTTTTGGGGTGGGGCAGATGGTGAATTTAGTTGTGGGTGAAGCACTATTGGGAGCTCAGGTGGATGTATCTGGAAGCCACCTGGATATATGGATCAGGTATAGCAAGGACAGAAGCTGGGCAGGAGAAAGGAGAGCAGGGTGCCCCGCGCAAGTAAGTGTAGGCAGAGTGCCGAGCCGCGTGCCTGGAAGGGATCACTCAAGGGAAAGTCCCTCGGCACCAGGAGAGGGGTCCTTTCAGAAAGATCGGAGCCTCTGTAGGCACCTTCCCTCCAGTCACCATTCTTCCCCAGTTCCAGGGCTGAATCCCAGCAGTAGTCATATCTCTGGACCCTAGAGAGACTCCCCAAATTCCAAATGAAGTTGTACCCTTGAATCTCCAGTCCCCCTCCTCTCTTGGAATCCCTCTTCTCATCCCCATCTGTTCAAATGCTCTGCATCCTTTTCCTTACTTCCTGGAAACTTTCCTCAGTTGTCCATACAGGGCCTGTTTCCAGAGCACAACCTGGCCCTCTTTTAAATCCACTTCTATCTTGACCAAAAATTGGGGCACAGGAAAAAAGTAATGCCTTACCCATTCCAGGAAACCCCACCACCACCCAGTCTCCTGCCTCCACCTCCACCTCACCCATCAAGGCGAGGTTGCCTAATAGAGGACCATCACCAGCTCTTTCTTCTCACAAATGAGTTCCTGGGAAAAGCAGAGCCATCCTCCCCATGGGAGCCCAGCACATAATAGATGCTCAGGAAATAGTCTTTGGAGGTAAATTCTCCAGGTCTCCCTTTATGACCCCAGGTTCTTAACAGAGCTGTCTGGGGCCACAGAACAGGAGAAGTAAGAGTCAGGTGGGTCCCCCTCTATTTAAAATGCTGACAAGGTGCCTCCTGTTCTCACCACATCATAGTGAGCACTAGAGAGGCTGAGGGGCATGGGATGAGAGGACTTTTCCTAATGGTTCAAGAAAAAGGCTGGAGTCGGGGAGATTTAGGTTTCAGCCCCAGTTTCACTGGCTTTGTCTTCACCTCCTGCAAGTCACACTCTAAGCTAAGGGATAACTAACAGTGTTTAATTCATAGGTGGTTGTGGGGATTAACTGAAATAATCCATGTTGGGTGTGCCCCCGCACACGAGTGTAGCTATTGCTACTATCACAGTTTCGATTATTAGCATCCCTGGAGCCTACCAGTTGGGGCTTCTCATCCCATAGCCGTCCCTCAGCCTCAAGATTTAGGGGTTGCTCTGTCTGCTGTCAGACTAGGTCTCTTTCCCAGAAGCGTCCCCTTTTAGGACCAGGACTAGACATGACAGACCCTCCAATCTGCCTTTTACGCCCTCTTCCTGGTCCCTCTTCTCTTACTGGGGGCACGGAGGGGGCGGGGGCGCATAAAGGACCGGTAGGGGGCATGCTGGCCGGAGACCCCGTAACTAGGCGGCCCTGCGCCGGTCTCCATGGTGACCGCGCGGGCCAAGAGCGCCGCGCCAAGCCGAGCAGGCCACGCGCCCGCAGCCGCTTATGTAACGCGGCGCGCAGCGCAGAGCCAGACTCCAGGCCGGATCCCGGCCAGGAGAAGAGGGCAGGGGAGGGGGCGGCTCGCTAGGTAGTCCTGAGTCCCGCCTTTTCACCCGCTGCCTGGGCGGGACGCCAGCCTCCAGGTCTTGTCAGCCAAGGGCTGGTTCTGTCCCCTCCCTGGAACGCCCAGCGCACTAGTTGAGGGGGATGGGGAGTGAGCTACTGAGTTCTCAAAGGAACAGGACAGCTTGGGGGAAACTCGTCCTGATTCCCCAGAGCCAGGAGTCAGGGTGATGGGGGAGCGCTGAGTGGCGCGCGCGAGAGGCAGGGCCAGACCGAGGCTGAGCCCTCCCCGCCCCCGCCCCCGCCCCCTGGGAGCTCTCAGCCCGAATCGGCTTTCAATTAAGCTGCGGCGGCCAGAGCTCCCGGGGAGGAAACAGGCGAGCGGCGCGGGCTAAGGGAGCCTCCCCCGGGGCCTGGGGCCGGGCCTGGGGGAATCCCCAAGCCAGCTTGAGGAGGGAGAGAGGGCGTCGACCCCAAGGGAAAGGAGATCTGGACGCTAGGCACAATAAATACCCTTGCATTTTTCTTTAGTCCAGAGGAGCCCTCTTATCCGGGCCATTCTCACCTCCCTGAGGTCAGCGTCCAGCTCCTTCCATCCAGCCCCAAGAATCCAGAATCTGAGATAAGGGGTTCTTGGTCCCACTTTCCTCAAGCCCAGAAAGTCCTTAGCTCCTCCTACCACCTTTTCAGGCGTCCCTGGGAGGCCTTCTCTCTTTGGGACCCAGAATGCCTGACACAGGTTCTGGCCACTCTAGTTCCAGGTCCTGGACCATATATATATATATGGTCTCCAGATGGACTGGCTATAACAGCATATAGAAACTAATGGGGAGGGGCGAGAACTATAAAGAGTTCCTAGTTCCACTCCTGCTTCAATCACAAAGATGCCTTTTTACTAGGCCTCCCAAGACCCCATGAAATCCCCAAGGCCAATGAAACCTTGGTAAAGAAAGTGGGTGCTGAGGGACTGGGCCATATCCCATGTCAGGGGGAGAAAAGCGATTACCTTGCAAGCTGAGCCCCTGTCACAGAGTGGAAGCATCTGAAGGGGATCCCGGATGGAAATGAAGTCCCCCCCACTTTGCTCCCTGAGCACTGAGTCCGCATGCCAGGCGCTGCCGCAGACTCGACTTTGCCAAACCCCCTCCCCCTGCAAGCAAAACCCGCGGGGGCGGGGGGCGGTTGCCCAATGAGGTGACCCCAGGGTCACTGGGGAGATGGATGAGTTGGTCAGCTGGTGGTTCTGGCTCCTGTATACCACTCAGCCCCCAGGAAAGAACAGGGAAGGGGTGTCTCAGACAAAGGATCAGGGACCCTGGTGTCCCCAGCCTTCCCTGCGGCCACTTGGCCCTGACTGGGATCCAGGATTGAGGACCTCAGAATCGACGCTGCTAGAGTCTGGAAGACCCCACTCTTTCAGCTCTTGGGGCCTTTCGGTCCACCCCCCGAGAGGTCCATGGGAGTCTCAGCCCAGAGGGTCAAGCAATGCGGGGAGTGGGGGGAGCGTTCGAAGGCGCTGAGCGCAGACAGCAGGCGCGGGAGGCGCGCTAGTGCGCAGGGGACGCAGCGCCGCTGGAGGGTGGGGGGTGGGGGCGGCTGACAGCCGTGATGGATGGCTGAGACCGCTGGGGGGCGGCGGGGGGCCTGCGAGCCCGAGGGGGGTGGCTGGCCCCAAGACCTCGGAGCAGGAAAACCGCGGAGGAGGGCGGGGGAAAGCGGGAGCAGCAAAAGGACTTGCTCAGAGCCCCTTTGCTCTTGGCGAGACTCCGCACCCACCGCAGCGCGTCCGCAGTGTCCGCGCCGAGGCGCCTGGGATTCAGTTGCTGGGACCCCATTTCTGAGGCCTCCCTAGAAAAGCTAGCAGAGCTAACTAAAAAGACTGCCCCCCTGCCCCGCCCTGGAAACCACACTGTCGCCCCAGGTTACCAAGGGGAGGAGGGGAAGGGAAAAAAGGAGGGTGATCTTGCTTCCCGTCCTGAACAGGAACCCATGGGGAAGAGAGGGAGAGGGAGATTCCGCAAAGTAAAACTGAAAAATCTACGGAAGAGACAGCTTCAGTCTGAGGTCGGACCTCAGGAAGCCTTGGGGGAGGGGGCCTGGATTGCACCAAGTGTCCCCTTAAGGGGATGCCGCAGCCCAGACGGGGGCTGTCATATGCCCCCAAATCTCCATAGCTACCTTTCCCCCCACCTTCCAGCTAGAAATCTCAGAGCAAGAGACTGCAGCAGACTGCGCCCCCCGGCACCGCCGGTCCCTGCTCTGCGCCAGGACGCCAGGGTCCCCTCTCGGGGAAAGGAGCCCTCCCGCCCGTCGAGCTGCACGTCAGCCCTTTCAGGCTCTTCCATCCCCTTCCCACCTCTTTCTCGGCTTAGCTAACGTAAGTCTGTCCCCAGGCCGCGGGTAACGACAACCTTTCGGCCCCAGCTCTGTCCCCGGGCGCGGCGCATTCCAGCACCTCGGACAGCGCGTAGCGCATTCCAATGGAGCTAAGCTCCAGGCCGCCGCCGGCGTCCCCCGCCCGGTCAGTCCTAAGCTCTTCCCTAAAGGAAGCCGCCCCCGCTCCGCCTCTCGCCCCAGCACTGACTCCTTTCCTCGCCGCCCCCTCCCCCGCCGCCCCCGGACCACTGCTCACCCGGGTTGGCTCCCCCATCGCCGTCCTCGCAGTCCGTCAGGTTGTTTAGCATGGTGGCGGCGCGGCGCCGGGCTGGGGATGGCTGCGCCGCTTCGCTCGCGCCCCTCTGCCCGCCTTCGCCGCTCTCTGGCTCGCTCTAGCTCTCTCGCCCGCTCGCTCGCTCTCTCTCTCTCTCTCTCTCTAGCTCTCCGCTCCACAGAGGAAGAAGCTGCAGTGCCCGCCTGCCCGGCGCACACACACTCGCACACGGACACACGCTCACACCCGCGCGCGCCCCCTCTCAGCAGCGGCGCTGCTCACCTCATCCCGTATGCAGGAGGCGTGAGCCACTGGCGGGGTTTTTTGGGGGGGAAGCTGTAGGGAGGGAGAAGAGGGGACGGGGGGCGGGCAGAGCGCGCCTGTTGGCCCCCTTGCAGGAAAACGGGGACCCTGAGCGGGTGGGACGAGGGGGTTGCGGCGGGGGACGGGCCCTCTCCTCCCTTGAGCAGACGCAGCTCCCCCCACTCTCCAGCGCAGGCGGGGCCCGGCACGTGGGCAGGTGCCATCCCGCGCCCTAAAAATAACGGCAGGGAACTAGGTCGCGGCCGCTGGGAGGCGGCCCCGCAGCGGCTGCCTGACTAGGGGTCTGAGGTGACCCCCAGAGGGAAGATGAGGTGGCGGGGCGGGGAGCGCCATGGAATATGGGGCCCTGGGGAGCCTGTCTGCAAAGCTGAAGAGGCCAGCCCTGAAGGGAGGAGGAGAATCAGACTCTTTCTCATATCGCTATTCAAGAGGTTGGAGCTGGAGACAGGCAGAACCCAGGGCCACAAAGTGAAGCGCTGTGCTGCACCCCCGGGAAGGGGTTTGGGTCACTGGGCTGATTGTCTGACCCATCCTGTCTTAAAATGGGTGGGGTGGAGTCCTACTAGTTACAGTGCACTCTCATTATGCTTAGACTGACAGGAGTCTCAGCACCCCCACCTACCCGCCCACCCAGGACAAGTCTCTGGAGTCTGCAGACTGGGACTTTCTGATGGAAGAACGATCTGGGGATGAGAAGCGGTCAGGAGAACAGACAGCAATGATGTTCCAGGGAGCACTGACTTTCCACCAGGGATGGTGCAGCCTCTAGGGAGGGCACTCTGGCCTGAGGCTGGCCAGAGACAGGGTGGGGGAGGGGGGAATGAGGCCGCCAGTTAGTTGGGGACCAGATTTTCTCCTGGGGCAGGAGTGTCTAATCCCCTAATCCAGGATTGCTTTCTGAGGCTTCCACAGCTAGTGCTCTCTGTGTTTCTCCCCCCTCCCCTGAGATCAGGTCCCAGCAGCTTGATCATCTCGGAACCCCTAAAATACAGGTCTGAGTCAGTGGTGGAGAAATCTCAGAAACTGGCCCCAGAGCTTTAGACCCTTTAAGTTTCTGGAAGGTCTAAACAAGTGAGCGAATGAACAAATTAAGGAAAAATATTTTCAAACTCACCTTAACTCCCAACATTAGTCCTCTAAATTCCAGGAGAGTTACAGGACCAGAGAAGTATCATTTATCTTATCTAATGCACAGCTTTCATTTTACAGATGAAAACACTAAGGGCCAAAGAGGGGAAATGACTGCTTAGTTCACAATTGCCAGTGAATGGCAGAATTCAGTCTAGAATATGGTTCCCTTTACTCCAATTCAGGGTTCTTATCCTTGGAAGAACCTTGCTTTTTAAACTGGTCTTGCCTTCAATGGAAAAGACAAGGATATAGTCATCTCTAAGCTATTCACTGGCCTCTGGCTACTGGCTCCTAAAAAGGGAACAGATATTGGGTCTGATATGAGCATTTTCCCTTTTATGCTCAGGCTTCAGAGATTCAGAGCTGGGATGGACTCTTGATTTTCAATGAAAAGGAGGCCCAGAAGACCTTCAGGGATCCTAAAGAGTCTTCCATATCCACGGAGACCCCTTTATAGGACAGGACCATTCAGAACCATGGACAGGGCTCACTGCTCCAATTCTGATACAAATTTGTCTGTGACTTCAGATGGGGTCAACTGTGCATGACTTCAGATTGGATCAGCATGGAGTGTTCAGTTGCTGTCTCAAAGATGCTTCTGAGGGACCCACCAACAACATATCACTGCCACTTGGTTTTGTGGACACCCAACTAACCCTTTAGGGTGGAGAGTTAGCTATTCAGTTGAGGTGTGCACATTGGTATTCTTTTTGGGGAGGGGGACACAAAAAATGAGATGATAAAAGATTGGTGACAGGGATTAAAAGGGTAGTAGATGAGGAAGGCCAGGGTTCAAGAATTTCCAAGTGCTCCACCACACACACCACCAGCAGTAGTAGCACTATGGTATTCTATCACTCCACAGAGATGTGTGACATACTAAAAACATGGCAAATGTGTTTGTCTAAGTGCTATGGAATAAAGCAGATGCTGCAGTTTCCAGCATCCCAGGTGTGCGATGTTCCCCTGGGGTCGTTTCCTAGGCTAGCTCTGACCACTTGGAGCCAAACCATGGGGAAACCCCAATCCCTGGGGAGTTCAGGTGACAGCAGAAGTGATTCTTTCTCCCTGACCACCCCATCTGTCCACCCTCACCAGAGTTCTGATCTCAAAAGCCATATGGAATTCAGGAGGTAGTGGAATTCTGTGTATTTCTGGGGGAAAACAAGTTCTTTTCTCTGAGCCTCAATATCTCATTTGTAAAACAAAAGGGCTAGGCTGCAATAATCCTATTTCCTCCTGCTCCATATTAGCCTCTGACTAAAGCCACAGATCCCAGACCGGAAGGGGACATCACAAGGAGAAACCTCAATCCTTCAATTTATACCCCTTACCTCCCAGGGAAACTGGGCCCTAACCTAGCCTCATGCCAATTGACTGTGGTGAGGGTTTGAGAAAACATTTGCAGGCACTTCCTACACTGCCAGCCTGGCACTGGCCAGTAAGAGGTAGCCCTCATCTCTGAACCCCAGGGACCCAGCTGCCTGCTCAGCAACTCTTCCACACCCAGAGAAGGATCCTATGCGGAGGAACCCCCTCATTAAAGCAACACAAGATGCAGAGCTGGGCAGGGTCCTATTTTTGAACTCTGAATCTAAAACTCATACCCCCTCCTACCTTATGTTTCCCAGAGAGGAAAAAAAAAAAAAAAAAAAACTCAGAGAAGCTGCCTCCTGGGTATCAAGATTTGGGAACTAGAAGAGACTTTTTAAATTATTTTCTCTACCACCACTTATGGTGAAATTGGAGTCTGGACATTGAAATGGAACGGAAAGAATTTTCTTCATGGGGTGAACTTGTGACACTGGGGACTAGAATCCAGCTCCCTGACCTCTATCCCAGGGCTCCACTGAACCAGGACAGGGAACTGTCAGGAACCACCTGACCGGGCCCTTTCCCCGCAGAAAGCAGATAGTGTTCCCCGCATGGCTCAATTCCTATCCTTCCTTGTCTTCATGACATCACCCCCATGACCTACCTACCTCCCCTCAGCCATGGCCTCATGGAGCCAAGGTCCTGAGCCTGCTCGTTCATGCTTCATCTCTGCCACCTG
Source organism: Tamias sibiricus (assembly GCA_025594165.1). NCBI lineage: Eukaryota > Metazoa > Chordata > Mammalia > Rodentia > Sciuridae > Tamias > Tamias sibiricus. The sequence goes on from CM046659.1 coordinate 165,663,059, forward strand.
CACAGCCCACCTTCCAGACCCGAAACCCTCGCAGTGACTCGGTGAGTCCAGCACACAGCACACCCCACACACAGGGCTCGCCGCAGAGCACGTCAACCACCGCTGTCTCCGTGGCAACCGGGGGCTTAATTAACAGGCTGCAGCCCTGTCGCCATAGAAACAGCACCCCCAACAGCCCCCCACTACCCTACAGATTCAGCTTGTCTTCCCTCTTTCCCAATCTGAACCCCTTCTCATGCACCCACCCCCACTCCCGCCCCACCAGGAAAGCTAAGGCCTGCAGATCTCTCTGGTTCATTGAGAAGAGAGGAGGGGGATGAGAGAGAGAGAGAGAGAGAGAGAGAGAGAGAGAGAGAGAGAGAGAGACCTGTCACCATGGCAACTGCAGCCCGTTCATAACCAGTTTGTTGCCATGGAGATTCCTAGGGCTCACCTTGGGCTGAGGTACTGGGCAATGAGGTTCTGAGTCTTGGCTTGAGGATGGAACAACTAGAGAACTCCTTGGACATAGAAGATCTCTCTCTGTGTGTGTCTCTGTCTCTGTCTCTGTCTCTGTCTGTCTCTCTCTCTCTCTCTCTCTCCCTCTCTGACACACACACACACACACCAGTAATAGTAACAGCATCATTCTTCCCAATTTACAGTTGGAGAGACTGAAACATGAGGTTTGGGTTTGGAGGAGGCAGACAGCTCTGCCCTTCTAGATCCTTAAAACCTCTTGGCATCTTTATGACTAGAGAGATGCTCAGAAAGCTTGTGTCAGTGCTTAACACTACAGGTAGATGAATCAAGACCCAGAGGGTGAAAATGGTGTTACCAAGGCCACGGCACAGACCCTGAGCTGGAGCACGGCTGGGCTATCTTACAGTCTTGTCCTCTTCCCCTAGCATAAGAAGGTTCTCTCTCCACCTGTGGGCATACAGCCCAACTCCTGTTAGTCTCCCCAGGTCCTGAGTTTTTTCCATGGTCCTGCCTCCTCCCTGAGACACTGAGGCATAGTGGGAGGTATAAAAGGACCAGGGATAGCTCAGCATTGTAACAACTCGTCCCAAGTCCAGTTCTCTCCAACTAGGTCACATCAGTCTTCCCATGGTACAGGTGAGGCAACTGAGACATGTGGGCCGTGGCCTTTGACTTGCTTCTTTCACCACCTGTAGGTCAAGTTGCTGATAACTGATCCCCTGGAAGCAGGAAGCACTCCAAAGGGAAAACCCCACTCCCTTGAACCAGAGTAATAGACAGTGTTCACACGCATGTGCTCTACGAGATCTCTTCCAAACTTCCCAAACCTGTATGTGCTGCCACCTCTCCCTTTTGCATCCAGGGACAATAGGTAGGGTGAGCATCTCTCTGGGACCAGAAGACCAACACAAGAACGACTGTGGAAAAGATACCACCAGACGCTCAGTTCCCCTGAGGAGCCTCGTCTAGTTCCCATTGAATGACCTTTAAGCAGAGGTGTGAGGCTGCACAGAGAGCTTAGGAGGTTCAAAGTCACCCACTCTCAAGATAGAACTTTGAATACACTCCAGTGCCCACCCCACAGAAAGACACAGAAATATACACACCAACATGCCAATCAACACACTGGCAATACAGTAACACACATAAGCTCTGACTCACCAAGCACCACAGGAATCTCCCTTTTCAGGACTCACACACACAAAGCCTCTACCACAAGCACACGGCATCCCAGACTCACATCCATTTTGTATGCACATCTGCACACCAAAAGCCTGGGGGCTATGTCTTACTTCCATGATGTAGAAACTTGGGAGTATGAATGGAAAGAATAAGCTGTCACCTTGGGACACAAGAGAGGGTCATCTTATTCCCAGGTCAGGGCTAGAAAAGGAGGCAATAAGGTAGGAGCAGGAGAAGTATGAGACTAGAGTCACACTCTCTCACCCCAAGGCATCAAACACCTACTAAATGCCAAGCTCTGGGCCTGGAACTCAGAACACAAAGATGAAAGGATTAGTTGGGCACGGTGGCGCATGTCTATAATCCCAGCACTGGGGAGGCTGAGGCAGGAGGATCTCGAGTTCAAAGCCACCTCAGCAATGGCGAGGCACTTAGCAACTCAGTGAGACCCTGTCTCTAAATAAAATACAAAAAAGGACTGGGGATGTGGCCCAGTGGTCGAGTGCCCCTGAGTTCAATCCCTGGTACCAATAAATAAATAAATAAATAAATAAATAAATAAATAAAAATAAAGATAAGTTGCCTGGGAGCAAGGGAAATTGAAAACAATTTTCAGAAAATGTGAAATGAACTACAGCTTACAAAATGAGGGGGAAACTTGTCCTGGCTTATGGAAGTGGGGGATGGACACTGATAGACATATCAGGAAAGGATGAAGAAAGAGTTTGAATGACAGACTGGGAGACTTGGCCTTTATCCTACAGTGATAGGTACCTTACATGGGGGGGGGGGGTTGGAGCAGGACTGGAGGCAGGGAGACCACGTGAGAAACACTGGACGCTTGGACCAGCCTGATGGTGACAGGCAGAGATCTAATCAAATTCAGGATCAGTTTTGGAGGTCAGTGGCCAACGCGCGAGGACAAATTGGATTTGGTGGGAAGAGAAAAGGAGGCATTAAGAACTGGCTCCAGGTTTCTGACGTTTGGATCTGGGAGGCTGGTAAAGGGGGCAAACATTATGGGAAAGGTGGAGAGTGGAAGACTCTCGAGAAATCTTGAGTGGTCACGTTCAGAGGGGGTCGGTTCACGAACCAGAATTCTGAGGAGGTTCAGGCCTCCATATATTAATCTATATAGTGAGGAGTTTTGCTCAAGAAATATCTGCCTACCACTGTAGGGTTTTTGACGCTTGGGTTTGCGCCAGTCAGGGCAAGATCACCTGCGGCTCAGCAGCGACCCCTGGCGGTCCGGGGAGGTTCTTTCTCCTCCCCTCGCTCGGTCCACTCCAAGCAGACTGGCCTCTTTCCTTCCAGACTTAAGGGGCGCAGAGCTAGAGAAAGGATCCCTGATAAATGCCCCCTGCAGGGAGATTCTGCATACGACCAGGATGCTAACTGTGTGTATGGCGGGGCGCGGAGGAGGCTCGTGCATGTGGGCAAGTGCTCTATCACTTGGCTACATCCCCAGTACAGGATGCTACTTCTTCATGGAAGACCGAAAGACCCTAACCCCTCCCGCCTCCTCTGTACCTTGACCAAGACTACCGCACTGGGCCGGTGAAAAAGATGCCCCCAATCCGGCATAAGCTGGCTCCTCCCAATCCTGCGGGAGCTGGAACCGAGAAGAAGTGACCCCGAGGGTCCGGACTGAAATCCCTTTGGGATCATCCCCCGATCTAGCTGGCCAGGATTCAAACCAACTTTCCTTTCTCCCGTCTCCTTCTAGGGAGCCCCAGGGTTCCGCGATGCCTCCAGGGAGGCGGATGATTGGAGGATATGCCAGACATCAATAACCCGCTGACCCGGCACCTGTCTCAGCGACCCTGACTCTTTCCCCAACCCTACTTCGGCCCTACTCCCCTACTCCTGGTCCAACCCCTTCCCACCGGTCCCTCCCTTTCCTGCCCCCAAATGTCCCTAATCCCGCCTCCTACCCTTGGCTCTGGACCTTGTCACACAGCAGTCCCCTTCCCCTCGTTCCTCAGGTCCCCAACCCGACCCAAGCTCTCCCGCCCCCTTTGGTGCTCTGGGCTATCCCTGGACTGACCGCGGCCCCTCCGGCACCAGAATCGCCCCTCTTGGCCGGGGGCCGCCCCTCTCCCTGGCCCCGCCTCCCGCGGCCCCGCCTGGCCCCCCCGCCCCTTCACACTTCCCCGCGCACCGCAGGCCTCCGACGCCCACTCCTCTCGGCTGCGAGGCCTCTCGGGACCCCTCGCCCTCCAGGCCCCGCCCCCTCCAGCAGCAGGCCCACCCACGGCCCCGCCCCGAAGGCCCCGCCCCCGAAGGCCCCGCCCCCGAAGGCCTCTACCTTTGACGTCTTCCCCGGGGAGGTGGCGGGGGTCGGCGACCGAGTGCCGGCGGGACTCCGGGTCCGCGGCTCCGGCGGGCGCCGCGGGGGGCAGCGAGGTGACAGTGAACCTGCGGCTCATGGCGCGGAAGGGGCCGGGCGGCGCTGAGCGGTCCGGATCGCACAAGTGGCCGCAGCGGGCCTCCAGGACGGAGCAGAGGCGCTTCCCCGCGTCCGCCGCCCCCCGCCCCCCGCCCGCCGCGCGCCGCTCAGGGTCCTAGTGCCCGCTGTGCCCGGCTCCCCCGAGGCGGGCCACTTCGCTCCGAGGCCCTGGGCTCTCAATTCCACCTGATGTTCCTGAGGAGCCCACCCAGCTGAGAGTCATCCCTCATGGAGGGCCCCAGTGTGTGACTCTTGGAGCCCGGGCCTACCTCTGCTGGGGTCTCCTAAACAACTGGAGTACACTCATTCATTGAGCACATGTTAATAGGGCCCCTGTGTTTCAGACAATGTTGCTAGGCGAGGCCACTGGGATACACCTGTGAATCAGATGGACTGGCTTCGTGTCCTCCTGTGGCTTGTTTTCTAATGAGGAGACAGGGGAGAAAGAGTATAAGTAAACAGACATACATAAGGTCATTTGAGACTGTGGTATATGTTAAGAAAAAAAGAGGTCCCGGGGAAGTGGGCAGAACAACTTTAATGGGTGGCCTGAGAAGGCTTCCCAGACAATTGATACTTAAGTTGGGACCTCACTGATGAGAAGAGTCAGCTATGCAAAGATTGGGGGGAAGAATTCTCTGGCAGAAGAAATAGCAAATGCAAAGGCCCTGGGGTGGAAGGAACTTGGACTGTTCAAGAAGCAGCAAGATGTCATTGTGTCTGCAACAGAGTGTAGAAGAGAAGGATAACAGATGAAGAAGAGAGGAAAGCAGTTCAAATGGTCTTTTGAAGTCTCTGGGGAGGAGTCTGGATTGTTTTTTTAATCTACAAAGGAAGTCATTGAAAGGTTTTGAACAGAGGAATGCTGTGATTTGATTTACATTTTAATGGAATCACTCGGGTGGCTGAGGGAACTCACCGCTAAAGAAGGGCAGGTGTGGAAGCTGGAAATCTAATTAGGAGTCTCCTGCAGACCCCCCAGGTGGGAAGTGATGGTGGCCAGGCTAGAGTGGTGGCCTTCATCTGTTTTCAGGTAAGTTATGGAAAGGGAACCAGCAGGACCTGCTGATGGGTGGGGCCTGGCTGATGATGGTAGGAGTGGAATCCAAGAGGAATCCCATTTGGTCACTGCACGCATATATCCTAGGTATACACTCAAAAGAAATGGCTGTTCATGTGTACCAAAAGGCGTTTCCAAGAATCTTCATAGTGACATTACTCATAACACATTGGAACCCACCCAAGTGTCAATCAATAACAAAATAGATAAATTGTAGTACATTCTCACAATAGAACATTACATAATACTAAAGAATAAACAAGGTATGATTTACAGAACAATATGGATGAGTCTCACAAATATAACATTGAGCAAAAGAATTCAGACACAAAAACGTACATCCCTTATAATACTTAAATAAAGTCTAAGAAATGGTCAAAGTCTATCTAAGCTGTTAGAAGCCATCATAGTGGTAACTTTTAGGGAGAACTGATTGCAAGAGAGGCTGAGGGGGCTTCTGGGATGATGACAGTGTTTTGTTTCTGGTTCTAGGTGCTGGTCACCTTCAGTTTGTGAAGATGTATTGAAATATATGCTTATAATAAGTTCACTTGTCTGTATGTTTATTATATTAAAGCAAGGTTCTTGTCTTGGGGCCGTGTTGCCCATCAGGGGATATTTGACAATGTTTTCAGTTGTCACAGCTGCAGGAGGGTTGGTACTGATACCTTGGTTTTGCACCAAATCTGCTGGGCCATAATGCACAGGTCCACCATCACCTCACTGTATCTTGCCCTACAATGGGGCCTGTCATAGGGGAAGGGCTGACACTGAATGGGCCTCGCATCTGGCCATGGATCATGCTACCTCCCATAGGAAGACACCAACCATCCTATCATGGATGGGATGGTCCCCACAGCAAAGAATTGTACAGCCTCAAAAGTCAGTGGTGCTGAGGTTGAAATACCCTATACTAGAATCAGAAGCTTAAATAACTTGTTCCTAGGTTTTAGGAAGATCCAGTTTTAGGCTTGATTGCAAGTAGATGAGATTGTTTTTGATAAAGGTGGTCATGATTGGAGGAGGAGCAGTCTTGGAAGATGGCGCCCAAGAGTTGGGTTTGGACCTGATTGGTTGAAATGCCTGGTAAGCCACTGGGGAGTAAGCAGTTGAGCATACGCATCTGGAGCTCAGGGGAGAGGTTAAGGCTGGGGATATGAATTGTGGAGTCTTCAGCAGAGAGATGCTATTTAAAGCTGTGACTAGATCACAGGGAGTAAGTGTATGCAGAAGAGAGAAGTCCAAAGATTGAGCGCAATGGCGCTATCATTCAAAGGCTGCCAAGAGGAAGATCCAACCAGTGAGTGGGAGGAGAATCAGAACTCAGGGGTGTCTGTGAGATGAAGCGAAGAAAGAATTTCAGGAGGAAGGGTAGATCACCCCCACCACACATGTGATGCGCTGGCAGCTGGAGCCAGTGGTGGCTTAGAGAGGGAGACTCTGGTGGCTTAGTGGGCTGGAAGGAGGTGGGATTACTGAGGAGAGGATGGGAATTGAGAAAGGGAGCCAGTGAGTTGAAACCACATGGGGGGAAGTTTTCCTGGGATGAGGATGAAAACAGAGAAACAGAATAGTGTCTAGAGGGAGACGGGAGGTAAGAGTGTAGTGGCACCCCTCCTCCACAGAAAACCTTAACTAAGCTTCTCCAGAAATCCTCACCATGGTTGATTTTAGGACTGTCAGCAGAAGAGTCTCTAGAGTTCAATGTAGATAAACTTCCTATTTTCCTGTTGCTCTATTAATTGGTCAGTGGCCTGAAAGAAATCAGCACTCCAGTTGCTGGACGCCCCTTTACTTGTTTTTCACAAACATGTATCCAGTATATTAGTTTGTAGAAGTGTGTTTGCAAATGCAAAATGTGATAATAAAAAGACAAATTCTTGGCCGGGCGCGGTGGCGCACGCCTGTAATCCCAGCACTTGGGAGGCCGAGGCAGGAGGATCGCAAGTTCAAAGCCAGCCTCAGCCATGGTGAGGCACTTAGCAACTCAGTGAGACCCTGTCTCTAATAAAATACAAAAAAGGGCTGGGGGTATGGCCCAGTGGTCCAGTGCCCTTGAGTTCAACCCCGGTACCAAAAAAAAAAAAAAAAGACAAATTCTTGAGCCAGGCATGGTGGCGCACGCCTGTAATCCCATCACTTGGGAGGCTGAGGCAGGAGGATCACAAGTTTCAAAGCCAGCCTCAGCAATGGCGAGGCACTTAGCAACTCAGTGAGACCCTGTGTCTAATAAAATACAAAAAAGTGGGGGGGGGGGGGGCGGCCTGGGGATGTGGCCCAGTGGTCGAGTGCCCCTGAGTTCAATCCCCAGGACCAAAAAAAAAAGACAAATTCTTTAAACAAGGCCTCTGGCCTTGAGCTGGAGCTTCACAGAGATGTCTACATTTCTAAGATAAGAGAAGTTACTAATTGGGCTCCATGGTAACAGCTGGGGGTGGGGAGGAAACAAAGGAGAGAAGAAGCTCTCCCCTTCTCAGGTGTTGTCACTGAAGGGTTAACTTGCCCAGAACAGTGAAAGAAAAAAACTGCTTTTCTGTGAACTTCTGTAATCTGTACTCCTGAGCCCCTCCCCTTACATGCTGTGTATAAAATTCTGAAACTACCTGAACTCGGGGTTTAGGGGATTAATTGATTACAGCGAGAGCTGTACACTCTGAACCCAGCTGCAGCCAAATAAAACTGTTTCCTGCTATCTTTGGTGCCTTCCCTTGTCTGTCCCTATAACAAGAGGGATTTTAAAGGTGGATCATTCCTGGGCAAGAAACAGATGACTTTGAAGAAGCCTGGGGGGCAGTTCTCTGAACTCCTCCTTAAATTCCCACTTAGGCTTCCAGTCCAGGAGATGATCTGATCTGATTAAGCTCCACTCACCTCCACTCACCCACCCCAACCCTTCAGTTGAGGCCCCTCACCATCCTGTGAGGTCAAACCCACACTCCTTAGCCTGGCATCTGGGTCTTCTCTCAGCTGGCCCTCACCCCTGCTTTTATCCCAGCCATTCCAGAATCCTTTTTGTTCCCTCCTATCCACATGCTACCACTGCATCCTTGAGTTCTGAGCTATTTGCAGTTACCCGCAAGCCCCCCTGCTTTTTCTCTTCTCCCACTGTTTGCACCAAAAGCACACATTCCAATGCCACTGTCACTGCTCACTACCTGTGAGGCCTGGGGTGAATTGGGTCATTGGCCTTAGCTTCTCATCTGTAAAACAGGGGGCTGGTGATGACCATGATAGTACCCAGAAGGCAACGGTAGCACCTGTCTCATGAGATGCTTTTTAACTCACACAAAGCACATGGAATAGGGCCTGGCACATGATGATGTGCAAGAGGTAGCTACTGTCGTGTTTATGTGCATATTTTACCTACTCACTGCCTCAGCCCAGGGCTCCTAGACTGTTGCCACATGAAAAATGCTGTCAGCAATATCCATGTATCTGTTGCTTCATGTACACACATGTCAGGGGTACAGAAAGGTTCACAACTCTTGGCAGATTCCCTCTATGAATATGGGCCCATTGGCGCAGGAAGATGCCCTTGTTCATCCTCCCCAGTCAGTGCCAGGTGAGAGGGCATCCTGGCTGGGAAATGTTCTCCTACTTCAACCACGATGCACAGAATCTCTCTCTCTCTCTCTCTCATTCTCTCTGTCTCTCTCTCTCTCTCTCTCTCTCTCTCACACACACACACACACACACACACACACACACACACATAATCAAGGATGACAGGCTCTGCACCTTCCAAGCATAATCCCACCCACCAGCCACAAAATCTCCCTCTGCGGATGGGGCTTGGGTCTGTGTTCTAAGCAAGCTCTGAGGACACTATCGTGCACTCTAAGGTCTGAGGACCACTGGGAGGTCCTCGAGGGAAGGATTAGATCAATTCATTCCTGTCTCCAGTGCCCAGCACAGAGCCTCATTCCGTGAAGGGGCTGCATAAATGTTTGATGGATGAATAAATAGCTTGGTCATTTCCTCAGCTATAAAATAGAAGTAATCACATACCTTTCTAATAGGAAGGATTGGATATGTTAATATTTATGAGGATCCCAGAATGCTGCCTGGCACCTAGTAAGCACTCTATCAGTAAAATATATACATCCATCCATATCACAGATGAGAATCCAAGATAAAAAAAAGATGAATATGGGCTGGGATTGTGGCTCAGCAGTAGATTGTGCCTAGCATGCGCGTGGCCCGGGTTCGATCCTCAGCACCACGTAAAAACAAAATGCATTTGTAGGAGCCCTGTTTGGGGATTGGCTTGAATTGCGGTTGACTATGAGCCGTGGAGATTTGGCCTTTGTCGCCACCCGTGGTCTCACGGGATTGTTGCGGGATCTCGAGTGACTTGGCCGTAATTGCTGATCGGGTCAGCGCCATTTTAGGGTGTGTTTTTGGCGTGTGTTAGTCGTTATTAGAACCAGAGAGAAAAGTTATCAGAATAAAAAGCTGTTTGTCTCCAGTTTGCTTCTGAAGTTTTTTCCCGCGGCTCCGTTGCTCCAAGCGCTTCAGGCGGCTACATGCATTGTGTAAACGCATTGTGTACAACTAAAGCAAATAAATAAATTTTTTTTAAAAAAGATGAATATGGGGCTGGGGTTGTGGCTCAACAGTAGAGTGCTCGCCTAGCACGTGCACGGCCCGGGTTCGATCCTCAGCACCATGTAAAAATAAACCCATTGTGTACAACTAAAGCAAATAAATAAATATTTTTTAAAAAGATGAATATGATAAAAGAATTACTGAGTACCTACTGTGTGCAAAGACTGTTGGAGGTGTTAGACATACAGCAAATATATATGTGTGTGTGTATATATATAGGCATGATCTCAATTCTTTTGAGGCTTATGTTCTAGTGGGGCAAGACAGAGGACTAATAAGCAAATATGAAAATAAACATAAATGAAAACATACCTAAAATGCAAACATACATAAATAAAAACTTCTCTTAAAGGTTAGAGAATCCAAGTTTATTAGAAACATTCTGACAAATAAGAAAGTTGTGAAGAGAGGGCCCAGCCCACCTCCACTCCTCTCCATGTTCTAGAAGAAATCCCCAGTTTGTATCCTGCAAACTGGCTTCTTCCCCACAGGGATGGTCGCGTGGGGACCTGCACTGCACTGCTGAAGCCAGATGGGAGCCCTACTCCTCAGGGCACTGTAGGATATCATAGGTCACGTAGCCCACTTGGTCCACCTGGTTCACCTCCTTCTTGGAACTCACACGCCAGAAGAAGCGGTCCTGACAGAAGTAGGCTTTCTCTGCAGGGGATAGGCAGGCATGAGAGGGGTGATTCCCTCCCCCCACCCACACACACACATATCTACAGAGACAGGAGCAAGATCTTTACAATCATCCCTCCTGGCTTTCTAGATTTTTCCCAGATTTTTACATGACACTTCCATCTCCAACACCTGCCTGTGAAATGCTGGAAGGCACAGACCTTGATGCTCAAAGCACTGGCACAGAGCCTGGCACACAGTAGGTGCTACCTACACATTTTGTGAATGAACTAGCAATTAATGAATGGATGGCCTATCCTAATACTCAAAGCAATTCACTCAATCTTATTCATTGAGCAAATCCATGTATTCATTCTAAAAAAAAATATTTACTGGAGTTGGGGGTGTGGCTCAGAGGTAGAGCACTTGAGTAGCATGAACAAGACCCTAGAATGGAAAAAAAAAATTACTGACTCTAACTTTCTTAAAAAGATGAATATGATTAAAATTACTGAGTACCTACTATGTGCCAAGACTGTTGGAGGTGTTAGAGATACAGAAAAAAAAATATATATATATAGGCATGATCTCAATTCTTTTGGTGCTTATTCTCTAGTGGGACAAGACAGAGAACTAATAAGCAAATATGAAAACAAATCAAATTGGTTCTGACAATGTAGAAAGCTATGGAGGAAATACAAACTTGTAAGTGAATAGATAATGAGAGTTCTCTGAGGTTGCCTTAACACTGAGATCTGAAGGATGAGAGAGAGGCAGCCTGGTGACAATGTAGGCAAAGAGACTTCCAGACAGAGGGAACAGAAGGCACAAAGGCCCCAAGATAGGAATGACCTTGATCTGTTTAAAGAGCAGCCAGCGTAGGTGGAGTAGAGGAAATGACAAGAGTAGCAGAGAAGATGAGAACACAGAGGCATAGAGGGGCAGGGGATCAGATCACGCAAGTTTCTTTGACCTTTGGAATGGGTTTGGGGTCATGTCCAGGACCATTCCCCTCCCTACTTTCAGGTAATACACCAAAGGTTATTGGAAATCAATATGGCTTGGACTAAAGTGCTTTTTTTGCAAAGGAGATAGTTAAAAAAAAAAAAAATAAAAAAAAAGCTAGATTTTTAGAGAGAAAAAAACGATTGTCTTCTTGTCTGTAGAGAGAATAGATCTTTGTCAACTAATGGCATATGAGCAGTAAAAAAGCTGACTGAAAAAAAGCAAGTTTAACTCTATCTCTAATCGTCCCCATTGTACAGATGGGGAAATTGAGGCTCCATTGAGGCTCCAAGCGGCAGTGACTTGCCCAAAGACGCACAGCTATGAGCTGTCTTTTCTCTCACTGTATTCCCAGTGGCTGCATAGCTCTTGCCACGTTATAAGCACCTGGTAGCTACTGTCTAACAAAGGAACATGCCCCCTTGCAAAGTGTACATCCTGTTTCTAAAGGGGAAACCGCTTCCAGGTGGGGACACAGTTGTTCTAGGTCCTGATCCTGGCTATGCTGCTGACTCCCTGTATGACCTGGGGAAGTCTCTGCCTCTACAGAGTGTGAGTTGATCAGTGCCGGGGGCATTTCCGCAATCGCCAAGGACCCTTTTCTTTCTTGAGAATTTGTCCAATCGCGAGTGTGGGTGGTGTCACATAAAGGGACCCTCTCTGGCTCGCACCGCAGCCTCACCTCGGTATTGGAAGATGTCGTGCGTGTTCAAGGGCACTCCGGGGAACATCTGGTCCACCGGAGTGGGGCTCCGGGAATCCACTCTCTGCGTCTTCACGTCGAACCTGCGGGAAGGGGACGAAAGGACAGGTGCTGAGCCAGCGGGAGGCCGACGGCGCCCGGGCTCCCCCTGCCGGCGGCCACGGTAGCTCTCACCTCCAGAAGAGATGCCTGCTGAACAGCAGCGCCTTCCCCCCGCCACGCGGGAGGACCCCGGTGACTTCGGTCACCTCCGAGCCCAGACCCAGCTTGTCCAGACGCCGCGGGCCCAGCACCGATGTGCCTGTGTACACCCACACTTGGCGCCCTGCAGGGGAGAAGGGTCACGTCGGTCTGGGCATGCGGGGCAGGGACGGGCATTCTCCCTGAATGTCATAAGGGAGAAGGCAACGAGGCCTTTCCTAGCCCGTCGTGCCTGGAGTCTCTGTACCCAAGAGGCAGAACCACTGGGTACGATTGTGCAAGGGCTGGCGAGCAGTGGGACCAAAATTCAACCCCAGAAAAGATGTTAATTTGTGGGTGCCAGGAGGGGGCGCTCTTTTCCAATCGTGTATTTTTATTTTTTATTTATTTAATTAATTTATTTATTTAGGTACTAAGAATTAAACCCAAGGGCGCTTTAACTCTGAGCTACATCTCCAGCCCTTTTTTATTTTTGTTTTTTACTTTGAGACAGAGTCTCACTAAATTGCTTAGGGCCTCGATAAATTGCTGAGACCCGTCTCGAACTTGGCTTCCTCCTGCCTCAGCCTCCCGAGTTGCTGGGATCACAGGCGTGCACCATCGCACCTGGTACTGATGTATGTTTCACAGGTCACAGTGGGTCTTTTAATCTTCCCTGCCTGGTGAGGGTTAAGAGGCGGAGGAGCAAGAGAGCAGAAAACTTACCCGAGAAGAAGAAAATCTTCTTGGAAAGCGGCTCCTCAAAGGCAGAGTCCAGCCGAGCAGGCAACGCGGGCCACGTGTCGGCGATAAGGAAGGGGCCCTGCAGCCGGGCCCCTCTGCCCTCAGAGAATCGCCAATACCGTCTAAGAACGTGAAAAGGGCAGGACAGAGCACTGAGCATTGAACCTAGAACCAGGGGCGGAGAAGGAGGTTCTTCCTCCAAGCCCCGTCCCTCATCCACACATCCCTGCCCACTCACCCATCCTTGAAGACGTGCAGATAATTCCCGATCTCCGCAATGGCGTCGAAAAACGTCCACATTGCAGGGACTGTCCGCTGGATCCAAAGTCACTGGGGCCTCAGAAGGACCAGCCGTGGGAGGACCTGTAGGGCCAGCTGAAGGGGGGCCTGTAGGGACGGTTGTGGGGAGCTCTGAGGGGCGGGCGGTGGGAGGTGCGGTGGGGCAGACCGTCGGGGGAGCGGTGGGCTGCGGTTCAGGTGTGGTGGTGGCTGGAGGTCTTGGGTCAGGTTCAGGCCGAGAACCTAAAGAGAGACACTGGCTGAGACACTCCTATTCCACTCCCGCAAGCCTAGCTGAGCCCTGCGCAGGCGCAGCTCTCCTCCCTATGCTGGAGCCTGCCTTCCCGCAGCCACCGGCAAGCGCTCCCAAGAGCTCAGCTTTCATTCAAGTCACATTTTCCCTGGCCTGGGCTCTATGGACAGAAGACAGGGGGCTCACCATTCCAAACAGTGCTGAGAGCTCTAAAAACACACAGATTATCTCCTTTGATCTTAAAAAAAAAATACTATGACTTGGATTCTTTGATATGCCCACTTGGTTTTGCTTTTTTAATTTTTTAAATTTAATTTTATTGTTTGGTGGTGCTGGGAATTGAACCCAGGTCTTTGCACATGACACTCTAGCACTGAGCTACACCCCAACCCTCCATTATCCCCATTTTTAAAAATGAAGAACTAATACTAGATCATGACAAGTGATTATAACAATGAAAATACCAAACACACGGTGCTTCCTATATGCCACACATCATCCTAACTCATTAAATTTTATCACAGCCTTTTGAGGCAAGTACTAAAATTAACCACTTTACAGAGGAGGAAACTGAGGGATGAACTGACTTGCCCAAGGTCACCTGGCTATGAAGTGGCTCGTCTGGCTTTTGAACCATATCTACCTCTCCCTAGAGTGTGGGTTCTTTAGCACCATCGCCAAGCATTGACCAGGCAGCGACTGCTCCCAGGTCCTACCCCCGCCCCTCCCATGGATGTTGAGATCCCGACTCTTCCCCCTGGGACATCCCTTGGTCCTGTGGCCAAGTCACCCTATTCCCTCTGCTGCTTCCATCCCTGTCCCACAGCCTCACCATAGAGATGCTGGATGCCCTTCACGTCGTCCTCATGCAGTGGGGAGCCCTCCAGGAAGCGATACATGGGGTACATGAGCGCCTCTGGGACGGAAGAGTGATCTAGACCTAGCGCATGACCGAACTCGTGGGCTGCCACAAGGAACAGGCTGTATCCTGGAGGGAGGGAACCTGAGATGTAAGCGCCTGGCAGAGACCCCAGCACTGGCCACCACTACTGCCCAGGCCCCGATGCCTTCAAACCATGCCGCTCACCTTGGTCTGGGCAGAAGCCCCACTTCTTGTCATTGTCGAAGTTCGAGGTGGTGGCGCACCAGAGGCGCCCATCATTGCGGCCATCGCTGGTACAGGTTGAGTACTCCTTGCCCAGGAAGATAAAGGGGAAGACGCACAGCTCCCCAGCGGAATTGCCCCCAATCACAGTCGCATCAGCTGGAGAGACCCAGAACCTTGGGTGAGCCAGGAAGTGGGTCCAATAAAGTGCCAGAGGGGAGCCAAACAAGGAGCTAGAGAATCTTGGTGGCCTATTTTTAAGGCCTAGGGGGCGCTATGGAGCACAGCAGAGACTCGGAACCCCAACGGTCAGAGCCTAGGTCACCAAACCAAGGAAGAAGCCTCAGGCTGAGCAAAGAAAGTCCAAGCCCTGGTGGTTTGGCTGGGCAATTGGAAGTTGGGATGAGGGGATGTAGTAATGGTGTGTGGAAGGAGTACAGAGATAAACTAATGGGTGGAAGAGCCACATTTCAGGAACCAATGCAGGATGGCAGAGGAAGGCTGAATCAGGTAGGCAGGTACCTCGGGTTGGGCAGAAGCCATACAGCTTGTCCTGGTCATAATTGGCGGTGGTGGCACACCAGCGGTAGCCATCAGAGCGACCTTGGGTGGTGCAGGCAGTGTAGGAATTGCCCTCGAAGATGAATGGAAACACACAGGGTTTGCCGTCTGCGTTGCCATGCTGGGTGTAGAGTTCTGGGGAGGTGAGAACGATTTACCTTCACGTGCAGCGCAGCACGTGGTTTGATCCACCGACTACCTGCAGTCCAACCCTCCCCACTTCAGTTGAGGAAATTGGGCCCAGGGAGCTGGAGAGTGACTTGCAGGCCACACAGCACTGGTGGCAAAGATGGGATTAGAATCTAAGATTCCGGACCTTCAAGGGTAGTGACGCCCACATCCCTCGCCATGACCCCACACTCACTCTCACTGGGGCAGAAGCCGAACTGGCGGTCCGTGTCGTAGTTGGCGGTGGTGCTGCACCAAGGATTGCCGTCGGTGCGACCGTCTGTGGTGCAGGCGGAGTAGGAGTGGCCCTCAAAGGTGAAGGGGAAGTGACAGGGGGCTCCGTTTGCGTTTCCAAAGTAGGTAGGAACCACTGTGGGAAGAAGAGGACTAGAGTCAGGACGGCTGCTTATGGACGTGGGAGAAGGGAATGGAGGAGGAGTGTAGGGACGCCTGGGCGGCTCAAGATCTCACCGACGCCCTTGCCCAGCGACCACAACTCTTCATCGTCGAAGTGGGCGTCTCCCTGAATACCGGGGCCTGGAGGAAAGGCGTGTGCCAGAAGCCCGTCCTTCCCGTCGAAGGGATACCCGTCACCGTGCTCTAAAGAAGCAGAAGGAATGGAGTCAGCCAAGTAGCGTTGGGTAGATCGTGCGCTGCGCAAGGGCGCGGGACCCAGCGCGGCCCCGAACCTCCCTGCGCACAGGGGGCGCCTAACGCGCAAGTAGTGGTCAAGGCCGTCAGGGCAGGCAAAGGAAAGCGCTCTGCACTCTCCTTGGCCATCCCTCCCATGCCTGGTCCGGGAGTCCTGATTTGCCCCTTCTCACCCGCGACACCAAACTGGATGACGATGTCTGCGTTCCGGCCATACACGCGAGTGAAGGTGAGAGGCGTCACTGCGCTCCACATGGCGAAGGCGCGGGCGAAGGCATCGTCGATCACGTCGCGCGGCAAATCTTCCGAGTAGTTTTGGATCCTGTAGGGGAAAGAAGGAGGAAAGAGGTCAGAAGTGAGAGACTGGGAGGGACAGCAGCGACAGCCCACGTCTCAGAGTCTTCAACATATGCTATGTTCCCTGAGGGCCATACTTTCATCCATAAAGTGCCTTCGGGGCATCCCCCTCTGATACACCTCCACCCCGCCGTTTGGGTCCCCACAATGGCCCTGACAGAAGTTCCACTCAGAAAGGGAAACTAAGGCTCAGAGGTGGAGCCTTTTGCCCCAGGCCCCACAAGTAATGAATCCAGGACAAACCCGAATCTGCCTCCCGACTCCACCCTGGTTACCCACTCCGACCCCAACCGCTCACCAGTATGTGATGTTGTGGTGGTGCCATTTGAGGTCACCCTCAAAAGTTTGAAATTTGCCCAGATCTGGGACACCGCAGCGTGGGGTTTTAATGGCCTTCAGGGTGGCGCTGTCCAGCTGACCAGTCTGGGGCAGGGACAGCCGCTTCTGCAGAAGCAGCAGCGCTGGGCGCAGGGACAGTTCATCCCTGTGCATCTCAGCCACGCGAGTGTAACCATAGCGGAACAGGTATTCCTGCGGATGGAGAGCGAAATATCCCAGAGCCGAACCCCTTTCTCTGCCCTTCTGGCCCAGGACCATTCCTTCAGGTGCTTGGGGACATCAGTAAGGCATTAAATTCAGGACACTAATGCTTCCTGCCCATTCAAGAATCCACTCCCTGCAGACACCCTCAGCTTCTTCCACCCCTGGACGCTGCTCCCCCAAGAGGCCCCTGGGGTTTACCCTTGCTCACTCCCAACCCTTGTCCACCCCAGAATCCTCCAGTGTCCCATACCCCACACCATTTTCCATTGCCCAGCTAGCAACTCCCATTTTCTGTTCCTGGCCATCTCTGCTCTGAACATTGCAGATCCCAGTGCTTCACCCCCAAACACTTCTGTTCCCCTTCACCCCAACACGTTCTTAAACATCTCTGAGGCGTCATGCCCCTTTGGTTCTCTGCATACCTTCCTGGTCAGTCCTCCTCAACTCTGCACGCCCCGCTTGCTTACCTGTGCCAGCTGCGTGTCGGTGAGATTGGTGGTTCTCAGGTCTCTGGGGAAGACCACAAAGGTGGGCTGGCGCCGCGCAGGTGCGGCTGAGCAACATCCCAGCACCAGGAGTGCCAGGACCAGGGGCTGCCAGGATCTCATGGTGAGGGTAGCAGTGTCTGGCTGCAGCTGTCCTAGCAGGGGCTTTAAGGAGTCGCCACTAACTGAATCAGTGACCCTGCCCCGCCCCTCCAGGCGAGTGCTGACTCAGGGTGTGTGTGTGTGTGTGTGTGTGTGTGTGTGTGTCCGCTGAGCAGCCCCAGCCCTAGAAGGCAAAGAAAGGACTTACACCACCTCCTCCTGTTCCCCCCTGCCTGCAGTCTCCACTGCAGAGTCAGGCAGGACCCCAGACCCACAGGAAACCGCAGGCGCTCTGGGGAGGGGTTGGTTTTGCAAACTGCAGAGTTTGTGGGAAAGGGAGGGAAGGGGATGGGCTGCAGGACTCCCCCAGCCCTCAATCTAAAGACCTCAAGTTGTCAGCCACGGAAACCTCCTTCCCCAGGCTCCTGGTCCAGGCTCCTTGAGATCCCCCGCCCACCTCTATCCATCTGCTACATCCCCTCCTTGGATTTCAGTCCTGGATTTCAGTCCCACCTCTGCCGTTTTTTTTTTTTTTTTCTAGCTAGGTGACCTTAGCCAGAGCCCCATCTAGAGCCCCTCCCCACACTCCAGGCTTTGTCCTCTCATCTCCTCCCTGAAAACCTGTCTTGACTCAGCTTCCTCTCCCTGCTCCAGCTGGGGGCGGAAGGTCTGGGTTCTGGAGACTTGACCTGGGGGATTTCTCTTGGGGAACCCCCTGTGTTTGGGATAGTAAAGGAAGAGTTGATGCTTCTGCAAACTGGCAGAGTTGGCTTTATTCTTCTTTTAGGGCCTCAGGCAAATGTCCTCACCATGCTGAATTTGTTTCCTCAGTGGTAAAAAATATGGACTTTTGGGCCAGGCTCCGTGGCGCATGCCTGTAATCCCAGCACTTGGGAGGCTGAGGCAGGAGGATTGCCAGCCTCAGCAAAGGCGAGGCACTTAGCAACTCAGTGAGACCCTGTCTCTAATAAAATACAAAAAAGAACTGGTGATGTGGCTCAGTGGTTGGGTGCCCCTGAGTTCAATCCCAGGTACCAAAAAAAAAAAAAAAAAAAAAAAAAAATGGACTTTTGGTCCCTAAACTGATGTGCAAATAAAATAAGATCAAATACATAAAATGCTTAGTACAGAGTACGTTGTTAAGTCCCCAGTAGAAGGTGGTGGTTTTTAATTATCAAAACCAAGATCAGGATTGTGAGCTGGAATGAGGAGACTTGGGTCTTTGGCTCTGTGCCCCCTGTGACCTGGGTGAGTGCCATCCCACTTCCGACCTTGGGTTCCAGACCCGCCCTTTCCCTTGGCAGCCCTGCCCCATCAAGGGAAGGCTTCGGCACCAATGACCAGTTCTCCAATAACCAGAAGCCTTCCTCCCGCCATGCTACCCAGCCAGACAATGTGGAGCAGGGCCTATGTTTTTTTGCCCTCTCCAAGGCCTTATTTGGGAAGAACAACAATAACAATTCAAAAGGGCTTATCAGCAGGGCATGGGTAATATAATGCCAGTGACTTGGGTAGCCAAGGCAGAAAGATAGCAAGTTCGAGCTGGGCGCAGTGGTGCACGCCTATAATCCCAGCACTTGGGAGGCTGAGGCAGGAGGATCCTGAGTTCAAAGCCAGCCTCAGCAATGGCAAGGCACTAAACAACTCAGTGAGACCCTGTCTCTAATAAAATACAAAAAAGGGCTGGGGATGTGGCCTAGTGGTCAAGTGCCCCTGAGTTCAATCCCTGGTACCAAAAAAAAAAAAAAAAAAAAAAAAAAGATAGCAAGTTCGAGGCCAGCTTGGGCAATTTGGCAAGACCCTGTCTCAAAATAAATAAAAAGGGCTGGGATGTAGCTCAGTGGTAGAGCACCCCTGGGTTCAATCCTCAGTACCAATACATTAATTAATTAATAAAAGGGCCTAGTAGCCAGGTGGGTTGGCACATACCTATAATCTTAGCCACTTAGGAGGCTGAGGCAATAGGATTGCAAATGCAAGCCCAGCCTTGGCAACCTATCAAGACCCTGTCTCCAAATAAAAAAAATAAAAATGGCTGGGGAGCCCAGCGCAGTGGCGCTTGCCTGTAATCCCAGCACTTGAGAGGCTGAGGCAGGAAGATCACGAGTTCAAAGCCAGCCTCAGCAATGATGAGGCACTTAGCAACTCAGTGAGACCCTGTCTCTAATAAAATACAAAAAAGGGCTGGGGATGTGGCCCAGTGGTGGAGTTCCCCTGAGTTCAATCCCTGGTTCCAAAATAAGAATAAGAATAAGAATGGCTAGGGATGCGGCTCAGTGGTAGAACCCCTTTGGGTTCAGTCTCTGGTACTACAAATACATTACCTACTAGGTGCCAGGCATTTTATATACACCTAATAAATGAGTTTGTGGGACAGAAACAATTACGTCCCTCACAGGAAAACAGAAGCTCTGAAGTTTCCTATTTAATGAGCATTTGCTTTGGTGTCATGCAGTCCTGGATTTCAGTCCCAGCTCTGCCACTTTCCAGCTATGTGATCTTGGGCAGGTCACTTTATCTCCACATCATAATAATGCATTCTTTGAGACTGACTGTGTTGAGCACTGTGATAAGCTCTCTGCAAGCTTCTCTGTTCATCCTCACTGTCTATGAGGTAGGGTTAATGAGCAACCCTCTCATATTCAGAGGAGAAAACTGAGGCTCAGACAGTTAAGGAACTTGCCTGTGGTCACACAGCAATTAATACACAGAGTCAGGATTCAAGCCCAGGACTGCCTAGTTCTGAGGCTTTCCATCTTTAGTAGTAGTAGTAGGGATTGAACCCCTAGAGGTATTTTACCACTGAACCACATCCCAGCTCCTTTTATTTATTTGTTTGTTTTTTGGTACTGGGGATTTGTTTTTTGGTACTGGGGAACTCAGGGCCAACTCTACCACTGAGCCACATCCCCAGCCTTATTTTGTATTTTATTTAGAGACAGGGTCTTATTGAGTTGCTTAGCACCTTGCTGTTGCTGAGGCTGGCTTTGAACTTGCGATTCTCTTGCATCAGCCTCCTGAGCTGTTGGGATTACAGGCATGTACCACCGTGCCTGGCCCCAGACCCTTTAAAAAAAAAATTTTTTTTTTTTCAATTTTGAGACAGGGTCTTGTTAAGTTGCTTAGGGCCTCACTAAATTGCTGAGGCTGGCCTTGAACTTGTGGACCCCTCCTGCCTTGGCCTCAGTTGCTGGCATCACAGATGTGATGCATTCAACCACTGCATTTGGCCCATGTTTATTATCATTTACAGGAAACTGAGATGATCAGAATGTAGAGAGGGGCAAAGGGTGGACTAGTGGGGTGCTTACAGCTTAAACCCTTCTTCTCTGATCCTCTGCTACCCGCTGAATATAACAGAGGAGCTGTAGGAGCCCTGTTTGGGGAGATGGCTATGAGCGGCGACAAGGAGCCTTGGGCATTTGAGAGACCAGAAGATGGGAGGCCCACGGCAACTATATTCCTGAGTTGGGGGTATGAAGTCAAAGACCAGCATGATTTTAGAGATGGAAACGCAGTAAAAGATCCTCCAATGCAGGCTGGGGTTATATCAGAGGTTGAGCATTTGTCTAGCACGTGTGAGGCATTGGGTTTGATTCTCAGCACCACATGAAAATAAATAAATAAAATAAAGGTATTGTGTCTATCTATAACTTAAAAAAAAAAATCCAAAAGATCCTCCAATGCAAAGGATCTTCCCCTGAGTATTATAGGCTTTAGAAGAAGCCAAGAACTACAGCCAATTTGCCAACAATTGCACAAAATATGTCCTATCTATGCATGCATGCTATATTTCTCAAACTTCGCCCTTTTTTCTTTCTTTTTTTCTTTTCTTTTCTTTTTTTTTTTTTTTTTTTTTTTTTTTTTTTTTTTTTTTTTTTTTTTTGGTACTGGGGATTGAACTCAGGGGCACTTGACTACTGGGCCACATCCCCAGCCCTTTTTTGCATTTTATTAGAGACAGGGTCTCACTGAGTTGCTAAGTGCCTCGCCATTGCTGAGGCTGGCTTTGAACTCTCAATCCCCCTGCCTCAGTCTCCCAAGTGCTGGGATTACAGGCGTGCACCACTGCGCCCGGCTAAACTTGGCCCTCTTGATATTTGGGGCTGGATCATTCTTTGCTTTGAGGGGCTTCCCTGTGCATTTGCAGGACAATATCCTCACTCCCTCTTCTCACTAGATGCCAGTAGCACCTCCCCCTGCCGGTTGTGACAACCAGAAATGTTGCCAAACATTGCCAAATGTCCCCTGGGTGAGCGGGAGGGGCTGAACAATTGTATAAGTTGATTTTTGAAATAAAGAATCCAAAATTTTTCATTAGATGCTCAAACTATTCATGGTGACCCTCAAACCCTTAAATACTATTTGCACAACATACACTTGTTGAGTTTTATGGGCCAGGCATTGTGCTAAAAATTGGGACTACGGTAGTGACCAAGATCGCCTCTGTCCCCTTACTCATGAAGATGAGAGTCCAGTGGAGGAGAATCTGACTGAGTAACTAAGAGAGACAAGCATCCTAAAAGGGTTGTGTTTTTATCTACTCCAATTACCTCTACCGTGCAGATGAGGAAACTGAGGGCCAAGTGGTCTCAGAGCAAGCAGGGGACAGACAGTATGCAGGACAATAAGGAGCAAAGGGTAAGAGCCCACACTGTGGAGCTGGGTTGCCTAAATTCAAACTTCAGCTCTACCACGGACGTGCTGCATGACCTGAGCAATTGGCAGAACGTATTGGTGCCTCAGTTTCCCCATCTGTAAAATGGGATTGTTGATAATAGTACTACCCTTGAGGGACTGTTGTAAAGATCAAGGGTTAACAGATATAAAGTGCCTGGCTCATGTTACTAAGTGCTTGCTGCCACTCTGACTGTGACTGCCTTTAGGACAGCTAGCTGTTCTCTCCAACTGGGCAGCAAGGACAGAGTCCAGCCAGGACCCTAGAGCTTGATTCCTGGAGTTCG
This sequence comes from Tamias sibiricus, assembly GCA_025594165.1. Classification (NCBI taxonomy): domain Eukaryota; kingdom Metazoa; phylum Chordata; class Mammalia; order Rodentia; family Sciuridae; genus Tamias; species Tamias sibiricus. The sequence goes on from CM046659.1 coordinate 165,685,541, forward strand.
TCCAAGCAAGAACCCTCACCTCCTCAACCCCCAACTTCCTCCTTTACTCCCCCCCACCCTGGCTCCCCAGCCCCCATCAAGGGGAACTTGGGGGAAGCCTGGCTTTCAACACAGCAATGGCAGGAAGTGGTTCTGGTTACCACATCCCCTTCCCCACTTCCCCAGCCCCTCCTTCCAGTACCACAACAGCGTTTAGCCAAGGCCCCAGGAGAGGAGGCAGAGGGCAGGAGGCACCCCTGGGTGGCCCCCAACAACCCTGACCCCCTGACTGGACTCATAACTTGCACATTAAACCCCTTCCTCAGATGGAGGCCCCACCAGGATGGGGAGGGGGCTGATCCTGGATCCCTGAGTCACCAGCTGGATGACACAGCCTGCAGGCTGCTATTAATAACTCGAGGCCCCCGGACCGGGCTCAGCCTCATGGGATGAGGCATCTCTCCCTCTGCCTGGGATGGGGAACTCCAAGTCTGTTTCTCCTAAACCTCACCGAAAAAGGGGCTATGCCGCGCAGGTCTTGGCAGGATGTAGGGGAGACACTCCCCCTGTCTGGGATGAAGCATAAAGGTGTGTATATTACAGCTTTGCCCCAGGGGAGAGCATCACTCAATACCTGCTTCCCCACAGTCACACCTACCCCCTCTAGCCCCAGGGTGGTGGCAATTCCCACGCTGATTCTTAGAATTCCTATTGATACCAGGTCATGCCTCCCACTTACCTGTGAGCACCTTCAGTAGAGAAGTCAGAGCACAGACTTAAAAATCAGACTCCTTGGGTTCAAATTCTGGCTCCTGCCATTAACTTGCTGTGTGACCTTAGGCAAGTCACTTTGCCTCACTGTGCCTCCATTTCTTCATCTGTAAAGTTGGGGTGAAGCATGTGTTTAGTAGTGCACATGCACATGGCCCTGTGTTCATTCCCCAGCACCAAAAATAATAATCAATTAAATGAGGGAAACAGTCCTTACTTGAAAGGGTTGGAAAGGGGATTAAGTGAGATTATGCATTGTGAGTTTTTAGCACGGCCCCAAGCACATAATAGGTATGCAGGAAAGAAAAAAGAAAGCAAGAAATCTAGCTACAGCGATTCCATTAGCCTAGGACTTTACAAATTAGCATTCATGCTTCCATCTTACTGGTGAGGAGACCGAGTTTCAGGGATCTGCCCAAGTGCACACACCTAGCAAGGGACAAACTTGGGACTCAACCCAGATCTGACAACAGCCTCCTGATCTTCCCACCACAGATTCTTCGTATGTGCTCTGCTACCTCAGTCTGCAATAATTCTACATCAGTGGACCTGGGCGACCCGTGACAGATTATCCAGAGCTGTCATGCGCCCCATAGCATCTGATTTGCCTATATGGTGGATCCTTTCAAGATCCTATTTGAATCAGAGCTTTTAGATCCCTTGGAATTCAAGGAAGGCTGTGATTGTGAACCATTTTCAAGGTGACAGAGGCTCAGAGAAGTGCTGTAAGTTGCTCATGGTCACACAGCTGTGAGTGACAGAGCTCTGCCTAGGCCTTCTGACTCCAAATCTCGTGCTAAGATCAGGTCACTGGCTCTGGCAAGAAGGAAGTCGGTCGGGGAAGCAATGTGGGGGCCGGGAGGGGTGTTGCTCAGAAGCCGGGCTGGAGGGGATTTGTCCTAGGAACCAACAGAGGGAACCCAGCATTTCGCTGGGCTCAGAAGAAAAGAAACAAAGGGTGGGGGGGATAAAGAAGGGAACTAGAAGAGTCAGGTAGCTGGAAAGGTCAGGGAACAGTCAAGTGCAGTGGAGCTTCTGTGAAGGCCAGAGGGTCTCGTCTGGGGAAGGGATGGTGCAGGGAGAGCTGAGGGCATGGAGGGAGGTGGAGGATGGCACCACCAGTTCTTTGGGCACCGGATTGCCCACCAGCAGATAGGAATGTGTCTGGAGCCCCAGCCAAGCAGGTGCCATCCCAAAATATGCATTTAAATAGTTGATTTTGATATTTGAAAAAATAATCTTCAATGTGACCAGAGTCCAAAAATCAATAGCCAGTTGGACTTTCTTGTAGAGCCATCTCAGGGTTCAGGGACGTTGTTTCACTCTGGATGACACACGGGGAAGGACATCATAATGCCAGTAACCACAGCCTCCAAAGGTCTAAATCTAGTCCTTTAGATTTAGGGGAGGGAAAGGTCTTTATCCTCCCAACACCCAAAGTGGGGAAGGTCTTTGTCCTCCAACACCCAAGGTCAAACATTCAGAGTGGCTCTGTCCTTGCTGGCGGAGTGAAAGGGGAGAGCCTGGTGGAAGGTTCAGGAAGGTGGGTGCACACGGAGCGACTAGGAACAGCGTGCCCCTTTGACCAGCCCAAGCAGAGCGCCTGCTCTTGGCACAGCACACTTTCCCACACTCCTTCCAGTTTGGTGTTTTCCTAGTGTGGTCTCTGGACCCCAGCAGCTGCAGTACTTGAGAACCTGTTAAAATGCAGATCCTGCTGGGTTGGGGTTGTGGCTCAGAGGTGGAGCGCTTGCCCAGCATGTGTGAGGCCCTGGGTTCCATCCTCAGCACCACGTAAAAATAAATTAAAAAAAAAAAAAAAAAAAGGCATTGTGTCCAACTACAACTAATAAATAAATAGATATTTTTAAAAATGCAGATCTTAGCCAGGCATGGTGGCACCCACCTGTAATCCCAGCACTTGGGAGGCTGAGGCAGGAGGATCGCAAGTTCAAAGCCAGCCTCAGCAATGCTGAGGCACTTAGCAACTCAGTTGAGACCCTGTTTCTAATAAAATACAAAAAAAGGGCTGGGGATGTGGCCCAGTGGTCGAGTGTCCTGAGTTCAACCTCCGGTACCAAAAAAAAAAAAAAAAAAAAATGCAGATCTTGCTTAATATGATGGCGATGGCACAGGCTTGTCAGCTCAGTGAGTCTGGAGGATTGCTAGTTTGAGGCTAGCCTCAGAAACTTAGTGAGACCCTGTCTCAAAATTAAACATAAAAAGTGTTGGGATGTAACTCAGTGGTAAAACACCTCTGGGTTCAATCCCCAACACGAAAAACAGAAAGAAGAAAAGAAAGCAAATCTCCAGCTCCCACCCTAGAATGATTGCATCTGGGGTGGCACCAGCAATCTTAACAAGCCTGCCAAGTGATACTGATGCAGGCTCACGTTTGAGACCTCTGCTTTAGTGCAGTTTCATCCCTACACTGAGAGAGAGGGTTTCTTACCCCATTTGTTATGCAATTTCCAGATGAGGAAACTGAGGCTCAGAGAGACAAAGTCACTTGCCCAAAGTCACACAGCAGTAACAAAATCAGGTGGCAGCTAGGCGATTGGGAGGCTGAGGCAGGAGGATGGCAAGTTCAAAGCCAGCCTCAGCAATGGCGAGGCACTTAGCAACTCAGTGAGACCCTGTCTCTAATAAAAATACAAAAAAGGGCTAGGGATGTGGCCCAGTGGTTGAGTGCCCCTGAGTTCAATCCTTGGTACCAAAACAAACAAACAAAAAAATAAGATGGCAATGTAGGGCCTTTATAAAGCAGAGACTCCTCACCACAACATTAGATCTGGGAGTGATATTCTAATATTTAACACCCAGGACCTCAGGAGTCCTGACCACTCAGAACTGATTCAGTCTAGAGGTCCAGGGATAGGGCACAGGGCTAGAGCACTGGGCATTCTGAAAGTTCAAAGCAGCACCAATACAGATGAGTAGGGCAATAGTACTCTATTTTTATAATGGCTACTGCCATACTCAAATGTGCCATATGCACACCCATCCTGACTATAGAAACTCCGGAAGTCTACAGTGGCTAGTGGGCCTGGAGCTCAATATGACCCCAAAGAGGAGACAGGTATAGCAAGTGTCTTATGGGACACATTACCTGTTCAGCAAGCCCTCTCAGATCTTTTTTTTTTTTTTTTTTTTTTTTGGTACTGGGGATCAAACTCAGGGGCACTCGACCACTGGGCCACATCCCCAGCCCTTTTTTGTATTTTTATTAGAGACAGGGTCTCACTGAATTGCTAAGTGCCTCACCATTGCTGAGGCTGGCTTTGAACTCGCAATCCTCCTGCCTCAGCCTCCCAAGTGCTGGGATTGCAGGCTTATGCCACCACGCCTGGCTGTCTTCTCAGATTTGGCTGTACATTGGAATCACCTGGGATTTTCTTTTTTCTTTCTTCTTTGTTTTATTTTATTTGCGTATTTATTTATTTTTTGCAGTGCTAAGGCTGGAACCCGGGACCATGTGTGTGGATCCACGAGGCCATGCTCTACTACTGAGCTACGTTCCCAGCACCCAACCTGGGATTTTCCTTTGACTAGTTGGGCCTGGGTTCCCTGCTTCCCCTTTAGATTCTGACTACATTAGTCTGGGGTGCAGCCTGAGCCTTGGGAATTTCTCGAGAAGCTTCACTGATTCGGATGGGGAGCCAGGGTTGAGAACACAGCTACACAGACACCCCTAGAACTTGTAAGAGGCTCCCCATTAGGAACCGATGGGGGCTGCAGTAATGGCTCAGTGGTAGAGCGCTTGCCTCTCACGTGAGGCACTGGCTTTGATCCTCAGCACCACATACAAATAGATAAATAAAATAAAGGTGTTGTGTCCATCTACAACTTAAAAAAAGAGACAGCTTTGTCTCCGTATTTGTCAAGGCTGGGGACTTTGGGGGGAAAAAATAGAGATTCTCAAGAGATTCTGATTCAGTAATCTGTGGGGTCCGGAAGTGGCTGTTAGCAAGATCCCCTGGTTTAGAAATCCCAACAGGGACAGCTCCCAGAGAGGTTCAGAGATTCTATACCCTCTCCCCCGCCCCACCCCCAGCATAGCTGAAGCAATTGGAAACATTTGGCCAGGAAGTATCCAGAACCAATTTCCGCAGCTCTTCCTTCCCCTGTGCTGCGGAGACATTGCTTCAAAGAACGCGGTCTGAAGCAGCCCAAGACGCCCTCCCGGGAGAGCCATTTCCGCTGGCTGCCGCAGAGCGCCAGGGCTGGCCGGGCTGGGCCTGCTCTGATTGCCTGTTCTGCCTATTAATCCTGGGACACCCTCATTTAGATGCGATCTGCATACATTTGCATATTGAGTTCCAGCGCTCCCCACACCCCTGTGGCACGTTGGGAGAAAATAAAACTAATGTATTCCCACAGCCCGCTGAGACGTGTTCTAAGCGGCACTTCCCGCAGCGCTGGGACTTTGATACACCTGAAGCTGGGGGCGCAGGATGGAGGGAGGGCGGCACAGGCCCTGCGTGGGTGCAGAAGGCTGGCGGGCAGAGGGGAGGCACTGGAAACCTGGGGGTGGGGGAGGTCTGGAAGCAGCAGCTCCTGCTGAGGATGATGCCTGATTTCTCCAGGGGAGAAAGACCGGAAGCACCCCGGTAGAGAGTGTGGGAGCGTCCCCTTTCGGGGGTGTGGGTGAGATTCTCTCCCAGCCACATAAAGCCTGGCTTGGAGACCACCAGCACAGCTCTCCCAGCTCCAACTGGGGGTTCCACGAGGAGGCCAGTCATGTGACACCTGGGGCAGTAATGGTGCTGGGGCCTGGGGCCTGGCAGACCTGGATTTGAATGGTGTGGTCCTGGGTCAATAATTTGCCCTCTCTAAGCCTCCGTTTCTTCATCTTTATAAAAGAAGTAATAGGCCAGGTGCAGTGGCGCACCAGCTACACAGGAACCTGAGTCAGGAGGAGCATAAGTTCAAGGCCAGCCTCAGCAACTTAGTGATATCCCCGTCTCAAAATAAGAAATAAAGGGGGCTGGGGATGGAGCCTCCTGTTAGAGTGCTCCTGGGTTCAAAACCCAGTACTGAAGTAAATAAATAAAGTAATGACTCATTACATGGTGAGGAGAATCATGGCGTCATGTGGTTACCCAATAAATGAACATCCTCGCCAGGCCCCTCTGAGGCTGGGGAGGAATACTAACAGGAGCTAATGGGTGCTCCTATAATCTACACCTGCGTGACACCTGTGACAAGTGACCTCAAACTTTAATGGTTCTGGCACATGCCTGTAATTCCAGCAGCTCCAGAGGCTGAGACAGGAGGATTGTGAGTTCAAAGCCAGCCTCAGCAACTGTGAGGCACTAAGCAGCTCAGTGAGACCCTGTCTCTAAATAAAATACAAACTAGGGCTGGGGAATATGGCTTGGTGGTCAAGTGCCCCTGAGATCAAATCTCCAGTAACCAAAAAACAAACAACAACAACAACAACAAAACTTTAATGGCTCTAAGCAATGGCACGAGCCTGTTGTCTCAGCTTCTCCAGAGGCTGAAGCAGGAGGATGGCTTGAGTATAAGACTTTGAAGCCGCCTGGGCAACACAGCAAGACCCCAGGTCAAAACCAAAAAAAAAAGAGAAGAGCCGGGCGCGGTGGCGCACGCCTGTAATCCCAGCACTTTGGGAGGCTGAGGCAGGAGGATCGCGAGTTCAAAGCCAGCCTCGGCAATGGGGAGGCACTTAGCAACTCAATGAGACCCTGTCTCTAAATAAAAATACAAAAAAAGGGCTGGGGATGTGGCCCAGTGGTCGAGTGCCCCTGAGTTCAATCCCTGGTACCACAAAAAAAAAAAAAAAAAGAGAAGAAAGAAAGCTTAATCGCTCCGAAACAATAATTTCTTGCGACTGTACCGCACTATTCTATGTGTCAGGAATTTGGATAGACCATAGCAAGCCTGTTCCTCTGCTCCCAACACTGGGCTCTTCCTGGGAGTCAATTGGTGGCTGAGGGTTGACTGGAAGGTCCTTGATTTCCATTCACATTCTGGGTGTAGTGATCACCTTTCTATTTTCTCTATTACTTGATGCTTTGATATCTTGGGGACTTGTAGACTGAGGGAAGGACCAGGGGTTAGAATGATCCAGGGTTGCTAGTTCCTAGAGAGAGCAACCAACTTGACTGTGAGTCCCCCTTTGATATACCAGCCTCTGATCCTGATCCCACAGCCCCAGGCCTCCTTTTATCAGGATACCATCCCCCATCCTCAATCATCCAGGCCCAGGTACTGGACAACTAAGTCCACTACTATAATCAGAGTCCAGTAAAGTTAATCAAATGTACCAGTCCTAACCTGCTCAGATGATCTGCCTTGTGTAGAACAAAGTTAACTTACGCCGGGAACGCCGTGGTAGTGAAATAAAAGGGTTTATTAGGGTCAAGAGGAAGGGAAGGGGGTAGGGAAGGAACGGCATGGAGGGGCAGGGAAGGGACCAGGGAAAGGAAGAGAGAGAGAGAAGGTTTCAGTCCAGAGAAGGCTTAAGTAGCAAACTGGTGGTCAGAAGGACCCCCTAGAGGGGACCCCAAATCCATAGGCTGCCAGGGGTTGAAAGGGGAGCCCATGTGTCACAATTGGTCCAGAAGGGCACCTGAGGGCTGGCCAGCAGAGTTGGTCAGCCTGACGCACCTGGGAGGTATGGCCTCTCTAGGCTACCTGGGAAGTGTGGACTCCCTGCCCGGAATCTAACACCTTGTCCCACCTGTTCCTTCCCACCAAAAGCACACTAAGGGCTTGACCCCTGCTGTCCTCTCCTACCTCTGCCTCCTGACTCACCTTGGTGACCATGTGGCCCTGTGTGGTATGACACCTCCTCCCACTTGGGAACTATGGGTAACAATCTCTCCAGGACAGTTGTCTTGAGCTATTGCCTAACCACACCTGAAGAAAACCAAAATCCCAGGTACATTTCCAACACTGGGGTCTGGTGGGACCAGCTGGAAGGCTGGGCTTCCCTGGCCCTCCTCCTTCTCCACATGCTCTCAGGCTCTCTGTGTGAGCTCTCAGACCACACAGAACTGGCAGAACCTGCCAGTTCCCTGAAAGTCTGGACCTGGAGCTGGCACAGGGTCACTTCCACTGCATTTCATTTGCCAAAGCAGTCACGAGCACCAGGAGAAAAGGAGAGCCCAATTCTCCATGGAAAGAGTATCCCAGAGCATTCAGCCATCATTACTCCTCCAGAGAGGAAGAGGCAACCTTCCATTGGACATCTGTGGTCATCTAGGATGCAGACATGTGACGAATTTTGGGCTTTAGTATGTTCCCACCTAGAACCTTGAATCTCAGAAGACTCAAACAGGAGGAAGCACCAAGATCCCCGCATCCCTGAGAGTCCTCCCAAGCTCCCTGCAGTGAGTTCCTGACCATGTGTAGTGGCACCCCCTCCTCCACAGAAAATCTTAACTAAGCTTCTCCAGAAATCTTCCCCATAATTGATTTTAGGACTATAAGCAAAAGAGTCTCTGCAAAAGAATTCAATGTAGGTAAATTTCCTATTTTCCTGTTGCTCTATTTTACTTGGCCACTGGCCTGGAAGAAATCAGGACTCCAGGTGCTGGACACCCCTTTACTGGTTTTTCACAAACATGTATCCAGTATAGTAGTTTGTAGAAGTGTGTTTGCAAATGCAAAATGTGATTAAAAAAGCAAAACAGATAAATCCTTTAACAAGGCCTCTGGCCTTGAGCTGGGGCTTCACAGAGATGTCTATATTTCTAAGATAAGTGAGGTTACCAATTGCACTCCATGGTAACAGCTGGCAGGGGGGAGGAAAGACAGGGGAGAAGAAGCTCTACCCTTCTCAGGTGTTGTCCTTGAAGGGTTAATTTGCCCAGAACAGTGAAAGAAAAAATTGCTGTATGTGAACTTCTGCAGACTGTGAACTTCTGAGCCCCTCCCCTTACATGCTGGGTATAAAGTTATGAAACTACCTGAACTCAGGGTTCGGGGGATTGATTGATTACAGTGAAAGCTGTACCCTCCGAACCTGGCTGCAGCCAAATAAAACCGTTTCCTGCTGTCTTCCATGCCCTGCCTCATCTGTCCCTACAACACATGCTCACTGTTGATCAGCCTCCTGAATTCCAGCTCACTTTCCAAGTCTAGCCTGGAGCCTTCACATCACTGTTAGGAGACCCCAAAATCTCTTTATCACATTACTTTTTGCTTAAGTTAATTGGAACCAGTTTTGATGGCTGCACTCCAGGGCCCCAACTGATACAAGGATGATTCTCTTCCTTCTGCTCAACCGGGAAGGCCTGGCTTCACTGCTAGTCCCACCAGCCTCACTTCCTCCAGCTTCTGGGAGGGCACCTCCCAGAGGTCCCAGTGGTACTTCCAATGTGACCTGGATCAAATCCACTCTTCCACAGCCCTGCTGCTCTCTCTGGGTTACCCCTTCTGCTTTCTATTCACAGAACCTTTGCTTCCTAAGTCATCCTGACTCCCAAACTACCTGCATTTATAGCCAGGTGCAATGGTGCACACCTGTAATCCCAGTGACCCAGGAGGTTGAGGCAGGAGGACTGCAAGTTCAAGACCATCCTCTGCAACTTAGCAAGACCCTGTCTCAAGAAATAAAAAGGGCCAGGCATGGTGGCGCACGCCTGTAATCCCAGCACTTGGGAGGCTGAGGCAGGAGAATCGCGAGTTCAAAGCCAGCCTCAGCAGTGGCGAGGCACTTAGCAACTCAGTGAGACCCTATCTCTAATAAAATACAAAAAAAAAAAAAAAAAAAGGGCTGGGGATGTGGGCATGTTGAGTGCCCCTGAGTTCAGTCCCCGGTACCAAAAAAAAAGAAAGAAAGAAAGAAAAAGGACTGGGGACTGGGGTTGTAGCTCAGTGGTAGAGTGCTCACCTAGCATGCATGAGGCACTGGGTTAGATCCTCAGCACCACATAGAAATAAAATAAAGATATTGTCACTTGGGAGGCTGAGGCAGGAGGATTGCAAGTTCAAACCCAGCCTCAGCAATGGCGAGGCACTTAGCAACTCAGTGAAACCTTGTCTCTAATAAAATACAAAAAAAAAAAAAAAAAAAAAACGCTGGGGATGTGGCCCAGTGGTCAAGTGCCCCTGAGTTCAATCCCTGATACCAAGAAAAAATAAAAAATAAAGATATTGTGTCCACCTTAAACTAAAAAGTAGATATCAAATAAAATAAGGGCTAAAATTGTGGCTCAGCAGCGGAGTTCTCACCTAGCATGTGCGAGGCCCTGGTTCAATCCTTAGCACCACATAAAATTTTTTTTTAATAAAAAAAATTTTAGGGCTGGGGTTGTGGCTCAGCGGTAGAGAGCTCACCTGGCACGTGTGTGGCCTGGGTCCGATCCTAAACACCACATAAAAACAAAGGCATTGTGTACAACTAAAACAAAAACAAATAAATAAATATTTTTAAAAAATATTTTTTTTAAAAATATTTATTTATTTACTTTCAGTTGTACACAATGCAATGCATTTATGTTTACGTGGTGCTGAGGATCGAACCCGGGCCGCACATGTGCGAGGCGAGCGCTCTGCCGCTGAGCCACAACCCCAGCCCTTTTAAAAAATATTTTAAAAATGAAATAAAAAGGACTGGGGATAGGATGTAGCTCAGTGGTAGAGCACCCCTGGGTTCAATCCTCAGTACAAACAAACAAACAAACAGGAGCTGAACTGTGTGTATGTAACCCCACAGATGGCTTCCCCTCCACGTTATCTAAGTAATTGATAACCTGGACAATTTCTTAAATCCATCCCCTCTGAATGTACTCGTTAGCTGGGACAGCAGTAACCGACAACAACAAATCCCCCACAGGCTGGGGGATTTAAACAACAGAAAGTTCTTTCCTCGGCATTCTGGAGAGTAGAAGTCCAAGACCACGGAGCTGCCGGGCTGGTTTCTCCTGCAGCCTCCCTCCTTACTGGGTAGACATCGACCGCCTCCCTGTGCCCTCACGTGGCCTTCCTTCTGTGTCCTGATTTCCTCCTCTTAGGACATCAGTCATATTGGATTAGTGACCAGCCTAGTGACCTCCTTTTAACTTAATTACCTATTACCTTTTTTTTTTTTTTTTTTTTTTTTTTAGAAAAGGGGGTTTATTAAGGGAAGGGGAGAAGGGGGGAAAGGGAGAAAGGGAGGGGGTAAGGGAGAGGGGAACGGAAAGGGGAGAAGATGGCGGCACAAGGGGGAAGAGAGGGGAAACAGGAACTTAATTACCTATTTAAAGACCCTATCTCTAAATGTAGCCCTATTCTGAGGTGCTGGGGGTTAAGTCTTTAACATCTGAATTTGGTTCATCTCATTACACTTCCTTCCTCTGTATTCTTGCGGCCTTTGCCTGAGCATCCTCTCTACCACCCCTCTCCTGTTACTGCAATAGCTCAGGCCCACTGGTACCCCTCACCCCCACTCCCAGATTCATCTCTTTGGTCAGCTCTTCCTGACCATCTTCTGAAAGTCCCGTAGTTCCCCAGAACCTCCAGAATAACATCTGAACTCCTGTCTGGTGCAGTGGTGCACATTTGTAATCTCAGTGACTGGGGAGGCTGAGGCAGGAGGATCACAAGTTCAAGGCCAGACTCAGCAATTTAGGGAAGCTCTAAGCATCTTAGTGAGACTCCATCTCAAAATAAAAATAATTTGGGGCTGGGGTTGTGGCTCAGCGGTAGAGTGCTCGCCTAGCACGTTTGCAGCCCGGGTTCGATCCTCAGCACCACGTACAAATAAAATGCATTGTGTACAACTAAAGCAAATAAATAAATATTTCTAAAAAATAAAAATAATTAAAAAATTTTAAAAGTCTGAACAGTTTAGACTGCCACCCAAGGTCCTTTAGAACCTGGCTCCAACTTACTTTTGCAATCATCTTTGTCATGAAGGCCAGGAAAAATGGCAATGTTGTGTAGTGCCTTGCTGCTCCAAGTGCAGTTCATGGACCTGCAGCATCAGTGTCACCTGGGGGCTTATTAGAAATGTAGAATCTTGGGCCAGACCTGTTGCTTTGGAATCTTCATCACCAGCATGGGATCCCCAGGTGATGGGTACCTACATGGAAGCTTGATTTTGGAGGGGTGGGGGGTACTAGGGATTAAACCCAGGAGCACTTTACTCATAAGCTACATCTCCAGGCTTTTAAAAAATTCTAACTTTGAGGCAGAGTCTCACTAAGTTGCATAGGCTGGCCTTGAACTTGCCATCCTCCTGCCTCAGCCTCCTGAGTTGCTGGGATTCCAGGTGTGCACCACCATGCGAGGCCCTACATGGAAGTTTAAATGTTTACAGGCCTCAGTGATATCCAGAGAGGGACTCTGAGGAACAGGACTAAATTTGCTGGGCCAGAAACTTGACTTTGCCCTGAAGGAACCACTAATTCCCAGGAGTCTGGTATGCACAGCAAATAACAATTCCAAACAAAGGGACTTGACTTCCCAAGGCTATTAAGAATTCTAACTTGGGGCTGGGGTTGTAGCTCAGTGGTAGAGCACTTGCCTAGCACAAGTGAGGCACTGGGTTTGATCCTCAGCACCACATAAATAAGTAAAGAAAGAAAGAAAGAAAGAAAGGTATTGTGTCCATCTACAATTAAAAATATTTTTTAAAAATTCCAACTCACAATGAAAAGATTGCCTGTGATGACTCCCTGATGGGCTAGGCAAGCTTCCCATTTCTCATTTCCTTTGGGCAACATTCGTTGAGCCCCTGCTGAGAGCGAGGCCATGATGAGTTGATTAAATTAAAGGATGTGGGAGCTGGGTGCTGTGACGCACACAAGCCTGTAATTCCGGAGGCTGAGGCAGGAGGATGACTGGTTTAAGACCAGCCTCAACAACTTAAGATAGGCCCTAAGTGACTTAGCAAGGCCCTGTCTCAGAATAAAACGGACTAGTTAAAACACCTTGGGGTAAGAGCTTAAAAACCAGGAAGGGAGACAGACCCTAAAGCGATGCATTGAACAAGTGGGGGACCCCCACATCCACACTCAGCAGCCCCTCCTCTTCAAACACACCCTGACCTCAAGTCAAGGAGCACTGGAATTCTCCATCCTGCTGCCTCAAACCCTTCCCACTCCTCCCCTCTCTGCCTGTCCCCTTTGCCTGGCTAAATCTTATTTATCTTTTGGATTTCGGCTGAGACATCATTTCTTCCAGGAAAGTGATGCTGACCACCCCAACCTGGGAAGGGGGCCACGTCCGTGCTCCCATGACTCCTCTCAGCCGACCACTTCCCTTATTGTGGCATTTTTCATAGTTCAAGTGAATTTCCTGTTTGTCTATCTCACCCCCAGGATGAGAACATCACCAGGGCAGGAACTTTATCTGCTGTGTTCACTGTATTCTCAGGTATTTTTTAAATATAGAAACATAATAGTAATAGTCGTCAGCTGATTTTGAGCTCATATTATGTGCCAAGCACTGTCTTAAGCAAAAATAAGATTTGTTTTTGTGGTACTGGGGATTGGAGCCAGGGTCTACCACTGAACTGAGCTACATTTTCCAGGCCATTTTATTTTTTACTTTGAGACAGGGTCTCACCAAGTTGCCCTGGCTGGCTTCTAACTTGCAAGGCTTCTGCCTTAGCCCCCTAAATCTCTGGGATTACAGGAGTGCACCACTGCGTCAGGCATGTCTTAAGCATGTATATGTAAAAATTCATTTAATCCTAGCCGGGGGCCGTGGCGCACGCCTGTAATCCCAGCACTTTGGGAGGCTGAGGCAGGAGGATCGTGAGTTCAAAACCAGCCTCAGCAAGGGCGAGGCATTTAGCAACTCAGTGAGACCCTGTCTCTAAATAAAATACAAAAAAAAAAAAAAAGGGCTGGGGATGTGACCCAGTGGTCGAGTGCCCCTGAGTTCAATCCCTGGTACCACAAAAAAAAAAAAAAAAAAAAAAAAAAAAAAAAAATTCATTTAATCCTCACAACTACCCAGTAAGCTGGGTGCTGTTACTTGTCTCATTTTTCCAGATGTAGCAATAGAGGCACAGAGAAGTTAAATAACTTATCATAGGTTGCACAGCTAGGGATTCAAAGGAGGGATTCAAATCCAGGCAGTCTGGCTTTAGTGCATATTGGAAGAGGAGGTGATTAACTCCTTGGGGGAGAGGTTAGAGGTAAGGAAGGCAAGAACAACACCTGAGCCAGGTTTTGAAAAGTGAATAGGGGTGTGCCCCGTGGAAAAGGAGGAGCCGGATTTGCAAATTTAGCAACCTCCAACTTGGGCCCCACCTGGCAGTGCCAGTGCATTTTCCTGAAGGGAAAATGGAAGGCTATTGACAATACCCAGACCTTGGCAGAGGAAGCTTAGACTAGGCAAATGCCTCAGGGTGCAGGCCTGGTCGGGTTTCAGCCTGAGTCACCTGGGGCAGGGTAGGGCAGGTTACGGCACCCTGGGGTGAGACGTCAGGGGGCCTTCCCTCTTGCCCCAAGCCTCAGGCTTACTCCTGAGCTGCCACACCTTCCTCTCAGGAGCGCAGGGACTGTCACTCGGGCAAGGTGGGCTCACAGTTGACCTGGAGCCTGTGACGAGAGCCAGGAGTTTCCTCTCTTCCCTACCAAGCCCCCAGCCTCACTCGGGTTGTCCTCAGCCTGAAGTCAAAACTCAGAGGAGGACGAGCACCCGTCTAAGAACACGGAGTGTGGGGCCAGGCCTGGACAGGACTCTGGAGTGGACCAGCGCTGCCTTCACTACCCAGCACCATCTCCAGGCCCCTCGGTCCTGGTCTCTCCCCTCCCATTGACTCACTCACTCATTCACTGGACAGACCTTTACTAGGCTCCTTCTACCTATCAGCACCTGAGCTGGGCCCCCAAGACAGGCACAGACATTTACTATCTGCTAACCGAGACCACGTCTCTTTCCTTTATCACCATATCCCAGGGCCTAGGCTGAAGAAGTTGGGAAATTCTCAAGCACACCCAGGAAGGGGGGACCCATGAAGGGGATGGCGGGCAGGCAGGCGGAAGGGCCTTGCCGGACTTCAGGGCCCATCCTGAGCCTCCTTCCCTCTTCCCAGCACTCAGTCCTCCTCCAGGGAGCTGAGCACTCAGTCCAGGCCCTGCCAGAGCCCCAGCCTGCGCCCTGATTTGAACCCAGGCTGTCAGATTCAGCGGCTGTGAGACACAAGGGACCGTTTAAATTTAAAGTTAAGTAAAATTAAGAATTCAATTCCCCAGTCTCACTAGCCATGTTTCTTTTAAAAATTATTTTATTATTCTTTTTAAAATGGCCCCAGAGATAGGAGAGCCGGGGAAGGGGGAGGAGGGGAAGCCAGGCTCCAGCCCCACGAGCCCTCCTGCCCACCTCTTTCCCCCTTATATATTTGTAATTTATATGCAAGCCCCGGGGTGGGGTGGGGGGCAAGGGGAACTCCCTCAGTGAGGTGGGGGGAATTCAGGCTCCTTGTCCCCTGGGGACTCAGGCCCTTCTCAAGAAGGTGGCCCTATCTGCTCCCAAGGCCTGCTGGCAGAGGTCAGTGATCACTAGCCGTATTTCAAGCACTTGAAAGCCATGTGTGGCTGGTGACGGCCCCATGGGACTGTGTAGTGATAGAAAATCTGCATCTGGACAGTGCTGCTGGCCTAGAGCAGGAATTCCAGGTTTTGAATTTCCAGGACTATTGCATTTTCAAAAATATTTGGCAATCAGTGTCCTTTTGTCAATCGTTCATTTTGCCAGGAAATTTTAAAAGGACTAATAATGACCAGAGGGCACAGTGGTTTGTGTCTGTAATCCCAGAGACTTGGGAGGCTAAGGCAAGAGAATGGTAAGTTCAAGGCCAGCCTCAGCAACTTACTGAGACCCTGTCTTGAAATAAAAACTCAAAAGGGATATGGCTCAGTGGTGAAGTGCCCCTGGGTTCGATCCCCCGTACGAAAAATAAAACAAATAAGTAAATAGATAAATGGATGATAATGAAAAAAAAAAAAAAAAAAAAAGAATATGATCACTAAAAGTAATATAAAATTCCGGGGTGTGTTTTGCTGGGAAATGAAGGCAGGCCTTGCACATGCTTGGTAAGTGCTCTACCACTGTGAGCTATGTATCCAGCTCAGTATGAAATTCTTCACTAGGGCTTGGGTCGTTTTGTGTAGTTTCGGTATTGGAGACTGAACTAGGAATGCTTTACTACTGAGCTGTATCCCAACCCTTTTTATGTTTTGAGACAGAGTCTCATTAAGTTTCCAGGCTGGCCTTGAACTTGCGCTCCCCCTGGTTCAGCTTTGTGAGTTGCAGGGATTACAGGCGTGTGCCACAGCACTCCGCTTTGGGCCTTGGGTTTTTTTGTTTTTTTTTTAAATATTTATTTGCTTTTAGTTGTACACAATGCATTTTTACGTGGTGCTGAGGTTCGAACCCAGGCCGCGCACGTGCTAGGCGAGCGCGCTCTACCGCTGAGCCACATCCCAGCCCCGGGCCTTGGGTTTAAAGTATACATATAGCCCACATTATGGGATATTAGTGGGACAACTGGAGAAACTGCATATTGATCATGTATTGAATAATTGCACTGTGGTTTGTAGGGGACTGCTCTTGTTCTTTGGAAGCTTGAGGTGGAGGATTTACCAGTGAAATGTGAGGATATCTACCAATTCCCTGTATTTAGAAAAAAGTTATAGTTTGGATTTGGAATGTCCCCCCCAAATCTCACGTGTTGAAGTTTTGGTCCCCAGTGCAGCAGTGTTCAGAGGTGGGAGGTGTTTGGACCACGAGGGCTCCAACCTCATCAAGGGATTAATCCATTGATGGATTCATAGGCTACTGGGAGGTGGTGGAAACTAGGAGGTGGGGCCTAGTTGGAGAAGCCAGGTCTCTTGGGGGCGTGCCTGTTCCCTTTCCCTTTTCTCTTTCACTTTCTCTGCTTTGGTAGCCATGACGTGAGCCGCTTGCCTCTGCCTCATCCTTCCGCCATGATGTTCTGCCTCACCACAGGCCCAGAAACAACCAACTCATGGACTGAAATTTTTGAATTCATGAGCCAAAATAAATTCTTCTTCCTTTGAGTTGATTTTCTCAGGTATTTTTTGTCACAGCAAAAGACAGTTGACTAATGATACTCTGCTAAGACAAGTATTATCCTATGTATAAATATAAATTAATACATAGACATAGACAGAGCAGGGAGCAAATCTGGCCATATGTTAACTGGTGAATTAAGGTGATAGTTATGAGAGTGCTTATTGTATTATTTCTGCAACTTCTCTGAGGGTTTGAGAATTTTTCAAAATAAAAAGTCAAGGCAAGCCGGGCACGGTGGTGCACGCCTGTAATCCCAGCACTTGGGAGGCTGAGGCAGGAGGATTGTGAGGATTGTGAGTTCAAAGCCAGCCTCAGCAATGGCGAGACACTTAGCAACTCAGTGGGACCCTGTCTCTAAATAAAATACAAAAAAGGGCTGGGGAGGGACTGGGATTGTGGCTCAGCGGTAGAGCGCTCGCCTAGCGCGTGGGCGACCCGGGTTCGATCCTCAGCACCACGTACAAATAAAACGCATTGTGTACAACTAAAGCAAATAAATAAAAATATTTAAAAAAAAAAAAAAAAAAAGGGCTGGGGATGTGACCCAGTGGTTGAGTGCCCCTGAGTTCAATCCCTAGTACCACAAAAAAAAAAAAAAAAAAAGGCATTGTGCACAACCAAAACAAATAAATTTGACAGCTATTGGGTAATTCCTGATTACCAGTTGCAATATTCTCTATTAAAACTTTAGCTCAAGAATATGTAAAGAGCCGGGCACAGTGGCGCACGCCTGTAATCCCAGCACTTTGGGAGGCTGAGGCAGGAGGATCGTGAATTCAAAGCCAGCCTCAGCAATGGCGAGGCACTTAGTAACTCAGTGAGACCCTGTCTCTAATAAAATACAAAAAGGGCTGGGGATGTGGCCCAGTGGTCGAGTGCCCCTGAGTTCAATCCCCAGTACCAAAAAAAAAAAAAAAAAAAAAGAATATATAAAGAGATAGTAAAATAGAATCTGGGTGTTTAATTATTTATTTATTTGATATCCCCAGCCCTTTTTTGTGCCACGGTGCCCAGTTTACGTCCTAATTCTTGATGTGGGATGTTGGTTACATGGGTAATGACATGGAATGAATTGTGCCCCCACCCTGTCCTTATCCTTACCCCACACACAATAAGATACCCATCTGGAACCTGTGAATGTGACCTTTCTGGAAACAGGCTCTTCTTGGATGTAATTAAGTTAAGGATCTTGAGATGAGCTCATCCTGGATTAGGGAAGACCTGAAATCCAATGACTTACTATCCTTATAAACCAAAGGCAGAGGGAGATTTGAGACACAGAGATGAAGAAAAGAAGGTCATATGAGGATGGTGACAGAGAGGGTGCCAGGAGCTTCCATGGGCCAAGGAGATCCTGGAGCCACCAGAATCTGGAGTCTAGGACGAATTCTCCCCTAGAGCCTTCAGAAGGAGTGTGGCCCTGCTCACACTTTGACTTTGGACTTCTGACCTCCAAACTATGAGAGAATACATTTCTGTTGTTTTAAGCCACCAAGTTTGTGGTAATTTGTTATAGCAGCCCCAGGACATTAATACAGGTGTGTTCAATTAGTGAAAATTTATCAAGCTGGACATCTAAATGTTTTATGAACAATTCTGTTACGTACTTCTTTCAAAATGTACTCAAGATAAACCAAGATGACCATCTACTATCAACAGTTTAAATTTTTTAAATAAAAAGTATAGTAAGTACTTTTTTTTCCTCAAAATAAAAGGTGTGCCCTTGAAATGTAAACTAACTTTATGATACTCTTGCTTTTTTCCTTCATTGCTAAGAATCCACAAAAATATCTTGTCACGGATAAGCACCATCTGCAGACTGGCTGCATCACAATCACCTGGGGAGCTTTAAAAAATACAGAATCCCAGACAGAGAGATCACCAGGACAGGATAGGGAGTCCAGAAATAGACCCGAATACCTGTGGGAATTTGGTATATGCTAAAGGTGGCATTTTGAATCAGTTGGGGGAAGACAGATTTTTCAATATGGTGTTGGTCCGATGGGTTAGCCACTCAGGAAAAAAAAAAAATCTGTATCTCTACTTTGTTCCAATCACCAAAATAAATTTCAGTGATTGAAAATATAATTAAGAAAAACTACTCTAAAGGGATGACAAAAGAATATGAAATGCTTTTCTTCTATAATCTCTAGGCAGGAACTGTTTTAAAGCAAAATTTGCCAAATACGGATGGTCCCCCTAACTCTGCTGAGGGGATGAGTGGAGATCCCTGCCTTCTAGGAATTCATGTTCTAGGGAGCTGATCTAGACCAGTGGCCCCCAGGTTCAAAGATTTCACTGACCATTCAGAATATTTTTTAAATATTTATTTATTTATTTGCTTTAGTTATACACATTGCGGTTTTTTTTTTTTTTTTTTTTTTTTTTTTTTTTTTTTGGTGGTATTGGGGATTGAACTCAGGGGCACTCGACCACTGGGTCACATCCCCAGCCCTTTTTTGTATTTTATTTAGAGACAGGGTCTCACTGAGTTGCTAAGTGCCTCGCCATTGCTGAGGCTGGCTTTGAACTCGCGATCCTCCTGCTTCAGCCCCCCAAAGTGCTGGGATTACAGGTGTGCGCCACCGCGCCCGGCACAATGCGTTTTATTTTTACGTGGTGCTGAGGATGGAACCCTGGCCGCACACGTGCAAGGCGAGCACTCTACCACTGAGCCACAACCCCAGCCCATTCAGAATACTTTTTTTTTTTTTTTTTTTTGGTACCAGGGATTGAACTCAGGGGCACTCGACCACTGGGTCACATCCCCAGCCCCTTTTTTTGTATTTTATTTGGAGACAGGGTCTCACTGAGTTGCTAAGTGCCTCGCCATTGCTGAGGCTGGCTTTGAACTCATGATCCTCCTGCCTCAGCCTCCCAAAGTGCTGGGATTACAGGCGTGCGCCACCGCGCCCGGCTTTCAGAATACTTTTTAAATTCGCTGCTTCTTAATAATCTTAGAGTAGGGAAAGCATTACTATATACAATATAAAATCTCAAAGCCACATGAGAAAGATCAATAAATTTGACTACATAAAAATATATGGCCAGCTGGACACCTGGCGAACATCTGTAATCCCAGAGGCTGAGGCAGGAGGATCGAAGTTTCAAAGCCAGGCCCAGCAACTTAGTGAGGCTGTAAGTAACCTAATGAGACCCTGTCTCAAAATAAAAACTAAAAAGGGCTGGGCATGTGCCTCAGCGGTTAACCCTTGGGTTCAATCCCTGGTACAACAACAAAAATGGCCAAAACAAAAACAGGAGCTGGGGCTGGGGTTGTGGCTCAGTAGCAGAGCCTTCGCCTAGCATGTGCGCGGCCCAGGCTCGATCCTGAGCAACACTTAAACATAAGTGCATTGCATTGTGTACAACTAAAGCAAATAAATAAATATTTTAAAAAAAAACCAAACAGGAGCTGGGCACATTGGTGCACACCTACAGTCCCAAAAATTTGGGAGATGGAGGAAAGATGATTAAAAGGTTTTTTGGAGGGGTACTGAGGATTGAATCCAGGGGTGCTTCACCACTGAACTACATCCCCAGCCCTTTTTATTATTTAAAAACATTTTTAAATAAAATTTTGAAACAGGATATTGCTAAGTTATTTAGGGTCTCACTAAGTTGCTCAGGCTGTCCTTGAACTTGCAATCTTCCTGCCTCAGCCTCCCAAGTTGCTGAGATTACAGGTGTGCACCTCCATGCCCAGTGAGGTTTTTTTCTGAGGTGATAAAAATGTTTTAGAAAGAAGTAGAAGCCGGGCGCGGTGGCGCACGCCTGTAATCCCAGCACTTTGGGAGGCTGAGGCAGGAGGATCGCGAGTTCAAAGCCAGCCTCAGCAATGGCGAGGCACTTAGCAACTCAGTGAGACCCTGTCTCTAAATAAAATACAAAAAAAAGGGCCAGGGATGTGGCCCAGTGGTCGAGTGCCCCTGAGTTCAATCCCTGGTACCCACAAAAAAAAAAAAAAAAAAAAAGAAAGAAAGAAAGAAGTAGAGGTGGTGGTTTTACAACCTTATGAATGTACTAATTACTACTGAATTGAAGATTCTAAAATTAATTTCATGTCATGTGAATTTCAATTAAGAAATGAATAAGAATACAATTTTTAAAGTTAATTTTTTAAATGCCCCACCAGGAAAAATTTTGTAGCAAAAAGGAGAAACAAGCAATTTCCCTGATATACAAAGAGTTCTTTCAAATCAATAAGACAAAGATGAACAGCCTAGTATTGGGGGAGAGCATGGAACAACAGACAACCTCATATATTACTGGAAATAATGTAAATTGGTGTAAAATTTTCAGACTATAATTTTGAAATAATTTAAATAGATATACTTTTTGACCCAGAAATTTCACTGTTAAGACTTTTTTTCCTTACTTATATACTCCCACAAGTACATACTGTATTATTCTTGCAACTCAAGTGAACATGTAGGTCAAAGATATTTACTGTAGCATTGTTTATAATAGCAAACAATTTAAGTGCCCATCAGGCTGAATATGGTAACATCCACAAAGTGTGATTCTATCTAGTCATTAAAGAAAATGAGATATACCTACATGTATTTGTAGAAAACTATCCGAGAAAAGAACAATTAAATTGTAGGAGGGTAAAGAAAAGTCAAGTTATATGATCTAGTGTGTGCAGATCCTTAAAACATTTCCAGAGGGTCCATAAGGAACTGATAACAATGTTTACCTTTAGGAGGATGCGGCATGAAGATGGAGGACAGGAAGAGAGACTGATGCCTGGATTCAATACCTTTTTCTATTTCTTTGAATTTTTTGAAAACCATGAACACGTATTACTTTTTTTTTTTCTTTTTGGTACTGATAATTGAAACCAAGGGTATTTATCTCTGAGCACTGAGCTACATCCCTAGCCTTTTTAAATTTTTATTTTGAGACAGAATGTTGATAAGTTGCCCAGGCTGGCCTTGAACTTGTGATCCTCCTTTCTCAACCTCTGGAGTTGCTCAGGTTACAGGAGTCCACCACTGCACCAGCCTCATCTACTACTTTTTTTTTTTTTTTTTTTTTTTTTTGGTACAGGGATTGAACTCAGGGGCACTCGACCACTGGGCCACATCCTGTTGCTGCCTGAAGCGATGGCCGCTTGGAGCAACGAAGCCGCGGGAAGAAGTTCAGAGGCAAACTGGAGACAAACAGCTTTTTATTCTGATAACTTTTCTCTCTGGCTCTAACAACGACTAACATGCGCCGCACACATCACCAAAATGGCGCTGACCCAATCAGCAATCTCGGCCAAGTCACTCGAGATCCCGGGCCAAGTCCTGTGAGACTACGGAAGGCGACAATGCCCAAATCTCCATGGCTCATAGTCAACCGCAATTCAAGCCATCTCCCCAAACAGGACTCCTGCAACATCCCCAGCCCTTTTTTGTATTTTATTTAGAGGCAGGGTCCCACTGAGTTGCTAAGTGCCTCGCCATTGCTGAGGCTGGCTTTGAACTCGCGATCCTCCTGCCTCAGCCTCCCAAAGTGCTGGGATTACAGGCATGCGCCACCGCGCCCGGCTTACTACTTTAAAAAAAAAAAAAATCTCTTTTTAGTTGTAGATGGACACAATATCTTTATTTTTTTTTTTATATATTTTTATTTATTTGCCTTTAGTTGTACACAATGTGTTTCATTCAATGCGTTTTATTTGTACGTGGTGCTGAGGATCGAACCCGGGTCGCTTACGCGCTAGGCGAGCACTCCACCACTGAGCCACAATCCCAGCCCAATATCTTTATTTTTATTTATTTATTATTTTTATGTGGTGCTGAGGATCGAACCCAGGGCCTCACATGTTTGAGGCAAACACTCTACCACTGAGCCCTCATCTACTACTTCTTAAGATTAATTTGAAATTTATGAAATAGTTTAGGCCTAGAAAAAGTATTGATAATAATGAGGCAAACCCAGGTTCCCACCATACAGATTAAATCATTTAACTTGGCAGACACAATTTAAAGACCCTTGGGCACTTTTTTTGTGACCCCACCCCTCCCTCTCTAGAAGCCACATCATTCTGAATTTGGTGTTCTCAGACATGCGTGTTTTTATTCCTACATATATGTTTAAAGTATTACTTCCATATGTAGCACCAAACAACATACTGCTTTGCAGGTTCTATCCCTTATCTAAAGAGCTTTGATCTTTACAGTATAACTTCTCACAGCTGGACAAGGTGGGCCTTGGACCTAAGCTTCAGAGGGTCTCCTTCTGGCCTCTCACTGTCTGTGCCCCTCTCCATCCGGCAAGGAGTCTCGGGATCCAAGGAATGGGTAGAGCTGGAGTTGGTGGGACTCCTTGATATCAAACTCAGGGTACCCAGGACCCCATGTAGGACTCCCTCCCCAGTCCATCCTCTTGAGGATGGAAGACTGACCACAAGCTATTTCTGCAAAGTGGGGTAGCCGTAAACAGGCCTGAAGCTGGCTACAGCATCCACACACAAAAGGAGGTTGAGAAGGGTCTCCATTTGTTACTCCCCTCCCCGGTACTGGAGTTGGAACCCAGGTTTTCAAGCATGCTAGGAAATTGCTCTACCATGCAGGGGGTGAGCTACACCCTCACCCCTATATTTCTTATTTTATCCCATTTTATATTATGAGACAGGATCTCACCAAATTGCCCAGGCAGGTCTCGAACTTGTGATCCTCCTGCCTTAGCCTCTGGAGTCTTGGATGTGGGCATGTGCAGGGCAGTGGCTTTCATTTGCATTCTTGCCTTCTTCCGGCTCCATGGTAAATTCAGTGCATTTGGCAACTTGCTTTTCCACTTAACATTACATTTTTGTTCAACATTCCACTGTTAAGTGCTATTTATGTTTATAGCTTTAGCTCTGGCTTATTGATTTTCATTCCCATACAATATTTCATTAAAGTTTTCAAAGTTTCAGATTCCTGGCCCAAACCCAAAAGATTCTGATGCCTGGAGGATTCAGATGGAGCTGAGCACCTGCTCTTTTGGAAAGCCTGCACAAAGTAGCTGCAGCCCAGTTTGGGGGACAGGAGATAAACCCTTGGCTTTGCACAGGATACTGCTCCTCCTTTCTGCCCTGCCAGGGCCTGGATGCCCCTTGCACATGTCTCTAGTGCTGCCTCCTGATTCGGTCTGAGGCCTGGAGGCGGCAGTGGTTGCCCCCTGGTGGATGCCAACAGGAGCTGAGCAGACCCAACTGGCACCCCTTTGGCCATTAGCATCCAGGCCTTTGGGGCTCATTTAGTGAGACTCCACGTAGACATGAGTAATTGCCATCTCTTCTAGTTCTAAAAAAACACCCCACATAACATAGACATTTCTAACAGCTCTCATTTATGGAGGCTTTATTAGGGATGGAGTCGTTGGAGTCTGCAGGACTCAAATCCAGGTCTGTCCACTGATCTGTGTGACCTCTGGCAAGGCAGTGGACCTCTGAGTAACTCCGTGCTCATGAAGAGAATATCACCTACCTCAGAGGACTGCTTTGAGGATTAGTCAGAGTGTGAAGTGTTCCGAGCAGCGCCCAGCACGCGGCAAGTACTCGTTACTATTATGGGCCAGACCCAGGGCTAATGAGTGCTCAGGAATAGGGGGCTTACCTGTGCCAGATGCAGGTCTACATTCTTTCTGTTGATTCTATCATTTAATACCACAACTCCATGAGGTGAGTAGGCTATGTTCACCTCTGAGGTACAGGGGACGAAACCGAGGCACAGAGAGACCAAGCTACTCAAGGTGGTGGAGCGTAATTTGAACTCAGGAAAACATACTCCAGGGGCCACACTCTACCACTGCGTCCCCATGATGAACTAGTGAGACCGGTACTATCCCGATCATGTCGATGGGACACTAAGGTGCACAGAAGTGAAGCGACTTGCCTTGGGTCATTTAACAAATTAGTACTGGAGCTCTGGCCTGGACTTGACCCAGTTCTGTCTCCCAGCATTGTCTCCTGTAATACCTTGACAACCCGGCAGAGGGGGGGGTGACACTGTGTGACAAATGAGGACGCTGAACTGAGATAGTTGAGTGACTTGCTCAAGGTTACAGAAGAAGGCAGGGAGTTTTTTGTTGGGGGCGGAGCCCAAGGACATTCTGTTTGGGACCCAGCACCTCACTGGCGCCCTGCTGCTGCTTCTGGCCACCTCTTGTCTTTGTGGTCACGGCTTGACTTCCCAGGCATCTGAGTTTAGCACCACTTGCTTCTGGGCCAGCCTCAGCACAGCCATCAAAGCCTATCTCAAGCTGTCACTTAGCCTGTGCCTGACCTCAGCCTTGGCTTTTGGGGCTCAGCTTCCATTCCCTACCTTCTGAGAGGCAGCTGGTACCATGGAAAGAAAGCACAGGGGGTTGGAGCTCAACAGTCCAAAGGTCAAATGTAGCTGTGGCTCTTCATTTCTGTAAAACCTTGGGTGAGCTTCCCTACCTCCTGGAACTCACATTTCATCACCTCTAAAGTGGGGGTGGTGATCTGTGCCACATAGGCTACCATGAGGATGAAGTGCAAGTGTGTTAAACTTTGAGACATATAGGTGTCCCAGACCCTCGTCTCCTGTTGTGCACATCTCCCCCTGCCCCAGAAGTCCTTGCCTTCCCTTCCAAGATGGTCCCTTGACCTGTATAAAATGTCTGTTCCAGAGTTGGGCTGCTGTAGGACATATGTCCTCTGATGCCTGGGACAGAGGAGGTCACAAAGCACTGGACTTGCAGGCAGAATACGTTACGTGTAACTCAGTCACAATTCAGTGGCCCAACTGTATGCCCATGCCTGCTCCCCTACTCCAGGTAATGTGGCTACAGAGGTGAACAAGAAAGACAAGATTGCTGTTTGAAACACGTCACGAGAGCCTCCCTAGCCAGTGTTCAGCTGCTGAGCTAGGTGCCATACGATGCTACTGAGCATATTTATGGAGTACCTGCACTGTTTGCCAATGTTTCATTTAGTCCTCAAGGACACCATATGAAGCTTTACTATCTTCACTAATTTATAGGTTAGGAAACAAAGGAGTAGACGGAAGGTCTCAAGGTGGAGGTGGGAGAGATGCAGAAGTGGATTCCAGAGCCCACAAGCTCAGTCGCGTTCCTGCACATCCTTTCACTCCTCAGCACTCCCTGTAAGTATTACTGTGTTCCCATTTCTCAGATGAGGGCACTGAGACTGGCTGGGAATGAAGCCTGACCAAGATCAGACAGCACATAAATGTAGGTGCTGGGATATTTGGCCTGACTCTAGAGTACTTTGTCCCATGTCATTGTACCAAGAGAAAACTAATTAACAACCAGCTTCTGCCTAGCAGAGAAACAAATCAGACCTGGGTCTGGCTGTGGGAGGCTCAGTCCATTGAGGAACTGGGGATAACTGGCCGCACTGCACCATGGCATATGCTGTGATAGAGGCATGCAGAACTTACCAGGGGAACTCACCATAGGCAGTTGGCAACTGTACTGGGAAGGAATCCCAAAGACTTCCTGGAAGAGGTGATGATCAAACAGGACACAGAAAAATGAGGACCTTAGAAAGATCACATGGACTTGGAAGGGGGCCCCTTCCTACAGCATGGAATCATTTGGATCAGTTAATTTTCTGTTTGTCCCAGATCCATTCTCTGCCCTTCTCCTGCTCTGCTGCATTTGGCAATGGCTCACCTCTGCAAACCATGTTTACCAGGCTCCTTTGCCAATTGGCTTCCAGCTAGGGTCAGCCAATGGGAAGCCCTGGTGACAGATTGGAAGGGAAGATTCAGGAAGAAAGAAACCACGGTATCTCTCCCCATCTCTCAGTCCTGAGAAAGGTGGGGTGCAGGGGGTGCTTGGGCAGCTTCGGTGACACCTCTGAGGATTTAGCTCCTGCTAGATGGGCCTTTAAGATTCCCAATTCCTGGTCTCTAGCAATACAGCTCCTCTCTTTATACCTGCTGCTCCAGAGAAATTGGGGCTTCTTGAAGGTGCCATTCTCAGGTTTGCCTCAACCTCCCCAGGTTGCTATTCTTGCCATTGAACAACTCTGTTGCTGATTCCCAATATCAAATTCCTTTTTCTTTTCTTTTTTCCTTTTGGTGGTACTGGGGATTGAACCCAGAGAACTTTACCACTGAGCTACATCCCAGCCTTTATTTTATTTTTTTATTTGAGGCCGTCTTGCTAAGATGCTGAGGCTGGCCCCAAAATTGTAATCGTCCTGCTTCAGTCTCCTGAGTCTCTGAAATTATAGGTGTGCACCACTATGCCTGACTAAAAATATTTTTTTTTCTGGTACCAGGGATTGAAGCCAGGGCTGCTTAACCACTGAGCCACATCTCAACCCTTTCTTATATTTTATTTAGAAACAGGGTCTCACTGAGTTGCTTAGGGCCTTGCTTAGCTGCTGAGGCTGGTTTTGAACGTGCAACGATCCTCCTGTCTCAGCCTCCTGAGCCACTGGGATTATTGGCATGTGCCACCACGTTGGCTTACATTATCTTTTGAACCATCTGGCATGGTTCTTATTTTCCTGGTTATACTGTCTGTTTACCTGTCTGTAAAATAAGGGATCATTCATTCATTCATACAGCAAAAGTGAACTAAATGTTGAAATACCATAGGAAATAGGCAGGGTAAAGGAGTCAAAAATCCAGGCCCTGCCTACTCTTCGTGTCTCTGTATGATCAGATTAGACGCTTGCATACATGTTACCTGCTACCTGGATATCAAGAATTATCATCACACACACAAGAGGAAAATATTATTTGGACTTCAGCCTATTTTCTGAATTCAAGTGTTGAGATCTTAGGGATCTTCCCCACTACCCCACCCACCTCCAATCCTGAAGATTTAGGACAAATGAAAGGAAGACTTAATTTACACCACAGGGAGTCAACTTAAGGGATTCATTATTCCAAGTGGTGGTACAGTTTTAAGCTATAAATAGGTTTTTTAAAACAGGTTTGGCTGAAACCCTAGATGGCAATGGCATAGAGAGAGAAGGTAGAGACGAGCCACAAAGCACCCACCTGCTAGTGGCCTACTATGAGCTCTGCTGCCCACCTGGGGCATCTGGGCATGAAAGGAGATTGGGCTGGGTCAGGAAACCAGGGCTGAAATTCCAAAAGTGCTGACCATCAAGGGCATGACCTTGGATAAGTCACTTCACTGCTCTTGAGCCAGTTTCCTCATTGGCAAGGTGGGAATTCTGAGAGTATCTAGTATTTCTGGTTGTTGTGACTATAGTATAAGGCACCAGATGCAGCATCTGGAACTTGGTAAGTGCTTGATAAACATTGGCTAGTATGATTAGTATCTGCTGCAGATTTGGCCTGGACTCATGCCCTCTCCAATAGACCAGGAAACTTGCTGTATGATCTTGAACAAGCCAGTTCCTTTCTCAGGGCTTCAGTTTCCCTATCTGTAAAATCCCTGAGGAAAAGACAAAGTATCCATTCAAGAACCAGCTAGTGGGCAGGGGTTGTGGCTCAGAGGCAGAGGGCTCGCCTCGCATGTGTGCGGCCCCGGGTTCGATCCTCAGCACCACGTACAACATAAATGCATTGCATTGTGTACAACTAAAGTAAATTAAAAAAAAAGAAAAGAAAAAAAAAAAAAGAACCAGCTAGTATTAGTAGTACACCAGACATGGTACAGCAATATAAAAGTACGGAGTCTGGAGCCAGGCTGCTTGGTTTTTAATCTGTTTCATTTCTTACTTACTTTATTGTTCTGTGCGTGTTTCTTCATATGCAAAATGGAGATAACAACCACAACTTCCTCATAAGGTGGTTCTGAGGGGTAAATTAATTTATATGAAGCTCTTGGAAGTGACTGGCACAGGGTATTTTAAGTGGCAGGATTACTATGCATACTTCATGGGGCACCTAAATTCTATAGGCTTTGAAATCAGACACACCTGGGTCTATACACCAGCTCCACACTCTTTTTTTTTTTTTTTTTTTGTGGTACCGGGGATTGAACTCAGGGGCACTCGACCACTGGGCCACATCCCCAGCCCTCTTTTGTATTTTATTTAGAGACAGGGTCTCACTGAGTTGCTAAGTGCCTCACCATTGCTGAGGCTGGCTTTGAACTCGGGATCCTCCTGCCTCAGCCTCCCAAAGTGCTGGGATTACAGGCGTGCGCCACCACGCCCAGCTCCACACTCTTGACCTTGCAGTTACTTCCCCTCTCAGAGTTTCAGCTTTCTCTTCTCTACATGGAGGACAAGCCCTGCTTTCTTAAGATAACATGCAGTGCCAAAGCACACACATGATGCTTGGCACACCTCCTCCTTTTCCCCTCCTGGCTCCTCTCCTCTGCGTTTTTCTCAATGGTCCACTTCAACACCATTTTGACCCAGAGCCCCTTCCTTCACTGCTTCCAGAATTCTTTCCAACAGCATGCCTTGGTGGGAAGAACCTTGAATTAGCAGTCAAAAACCCAGGACTTGCTCACTTGACTTTAGAATGGAATGATTCTAACATATTGTTTCCAAGGAGCCCCAAGATCTTGGACCAATGAATTTTTCCTCTTTGGGCCTTGGTCTCCTGTTCCATGATACCATAACAGCCTGCAATCTTGTGACGTGGTGGCAAAGGCAAGGTCTCCTGCTCTATTCCTTCTACCAAAGGAGGAAGCCTAGGAAAGGACTGGGGAACCTCCTCATGCTCAGGTGCACAAAAATACAGCTCGAAGTACCTTTTGTCCCTTTCTTTATTTTTTATTTTTTTGTGGTACCAGAGATTGAACTCAGGGGCACATCCCCAGCCCTTTTTTTGTATTTTTTAATTTTGTTTCGTTTTTTTTTGGTACTGGAGATTGAACTCAGGGGCACTCAACCACTGGGCCACTCCCCAGCCCTTTTTTGTATTTTATTAGAGACAGGGTCTCACTGAGTTACTAAGTGCCTCACCATTGCTGAGGGTGAGTGAACTCGCAATCCTCCTGCCTCAGCCTCCCAAGTGCTGGGATTACAGGCATGCGCCACCACGCCCGGCTCCTTTTTTTGTATTTTATTAGAGACAGGGTCTCACTGAGTTGCTGGTAAGTGTCTTGCCATTGCTGAGGTTGGCTTTGAACTCGTGATCCTCTGCCTCAGCCTCCCAAGTGCTGAAATTACAGGCGTGCACCACCGTGCCCACTTCTTTTGTCCCTTTCAATAGTTTTTTTTTTTGGTACAGGGGACTGAACTCAGGGGCACTCGACCACTGGGCCACATTCCCAACCCTTTTTTGTATTTTATTAGAGACAGGGTCTCACTGAGTTGCTAAGTGCCTCACCATTGCTGAGGCTGGCTTTGAACTCGCGATTCTCCTGCCTCAGCCTCCTAAGTGTTGGGATTACAGGCTGCGCCACCACACCCGGTTCAATAGTTTTTCTCTACAGGAAGATTCTGAGATTCTTTTCCCGAAAATGTATATTTTCCAATCGAGAAAAAAAAAGACAATTGTGCATCACAAACTTAAGGACAAAACCAGGGTGCCTCATTCCCCCTCTAGTGCTCTTCCTTTGCAAAATGCTAATACAGCTTTAGCAGAAGGTGGCATTTGGGGCATACTGGGGGAAGGGGCATACATTTTCTGAAAGGTTATAGAGAGACCTTTAAATACACGTACGTTATTTATAATAAGCACAGACAGCTGTGGGTGAATGTCTTGACCGTCAGCCCTATTAATGTAACAAATATATGTATAGGACGCTCATTAAGAGCCACCCATTAACTGCTCTCCAATCCACTGACTCCCGCCATCCGGACTTGCCTACTAAGTTCCCTTACTTGATACGAAATGGGACCAGTCTTTCCCATCCTGAAACCTCAGTTTCCCCACCGGTACAACAAGGACCACGTGCTACCCTCCGCCGGGAACATCAAACCTAATCGGGCAAGATTCTATCAGGCTCAAGGACAGCGTTAGGTAATCGGTAAGAAGCCTGGCAACACGACTGACAGAATTTACTCTCCTCCCACCAAGACTAAACTTCCCGCCGCGGCACGCTTTCCCCGAAGGGGCGTGACCAACACACCAGGAGCCACGCCCAGGAGAGCCAAGGCGGGACGACCTCCGCCCCGCCCCACCCCGCGGCCCAGGGTAGGGACCTGCAGTGACGTCATACGACTTCCTCCGTCGCCGTCCGCCACGAGAGAAAATAGTCCCAAGCCCCACCTCGGACCCGTCACCTATACTAGGCAACACGTAAAATTCTAGAGCCCCTCCTGACCCAATTATGGTTCTGAGGCCTCAGAGCGACCTTTTGGAACACTGGTAATCTGTTTTTCACTAGGGCAGCGGTGGAAGTAGTTCCGGCACACAGTAGGATGATGGGTTCCTCCGCAGCGGGGGAAAGAGGATGGCGACCTCGTCGATGCCGGAGCCGGAGAGGAAGGCGGCCGCGAAAGCCTCAGGTGAGCGTCCGGTAATATCAGGCTGCCACCCTGCATCCTGCTGTGGAGTAAGGCCCCACTGCCGAGATACCCGGCGGCAAGGTCCCGGGCCGGCGGGGCTGTCCGAACAGGGCCCCGGGGTCCCAGGCCCTTTAGTCGCTCTCGCACTTGCCTGAGCGGAAACGCGGCGCCGCCACAAGATGGCGTCGGGCCTGGAGCTCAGGCAGCGCCGGGGACAGCCCCGAGTCACCAGGCCCCGAGACCGTCTCTGTCAGCCCCCTCCGCAGGGGAGCCAGGGGCGGGGGGAGCGAACCACTGACCCAGGGGGCCTGCGGGTTGTACCACCGACCCCGCACCCGGGGGGACTGGGGCGGAAGGGCTCAACCACTGCGCCCCGACGGGGCCAGTAAAGCGAACCATTGTGCGAGGCAGGGGAAAGGGCCAAGATTACCAGTGACCACCCTTCCAGGGAACGGCCCTAGCCTAGGAGGCCAGGCTCCTCTCTTCCGGGAGCTCCCCTCTCAATACACGTGAAGCCCCGCCCCGTTAGAGACTCAGTCTTTGCATCTGTGAAATGGGCCCAAGATTGCCGATGGAGGGATCGCGGTCGCCGAGGCCAGGGAGGTGGCCCACTTTTTCCAGTTCTGGTCACCTCTTCTCGCAGAGTGAAAGCCCTAGACACTGCGCCCCCCTATCAGGCGGGCCCCTGAACCGATGGAGGAGAACGAGGTGGAGAGCAGTAGCGACGCCGCCCCTCGCCCTGGCCGGCCCGAGGAACCTTCGGAGAGCGGCCTGTGCGTGTGCACCTCAGAAGCCGTGTCTGCCGATAGCAGCGATGCCGCGTCCGCCCCAGGGCCCGGGGAGGCCGACGACTCTGGCGTGGGGCAAAGCTCAGACCGCGGTGGCCGCTCTCTGGTATGGACCGGGCTGGACGGCATGGGTGGAGGCAGGGACCGGGGCAGCAGAACCAAGCAGCAGGCAGCAAGGCTTGCTTGGTGCTGATATTTGTTGCTTCTGAGCCAGGCACCGTGCCAAACACTGCCGTGGATTTTCTCAGCTGAGCTTCATACCTTGTAAGGCACGTGCTGCTTTTTCTTTAAAGAAAAAGGAAATCGAGGCACAGGCTGCAGACAGAGCCAGCATACAGATCTAGGCTTGGGCTTATCCACTGCCCGGCCCAGTGTCCTGGTTCAAGTCTTGGCCCTGCTCGGAATTCACCAGGAGACCTGTCTTAGCCTCAGTCTTCCTTTCTGAGAAGTGAAGCAGGAGCCTGCTTTCATGGGTGTGGGGTTACCACCTTTGTCTGGGAGCACTTTGTAAGCCATCTATTCTTGGCTCTGCCACTTTGTGGCTCTGAGGTTTTGAGCAAGCTATCTAACTTTTTTTTTTTTTGGTACCAGGGATTGAACTCAGAGGTACTCGACCACTGGGCCACATCCCCAGCCCTTTTTTGTATTTTTATTAGAGACAGGGTCTCACTGAGTTGCTAAGTGCCTCGCCATTGCTGAGGCTGGCTTTGAACTCGCGATCCTCCTGCCTCAGCCTCCCAAGTGCTGGGATTACAGGCGTGTGCCACCGCGCCCAGCTTTTAAGCTACCCAACTTCTAACCCTTACTTCCTCATCTCAAAAGTGGGAATGACAACCATACTTGCCTTGTAGAGTTTTTGTGAGGATTAAAGGAGTCAGTATATGCAAAGCAGTTAAAACCACACTCAGCATAGAGTAAGCACACCGTGCTCATTATCATTGTTATCTGCAAGGTGTTGGTCTGCAAGACATCGCTCGACAGAGCTACAAAGCAATGGCCTTCTCTCTCACTGGGGTTTCATTAAGTCAGCAGAGATGGGCCTGCCATGTGTCCAGCATGCACTAGGCCCTGGAGATACAGTTGGGGACAAGACAGGTGTGGTCCAGGCCCTTATGGAGAGTACGGCCTGGCATGGGGGTCATCATGGTGCAGGATGCATCCTACAGGTTTGGGGTTTTGAGTGGGGGAGTGCTTCTGTAGGGCTGAGGAATTGTGTCCACTTTGGGCTTATCCACTGCACGGCCCAGGTCCCCACTCCTTGAGAGGCAGGGTCCTGGTTCAAGTCTTGGCCCTGCCTGGACCTCACTGGGAGACCTCTCTGAGAAAGCCTCAGAAGTGCAAAAGCAACTTCCATCGTGTAGCACAGTGATGGGGGACACGGGTGGCTGCAGCACAGAGGGTAAAGAGGTCCTCACTTGGCCTCGGGTCAGGGTTGGCTTTCTAAAAGAGACACCAACTAGATGGTGGCGGAAGGCCTTGGGCAGTGTGGGAAGGGAAGGCTGAAGGAAGGATTGATGCCACAGCCCAAGAAAACACCTCCAGCTGGCTGTGGCAGGGTGTAGACAGACCCCTTCTTTTATTTGGGGGTAGCCCCTGACCAGAGCCAAATGGCCTTTTTTCCAGTAGATTCTCTGACTAGAGAGCTTCTCCCACTGGGCCTCAGTGGAGCTAAGGGTGTGGGTGGCCCCACTCACCATGTCCTTGGGCCGGAGCTGCAGGTTCCCCTGCCCCGCCCCATCCCTGGCTCCTGAACTGTCCCATTTCTTGCCACCCAGGAAGAGGTATCTGAGAGCAGCTCAAGCACCGACCCTCTGCCTCATGGCTACCTCCCTGATTCGTCTTCCGTGTCCCATGGGCCTGTGGCAGGCGTGCCAGGCGGGCCTCCAGCACTGGTGCATTCCAGCGCTCTCCCGGACCCCAGCATGCTGGTGTCCGACTGCACAGCCTCCTCCTCGGACCTGGGCTCTGCCATTGACAAGATCATCGAGTCCACCATCGGGCCCGACCTCATCCAGAGTGAGTCAGGGCGACAGGGTGGCTGCGCAGGGGTTTCCCCATGGGTCCAGCGCCAGCTGTGTGAACACAGAAACAGGATAATTACCTCTCCATGACAAGTGTGTGAGAGGGAAAGGTGACCCCTGTTTCATGGTGGCACATCACACAGGATTAAATGATTCAGTATGGTAAAGATTGTCGTTGGTCCCCTGTGTGACAGCGTTCAATCGATGACAGAAATACTCATAGCTTAGTTTGTGCTGGGGTTACTTCTCAACACTTTACATGCAGGAGCCCATTAATCCTCCAGTAACCCCAAAGGTGGGTATTGTTATTATCCTTACTGTCCAGAAGAGAAATCTGAGGCACTGAGTACGTGACCACCGTCACTAGCTAGGGGCAGAGGAAGGTCCTGGGCCATAAGCCTAGACAGGTGACCCCAGAGCTCATGCTAATAAGTACCATGCTATGCTTTCTGTCATTAGTGACAGGACAGAGGCCCAAGCAACTTATGGAGCCCTGGGACAGTCTGGGAGGCCAACTCAGAAAGTGGCACAGGGAACTCTTGACCCTGAAGAAGTTTGGAGAGGGAGGAGGACTTCCTAGGCCTCATAGTCAAAGGCCAGGGAGGTGGGGCAGCCACAGCATCCTGCTGACTGGGCCTGCAGCTCACCCACTCAGGCCTCCCACCTGCCCTGCAGAGGTGCACCTGAGGGTCCATGGACCATGCAGCTGGTTTCCAGTTGTGGGGGGGGGGATCTATGAGTGGGCCTGCCCTGTCACCCACTTCCAGGAGAGTGACCCTCCTCCTCTCTTTGCCTAGGCTGCATCACTGTGACCAGTGCTGAAGATGGTGGGGCTGAGGCTACACGCTATCTGATCCTGCAGGGCCCAGATGATGGTAAGACCAATACCAGCCCCAGGGAGCCCTGCAGGAGGAGGGAACAGGAGAGCACAGGTCCTGTCACACAGACCTGCGTGAGCCCCTTGTGGTCATGGCAGATTGTCCACTGCTCTGGCCTCGCACTTCCCTACTGGCAAAGTGCCTCTGGTGGGGAACTTGGTTCTGGGATCCCTGGGCCTGCCTGGGAGGGGGCAGCTGGAGCTCATAGCCAGTCCTGGCCAATGCTTACCGTCCCCCAATCCTCTGGCCTGTTCCCAGGAGCCCCCATGACATCACCAATGTCTAGTTCCACCCTGGCCCACAGCCTGGCTGCCATCGAGGCCCTGTCTGATGGCCCCACCTCCACATCCACGTGCTTGGAGCCACCTGAGGAGGTGCAGGGTGGGGCCAGCTCCCTGGCTCAGCTGCCCCCAGCCTCTGGCACCGAGGAGCTGGACCTGCAGAGCCTGGAAGCCATGATGGAGGTGGTGGTGGTGCAGCAATTCAAGTGCAAGATGTGCCAATACCGCAGCAGTACCAAGGCCACACTGCTGCGGCACATGCGGGAGCGGCACTTCCGCCCAGGTACGTCGCATCAGCCTGCCTGGCCTGGATGGCATGGAGGGTGGAGTCCTGGGAGCCAGACACAGCGAGCTTTCATCTACCCTCGCAGCGGCAGCAATAGCGGCAGCTGGTAAGAAGGGACGTCACCGGAAATGTGGCACATCGACCAAGACCCAGGAGGAGGAGGGGCCTGAGGAGGAGGAAGAGGATGACATTGTAGATGCCGGTGCCATTGATGACCTGGAAGGTAAGCCACCATGGTTCCCAAGCCTGCCATCCCCATGCCATCTGTAGGTACTCACTGAGTTCCTACTGTCCCAGGGCGGCAGACATGCAGAAAGGGGACTTCCAGTGTAAGAGAGAAGGCTGGGCTGTGGGACCAGGGCTCTGTGCAGTTGTGCAGGCTGCACATTTAAAAAGAGAACACGGGGCCTCATTCACATTTATTCAACAGAAATATAAGCAAAAATGCATATGTGGGGGCTTTTTTTGGCGATCATGGTAAAAGTAAAAAGAAAAAGGTAAAATTAACCAAATATTTTGTTTACCTGACATCTAAAATACTATTTCAACACACAATCATTTATTTTATTTTTAAAAAGTTAGTCATTTCAGGGCTGGGGTTGTGGCTCAATGGTAGAGCACTTGCCTCATATGTGTGAGGCACTGGGTTCAATTCACAGCACCACATATAAATAAATGAATAAAATAAGGGTCCGGCCGGGCGCAGTGGCGCACGCCTGTAATCCCAGCACTTTGGGAGGCTGAGGCAGGAGGATCGCAAGTTCAAAGCCAGCCTCAGCAATGGCGAGGCACTTAACAACTCAGTGAGACCCTGTCTCTAATAAAATACAAAAAAGGGCTGGGGATGTGGCCCAGTGGTCAAGTGCCCCTGAGTTCAATCCCCAGTACCAAAAAAATAAAAAAATAAAAAAAAAAATAAAGGTCCATCAACAACTAAAAAATAATATTAAAAAAAAGAGTGATTTCACTTCTGTATGCTAGTTTTTTGAAATCATATCTCAGTTTGTCAGGGCTTTTTTTTTTTTTTTTTTTTTTTTTGGTACTGGGGATTGAACTCCGTGGCCCTTGGCCACTAAGCCACATCCCCAGCCCTAGTTTTTTTTTTTTTTCTTTTCTTTTAATTTATTTATTTGCTTTAGTTGTACACAATGCAATGCACTTATGTTTGCGTGGTGCTGAGGATTGAACCCGGGCCATCCACGTGCGAGGCGAGTGCTCTACAGCTGAGCCACAACCCCAGCCCCCCCCTAGTTGTTGTTTTTTTTGGTACCAGGGATTAAACTCAGAGGCACTCAACCACTGGGCCACATCTCCAGCACTTTTTTGTATTTTTATTAGAGACAGGGTCTCACTGAGTTGCTAAGTGCCTCAGCCTCCCAAGTGCTGGGATTACAGGCGTGTGCCACCTCACTTGGCTCCCCAGCCCTATTTTGTATTTT
Organism: Tamias sibiricus; assembly: GCA_025594165.1. NCBI lineage: Eukaryota > Metazoa > Chordata > Mammalia > Rodentia > Sciuridae > Tamias > Tamias sibiricus. The sequence continues at coordinate 165,722,354 of CM046659.1, forward strand.
TTTATTTGGAGACAGGATTTCGCTAAGGTTTGTTTGTTTGTTTGTTTTTTAATATTTATTTTTTAGTTGTAGTTGGACACAATACCTTTGTTTTATTTATTTATTTTTATGTGGTGCTGAGGATCGTACCCAGGGCCTCGCACATGCTAGGCAAATGTCTACCACTAAGCCACAACACCAGCCCCTCATTGATTTTTTTTTTTTTTGGTACTGGGGATTGAACTCAGGGGCACTCCACCACTGGGCCACATCCCCAGCCTTTTTTTTTTTTTTTTTTTTTGTATTTTATTAGAGACAGGGTCTCACTCAGTTATGAAGCTGAGTTGCTAAGTGCCTCGCCATTGCTGAGGCTGGCTTTGAACTCATGATCCTCCTGCCTCAGCCTCCCAAGTGCTGGGATTACAGGCATGTACCACCGTACCCAGCTCCCTCATTGATTTTTTTATTTTATTTTATTTTTTTTGTGGTACCGGGGATTGAACTCAGGGGCACTCATCCACTGGGTCACATCCCCAGCCCTTTTTTGTATTTTATTAGAGACAGGGTCTCACTGAGTTGCTAAGTGCCTCGCCATTGCTGAGGCTGGCTTTGAACTCGCGATCCTCCTGCCTCAGCCTCCCAAAGTGCTGGGATTACAGGCGTGCGCCACCGCGCCCGGCTTTCATTGATATTTTTAGCACCTTGCTTTTACTGAGGCTGACTTTGAACTCGAGATCCTCCTGCCTCAGGCTCCTGAGCTGCTGGGGATTACAGGTGTGCACCACAGTGCTGGGCTAAACAAGTCACTTTTTTTTTAGTTGTAGATGGGCACAATACCTTTATTTTATTTATGTGGTGCTGAGGATTGAACCCAGTGCCTCATGCCATCAGACATAAGTGCTCTACCTCTGAGCCACAACCCCAGCCTGATTAAACTCAGAGGCACTCAACCACTGGGCCACATCTCCAGCACTTTTTTTGTATTTTTATTAGAGACAGGGTCTCACTGAGTTGCTAAGTGCCTCAGCCTCCCAAGTGCTGGGATTACAGGCGTGTGCCACCTCACTTGGCTCCCCAGCCCTATTTTGTATTTTTTTTATTTGGAGACAGGATTTCGCTAAGGTTTGTTTGTTTTGTTTGTTTTTTAATATTTATTTTTTAGTTGTAGTTGGACACAATACCTTTGTTTTATTTATTTATTTTTATGTGGTGCTGAGGATCGTACCCAGGGCCTCGCACATGCTAGGCAAATGTCTACCACTAAGCCACAACACCAGCCCCTCATTGATTTTTTTTTTTTGGTACTGGGGATTGAACTCAGGGGCACTCCACCACTGGGCCACATCCCAGCCTTTTTTTTTTTTTTTTTTTTTTGTATTTTATTAGAGACAGGGTCTCACTCAGTTATGAAGCTGAGTTGCTAAGTGCCTCGCCATTGCTGAGGCTGGCTTTGAACTCATGATCCTCCTGCCTCAGCCTCCCAAGTGCTGGGATTACAGGCATGTACCACCGTACCCAGCTCCCCTCATTGATTTTTTTATTTTATTTTATTTTTTTTTGTTGGTACCGGGGATTGAACTCAGGGGGCACTCATCCACTGGGTCACATCCCCAGCCCTTTTTTGTATTTTATTAGAGACAGGGTCTCACTGAGTTGCTAAGTGCCTCGCCATTGCTGAGGCTGGCTTTGAACTCGCGATCCTCCTGCCTCAGCCTCCCAAAGTGCTGGGATTACAGGCGTGCGCCACCGCGCCCGGCTTTCATTGATTTTTTTAGCACCTTGCTTTTACTGAGGCTGACTTTGAACTCGAGATCCTCCTGCCTCAGGCTCCTGAGCTGCTGGGATTACAGGTGTGCACCACAGTGCTGGGCTAAACAAGTCACTTTTTTTTTAGTTGTAGATGGGCACAATACCTTTATTTTATTTATGTGGTGCTGAGGATTGAACCCAGTGCCTCATGCCATCAGACATAAGTGCTCTACCTCTGAGCCACAACCCCAGCCTGACAAGGCACTTGTTAAGTGCTCGGTAGCCATCGTGGCTGGTGGCTGGTGGCTGCTGGGTAGGATGGTGCAGTTTGTGGACTCCCGTTCTTTGCAACTGTTTTCTGGTAATGACTGGACTGTGTCTGGAGGAAGGGATGCTTCTTTCTTCTCCACGTGAAATACTGCTTGAGCTCATGGCATGCGCCAAGAAGCATGCAGAGAAAGGACAACGGGGGCTTGGACAGGGGGTGCTGGCAGTCTGCTCGGGGCCACAGGAGGACTTCCTGGAGGGGATCTTACTGGTAGGCTTGGGAGAGGAGCAGGCAGAGATGGGGAGGTGGCCTCTTCTCAGAGGAGCCAGCGAGAGGGTCACGGCTGGAAGGGCAGGCCTAGCCACTGTCCCCCTTTCACTGTCCCCATAGAGGACAGCGACTACAATCCAGCTGAGGATGAGCCCCGAGGCCGGCAGCTTCGGCTCCAGCGTCCCACACCCAGTTCCCCAAGACCACGAAGGAGACCTGGTCGGCCCCGGAAGCTGCCTCGTCTGGAGACCTCAGACCTGTCCACTGGTGAGACTTGGTCGTGGGCAGGGTCATGGGCAGGGCCGTTTGTGGGGCCAGGGGTGGCCTTCCTCTCTTCGTGCTTCCAGGGAGCACTGAGTTGGCCTGCAGAGCAGCAGCCTTGCCCCAGCCTGGCCCACAGGCCTCTGGGGGAAGGGAGAGCTCTCCCGGGCCTGGCCAGAGGAACACTAGCACAGCTTATGAAGGTGAGTTCCAGTGGCAGATTGTCACAGCAGAAGAGGTGCGTGGGTCTTTGTAACTGAACAGTTATGGAGCTGCAAATATTACTGAAACGAGAACACAAATCTGAGGCCTGAGAGTGCTGGGGGAACCACAGCTGGAGCCTTCCAGTCGGGGGAGGGCGCCGTGGTGCGTTGCTGCCTCTCCGTGCTGGGCTGGGCTGGGCTGGGCTGGGCTGGGCTGGGCTGGGCTGTGTGGCCAGGAGCGCGTTGCTTTGCCTCTTGTCTGTGAAGTTTTTGATTCTTAAAGTGGTAGATTCAGCATTGCTTGAAGAGGCAACACCTTCAGATTACTTACACTACAGAGGGGGTGAGCGACAAGCCCCTTCTCCCTCCCTGCCTCCCATTGGCCCCTGGCCACAGCCTCACTGGGGAGGTCAGCGGCAGAGCACAACTGTCGCTTCCCAAGCCCACAGTATCCCTGTGAGGTTACTAGACCATTTGACAGATGGGACAAATGAGGCTTGGAGGGGCATGACATTACCTGAGGACGCACAGCAGTCAGTGAGGAGCCGACACGAGTCCAGCATCCTGTCTGGGAGGTCCCCAGATCCCTTGCTGTCACTCCAGAGTGTGTCACATTTAAGCCTGTCCCTCTGACCTTGGGCTAGTGACCCAATGCGGGCATTGGTGGTCTGTGTGTGGGGGCTTATCTTGGCTGGCCTCTGGCCTGCCTGTCCACATCAGTCCTGTGCGTCTGGCTGATCTGTGACCTGCACATCTGTAGCAGGTGGGGGAGATCCTCTGGTGAGCTCACAGAGCGTCAAGAGCCCTCTGGGGCCGCCAGATCCCGAGGCTCCCAGCTCCTCAGGCCCAGGACACCTGGAGGCCCTGGGCAAGGCCACCATGGAGCCTGGTGTGAGCCAGTCAGACACAGAGATTGCAGCCCCGTCCTGCCAGGAGGAGCCCGATGCCCCGCCGCGACGCCGTGGTCGACCTTCCCGGCGATTTCTGGGCAAGAAATACCGAAAGTACGCGGAGCAGAGCTGGGGGTGGAAGAGGCGGGTGAGGGGTTCCATGGGGTCCCTTGGAGCTCCCAGCCAGCCAGACCTCGCCCCACCCCCTCTCCGCAGGTACTATTACAAGTCACCCAAACCACTTCTGAGGCCGTATCTGTGCCGCATTTGTGGCTCGCGCTTCCTGTCCCACGAGGACCTGCGCTTCCACGTCAACTCCCACGAGGCTGGCGACCCCCAGCTCTTCAAGTGCCTGCAGTGCAGCTACCGCTCCCGCCGCTGGTCCTCCCTCAAGGTGCAGCAGCGAGGGCGCAGGGGCGGGGGGACACAGAAGGGAGGCAGAGGCCGCTGGTGGTACTGAGGGAGGGGAGTGACCTGAGCATGCTGGTCACCTTTCCCTTCCTCTCAGGACACCTCTGGCCCCAGCATGTGGGTAGCAATAGCCAATCCAGCCTTGCTGGGACATGGGAGGGGCCTGCAGAGGCTGCTGTGATGGTGTGGAGGTGGCACAGTGGCACCCTATTTTCAAGTGTACCGTTCCCATTGTGGGTATCATAGCTTTGCTCGTTTGCCACCACACCCTGGCAGGAGTGGCCTCTTCATCAGAACTAGGGAGCTTTACAGCAGAGGGCAGCCATGTGTCTCGAGAAAGGGGCTCCTTTTCCCCTTTACCCAAGGGTGCTGCGAGGGCCTGCAGCAGCTGCCCCTTCGTTCTGGCTGGTTCTGCCCTCCCATGGCCCACTGAGGGTGCAGCATTTCGGTAGCCCCATTTTACTGTCCCAGGAAGCTGCTGCTTGGCTTGGCCAGTGTGCTGTGACAGGCCGGCATCTGTGGTGGGGTCCATCAGTCACTGGTGGTCAGAGTCACGTGTTTTCTTTTATGTACTGCTTCCTGCAGACAGGGACCTGTGACCTGGAAGTTGTTTTCTGGGAGCCCCAGGGGGCTAGTCCACAGCACAGTGGGAAGGGCGTGGACTGTGGACCCCTGCTGCCTAGCCACACTCCAGGCTCTGCATTGCAAGGTCCTTTCACCCTGAGCCTGTTTGCCTTTTTTGTCAGATGGCAAGCTGGCACAGGCTTGGCACAGAGTGGGTGCTCTTGCTGGGGAGAGACCCCAGCCTTCACAGGGTTGGCCCTTGTAAGGCACCTTGCTGCCTGCACACCCTTGGTCTGTGAGCTCCCCTGGCAACCCCGTGGCCATGGGTACAGACAGAGGGGAAGCCGAGCCCAGCCAGTGCCCCGCCTCTCCTGCAGGAACACATGTTCAACCACGTGGGCAGCAAGCCCTACAAGTGCGATGAGTGCAGCTACACCAGCGTCTACCGCAAGGACGTCATTCGGCACGCGGCTGTTCACAGCCGAGACAGGTCAGTGGGGTGGGGGTGGAGCTGCTGGGCAGGGGAAGGTGGAAGTTCCCCATGGTTCCCAATTACCAAGCATCTGCTCTGGGCCCCCGTGTTCACAGTGAATTAGAGACAGGACCAGGAAGCCAAGGTATTATTCCTGATCATGTAGGCTAGGATAGGGCAGGAGCCAGGCCTTGGGGCCCCATCGGGTTTCTTTTCTCACCTGGAAAATGGGGACAGTGGAAGGGACTGAAGGAAACTTTGTGCCTGCAGGGGTTCTGTAAATGATTAGCCATCCCGTGCCCTCCATATCCACACTTCTTTTCAGAGCTGAGAAGAGACTTAGGACCAGGAGAAGCAGGCATGCCTAGAGACTGGTGGTTGCTCACTGAATTATAGTTAGGTCTGAAGCTTCGGGAGAGGCCTGGCTCCCCTGGGAGCAGTGTGTGAGCAGGTTGGATGGAGACCCACTGGGCCCTGACTCTAAGTGGGTCTGGGGAAAAGTCAGCTTTCCATGATGCCTGTGGGTTTTCTTAAAAACCAGGTGTGGTGTCACACACCTGTGATCCCAGCTACTTGGGAGGCTGAGGCAGGAGGGATCACAAGTTCAAGGCCAGACTGGGCAATTTAGACCCTGTCTCAAAATAAAAGGGCTGGGGTGTCGGGGGCTGGGCATGTAGCTCAGTTAGTAGAGTGCTTGCCTGGCATGGTTCAATCCCCAGCACCACACACACAAAAAAGAAGGGCTGGGGTATAGCTTGGTGGAAGCAAGCCCCTGGGTTTAGTCCCCAGCAGTGGGATGTGGGGTGGATAGAAGGAAATGAGGAAAGGACGGAGGAGAAGAGAAAGGGACAGGAAGAATTCTGTGGCCAGGTTAAGATCAGGATCACCAGGTTGGGTACCTGTCCTTCCATTGCTGTTTCCTGTGGGACTTTCTCAGTATTTTGTGAGTGAGAGGGGAGGTGGTTTTCCAAGGTAGCCAAATGCAGAACGTGTCACAGCATGTCTCTCACCCTGTCCCTAGTGAACCCCCATCCCAGAAACCTGGTCTAAGAGCAAGGATCTTAGCGGGGGAGGAGAGGAACTTAGGACTAAGATGGAGTCTGGGGATGTGAGGGCCATGCAGGCTGTGGAGGCTGAGCTTTAACTCCTGGGTCTTCCTTTCCTAGGAAGAAGAGGCCAGATCCGGTGAGTGTGGCCCTGGCCTGGGAGAATCCTGCCTGGGGGCCAGGGCCAGGACCAGGGGTGGGCAGGAGGTGCAGTCTGTCCCTTTTCCCTTCTCCTCTTCTTTCCTCTTCATCCGACCTCCTCTTGTGTCTTCCCAGACCCCAAAACTGAGCTCTTTCCCCTGCCCTGTGTGTGGCCGTGTGTACCCCATGCAGAAGAGACTGACACAGCACATGAAGACACATAGCACTGAGAAGCCCCACATGTGTGACAAGGTGGGTGGGCCAAGCCCTGGTTGGGGACGAGGGCCTTCCCTAGGCCATCCCCCCTGACTCCACTCCATCCCCGCAGTGTGGAAAGTCCTTTAAGAAGCGCTACACCTTCAAGATGCACCTGCTTACACACATCCAGGCTGTTGCCAACCGCAGGTATGTCCCTGCAGAGGCCCCTGGTGAAGGGAGCACCTCTCCCATCGCTGAGCTTCCCTCCCACTTACTGCCCCCAGGTTCAAATGTGAGTTCTGTGAGTTTGTCTGTGAGGACAAGAAGGCGCTGCTGAACCACCAGCTCTCCCATGTCAGTGACAAGCCCTTCAGATGTAGCTTTTGTCCCTACCGCACCTTCCGGGAGGACTTCCTGCTGTCCCACGTGGCTGTCAAGCACACAGGTCAGGCTAGCACACTTGTGCCCCCCCAACCCTCACTTCCCCATGACCCAGGTCAGAGGCTCCTCCCCCTTGGCAGCCCAGCCTCAGAAACATCTAGTCCTCAAGGTATAAATGGGGCTTCCCTGCACTGCAGGTATCACCTGGCCTTGCTACAGGTGCTGCAGGTAGGCCCGGTGTAGAGAAGGCGCATAGTTCTGTCCCCTTGGCGCCGCTGTTAGGCACACTGGGGAGCAGACACAGGGAGCTCGGGTTCCCTTAGCCAGATTCAATGTTGGGGGGAGGGGGGAAGGGTGTGGTGTGTGTGTGTGTGTGTGTGTGTGTGTGTGTATGTCCATGTGAGCTTGAAAACAGTCACTCTGAGGAAGACCGAGTGCAGCAGGTGGCCTGATCCACACAGTCCTGGCTACCACAGTGGAAGCAGGGAACTAATTGCTGGGAGTGGCAGCGGGAGAGGTCACCATCCGGGTGGCCTCCTGGAGGGTGAGCGTCCCCCTGTGCCCACAGGAGCCAAGCCCTTTGCCTGTGAGTACTGCCACTTCAGCACACGCCACAAGAAGAACCTGCGCCTGCACGTCCGGTGCCGCCATGCAAGCAGCTTCGAGGAGTGGGGGCGGCGCCACCCTGAGGAGCCCCCCTCCCGCCGCCGCCCCTTCTTCTCTCTGCAGCAGATTGAGGAACTGAAGCAGCAGCACAGCGCGGCCCCCGGACCACCGCCCAGCTCCCCGGAGCCTCCCGAGGTGAACAGGTGGCAGATGGAAGGGCTTTGGGCGTGGGCCAGGTGTGATGCCACCTCTCCTGACCTCAGGGTCTTCCTTGGCACATTGAGATTCACTAAAACGATCCCTGCCCCTTTAGACTGGTGAAGACCAGCTGGGTCAGGTGTGCCAGCCTAGAGTGGGGATGGCTTTCCAGTGCATGGATAGAGAAGGGAAGCACCAGTAGCTTTTTTTATTATTCTCTCACAGAATTCCAAAGGTCAGTAGTCCAGAACCAGTTTGGCAGTTCCAGAGGTTGGTCAACAGGGACCAAGCTGTCATTAATTTTAACTCAGCCATTCTAGACATTCAACTTCCATTTTTGTGGTTGCCTCATGGTTGGTGTAGTAGTAGAAACACCAGCCTTCTCAACCACATCCCAGACAGGAAGCAAGAGGAAGGGATGGGGGAAAGGTATAAAGGATACCCACCATCTGCCCTTCTGTCTTCCCCATGAACTTTACCAGAAGTCCCTTCTTAAGCTGCATGGCCACACTTCAGCTAGCTGTAAGGGAGGCTGAGACATGTAGTCTTCAAGCTGAGTATGTTTCCTCCCATGGTGGAATCAGAGTGCTGTTAGCAAGAAAGAAGGGAAGGATGGATTCTGGGTTGGTGGCTCCTTCTCTGCCACGTGAGTGCATGCAGTGGCCCCAGGAAAAATGGAGCACAGGGTGTGCTGATAGGACATCAGCACCGGAGGCACACCGCCCTGGGCTCAAGACCTAGCCCTTCTTAGCCAGTCACTTCTCTGAGACTCACTCAGTCCACCTTGGCCTTGAACTGGTAAGAGTCTGGAAAAGCATCTGTGAAGATGAAACAAGCCAAGAGAGGTGGAATGCTGACATATCGGGGCACTCGGTGAGTGGTGCCTGAATCTGGGCCACCCCCTCTCAGGCTCGATCATGTCCTCACCCCACAGATCCCCCCAGAGGCAGCACCTTTCCAGTCACCTGAGACCCCCCCACTGCTCTGTTCTGACACCCTGGGCGGTGCTACCATCATCTACCAGCAGGGTGAGCTCTGGGAGGCTGGGAGCTCCAGGGTGGGCCGCGCAGGGTGAGAGTAGTGCTGGTGGGGAGAACGGCGCGCAGGGTGGTGCTGGGTGCCAGCCCTCGCTCGAGCTCAGGTCTCACTCCCCCCAGGAGCTGAGGAGTCCACTGCGATGGCCACACAGACAGCTCTGGATCTGCTGCTGAATATGAGTGCCCAGCGGGAGCTGGGGGGCACAGCCCTGCAGGTGAGCTGCCCAGGACCTCCACCCAGCACACAGCTGCATGCTGGACCCTGGGAGTGGAGAGCAGCAACACAGACCTGCCCTGCCCGCGGAAGCTCCCAGTTAATGGGGACACGGGTCCACTGAGATCTGGTGGGCAGACTCAGGGAACTGGCTGTACGGCCAGGGAGGCCCTAGGAGGCCAAGGAGGGCAGGAGATCTGTCCACTCTCCAGTCGCTAGTGACCTCTGCCATGCTGAGCAGGGCGCACTGGTGCCTGTGGCTTCTGGGCCCTGTTCTAGCTTGGTTTTCCTCCTTGCTCTGTGGCTACCCTGCTCCTGGGGATGCTCCCTCAGGGTCTGAACAAGCTTCCCATCTCACCCAGTCCCTTGTCCTGAGACACCTCCTGCAGCCCACAGCCTCAAGACTGCCTAGCTCAGGCCTCTGTCTTGCACTCCAGTGACTGGCACAGGTGTCTCAAGCCCAGAATGTTTGCACCCCACCCTCAGTTCATCATCTTCACCCCTTCTTTCCTCCACCCCACTGCCTGGGGTCTCCCGTACCCTGTCTCTGCTCCTATACATCCAGCCCACCTCAAAGACACAGGGCTTCTGCTTGTGCCTCCTTTGTCCCAGATCCTGGGAAAGACGGAGTGTGTATTACAGAGGATGAACTCTAAGAACATGGAGCAATAATGTGCTGTGGAGCCGGGCAGAGAACACAGGGATTCCATGAAGGAGGGGCTGGCATGGACCTGGAAGTGGTCATGGAATAGAGTCCCTGCATTCGGGGCCATGTAGAAGTATTACATTCTTACATAGTTTATGGTGTTTGCTTTTGATATGATCCCTAGAAAGACCTCCCCCAACCTTCACACCAAGATTATATAATCATGTGTTTGTATTTTTTCTTAGGGTTTTATTTTTCACACTTAAATATTTATTGCACCTAGAATTTGGTTTTGGTGTATACAGAAAGGGAGTAGGGGTCTAACTTAATTTCCGAAAGTCGTCCAATGAGGTATGTTAAATAATTGTATCCCCATGGTTTGAAAGGGCTGGATTCCACGTGCATGGGTGAGTACTAGACTTTCCAGTTGTCCTGTGGATGGTCTGCTGCTCGCGCGCCTGTCGCACGTATTTTGTTTTCTAATTATAAAAGTATAAGCTTGGCTCGGGAGGCTGAGACAGGAGGATCGCAAGTTTAAAGCCAGCCTTAGCAAAACGTGAGGTGCTAAACAACTCAGTTTAGACCCTGTATCTAAATAAAATACAAAAAATAGGGCTGGGGATGTGGCTCAGTGGTCGAGTGCCCCCGAGTTGAATCCCCAGTGCCCACCCCCCAAAAAAGCATATGCATGGGAAAAAACCAACACTAGGAAATGTTCGTCCACAAGGTGAAAGTCCTTAACATCCTCCCTGCCTTCAGACAACCAGTTAACACAGGAAGAACTTCTTTTATGATCTTGCCCATGCCCACACTTAACCCTAGATGTTCATCCCTTAAAAAAATGGGGTCGCACTACTTACGCTCCTCAGTTGGCACTCAGCATCTACGGATCTCGTTTTCTGTGATGTCTCCATGCCTCTGCTCTTCATCATGTACATGTTCTGGCATTTAGTCAGTTTTCTATTACCTTTGTTATTGCTTTGCAAGAACTCTCTTGTCTTTTTTTTTTTTTTTTTTTTGGGTACTGGGGATTGAACTCGGGCACTCGACCACTGGGCCACATCCCCAGCCCTTTTTTGTATTTTATTTAGAGACAGGGTCTCACTGAGTTGCTAAGTGCCTCACCATTGCTAAGGCTAGCTTTGAACTTGCGATCCTCCTGCCTCAGCCTCCCAAGTGCTGGGATTACAGGCGTGCGCCACCACGCCCAGCTTCTCTCTTCTTTTAAATGTTTATTTTTTAGTCGTAGGGGGGGACACAGTATCTATTTTATTTTTATGTGGGGCTGAGGATTGAACCCAGTGCTTCACACATGCTAGGCAAGCACTCTACCTCTGAGCTACAACCCCAGCCCTGCAAGAACTCTTTTTTGTTCTTTCTTTTATTACTGGGGATTGAACCCAGGGGTGCTCTACCACTGAGCTACATTCCCAGCCTTTTTTATTTTTCATTTTGAGACAGGGTCTTGCTGAAATGCTTAGGGCCTCCCTAAGTTGCTGAGACTGGCTTTGAACTTGTGATCCTCCTGCCTCAGCCTTTCAAACCACTGGGATTATAGGCATGTGCCACCACACCCACCACTATCGACATTTTGAGTCAGATACTTCTCTTTTGTGGGTACTGTCTTGGGAAGTGTGAGATGTTTAGCAGCATCTCTCACCTCTATCAACTATATGCCAGTGACCTCTCACTTTAGTTGTGACAGACAAATGTCTCTGGACATTGTCAGATGTCCCCTAGAAGGTACAATTACTGTCCCATTCTTATTAGCTCTTTCCAGGAGATAAATGGGATTTGCAAAACCAGAGTGTGTTTTAGAAAGAACTTGGGCTGTGCACCCGAGTGGTGGCAGCACTGGGTCTGGCCAGAGTGTGGATGAGCTCCTTTGCCAGGCTCTGCCCATCATGCCCAATGATGCCATTGCAGGTGGCCGTGGTGAAGTCAGAGGATGTGGAAGCAGAGTTAGCATCTCCTGGTGGGCAGCCCTCCCCCGAAGACACCACTCCACAGGTGGTGACCCTCCACATGGCAGAGCCAGGGGGCAGTGTGGCAGCTGAGAGCCAGCTAGGCACCCCTGATCTACAGCAGATCACCTTGGCATCTGGTTCATTTGGGGGAGCTGGCTACAGTGTCATCACAGCACCCCCGATGGAGGAGGGGACATCAGCTCCTGGCACACCTTACAGGTGAGATGTGCCTTCTGCAAGGCCCATACCAGCCTTCTGAAGGTGTGCTGTGGGCAGTCAGATCCGGGCCCATCCCATTCACGCCTGGGTAGTAGCAGTGACAGGCTGCTGGAAGATTCTGTCCTTAGGTTAGGCGCTTCCGTTCTTTGGCCACTTAGCTGTTCCAGGAACTTGATACTCCTGGTCTCACCTAGCTCATCCTGTGAGGTCCATGTTTTCCTCCTTTTACAAACAAGGAAGTAGGCCAGGGAGGTTAAGGAATTGGACTAAGTCAGACATGCGGGAGGTAAGGCTTTGAAGCCTCTTCCCTCTGGTTTCTAATCCCAAGTGCCCTTTGTCATAGATGATCGAGGTGCTCTCTAGTTCTGACAGTTGGAGTCAGGCTCTCCTGCCCACATTTGAGGTCTGACACCTGCACTTGGCTTCCCTGCAATAAGCAGGTTTGGGGCAGTAATGTTAATGTGCTTAGTGGAACTCCAGGCCATCTAAGAAGTCCTGAATCCGAGTGCTGTGACAAGTATCAGCAGCCTTGCCAGGCTGGCCTCTGCATCTTCCCTTGTGCTCCTGGCTGCAGGTCCTAGTTGGCCCTGCCTCCATAGGGACCAGGCTCATGGTGGCAGTCCACCCATTTGTTCCTGCCCAGCCCTATCCTTCCCACTGGCCAGACTTAGGCTAGACTCCTGGGGTTCTTTGCCTGGCTGCCCCCTGCCCATCAAAGGGACAGAGCCTACCATTTTTTGATCAGGACAGTTTATTGAAGAAATAGCAAAGGCTCAGCTAGCACAGGGCAGAGCCCCAGATTCATCCCGTGGTGTCCAGGTCATCTGTCTGTGATGGCAGTTACCTGAGGAAGGGGATTGATACTGGCTGCCTGGGGACAGAGGTTCCTGTGGCCCTCCTTCCTCACCTAGGCCTCCACCTCACCATCCCCTTCTCTCTGCCCTCAGTGAAGAGCCCCCAGGGGAGGCAGCCCAGGCTGTGGTCGTGAGTGACACCCTCAAAGAAGCAGGCACCCATTACATCATGGCTGCTGATGGGACCCAGCTGCACCACATTGAGGTGAGGCTTGAGGTAGCGGACCCCAGTCTCCAGCCCCTCCCGGCCCCTTCCTCAGCACCTCACACTGTGCTGTGATCTCTCCACAGTTGACTGCAGATGGCTCCATCTCCTTCCCAAGCTCGGATGCCCTGGCCTCTGGAGTCAAGT